>CP053158.1:1739655-3016499 GCA_014607495.2 Carposina sasakii | reverse complement strand
GGCTTTGTGTGAGGCATGTGAATAGAAGCCCCCCACCTCTTCTCATGTCTTCTGCCGATCGTCACAATCATGGGCCGAAGTAGTCACCCGCAGCACACACGTAAAGGGGTGTGCTCCATGTCGCAGTCGTTCTTCTGGCAGATCTCCCGTCGGCACCGGTTGTGGTATCGTCTTCTTGACCCTGCACCATTGACAGTGATGCAGAGTCCATTTAACCGCAGATCGTAGTCCCAGAATCCAGTACCGCTGTCTTAACTCGTTGATGACCGTCGCGTGGTTTCCATGGTTGAACCTCTCGTGGTAGTGCTGGATCAGCAACTTCGTGACGTAATTCTTCCCATCCAATACAACTGGTCTTTTGAAGTTGCGATCAATGTTCTGTGCCGCGTCGATTCTTCCTCGTAGATGTAGTAGACCATTCTCTTCTATGACATCCAACTTCTTCAATTTTACTACTTCTGTCTAGAGGTTTCGATCTTCGCAGGCAGGTCATCTCCTCTTCAAAACAATCTCTCTGGCTTCTTTGTAGTAGAAGCTTTTCTGCTTGCTCTAAGTACGTAGCTTCTAGAGGTATGAAGCGACGTACTTCTTTGCTCTTCTTCACGGTAACTGGTCTTGCAGGGACATTCTTCTTCCTGTTGACTTTCACGAGGTGTCGTCTTTTTCTCTCTTCCTCGCAGCGTGGACTCGATTCTTCTTTCTGCACATGTCAATGGAACTGCAAAACTCTGGCAGTTGCTCTCCATAATCTTGTCCAGCTGGAGAACCTCAGTGGATCAGGAGTCATCATCTTCGGGCCAGCGATTGCAGCAACTACTGCATTCTTTTCTTCCCCAGTAGGCTTCGTCTTGAAGGATCTGGGAGCTGGCCATTCTTCCTCTTTTCTCTGAAGAAACTCGGGCCCTGTGAACCATCTGTGCGCCTGGTTGAAGTTCTCAGGAATCTCTCGCGTCGCATCATCTGCCGGATTTTGTGCCGTGGGAATCCAACGCCACTCTTGAGGCTTCGTTGTCTCTTCTATTTCCGCCAGGCGATGTGCGACGTAAGGCTTGAATGTCCTGGGGTCCGACTTAATCCAGGACAGTACAGTGCTGGAGTCGGTCCAGAAGATCTTCCTCTTCGTCTTCAGGTCTAACTCCTTCTCGACTGAGTGAGCCAATCTGCTTCCCAGTAACGCCGCCTGCAGCTCCAGCCGAGGAATCGATATCGGCTTCAGCGGCGTCACCCTCGCCTTTCCAGCCAACAGAGACACCAGTATCTTGCCATCTTCATTCTTCGTACGCCAATACACGGCGGCGGCGTATGCTGTCTCGCTGGCATCTGTGAAGACGTGCAGCTCCCCCTCAGTGTTGGTCGGAGATATGCATCTTGGAATATGCAGATCTCGCAGCAGCTGTAGGTTCTTCATATACTTCTTCCAGGTTTCACAGGCTTCTTCAGTTATCTCTTCATCCCATCCAACCCCGCTTCTCCAGACATCTTGCATCAGTTTCTTCCCTTGTATCAGTACTGGAGAGACTAATCCCATGGGGTCGAATGTTGACATGATCGCGCTGGTGATTTCTCTCTTCGTCGGAGTTCTGGCCTCGTTAATAACATCTTCTGGAGTGTTCCGCAGACTCGTTCTAAACCCCAATGCATCTTCTTTGATGAACCAACGAAGTCCCAGAGTCTTCTCTTCATGACCCAGCGTGATTTCAGTCTTCATTTCTTCGTCTTCATGTCAGCAAGAACTTCTGGATGGTTTGAAGCCCAACCGCGCAGTTCAAACCCAGCCTTCAGATGAACGGTATCCACTTCTTTGGCAATCTTCTTTGCTGCTTCAATCGTGGCGAAACTCTGCAAGTAGTCATCCATATAATGATTTCGCACGATCGCTCTTGCTGCCTCAGGATACTCTTCTTTATGTTCTGCTGCATTCCGATTCTTAATATAGATAGCCGTACTGGGAGAGGATGCCGCACCGAAGATGACTGACTTCATTCTGTATTTCTTCGGAGATCCCTCTTGTCCTTGGCCCCTCCACAGTCTCAAGCTATCTCGATCTTCATCTCGTATTCTTATTTGCAGGAACATTTCCTTGATGTCTGCTACTACTGCGATGTGACTCTGCCGAAACCTCAAAAGAACTCCAAACAGTGACTGCAACAAGTCTGGTCCCGGCAGCAGTGCATCGTTGAGACTCTTTCCTTGGACCTTGGCGGCAGCATCAAAGACAATCCTCATCTTCTTCTTCGTCGGATGCGTTACGGCGAAGTGCGGGAGATACCATTCTCTATCTGATGTACATTCTTCTGGTGCTTCTTCCGCGTAGTCATTCTCGAGAAGATGATTGATTTGCCGCTCATATTCTTTCTTCATGTCGATGTCCTTGTCTAGCTTCTTCTCAATATTCTTCAATCTGTTCTCAGCAGATTTGTAGCTAGCAGGCATCCTTTCATCTTCTGTCTTCCATAGAAGTCCTGTTTCGAAGCGACCTCCTTCAATGCGACGACTTGTCTTCTCCAGTGTCTGCAGGGCCTTGGCTTCAATATCCTACTCGGGCGACGAGGCTGTATCCCCAGCGACTCAATACTAAAATGCTCCTTGATAATCTTCTCCATGTGGTCATCTTCTTCTCCAGCCAGCTGCGCACAGTTGATGAAGTGCACTGGCTTCGACTCTCCTCCATCGGTGCCATGCAGTACCCAACCTAACTCAGTGAGGGAGGCGATGGGTTGGTTCTTCTTTCCCCTCCTGATGGCTCTTGACACGATGAGGTGCCAGTTGTCTTGCCCAATCAACAACTGTGGTGGATCTTCATTGTAGTGCAGCTGGTCTGCCATCTTCTTCAGATGTGAGCATTCTTCTATCCTAGACTTCTTGACGTATTGAGGCGCGAGGTCCATCTTGTCAATTGTTCGAACTCGTTCAATCTCTTCTTGCCCTCTTGATGAACTCCTCGTATCTCCATAGACAGCCTTTGAGAGTTCTTCTTCATAATAGTCTTCCCGCCGACAGTGGATATCGCCAAAGTCTCTTCCGGTCCTGACGCTCCAATCTTCTCTGCCACTGCTGAGTCTAACAGTGATACGGTAGACCCTTCATCCAGTAGCGCCAGGACCTTCTCCGAACCCCTGGGACCATACAACTCCACAGGAATTATCTTCAGGAAGGCTCTTGCTGTACTCGCAGTGTTGACCGGCAGCATGACGTGATTGGAGACCTCTTGGACGTCTTCTTCTTCTTCTTTCTCCGGCTGCTGCTGTCTCTTCTCTGTATTGTGCAGCAGTTGATGATGAAGACGCTTGCAGATCTTGCATGGAGGTCTCTTGCAGGTTTCCTTCCGATGAGGACTATGCAGACACTTGAAGCATAGCCTGGACTTCTTCACAATATCCCATCTCTCTTGCACCGAAGACTCCTTGAAGCGTCGACATTCATACAGCCGGTGCTCCCCTCGGCAAGCTGGACACTCCATCTTCTCAGCCCGCGTTGGTTCTACTCGTTGCTCCGGCGGCCTTGGCTTCTCCGTAGTCTGATGCGTGAAGTGTTGCTTCAGGCAAAATCTTCTCGGCGTTTCAGGTGCTGCATATGCTCCACATCTATCAGCTTCTCGGTCTAGGAACCTGGACATCAACACCAGGTCCGGCTCTTCACTGTCTTCATGTTCAGCGGCGAAGTCGTACCATCTAAACTTCATGATAGGACCCATCTTCTCTTCGATGGCCTTCTTCATCTCTGGCGAATACAGGAAATGTATCTTCTTCAGATTCTTGATCGTCGCAACCCCATTACTGACGATGCTGGCGAATAAGCATACATCCCTCGCAGTATCCATGATCTTCGGTAATGCCTTCATTCTTTCCAGTTCGTGCATCACCAAAGCATCTGGTCTTCCAAATCTTCTACGCAACGCATCGATGATTTCTTCAGGTGCAGAATCAGAATACAAAATATTCTTGATCGCCTCTCTTGCTGCCCCCTTCAGCGCTCTTCTCAGCCGCGCCATATTCTGAGTGCTTGAGAAGAGTGGTGCAGTATCTTCATATACTCTCTTGAAGGCCAGCCATTCCGCGCTGTTTCCCTCGAAGGCAGGTAACTCGTGCATATAACTGGGTGGCGGTGCTGGACTTCTCACTGGACTGGACTCCATCGCCATCTTGATAGCTCCAGCCAACTCGCTGACTCGGTACTCTGAAGACTCGTGCGGCCTCGCGTCGATGGCTGGAAGAGCTTCCTTCATCGGCTCCCCCTCCTTTTCTTCTACGTCCATCGTCGCTCGGACCCATTCTTGCACGTGCGCCGTTCTGTCTTCAGGCTCCTCGTCTTCTGATCTGGACTCGTCCTCTTCATCTTCATATTGGATACGAGCCAGTCTTGCTTCTGCCAATTCTGCTTCAGCCTCTATCTTCATTAACCTTAAACGTGCCAGTTCCTCACGCGCCTCAAGCTCCTTCTTCCGGGAGCGTTTCGACTTGGCGAGCGAGGGTGCCTTCACTGGAACCAAGGTGAGTGCTGAAGAGCTCTTCTTCTTCGGGTGTTCTTCTGTACCAGCGGCACTGGCCATCGTGCCAGAGCCTGTCGTCTTCGTCCCGGCGGAATCCATAGTCGACGTTCCTGTGGTGCCCGAAGTCGCTTCAGAAGAAGTCGTTCCCGAAGTCATCTCTGATGATGTTCTATCCTCTTCTTGTGCGAAGACCTTCCGTGTTGCGATCTGGTGACCGGCATCTTCTGCGCTGATATCTTCTCTTGTCCGAAGGATCCGGCTCGAAGGACCATCTGTTGCGGCCAGCTCCCGTTTCAGCGGGTCCGGCCGGGAAAGGATCCCCGGGGTGACGAACGCGGTGGGCCCGGGGCGTAACTCCCAAACCCGCGCTGGTCGCGTCCGCCTCGCGCACCCTTCACCCGTGTGCGCAGCTCAGATATCAGCCGCGGCGTCGTCGCGTACTAAATACGCGCCGGTCACCCTATTGTATGTTGTTGTCAAACCCACCCACTGTATGTTGCTGTCGCACCCCTGTATGTTGTTGTCGTACGCGGGAGTGAGAGAGACAAAACACACTTTTCTTCCAAACTGCGGGCAAGAGGTCAGTCTTCAGGCAGTCTTCAGTGGCTTCTCTTGTTCCTATTTTGCTTCCTTTTCACTTTTCTTCTTATATTTCTTCTTAGGAACTCGCCTCGGATTGAACACACAAAATCCGTGCGACTTACAAATATGTCGACGGTTCACCCTTACCGTCTGGAACGCGGTAGAAATTCTCTACGATTTCTTCTAACATTTTATCTAGTTTGTCCCTTGACTGACCTCTTTTGCGCCCTATATTTATTTCAAATCAAACTTTACATACATATGTTATACATCGTTAAAAAGGTCTTAATTAGCTCCATCTAATTATATAAGAATCTTATTTCTAAGTTTAAACAATAAAAAGTTGTCAAAGAAGAAAGGTCAAAAATCTTACAAATTTTACCAACTTGCTAAGTTTAGCCCTTAATAAAATCTATTTTACATAATCTATATACATGAATTATATATCACTAGAAAGGGCATAAACTGAACTCTAATAAGAAATAATCAGATTCATTCTAATTGGAATATTCTCGAAGCTACTGTGAGCACAAGTTCAAAATCTTAATAAACTATGAAACCGCAAATATCTACTAAAGTAATTATTCAATTTACTTAAAAAATACTCTTAATGTGCTCAGAATAGCTACCTACACCTAATAAAACTCGAAGGGATAAGAAATAAGTCAGACACAAAACAACCCTACCTAGTACAAACTTAATACTAGCGCTATACCTAACATGTATTGCAAACTCTTTATTCAAACATCAACCTTATCTATATGTACATAACATCGAATCATTCAGTTTGGGTAGGTTTCATGTCTTCGTCGCCGACAAATAGTCTATAATGTGAGAACCAATAGCTATAGGTAGATACATACCAACGAGAGAGGTAGATGAAAACATCGTACGAGTAGGTAGGTATAAGTTTTTCTTTTCTGAAGTTTTCTCGGACACTACAGTTATTGGCTCTCAAGGATATCACTACAGAATCTAGGTTGGTTCTCTCTTACTCCTAAATACCCGACTGCATCAAAAGGAGGGTTATATTTTTTGATCAAGATAAAGATAGCATTATCTTTTCTTTATGCTTCAGATAGGCTATCTGGCCATGAATTTCAGTCTCTAATTTTTTTATATCTCTCTGACCATTAAAAAACCAAATGATTTCTTTTCAGTCTCTAATTTGTTTTTATTTTATCCAGTTGACATACGCAGGTCGCAGTGAGGCTGCCACCCCTGCAGTTGGAGCGCCCACCCTCCACCGAGTGGAAGTTCAACATGTGCTCAAAGAACCTCTGTATAATATTAAATAGTCTGTTATTTAAGTTTTGTTTGTATTTATGGATTTTAAGTAAATGAATATAGTGGAGAAATAAATATTTTTTTATAATGTTGAGTTCGTTAATTTTCGTTATTTTGAATGTCTGGTCTTTAACATAGGCCACGGAGGTAAATACCCTAGAGTTGCTGTGGCCGGCCTGATCATAGATCGACGGCACATGCGGCACATGAGACATGACTTTAGGTGTTATTCGTTATTCTCTTCCCTTTAGTTATTCTCCTCTATGCTTTTTAGGTCTTTCTCGTCTTTCTACTCCTATTTTTGTGGCTACTATCCGTGGTGTAGCAACATTTTATTCTAGATTATATGTATACAATTCTTTTTGCGTAGCTCTTTTAAGAAATTACCACTTAGATTAATGTCGTCGTTACGTTTAAATGTCATATTAAATTGTAATTTGTAAAAATGTTGGTAAACAAAACTAAAGTAAAATAAACAAGATGAAAAATTTAACTCCAAATCCATACGCGCGTTAGTTAAAACAGGTAAACTCATTTTGATGAAGTTTTTAATTCTTATCATCAGAACATTTAGGTACTTCCGCAAATGCAAAACTTAATTACAATGATTGCAAATAATTATAGATAAATAAATAATTCTTCCAGGGTACAAATTATTATATTACAGTTTAAACCAGTTACATACCATACATGGCTAATAGCTAATAGTTTAATTATAGTACCTATATTCGTAGCCTATATTCATTAGCCTCAGAGTTATTATTCAGAAGACATGGTTCCCAACCGCACGGCCACGCGGGTCTAACTAAACTTGGTAGATAGATTCATTAGCTAAGCTAAACGGAGCCTTTTCATGAAAGGAGTTCATTAATGCATGTGAAAAGGGACCCGTCTTAAGAGAACCTAATTAATATTGATATGTAGATTTCTTCGTGCTATGGCATATATTTTAAACTATGTTGTTATGCTATAAAATATAGCTACAAAAGTATGAAACACAGAGATCTTTTCGTTTCTAGAACATACCTATCCATCATGACGACTGCAGTTGGCATAGACCTGGGCACCACCTACTCCTGCGTAGGGGTATTTCAACACAGTAAGGTGGAGATCATCGCCAATGACCAGGGCAACAGGACTACACCATCGTATGTTGCCTTCACTGATAATGAGAGGCTTATAGGAGATGCCGCAAAAAATCAGGTGTGTAGAATACAACCTTCCTTACAATAGCAGATAGATGCTCACATGTTTAAAGTCAGAAAGTTTTAAGGTTCATTTATGAAGCCCAGCTCCTATACTTTCTACAAACATCTGCAATAAAATAACATTCATCATAATCTCGATTAAAGTCCATTAAAACTTTGAAGATGTTCGTTCAACTTTTAGCAAAGTTCAATTTTGTTGGATTGATTGCTTTTAATGTTTGTTTTAGTTACGTTGCTTAACTTGTAGTTTGAAAACTCGTAGATATAGCATTAATGTGTTAATGAAATATAAACCCAAATATTAAAACTTATATATACTCATAGCATAAGGTCAAGCTTACAATCTTATGTTTAGGTAGCCATGAATCCAAAAAATACAGTATTCGATGCAAAACGACTGATAGGCAGAAAATTCGATGATCCTAAAGTCCAACAAGATTTAAAGCATTGGCCGTTCCAAGTTATTGCAGAAGGTGGTAAGCCCAAAATAGTCGTTAAATATAAAGGCGAACAGCGCAAGTTTGCCCCTGAAGAGATATCGTCAATGGTGCTAACAAAAATGAAGGAAACTGCCGAAACTTATCTCGGAGGCACTGTGAAAGATGCAGTTATTACAGTACCAGCATATTTTAATGATTCACAACGTCAAGCTACTAAAGATGCTGGTGCTATAGCTGCCTTGAATGTTCTTCGAATCATAAACGAGCCAACTGCCGCTGCTCTTGCTTATGGTTTAGACAAAGATTTAAAAGGTGATAAAAACGTTTTGATATTTGATTTGGGAGGCGGAACATTCGATGTCTCTATTCTTCAGATTGCCGAGGGATCGTTATTTGAAGTTAGATCAACAGCGGGCGATACCCATCTTGGAGGGGAAGATTTCGATAATAGAATGGTTGATCATTTCGCTGAAGAGTTCGAAAGAAAATATAAGAAGCAAATCAAAGAAAATCCTAAAGCTCTACGAAGATTGCGAACTTCATGTGAAAGAGCTAAAAGAACTCTATCGTCTAGCACAGAAGCTAGTATAGAAATCGATGCATTGCATGATGGTATTGATTTTTACTCTAAAATAACAAGAGCTAGATTTGAAGAGATGAATTCTGATTTATTTCGTTCTACATTAGGACCTGTAGAAAGAGCATTAAAGGATGCTAATCTTCATATAAGAGAAATACATGACGTTGTAATGGTGGGGGGATCAACTCGTATACCGAAAATTCAGAGACTTGTACAGGTAATAACAACTTTATGGGTTGTTGGCTTTTTATAAGTCCCACAAAACTTTAATGTTTTTTTGTTTCGTAGGAATTTTTCAGCGGAAAATCATTGAACTTATCTATTAACCCTGATGAAGCAGTAGCTTATGGAGCAGCAGTCCAAGCAGCTATACTAACGGGCTCTAAAGACACTCGCATTCAAGATGTTTTGTTAGTGGACGTTATACCTCTGTCTCTTGGAATAGAAACAGCAGGAGGAGTTATGACGAAGCTGGTAGAAAGAAACACAAGGATACCAACAGCGCAGAATCAAGTATTCAGCACGTACGCTGATAACCAGCCTGCTGTTACTATACAGGTAAACAAAAACCACATCAATAGCAATACCAATTCGCCATAGAAGTAGTCCCTCTAAAGTTTACTCAAGTCTCATTTTCTAGGTATACGAAGGGGAGAGAACATTGACAAAGGACAACAATTTGCTTGGAACTTTCAATTTGGCTGGGATACCACCAGCACCGAGAGGTGTACCTCAAATCGAGGTAAGTCATAGATTTATTATAGATAAGTTATAGACAAGACAACTCTTACACATGTGATGTCTTTGAGTAAAAAATATTTGGCGTGAATGTAGCTATAAATATGGGACTTAGTAAATTTTTTAAACCTCAGGTAACATTCGACATAGATGCGAATGGCATCCTTAATGTATCCGCAAAAGAAAGAAGTACTGGACGATCAGAAAACATTACTATTTCCAACGATAAAGGTCGGTTGAGTAAGAAAGACATTGAAAAAATGCTCAGTGATGCAGAAAAATTTAAAACAGAGGATGAAAATATTAGAAAAAAAGTTGAAGCTAGAAATCAGTTAGAGGGCTATGTGTTTGGATGTAAAACGGTAAGTTTAAGATTAAAATAATTGAGGTTCACACTGAAAATTCTCCATTCGGCCGTATCTAGTCTAGTGGACTGAATGACTCACATAAAACTTTGTTTTAATTACCACAAGCAATTACGAATTTACTATTTATTAGCTCTAGTATCTTCAGGTAATTAATTTTATCCGTAGACTCGTTAATGCACCTCACTAAAAGCCCAGGTAAAAGGTCAAATTAATTTAATGGGGCTTCAAACCTGTTACTATAATCCTGAATTTCCACCAATTTCTGAAACTAACAAACATGTGGACAATTCTGACCGTCCTACTTAAACATAAACTTAGTTACGTCTATCCATTGTAATGTAAAAGGCTGAGACAAGAAGGGACATATTTGAAGTTTAGATGCGAGACGGTCAGAATCGACCACATTAACATTCTACAAAATTACAGGCGGCAGAAAACGCAAGCGGTCGTCTTACGGAAAGCGAACGCAGTGAAGTAGTGGCAGAATGCAATAATCAAATCCATTGGTTGGACTCCCATCCTGACGCCAGCCAATCAGAGCTGGAAAACCATTTGACGGCAGCCAAGGAGGTTTGCCAGCCGGCTATGATGAAACTTCATGGTGCGATCGGCGGTGGTGGACCGAGTTGTGCCAGACCGGTTAGTTCTGGTGGCCCGAGAGTGGAGGAATTGGATTAGGCTGCCTCTCCCAACAGCGATGGGCTTGCTACGTTGCTACCTCCAATCATATTCAATGGTCGGTGTTGTAAATTTTATGTCTTTCTGTTTATACCCGATATATAAAACGAATACCCACAGATGAAATGGAATAAAATCTAAACCAGCACTATGCACAAGGTTGAAATTAAACTTAAGTACTAGTGATTACCACCTATGTGAATTATTGCTTTTGCTTTTATATTATTTGAAATAATTATTTTAGACATCTTTTCCTAATAAAATTAAATTATGACATATCCAATAAATATACTATAACTAACAATAACCAACATATTTTAATTTGGAGATCTGAAACACGAAATAAATCACAGCATTTGTTTAAAAATCTACCTAGAGAAATCTATCTGTAGAATAAAGTTGATACTATAATAAAGTTGATACTATAATATGGTCGATTCCGGCAGTCACACTTAAACCTAAATGTAAAATTAGTCTGTCCTTTTCTCTCCCCATTTATGTTAAGAACCGAGAGAGATAGACCTAAGATTAGGTTTAGGTTTAAGTGTGACTGCCGGAATCGACCCTGCTGCAAGTTTTAGAGAAAGACAGCATCAAATTTATCCATTAGAGGCATTAGATAGCCTATCAGACCGTTGGAAAAATCGACCCTTACTGTCACAAAAAAGGAGATACTTAGTGTCTTTTTCTTTTAATTTCGCACATGATAACAGTAAAGGCGATTTGAAAGTTCAAAAAATCATAGCACTAAAACTATTGAACTTATGTAAATTATTCAAAAGAAGAAAATGTTATTTAGGGAATGCTTTTATCATCATTTAAATAATAAAAACTTGCTTGATCAAAAATTACTTGATCCGTACGTAATCTCAAATCAATTCGGTCATTTTTTGAGTTATGTATGACTGTACAAGTTGTCATGTGCGATTTCATTCAATGACTAGAAGCGATGCAAATAAAAAGCCTGTTTGTCATACAAATGGTTTATTTATAAAAATAAATTGCATTTACTTCATTTAAAAAAAAAAGTATGTCAATGTGTTCAATCTTCAGTTAACTGGTCAATAATAGAAACACCCAGTTGCATAAAGGATCTTTAAAGATAATATGGTTGATTCCGGTCACACTTAAACCTAAACGTAAAATTAGTCCTACTTGTTCTTTTCTTTCTCAGCCATTTATGTTAAGAACAGAGAGAGTCAGACCTGACTAAGATTAGGTTTGTGTGACTGCCGGATCGACCCTTATATCGATATTAATTCACTTTAAAATACAAATTAAATTTAATGACCGTTTTTGCAACCGAGAGTGTACCTATATATATGTATAAGAGAAACATAAGCTAGTAGTGGACAGCATTAACATGTGAAATAAGTATTGGTAACTACACTAATAAAATTATTATAAACTTATAATCATTATTATAGAAAGTCTAGAAGAATATGTACCAAGCAAATGTACCAGAAGCAATAGCTATGTCTACACCAGCTTTTCTTGCGTTTCAGCTCGAGTCAAACGCTTTGTATTGAATTATAGAGCATTTACACGAGGCCAATAGCCGAGTAAAACCAGCAAGCATTGTAAAATACCATATTAACTAAAAAGTTCCTACAATGAGTCAGTTTGTAGTGAATTATTGCCCGCACTAAATATTGACTAGATCATTTGAGGCCACCAGAACCAGAGTGGCTCAAACACAAAATACGAATATGTGGATATATGCCAAAATACTATGCTCTATTAATATTTTAATAAGAATCAAGATGCCACAACATATTTTTTTTATGTCATCTATGATTGTTTACTGAAATTACCTTTGAGCCACTCTGGCTTTGAGCTTGGGGGGTTTGAAAGGGGCATTGTCGTGCTTAACTAATATTTTCACAAATTGTGGTTTGGGCCACTCTGGTTCTGGTGGCCTCATTTGATACTTAATGAACTGGAAAAGGCACGTATGTAGCGTGTGTGTTGCCAAATCTCTTCAGACAAGGCTTCATGCCGCTTCCATTTGTTAAGTTTCAATAAGTGATCATCACACTTTGAACTGTCAAAAAAGATATCCGATACGGGGGCTGGCTTATTGTCTCGGCCATTGGCCTCTTGTAAATGCCCCATTTTTACCCGACTGCAACAGGAGGGTTATGTTTTTGGAGTGTATGTTTTGTATGTATATTTCTTTGGCACGCTAAACGGGTTGTCGCATTTAAGCTTGAGAAGTATCATTAAATTTGTTTTAGTCATGAGGGTGAGAATCAACTTGGTCAACAATCATATTGCTCATGACTGTACAGGATTGCGCACTGTGGGCGTAGTGCGAGTTTTCACTTCGAACTCGTGCGCGTTAACATAAAACAGCCAACCAATCACATTGTGGCATGATGACGTGATGTAATGAAAGTGAGAACAACGGCACGCCGTGATTGGTCGAATAGTTTACGTTTACGCAATCGAGTTCGAAGTGAAAACTCGCAAGCCCTGTGTAGACATAGCTATTTACATCTCACATTTAGCTCTAGTATCACGAGAAGGAGCGAGTGACTAATAACTACCGGTTTTTTACCGGTACAGGTTACCTTAGGTAAAAAAAAATCACAGACATGAACATAGATAAGAATAAAACATAATATTAATATAAACAATGTTGTTAACCAAGGAATAGACGATAAGGTGCTCGATGAGAGTGAACATCGGTCTCCGTAGGCTAATTTAACGTAACTTACAAAAGTGAAGCTTAGCAATTGCTTAGCAATTTAGCAAGATAGCAATGCGACAGAGAAAATTGTAAGAGCGCTGGACGGGTCCTCAAATACGTATGGGGATGTGATCAGCCTGCGGCAGGCTTATTTACTAACTATTTAGCCTACAGTTTTGTATTCACGGTGGAGTTTTACGAGGTAAGCTCTGTCGCGACCAGTTATATACTTTAAAAAATAACAAACACTTTAACCTAATCCCACATAAAACATGTCGAGCCGTACCTATACAGGATGATTTTTGGTCGTCAACTTTCCCGAAAACTACGGAATCTCCTCATCATCACGATCATTTTTCTCCATGAAAGCATACCTGGGAAGTGTCTGGTTTCCAAAATATTAGGGTCCAAAGTTGAGTAAATAGACTGCGTTTTTCTGCATAAATGCACATAGACGCGCGTAGCAGGATTTTTTCACGAAAAATAATTAATATCTGTCTATAAAAAAATTAACATAAACACTAGACATTATAAATTTCGCACGATCAAGGAATTTAAATTTTTTTTCAAAAAAAAAAATTTTTTTTCCCAGCATTTTTTTTGGCATAAACTTACTTTATTTCATGTATAGAATACGTACCCTTCGTTAAAGGTGGCCACAAAAAAACATCCTGTATAGGTGATGTAACATAACTTCGACCAGGCTTACCGACTAACAGCCACTTATAATGACCGACGTAACCGAGAAATCGGCCCAAAGTGACATGGAATTGTCAGTAGGGTCAGCTGTAAAAGCTATGGCCCTTAACTTTGTGCGTTTATGCTATAATATGTTGCTACAGTATAAATTCGTAAAAATATGCTTCGTAGCGTGTTTTGGTGATGTATTATTATATTAAAATTAGTTATAAATTAATAGAGCACCTAGCAACTAGAATAAAAAAAGCACTCTGTATAGTGGTAATGTTTGTTACTTTACGGTTGCACAATTTCATTGATGTTTCAACCATAATGGTTCTTTTAGCGACTCTAGTGGGTATGTGCTCCATGTAAAATATAAACCTAAATAAATAAATAAGGGCAGATATATTCCCAACAATGGAGAAGAAATAAAAGAGGAGCAGAAGTATATTTTCATACAAAAATAGTGTGCCGCTGAGCGGGGGTGAAGTATGAGACGAGGGGACCATCCTAACACTATAGCCCTGCCCATTTACATAGAAACCACCTTGTAATGACTAGCCAAACTACTTGCATAATCGTGTGGTTACAGCTACTGCGTTACACACACTGGCCCTGAAGCTCCGCCCCTATCATGACGTCATGGCCTCACGATTGCCACACGACTCAGTTCATAGTCCCACCTCCTCTTTTATACCTTCCCCATGTTCCCAACAGTCGAATAGCATATGATAAATTTAATGCTGTCTTTCTCTAATACTTAATCAAGATAGAGACAGCATCAACTTTATCCTTCAGATAGGCCAGGGGTTCCCAAACTTTTTTTTTCATAGACCTCTTCAAAAGTAATCTGGTTCTGGTGGACCCCCTATACTACAGGCCCACATACTAATTAATTGTTAATCCCCATTTTTTCACGTCAACGTAGACCTCTGTCAAGGTGGGGGGTCCACCTGGACCACTTTGGGAACCACTGAGATAGGCCATCTGACCATTTTAAAAATCCGCCCTTATCGGGCTTATACTCACTTTACTTATTGGAATAGCAAATCAGATTGCTACATTTACATTTTAAATGTTACTTGTTCATGTTTGATCGCAAACTAACACTAGGTCAATAATAGGGTCGAAAATGGAGTACATAAGTGTACAGTATTCACAAAATTTCTTATAAATTTCCTCAAAAATTCTCACAAATCAATAGGCAGATAATTTTTAGTGATGAATATATTTGATGCTATCTTTCTCTAAAACTCGATCAAGATAGAGACAGCATCAAACCTGCCAATTGAAAAAAGTATAAATTGCATTTTGTGCGTCTACATAATTCATTTTACTTTGTGAAAGTGACATATTTATTTATCACAGGCTAAATTAAGCACCGCTATAAAGGATGATTTACGCTACACCGTGTCGCGACCGGTCCGGGCCTCGGCCGGAACACATCCGCCGTGCGCCCGGCCGGACCACTCATTCATGTTACACCGAGCTGTTTGGGTGTATTATTTGCACGACTATATCTATGTTACGTGGTTTTTGTTAGCGGACCGTACTTCATACAAGAAGTATACTATAATGTTTGACCGTACCCCGGCCGGGGCACGGCCCGGTCGCGACACGGTGTTGCGTGAATCATTCTTTAATGGTCTACGGACGAAGGGTCGATTTTTCCAATAGTCAGATAGAATATCTGAAGGATTTTGATGCTGTCTTTCTCTAAAACGTGTTAAAGATAGAGACAGCATCAACTTTATATTTTAGATAGGCTATCTGAGCATTGGAAAATTCTGCCCTAAATAAAAAAGCGTAAAATTACATAAACTCTAGCACCAATGTTAGCGGCCATTATAGGATGCGAACATACAGCGCTATAGTTTAGAAAATGTTTTTATAAATAAATAGTAATCAGTGATCGCGCGACCGGCGTTTGATCTGGTGGCGCCGCTATGTTGATCGCGCGACCAAACGGACACCTGTGGGGCAAGCACGAACCTCTCGATAGTCCATAACGATATCGTAAAACTGTCAAATGTCATAGATTTTGCTTGCGAGTCGATAGCGTTACGCCGCGTAAAAAGATTCATGCTTACCTTATAGGTGAAAACCCTATAGAGCTAAATACATTTTGCTGGTAGCGGCGATTGGTCGCCCGGTGAATTACAGCTCTAATTCAATTAACATAAAGTAGACATTAGTCTCCAAAGGACTCCGGTGTAACGCAACGGTTCAAATATAAAAGTTACAATTCCGTTAAAACGAGTATTTGGTGTTCTCTGCTAACAGCCATTGCATAATATAAATCCATCTGTCACTACAATAGTATAAAACTAGTTAATTGCACTACCTAGTAGGTACATTGTATGTTACCTACAACTGGGCCTTCGTTACTCTCTCTATAAACGCTCCTTGGATAATATCGGCTCTGAAAAAAAAGATAGAAGTTCAAAACTAAAAAGTAAGACTAAGGCTGAGGGTCACTTGCAGAGCATGCGTATATCTAGTTTCAGGTTAAATCGATATTTAGGTCATAGCTGTTTATGTAACAGAAAGCAAGACGGCATATACAGGGTGTAACAAAAAGGGTATGTTAAGCGAAAGGCTATGTAAACTATATAGTATGTAAAGTAAATAGCCCACTGTAGAGAACCTATCCACAAAATTTGAGACTCGAAATGTCATGTTTATTTTTCAAGATTGTATGAAAATTCCTGAGATATTTAAAAATTCTCCATACTATCGTAAAAAATAAACATGTAATTTCATGTCTCAAATTTTGTGGATAGGTTCTCTACAGTGGGCTATTTATTTTTCGCTTAACATACCCCTTTTGTTACACCCTGTATTAATTAACGAATTCTCCGTCTTAAAGTGTCACTCCATTACTTGAAATTTGACTAAATATAGACTTACATCCCTGGCCATTCGGAATCAATAGATGAATTTACTTAAAACTAGAGCTGCAAGAGGGCCTGAGGTTTAAAATTGATGAGGGTTGGATCATGGCAAGCCACGACAGCCTCGCCTCTTATTTTGCAAGGTTCACCACGGGCAGGTGATGATGGCTTGGGTCAGATCTAAGCTGGGACTCTTTACACCCCAAAATCCCAAGCTACGGAGGAGGCTCTGGCGCTAAATCTATCATATAAAAATTAATCGCTGAATGTGTTGCTAAGCGCAAATCTCGACAACATCTAAACCGATTTCGCAGATTATTTTTTTAGAATATTCCTACGAGAATGGTTCTTACGGAGAAAAAATTTAAAAATTGCCTAAAAAAGTCTTAAAACAACACTATTCTATAGCGGCCGCCCACAACTTTGTGGTCGTGAAAGGACACCCGTGCAAAGCCGGGGCGGATCTCTAGTAGCTTATAATAACTATTTAAAATGACTGTAACATTTCCTATTGGAATACGCTAACGTATCTAAGATCCAGTCAGAGCCTCATCAGTTAAATAGCATTAAGGTATTGTCGAAGCCGCGTGGTGCCGGCAGAGTAGAATTCGTACCACCCCTGTCTGCCCGTGGGTATCGTACGAGGCGATTAAGGGTTTCCGGGAGGTGGGCAGCAGCGTCTCCCGTACTGACAACATAGTCCGAAAATCACACTGTGGTCACCAACCCGCCTGCCCAGCATGGTGACTATAGGCAAATACCCTACGTCCAGCAGTGGACTGCAATAGGCTGATGATGATGATTGTCGAACCCACTTTCCCCCCATACTTTTCATACTTACTACAGAGGATACATATTATAGTTTTTTTCTACTCACTTGCCACTGGTGACGGTACTCATCAGGTTGACGATGTACCTCGGACACACATCCTCATGCATGACCCTCGCGTGGAACAGCAGGCCTTGGCAGATGCAGTACAGCAGCTCCACTAGCGGCAACTGTTCGGGGATCAGCTTCCTCTGGTACGCCCACGAACCGAGGATCTGGAATGCCGTCAATAAAAAATATATCAATCAAATCTATAAACGCTCCTTGGATATCAGCTCTTGAAAGAAAAGATACAACGCACCTTCGGTACAACAACGGCACAATTGTGTTTTGTATTTTTTGGCAAATGCGCCCTTGTTCTAAAGTAGAATAACGATACAATTGCTTTTTGTATTTTTTGTCTATTGTGCCGTTGTTGCACCGAAGGAACGACAAGTTTAGAATTAAAAAAGTATGACTAAGGACCCCTTGCAGAACATGCGTAAATTTATAATGAAGTTAAACCGAAAATTAGCAATATAGGAAAGCTATAGTAATAGTCTTATATCCCTGGCATTTTGGAATTAATACATACATACATACATATAATCACGCCTTTATCCCTTACGGGGTAGGCAGAGCACCAAGGGCCGATAGATACATGGTGCCACTTCTGACCAATTTTGAGGGTATAGTTGAGATGTACAAGTTCGGAATTAATGAATGAATATAACCTCATTCATTTCAAGAAAAAAAACCCTAAACCGACGTGCGTGCATGAAGGATATCATGAAAGTAGATGAAGCGAAAGAGGTGTGTCATCTCAGGATCAGGACCGTAGCAAGTGGAGATCCGTGATCTCTGCTTAATATTAACAAAATGGAACCCATTTGTAAATCCCACAGTTAAAGATAGTAACCAAATGAGAGAGCAATAATTATATTAAGCTTTTTGGTTTATTATCACATTCACACTATCATCAATAGAATTATTTGATCATTTATTATGTGACCACAATTTTTGATTTTTGATTTTCCGTTCCCGTGGAAATTTTGGGAAATCCTTTCTTATCGGTTGCCTACGTCATACAAAGAACACACCCTGCTGGTGTCAGTGATTACAATAGACGCCCAGTCATACATTTGAGCTCATATTTTAAGCGCTATCGCTAAATCTAGTTAAAATTCCATCCAAGCTCAGGAAAATTTTTATATGTATAGATAGAATAGACATGTGATGTTTGTGTACCTATTCTTAATACCTAAATAAATAAATATACCTGTAGAGTAGACGTGATAGGCCCAAGTGCTATAGACGTGGAGGGAGACGCTCTAAACGCAACGCCGGCCGCCAAGCCCGCCGGTAAGGCGTGCCACGCCGCGTCTTTGCCACGCGTGCGACAGAGAAGGCACACTATTAGCTGTAACGAAAGAACGAGAGGGATATACTGGGTGTAAAAACACAACTTTGTTCTTTTAATACCTCGTATTCTTTGTAACATCACGATATTTTTTTTGTATGGAAGCACCCCTGGGAAACCACGGGTTTCCAAGATATTGAGGTCCAAAGTTACATTAATATTATCACTTTTTTCCAGCTTTTTTTTCCATTTTTAGCTTAAACAATGCTTAAATTCTTTTGTATAACACGGATGATATTCCCTTACCCTATAAATTCCGACATATCCGCCAAAGAACAATCCCAGATTCAGATGGGACCATTTAATTGCTTTCAGAGCTTTGGCTGGAGTCATTATCCTGGGTATGACCGTCCTTAACATGGTCATTGCGAAACCCAGGCCGAATAATTGTGCTGATCCCTGAAAGAAAAACAATTCAAATAACAAGAGCGAACAATATGGTTTACAAATTATAGCATGTTGTTACAAAGCCTCCAAATTAACCATGCATTGAACAATGTTTCGTTTCATTCCTTTTTACAATATACTTTCGTAAAATATAGGTACGAAAGCATTTTGTGTAACACGCCGTATTACAAAACGACTAGACATTTAATAGTAAAAATAATTTGTATGACCTAGGCATCCAAAAAGAAACTAATTTCTTGACAAAAAACGTTTTGATAGCCACGTCTGAGAAACGCAAGCGCCATCTAACAAGATAACTTACTTTTAAGTGTTAGAAAAACGCATTCATGGTAGTACAATATCATCATCATCTTCCTGCCCTTAACCCATTATTTTAGGGTCGGCGCAATATGGTTTCTTTCGAAACGCACATTGCCAAAGTTTTGGCATTTGTTTTTACGGCCGGCTGCCTGCCTGACGCCAACGCTTCTCGGTATAGCTAAGTGACAATTTTTTTGAAAAATCTGTACATGAAATAATGGTAGTAGAAAATACATACATAAATATAATCACGCTTTTATCCCTTACGGGGTAGGCAGAGCAACAAGGGCCGATAGGACCACATGATGCCACTGTTGACCAATTTTGAGGGTATAGTTGAGATGTACAAGTTCGGTTAATATTGACAGCTGGTCAGCCCATCGCCTACAAAACACCAAAACCCTCTTGTCCCTCTACTGACGGGTACAATACGCCCGGGAAGAGACGCAGCTGTACGTTTTTTTTTTCATTCCCAGAGCAGCATAGTACAATATACGTCCTAATATTCCTATAAGTATAGTAATATTCACAAAAAGTTGTTTACCTTTAGCACATGCTGAAGGCACGGTCCTTTATGTGGGCATGCAGGACTGCGGCCTTCGATTCCAGTCATAGGCTCACCTTCCTCCTTCGACACACGAGGCGGCGAGAAAATCCTGGAAACAATACAGAATCTCTACGTGACATTGGCGGCATTATTGTACCCGACACATATAATGAGGAAAACTATATAAATTTCAACTGAATTAAGCAATACATAACATCTAGTTACATAGTCCCCTTGTAAGGTCAAATGCTCGAATAATAGCTGAGCTGAGAGAACCTCCACATTTGAGACATATTATGTTTATTTTTTATATGAGCATTCCTGAGTATGAGGAATCTCTAAAATATCCCCCTGTAATGCCGTCAAGTCCGTGAATAAATAAAAAATCAGTGTAAACATTTAAATCTCTTTTCAAATCTGAAACATGTACGCATGGATGCTACAAAAGTCTAAGTATATGTTTGTAAGTCATAATTTCGCTCAAACTTCTGGTACGACCAGTATTTTGTCATAAACATGTAAAGATATAGCAATGACACAAACTGGATGTTATTGCATTGGTGTCAAGGAAGCACGCCTGTAAACAGCGAATATTGCTAAAAAAATGCACACGTCCGTCATAATATCCTATTAACATTATAAACGCCAGGAGTTTGCGAGGATGCATGTAAGGATATTTGTTGCTCTTTCACGCAAAAACTACTAAATGGATTTTGATAAAACTACATAATAATATAGCTTACATATAAGAATAACACATAGTCATAGACTACTCTTTATCCCTGAAAAATTTTCTTAACAATTTCTGAAGTGTACAGACATGATTCAGTCAGTAAAATTTTGCTTCTCACAACTGTTCCGTTTTAGCTGCATTTCAACAGTAAACTTTAAGAGAATTAGAGTCTAGTACGCCACACAGCCGCTTGGTGCCGGCAGAGTAGAATTCGTACAACCCCATGTCTGCCCGTGGGTATCGTACGAGGCGATTAAGGGTTTCCGGGAGGTGGGCAGCAGCGCCTTCCGTATTGGCAACATAGTCCAAAATACAAAAGCGGCCACCAACCCGCCTGCCCAGCGTCGTGACTATGGGCAAATACCATGGCATTAGCCTTGTGGCGTGTCCTGGGGAATCATGGACAGCAATAAGCTTAAGTAAATGATAGCATTTGAGTACCGCGATACCGGGACGGCTACATAGTAGATGATTACGTAATTTATTTAATGTTTTTAAAATAACATACAAAACATTTCTTCAATAATCCTAGATATACAATTAATTACAATTGTTTATTCGGATAGTCATTATCAAAATAATTCGATAAGATAGGTAAGCAACGTTCGCGATTTGTGATTGATTTTGAAACCGCCGCTTGATACTTATTAATATTGATTAGCTTGTTTTACGCTGACAAACATTCAAGATAATTAACTTACCAAAACAGCGGTGTCCGTTTAGTGTTCTCCTTATCTAATCGCAGGAGATAGAAGAAGATAGCACTACCAAACATGAATATAAGTGTTTCCCTGCCCGGCGTTCTCCGGACCCAACCTTTCATTTCCAAAGTTCGAAGCCAATATTCAAATACCTGGAAAGAAAAATAGGGCCTTACTTTATTCAGTGTTATATTAAATATTAATAAATAATAACATACTTTTAAATATATTATACCTACTAAGGGTAAAAGAACTTTTGAAAACTGTACAGTAGTTTTAAGTTTATTCGTTACATAGGTACTCAAATACAAATCGTTCCTGTTTATATTACACGGCTTTGTTCCCGAAATGGCGTAGTCAGAACTGCAAGATCATAACTAAGATACCACAGCACGTTCAGCATATACCACAGCGCGTTCAGCATATACCACAGCGCGTTCAGCATATACCACAGCGCGTTTAGCATATACCACAGCGCGTTTAGCATACCTAGCGGGCACTGATGGAAATGATCAGTGACAAATTGCTGGCTTATATGCCCGAGAGAATGCCAGAGAGTGGACTTTTGCGACATGCACGGAAGGTGATGCAGCTGATGTATTCTAGTGAAGCCCCGCACCAGCCAGCACAGCACATAAGAGCAAACAAATGCAGTACGCATCTTTCATTTCTAGACTAGTACTTTTCATTCGACTTTGTGAGGGCAACACTCGTATTCTATCCCCTTGAGGGCAGTCGAGCCAGATTGTAGTATGTACTTTAAATTGTTTGACATAAAAGTTATTTTTCAATGGTTGAGTGTGAGTAAACGACTAGAGATATCATAGTATGACGACTGTAGGCAATATTAGTTATTCTGTACTATACTATCAGCATTAGTTATTCGCCAAATTTTAAATACAATATCAACTAGTGAATACACCTGTCCCATTTTAGACGGAGAACATAACCATCTACGTCAATTAGGTACTATAAATATTCATTTGTATTTCAACAATATGTATAATCCTTTGCACATAGGTACCTAATAAGCACAAAAACCCGTCATTGTTACATAAGAAAAGTTCAACAATAATAATATGACGTACAGAAAGAACACTGTGCAAAAACAAAAATAAATAACTCATCAGTTTTTTTTTTTTTTTTAGAAATATTTTAATGGGAAAGAAGCACATTAAAATAACGAAGCGAATCTAGGGCGGGCAGCTAGTATGTATTAAATAAAGCCACATGCACTTTTTGCCTGTTGAATGTACAATTTTACTGAAGCAATAAAAGGCACGGTCTAAGCTGTCAATTTTATACAAGTTTTTTTTCGAGGGTTAATCCCCGAGAGCCCCGTCCATTAGGAGCCTATTTCTTATTGAACGCACTTATATCGATTATAGGACAATCCTGGGCTTTACTGTATACTACCTATACTATGGACACGTATTGCTAAGACCAAGACAGACAGACTGCTTCAATAAAATTCTATGTAACAGGCAAGAAAATGGTACCATGTAAATACTACTTGGGGGCCGTAAGTGAACCACTAGAACGCTGGTATTCATAATTGTTGACTCCAACTCCAATCCGACTCAACCATTTCAAAATAATCCTTATACCTTTTGGCGGCGGCATGGGCACGAAATTGGTTTATTCTCCGTAATCCATACTTATGGCTATGGGTTTATCTCATAACACACATCAGACTATGTAAAAAAAAGTTAAATGGGTAAACGTCATCGTCTAATTGTTCACTATGGGTGCGCCCACCACCGGGCCCTACACCCTCCACTGACCCTCGGATCTGATAACTCATAATTGCGAAAACAGGCACTTGCACTAACTACTTGTTTAATAATTTACTTGTTTAATAATTTACTTGTTTAATAATAAGTGGTTTACTAATTTACTAATTTCTATAATCCTGAGGATGCCACGGTTGTTGGCGAAACATATGTAGATTATTTATCTAGTTTTTGATTTCGGAATAGTGCAATGTATCGTCTTGCATGCTAGGTGCTCGGGTCTGGTTTCTCGTGGCGATTGTAGTTAGTGCAAGTGCCTGTTTTCGCAATTATGAGTTATCAGATCCGAGGGTCAGTGGAGGGTGTAGGGCCCGGTGGTGGGCGCACGCATAGTGAATGTTTGAACTTCCGAATTGTAACGCCTAATACAATTTCATTTATCGTCTAATTGTTCTGGCGTTGACTTACTCGCGATGACGTACGTTAATGACGTGGCTCGAAGAACGATAACTAAAGCATTAAAGGTGCTTTGTGACATCAAAAGCGTACCATGTCGTAGACATTATACGGAAAGATTCGTTGAATAAATTAAGAGTCAACTTAGACAAAACCTTGACACGTTATGTAGCTATTTAACTTAGTATCGTGATCATAAAGGTAGCAAGAACAAATCAAAGGTAACTAAATTGAAGTATGCTTTGTGTGATGATTTGCATTTTGAGCAACCTAAATTTGACCCTTTCTAATGCTGTTATGAGTGTATAAGAAAACAGAGACAACTATATTAGTTAAAAAAATCTGTTACATCTATGTTTTAGTTATGTTCTGTGACATGACTATTATCTCAGAGCGCCTTTTTTTCTGGCGCAATGAGAGGAAAGCAACTAACTTACCAAGTTTACGAACAGATTGACAACCAAAACCCTCCTGTGCGGTGGTTCGAAATAAACGGCCAAACCACTTAAAGTGAATGGCAGCATAACGGTTGTATGATAGTAAAACTTAGAAAAAAATAATTTTCTGAAAAAAAAAAATTGGTGTGGATATTGCGCTGATACACTACTTACCTAAATAGATCACATCCCTAGTTACAGTCCTTTCATATGAACGGGGAAAACCTCGCCCGGAATTTCACCGATCAAATTGGTGAAATTCTAGAAAAAGGCCAGATCAAGAGTACCCTAAACCGACTAGCGTGTATGAAGCATATCATATAAGTAGATAAAGTGAAAGAGGTGTGTCAGGACCGTAGCAAGTAGAGATCCGTGATCTCTGCCTACCCCTCCGGGACAGAGGCGTGATTTTATGTATGTAAATAATGTGGTCATATCATACACATACAGGGTGTGGGTGACAGCCAGGCAAATACTGAAATGGTGAACAAGTACCATTGTATTGAGTTATATGTATTTTTAATTTGTATATCAATAATGTTTGTTTTCCGCGCCAATTGTATCGGCTATCCTGTGACTATACCCCGTTTTTTTAAGATAAAAATCTTATTTTCGAAAAAGCATTGTTTGTAAACATTAGAACACTCATACTTGTAAGATATGAGTGACGTTTGTTATTTTTCCATATTGGTGTACTTATCCTACTAAAAAGTTCAGTTTTTGTGTTTGCGAAATCAGCTTCTTTAGGTTTTTTATAGTGCAAACTTCATATGAGTAGGTACTATTGAATTGAGTAGAAAACTCTTTAGGAACTATTATTGATGATAATAATACACAAAACTGTGCCTAATAAAAAACCTGATTTCGTTCTTTCGGATTCTTTCTCTTTCTAAATAAAATGAGGTATAGTTAAATGGGCTTATTGGTTATTGTGTGATACATTACTGTTTTTTGGATCACTTGTACCCTACATTAGGGTTGTTTAGTTATTTGAACTTTCTTTAGTGCAACTTTTTTTTATTTGTTTTCAAGCCGAAAATTTCAGTGGTTTAGCTTCAGAATCATGGTCTGATGTCAGCATATCAATATTTGCCTGGCTATCACAATCACCCTGTATATTATGTAGTAAGTAGTGCGTAAGGAACGATTTGGTGAAACGCACTGTAGTACCCACATCTGCACCTGTATGATGAATTTGGTGAGAGCGAGATATCTCACTTTTAAACGTCAAATCCACAGAGCTAAGTAATAACTCGACAAGGCAAGTGTTTCTGCTGGGTGTATAAAAAGGGATTGCAAACCACTTCTATCAGCCCTAATTCATTCAGTCCTGGCTCGAGATCGAGTGTCTATTCTAATTCTTAAGTCAATTTTTTACATGCAAAGTACACTATTTACTTAGTGTATCTAGTTATTAATAGCTATGTGAATTTGACGTTTAAAAGTGAGACATCTCGCTCTCACCAAATTCATCATACCGGTGCTGGAGGCTTACACAATGTAACAATTTTACGAGTGCCAGCGAAGTTATCACTTATCAATATCATACTATTTCCATCCTTACATAAGTCAAGGGTGCAAAATCAAATCACATGACTTTTTAAAACGAGACATAGTGTTATGTGGTTTGTCTATGAAACCCCTCACACTAGCGTCGTCTGAGCGTCTTTTGAGCGTCATCGGCGTCGGGCGAGCGTCGACGCGATTTCGGCGCTGAGTGGAAGCCGAACGCACAGATCGCTGTAATTACGAAGCACAAACGTTGCGTCGTTTATTATTTGCCAGAAAACGCGGTGGCGCGGGCGTTGCGTCGACGCTCACGTAGCGTAATTACAGCGTTCGGCTTCCACTCAGCGCCGACGTCGCGTTTACGCTGCGTCGACGCCGCGCTGACGGTCGCCCGACGCCGACGTTCAAAAGACCCTCAGAAGACGCTAGTGTGGGGGGCTCTATGTTATTGTATGTAGTTCTTTCGTTTTTTTTATGTTATTCGTTTTTATTGTACGGCCCTAAGCTTTTTCTCCAGAAATTGGGTTAACTGGTAGAAAAACTTATTAGTACAATAAAGTGTTTATTATTATTAATAGCGATTCATCACGTCATTTCACGAACGCGCTAAACGAAATTTTCCTATAGTAGGAAATGTTTCAATAACTTTATGAACTTCCCTGTCGCTCGAATTTTTTTTACATTGTCTTGTCAAAGACCTCTTATACGGGTCTGCCTAATACCCTATTATAGCTACTGTAGAAAAACTGTGTACTTATGCAGAATAAAAACGAGTGAGTAATGAGAGGAGCCATCAGTAGGGTAAGCATGAACTTTTTTACGCGCCGGACCGCTTTCAACTCACAAGCAAAATCTATCAGATATGCGTGGAGATAGGACAGTTGCACGATAGTGTTACGGCGGACTATATAAAGGTTCGTGCCTATCCCACTGGGACGAGAGTAAAAAATATACAGGCTGTAGTAAAAAGGGGTGTGGGTATCAATAAACTGCTCGGAAATGATAATACAATGAAAAATAAACTTCTTAATAGGCCTATTTTCTAAGCTTTTCGCTTAACATGCCCCTTTTGTTACATCCTGTACATTAGGACAACCCTAAGTGGTAGTAAAACCTATTATGGGAGTTAGCCAGCAGGTACAGGATATAATAATATGGGTGAACCTATGTGATTATTTACAAATATTTACAAATAAGCAGATAGGTTTAGGATTATTTTACAAAATAATCCATTGTGTATCAACCACTGGGTACATTAATTTACTTCTCTATTACACATTCTCTAGCAGATTATTTTGAATAATTTACTTACATTAACATATATTTATATAAATTCGTTATGTACCTATGAATATGAATAAGTGTTAAATAAGTAACAAAGTCCAACCTTTGCTGCTTAAAATAGCAGCAATTTCTATTTAGTAATCACTAAACTCATTGCAAAATAAAAGGCCCATTTTGACAGTTCACGCCCATAAATATTTATAGTTTTTACTGATCGAAATGTTCTGAATGTTATTACATTTTTCATTGATGGATGGAAAATGATGAACCTTATGTCTAATATGTACGCAATGTATTTGTGAACATAGCCATGGTAGTCTAGGAATAAACATACCTGAAAATACAGTTTAGAGTCACAAAAGAACTGCCCACTGTGAGACCAAATATTCCCGACTTTAGATATAACTTGAACTGTTCCATCAATTGCTTTTTACTAAATTTTTTGCCTCTCATCAGCAGTTGTAGCTGAAACAGAAAAAAATTGATATACTTTACTGTACATGTATACAATCATTGAATAATTAGGTTAAATCACACAGTAAATGCACATGACGGATGAATTCTAAAACATTATTTATTAACATTTGTTTACACACTGTAGGCAGGGTTCCAAGTGATAATTATCACAATAATTATCTTGAGAAGTGAGAATTTCAGGAATTTCTCTTTTGTTATGTAAAATCTAACTTTTTTTGACACTAAAAAAACAAACTCTGAATTTAATCGTATTTTTCTTAATAATGGCAAAAAACTGAGACCTTCTTTGAGATAAATATTATTTATAATCTAAATAAAGAAAACTTCAAGAAATTAACTGACAAATCAGCTAGGATAATTATCAGATAATTATCGGATAATCATCAAGATAGTTATCCAAAAAAATATTTATCTTGATAATTTCTATCCCTGACTGTAGGTACACATGGCTGTGTTCAAAACATGGGCTGGCCAGAACTAGAGTGTGGGGTTGAACTGAGCTAACCAAAATTAGACAAGTAACTACCTAGTAATGCTAGATACTAACTAACCGACCGACCCCTTCAATCTCAATCAATCTCTGTGATAGATATATAGAGGATATATGTATAAATACACTTTGTTATAGGTAAATTACATTGCTAAAACTGGAAAATGGTTCAGCAGTTTATTAAGCATCATGTGTTAAAATAAAAATTAATATTAACATAAAATTAATAATATAATAATAATAAATTCATTTATTCAGGTAACTAAGACCCATTTTTGTTAGTTACAAATTATAATATATTAATGATTGGACATAAAACATTGAACAAACAAGAAGATATTCTAAATTACAAGTTAAAGGATAATAATAAAAGAACAAAGGAACATATAACATTAAAAATCTAAATAAAATTGTGTTAGCATAGAAAATTATAAATTAGGCATGAACGAACATTCACTAATAACAGACAGAGTGCTTTTCTGCACAGATTGAAGCACTGTGGTACTGCACTGTATTTTCTGGCAGCAGCCAAGCATACTATGATTTGTATATGTAGGTGGCTAAGGTGCTGCAGCTTACAACAGCTTACTGCAAAGGCTTCAATATGTGTAGTGGCAGCACCCTGTCTATTATTCTTCATACATCCATGATATTAGGGAGATCTTTATAGTGTCCCTTACACACAACTATGACACCCTTACCATGAACGTATAAAGAACAACGGACGTAATGCTGTCACTGCACAGGTTGAAGCACCATAATAGCAGCGCGTTATGTATGTGTGCAGATTTTCTGGAAGGCGCCGAGCTTACTATGGTTTGTATGTGTGGGTGAATAACGCGTCTATATACAACCCTACTACATTACCGAGCTTACTACGAATGCTTCACTCCATGTAGTGACAACACTCTGTCCGTTACACTTTATACATTCATGACCCTTACTAAATGATATTGATGAACATAAGTTGTTAGCTTAAACTGTTAGCACTAGATAAATATACTTACAACATACACCATAGCATAAAACTTGTAGCTTCCTTTAATACATCCAATAATCATAGAAGAAGACGCATGACTACAGCTATTAGTCCAGGGATGAATTAAGTTCGAACATGATTCCGAGCCACAAATTTTATCAAACAAAAACTTGCTTGCTTCCACCATGTTTTATTCTTTCGCGGCTCTCACAAGTAGAAAAACATCTAAATTAGAATCGAAACCATTCATTAACCATTATATTTTTTTCAAAAATTTCTTATTTATTAAGTGTTGTTCAGTCAAAGTCTAAGAGATAGGTAATCATAATATTAAAATTAATAATTGGATTGGAGGAACACACACTAAACAAATTAGACTAAACGCTTCGTACCTAAATTAAATCTCAATTTGTATTACCTATTGCACTACTGTCTAGGTTCAATGGTGTCAATATGAGCACCTAAACACTTTAAGACACTCTGCCTACTCACTGAATAAAAAATTAATGATAGAATCCGACAATCGCCTCATATCAACCAAAACAAATTTTTTCCCTTCCATAGAGATTATAGACGTACATGACTTGACGTGGGTGTCATCATTTTTATTTAATTGCGATGGAGAAATAAGTAAAAGGAATCACCTCACCGAACTGCCCGAAGCTATTATGGAATAAAAAAAAACCTAGACGAGCGGTAGCGTGTCAAGCCATGTTCATGCAAACATAACTGACGTGCAGTACCGCTAGAGTGCGTTTCATCAATAAAGGAATTTCGACTGACAAGTTAAAATAACTCTCAAAAATAGATAGCGTTACCTACATCTCCTACCTAGCTCCTTCACCTTCCATACAGAATTTCGATTAGGAGATTCGATAATTTTTTTTTACTTTTAATACTTGTCAGAAAAGCTTTAGTTCCTTTCAAAGTGACGCTAGTTACTATATGTACGAATACATTATCTGCGTCACTGGACAATACATTTTTTGAAACATTACATTTCAAATTTCAGGCTGCGACCGCACCTGCATGATCTAGCTACAGGATTATGTATTTATATTTATTATCTATTATCTAAGGCTGTTATCGTCTGGGTATATACGTATGGTATGTACTTAAAGCTGGGTGCACTACGGTCAAGTGAGGTTGACAGAGGTCAATAATACAATGGTATGAATATTATTTGACGGTCGACTGGTCTAGTAGGTAGTGACCCTGCCTGCGTCGCCATAGGTCCTGGCTTCGAATCCCCAAACGGAATATCAAGCTTGTGCAAACTTATCTTGATATGACCTTAGGGATCTTACTGTCAAGTTTGCTAGTGTAGGTTCCTAGTCAGGTGGATGTTTCTATACTCGTATGGCTAGTACCATGTTTTATTTACATAGCTACCGTGCTGCTGTTAGTACCGACACGACACGCAAGACCTTATTGGGATCTTGGACTGTAGGGTTGACTAGGGTTATCATGTGTTAAGGTGTAAGTTATGTATATAAAAAAAATTCAAAAGTCAATCAATAGTGTATACAGGCAGTGTCGCAGGGTAAGACGCGCGCCAATTGATCCTGTCACATACAGAATTAATTTATGAGCGCAACTTTTTTTTTAATTAATCATATAGGTAGGTATTACTTAATGGCCAACGTGTAGCTCCAGGGGAAACTGAACCTGAAGTCGGCAAATAAACTGAAATGCTGAACAAGATTCACCATTAACTGTTGTCAGTTATCCGACCAGAGAATGTTGCGATATACTAACGCAGGAAATGTATCCTATTTCGGCTACTACTTACGATATCAATTAGACACAACCACCTTTCATCAGGTCCATAATATGTATGCAAGCTTATTAAATGGTCACAGCACACATATCAACTCGGAAAGGGATCATCACCGTATCGCCTTTCGCCTCGACGTCAACCAGGCGTCAACCTAACGTATGCAACGCGTATGCGTATCAGCAGCGCCTGTACGTCAACTAGGCTTCGGCTAGGCGACACCACACTTATGCCTTGATCATACGTACCGAGTAAACGGGCGAGACAGCAAAATGATTGTCGGCTGAGACAGTGATGTGGGCGAGTAGCTCGCTTGGCCTTGTAAATAGAACAGGGTCCGAGTTACTGTCTTGCCACTCTGGCCGCCGAAAGTGTTCAGACGAACCGAGCACTCGGCCGAGTTCACTGTCTCGCCCGTTTACTCGGTACGTGTGATCAAGGCATTAGGTACGGCTCGCCGACCGCTGGTTAGCACCAGAAGGATGGACGGAGAGACGTAAAGTGCGGGGACGACAAGCCGTAAGTGCGGAGATGACGTCGAGCCGTAAGCACGGGAACTGCAAGTTGACCACGCACCGCATTGCGGTTCAGAGCCTATTCCGAGGCGAGGCGATTATGTTACGATTCCGATTAGTGTGCTTTGCAGTAGGGGGTTCATACAAACAATACTGAACGGCTCGAGGCGATACGGTGAAGATCGTTTTCCGAGTGACCTTAAGTCCCACGTGGTAAGGGATGAGCCTACCGCCTTTACAGAAACCTTTTGGTAAAAATTACTTAAAGTAAGAAATTAGTAGGCGTGTATGAACAGAATAGTTTTAGAGTGGATTTAGAGTTATCTAGGTACTGTAGTAGCGTATATTTTATTATTATATCGCAGTCGATATTATAGCAATTACTTGATAATCAAAATAGAAATTAAAAGAAGACAATGTCGCAATAGCAGGAGTAGATATACAAGTCCATTAACTTACTAAAAGTATCCCATTTATTGAAGAAAAAAATTTTAAAGATCCAATGGTGCACCAACGTAGCCAAAACTGGGTAGCTTTCACGCAACTCTCTATTTCTGGGTGAAACAATTCTCTGCAAGTCACTTCACCCACTCGAGAACTCTCTACCATAAATTTGCTAACGATCACCATACTTTTTTTACCGATAAAATTTTGTTTTTGCAATTTTATGCTTAGACAACTGTGGCTTTTGGTGGCAAATTTGTTGTGTTCACGTTAGTAGGTGAATATAAATTAAGCAATCCTGAGTCCACGTACCTACCTTATAAGGGTAAAGGTTAAAGATCACCATTATTGCATTGTTCCATCGCTTATTTAGGTTACAATAATGTAGGTACCGACATGGTATGTATATATCTCCCTTATCAATCTATCGTTAATTCTCCTAGTTCTTTAATACCTCCATATGTCTATGAATTCATCATTTTAATTCACAGAATAAAACAAAAACACTAGAACCAGTTTAGCAGGCAGTAAAAAAATATCGCCTATACGCCTATGGTAGGCACAAATAAGCATTCTGTGCCAGAGTTTAAATAGCTAAAACTGCCTTATAGGTATTGCCGCCACAAAACCTAGTTAGGCCGGCCATAGACTGACTGCTTAGAGCAGTTGATACCAACGGCATGAGAGCAGTCGTGTTGCAGTTGTTACATTTTTAGCGGTGACTGCAAACGAACAGCTTGAGCGGTCCGTGTATTGAGAATGTTAATATTTTGTATTGAAACTGCATATTATATCTCCCAACAGCGACCACTTGAAGCTGTTGGTGCCGACCACTTCAAGCAGTCCGTCTATGGCCGGCCGAATTTTGCCGTGCTGCCGGCTGATAATAGCTGCTCGACCTGCCGTACACGAACCTTTTGAAGCGGTCCGTTCTGACTGTTCGCCGCTTCCTCTTCTCCGCGCCCCGCAACCTGAGAGCAGCAGAGCAGTCCGGGTTGCGGTCGGACACGACTTCACAACAACCGTACAAGGACTGTTTAATTTAAAGCATTCGGACTGCGATCGCCTCCAACCACAACACGACTGCTCTCATGCTAGGTAGTTACTTACGTCTTATTCCTCATCATAGAGGAATAAGATTTCCGCTATGCTTAGGTATAAGTACAGTACTTTACAGTAGTATAAACCTACCGGCTTCCATTTGTTGTTACGAGTTATCATGATGGTAATTAAATTATTGGTAAGTAGGTACTTACTGCCTAACTATTGCTTAGTGTATTAATCGATAAATTTTAAATGGTAAACGAATCGTGTCATAAGCCATTTTTTCCAAGTTCTAAATCTAAATTATGTCAAACCTTCAGCTAAATGGTAAGTATGATAATCTCCGGTCGGCCAAGGCGACCAACTTACGGAGATTGCCTATCACTATTGCTTAGTGTGCCTGCATAATGACCAGGTCATCCGTTCGCGACCGCTAGCGCATCGGCCATCAGTTCTTTAGCCCATTGCCACTTCAGCTTGCTGTTCAGCTAATCTTTGTACGTTAAGATTAAAATATAATCGAATAAACGAATCGTGTCATCAAGCACCATTTTTTCCAAGTTCTAAATCTGAAAACAAAACACCTCCGCCCAGGCGTCAACAACTTGCATCGAAACCAGTTCATGGACGTTCGACATGATCTTCGTCTAGTTCAAAGATTTTGAGATACATATTCTGCCATAATCTCCGACCGTATTTCGGCCAAGGCGACTCCCCTCTGCAAAGAAATCGGCTCAGTGCTCCGCTCCTGTACTCGTACCGACATGGTGGCATTGCTGTATTGCTGATTGGCCAGGTACGTAGAAGATATTATAGTGCACAAGTGTGTGAGCAAACACAGATGCACTCTCTATCCCTCACTCTCAGAGTCCGATGGGACGGAAAGCCGACACGACCGGAGAGAGATATTTACAACATTAAAATATGTACATGAAATAAATGATACAAATTAATCTTGAGAATTTATTTCCAACAATAATTTTGATATGTGTTATAGCTTACTTAGAACTACTTAGATCTATGGTGTACCTGTGGGAGATCGGTTGACCATCCAAATTTTTACAGGATGGTCAGCCGATCTACATTATCAGGTAGCGTACCCAAAATGCTGGGTGCGTTGCCGCACTGAATGGCTATGCTTATTCTTTAGCCTAAGTAGCAGCCAGCATTTTAGTCTCTACGAGCCGCCCGGCCAGGTCCCTCTCGTCAAACTACGTCGATATACGGGATCAGCTAGAGATGTCCATTTTTCGGGTTTTTCGGAACACTGTGCGCAAGTTTAACATACACATACAGAGAGAGAACCTAATAACTTAATGACAGAAATTCTACCTTACTGTCAAACGCACTAACACCATGAACGTAAAAAGAAGTTTTTTATACGTTCATGACTAACACTTGTTTATTTATTTAATGAGTGATTTTCTGACAACTATTAAAAGTTTAAAAATAGTACAAGTCACCTGGATAGATGGCGTGAGCGCATCTCCATCCCGAAATTCTATTTTTTCATTAGACACTTGGACACGTACAGGGGGATGTGAAGGGGGGAGCAGCTAGGGACGGTAATTTGCTCACGCCATATATTTTTGAGTTATAAAACCGCTATATAACTTGTCAGAAAATCCCTCATTTATCTTAAGCACGTATAGTTTACCGATTATACTATTACGTACCTACTTAAAATATTAAAATGAATATTGTTAATTCTGTTAAAATTGGGATGTTCCCTATGGTTGAACTTTAATAACATTTTATGCTTATTAAAATAAATTTTCAAAATCATACTATCTATAAAATTACAATTTGATTAAGTGTCCAAATGAGATAGTAATAAATCTTCAAAGTTAAGTGGGCAAATCCATTTTTAATAATAGATTTAACTTCATTTTTTAGGGTTACGTACCTCGAAAGGTAAAAACGGAACCCTTTTAGGATCACTTTGTTGTCCGTCCGTCCGTCCGTCCATCCGTGTGTCTGTCAAGACTTTTCTCAGGAACACGTGGAGATACAAAGCTGAAATTTATATCCAATACGTAAGTCTACTGTCCCTAAGAGCTGTAAAAAAATCAAACTTCTAAGCTAACGCAATCGAAAGATACAATCCGTTTATGTCGCAAATTTTCGACTTTCGCAAGGGAATAAAAATCTACGGGATACTTCCCGTGAACTTAGAATCTTGAAATTTGGTACGAAGCAATGTCATATAGCACAGATAAAGGAAAAATTACGAAATCCGCAAATTTTTAGTTACGTCTTATAATAAAACAGGTTTTTACGGAACCCTCGGTGCGCGAAAAAGAAAAAGGGCCGTCATAACGTGGTAGCCGTTTGTGTAGAGCGTTTTTTGGCAAGTCTAAAATTGAGATTTTGAATTTGTTATATGTATATCGGAAAACTTTTACGCTAGCGAAGTTTTTCTTTTGCAAATGTTTCTTTTATTTTGTGATCTTTTGTCAACATCATAGGGATGTATAAAAGTTTCATTTTTTTTTTCAGAGTAAACAATTACAAGATTTTACAATGACAGATTTTCTTTCTGACAAGTTAAAATAACGCAATCGCAGCAATCTATCCAGGTGATTTGTACTATTTTTACTTTTAATAGTTGTCAGAAAATCCCTCATTTCGGTTTTTTTTGTACCATGTTGTTCTACTATACCTAGCTACTGCACAGACGTAAAAAAGAAAAACAACCGCACCAACCATAGCATTGTCGAAAACAGTAGTCTACTGCTACTGCCTATGGTATTAGTCAGTTAAGTCGGAGGAGTCGAGGAGTCTGACCTGAAAGTCTGATGCTCGAATCCTGGTAAACAAACAGTCACACACACAGTCCCACATTCGATGATAATATACCAGTTTATACTCTTTATACCGGGGCCCACTTCCACTTATGTTTGATATTCCGTATTTTTTAATCTATTTGGATCACATATTGTGATCTTGGTTGTATAGCTTGTCTACTTATGTCTTATGTACTTTCTAAATTGAAGTAAAAAATGTCTATGGTTTGTTCATTAGTTCCTTTTTTTTCCGCAGTCTGACGTTTACTGGCGCTGAAATCGCTTGAGTCGGTAAATGGACGTTTGATGTGGTGTTTGTCAAGATTGTGCTATTTGTGTGTTTACAGTGAATTATCCCCTTTCTAATAATCCTAATCGAAGTAAAAGCTTTTCAGGAGTAGATGAAGGTAAGCAAAGATTCAAACAATAATTGTTTTGTGTTAATGGAACCTCAAACTTTTGATATTATTCTTGGTGCTCCGTCAACGTCTACATTGCGTCTGCTTGTCGACCATCTCTTCCATGTCAGCTGTATCTAAAAGCTTATACGCATTTACAGTCCAACCCTTATTGTAATGAATTAAAACCATAACAAGTCTTTGTAACGTGATTGGAATACGTGTCACTCGCAAAATGACTACTTGATAATCTCCCTTTATTCTTAGGCTTACTTCTCTATCGACGGAGGTTATGGATCGCTTGTGGTATCCTTATTTCTCATACGAAGATAATCCTAAAACTAACAAAACGTTCCTAAAACCCCTAATGACCTCTCGCAGTTCTACAAAGGTAACAAAATGTTTGCTAAACATTGTTTATCCTCAAAAAAATAAACATCAGAAGGTGATGTAGATAAGGGCAAGTTTACAGTAAGAATATTATGTTATCTAGGGTAAACAGTATAATAATGTAGTTGTACTTGATACTTTTGGTTAATTCTAGAATTGTAGGTACTTAGATATTAAATTATAAAGTTGACAATATAGCACTAAGTACTGTGTGGCATAATTATGTAGCTAATTAAAGTAATAGCAGATCCATTGTATAACATAAGATAAACCTCGTATACCTATTTACTTTCAGCTGTTAATATTTTTGTTTCTGAATATACCTTTAGTCTACATTCCTTTAGTCATTGATAAGTTATATAGAACTTCTGAATTAAAAAAAAAAGACCTAGAAACTCACTGACTGTGAAATGAATTGTGCTGAGTTTACCAAATTCAGTTCTGTAATGTTGAAAGATTTCAATGGACAGTGATAATCTCAAAATCATTGTGTTTAGAGGCCATATGGGTCTTACAAAATCTTTGAGGTCAAGGGTGAATGACCTATTTGATTTTGTTGCTTTTATATTTTAGTTTGAGTATAACTTAAATGTATGGATTTAGTTAGTTATATTGTAACAAAAGGGTCATTCCGGCTGTTGTGTACTTGAATCTAAACCTAATCTTAGTTTATCTCTCTCCTTTTTTAACATAAATGGCTGAGAGAGAAAAGGACAGGTAGGACTGATTTTATGTTTAGGTTTAAGTGTGACTGCTGGAATCGACCATATTTTTGTTCTGTTATAAGGTTTGTTACTACTAAATAAAATTCAAGACATAGACAAGGTACTAATATCAAATACAGGGTATCAATAAGCAAAGCAGGCAGGGTAATGATACCAATATTAAATACATAACTACAGAGTATGTCATCTAACTATTTAAGTAATAAAAATCTCATAATCCATACAGTATAGACAAATTTATTTTATAGAAAAATAAACATAGAGAATATTTTAGTTGATGAGTGGCAGTCAAGGTGGGTGGGAATCATAAACTAAAGGCAGAGAGTTGTATAATTTTTTTCTCTATATCCAATAGATTAAAAAGCCTTATAGAGAGATATAGACCTGTATCTTAGTTTTTGACCAGACACAGTAATTTTTTAAGCAACTTGCACTCTTTCCAAATTAGTTCCAACATCTTACTGTGACTGTTCCTCCAGTTATGATTGTGTTGTTGAACAAACATTATATCACATCCTTTGGGAGTGTGAGCACACAGTTAAATGTTGCTTTCAATTAAATCTGTCTCCAGGCCTATTTCTCATTAAGGCCTTGTCTTATACTTATATAAGCACAATCTTGCTGCCTTAAACCAATTTTTGACATACATATATTTGGTATTATCATGCTTCTTGAAATCTTAAATGAAACAACATCATTTAGTATTAAGTGGTTATGTGCATTGCCACAATCAACTGGAATAATAGTCGAGATCAACCAGTTGGCCACCTCCGTAGATTATCAAACAAGTACTTACTTACAGGTGACAGAATGTCTCGCAATAAAGACAAGCATGAGAGCGCTAGCGGGCGCACGTACCACATTATGTCGGAGGCGGAACGGGCATCAGGTCGACGTGGAGGCTGGACCACGCTTGAGGTTTGCTATCTTTACATATTAATTGTTTTGTCCTGTTGAATACAACTAATCTTAGACCCATGAACCTTGGAGGGTGGCGCTGCTTTCCAAGCACAAGTACAACAATCTAATGGCTGGTAACATAATAATATATTTTTTTTTAAAAACGAGGTAGCTGAATAATGAAGGCAGGATAATGAAGGACTTCTTAGCGTTGCCTGGTTGCCAACTGCAGGATAATGAAGGACTTCTTAGCGTTGCCTGGTTCAGATCTAAAAAATCTGACAAGTTACTCATCACCTGAGAGAATGCTCCTGAGTTCCCAAGTGGACTCTTACAACATCCACAGATGGAGATGTATTTGCCGTGTTTATGTACATGTATGTACGTGAAGAGTAATACCAATGTAATTTCTAAAAAAAAAACAAATTAGCAAGCAATCATTGACCTAGTTTACCTGTATGCAAGTGAAGCATAGGACTCACGCTTACAATGGCGTCAAATGTTCCAGCACCCGAAGCACGGCAAAAACGCGACGCGTGTTTTTTTATCACCCGCGCGATATACGTGAGTCGCGGACTCCATGCTACGGGTGCAGGTAGCAAGTTATCAAGCAAATATCTATGTCCATGCCCATTATTGACATTGTTTACCTGTATGCCAGAGGGCATACGTTTACAATTGCGTCATATTGACGGCGGATTGGTCCTGGGTTGGAATACCTGTACGTGCAAACATTGATATGAATATTGATGTTTGTCTCCGAGTCATGGATGTTTCTATAGGATCTATGTATTTATACATATACCTACTGTTGCTTAATACACACGACACAAGACCTTAGGAATCTTAATGTGGGACTAAGTTAATGTGTTGTGAAGACGTGTGTGAATATTTATATTTTTATATTTCAGGTAACAGGAGGTGTGCGCGCCCTAGCGCCGCAACTGTTCCAGCTGACGCATCTAACGGCGCTGTACATGAACGAGAACTCGCTGCAGCGCCTGCCGCCCGACATCAGCCTGCTGGTCAACCTGCACACTTTGGACGTCTCCAATAACAAGCTGAGGTCGCTGCCTGCTGAGCTAGGCGACCTGATACAGCTGAGGTGGGTTAGGTTATTTATATTAGATTTTTAGTCTGTTCTAGCGCGAGCTTTGCAGGTGGACTGCAGGAAAAAAACAAAATGTCGAAATTTTGCGGGAGAAAATAGTTTTACAGGGACAAAATGTAACCTATAGATGTCCTCAGGCTCTATACAACTTGTGCAACAAAAGTTGCAAAATTGATGGAAATCCAATAGATTTAAAAATGATTTCTTGAGTACCTACGACCGTAAAGGATTTAATATGATATAACATAACATAAAGCGTAACTTTGGGCGCCCTCCGTCCAGGTGGACCGAGGACGACTGGTAGTGACTGGATGGCAAAAACGGGAGATCGAGCCATGTGGCGTACACTGGGGGAGGCCTACGTCCAGCAGTGGACTGCAATAGGCTGACGACTAAAACATAAAGTAGGGAATTTTATTCCTTTTGGCGACATCACTTATAAAACCCCTTATAAAAATGCGGTCTTTTTAAATTTTGTGTTTTATGGATGCAACTAAAAAATTCCTAACATAAAGCCTAAGGAGTATTCTTGCTGTGTTACCGTGTCGTGCGATTAATTGTTACATTTATATTCAGCGTGGCCTCGTTTAGTATCTCATTTGCAAGGCTTTCACTGTCGATTACTAGACGAAAAGGATTATTTCTTACATCCATTATTCATTATTTTTGTGTCTCATCTTGTCAAGATGAAATTTTCCTCTTGGATAAATGTTTGTTGATTTAGTTGATGATCTTTCTAAATTGGCTTTGAATGTTTATTCATACAATATTCAAATCAAAATATTTATTTGTTTTTGGGCATCTTTTGTGGACAATTTGTTTTTTTTTTGTTGTTAACTATTTTTATTCTGTCGCATTTGGAATAATATAGGGGATTATTAAAATTTTTATATACTTATCTTAATTTTATTTCTTAAAGTATTTAAACTTTGTTATAATGTCTATACAGGTGATTTTTGGTCGTCAACGTTCCCGAAAACTACGGAATCTCCTCATCATCACGATCATTTTTCTCCATGGAAGAATACCTGGGTAGTGTCTGGTTTCCAAAATATTAGGGTCCAAAGTTGAGTAAATAGACTGCGTTTTTCTGCATAAATGCACATAGACGCGCGTAGCGGGATTTTTTCACAAAAATTATTAATATCTGTCTATAAAAAAACTAACATAAACACTAGACACTATAAATTTCGCACGATCAAGGAATTTTTAAAAAAAATTCAAAAAAAAAATTTTTTTCCCAGCATTTTTTTTGGCATAAACTTACTTTATTTCATGTATAGAGTACGTACCCTTCGTTAAAGGTGGCCACAAAAAAATATCCTGTATGTATGCTTTGATTTTTAAAACTACGCAACGGATTTTGATGCGATTTCTTTTAAAAGACATATAGTGATTTAAGAGAAAGGTTTATATTATATTATAACTAGCGACTCGACCCGTCTTCACACGGGTAAAATACGAAATTCTCCTTCGAGCGGACGATTTCGTGGGCGGCCGCTAGTTGGAAATACAAAAAATACAAAACAAAAAAGCTTCCAACTCTTATCTACAATACCAAGTTAATACGTAAACATTGACGAATTTAACTCTATCAACTCTCGGTTAATATTTTCAAACCAAAAGTGAAAATTTGAATGTAGAAAGTTTAATGTCGGTGAAGTGTACGTCACTGTTCACGACCTCAATTTCTAAAGTGGTGATGACTGGGTGTTACGTAGCGTGAGGTAATCGAAGCATTGCCGAAAAGGTTTGGTTGGCACTTAATACTTTTTATTCTAGGTAATGTCATATGTAGGTATACAGGGTGTAACTGAAAGGGTATGGTAAGCGAAAAGCTATGTAAATAGCCCACTATCGAGAACCTATTTCCAAAATTTGAGACCCGAAATCACGAAGATAATATAATTTTTGTTGTTTGCTATGTGTAAAATATAAAGTCGGCCTGAACTAATCAAATAATAATCCATTAGCATTATTAGTCAAACTTTACTTTTTGTTTTTGTTTTGGCATCAAGTATGCAGGCTGTAACCAAACGTACAATGACAAATACGCTACTCATCGCGAATAGGAGAGCAATAACGCTAAACGTAATTATTTGGAGATTAAACCCAAACTAGCCGCAACCACAAACGTTATGTTATGCACGTTTTGTATCGTGCAAAATTTTATCGAACCTTCAAAGCAAAAGAAAGACGTTGAAAATGTCTAAAACGGTGTGAAATGAACAGCCAGCCAAACCAAAACTGAACTACATAATACTATAATCAAAACGTTTTGTTGAAATGAATAGGTAAGTTGTGATTTAGCACGATAGCCCTCCAGTTGGCCGTTGGCAGTAGGCCTGACTCAAATTGAATTTGAATGTCATAATCGTTGGTTTCTTACCTGTTTATAAACCTGCGCGAATGTTAAGCAGTTAACCTGCCTACTGGTAGGCTTGCGATTTTTTTTATTCAACGCCTCAACGGTAAGCCATTTACCGTTAGCTATGACAGTTACTTTGGTATTTTTGAGCTGTATTCCACGAGAGGGTTGATTCCGGCAGTCACACTTAAACCTAAACCTTATCTTAGTCAGGTCTATCTCTCTTGGTTCTTAACATAAATGGCTGAGAGATAAGGACAGGTTTTTTTACAGGTAAATTTTTTATGTTTAGGTTTAAGTGTGACTGCCGGAATCGACCATAGTATCTGTGCAGTACTGGGCCTTAGGTAATTATGTGGTCTAGTATTCTAAACTATTTTTATATCGGGTTAAAATATGACCTATATGCTAGAATATAAGTTACCGTTTGTATGACTTGTGTAAAAAAAATATCCATCAAATTAATACTAGGTAACATTCGAATTCATTTAATTTACTTGATTTAATATTGAAAATTAATTACTATGTTTTTGCCAATCTAAATAACCTCAAATTTAACCGTCAAACAAAAACCTTCACGCTAAAATCGCTAAATTATGTTTACAAATATGTATCGATATTTACATATCGTACTACCTACCACTATAGTTCGATGACCTCGTATCTTAACATCGCCGCGATATGCTAAATATATCGATTCAGAACCATATTATATTCCATATAAAGTCGATTTTGATAATATCATTTGGGTGGACTAGATCAGCATGGATTGGCAAAACATAGCTACATATTTTGAATATTGGAATAATTTTATAAAATTCTATATGCTCGCAATTTTGTTCAATGCCTGTTATTTGGTACGAGAAGCCGTAAATCTATACATATAATAAAAATGTAACGGATCGCTGTCTGTACATGGAAGATATATGAGAAAAAATATTATAGGAGACCTTTATCAACGCAATAGTACCCAAAATAATGTTTTTTAAAATTTTTGTCTGTTTGTCGGTTTGTCTGTTTGTCTATTTGTCTGTGCCTTTGTGCACGCTAATCTCAGAAACGGCTGAACCGATTTCGATGCAGTTTTCAAGAATATATTGTGACAGGTCCCACTTAACATATAGGCTACTTTTTATCCCGAGAAAATGTTTTTATCCCGGATAATTTCGACATTTTGTTTTTTCTGTAGTCCACGCGGACGGAGTCGCGGGCGTCCACTAGTTATAACTATGTCATGAACGTATAAAGAACAACGGACGTAATGCTGTCACTGCACAGATTGAAGCACCGAAATGGCGGCGCGTTCGGCATGTGTGCGTATTTTCCAGTAGACGCCGAGCTTACTATGGTTTGTATGTGTGTGAATAACGCATCAATACACATCCCTAATCCATGGAATATCGTTGTCGAGCTTACTATGAATGCTTCACTCTGTGTAGTCACAACACTCTGTCCGTTATTCTTTATACGTTCATGAACTATGGTATTCTAATGTCATAAGCTTTAAAACTAACACAAGTTAAATCAAAATCCATTCAGTAGTTTTTTTCATGAAAAAATAATAATGTGCTAAACATCCAAAGATCATTTATAATTTTGGTAGGTTGAGAGGATTGGCTGGCATATACAGGGTGTAACAAAAAGGGTATGTTAAGCGAAAAGCTATGTAAATAGCCCACTATAGAGAACCTATCTACAAAATTTAAGACTCGAAATCACATTTTTATTTTTCAAGATTGTATGAAAATTCTTGAATTATTAAAAAATTCTCCATACTATCCGGAAAAATAAACATGTGATTTCGGGTCTCAAATTTTGTGGATAGGTTCTCTGCAGTGGGCTGTTCATATAGCTTTTAGCTTAGCATACCCTTTTTGTTATACCCTGTATATGTATCATACAATACATTCTACTACTTACTTTAATTTCTAATAGGCTATGTCTAACAGGATTGACAATAAGCTATATGTATATGTACCTACCATTTTAATTAAGGCTTAAAGGGCATGAACAGTTTTTTTATCTAAACTCATTATTAGGACTACGTAAACGCCATAGCAACATAGTTTAACATAGCAACATAGATCCTTTAGACTAATATGGAAACCTTAATACAGGGTGATTTTTGGTCGTCAATGTTCCCGAAAACTACGGAATCTCCTAATCATCACATCATTTTTCTCCATGGAAGACTACCTTGTCTGTTCGAAAATATTGAAATCCAAAGTTGAGTAAATAGACTGCGTTTTTCTGCATAAATGCACATAGACGCGCGTAGCAGGATTTTTTCACGAAAAATAATTAATACTGTCTATAAAAAAACTAACATAAACACTGACACTATAAATTTGATCAAGGAATTTAAAATTAAAAAAAAAAAATTCCCAGCAGCATAAACTAATTTCATGGAACGTACTTCGTTAAAGGTGGCCACAAAAAAACATCCTGTATAGTTTCTAAAATTGACGATAGATGTCGGTAATATTATACAAGAAATTAAGACTTTCTACAGAGTTTTTCAATTATCTAATTGTACATACATAAATATAATCACGCCTTTATCCCTTACGGGTTAAGGCAGAGCACCAAGTGCTGATAGAACCATATGGTGCCACTTCTGACCAATTTTGAGGGTATAGTTGAGATTTACAAGTTCGGTTAGTAGTGACAGGTGGTCAGCCCATCGCCTACAAAACACCAAGACACTCTTGTCACTACTGACTTGTACAGAATGCCCAGGAAGAGAAGCAGCTGTAGTATTATACGTTTTTTTTTCACTCCCAGAGCAGCATAGAAATAATTGTATTCGTCGATATTCCCTATTCTAACCAGCTGCTATAATTTCTTTCCAGGGAGCTCCACTTAAACAGCAACTACCTCCGCGTACTGCCGTACGAGCTCGGAAAGCTGTTCCACTTGCAACTGCTCGGGCTCCAAGGGAACCCGCTTAGCAAGGAGATGCTGTCAATATACAACGACAACAACGGCACTGCCAAGCTGCTGACGTATATGCTCGACAATTTACAAGGTCAGTACTGTAGTGTTGTTCATTTTGACTTGATATTGCCTAATAGTTTGTACATTAAATAGGCGGAACAGTTGAGCTAATGTAGGTACCTATTAGAAAAAAACCTGTGAATCATAAAAGGACTCTTTTATGGTCCAATGCAAGCATGTCACTGATGACATAAAGGAAAAGCTTGGTAGAATGCTGACTGAAACCCTTCGTAGTATTCCTAACACCTCAAAAGGCCAAGATAGTTGGCATGTTAGTTTCCTTGATGACTCTTTTTACTTTTTGGCAGACCATCAACGTTTTGTCCATGCCTATAAGTAATTACAAACAAATACCGTGGGTAAACTAGGTATCCAAATAACTTTAATTTGTTATTGCAATGTTTAAAATGGTACACATGAGGTATTTATAACGCAAGGAATTTACAAGAATTTTAATCACATAAGTTTAAATGAATATTTAACTGGACAATAGTTATTACTAAACCTAATATAATAATAATATCTGTGAGTAGATTTAAAAAAACATAAATAGTCGTCAACGTTTTTTTAGTTTTAAGAGTGTTGCCATAAGGGTAAGTTGATACTCAATTAAAACTGTTTTCTGTACACATAGTAGCAATTTTTTCACGAAAATGATTAATATTTAAACTTATTACTAGACCTAAAATCGCCAATATACGAAAGTAGTTTTCGTTGTAATAATGTACAACGCCATCTGTGAGTAGTCGACTAAATAAACCTGACGATACATATAAGCGCTAGATGGCGTAATCTGTATCCATTTAGAATATAATATTGTTTATTTTATTGCTAATCCATCATACGTTGGGCAGAAGTGTGCAAATTACACACTTCTGTAGATAAATTATAGTAGATAAATTTACCTTAATAAAATCCTTGGGTTTCTCGCTGATGATGGGTGGGAACTACTCTTTTTCTTACTTTCGTGCATATTGCCACTCTAGCTCTAGGCTGTATATTTGTAAGTCAGGTGATAATGGGACTGTTTAACCCCATGGAGAATATACAGGGATGTAACAAAAAGGGTATGTTAAGCGAAAAGCTATGTAAATAGCCCACTATAGAGAACCTATCTACAAAATTTAAGACTCGAAATCACATTTTTAATATATTCCTGAAAACTGCATCGAAATCAGTTCAGCCGTTTCTGAGAATAGCGTGCACAAACGCACAAACAAACCGACAAAGAAAAATTCCAAAAATCATTATTTTGGGTACTATTGCGTTAATAAAGGTCTTCTATATTTTTTCTCATATATCTTCCATGTACAGATAGCGATCCGTTACATTTTTGATGATGATCTCCGACCGTATTTCGGCCAAGGCGACCAATCTCTCAATCAATTGGCTAGGTACGCAGGAGATATTATAGTGCATAAGTGTATGCGCAAACACAGATGCACTCTATTCCCTCACTCTCATAGTCCGATGGGACGGAAATGTTAATGTTGTAAAATTGTCACTTAGATCGTGCCTCGGAAAGCACGTAAAACCGTTGGTACTGCGCCTGATCTCTCTCCGGTCGTGTCGGTTACATTTTTATTATATACATAGATAGAAGATAGATAGTGAAATAGACCAAGGCATATAGATGCATACCTACATAACTTATACCGGTTTTTAGGTAAGTACTTAGGCACCTACTTACTTATCAATGAAAATTATGAGGACACAAATTTATATGTATGTTATCGCGCCTCAAATATAATCAGTCCAATGTTCTAAAAAAACACCAAAGATAAACTTTCTTAATATTGTCTATGTTTTTAAAATATTAAACTAACTAGGGCGTTCATAAGCACATAGACAATGTATATAGTATTTTCGCATTTGACGTTCGTTATCGTTACATATCTTGCAAGAGACCGCGCTAAATGAAGGCTTTCTATTGGAGGAAAATCTTATTTTCTTATTTATTTTATTTATGACCTACTTGTAAGTTTTACGCTGAGCTGGATACCTTTTCAGCAGATTTTTTAATCATTTGTGTTATAATGTGCATATTATTTTGAATGCTGAATATATAATTTCTTTCTTTCTATTGACAAAGGCTTTAAGAGATATTTCTTTCTGCAAACCAATTGGTAAATTAATCGAGTCACTTACCAGTTTCCACTGCTCTCCTTCGCTCTCCTTCGCCTAATCCCAAGGAAACGCACTCTAATAATAGGTTCATTTGCCATCTCTACCTATGCATACACAGCGGTCATTTTCGCAAATGTGTACATGGCAGAATCGCTGGCAAACGCTGCAAACCACATCTCTGGTGGAAAGGCAGCCAAAGACAAGGAGCAGACGTACTTGCTTTTGTAGCATTAGACCACTAAATTGACATTTACCTTTGTGGGTATTTAATTTATCCATTTATGCGTTTACCTTTTACGAGCATTTCACCTTTGTGAGCATTTTAACATTTGCAGACATTTTAACATTTGCAGGTGTCTTATGATTTGGTTTGTAGGCGTTCACTTTAGACAAACTGCTTTTCAGTGAGTTCCCATTTCAGGCATACTGATTCGGCGACATCTATCGTTTAGATAAAATGCCCTCATTACGTTACGCGTTTACTCGTACGGTAAATCGATCAGAAAGGTCTAATTTCAAAATTCCTAAATACATGTTTTATCTCCGATGCATCCGCAAATGTTTGTAGTACCTGCCTAATTTTATTCGATGTCTGTATCTGCGTCTGCCACAGATCCATCCAATCATCCGTCCATCTATCCGCGGACGACACAATGGGGGCCGTTTTTGCGTTCACTAGTTGGCGCCACTGTAGCGTGAGGTTTTTTAAAAAGATGTTAAAAGGTGCACGCACACACGCGTTTTAATACCTTAAAAGAAAAGTTACTGTTAAAATAATAACAGGAATGCCTTATAATCCATCATAAATTCAGAAATCGTTCTACACAAACAATAGCTGTATGTACATAGTTTCCCTCGTCTTTCCTTCGAGATAAACTAATTTAAAAAAAAAACCTCTCGCTACACCAACGCTTCTGGTGGCGAATTTATTCGCGGCAGCCCCCATTACCATGCATCCGCGTACATATGGCGGAATAATTAGAGTAGGTACTTCTCAAGTGAAGCTGATAGTGTGTTACAAAACCAGCCCGAAATAGATCAGAAGCTCGTGATGGCGGAAATACTCTTATTTTTACCGCCCAGAGTTTATTGGGTTACAGATAAACTATTGTACGATATCTACAATTGGAATAATTGGCCCCGATGATGCTATAATAATAATAATATTTTATTTTGAGATAAGAATTAGAGGACAATACAGTACATGCTAAATAATAACTCAGAGTAACATAATATTGCACAGCGTTTTACATGAAACACAAAACAATGAAACAAGAAGAAAGTAGGTGGTCCCTGGCAACTGTGCTAAGTGTATATATAACACCTGTATTACAGTAGCCAGTTTCTTCCTATGGATAAATAAGATGGTAGTTCAAGTAAAAACTATACTAAAATAACGCTCTTATCAAGTGAAGTAGCAACAGATATCTCAAAAATTAACATCTACAGTTGGCTGTTACCCGCTATCCTTTCTCTACACCAATTTATCCGAAATCCGAAACGCTGATTCTTGCTGTGATCTAAACGGACGTTAGAATGATTTTTTTTAGATATTGTTATAGGGTTGGATGAGTGTCTCTCTTCGTTCTTAACATAAATGGCTGAGAGAGAAAAGGATAGGTAGCACTAAATTTACGTTTAGGTTTAAGTGTGACTGCCGGAATCGACAATAATATTATATTCCTGCCGAAGTATTTCCCGAGCACTACAACATCGGTCCCTTCAAAGCTAGAGTGAATAGGCACTTTCTAGGCAAACATGTACCACCCTAGGCCGCATCTTGCTTAATATCAGGCACGATGGCGGTCAAATGTTTTGCCTAGCTAATTGTAAAAAAAAATATTATTAGAGACTATCGGACTCCCGCAACTTCGTCCGCGTGAACCTTATAATGGTGTTATTCTAATGTACGAGACCTATATAGGTATATTTTGACCACGACGACAGTACCTAGGTAGTATCTGTCTCTGGATTCAGGATGCAATTCAAATGCAGATTTTTTAAATATTGTGTCTTTATATTGATTAAAAATTTATTGCAGTTACATGCAAATAGGTAGCGTTGACAACTTTCTAAATATAGAAAATAACTTGCAAAGGTTATGCAACATAGGCGACCTTAAGGCCTATGTGAATGACCTAGGAAGGCGTTCAAAATATCTTCATTAATATTTTTATACAGGGTGCTTTTTCGTTGCCACCCTTAACGAAGTGTACGTACTCTATACATCAAATAAAGTAAGTTTATGCCAAAAAAAATGCTGGGAAACGATGTAATTTTTTTTTTTTTTTAATTGATTGGGTAAAATTTATAGTGTCCAGTGTTTATGCTAGTTTTTTCATAGACAGATATTAATTATTTCTCGGGAAAAACTCTTGCTACACGCGTCAATGCAGAAAAACGCAGTCTATTTACTCAACTTTGGACCCTAATATTTTGGAAACCAGACACTTCCCAGGTATGCTTCCATTGAGAGAAATGATCGTGATGATGAGGAGATTCCGTAGTTTTCGGGAACGTTCAATGACCAAAAATCACCCTGTATGACTGCTTTTTCTTTCAAAACGTCTGTGATGTAATAATACATATTACGGAAATTAAGGACAAGGTTTGCTTTCCCATAAAGAAGGTCATTACAATTTTTTAACATATTACTGGTTAAGTAAGTAATTCCAGTTATTCTACTAAATTTAATATACTATTCTTTCTCTAAATCGGCAACACGATAATTTTATTATTGATACACAAAAAATGGTAAGTTAGCAGCAAAAACTGACAGAATCAGCGTAAACCGCCAACAATAACAATTTACAAAGGAAAACCGATAGAAACACATTTCTTATTTTCAAACAAAATAATGCGATTCCACCGCGCACTGACAATAAATCGACGGGAGATATGATTGTCTCGCTTCGCACAATGGCGTTAGAAAGTCTGTGAAGACAACGATAGCTAATTGTTTGTTCTGGAGTTTTGCCCTCTTAGTGTCAATCGGAGAAAACTATTCGCTGCCGGGTGCATTGTCTGATTTTTTGGGGCTGATTGTGCGATTGTGTCTGTCTAAGAGCGTTGACTTGAAAATTATTTTTATTCGTCACTAGCGGCTGTGTTAGTAGCTTCATACTGGATCTAATTATAGAATTGAATATTATAAAAAATTATATAATTTTATAAAATTTAAAAAAATTATAAAAATTAAAAATCAAATATTATAAAAATTTCATCAAAATGTTTTTAAAAAATCACTAAATTTCCATGGTTTTTGTATTTTATGCACTTTGAAATCACTGTATTTTTTCATGGTACAGTGGCTTATACATATTAACCCAGTCGCATGGTAATGGTGTCCTGTCCTCCATATTTTAAACATAATACAAGGTGTGACTAACAACCTGGCAAATAGATGTAAAAATCTGTGGCAAGCTTCTAGCTCATATTGCATCTTACTCATAACCGGACCGGACATTTGAACAGGATTCATTTTACACTTTTCTCTTTTTTTTTATCACAAACTGACACGTGGTTTGTCACGGTAAATACGTGTAAATAAAGCAGTGATACAATTGCAAAGACAGTAGCGCCTATACAGGTGATTTTTGGTCATCAACGAAAATTCCCGAAAACTACGGAATCTCCTCGTCATCACGATAATTTTTCTCCATGGAAGCATACCTGGAATTTGGAAACCAGCCAAAATATTGGGGTCCAAAGTTGAGTAAACAGACTGCGTTTTTCTGCATAAATGCACATTGACGCGTGTAGCAAGATTTTTTTACGAGAAATAATTAATATCTGTCTATGAAAAAACTAGCATAAACACTGGACACTAAATTTTGCCCGATCAAGTCATAATTTTTTTTTATTTACATCGTTTCCCAGCATTTTTTTTTGGCATAAACTTACTTTATTTGATGTATAGAGTACGTAGCCTTCGTTAAGGGTGGCAACAAAAAAGCTCCCTGTATAAGTATCTGCTCAAGTTTATCACGATCGAAAGTCGGTATTGCGCAACCTGTTCGCGGGTTAATTTTCAATTCGCATGGCTCCTCACATCCGGTGAAATTGTATGGTTACGGTTACGTACGGACGCTGCCAAAATAAGTGTGCTAAATGCTGTAGGGTGACCATGGGTGTATTGTTTTGTTGGATGACACTTGTTGCATATTTATTTCATTGTTAATATCCAATTTATGGGTACTCACATGAAATTAATTTAAAATACTACTTACGTTCCAACTAAGATTAAAGCTACAAAATGAAAAGGCGATTTTCATTGTTTCGTACAGTGATATAATGTTACAGAAAGATCGTATGAACGTATCCTAGTTCAGTTATTCTCTACTGAGAAACATACATATAAATTAAATTCTTTACATGGCTGTGAGGAGGTCTTACAGTCACGTTTATTTACTTAGAAATAATATTTCATTTAATAAACTAAAATAAATGTTGCATATATGAGTGAGGCAGTGGCCTTGTTAAAGATTACTAGATCCGTATGCTTTCATCTATGACCTAAAATAAAATGAATTATGTAATTATAAAATGTGATGTAACATGTGCGCAATTAATTTTAGGAAACATCAAAATTAAATGTCTACTAAAGTTACGTACGTTGTAATATACCTACAAGTAATATATAAGTTACTTAAGTTATATTTTTTAAATTGTAAGTCAAGTAGGTAGAAGCGCACTATTTCGTTGCAATTTACAAATATTATTATTGGGTCAAAAGATAATAATAGCATGTAAAAAGCAAATGAATTTTCAACAATATTTTAATTTCCGCGTTTAGCGATTTCCTTTCACGTGAATTGCGGAATAACAGGGTCGTATATTCGCAATTTCACCGGCATAATTGAAATAATAATCCGTGCTTCCTGATTTTTATGTTCTAGGATGAGTTAAGACTATTTTATGATATTATTTTGCCATGCGGTAGGTCTATAGTAATAGAAACTATGGCTAGCGCTACAATTGGTAGAAATTCTATCGTGTAATGGCTGTCACTGCAAATTATTGCAAGTATATATAATAATCGGTCGCAGTTTATATGCAATGACTTGTTGTGACGAATCTTCCGAGAGCCGTTTACGCCAAGTGCGACAAAGGCCTATGCCAATATGCAATTATGCATGGTGCATCCTCGGCATATATCTTTAAACTGCTATATAAACGCCAAGTTAAACGTTATGCAATATAAAATACTTATATCTATCTATTCAGTACAATAATAGAAAGACTGACCATAATAGAAAAATTACAATAGCCATTACATCATAATGTCCCAAAAAAAAGTAGAATATTGGCCACACTCGGCAACGAGAGTGCGTGCTGTAAATAAATTAGCGATCCAACGTTACTGGTCATCGGTTTGTGCGCGTGCGTCTCCGTTCGTTCGTTCCTCTACGGTTCGGTGAAAGTGTTCGCGAAAGTGAAGCGCTGACGTCATCAGCGTTTTGCGCAACACCGCTTTGGAAACGTTGCGAAACGCTCTTTATCTGTTGCCCGTACCTTCGATGGTTATGGTCAAAACGCAAACGTAAACGTTTGCTTCTTAACTTGGTCGCTATTCGCTGCGCTTTAATGTCGAGCTTTGAGCTTGTAGGTATCGATTCATATTAGAACAACTGAACTTTAACAATTACGTTTGTACATCAAAACTAGCCTTTATTTACTGATTTTTAGAGTGCATAACTTTGCAGCAAAATGTTATGAAATGTTTTTTGTTCACATTTCAGTTCTGTATTTTGAGTGGCGGCGATGCGTTGTTGCTAAAAATAGATGGTGATGCAGCTCGAAAGTTGAGAAAGGTTGATTGATGATAATTGAAGCTGGTCTCTGTGTTTTTGTTGCCTGTTATACCATCATGCTCTTACCATGTCGATATTGCCATTTTGATTATTTAAAATAACTAGACCACTTATGTCTATGTTGTACCATAGATTCACATAGAGCTATCTGCTATATATTATTTCCAACCTGTATCGGTATATGACTACTTCCCAAATTCGTCATAGTGTACTTAGTAGGTACGCTTTAGTCATATTATTTGTGGTTTTACTCTTGTTTTCTACACACAAAATTCACAAAGACATTTAAAAGCCATAAACAAAAGTAAATTAGAGGGAAAATGGTTTTATGCGCCGTCTCTAAATGCCTTCTCTGAATTGAGAGCTAAAAATTATATCCACGATCGCCATCTTGGCTCGTTACTCGCGTTGACCGACAGCCTGCGCATAACAATTTCGGTGAAACTTCATTGTTTTTTGGCTATACGGCTTAATGCTTCTGCCCATTGAATTTGTAACTGGTAGAATACGCACTGGCATTTAGGTACTCACACTAAAACAATGCCTCAAGACCAAGGTGTTCGATCAGTGCATTCTACCAGCCATGACTCACGGAGCCGAGACGTGGAACCTGACGTTGGGGCTGGTTCACCGATTACATGTCACTCAGAGAGCTATGGAAAGGTCAATGCTCGGAATCTCGCAAATGGACATAGTCCGAAACGAGATTATTCGGCAGAAGACCAAAGTGACAGACATATCTCGAAATGTAGCAGACTGAAGTGGCAGTGGGCCGGCCACATCTGTCATAGAACCGATGGACGGTGGAGTAAACGGGTTCTCGAATGGAGACCGCGCCTCGGCAAGCGTAGCGTTGGGCGCCCTCCGGTCAGATGGACCGATGACTTAAAGAGGACGGCTGGAAGTAAGTTTGTTTGTTACCTCTTCACGCTTTATTTACTCAACCAGATTGGTTGTAATTGTAAATGGGCTTGGACAAAGGCTACATTCTGTGGTCCACGCGGACGAAGTCGCAGTCTACAGCTGGTAATAAATAAATATACACACACTTTGCAACACATTAACCTAATAAGGCAGGGCTTACCACGCCAATCGGAGGTTTCCGGCGACTCGACCCGCAGGCCCAGTTGCCGGATCTGGTCCTCAAACGACAAGACAGCGAAAGAGAGTTGCGTCTTTTGTTTAGCACGTCAATGTTACAGCAATTTGCAAACGTATCACGATCGTGCAATATCACTGGCTGCGATGTGATCGGGGAACCTCTCATTAGCGGCGAAATGAGCAAAATGAGATATGTAAATAACTAAATAACGCAGTTTACACACATACACATAGTACGTATACACTATCGCTTTGCACCCGTGCCAAGCCGGGGCGGGTCCTTATTTATACATATAAACCATCCTCTTGAATCACTATCTATTTAAAAAAAAACGCATCAAAATCCGTTGCTTACTTTTAAAGATAGCTATCTGACGTGATTATAGGATCAGTGTTGCCAACCGTACGATTTAAATCGTATCTATACGACCTTTTTGGTCTTGGTGCGATGTACGATCATGTATTCGAAATCGTACGCAAAACATACGATCTTTTCAATTGTTTTATTGAAATTTCCTTGGGTACTATTTTTTTCTTAGAATTTTCAGCAATATATGATCTTTTTAACCGACTTCAAAAAAGAGAGGTTATCAATTGGTCTGTATGTTTTATTTTTATTTTTTATGTGTGTTACCTCAGAACTCCGTCATTTATGAACCGATTTAATTTTTTTTATAGTTTGTCATGGTATGCTTCCAAGATGGTCCCATATTCACATCAGGATCTGATGATGGGATCTTGGAGAAATCGAGGGCAATCCTCAAATATTGTAGGCACATGTAGTCTGTTTTTATACTTTTACTGAGCGTTTTGATCACCTACATATGAAACATAACATTTGATGATGGAATCTCTAAGGAATCTAGGGATATCCTCAAATATAATAGGTACGAGTAGTCCGTTTTTAGATTTTTATAGAGAATTTTGGTCAGCTACACATTGTGGTGGATGGTAGGGCTACCGTCCACCTACGAGTTATGTGACTGCACAAGGATGAATATTTATGGAAGATAAAAGATATTTTCTAGGTTCGGTAAAGGCAATATATTCAGGAAGAATTTTCCAAAAGAATTGACAATTAACTTAGTTGAAGTTAATTGTTAATTCTGTTGGAAAATTCTTCCTGAATATTTTAATATTTTTATGCCTCGTTGAGCGAATCGCGCGGTGCTGCGTTCGCACGCAGCTTAGTACTGGCGCATAGCTACTCGCTACAACATAATGTAAAGGAAACGAGTTTATGATGATGGAGCCGCCGAAAAACAGATAGTGGAACTTTTTAGTAACAAAATCCCCCTATGGCAGAGGGAGGCCTACGTCTAGTAGTGGACTGCAATAGGCTTATGAAAATGAAGATAATTGTTAAGTCGTGAAATTATATGTTGCTTTAAGCCGTGTCCGAAGTAAGATGGTTATAGAAGAAGAGGTAGACATGAGATTAACGAGATGACGGATAATAGGGATGAATGAAAGAAAAGTACCTATCCCAAATGATTGGGAACAGGGCAGGAAGAAGGAGTGTAATTATATGTTGCTTATATTGTCAGACGTAAAGTTTCGAAGCCTAGTCATTTCTCTCTTTTGTCATGTGGCCTATTTAATCATTTGCTGGCATATAAATCTGACAATATTATGCCTTCTAAACTTCGTACACGGCTTAACGCAATATATATTTGCCCTTTAGTAAAATTTTACTTTAGTAAGCTCGAGTTTTGGGAGGAAGTCGGTTTTTCGTTTTAAAAAAATATCTAGTCTGTGGTACGATCCTGTCAAAAATAAAGTTGGCAACACTGTATAGGATACCTACATAAGTTAGAGGTACCGTTAGACGAGGGAGTCCGTTTCTACTCAGTCCTACAGTGTTGGATCAGAGCTGTGAATCTGTTCTAGACCGTTTGGCGTTCTTAGCCTTTAGGGGGAGCTAACGTCTCACGGTCTTTCGCAGTTGCCCTACGTACGGCTCTGCACTCTGGCCTCTACGGCCACGTTCATACCGCATTCTATATAATGCAATGTTCAAGTAAACGAGGTTCGCCCTCAACACCACTTTAACCACGTTCAGCATAACGCCGTTAACCGTCGCCAGATACAATCTATCTACGAAATCGCGCCGGAAATCGCCCAATCAGGTTGGTATGCGTTCTGTAGGTCATTGGCTATTATGGTCTCGAAATAACTTGAATGTTGTAAATCTAAACTGGGCTAGTAGATTAGATTATAATGATAAAGTTAATTAACATTCTAAGAGTGGTTTCGACCAAACTTAAATTGTTGTAATGACTTTTCGTAGGACAAGGTCAGGGTTTTGCAATTAAAGCTTACTTTTTGCTGTTTATCTCTCCAGAGTTAAACCAGCCCAAGTAGCATGACCTGAAAACACGATTTGATAAACCGATTTATCGACATTTAGCCTGACAAAATACGAGAAATATAGCCGCCATGTTGAATTTTATATAGAGACGATACGATATCCACGATGCGTGGTCATGCTAGGGGGCAGTTATATATACAGGATGATTTTTGGTCGTCAACGTTCCCTAAAATTACGGAATCTCCTCATCATCACGATCATTTTACTCCATGGAACCATACCTGGGAAGTGTCTGGTTTCCAAAATATTAGGGTCTAAAGTTGAGTAAATAGACTGCGTTTTTCTGCATAAATGCACATTGACGCGTGTAGCAAGACGTTTCACGAGAAACAATTAATATCTGTCAATGAAACAACTAGCATTAACACTGGACACTATAAATTTCGCCCGATCAAGTTATAAAAAAATTAAATGGAAAAAATTTACATCGTTTCCCAGCATTTTTTTTGGCATAAACTTACTTTATTTGATGTATAGAGTACGTACCCTTCGTTAAGGGTGGCGACGAAAAAACACACTGTATATTAAAAAAAAACAGTGTATGCAGTGCAAAGCGATATCACAATGGAAACAATCCTGCTAAGTTTCATGGTTACCTACCGGGGCTACACTAGAATACATCAGCTGCATCTCCTTTCGTGCATGTCGTAAGAATCTCGGGCATACTCTCAGTCCGCCTGAGTCTGGCGGTAAGCTAGCAACTTAGAGATAAGCTCGCCTTTGTACTATTTGTTTTACAACTTACTGTCTATGATAAAAATTTATGTGTACAATAAGAATTAATCACTGATAATTTATTTACCTACATCTACTGTCCCCGTTATGCTGAACGTGGCAGTAAGGATCTCCCTTATAATTCCTGCAGTTCGGGAACACAGCCGCATGTATATGTACTTCAAATTCAAATTGATTTATTTGATTGATACACAGGTATAAAATGGTCCGCCATATTGGCATACAAATATAGGAAAGAAAGCATATAAAATACATAGCAAAACTTATAAATAACAAGTAAGTACATTTACACGGCAACAAACACCATACCACAGACACAATAGTTCGCATGTATACGCCCGAGCAAAGGACCCAAATTGTACCATGTTATACCTATGTGTATTCGCATTTAAATTTGCACAGAATTCATAGAAACAGAAAATAAATGGTTATTTATTGAATTTAAACTAAGACGACTCCATAAACGATCTCAATGACAAAGTTATATCATTAACCGTTCGAGATTAAACTTTGATACAGCTCAGTTTATGTTTAAATTTCAAACTTCATTCAGTTAAGGGCTTAGTTACTAGTAGAGTCGTTATGCTATTCCTTGGAGAGTTTTAATTTTCGAGATTCCAGGTTTTTATGCTTAGGTATTCAAATTCATATTTGACATTACCTATAAACATCTTGTGATATACCCAAGTCTAAGCCGCACTACGGTTTTTTTGTAAGCGGTTAACCGCAAAACCGCTGGAGACGCACACACTGTGGTTAAAAACCGCGAATTTAAGTTCTATGGACCTCAAATTTTTGCGCGGTTTTAACCCGCTAGCCATGTAACAAAACGCGGTTTTAAAATCGGAAACAACCGTCATTGCGGCCGCTTCTATTGGTTTCCTTTACTCACAAAATCAGGCGGTTAAAAACCACGGTGGTTTTGCCGTAGTGCGGCTTAAAACTAATATAGTGTTAAAAGGAAGTTAAGTACATAATATCATTGCATCTATTTTAATTTGATTAATATTTCTAGGAGTCTCTCATCTATTTTCTAAAGCAAACTAAGAGAGTAAACCTGTGAAAGCCCAAAGCCGTTAAACTATAATAAAAGCTAAACATAATCCCTATCGCATCCTATCCTATAGGTATGATGCAAGGACTGCGTCCCGAAGGGCGGGCGATGGAGGTGGAAGGGCGGCTCGCCCTTGGCCCGGGGGACAAAGTCTAGAGGTCGTTTAGTACCTACCCTACGCTACGTCCGTCATAGATTCTCTCTGCCAGGTTTATTTGTCTGTCCGCATGTTTATTTGGAAATTGTCTGATGAGGTGCAGTTTGCGACAACAGTAAAGTTGTGTTGTCAAAGTTTGGCTTGGCGTAAATGGATATTTTTTGGGACTAACTTTTTGTTTATATTTTTTGACAAATGTATAATTTTAGCAAAGTCAATAGAATTTGTATCATTAATTTTGTTGTTACTACTACGAAACGTAGATTTCTATATTTTTTTCGTGTACCGGGTGTGGTGAGAGACAGAGAGGAAAATAGTGAAATGCTGAACAAGTACCATAATGTTAAGTTAAGTTAAGACGTCAATGTTTTACTTTAATGCAGGAAATGCAATGTTCTCCATTGGCGGATACACGTTATTGTGTGTTATATTGCAATTCTTTAGATCATATGGGTACGTATTGTTATTTTTGACTCTCTTGATTGGTAAATAAAATTGTATTAGGCGTTACAATTCGGAAGTTTTAAACAGTCAGGAGGGTCAGTGGAGGGTGTAGGGCCCGGTGGTGGGCGAACCCATAGTGAATCTCTTAATTGGGTTGATCAGTTATTTGTTGTAAGTATTTTATGTCATGTATCGTTTATAATCTTGTTTTTTCGGCTTTATCTTGTCTTACTTTAACTAAATACACTATTTTGGTAAAATATAAAATGACAAAATTTCGGATCTGAAATCAGCATAATATTAGTATGTGCCTGGATGTGACGTATACAGGATGATTTTTGGTCGTCAACGTTCCCGAAAACTACGGAATCTTCTCATCATCACGATAATTTTTCTCCATGGAAGCATACTTGGAAAGTGTTAGGTTTCCAAAATATTAGGGTCCAAAGTTGAGTAAATAGACTGCGTTTTTCTGTATAAATGCACATTGACGCGTGTAGCAAGATTTTTGCACGAGAAATAATTAATATCTATCTATGAAAAAACTAGCATAAACACTGGACACTATAAATTTCGCCCGATCAAGTAATTTTTAAAAATCTAAAAAATTTACATCGTTTCCCATATTTTTTTTTGGCATAAACTTACTTTATTTGATGTATAGAGTACGTACCCTTCGTTAAGGGTGGCAACAAAAAAACATCCTGTATACTAAAATTAAGTGTTAGCTTGCTCTACCTACCTATATCGTACATTATTTTCCAGGTCAAGAATACTAAAATACCAATTACCTACATGTGCAGACAAACAATTACGTTTATGATCAGGTGAGGTGAGATTGGGGACGAACGAAAACATGAACTTTGTAGATTACAAGTTAATTATCACGTAATGTTATTTTTATACTAGATCTTGCCTGCAACTTTTTTCGCTAAGGACCTAAAAGATATTTTTCTCATCGAGAATGTCTTCAGTTTAGTTTCAACTAGCGGCCGCCCACGGCTTCGCCCGCGTGAGAGTGAATTACTCCCGTGCGAAGCCGGGCGGGTCCCTAGTTATACATTATTTATTTATTTATTTAAAAAACATCATAAACCTTCCTCGTGAATCACTCTATCTATTAAAAAAAAACCCGCATTAAAATCCGTACCCAAGATTAAAAGATCTAAGCATACATAGGGACGGACAGACAGCGGCAAGCGACTTTGTTTTATAATATGTAGTGATTGATTCAGTAATTGAAATTCCCGAAACCATTATTCCATAGCTACGCATATTGTAGAATTATAAAACTACTACTATATGTAATGAACATTACCGTTCCTAATTGTACCTTTTTATATCTTTTATGTGCACTCATCATTTAAGCGGTAAAAGTCCACTGGTGAACATAGGCCTGAGGCCTCCGTCAGTAACTTTCACTACGACTAGTTGAATGTGGCCTGCATCCATTTATGCACTGCCTACATGAAAATTAGTAACTAGTTATATCTTCTATATATTATTTTCAATTCATTTACACACTCTTATATTTACACCAACATTACATAAGCCTAAAGTTGCGAACGTGAATAGTAAAGCAATTTTACAAGTCGTTGTACATATGGCAGAGATTTATTAAACCAATATTAGCGTTAGTGTATCACATATTACAAGTGATATATGCTTGTGCATGATATATGGAGCTTGTTACGTTCGTCTATATGCCCAGGTGGCTGCAAGGGCGTAGGTAACGTCCCGTACACATCGAAGGGCGCACAGCAAACTTTGTTAGTTACGTTTTGACTGCGACTTTGACTATCTCGCAACCTTATAATAAATGTGGAGTAGGGATGGATAGTTTTTCTCCGATGTGTAAAGGGATACAATGAAGAAGAGTTTAAGATCGGTCTTTGCTTGCTATGCTTATTGATGGATTTTGATTTGAGACCGACAGAGCGTTATCAGCAAAAGTATGACGTGTAGGCGTAGGTATAGTTAGACTTTCGTTAAGACGTTTGATTGCAAAATCTATGATTACCATCTATTCTATTATATCCATTTATTATAAATAGATCAAAATAAAACCTTGTTCGCCTAATTTAGTCGAAACCGCGTGCCAGAAAAGTGCTCTTTTCAAATATTAACATAGATAGAGCGTTTTATTGCGTATTCACTCTTCTCTATACACAAAATTAATGGCATTAAATTCAAAAATAAACAACTATCTACCCACTAATTATAGAGTAGGTAACAACCAGTAAAATGTCAACAAACATTTATGAATGCGGTGTATCTACTATCAATTGTTGTGATGAGTCAGGCAGAACATAATGCAGGCAGCGCAAGGGCAGAGCGTCCCTAGCTTGTCTGAAGGACAAGTGAATAACTTCCATTGGTGTACGTTGCTTGTGTATTTTTATGCTCATTTCATTAGTTTATTACTAAGGCCTGTTTGAATATGCATCTACCATCTGTATTGAAAAATTCTTAAACATAAATAATGTAATCCTCCATACCGTATTTCGGTCACGGCGGAGGCCAATCTGACCAGAACTTAGCGATCAGGAGATATAGTACACAAGTGTGTGCGTCAAGACAGGAGCGTGGTCGATTGGACACGGAAGAGAAAGACCAGAGATTAGGCGCAGGATACATCTTTTCGCAACTAAAAGGAACTTCCAGAATTACAGACTCGAAATCACTCAGATAGTATGGAGAATTCCTAAACAACTCATGAATGTTCATACAATCTTTAAAAATAAACATGTGATTTCGAGTCGCAAATTTTGAAAATAGGTTCTTTATGAGTGGGCTATTTACATAGCTTTTCGCTTTCGCTACCCTTTCTGTTACACCCTGTATATGTTAAAATGTGGACATTTGCCAGATCTTATTAGGTTATTCTTTCGGTGCGAAGCAAGCCGAGGTGCTAGGACAAGACGTCCCGTTCTAAAGGTCGTGTATTAGTCTCATTCATGCGGTAATGAGGTTAGCTCATATTAGCTCCTGAAGTGCTGTTAGTTACTGTAAGAGGGCATTATGTATTGTTACCAACTAGTAGATATGAAAAATCTTAAAATGAGAAGTGGTTTTAAATTTCAACATTTTCTAGTCTAGCTCACTTAATTATCTTCCCAATAACTTTCACTGGCAAACTGTTATAATAACTAATAGCTCGTCGACGTAATAACTATTATGAGTACGTAATACTTCGACGGGTATATCCGTCCAAGAGAGAGTAAATATGGAGCTGGTATTAATATAGACTATTTTAGAAATATTTTCAGCACTTATCACGTAGTATATCTTTGTATGTATGGTCTTCGATTCGAACTCCAAACCTCATCCTTTAAAATTTATTACGAGATTTATTATTTCTGCTGTTTTTTTTAAAAATAAATTATATTGCGCTGTTCCTTTTGCGTGAAGTTTCAGTGTCACACATTTTTGCTATCACAATAGATTCGAAAGAAATAGTCGACTGATTCCGACTCTACGATTTCTATTTACGTTAATCTGTGACAGAGATAGCGATCTATCTAGTCAAAATTAGCCGACTTTCTCTATTCGTGTGTAATATTTATCGCCTAATCGTAACGATTCTCCTTTGTGTTATGCATGCAGATAAATCTATACACGTGATATTACACCATATCTGCATCTACTACATATAGATATCACTCTATAGAGTCCATCTATACCTCCTATGCCTGATTTTGAAACTAACGTTTTTTGTATGCAGTTACTCCTAAAATGTAGTCCTACGCACAGTAACTAGCGCCCTCATTTAAATGAACTATTCGATGATACGTAGTCTAGCATTAATTTTGTCTGAGCACGACAAGCAAAGGTCAACGTATTGCCTGATCGACGATCACTTTCTCTGTCATCATGCACTCCGGTTGCGAAGTCCCAACGTAACGTGCTGCACGAACATAATACTTGGTCTCCACTCTCGCATTCTAATGTTACTTAGATGATCTGTCGCCTTTTCTCGCATGAAAGCTATCTACACTGAGGTTAGGATGTGCAAGAAAGAAAATAAATTTTGTTTCATTTAATTCCTTTCTATGTTTGTGATTTTTTTTATCCTTGTCAACTGTCAATTTCGATTGCCAGAAGTTGTATCCAGCGTAAGGCATTGAGCACTGGGCTGGACCCTTAATATTAGGTCTATTCACGGACCATTTTCTGGATAAGTGCGTTTTACTGTGATCGTCCCATGGTGATTTGGTATCTAGAGTAGGTACCTACATTCCATAGAATAATTTAGAAATTAACTTTTCATAAATGTAGTCACTCAGATTATACTTCGTACATTGATCAACTGGCGCCGCTGTTCTTAAGAACTATTTAGAGGTGATTCGTCGACAGATGGCCTATCTGAAAAATAAATTGGATGCTGTCTTTATTTAAGTTTTAGAGAAAGAACTTCAGCGTCAACTTTATTCTTCTGAAAGGCTATCTGACGTTTGGAAAAATCGACCCTTAGTGAAACGTACTGATAAAATATAAAACATATCTCGTACGGGCGGGGATGACTAACATTGGTTTAATGAACTAGCCGTTTCATTTTACAGCGAGAGCATGAAGATCGTGCGATACTATGATTGCCCATAACAAGCGTATTAGTTATGTAATATCTCATTGCCTTAGAATTTTACGTGTGCTATTGAAGCGTTTGTCCGGCCAGTCGTAATATTGCACTCTAATCATGTTATAAAATTGTATTTATGACCCTTTCATGCCTAGGTTAGGTGCCAATTTTGCACATGAGTGGTATGCGCATGGAAATGGTAGGCGGGTACATCATATTTTCCAGTAAATGGATATGGGCATCGCTCTATTTTTTCAACCGACTGCGTCAGAAGGTGGGTTATGTTTTTCGAGTGTATGTATATTTGTATACATATTTCTTTTGCACGCTCTAGAGCCTAAACGGCTTGTCGCATTTGACCTTGACAGGTATCATTAGATTCGTATTAATCGTGAGTGATACTGGGTAAGTTTTTACGCAGTCGAATTTTTTTTCTTTAAGTAGGTAATTGAGGTTATTATACTATTAGTTAAGTAAAACGTTTGCTTTCGTCCCTTTAGAGATTGTTGGTCGATAATAAAATACGTTACTCCGTTTCAACTTGTATTTAGTAATAACAAATTACAGTGCGTGTTAACCGTTGCCCTATTTCCTAACGACTGCCTAGGTGGGGGCTACCTCCACTAGCCTCGCGCTAGTGCTGTGTCAGCACCTACATGTCCCTACATCCCAAATTTTCTCTCAAAGAGTTAATAGCAATATGTTTCATTGTCGTGAGCAATAAAGTCCCCATCCGAGTCATCAGATCCGCCATGACTTTCGACGACGATGAAAGTCGCTGGCGCCATGTTTTGCATTAATATGCATTTATGTGTATGTTACTGATATGTTGTATACATATGATTTTTACCGTGTCCATGGTTTTATATTCACTCGAGAATCTTCTCATACTCTTTATTTTTATAGTAAAAAATTAATTATGTATGTATGTATGTATAGCTCAGTGTTAAAATTGAAACGGATATAACACTTTCCCTGTAACCTACATGCGTCTTGATTTCAAGGAAGCAAGGCGCTAAACTCTAGTAGTTATGTGCGTTCGAAGTTAACGTTTATCGAGAGATTGTCACTCACTGCCTTCACTTTCTCTCTTTGTCGAAAAAAAATCAACATCAGTTAATTTTAGTTATTTAAGATCTTTTTTGTTCTTTGTTCTTAAATTTTGTTATGTATCTGATCATATTTTTATTTGTTGCAGGTAAGATTATGTCTACTTCTACAAATCATTCAAATAATTGGTATGTACCCATTATTTTTTAATTATCACGTAATTAATGTATCTAGAATAATAAAACCTAATAAACAGAAAATGTGGTCTCAAATCGTAGTCCCAATAAAAAAGCGAATCACCATTTTAACGAAGTCACCATATGGTGAGTAAAATAGTTCGGCATGGCCAGCCGACGTGGAAAGTAAACAAACGCTTTAATTGTACAGCGATTAGGGTTGTAAAGTTTTCCGGTGCATCAACATTACGCGGCGGCGATAGTCGCGTGGCGCGGCAGGCACTCCCACTCGGTCGCCGCTCGCCTGCGCTCATTCACTTCAGTCCACTGCCGACTGCCGCGCCGGGCACACGCGCCCACCCCACGCTCGGCTCTATGTTAGTTTACGATTACAACATCGCGACACATTCGGAACTTTTACTGTGACACCGATCTCAACTCATACGAATATGGGTTAAACAAATTCAAAGCCGTTATGAGTCCGGGTGAGCGAGCCGCCGTAGGGCGCCGCGAACCCGCTCGCCATCAGTATGCGGCCACCGCACCGGGTTTCCCGCCCTACTATCCCCCTTATGGTATTCCGCACCCGAATGCATGGCTTGGCGCTCCGCTCATATCTATGGCAGGACGGTCACCGAATTCACGAAACCAACCCGTTTCCAAGCTCGCAATGCACACCCAGGGTGCGCCTTTGATTGTACAAAATAGACACGACCGAAGAAAGTACACCGCCACTACGGAGCAGCGCAGCCATCGACCACCCGCACACACGAATCATGTCACAAGGGATAGGTGTGAACCCCCGGAGGGAAACAGGCCTCGAAACCAACAGCAGCAAACACGTTCTGCGCGGGCAGGACGAAACAATAACACGGATGCGGTTAGTGTCGCCAGTGATGAGAGTTCCGGCTCCACTAACTCGGAAACTATGTTGCCAAGGATCATAAAACCGCGAAAGCGTCGTAAAAAGGATAGAAAGCCTAACAATATAGTGCCTCATGAGTTAACTGCGGGTTCTTTAGAACTTGCTGATGTGGATAATTGTGCTGTGCCGGGCATTAATACTGCATCGCGCGGTATTTACGAGGAATCTTATTGCCGAGAAGTGTCTTTACCATACCGTTTGGATGTGAAAGTTTTAGAATACCCGGAACATGTGCCGGAAACTTATCGAGTTGCAGCTCTAGGTGAAGCATTGGAGGCTAGCCGTTACGGATTAGCTGAAGCTGTGTCACCTACAGAATCTGCAGTCAGCTCCTGTCAATGTCGTTATTGTGACCCTGTGGGCCAAATTTGGGACACCGATTCCATTGCGGATTTACTAAATGAAAACTCTAGCGTGGACTTTGCTCCTACCAAATTAGAAGAGTCCATGAAAATTGTTGGACCCCTTGGTAGACGCGGACCAGACACAGCTCTACGACGTAGTTGGAGTGACCCATCGTCTCGAGTTCCCGAACGTCGCGAAATAAACAGCAGCGATAATTTTTCAGCACCTAATTTATATTCCTTATTCCCACCCGCAAGAAGGGCCAGTTCACCAGAACCACGCTCACCACTAGCATTAGAAATATCCTCAGAAATTGTCACTTCAATGAACGGTCACCGCGATTTGGAAATCAAGTTATTTACGACCTCGCCTCCGGCTGCGAACTCCGACCGTTGTTCCGTCTTCGCCGATAAAAGTGAAAGTGAAGTGAACAGATGTACAATTGCGGACTACAGTCGAAAAGTGAACAGTGCAGTGAATGTTGACAGAGACGGAAGTGCCAAATCTGATGGAAATACGAGTAACACTGAGGATGTATCCGAATCAGGATGTTTGCCGGCTCACGGATCTGGCGAGCCTACACGTAATGTTTGTGATTTAGCTTTAGTTACTGCCTGAAGCACTTGTGATGAATTGATTATAAATTTAGAGGCATACCTCTTGTGCATTAGTCCAGGTAGCTCTTGTCTAGCAATCTAAGCTAGACTGAAATCGTCACAGCAAGGCATGCACGGAGCGTCTCACTAACCCGTTAAAATGAGATCTCCGAATCGGTTTCCTGTAGATTCTATAATTATTAATTTATTTTTTAACGATAGCATTGGAAACTATCGATGTCGGGGAACTTTATCTGGATGTTACAGAAGTCATTTGCCGTTTATCATACTTTTTTGTAATGGAAGTCAAAAGCGATTAACTCTGACCATGTAAAGTAAATTAATTAAATAACATCTTTATTCTCATCCAGCTGTCATAAGATTTCAAGATTACTAAAAATATTTAACAAAATTACCGTAAAATCAACAACAAGATTTCGTAAAGAAAGTAAGATCACATCGGTAAATTATTTCTAGAAGCCTCCGGCTGTGTGCAACTGGCACGCCAGTCCTGCAATTAGCGTTTTGTCGTCATAGAACTGGGGAATATAGGTAGACTTGTAGTTGACTTACTATATGGTATTTACACTACGGTTTCACGCTACTGACACGGTTCTCTTGGCTGGTTGCGTCGTTGCGGTTTCCCGCGATTTTCACCGCGTGCCCCTTCGCTCCGTTCCGGGTGGCGCCTGGCGCACGCACCGGTTTATAACGCTAATGGCTACTGAACTTTTTTTGTTCTCAATGCCCATCTCTTTGTATAGTCTGAGACAAAGCTTTTCATGTTTTGAAAGCCAAGTAACTTTCAAGTTGTACTTACATTGAAATGTTGTTGATTTGAAATGTTTTTAAATTTTGCCGCGTGCTTAGAAACTATTTTTTACTTAAATTTGCTCAATTGATAAAGTTTTCTTTTGAAAGTAAATAACAAGCTTTTTATAGATTTATACTACACAATAAATTATATAATTAAAAAGTTTAAATTGATTGGAAATATGTACTTTTATATTTCACATAATCGTCCTTTATTGAGTTATTTAGAAAAAAGTTTGCGTAAATTTCATTTTTATCGAATAAGGCTGGTCGTGTTTAATTTAATATTAATATAGCGGATATAATCAATTATACATACAGAGGTAATGTTGCCCTAAATGCTGTTGAATTCGTGCCGGATTTTTCTGGTTTATGTAAAGGTTATTCGGATTTTGCCTTGCGTGTGTAACTTTGGGACTAATCCATACATTTATAAAAAGACATGAATTATGTTGCAAATTATAAGGTACTTACTAGGGAACCAAATTTATTTGACGAATCATGACAAGAAATAGGTACCTACATACACCGCACCGTTATCCTATGAGGCTATTTTAAATGAACAACCAAGCGCACTTTATAAACAGGAATGATAAACGGCAATAGAACTTATTCGTTCACCCTACAATTTGCTGTATCTTCTTTTTGTGTAAGGGTCCAACAATGTTGATGCCAGATACTGTTCCATAATGTAGATAATGTGAATATAACTAAGTTATTCATGGGTACTGTTGTACATCGTCTCTATCGTTGGGTTTTACACTCCATATTATGTTAAGATTGTTCTTTTATTTTATGTGTTGTGTTTGTTTATATTGCCCAGCGCGTGCGTGGGACGACATGATAAATCGGTCTTGCTTTTTTTTGTATGCGACAGGCTTGGGGCAGACGAGGAGTTATTACAGCCTCTTATCTACTTTAAATTCTGACTTAATACGTATTAGTGGGACCCTGTCAAATGGGTTATTTATCGACGTCTCTATTATCGGGTGTAATGTAACGGGTATAAAAAGTTGGGTCTACTTCGTCTAATGTTTACTTTTTACCATTGAAAAGGAAGAGGGCGATAACTTCTTTATTACTTTGATAAGTGTAATATTTATTCTGTGTGTTAATGGTTTGATAGACTTGGAATTAGTAGATAGCGGTGTTGATACGAGTGCTTTTGGAGAGAGCATCGCCGACCTCGAGCCTGGGCGCGAGATTGTTTTGGGATACTCAGGAAGTGGTTGTAAAACTCAACGATACTCCTCACTGTATTGTAAACAAAGTAGGTTACGTCTAACTTACTGAGTGAAATGCATTTTATACATTATTATATAGGTTTAATATTTTGTTTTAGTCGTGAGGCATGAGTTACACGCTCGCACACTATTTTTGTACAATAAATACCATGTCCTGATATATTGTTGTTGTTTTATTTGACTTTTGATTTATAGCTCTGAATGCATTTTGTATTTCATATTCGAATGTGGTCATATTGCTGTAGTTAGACGATGTTATTTGATTCGACATATATTGTGAACTTGATAAGGTAATGTACTTAGATCAGTTTATCGATAACCTAAAGCTACATAGTCTCTTTAATCTCTACAACAGGTATTAAAAGTGAAACATAATTCGTACTTATATATTTAACTTGAAACAACTTAATAAATAAACAATATTCACGACCAAGGAAAGTAGAATTAATGCTCATTCTCATGTAGGTATAACATAAAGCACTTATCAAATCAAAGCCAGACAAACGTGAATTTGAGAATAATTCGCCATTTCGATACTGAGGCGAATGTATCGGATTTCCTACGGGTGGTTGATTTTGGCTGTCGTCCAGCCCAGACGTCTATACTCCAATTACAAATTGCCAAGATTTAGAGGTCAAACGCCCAAAGCTATAATAAATTATTTGATAATTTGCAGCATTACATGCTGTTTGTATATTTGTTTTGGACATTTCTAGTAAAGTTTCCTCTAAAGTTGTTATAATACAGAAATTGGTCGAAATTTCCAGGTTTTATTACTCGTAGCCCTGGTTTATTCCAGTCATGGCGGCTCAAGGACGTAAACTTTGATGTTTAACACGGACACGGGCCTCACAAAATCCAAAACACGTTTTGTAAACAGATGGTTTACGTAATGCGTGACTTTCTATTGTTGCCCGAACAGCTGTACGTAACGCGCCGGCCATTCTGCTGCTCTGCTCTATGTCTATGTAGTCTAGTACAAGTTTGGAGCTCAAAACGGTGTTATTTAATAGGTATTTCAAGGTCACTATAAATATTAACATGGGTTAGCCAGACCTGCAGTATCACGAAGAAAATCCAGCCACGTTTAGTCTAGCCTAGCGGGGTCGGCTTATTACCTAACTAGCAAAAGCAAAGCGATAGCGAAAATTGTACAAAAATCGCTGATCGCTTGTCAAATACTTATTACTTATAAAATGAATTTCAAAGGAAGTTTGACATTTCAAGGCGAATATTGTACAATTTTCGCTATCGCTTTGCTTCGGCTTTGCTATTGCAAATTAGGTAATCAGGGGGCGGATATAAAATATTAGTAATGGTATCAAAACACCAACACTAGATCAAATACGAGGGATATACTCTACTGCCGTGACTTTGTACTTCGGTAAATATTTTTCTTGCATTGTCTAATACAATCTAGACCGCCGAAACGCTTCATTGAATTACATTTGTCCAATACGCAAGGACACTCTTGGTCAATGTCACGATGTATATTTATTTTGCATTTTTTACGGTGTCTCGTGAAACTGCGCAGATTAGTTTGTAGCGATTGATTTAGGTAAGCTACTTATTTATTTACTGTCAGTTAGGCTACAATTTAGCTACTATATTATGCTTCCATTTGTTATAATGCTATTCCCAGTGTATTAACTTGCTGTAAACATGAATGGAGATTGAGCATAATAAAAATTCTATACAGCCAAGCTATTAGGAACTTTCATTATTGGATGAACGCTGCTCTCGGCGTCCCTTACGTCGTGATCTAATTATCCTATAAACTTATGTTTAATAACTTACATAAATGCGAACCAATTGTGAAAAAATAGGCTTAGCATTAATGGCTATATATACATTTAATATAATATTTTTCTTATGCATGCACACGAGAATCATGCTGCTTCGATCACATCGTTAGAGTTCCAATAGAAACGCCTGGCGATAAAATATAAATAAAGCAGTTTATTATATTCAGTTATAATAATATTGCGACACATTTTTGCCTCCATAGAGCTGGGAAAATATCATAGTCGCACATAACACTTTACGTTAACATTTATGTGCATTGTTGTAATTTGTGTTGCGTAATTTAATGGTTGTTTCGACGTTCGATGCTTCGCTAAACGAATTATGACTTTTGTGGTGTCCATTATAGTACGGCGACTTCGTTGTTGCACCAATAAAAAAATGTACAATGCAATATTACTCTTACCTTGAGCATTCTCTTTTAATTAATATTGTGTATAAATCTCTATGCTAGATACGGCCGTAGGATTCCCGTAATGATCCAGCAGTTATGGCTACTCCATTTCAGGAACTCAGCAGCACTGAGGCTCTGGAATGGCGTTGAATTGAACATCTAATTGGTGTTTCAAAAGTTTCACGAAGCATTCTGACAATTTCACAAGTTCTTTAAGAGTCATTCTAACTTTCTGTCGCGAATGGGTTAGTATGGTTTGCATCATTACAATAGTGAGATATTAATAGAAACCGTTTGTAGATATAATGAAATAAACTAAAATTTAAATAAATTTCTTCAATAATAGTTTCATAACATGTATTGTGCGATCAACCATGAATTATTTTGCATAAAATTAACTTCAAGCTATGCACGTTTATTATGACATTTACGACGTTGTACGCCTAGATGTTTCTGTTATTTAAACACCTTAACTATTATCCTTCCTTGTAATGAAGCGGTTTACAGATAATAAAACCGTAGACAATACACACACGTGGCGACCGCCCGACCTTGTAGTAAGAAGATAAACATTTAGTTCGTTTCCACTATTATATCTATAATACTGGACGAACAATGTTGTGTCGCATTTCTGCGTAATATCCATGGAAGACTGACACGCCGCCGTATACATGATTTACGATATTTTGTATGCAACTTCCTCGTAGTGATCGATCAGAAGCATCGTAAAGTTTCAAGCTCGCGATATTTTATAATTTGTCATCGATTTAAATTATAAAATATCGGCTAATAAAAATGTTTTGGCATCGCGGAAATGTCAAAAAGAGGTTGGCATCGTACTGTACCTACTCGTATATATTCAAATCGAATATAAAGTAGGTACTTATGGTAATTTAAAGTTATTAATTCGTCATTACGTTGAGTAGTGACAAAATGCTACTGTAAATCATTTCATTGTTGTCATTGCAACTTTTACATATTGTGAACCTGATGGATTTATCAATATTGAATTCCATAGTAATGTTTATTAAGAAAATGAAAAAAAAAAAATCACCCGAGTGAGATTTGAACTCACGACCTCTTCGCAAACCGTGCTTTCGCTCTAACCAACTGAGCTATAGGGTCAATTAACTCGGATGACGAATTTTACCATCTCTTACATTATGTTTTTGGCAACGTTATTTTTTCATCCCGATAGTTATACACTAGCCAAATCTCGGTAAACAAAGCTGAATCAACCATAATAATATGGTTTATAGATATTATCTATATTAATGTACCTAAGTTTGAACCTTGCTATAGTATAACAGACGGCAGGCTCTGGTTACGTATGTATGTAATTTGCACACTTCTGCCCAACCTCTTGGGGATATTAGGCGTATGCATATGACTATATGTATAGGTTAATAGTTTAATTTTTCAACAGTAAACTCTGCATCTGTTTTCATTTATAATTTCTTTTGCAGATTACACTAAGTGTAGTAGTTTCATAAATCGATCTCAGCCAGGGTTAGTTTCTTGTTTCCGCGGACAGGAGGCGGGGTAGAAAGCCGGCTCGCTTCCGTTGCTAGTTTCTCCCGACTTTCACTCGCACCAGCCGGTCTGTCTTACCACCCGAGGTATTACGCCTTGCCATTGCAAATTAATGTTACATGCTCGCCCAGATTAGACCATGGTCCCGAGAGTATAGATTAGATGCAATTGCCGAATGCGAAAGCTGTACAATTTTGTTGCAGTCAGTGCAAGCAGATTATATTTTCGATCAATAACTCTTGGAAGATAAGACTTTAGAAATTTATGATCATGTAGACACCAAGAACTAAAATTGTGGAAGGCACCTTCATCCATTTGTCTTCGTACATCACTTACTTCACAAACAACTTCTTGCAAAATTAACTTTAAAATTATGAAATTGTGAATTCCACTGATATTATGACTTTTGTCAAATGTTATTGACCTTATTCTTCATTCTTGCTTTGCAATATTTACCATTCTGAAAAACAAGTTTTTGTTCTGCTGTAAAACAAACGGTGCCGGTTTCACGTATATATTCTAATTTAAAACACTTATCGTCTGATCATTCTTGCGGGTCGTCGCACGGATGATGATGGTGCAATTGGCACCGCGAAGGGTTAGGAAAAAACAAACTCCACAACTGCCAAAAAATTAACACTTGTCTCATTTATTAATATGAGTTTGTAAAGACTTTTGATTTATTGCACCAATTACCAATTATTTATGGTTGGCATTTAGAAGGAAAGTGCTATTAAAATACGACCTTAATTTACTATGTAGTATTTGTTATGTTTGTTTTTTCGTCGAAGATTTTCAAATGATTTGAAAATGCAATAATACCTATTCGTGTCGTGACTGATCCTAATCATTGCACCTTGTTGGATAATTTATCACTTATGTCTATTGTTTGTGATTGCTTTTCATCGTAACTCGGCTGTAAGCTTTACATTTACAGATACAAATTGACCTTTGTGATGTAAGATATAGAAGCCTTGTCAGCAACTGCTCGAGATGTCAGTTTCTTTACGTAAATGCGCACTTGCATTAACCGCTGGTAGACCGTACTGTGTTCTGTTTAGTTACCTAATGAACTATTCATTGCTGACTTTTCACGATACTCTTCGTGATCCGGTTTGCCATAATTTATAATCGCCATTATAAAGAATTGCTCGCCATTTTACACCAGAATCTGTCATCGATTTATTTTAAAAGGCATTTGCAGTAATTGCGATTTATGCTGTGTTTGTGTCCTTGGCTATAACAGCAACAATATTTCACGGGTTATTATTTACGAGCGCGCGTCTATTTGTGTGCAGATTCTTGATCACTGCGAGAGTTATTATTTGCATATTTTTAAAGTTAACTTTTAAGCATTGTAAACATGGCGGTGTAAATAACTCTGAATAAAATTATCGCGGCATCTTCGCAATGTCGCGTCACACTAAATAAAAAGGTCGACGAACTTTGCTAATTTGTCGCATAGTTGTCTTGATACGCTTAATTTAAATATACACGCAGTTATATTGGAGCCGACGACTGCACAATTTCAGAATGAAGCGGGTATCACATTCATTATATACTCAAAATGGAAGACTCTGTTAAAGATTTATACGTGTATTTTTATTATATAAACGGAACCCAAAAAAGATTTAATGGGTTGCTTCCAGATGAGCAATTGTCGCGTCGTCGTCAGCTTCTATATCTAAAGGTGAAATAGCGGTCAAGTTTGTAGTAAAATACATTCCGAAGTTTAGGCACATAACAGTTTTCTAAATAATGATCTCATGCAGAAACATTAAGAAATTATCCAAGTACATACCTAATAAGTATTAGTCCAGATACATAGCAAAAAATTGGTATCCATATCATATTTTCCCTATATGGCCTCGACTGTCACGACTGATTAAGGAAGTACGGCTGCCATACACGTTAAACCCGTTAAGTGCTTTGATGTATCTTCATCGTAAGGCGTCGGATCTGTTTTATAATTTTCACCCGGCAGTTTTCTATGGGCGCGGGCTGATAAGGTGGCGGAGAAAGCCGATTGAGTGCCGCGTTTCCCAAGGTGCTCGCGCGACGCTGCCGTGTGCGAAACGACGAACGGTAGCGATTTGATCATCCATCCAAGGGAGAAAGTTATATTGATTAAGATAATATTGATTTTATCATATTATTTCATTATTGATGCTTTTAAAGCTTTTGAGGCAGTTGATTTATGCCTTGAAAGATTAATTGTTGTGATTCAAGACTCTGTGGGCAACAAATTGAAACTAGTCGATATGCAATAACGTAAATGAATTTGTTTAATTATATCTGGAGGTACCTCACGTTTATTGATGTAATTGAATGAGAGAAACTAGAGAAACTTGTTGGAAATGAGAAATATTAAGTTGTTATTAATTTTCCGAACTAAGATAATCGTAAGCGACAGACCAATAATTATTTATCACTACTTAACAATTTTATTATCGTCTAGCTTTGCTATGTTATTCTGCGATAACTAACAGATTGTTTGTAATTTTGTAAAGTAAATGGCTCTTGTCGTTTAGATCGCGGTATGGTCGTACCAGTCTATACCAGAGCTCTGGGAAAGTTTCTCGGTTGCTCTCTACTTGACGTTTCTGTACGAGCGTTAAACTCTATATTAATTTAGCTATATGGTTATATGATGTGCATATTTGTTATTTTTCTATCGGAACATATCTTAAATGTAGTTCTTTATAAGATTATTAACTAACGCCAAAATCCTTCTTTAATCTGACTAAATTAAAATCAAACGTGAGCTCTATAATAATATTTACTAACGCCTATCTGTGTATATGAAAAAAAAACCTAAATGAGGGCATGCGCCAACAAGGCGGAATAAATTTGCTGACACACCTTCTTTTAGTAGCCTTGTTTTTGTATTTTGCTGAAACGAAAACATCCTCCAAGTACTCTCAATAGTATCTCTTCTACCTTACTTATCCGAGAACCACGTACAAAAATCACTCGTCACGCAACATTTGCCATTCAGGACGTTCAGCATCACATTGCGAAATTTTTAGGGCTTTATGTCGTTGCTGTAAGAAGTAAAATGGCTGCCGCGCTCATCCCGATTTGTGACACGGGATACGAGAATAGAAACGGCACGTACCGCACATTACCGACAGCGATGTGAGTCTTGTGAGTATTAATCGGAGGCACGTGCGTGAGGGATGGGCATGCGTGTGCTTCGGTAGGCTGACTGGCAACTGGTATTTAATGTCATCCTCTACCTGCTCTCATTAATATTAGTTTTGAGGTCGAGGTGATTTTTAAACGTTATTCTGATAAAGATTGGCATGTCAACGACGGTGATGACGGTGATGACGGTGTTATTTAAATGTTCAAAGCGAGCTTTCAGATGATAGTTATTATCATCAATGTGACTTGAATCTGATGATCATCACCTGATGAAAAGGGAACTGCAGATAAACCCATAAACATGAGTTCAAAATAAATGTATAAGTAAAGACATTACTGTAATAGGCAGAGATTAAGATAGACGAACACTTGCATACAAGTTCAACGACTATTTGCAAGATTAGGTAAATAACATTAAACAATCTAAGATACATAAAATAATCCTTTCAATTTCTAAACGAACGTTCTATAACGTTCGCAGATTTTATAGTTATGCAATCATAAATTTGTAAGCCACATTCACATCTTCAAATTATGTAACGAAAGCTTTCTATCAGAGCGGAGCGGCAATTTATCGCAGGAGTGGGAAATTGTCACCAATCATCCAATAACATGTTTGTATTGGTTTAACTAAAATAGGACATTCTTATTGCAGGATGATCCCCAGTTCGCTGTCGTGGTTTCCACTTCACTTAGTTTGTTAATTTCACTAACTTAATTTGATAGGTTGGTGTGGGCGGAAGCTTTTAAGGTCTCGTCGTTGTATAGGCGTTTTAGTTACTTGCCTGAACATTTGCTCTCGATGAGGAACTTAATATTTTTAAAGATATCTACTTCATCTTTTCAGAAATAAATAAGACGCTCAAGAGATGAATTTCAGTATAAATTTTCGAAGTAAAAATTAATCCGATGCGTGTTAATAATCGTACTTATAACCTTCATGGGGTAGAAACTTTAACACAACCAATTGAAAGGAAATCAAATATTAAAACTAGCAGATGTACGCATAAAATACTAACGTTAGTAGATACTTTAGGAACGTAGAACACAGTACAGATAGTAAACTAGTGCGGGAAGCTCACCCAAGCGTAAGGAAGGTCGTATAGCTACCCCGTCACTTGATACTTTAGTATTATGTTATGTAACTGTCGGGATTGGTCTGTTTAATAACTACTAGTGGCCCGCCCACGCTTCGCTTCAATTCCCGTTTGTCCCGTTCCTGTGGGAATTTCGGGAAATATGTCCTGAGTGCTTCCTTACACTCTCTACCGAATATACCTGTCATATTTCATCATTATGTGTCAAGTGGTTTGCGTAAAAATTGGGAATTCCCGTTTGTCCAGTTCAGGTAGAAATTTCGAGAAATACGTTCTCAGTGCCTTCTCACACTCCCTACCAAATTTCATCATTATATTGTGTCAAATGGTTTTCGTTAAAATTGGGAATTCCCGTTTGTCCAGTTCCCGTAGGAATTACGGGAAATCCGTTCTTCGTGCTCCCTAACAGTCCCCAATGAACATACATCTTCGATTTCAGCTTCATATATATAACGGTTTTCTTAAAAAAATTGTATTCCAGTTTGTTCCTTTCCGGTGAGAATTTCGGGAAACCTGTTCTTAATAGTCTTTTACACCCCTTAACTCTTTCAGTCTTAGTGGTTAGTGTCACTAACCACCTATTTCTGAATTTTTTAATTAAAATCTATGCCATCTACTTATAATCGGTTGAACTATCATGAAAGTTCGATTCATGCTTGACAAGATACGACCGAATATACCGCCAAATGAAAGAATGACAACTCAATTTAGTTGAATTGAATATTGCACTTACGTAATTTTAATTGCGAGTTTTATAAAAAAAAATAACAGGTAAGTAAGTTAGCTTTTATCTTCAATGTTTTTTATTAACTTTATTCTCATTTATCTGTTTTATATATATTTACATGAAAATACTACTACTCTTAAGTTTTTTGCAGTGTATTCACATCGAAATGCGTAAATTATCATTAATAGTTTGTATCAATAGTCATGGTGGTTAGTGGCACTAACCACCTCATTTTTCGAAAACCTTAATAAATAATTTTTTTTCCTACTTTATATGATTTTTTTATTGTTAATAATGCTAAAACTTACATACATATGTTAAAAATATTCTTAATCTAAAAGCGTGACGGAAAGAGTTAACAAACATACACACCAAATTTCATCTGTGTACGTCAAACGGTTTATTTTTATACTTATGGAATAAGCTTTTGTTCCGGTACAGTGGAAATTTCGGTAAAAATTTGGAATTCCTGTCGGCCTGTTCCTATTTCGTCCGTACTCTCTTACACCCCCTAACGAACATAAACACCAAAAGGGAATGGGTGTAATTTACTTGTGAAATTTAAAATTTATTAGCATGTGGCCGTTTCTTCGTGGGGTCATGTAGGTATGTTGTTTTCGCAATTCTTTTTGATTTTGACTAATTTTAGACTCGTTTTTGAGGATTCTCCCGACGTTTCCATTCATCATCACTATCATCCATCATAAATTCAGAAATCATCAGTACTAAAAATAATGGCTGTATGGATGCTGTATTCCTCATGCTCTTTCATTTCAATTTCAAAATTCCTCTGTCATGTTGTGTCATGTCATCTGTACGCCACAGAATAATAAATTCCCAGAACCCGTGATCACACACACTTTTTAAGCAACTATTTAGTATGTCAAATTTTTACAACCTATATACTGTATCTAAAAAACTGATAATATTTATCGATTTGGCAACAATCGGCGAGTAAGAAGAGCGGAAGATGCGGGATTTTTTACTCGTTTTTGCTTCACTACCCGGAATAAATATGTCATGATGATTCCTTCTGGGGACTTGTTATTCTATGGTGTATGTCAAACTTATACCTCCATGCGTCAAATGGTTATTTTTTTGTATTTAATTCATATTTATTCCAGCCCAGTGGAAATTATGCGAAACCCTATAGCCTATGTTCATCCGGGTCCAATAAGGATTCTAACGGTGAAAGAATTTTTGAAATCGGTCCAGGAGTTTCGGAGCCTATTCGCTGCAAAAAAAAAACACAAACAAACATACAAACAAACAATCAAAGTTTACCTCTTTATAATATTAGTATAGATAGATATATACTTTGCCTTGCTTTGTTATCTTATGTATTTTAGTTTGGGTAGTTAGTTAAAATATCTTTCGGTAAGCATATCTATCAAGTTTATACTGGCTATGTTGTTTTACTAAATCAATGGATAGGTTGCTTGACATGTTGATGATTATAAATATTAATAAGAAAATGATTTTTTTTTCACCCAAGTGAGATTTTGATGATTAATCTATTTTGAATCTTGAATGTGTGTGTGAATATTTATTTATTCTTCTGATCGGCTATCTGACGTTTGGAAAATCAGCCCTTAAGGTTTCGAAAGGCCATCGATCCATTCAATCATCTTGCACATGAATATTGGAAATGAAAAGCACCCGCCTTCGATTGATAGGGGATTGAAGTCTATCAGGTGCATAGTAGATACATGTGATCGAAGAAGTTGAATGGGTCGATAGCCATCAGCTGAATAGAGACGTACGTTAGGTCACATTAACAACTGCATGTCTAGTGAACGATCTATGACTGAATTGATAAATGATGAAACACGCGCTAAATTGGTTTAAAAGGCTCTGCGGGATGCCTCGAAAAGACTGAAACAATGTTATAAGAATTTACCTATAAGAGAGAATTTCAACATAGATCAGAACCTTAAATGTCCCATAGCAATAAGCCGGTAGCGATTTGGGACTGATCGACCTCGCGCTAAAACTAGATTTACGACCGGTAATATTCCCCGCGCAAACCCACAAACCAATGAGCCTCTCGGAATAATAAGTATGGCTTGGGAGTAAAGGAAAAGCGTCTAGCGCTCGTATTTTTAATGGAACTTTACCCGTGAGTACAGTCGGGTGAGAAATACGCGTACGGGGCTACGGGGTGGTTTATGTCTTTGAAATATGGACTCATTTTTCAGTGATTGAGTGTTATTAAAGTTTGAGTCAAATGGTAATTATTTTATTTAATTTGAGCCAGCGATTAATGATATAGGGGTTAGTAGTAAATGCTAAAATGGTATGAGTTTAATAGACCTGAAAATGACTTACCTACGAACATGGTAATACTATTTTCTCTACAAAACTATGACTTTTTAACGTAACTCTAAAAGTACCTATTTGGCTATGTTTATGTCTGCTATATTAAAGAGAGCTTATAAGTGCATTGTTTTACATCAATATGTGTAGTTGCAACCTTCCTTCTGAGCCTTAATTTTCATTAGGATAGTTACCTACTTAATATATGTTTGTTATGAAACGCCCGCGAAGGAAATAATGACCGCCCTTGCTTCTGCAAATAGTAATTTATGTCTTGAAAACAAACTGTTTTGTACGCTCTTTCTGTTCGTTGATAGTGTAGTTGGAGATTGCTTCTCGATTACAATTACTATTAGGTAAGTAAGATAGATATGGTCACGTTTCTCTATCTGAAATTAATACTTTGTAATCTATGGCACTTTATGTTGTCGAATGTATCCGATTTTTTTTATGAATTAGATATTTCATAAATATTATAGTTTTGGAAGATCTGATGAAAAGGGAAAACACGGTCGAAATTGGTAGCGTATGCAGCTTGCAGCTTGGTCAGTGGTTTTATCAGTAAAATTATAGCCAAACTTATCTACTATTAGTTAAATTAATGAACCTATGTTTTTTGGTGACCAAACAGAGGCCCAGAAACGTTTAAACTGTACCGATCTGTTTTATTGCCACCATTATAACCTTACATCGACGTACACTGATAGCCTGGAAGTACCTCGATAGTGATTTTTCAACCTTTATTTAAAGTTTCAATAGCAGGACAATATTACAAGTTAATTTATTATGTGCCTGAGCCATATTAATGAGAGAGATTAAGAACAAAATAATTATAATAATAACTTAATTTTAGCTGCGTAGGAGTTGTTTATGAACCGCATTATAAAGAAAGTTCATTAATTTCTCTTTGCTCAATACCTCGATCCACATTTTGCGAAAATAAAAAAAACTAGTAAGAATCTACTTCCGTTAAGTTGACCAACTTCGTCGAAAAAAGTTCATAACAGTGATCTTTATACTCCTAGTGTTAATTGGCCACTTTGCTCTTGTTAAAAATTATTCACGTGTCTTGTAAACTACAAAATTTATGTGTATAGTAAACAATATTACTCAGACCATAACTGACGAACAAGACACTCGTATTTCATTCTTTCTATTCAACTACCTATAAAATATTATATCGTAAGGTTTATCCAGAGTTTATGTAGTTAGGTGCTATCTATCTTGAACTAAGGTGCTTCCCTCAGAACTTCGGCAATTTTTCCAATCAAACCAACTTGATATACGCATTGTGTCTGCTTTCGTGTCTTATATCTATGTATTGCGTGACTATCCGATTTTAGGGGAGTTTTGGAGATATCGCTACTTGGCAACACGAACGTCCGCTCCATGTGGGTATTATATTGTTCTAGTTTTACTGCGCTTACGCGTAGGTGTTATGGCTGAAGTTTGGATTGGAGGGACTGAACCGGCCTAATTTACATGCAAGTAACGCTTTGTGATGATGTTTATACTGTCGTTCGTAGTCAATAATTGACTACGCCTAATCACTCCTCAGAACGACAGTAATATATATTATATTTCAACGATTTTATTAGGTCAAAATTGTTTAGACTCTTCTAAAACTATGTTATTCTCAAATATTGCATTCAACTTCGAATAGCACTCAAACTATCATCATCATCAGCCTATTGCAGTCCACTGCTGGACGTAGGCCCCGGGGGAGGGCACGCCATAAGACTGCTATGGGGGACATATTTGCCCATAGTCACCACGCTGGGCAGGCGGGTTGGTTACCGCAGATTGTATTTTGGACTATGTTGTCAACAACTCAAACTATATTTCATCTCAATCTAAATATTAGGCGATTTGAAACTTGATGCTCTATTATGACGATATGGGTAAAATCGAGGCTATCATCAAGTTATCAGCTTTCTAAAGATATTAATTATATTTCCTGAAAGTCGGTCATCGATAATCAAGAAATCTAAATACAATGGTCCTAAATCTTGCATCGACGAAATATCGTCAGATATCGTAATAACTTCAATGAATTTTGTAAAGGCGTAGAGCTTGATCTCTTCAATACCAGTTTTAACATAGCGAGGCGTGTGCTTAGTGAATTTTTTTTCCGCCAATAAGTTAGTAGGTACCTAGATTTTATCTAGTAGTAATTGTTTTTTTTTAATTATGTTTGTTATTGATAAGCTTGTTAGGTTTTGTGAAACTCTGATGAAAATTGTGTGTGCATTAGTACCTGATTAGCTCTCATAATGCTTCTATAAGTGTGGACCTGTTATTGGCTTTGTTTCTACAATTTTAACTATAATTATAAATAGCTGTTGGTCTTCCTGAAATTGTAAAATAAAATAAATATATCCTAAGAGCGAAACTCTATGTTTCAACAACACACACTAACTTACTCGTATCCCCATGGTGAGATAAAATACTAATACATACATTCATTCATTACTCTGTTGATCTAGTTACGCCTTAATGAACTGATAAAAAAGAGGTACTTAGTTGCTGTACACAATTTATCAACAGTAAGTAAAGACAAAAAAGTGAACAGACTTACTTACATGTGTATGCAAGATCTGATAGTTGTACGGTTGTACATTTCAATACAATGCCGCCGCTTCCCAAGTCTTAACTTTTAGCATGAGATGATAAAGTAAGTTTCGATGCAGGTAAACGTGTTAACATATGTATAGTTTTTATTTCTATACGTGCTGTTAGTATTGTTGTTCGGTTCGCACTTAAATCAGGCGTGATCGGATGAAAGTACGATAGTAACATGATTGTATGCTATCTTTATGAAGTCTGCACACTCAATAACGACACGCAGCAATGGAACAAGATCGGTTGCTAGACGAAGGATTGCCAGGAAGATCGCTAACGCGAATCGCGATAGTAAACAAGGAAAATGTCAACAATGATAGGTTTCAACTACCAAGTTCCTGGGTTTCAATAACGAACAATAGTCAATTTTCCGGGTTATTACAAAATAATTTAAATATTGCCCAAATTATTAAACGGTGTCTAACTTTAGTCGCGGTTTTGTAATAACACTGTTAATGTTTTAGTTTATGGTTGGTATATTGGTCATAGAGTTAGTATACGGTTTTTCTTAATGGTAACGTAGAATGGTTTTACAATAAAGACGAGACCCCGGCGAGTCTGGTCTGTATACTTCTTTAGATCTTCCCACGAGTGACGGACTTTGTGTCTTGTCCATTGTGTTCGTACAAGTTATCAACAAGACAAAAAATACTCTATTAAATGCATCCCATTATATCCGTGACCGTGTCACATTTATCATAGTTGTTATCACATATGCTGGTAGGTATATTAACGGTTTATTTAGCTGTAGTTATTTTTGATTTATTATTGTACATTGATCATAACTTGATGACTATTTCTTTACCCTTTTCTCTTTAGGTGAGATGGACCTTTGTTGACGTATAATTATACTCAAATATGATCCAAGATCATTTGCGCTAAATGTTTTTTGCAAATATATACGTAATAGTCCGGGAGGTAGCGTTGCATTTTTGATGGTGATTTTAGGCCGATCGATTTTGAGTGCAATTGATAGTTTAGATGAGGACATCAATTGAATTGAGCGTCAGCAGGCGCACTCAGGGTGGGGCGAGTGGGGAGAGAATGTAAAAAAAAATAAAAAATATTTCTGTTCGTCCGAAAATTTGCTATAAAAATGATAAAAAAAAGCCTCAGCAGATCTATCGATAGGGGTAAAATCGTCAGCAAGGGGATTATATGTGCCGAGCAGGTATTCAATCCGAGTATGCATTAACCTTGCTGACGATTTTACCCCTATCGATAGATCTGCTGAGGCTTTTTTTTATCATTTTTATAGCATAAAGAATAACCTGTATCAGTTTCATTCGACCGGAAATGAAATGAAAATAATTATTTTTAATATAGGTATATATAACCTGCTGACGTACAACCCGCCATTTTCTTCACAGCTGACGGTTTCTATAATTATTATTATTGTTAAAACTACTGATGTGCAAATTTTCGGACGAACAGAAATATTTTTTTTTTTGACATACTTGAAATTCTCTCCCCACCCTTACTGGAGCTGCTGACGTTCGAGTTACTCAATGACTATCCATGAAAAGTACGTTATGACATTAATCAATCGACCAGAAATTATTTTGTAAAATGCAACGCTACCTCCCGGACTATAAGTAAAACGTTGATGGTTTTATCTTGCGGTCGGTCAACTCAAGGGTATGAGGGCAGTTGTGGCACAATCAATCATAAAAATACTCATGACCGGCCCAAATAAAGAAGTTTAAATGCAGGTACACATGTGATGGATTTGACGCCGCTAAAGGTTCAGTGGCTGAAAGTAAAAAAAAACGCGCCGAAATGTCAGCAACATTAACAAGTCAAGTTCTGGTTCTCTAATTTTGGTCTCACAGTATTACTAGGACCCAAATGTATGTTGTCTAAACTGAGGAGAACAGAACAGAAGCAGATAACCACAGGGCAAAACATAGGTAACTTTATTTGACAGTAGACTGAGTTACACGTGTCTGCGCCATAGAGTACGCTTACCCTTACAATACTCGCTTCATTAAATAAATCAGCGTCGTGTAATTCGACCATCAAAATTCGAAAGGTAATCCCTTGAATTCATTGATGCGTGATAACGTCCGCAAAGGGACCGATATTTTTTACTCCTCGACGACATTCGAGGCATGTCATCGATTAAAATTCCATGCGTAGTCCATTTTTGGGAAGTCAACAATTATTTCTTGTATTCAAAAATTCAAATACAGTTCTTCGTATATACGGTTAGATAGCCTAGCAATGCCCAGCACACGTTCATGTGTCGCAATGACTACATCCTATATACCTCGATACGTAACGCGCGACTACCGGAAGCTCATAATGTTTGGTTTGGGTTAATAACCGGCAAAAATGCCCAGGAGAATCCTAACACAATACTGTAGTTATTAAGGTCCCACAACGCGTCCGGCCGATTCTATTATTTGCGCCAAAATACTATGACACCGCTATAATTCCCTTGCATTTTCATTATGAGTAGGAGATCGGTATCTCGGCGTTGTTGTATACGTGCTATCATCTGCGAGTGCCCGGGGAGGCAAGGCGTGACGGTGGAAGCGACACGAGGACGCGGTATCGTTATCTTCTATCCCGGCATATTGTGTGGCTTGCCCGCCAGCAGCAATTGCGCCGAGATCCCCGGCATTTGCCGCAATATCTCGCGCTCTTTTCAATTGCCCGTACGTGTTTTAGCGCGTGCCGCCAACCACAGCCATTGAAGTCCATCGTTGTCCGTAATTTCGATAAATCCCTATGTTTTAACCATCACATCGTTTCTAGCATGCGGTTAATACTCGATATCCATGCCATGTTTTACTCTTGGTAAAAGCTAAGGTTCAATGTTATCACGTACCTGTTTTTAACGTTTGACACAACAATGGCGCAAATGAGGTTTCCCAACGCAACCGCAAGGGCCAATTTTAGATGCCAAGGCTTTTCTATCCAACTCACCCACCAGAATCCACCTGATTGATTGTTAATAACTATTGTTATGCTGTTACGCAATCCCTCCCTCGGGCGCAGTCCAAACTGACATCGAACATGACGTCCGGCATTAGCTAGTTATATACCACCGTTTGACGTCGAACCGAGCTGTATATTTGCAAACACAATAAACGGATGTTAGACACGACCGCGGGGGAGAAATATATCAGAAATATCGCTCACACACGATGCTATCATATCTGACCCTGTAATAATCTTTTCACCGGAGGCTAAGTAATTTCAAATGACATCATGCGGTGATTGCTCCATATTTTCGTACGCCTAGTCGTATAATTTGCCATAACTAAGGCGCTGCAACAAAGTAAAGAAGAGAAGCTGTAGGGCGTAGTTGCTATCCCGGTAAGGTAGTAATTCTGATTGATTGTTAATGAGAATCGATGTTGTTATAAGAACATGCTTTAAGAATGTTATGTTGTTCACAATAAAACATGAAAATAAAACGTGTAGCTAGCACACCTTATACGTGTACAGAGGTAAATATTCATTGTAGATGCTACGTATATTACGAGTATGTATGAGATATTCTGGTACTACAGGCAAATTTTAGACGTTGAAAGTTATAGCAGATGCATCAAGGCCTCTTCTGACGCCAAGCATTGTCAGTTACAATGTTTGTGCACATTAATTATCAGGTTAATAACGCCGGGGTGACATTGTGCGTGTGGTGAACAACCTGATTCGCCAACAATTCGTGACGTGCGATAATCGATCCGCGAGCACTGCAGCGCGAGCCCAGAGACCCGACAAACCTCGATCCGAATCAGCACGCGCCCGATTCAGCGAATGCTCCGATCTGACCAAGTTAAAACCGACCAAAGCCGATGCCGCTGCAATTGACCAATCGACTAGCCCGTCGATTACAATCGAGCGCTGCATCATCGCGTTTCCATTATGGCCTTTACGTATCGATTGTGTTGTTGATTATCGAAAACGCCGAGGTCAGTTCTGGCAAAGGCTTTTATGCCCATTCATGTGGTAAAGGGAATCGTTTTTATTCGACTACAAAGGCATTTTAGATAGTTATCTCTGGGTTATTGAATATTTAAATGTTTGAATCATTGAATCTTGGGATTATCTGAAGGCTATCGTTGGTAATACTGGTAAACAAAGGCGCTAGGGTCAGGGTATGTGGCCGGGGGCTATGTTTCTTGATTTATGTGCACTTGATATCGAAGCCCTTCCGTAGTGTCCGATGACGCTCACCGCGCCCAGCTCTAAGACCCTCAACCGCGAACACGATGGATTTTCGCAGTCTACATAGTTTGAGTTATGTAAATACGGGGTAATAAAATGAATTACGGCTGCTCATGGAGAAGAATACCTTCTTCATGCGGCTGCTTTAAGTTTTTTAACCTAGCTTGATAAAGAAAAATTTTGTTCGACGGATAAGTATATAGTAAATACTAGTTATAGGTTGTTTGTAAAACATACTTTGATACTCATTTCTCGCTGGCCTACATACTATACAAACAGTAACACTAGAATCCAGGTTGCAACCCCTACCATTAACCCATTACTATCGATCCGACCGCAGTCGCCTAGGAAAACAGCACTCGGTGAAATTGGAACAAAGTTTAATGACTGATACGTTTACCGCCGAACGTGTTCTTCGATAGTTACAGGCTGCGGTTTCTTCTCGATCGACCGTGTAACATAAGTAGCCCAGGACGGAATTAATTATGTGCGACTCCGAGAACACTGCAACGGTTTCTCTTGTAACACAAGACGAGTGAATGCGGTAAACGTTAATCTGTAGCTTAGTAAACAGATTTCAATGTTTTCTGTTTCGTCGCTATATCGTCATGCACGGGGAACCTTTATTTCATTTTTTGGCAAACTAATCTAATGGATTGAGCGCTTTCTTACGCTCTGGTTGATATTAACAAGGTTTTTGACCTTCAAAACAAAAACGAAAGGAATATACTATATCCCCGCTTCGCTGTTGCAGATAGAATATTCAAATTGCAACATTGTTTTATTAGCAACAGCGGACCTAATAGATTTAAAAAAATTATTTATCGCAGGTCGACGGCATATCGCCGTGGTGTAAGGTATCTAGTAATTGGATACACTTATCGTGGCGGCCGCGGGCGGGTCAGCCCTGTCCGGCCGGAGGATTTATCGGAGCCGCAAATCATTGCGTTCATCTCTCCAGCCTTTTACTTCCCTAACCCGGCTAGCAGAAGTTGGGGAGTAATGAGAAACTTTGTCTTTGTACCGCAACTTTTGTAAAGCGGGGAGCAACAGTAAAATACTCCCGGAAACCCTTGGTTTATCGAAAATTCTAAACTCCGTGACCGAACTTGCTTGGAATCTTAAGTCCAATTTGTATGCAAGAATTCATAACAAATATTTGAAACAGTATTTCGGAAACTTAATTTTTATGACTGAGCAACACACTTGAGCAACAAATTAACTCCGTATTATCCGCTATGGTTGTAAGTGTCTGCCATGAATTTATTAATATTACTACTATTTGTAATCTCTATGTAGGTAATTTACCAGTTCGTATCATTTATTTTCATACATTTCTAGTCCATAATTATGTCTTGTGTCTCCAAAGATTTCATTACTACAGTATCTTTACCTATATACATATCTCTCTAAGTATAGTTACCAACCCCTCTTACTACTGTTTATAAGATGCCAAAACGTTCTACCCTATTACCAGGGGATAATATTCCAAAGAAAAGCAATAAAAACTTTTTATTGGGGCTGTTCTGCCTAATAAATTACAATGCTATATGTCTCCCTTTTGAAATAGTTCCCAATGCCAAAAGAAAACCATGTACCACTCTTTATAGGTGGTATTATCTCATCGAATTTGTCAACGTCATCCCGATAAACCGATAGTGTTACCTCGGCTCCGTTATCCTTTATGCCTTAGGAGCTGGAAATGTTGTGATTAATAGAGACACGTCTAACGTGAGACGATAAATCAGCATCTTTCTTGTTCGTATATCTACCTTTGTTCGTATAGAACGAATACTGTCTTAGAATTTGGTTTCGTCTATTGAAGGGAAACTATCTTGTGGCCATAGATTTTATCGGCGTCGTATATGGCAAATTTATTTTTTATTCTGATCTATTTCTGTTGTATGTTACACCAAACTCTACAATATTTAATGCCTAAACCTAACCGTATTTTTATTTTATAGACCACGATTTCTGAAGAATTTCACCTTTGATGGACAATGCTTTCCTTCCACCGAGAGTGATAAATGATATTACCGTCGAAATATTTATGGTCCGGTGCCAGTCATTCATTACTCATCAATAATGTTCCCGGTCCATTTTCGTATCTAACATTTCTTTATCCAATGTCTATTATCGACTGTTTCAAGTTTCGACCATACCGACATTGTTCCGAGAATTTTCTGTGATGCCAGATCCCGCCCTTTATTGGGTCATGAATTTAAATCATTCGGCGTGATTGCGTAAGACCTACTTCTGTCGGGTTTCCGTCACGTGTTTGTAAGCTTACACCACTAACTGGGGCTCCAGTAACAACTTGTAAGACTTCACGAAAATCGTTCAGAACATGACTCTCTTATACCTATACTTGTTTTTTGTTTCTCACGCATCAGGTTACGTTACTGCTATGGTAAATACTGTTTTATGCCATGAAGCTAAATAGTTTCTTGGAAAGAGATTACCGTGAAAGTTGTAAATTACATTCTCACAGTTGTCTCTTTTTCATCTGACTTATAACTACCTACTTGTTTTTCCTCATCCTCCTCATCTGCGGCTAGAACATTATAATTATTCATGAAGCCATTTGTTTACTTAACCGGTAGCGTAGCATGCGGCCCTTAGTTTTTGTGAACTATTTCTTTACACGTTTATTTCTACTTATTTACATATAATTTTACTGTTTGGTACAGGTGTACAAATATGCTATTGACGTTTATACGCTCGCTCGATGTGACGTGATTAAGTGAATCCTTTATAATATACTAGAGCTTCTCCTGTCTTCCGCAAGTGATTGAAGTATCCTTGCCATTGGTTAGCTCAATGCCTAATCCAGCTTCCCGGTGCGTCATCGCTTCACGTGGCCCTGCCAAAGGAGTGCGGGCCTTGTCAAAACGGGGTAGAGTACCCACGCTTTTAGCCGCGTGATCTGCGGTTTTGTATACCGCGCCGGCCGGCAATGATGTGGCTGTGTCTGAAGACTATAATCTTGCCTGTTTAGTTTTTATTATATGTTCCAATATGCAGCGATATCTGGTAATAGGTTCGTGTTTTGCTAGTAGGTATTATCAGTTAAAAGAAGGGTAATAAATACTTAATGAGATTCTACAACAACAAAAATCTGGAATATTTAGGGAAGGATATAAAATACCAGTATTTCACGTATCATCTAATCACTAAATCACACATATCGATTTCTGATTCTTATCTCTCAGGCACCCTGTTATATAGACATAAGATAGTTCTAGTACATCGCAGTTCTAAGCTAATAATTATTCTTTACCATCATATTGTAACAGTTGTTTATTTACGATATTACAATGCAGCGAGCGAACGTTGTAAGCAAATAAATTAATCAGAAAATTGTTGTTATTTTTATTACGCATGTCCCGGGGCGTACCTGAGCGGGTTGTGAAATTGAAAATGTAATTAACCGAGACCGCGGACTGCTTCATTATAAAATTGAACTGTCTTTTATACGCCTACTGCATAAATATTATTAATACTGTGTTGGCAATAAAGATATAAAATGGCTGCTCGACAAGCTTGTACATTTCTGATAAGATCGCAACGAAACAAATTTCCATAAGTGAAGCGGTGTAAAATGTAGTAATTCTGTTAATTTGTCTCGACTTAACCACCTTTATGATGATTATCAATTCAAAATTTATTCGTTATGAAATGTGAATAACAGTTTTCGGTCACGCGAAACTATCATTTGCAAAATCTACAGGGAGAATGCGGGGCTTGCATGCAAGATTTGGTTATTCATTAAACATTTTCTTGATTCTCAATTTTACTGTGAAAGTGTAAGCCTGGAGTAATTATGCAAATTAATTCTGTTGTGGGAATATCTAAATCTAAGGCATTTGTGGTGGTTGGACTTGACCCTACTTATTGTCAACTCGGTTTTATTTTCAATACATATCATCTTTTATGTCGTCTGTAAAAATATTTTCTTTTTTAAACGAAGATTGGTCGCCACATCCTGGTTTCGAACCGGCTAAAACAAAAATATACGTCTCTTCCCTTATAGGTAAGGTACCTTTAACAAGCATTCACAAATTTAATAAAAGAAAACCATAAAATCCATAGCTATAAATTCAATAAGACAAGAAGGATAGAGCGCTTTTACTCGATAAACCCATGTTATTATCATTTTATCTTTGACGTAGTTTATAAAAATAACGAAGAACTAATTAGATACCTAAGATACGGAAATTAGACGTGTTTGCATACACGCTGTTATACTGTTAAACAAGGCATAGGATATATGTATAAAAGTACTTTATTCGTCGTATTTGAATTTATAAGTTCAGGCTTTATTGCTTTGCTTTTCATTTTATTCGAGTATCAAATCCTTGATCAGTCTTTCCGCTCTGACAAGGTAACAGATAAGAATACGAATAGGAATTACTGTTTGGTATTTATACACCTTGTTGTATACGAAGAACTAGTTGATTTACTATAGAAATATTGATGTAGGTCAACCATTGAGTGATCGCCGCGTGCCATGTCTTCTGACAGGGTTGCGGCCAGCCTTGTCCAACATCGGACCAGTTTTTATTTGTTTCGCACCAAAGCGGGACCGAGGTGATATCCACCGTGCAAGTTATCAGCGGATGCGGTTTCTCGTATATTTTTTTCAGTTATTTTTTCATCATCAGCACCCGTATGATGAATTTGGTGAGAGCGAGATGTCTACACAGAGCTAAGTAATAACTAGACAAGGCTAGTGTAGAAACACTAGCCTTGTCTAATGTTTTTTTTTTTTTTTTAATATTCACACACTTCACAACACATTGACCTAGTCCCACACTAAGATCCCTAAGGTCTTGTGTCGTGGGTACTAAGCAACGGTATATAAATACATAGATAAGTATATAAACATCCATGACTCGGAAACAAACATCGATATTCATCACATCAATTTTTGCACCTACCGGGATTCGAACCCAGGACCTATGGCGTCGCAGGCAGGGCCACTACCAACTACACCAATCGGCCGTCATGTGTAAATGTGTAAAAAGGGATTGCGAACCACTTCTATCAGCTCTAATTCATTCAGTGTGGCTCGAAAACGAGTGTCTATTCTAATTCTTAAGTCTATTTTTTACATGCAAAGTACATATACTTAGTTTATCTAGTTATTAATAGCTCTGTGAATTTGACGTTTAAAAGTGAGACATCTCGCTCTCACCAAATTCATCATACGGGTGCAGGTACCTATCCTATGTTTGACCTATTGTTGTTTGTTAGTTTAGTATTGAAATGTCTGTGACATGGAACAATTTTTCATCAATGGTCAATTGTTATTCATACATATACAAACGGCTATGTTCCCGGTAAAGGGTAGCCAGAACTGCAGGATCATATAGGAGATTCCGTAGCCACGTTTAGCACAGCAGGGACAGATGTAAATGTTATTCCATTGTTATTTTTAACAAATATCACGGGAACCTCAAATTTTGTCACTTGCGCTGGGGAAAATTAAAAAGGTCACATTGGACGAATGCAAATCATTCCTTTTATTGAGGTAATGAACTTTATAGATGTGGCTTTGAACTAATAGAACATGATTGACGTGCGACCGCCCTGGGTGGTGTTGGCGTGGTGGGCCCAAGGTCGAAAGACCCACTTATAGTGTTAATGCTCCAACTTTTACATTCCTTTATTCCATGTCTTCGAATAGCACCATGTTCATATAACAAACATTATCGTGAAACAATAAAAAAATCTGAAACTTGTGTGACCATTGCTGATACTGCGAAACGATTTCTTTTATCGTCAATAAACATTGAATTTCATTTTTGAAACGATTCGTCCGATCCTAGAATTGTACTAAATCTGATCTCGGCTAAAAGGGCCAAGATATAAAACGGCCTCCAGTGATAAAATTATGAGTTCGATTTATATGCGAATGACGAAATATTGGTTATACGAGTATTATACCAGCGATGTTAAACTTTGCATTAATGTCTGAATATTTTGCCTGTTAAGTATAAAATAATTGCTGGGCTAAATGCAACACCGATAAGTGTTGGGTCGGTGGAGAATGGAAGGTTGTCGATCGGCGCACCTTGCTGTCCGCTCCGCTGATCAGGCGTGCAATTTGCTTTTGCATTCTTGTTCCTAACTATATCTGTTTACGGCACGCCATAACTAGAGTAGCACCCATCTGGCCAGTGATCAAGTGCAGTCTACTATGCAATGCCAGATTCATGTGATTAACCTATTTTCTGGATTGATGTTTTGTTAGTAATAAAACACGCAAGAAATATTTATTTATCTTTATTATCTGGTATTGTTTTGTGTCGGCTTTAATGATCGTCTTGTATTATTCAAATTACTATGATATGCGTATTTTTTGTGTAGCGTTTGTGGCAGAATAGTTCTATTTGTGGTATTCACGAAGCTATTTAGATGTAATGTAATTGTAAAGGGCACAGGCGTGGTTTAAAGTACTTCCAACTCGTAAATTTGTCTGTAGGCGCAGCAGGTGACCTCTCCGGCGTTTTGTTCGTGCACTGAGTTACATATTTATTACATTCTAACATATCTTAAATTTATACAGATTTAAATCATTAGCTACAAAACAGCAATACCTACGCTTAAAACGGGTTTGCGAGTAGACTTATTTACATAATAAAATTGGTATTTCCAGGAGAGACAGATGAATCTATGCCAATGTTTTCTTAAGTGGGACTGGGTAATGATAAAATAAATAAATTCAGCACAATAATCTTTTAAGTAAAGATTAGGTAAACATTCTAAGAACTACCAGCATACTAGTTTTATTAACTATGTAAAGGTTCTTACATACTTTGTCGAAGAAAAGCATGTAATCTGCGTAATTGCCATCTCTAAATTATTATCGCCTAGTCCAACTCTGCTATCAATATTGCGACGTTGGCAACATTTAATGAACCTAGAATATAATGGCTGCATTCAGCCACCTGTTAATACGAAATCCGCGTGGGAACCGACGCAAGCCTCCGTCAGGCTTGCGCAAGCGCCGGCGGTGGTGGCGATATTACGAAAATGCACCCGAACTCTCGTTAACGTTATTACTATCGAAGCCCAGAGGAGGGCCACGAGACCTTAAAGAAAAACGCCAGTGGGGAGGTCAAAAGTAAAGTATAAAGAGTATCGTCGTCGTCGTCAGCCTATTGTAGTCCACTGCTGGACGTAGGCTTCCCCCAGAGCACGCTATAAAGAATATACATACATACATAAAATTCACGCCTCTTTCCGGGAGGGGTAGGCAGAGATCACGGATCTCCATTTGCTACGAACCTGACACACCGCGACAAAGAATATAGGTAGTACGAATTAAAATAAAGAACTTGTATAATATCAGAGAGAACGGAGATTTGATAAGAAATTTCGGCAGTTATCCACTCTTCGTCATTAATTATCATCAACGCTTAATTTAATAAGTAATTAGACCGATGCTGGTAAGGTTTGTGAATATTAATTGGTTTATTTGGAATCATATTTGAGTTGAATTAATGTAAGTATGTAAAAGTAAAATTTATCGACTGTACCTATAGTATGTTATCGTGAAGTTGACAACACATTAATTCTGAGAAGTTTATGAAATATATATAAAAAGTTTGGTGCAAAACGCACTATCTCCGTAATAAGGTACCTACATATTTACATTTCAAGTTATATTTTCCTTCTAAAAAACCGACCAATTTATGTGAACTCGAGTAAGGATTATCCCTTTTGACAATTATCTTGACTTTGATCAAAGGTCATATTTCTCTGAGCATTAGCGGATGTGCTTGATATCCCATGGCGGAGATTTATGCTTGCAGCATACCCTAACGACCGCGATTTAAGTATGCCAGCCGGCTCGTCTCATTTTCGTTCGATCACTTTTCTTAAAAGAAAACTTGTTTGTCCGACCCAAAGAAACTACCGACTATGGAGCAGGTATATAAAGGAGGTGACATACCAACGCGTATTAACAAGAGTATCTATTAAATACTAATATAAAATATAAGGTCTCTGTGGCGGCGGTGTCGACGAACAGCGAGGTAGATTACACTTGTTTATGAGGCTTATTGCATCAGAGTCTAGTCTATATTGAATATGGCATCTCGGGTTCTAGCCTTCGTGAGATTTTTTTATTACAACAGCGATACCGGGTACCTTCACCACGGGTGTTAGTCACTTAACGCTTGACCCACGAATCTATCACCTCCCCTTAGTCATTACATCGTGGTGCGACCCAAAGAAACCTCCGACCCAGAAGCTCTTTTACTGCCACTATTGGTGACAAAAAGTTGTAAAACAAACAGAAATACAACTTTGTAGGCGCTTCCGCGGTCATTGTTTGCGCAAATGGGTGAACACGGAAAGCCACTGAGATAGGTAAAAGCGGTGAAGTGTTTTCGAGACAGTGACTTGAATACTGACGGAGCCCGCGACTTTATCAGGGTGGCCAGAACTGCAGGATCATTAGGAGATCACACAGCCACGTTTAGTATGGCGCGCGGATTCGTGGATGTATTCTAGTTAAGCCCGGCATCAGCACAGGCATTTTTACACCTAAAAATATTGAGTTTCATGATAATTTTAATGAATGTATGGTGTTTTTAAATACCTATGTTAGCAGTGCCGTACGGTATGGTGTCGGCTGAGTAGAATATAGCACCACTCCATGTCTGCTCGTTGTAAGAGGCGATTAAGGGTTTCCGAGAGGTGGCCAGCTAATAGACATCTAAAGGATGAAACTGAATAGTAGAGTTTTTTGTGTTCATTTTTGTATAGGCCTCGTTTTTAAACCACACGATTCGAAATTGTCAGTGTAAAAGCGTACGCTTTTTTTTTGTCACTGGCTTAAAGAAAATGCTAAAAGTGAAACCTTTAGAATACTTACCAAAGTTACTCATAAACTTATGCAATACTATGAAAAGCGAAGGCACGTTTACCTTTACCTACTGTAGTAGAAGCTTTAAGCTCAATTAAACTTTTACGAGCGAAGTTGATCCTTTCGCACGTGCATTCATAAAACGTAGATTTCAATGTTTGAAGAAAATAACCTGCAATTATATTTAATTATTTGTAGTATTTCCATTCGATCGTATCTGATCTAACTCCCACCGTGGGATAACGTCACTGCAATTATGTTCTACAATGCAAATATTTTCTGCATAGATTGAATATATCGCATAACGTATTGTTTAGCAGATTCGTTGCGTGAACGGCTTTGTTTCATTTGCTAGTCTTCTGTCTTCCTCGCACTAGTCTAATGGACATATGCCGGTAAAGGACAGAGACCGTGTCAGTGGGCGCAGGTGAACGCCCGACATACATTCGCTTATCAGCAACCGACCGGTAGTGACGTTCCGAGGCACCTGTCGATATCAATAATTTATAGACTTAATTTATAAAACACAAACTGGTTTAGTTTTACGTAAAAGTTCCACTTGAATAACTAATTTATTAAGAAACACGTCCAAATCTTATCATAACAAGATATGACATTAATAATTATAATTAATTTCATTTACAACTTTATCCATACTGTGGGTATGAGCTGCTAATTTATTTCAAGTTAAGGAGCGTGAGGTTCATAATTCTCGTAAAATCGAATTTAAGTACAGCGCCCAACAGTATTTTAGGGAGATTCAACAATAACCCCTTTTAGTGTACATAAACTACATCTATTTGCCATTAAAGATACTATTGTCATATTATGTGATTATTGCCATAATCGTAAATGTTAAAATATTGGCTCAGTTAACGATGTAGCTGAACCTCGGCGAGGCAATCTCTCACGAAGTAAATCAACTCAATGCCGCAACACCGAAGACTATCATTCCACGACGAGCTGCGATTTCGCAACTATTATTACGGTTTAATATCTCGCAGAGATTGCTTAATGTAACTAATAGACTCCATTTTCTGCCCGTCCTGTTCCAAAATGGCGATACGCTTCTACTTTCCTTGACTTTCTAATGCGGGAAAACCTGGTCGAACTTCCAAAAACTCAATCAATATTCCACAGAGTTACAATATTGCATAGATTACATCGTCACGTTTTGGTCGGTTTCTACTGATTAATTTGCATCAAGGAAATAAGCTAACTTGTTGTTTTTCTTTTCAGGTATGTTCCAAAGATTTCTACACCACTCGTCCACAATAACTAAGTAAGTAATGAACTGGACTCTTGTCTTGTAAAAAGCTCTCTCGGTGTCTCTTGCGCAATGTTAGATTTTTTCCCAACAGTTTTGACTTAGATTAATGTCACTTGAGTTTCCGCCAGCGGTTTCATTATGTCGCAACATAGCTATAGAAAATATAAGTTCTGTGACCAGACAAGGACATACGTGGACTGCGGTTGACATTGTTGTATTGTTGTGTGTTGTGTCACTTGTTTGTTACACAAGGCAGGGTTGAGCGACTGCAACAAAATACGAAATGTATACTCCAAAGAACAATTGTTTCACCGGAGAATAGTGACCTTCTCGCGAGTCCTCCAAATTACAAATTGGACAGCGTGGTTGGTATTCAACGGTATCATAGAAACACAAATATGGATTCTATTTGCATACAATAACAAAACAAAACTTGTTTGCATTTTTTAACATTTTGTATAACTACTTAATTGTTTAGAAATATGACTAATAGGTTAAAATAGGTACGACTTTATTCTATAAATGCCATCCAATATTAAAAGCTAAAGTTATTGTTTTTCCGATACATACTTACATTAGAAAAAATCATAAACCATCAAATTAATTTCTGCTACTCAAACTCAGTTATTCATGGTATCCGTGCTGATTGGCTCGTATTTTTAATTAGTGAACAAAATACTGTCTCTCTCAAAACTTTTGGCTATGTTACATGGTAAAACTATCCCTTTGCAGACTTATACAGGGTGTAACAAAAAGGGTATGTTAAGCGAAAAGCTATGTAAATAGCCCACTAAAAGGAACCTACCCACAAAATTTCAGACTCGAAATCACATGTTCATTTTTCCAAATAGTATTGAGTGTTCCTAAACAACTCAGGAATGTTCATATAATCTTGAAAAATAAACATGTGATTTCGAGTCTTAAATTTTGGAAATAGGGTCTTCATAGTGGGCTATTTACATAGCTTTTCGCTGAACATACCCTTTTTGTTACACCCTGGATAGGTAGGTATATATCTAAAACATTCCACATAGAGACACATGTCCAGGCAATGAAACGTTGACACGCAATGCCCTTGAGCTGTCGATATAGATTCGATAAAGCACTCAGCTTAATGGATTAAGGATTAAGTTTTCATGTCAAAACTTCTGTGGTGAAATGTTGTGGAAAAAGAAAGCTATTTTGCGGGTGGATGAAAACATAGTTACTTAACAGTTGTTGTTGTAAAAATGAGAAAGTGATTTTTCTTTTATACAATTTCACTTTAATAATAAAGACTTATGCTAAGAAAATAGCTAGTAATAAGCCTTAGGAATTTGTTGAGAACGTTAATATCAAAATTTCTAGGCGTCCTTCTGGCTCATCGATTTGAGGCGCAAACCAGTTACCGAAATGTCAGCGGGAGCCCGGATAACGGATCGGCCGTAATGCCTCCTTCGGAAAATAATTGCCGTCTCAATTAACTTAATGAATTGGAGATTTTCTAAAGTACACGAGTAGCTTAAGTAAAGATAAAAAACGATTGTAGTACTTACGTCCGACATATAAAAGAGCGAAGATTAAATTGATCTCGTTTTTATTCACGATAATAAGTATGATCCTGCAGCTCTGGTTTCCCCATTTCGGAAACACAGCTGTGTCTATACAGGGTGATTTTTGGTCGTCAACGTTCCCGAAAACTACGGAATCTCCTCATCATCACGATCATTTTTCTCCATGGAAGCATACCTGGGAAGTGTCTGGTTTCCAAAATATTAGGGTCCAAAGTTGAGTAAATAGACTGCGTTTTTCTGCATAAATGCACATAGACGCGCGTAGCAGGATTTTTTCACGAAAACTAATTAATATATGTCTATAAAAAAAACTAACATAAACACTAGACACTATAAATTCCGCACGATCAAGGAATTTAAAAGAAAATCCCAGCATTTTTTTGGCATAAACTTACTTTATTTGATGTATAGAGTACTTACCCTTCGTTAATGGTGGCCACAAAAAAACATCCTGTATGTATGTATGTATTAGTATCAATATCACATTTTATTTCCTGGTCATGTTTATTGTGAACAGTCAATTGACTTTGGTTAACGATTAGTTGTCGGAGGAGCAAGGATGTCATTCGCAGTTAAAGGTCGGTCGGTTTAACCGAGGAGACCAGTCAGCCTTTAGCTGTAGTTATTTCACTTTCGTATGCCAAGCTGGCCCTTCGTTTTGTTTTGCCCGCCCATATATACAAGGCTTACTGACGTGCCTTAGACGTGCACATCCCTAGTCAATTTGTAAACATAGCATTGCTAAACATCGTTCCCTAATTATGCATGTCTTCTTCTTCTTCAGCCTATAGCAGTCCACTGCCGGACGTAGTCCTCCCCCAGGGCACGCCACAAGGCTACTGCCACAGGGGGGTTTTGCCCACAGCCACCACGCTGGGCAGGCGGGTTGGTGACCGCAGTGTGATTTTCGGACTAAGTTGTCAGTTATTGTTATTACTTATTATGCATGTAAAAGACACTTCATACAGGGTGTCCCAAAACTCAACGTCAAGCCGAAACGGGGTGACAGGATTGATCATAACCATCACGAGAAAAATCTGAAAAAAAATCTATCCCATGCAGTTTGAAAATTATGGGCATTTTAAGAAAAACCTAGAAATTTGATCAAACTGTACCATTTTTCGGTTATTGTGGTTATTCTTTTTTATTTTTGTTCATTTGAACTTTGGAAACGTAATCCTAAATAACATTTCTAGAATCCCAATAAAAAATAATGACACAATTGCCTCAAGTTTCCGAGAATTGAGACTATTTGTTAAACTACGAATTTAAAATTTTCAAGATTCGTCGACTTTGACAGGCCCTCCTATAAAAAAAATGTACTAGAGTGCCTTGGCAAGTGGCATTAAAAGTTGGCGCATTTAAGGGGGGAAACCAATTTAGGAGGCCGAAATTTTGTTGTTTTTCGTGAATTTTTTACATATGGATAATATAAACAGAATTTTTTTTTGAATTTGAGAATATTTTATTCATGGTTTGAAATAGACTTGAGAATTTTTTCAAGCGATTTCCGCCGGAAACAGTGTCGCTAGATCGTGCTGTCCATGGACGATTACCATCGGAGTATTTTGCTGGTGGGCATTCCTGTGGTAGCAATTTTCATCTGTAATCATCACATTTATTTTTTTTCGTTAACAACATATTTCCTAAGAATATGAACCTGATTGTGTAAAAAAAAATTGAAAATTGCATTTTTTTGAGGTGTTTGAAGACAATGTTATGTTTTTATACCATATTTTTTCACCTGTTTCGCATAAAAAAACATATTTTTAATAATCATATAATTCTAGAATTAGGTTCATCTAGATTTGAATTGAATAAAGAATGTTCACACCAAATTTCAGAACGATTGGTCAATAACTTTTCAAGCTAGAATGCCCACAAGTGGAAAAAAAGTCGTTTCGAGAAAAACGCGTTTGAAATAAAATGTAGCGAAAACGAGATTCGAGGCAGTAATTATTTTTTATTAATTATATAAAATTATTAATTTTATTCATATATCTCTTTCCGTCACGCTTTTAGATTAAGAATATTTTTAACATATGTATGTAAGTTTTAGCATTATTAACAATAAAAAAATCATATAAAGTAGGAAAAAAAATTATTTATTAAGGTTTTCGAAAAATGAGGTGGTTAGTGCCACTAACCACCATGACTATTGATACAAACTATTAATGATAATTTACGCATTTCGATGTGAATACACTGCAAAAAACTTAAGAGTAGTAGTATTTTCATGTAAATATATATAAAACAGATAAATGAGAATAAAGTTAATAAAAAACATTGAAGATAAAAGCTAACTTACTTACCTGTTATTTTTTTTATAAAACACGCAATTAAAATCACGTAAGTGCAATATTCAATTCAACTAAATTGAGTTGTCATTCTTTCATTTGGCGGTATATTCGGTCGTATCTTGTCAAGCATGAATCGAACTTTCATGATAGTTGAACCGATTATAAGTAGATGGCATAGATTTTAATTTAAAAATTCAGAAATAGGTGGTTAGTGACACTAACCACCAAGACTGAAAGAGATATACATTTATCACTCTGGTGTGTTGATTACCATGGAATGATCTCTTACGTGGTCTACCACGTCGTTCGGTAAACTCACGGGAACCTTTCGGATACGCTGACATTTTGACAACACTCGGTAAGAAAGCCGGAGCTGAACTAGCCAAGCTCGACGCTCTGTCGAAATATCGTAAACGTTCGAGAAAGTTCTACCCCAGGTCAAACAACAACATCTGCCGAGATGCCCCCCTCTCTATTATTCCTTAGTACAGCGGTACTAAGGAATAATTGAGGCAGGTAACCGAAAAAGGGTTACTGAGCGACCGCTCCGTTCTAACTACCGCGCGCTTCGACTCCGGACCGACGGGCGGTCACTCAAGTCCTCATAGCATTGAAAATAATGCGAATTTTGCTTTCAAATTTCAAATTGACCACATATTCTTGACGAGTTATACTAACGATTTATGCAATAAAAATAAAGTCGATTTTTTGATCGGTCTAAACTGGTTTCCCCCCTTAATCAGAATTCTAAAATGGTACAATACTTGTTAGTTCCATACAATAGAAAAGAGTAAAAAAATTAAAACCTCAAGTAACCCGATTTTTGCTATCTCATTTTACTCAGTTAAAATGTTTTTAATTCACACAAGCTCTAGGTAGGTTCTTAATTTTAAGACAAAATGATGAGAGAGATGGATAATGGGTATGTTCGCCATGAGTGAGCGAGACAGATAGTGACGCCACTTTTACCAAAGTGAAAAAAAGTTAGTAAAATTAGTAAAATAATTAGGTTTGTTGGAATAAAAGTCAGATGATAGAGAAATAACGTTTTTTATTACAATAAATGTTCAAATTGTTTACCATCAGCCTCAATACAAGCCCTACATCTTCTTAAAAAAGATCTACTTATTAGTCGGGCATATCTTCGAGAGTTGATCGCCTCAGCTGCTTGAGAAATGCGTTCACGCAGGTCGGCTACGTTCTCAATGGGCTTTGAGTAAACTTTTTCTTTGAGAACTCCCCAATAGAAAAAATCCAGGGGATTTAAATCTGGTGAACGGGCGGGCCACGAGATAGTGCCCGAACGTCCAATCCACCTTCCCGGATATTCCTGGTCAAGGAAATCTCTTACTTGCACTGCGAAATGCGCTGGGCAGCCATCTTGTTGAAACCACATGTCGCGAAGATCTGCTAGTGGTACGTCCTCTAACAGGGTTGGTAAATCTTCTCTTAAAAAATGTAGGTAATTAGTTCCATTCAAGTTCTCAGGCAGTTCAATAGGCCCAATAATTTTACCGTTTAAAATTCCGGTCCACAGGTTTACTTTAAAACGATACTGGGATCTATCTTCTCGCATTAAATGTGGATTCTCCACATGCCACTCGTGATAATTGTGCAAGTTCATGTAACCATCTTTTTTAAATGTCGATTCATCTGACCAGAGAATTTTTTGGATGAATTGGGGATTCTCATTATGCCTCTGTAGCATTGTTCTACAAAAAGAAATCCTTTCCTGATAATCTCGAGGTAGAAGACTTTGAACTCGTTGTACGTGAAACGGATGCATTTCGGCTCTTTGTAAAATACGATGAGCAGTGCTTTTCGGTATTCCCGTTCTTTCTTCAATTCCACGTACGGAAATACTTCGGTCACGTGCGACCTCTTGCAATACTTCTTCCTGGAAAGGAAACACAGGTCTACCTCCAGCCTGTATTTGATTCGGGAAATGGCCGCCCTCTGTGAGTGAACGGTGCACATTAACAAACACGCGGTGATCCGGGTAGCGCTCTAAATTTGGATATCTTTCACGATAAAGTCTAGCGGCAGCACTTGCGTTGCATCTGCATTCCCCATAAATGAGGTGCATGTTCGCATATTCTTGTGAAGTGTAGCGCGTAGGCATGGTAGATAAAAAGGATGCCAACACAAAAGTCCAGAGAGAAGCCAAAGTTGCCGGTATGTTATCAACAAGTCCAATTCACAAAGATTCAAGTCCAAAAAGAGAAGCCAAAGTTGTCAGTACTAAATCAACACAAGCGAATACGAACGTGCGCAGTAGACGAATGAGCGAAACGTACTAACTGGTTGGTGTCGGACTGGTAGCGTAGCCATTTGCTTGGCTGAAACTAGTGCGAATGAAACAGATAGATGCCATAGCATCTATCTGTTTCATTCGCACTCGTTTAAACGACGCATCTCCGTCTCAATGCGTGGCGTCACTATCTGTCTCGCTCACTCATGGCAAACATACCCATTATCCATCTCTCTCATCATTTTGCCTTAAAATTAAGAACCTACCTAGAGCTTGTGCGAATTAAAAACATTTTAACTGAGTAAAATCTGATAGCAAAAATCGGGTTACTTGAGGTTTTAATTTTTTTACTCTTTTCTATTGTATGGAACTAACAAGTATTGTACCATTTTAGAATTCTGATTAAATGCGCCAACTTTTAATGCTACTTGCCAAGGCACTCTAGTACATTTTTTTATAGGAGGGCCTGTCAAAGTCGACGAATCTTGAAAATTTTAAATTCGTAGTTTAACAAATAGTCTCAATTCTCGGGAACTTAAGGCAATTGTGTCATTATTTTTTATTGGGATTCTAGAAATGTTATTTAGGATTACGTTTCTAAAGTTCAAATGAACAAAAATAAAAAATAATAACCACAATAACCGAAAAATGGTACAGTTTGATCAAATTTCTAGGTTTTTCTTAAAATGCCCATAATTTTCAAACTGCATGGGATAGATTTTTTTTCAGATTTATCTCGTGATGGTTATGATCAATCCTGTCACCCCGTTTCGGCTTGACGTTGAGTTTTGGGACACCCTGTATAAGCGAGCGCGCTTCCATCGCTTGTCAGAACCGTTTCATTATTAAACAGATACATCTGCGCCTTCCATGCCTTTACTTTATCAGTTAATTTGTAGTTTAAACCAGAAAAAAATGGCTTGACCATTTTTGTTTTGTTGACAATCTGCAGCTTGGCTTTTCTGTTTTTTTTTTTAACAACCTAGTTGGGTCGGCCTCGAGATTCGGGTTGAGTGGCGAGGTCGCTATTAACTGAAGTGGGTTGCTGCAATTATAGTTATCTTTAGGGCTTTCTATGAAAATGGTGTCATTAGCCTGTGGTCTACTGTACTAACTGAATTTTGCACTATCTGTAATAAAAAAACATGAACTACGTCTAGGAAATAACCTGTCAACTAAATAAAATTACTGCTTACTTGAGTTTTATAGTACTTCCGAGCAACTTAAACCTAAACTTAAAATTAGTCCTACCTGTCCTTTTCTCTCTCAGCCATTTATCTTAAGAACGGAGAGAGATAGACCTGACTAAGATTAGGTTTAGGTTTAAGTGTGACTGCCGGAATCGACCCTAATGACTATTTAATTTATGTTTTGTGTTCATCTTACTGACTTAGCAAGCTAATGATAATATTCTCATTCAGGGTGTATCTATATACTTATACTAATTTTATAAATGTGAAAGTGTATATGTGTGTGTATGTTTGTCCGTCTTTCACGGCAAAACTACTGAACCGATTGAATGAAATTTGGTACACAGATAATCTAGAGCCCGAGAAAGGACATATGCTACTTTTTATTGCGGTAGGTGGCACCACCGCGTGATAATCGAATGCCGCGCGGACGCAGTCGCGGGCAACAGTTTAATGAAAAATCTATTTGTGTCTCATGTGGCAAATAGATTTGTTATTAAAAAGTAAACATTATGGGCGATTCTGACTGTACACTTAAACGTAAACTTAAAGTTAGTCAGGTCTATCCCTCCGTTTTTATCATAAATGACTGAGAGAGAAAAAGACAGGTAGGACAAATTTTTCGTTTAGGTTTAAGGGTCGGTTCATATCTGACGGATGATGCGTCGAGCGTATCAGTTAACAATAGACGCTGTACGCTCGACGCACTAACGTATCATCGGTTGAGTGTGAACGGTCGAGTGTTTTTCTATACATTTTGTCTGTTCTGGCGTTACGCGACCGATAATACGCCACGCATGGTTCGTCAGATATGAACCGACCCTTAGTGTGACGGTCAGAATGGACCATATGGCCTAGCGTCAACTTTAAATTACATATTATTAGGTCAAATAACAATACTTGTAAAAATAACAATATTTATTTATTATTATTTTAATAGAATATTTAGGTACCTAACTAAATGTATATTTACATAATAATACCTTATTATAAGACATTATTTGCTAAATAGTTCGTAGATATCTAAATTAATTACTTATCAATATGAGGATCAAATGAGCAAACTGAAATTGTGACGTTGGTCACAAGGTACTTTTCTAAGCTTGCCAAGAGAAGGAAGGATTAAAAAAATATTTCAAAAGTTTTCCTCTTCTTTCTTTTCTTCCAATTAATCACCTAATCCGTCTTCCTCTTCTTTTATAATAACACTATTTATATCATCGTCATTTTCTAAAGCTACCATTTCGAAATTAACGTCAACCATTTGCGTGCTTTCAACTTGCGCAGACGGCCTATTCCTTCTGTTTTTGTGCTGATTATCATAAAACTTTTGATCCGCCTTAAATATAATATCACATATGGCCTGCTGTACTGCATTTTTGGTACTCTCAGAGTATTTCTTCATCTTCATCGCGATAAAATTAATGAAGAATCGAACCTCCTCGTCGGTTTCATCATTGTTAACTCTCGACTCCGATATCATAGTTGACGAGGCGATCTCAGGATTTGGTTTAAACGATGGATTTGGTTCTGGTGTTCTCCTACGCTTTTCTTCGATGTATAAACTCTTATTATCTGCTGCAATGCTAGTACGTTTGGTCCCGTGAATCGCAACGCTAACGTCGGGCTCTTCCAATTCTTCGTATAAAACTGCGCTACTATCATAATCGGTTTCGTCATGTGTAGATTCCTGTGATGAGATTCCTCTAGCTTCCTGTTGTGGAGAAAATGTATTTGTTTATTAATTGTACTATAATAACCTTATTTATATACTAGTGGACGCCCGCGACTCCGTCCGCGTGGATTGAAGAAGAAATAAAATGTCGATATTATCCGGGATAAAAACATTTTCCCGGGATAAAAAGCCTATATGTTAAGTGGGACCTGTCACACTCACAACATATTCCTGAAAACTGCATCGAAATCGGTTCAGCCGTTTCTGAGATTAGCGTGCACAAACATCGATCCGTCACAATTTTATTATACAGATGATTTTTGGTCGTCAACGTTCGCGAAAACTACGGAATCCCTCATCATCTCGATCATTTTGAAGAAAAAATCCTGTTTTGTTATTATAGTAAACTAGACATTATAAAAATGGTATAAATAACTACTTCTTACCCTGTATAGTGCAACTCCCTCCTTATCCATCAAAAACATTAAATCTTCAAAAGCAAACCATGAGCTTCGATATTTGCCTGAAAAAAAAAACAAAACCTTGTTAAACATGATAGCTTCGCCTTGACTCGTAGGTGACTTAATAAACAATAGGAAATCTTATATTCGCTAGTAAAATAACAAAAAGATTAACATCTGAAATTTCGTCAGAATATTCACGCACTGATTTAGGTACCTCTACGTCGCCGCCCGGTCCTTGGTACAAGAATGGAGTAGGTAGCCGACACAATCGCAATACTACTACCTATGCTACCTATGTATATTTTGACGTGAGCATAACTACAACATACGAGGACATCAATATATCTATCCGATAGAAGTAGGTACACTATATTCTTGGTTAAATATAAGTATATGGACCAGACAATGTCCAACAGCTCCGCCGCAGTCCCGCCTTCGTAAACCATGATGTTTGTGATAGATGCCAAAGTCCAAGAAAAAAGGTTTAATAGTCTATGTACATTGTACACTAATCTAATCTACAGCTACCACTAATACTAGTAACATTATATAAACAATAACATGACATAGGCTTGTGTCATCGCGTGACCGTTCTATGTTGATATGTTTAAGTACATGCAACTTACCACCAGAACGTTTTAATTTAGCCTTCTCTCTTCGAAAAGACGATAACAATATAACCATTTTCTGCCTGCACGCTTCTCCCGGCATGCCCAGAATTTGACCGATATTATTCCATATATCCGGCTTCTGGTGTTTTCTAAAGAAAAACGGATCCTTCTGGTCCCACAACATTGGACGTTTCTTATATTCACTAATGAGTTGTAGACATTTCCGATTCGACCACTCCGCGGATTTGGATTCCATTACAGCAGGAATAACGCCAATATCCAATATTGAACACGAGGTATAAACAACGTTGCACTAACTGCTCGTGTCGCGGCTCAAAATGGCGGCGAGCCGGGCGAACCGCGCCACGGTTCGTGCTACGTTTGTTTTGAGCAGTTGCAGTAACGATCGATATTTGTATATTTGTCTCGCTCCCACAGCGCTATATCGGGGCGAGGGAGGGCGATGGCGATATTTAGCCGAATAGATTGCGTACGTGCGTGTTGTATCGTTGCTGTAGCGATGTTGAGTGGGCGTGTGTATCGTGCGCACTTGTGTGCTGCGACCTTCAGAACGTTGCGATGCGACCCTTGTAGTTGCCGTGTTGTCGTTTACATTGAGCCAGTGTTTCGGTTTCGGACTGTACGATTGTTTACTTCGTATAGCGTAAAGTGTAATCATTTTATGTACATAAGTAAGTACATTTTTTAAAATGTATTTACCTCCACGGCATAACTTTTTATTTTTGTATCTGGTACGTCCACTTTTAACAAAAATGTTGATAGGGTTTACATATGAAGCGTTCATATTTTCGTGCCTTTTGTTAATATTTTCGTGTAGAACTAAGCTTAATTAATATGAAGCTTAAAAAAAGACCGGGCCAAGTGCTTGAATATACCTGAGCAAGTAAATTACACAGTTCGCTTAAAGAGCTTTATATTATTTCTTTACAATATAACGACTAAAGCCCGAAAGAAATATAAATAATATATTAACAAAAGTTCTTCAATTTTACAATAGTGGATTATACCGATAGGTACTTGTTTAATGTTTACCATGACCGTATCCAAAACCAACCGTTGGCTGTAGCTGGGAAGGTACACACATGAATGACACCAACAAGAATTTGTCCCTGAGGAATTCGTAGATAATCTCCGCCCGATTTGTTTATTTATCTAGCTAGAGACATTTAATAATATGCTTTATTCAGCAAATGGGGGTTGACTTTGTGACGTGCAGCCTCGCAATCGCTAGATAGTTGCTATGTAACATGACATTCATATTGTCTTTCTAGATTTGAAAGTTAGTGCCCCATGCTGATAGATTACATACATAAAAGGATTCTTTGTATCTGTCGCGTAGTCGCCTTTTGACGATCAGCGAAGCAAGATAAAAAATATGTATGCCGGCATTAGTTTCGATACAATCAGCTCTCACAGCAGCGTCTATTAATCGTGACCAAGTGCAAGCAAAACAAACAATCGTGTAAACAAACATGCTTTAATAACACAGTTCTAGTGCATGCACCATAAGCGCACTATCTCGCCAGTCACGTCCTAAATAACCCGCTTGTATCGCGTTCGCAGTGCGGCATCATCGCCGGGACGTGCACCGTTGTCTTGTCATAGCAATTACGAAACTAGACGGGTTTCGCCTTTGCATTCCATTTCATTGTATTATGTAGTAACTACTGGTCGATTTCGTAAATGCGAACGTATTCCGAAAGCAAAACGTTTCTAACAGATGGCTGGATGGAAATTGATGAACCTTGAGTACCTATGGGTGAAATTTTAATTCTTTATTGTACACAGAAAAAAAAACACACGAGATACATTATTTTAGAAGATAATTTACAAAGGCGAGCTTATCTCTAACAGAGATTTCTTCCAGCCAACCATATAAAATAAAGTGATTAGCGAAGAAAAAGGAAATCATACGTGCACAACCAAATAATAAAAAAAAACAATGTAATATAAACAATTAAATAAATACCTACCCCGTAAGAGATAAAGGCGTGATTATATGTAAATAAATACATAGGTACAATATAACTAAATAAATACATATATACAATTTTAGTTTCTTGTTTTATTCTATAGATGTTATCATTATTTATTTTCTCAAAATAAGGTACAATAACGAAAAGGAAAAGCAATAGGCTATTTGACTGATTTTCAAAATCTATTTTATATTATTCTCTGGGGGTTTAAAACCCAGTAAAAGTTGTATTTTTCAATTCTGGTACATAATTACTGAATAATATCATATCATATATTAAATGTTTAATATTTAAATATCGCGCCAAAACGCTTCTTTGAAAATATGGCGTCGGTGACATCACTTGCCTGTATCTGTCACTTTGACACATGTCATCCACATACATTTTAGTGTAAACAAAAAACAATGTTTACAAGCAGGTGACGTCATAATAAGCCCGGCCAATCATGAGCGTTTTGTGCCACGTGACAAAAGTTTAAAAATATGCATTTTTATTTGCGGATTTTTAAGTACATACATTAATCATAATTTTCAACTTCAGTTAGTAAATAACCATTTTTAAACTCATAATACATACTGATTACAGTAATTGACGATTTATTTTTCACTGTCAAATAGCCTATTGATTACCTACATCACATTTACGATGCGGTTGAGTCTGAAGTCTAGTATCGGTCACAAAAGAAATTAAAAAATCCAAAAACCCGACTGCTTAAACCAAATAATGTACATAATAAAAAATCAGAAAAAAACAAGCACTTAGATGTCCGGTGGTCTAGAATTCTATAATATTATTATGGAATGAATACCTATTATTGAAGAAAATGAAATATTTTCTAATGATGCAACATAACAACTGAACAGCCAGGATCCATTGAAATATTAGCTTGGCTGTCGGATAATGGATCCCGACTGTTCAGTTGTTATGTTACGATCATTAGAAAATATTTTATGTTCTTCAATAGTATTCATTCCATAATAATATTATAGAATTCTAGACCACCGAACATCTAAGTGCTTGTTTTTTTCTGTTTTTTTATTATGTACATTATTTGGTTGTTTTTAAGCAGTCGGGATTTTGGATTTTTTAAATTATGTCATTTATTTTATACTGTTTTGTTATGAGCACCTAGCTACTAATAGGTACGCTTTAATAAACATGCTCAACAGCCAGAAGTTTTCGTCTTGCTGCTGTCTAATTATTATCTATTTAGTGACACTCGCCGGACTAAGAGGAATCGATTGACGTGTGAATCATAAAAATCGGCCCAGGCGTTCGGTCTGTATAGTGCTTCAAAGGAACATACAAACATACATACATACATAGGCTGTTAAACACAATACCACTCCTTTGCGCCGCGCAGTCGGGTAAAAAAAAACAGATAAAATTAATTATGTTCAAAAAGCTGTCCGCTATTGTCACGAAAAAGTAACCAAAAACCTGTGATTTACCTAGTCCATAGTACACATGACACAATAATGGGGCATATCAAGCCTAATAATAATTACAGGAGAAATTGGCTGGCACATGAAAAGAGGGTCGCACCAGATGCGACTGCGCGCCGGCGTGGATCACCGGAGCGCGTTTCCTGTGACACGGCTTGCGTCCGAAGCGCGGTGCCTACATATCTATGCACTTCTGGTAATTTCACTACATGCGCATCTAATTGCTGGAAACAACTGTTCCACACTGAATGAATAGAAGGATAATATCGAAGCTTATTGGTTGAAATATTTTCGGTATTTCTGGTATTATCTTCGGATACCTGACATTTTATCAGTCAAGACAGCTGAAAGCCTAAAAGATAGCATTCGCTGCGTCATCAATACATGATCCTTTCTCGGAGCTCCTGCTACTTGTATCTTAGGATAATCATCTTTTCAAACATGTGTTGAATAATTGCTGCAAAGGACTTTAGGCTTTTAGCCCTTTTTTTAGGACTAGCCTATTAAATGAAAGCCTAATGGACTAAAAACCTAAAAAGCCATTTAGTTTTTGAGGCTAGGCTAGCATTAAGCCTGTTGAAGTATTTTGGTTATAAGCCTAAAGGCCTTAAAAAGGCCTAACCTTTTTTTAAGACTAATTTAATAAAATAACACGCTCAAAAAGCTATAGGGCTATAAAGCCTATGAAGATCTTAGGCCTTAAAGCTATTTAGGCTAAATCTACAACCAGACATATTAAAATAAATACTAAGTAGGAAATTTAACAAGTTTGTTGTTTCATTTATAAAAAAAAAACTAGCTGCCCGACCGAGTTTGCTCCCGCACTGTAAATATAAAATTTCCTGTTTTTTTTTAAATATAATAGATACAAACATGTATTACATACACAAACCACCCTCCTTTATATTTCCTAAATGACAGTGGAAACCGCATTTAAATTCGTTCAGTGGTTTACAAGAAATAAGCGAACGAAAAATCGCGCACACAGACACCCATAAGTGATTTTGCATTAAATAATAAAATTACTGAGTAAGAAGCTTAAATAAAAAGTAATTCAAGATAATTTAATCATAGGTAATGCTTTTTGTTGGTACCAGCCGCAAAAACATTGTAGGCCCCTAATGTTAAGTACCTACCCAATATTGATTTCTTTTATGAGTAGTTAAGTGTTAATATTTAAAATTTAAACAGTGCTACCTGAGTATTGATATTGATCTGCATACTGCACTGATACTAGTAATATTTTGAAGTATCCTAGTTTTATAGTTAAGTACCTAATCAGAATGAATGGCATTGAAAAGAGAAAATCCTTAAAACATTTTCCAATCTACACTAATATTATAAAGAGGAAAACTTTGTTTGTTTGGTTGTAATGAATAGGCTCAAAAACTACTGGACCGATTTTAAAAATTCTTTCACCGTTAGAATCCTTATAGGACCTGGATGAACATAGGCTATAAGAATTTCCCGATATTCCCACGGGAAGGCGACAAACGGGAATTCTATATTTTTTACGAAAACCACTATACATATGAAGCTGAAATCGGGCATATATGTTCATTGGGGAGAGCAAGGGAGGACTAAAAACGGATTTCCCGAAATTCCCACGGGAAGGGGACAAACGGGAATTCATAATTTTTACGAAAACCGCTATACATATTAAGCTGAAATTGGGCATAGATGTTCATTAGGGACTGCAAGTAAGCACTAAGGACGAATTTCCCGAAATTCCCACGGGAAGGGGGCCAACGGGAATTAATTATTTTTTATGAAAACGGTTACACATATGAATCTTAAGTTGGGCATATTTGTTTATTTGGGACACCGAGGAAGCACTAGGAACGGATTTCTCGAAACTCCCACGGGAAGGGGACAAACGGGAATTCATTTTTTTACGACAAGCGCGATACATATGAATTCGAAATTAGACCTGTACGTTCATTAGGGACTGCGAGGGAGCGCTAAGAACGAATTTCCCGAAATTCCCACGGGAAGGGGACTAACGGGAATTCAATTTTTTTACAAAAACCGCTGTACATGTGAAGCTAAAATCGGAGACTGCGGGGAAGCACTAAGAATTGATTTCCCGAAATTCCCACGGGAAGGGACTGTCTGTGCGTTTGTGCACGCTAATCTCAGGAACGGCTTAACCGATTTCGGTGCAGTTTTCAGGAATATATTGTGACAGGTCCCACTTAACATATAGGCTACTTTTTATCCCGGGAAAATGTTTTTATCCCGGATAATTTCGACATTTTTTTTTCTGTAGTCCACGCGGACGGAGTCGCGGGCGTCCACTAGTCTAATATAAAACGTCACGTTTTTTTTGGCACTGGGCACGAAATTGGCACATTTCTTTGCTGTCACGTTTTCCATATTGCCAACCATTATTGAACTTCGAACGGCCTAACCTCTATATCGAAGTCCACAGTTTTGTCGATATGTGAATTTTTATTCATATTGCTTACGTTTTATGCTGACTCAATTTTATGTTTATGATCGCGCGTTGATTTGTTATAGGCTTAGGTTGTGTTTACCACGCACATGAAAATATTTTAGTCCTTCAAGTTTTTGAATATGTTTTATCTTGTTATTTAACCTTTTACGGGAATAGTATTTGCTCCTTCTTATAATCTTATAATCTGTGCTAGGATAATGCCCATCGCCATCTTGAATTATAGTAAAATCCATTTAAGCTAGAAACTTAGAGCTATAATATGGCTGATTTGCCTGTGGGGTTGCTACTACAGCAAACAGGTCGTAATTTAATAGATTTGTAGATTCACCGCAGGATTTGCTAAAATAATATTATAGTCGTAATGACAATATCGTTGCTCCACTTCTGTCATTGTATGCGACACGACACTTTCTAACTTAATCTCGGCGCTGTATCTGATCTTAATTACATCGTGGTGTGTGACTATAATTTCAGTCAGACCTACATTTATATAGAAAGAGACATTAACAAGCGTTATTTGTCATAAAATACTGATTATTATGGCAGGTTTATACAAAAAGTTAATGACACATTAACACGTGATCGCGCTTTTTGTACCAGTCATGACAAGATGTAAAAGGCAAACAATGAAGCAGTGAACTTTAAAGGTATGTTTTCCAAAATATTGACGTCAATGATATTTCAAGAACAACATTGATGAAAGATATACATTTGCTTTTACACGCTTTGATTGAAGATATGCACTAACAATATTTTGACAATGACTACATTTTATTCAATTTGATCCGCTTTCAGTAAGCATTTATTACAATTTTCTAACCTACTTCAGAGCACTACACAGTTTTTCTACGTAATTTGCTAAGCATAAACTTCCTATCTATTTTGTAATATCTTTGTTATTTCGTATAATATATTTGACTTGACGCCAATCCTTCATGTCTTAGCAGCGATTATAGGATCACTACTGTTTTCCTCTTATCTTTTGGAAACATGTCAAAAACCTACGTAAAACTTCCTGTAACTAGGTGGGTATTTCGCGGAATCACGAAAAAGTAAGTTTCTTTTACTTAACTCTCGTTTATTGGCCTTAATTTGCACTATGATTAAATTACTGTGTAGACTGTACCCTCTTTACATGTATACCAGAGAGTGGGTGTGCACGAAATATTTTAGTATAATTACGATCTCCACTCAGTTCTAATTCGTGAGTCACGGGCGGCCTGGTGAAATGGCACGCAGGCATGATCGCTGCTCCATTCATTTTCTGTGCGTGATATGACTTGAATGGTACTCGTATTGTACTAGGAACAGATTTGTCATCTCACTGTTTTCCCATAATCGTGCTATCACTTTCTTTCGAATTTGATTTATTGGTGCCATTAAAGTAGAATCCCATCCTATTTTATTATTTTAACTGACATTACTAACTATTCATAGGTACAATGCAAATAGAACTGTTATACGGATGTGGAACATTATCATTAGCCTTATATTTGAACCTAATCTCATCCCAATGGATTACTTACCCTTTATAGTACCAACATTTATTAGTCACGACATTGTTAATAATTCTACTCTCGCTTCATTAGATTTATGGAGCTCTCTGACGAAGGCTAATAAACAGAGCATTGTACATGTGCCGATAAATACACAATCATTATATTGTCACAAACCGCCTTCGGGTGTGGGTTGTAACGGTGCCACGACGAAACTGGGACATGTAGTTGTATGTAATCCTATTATGAACTCGTTAACGTAATCCCACTTAGGTACGCGTATGGCGAAGTGCCCTTTTTCGCTCAGTGCTCTTGGAATAGCACTGTTGAATATAGAAATTTCAGCATTAGTGCAAGCCATGTCAATCAGTACTGCATTTTGTGATTTGATCAACTCTGATACCAAGCCTGACATTTTATCTAAACCTGACACACAAGCCAAAAGAAAAAATATTGATAAGTTCATTGCTTTCATTCATTAGATATCAATTAAAAACTTTAAAATACTATGGTTGAAGACGAGGTTCAAGGTTTAATTAAGGCATTAAAAGCCAATGATTCTTATGAATTTATTTTCTCTGCTTGTCTTGTGTACCAAGTAATGTAATTTCACATGTGTTTGAATAACTTGTTGACGGGTGCCAATCAAGTAGATTGTGTCTCAAAGCCTAGCCAATAACAGCATGTCGACTGTGATTCATCAAAGATGACTGATTGACTTCCACTATAGTTACAATACTTTAGCCTAGTAGTAAAGTCGGTACCTGAGTTTATCATGATTCATAAATCATGACAGATGGTCCCGGCACCGCCCTTGAGTCCTCATCACGCCGTAATGACGACAAATTACTCCATAAAACCTGACACCTTGCCTAGGAAGGATAGCGTGACTTATTAGATGATTTACTGGAGTAGGTTATGATGCTTGAGTTGGTGTTACTGCTCTCATCTTTCTTACTTATTTCCTTTGTAATAAAATCTAATGCTACAATCTAGTGATTGACTCAAGTCGCAAATACTATTCGTTTAAAATGACAATAATTTTAAGCCGAACATCTTTTACTTCGCTTCACTTTTACGTCGCATCGCACGAACTTAAAAATTGGGTCAGTAATTCTCGTTCCAGAATCGCGGCGGCCGGCTTCCCTTCTTTCATATGGGTACCAGTAAATTTGCTTCACTAGGTAGGTACTCAATCTCTCCTACGGTTAAACATAATCACGTGTGGGTGAAAACGTAAGCTTTAAAAATTCTTGGTAAAATGAATCTTTTACAATACCTTCGTTCTGGCTTCGTGACTTCATCGAGATTTGGGGATTTGTTCGTGTAATGGAGGTCGTGCTTGTTAGGCCTTTGTGTTTGGAATTAGGTGGCCCATACTGACAAATGAACTGATGTAGATCCTCGTTGAGATAGGCTCTGGAAATGTTATCCGCTGACGACGTGACTACTGTGGCATTTTAGAATTGGTACATTTCTTTTGTTGAATGTTCATGATACTAATTTTGTAAATGTTATGAAGCATTTGATGGTGCAGCTTCCCACAACACAAGTTCTTTATCTGTTGTAATATGGTTGTTGGACCTAGCTCATAATATTTAATGTACCTATTTACTTTATACTCGTAGTTCTAAGGTTATAATGGTATATGCTACATTCCCTTACGCATTCATAACTCGTATTGTCCTGTGAATATTCATTATTTATTCAAACATTCTGAATCTCTAGACATAAATCTGTAGCGTTGATTTAATGGTCCGATGTCCGTAGACAGCTTTACTGTTTATAGTCAAGAAGTCATGAACCAAAATAAATGTAACCTCGTTTCTCTATAAGCTCACGACAACTGTCTGTATCGCGAGGCGAGTCAAGGGCGTTAAATTCACATTTTACATAAACTTCTGAGGATATCAATGTTTAGTCAGATATGTATGTCACGACAGTAAAAGTATCACAAGGGGTAGAACACTGGGCGTTAAAATTTAAACTAATTTCCGGGGATAAGTGTCTAGAGAAAAACGATCAGTAATATCTAGCTAGGTAATGCAAATATAACACTCAGTTATTTGCGTACTGCGTATCGCAATCAAAGCAGTGGAATTAATACAAGATTTATGAATTAACACACTCATCATAACTCATAGCCGATTAAACTGAGTTTTAATGGGACAAGTGGAAAGATTTATATGAGCATTGGCACGAGTGAGAATAATTTTCGATTGCAGCATAGATTATACCCTGCGAAAGGGCTTTTCTAAACCATTGAAATTGCTTAATGATCCGCCTAACTCAGGACGATGCCGACTTATCCCTCCGTTGAAGATGGATTGAAGATGCTTCTACCAGCTTTGATGTGATCTATAATGAATGAGGTACTTAAATGCCTAATTATGCGTAAAATATTTAAAAAGGTCGCTTTTACCTGGCCTCAATGATAGGATAGAAAAATGGACTTAGGTACAGCACATATATTTATTTGATTCATATTTCAAAATTGAATTAAATCTTTATTTGGATGTACATATTTAAGTTTTAAATTAAAGGATGTGCCATCTCTAACATTTTGCTTGGTAATTCACAATATGTTTATACAACAAGTTCGTATATCGTATGTCCTTGTCATAACAGTAGTCCGTATTTCCATAACATCGTATATAGGTATAAAATGTAGTGTGAGATCTGTATAGGCTATATTATGGCTATATCTTATCTACACGAATACATCCTACTATTGTCTCATGAATCAAGGAGAGTTAGCTTTTGTGTGTCAAAATACCAATACAAAAGAATATACATAGAAAAAAGATTTGATTGGATCAGGCGTTAAGCATCTAGACCTAATTTATTATTATTTGTGTTTTTGATTTTGAAACATTTTTTTATTGTCCAGCCATTTAGTATATGTTTCAAATCCCAAATAATTTACGGAAATAATTTGCTACATCTTTATTTTTATTTACGAATCTGCTGGAAAAAGGCCTCTCCTAAACTCCTCCTGCACGTCCCTACTTCCTTATAGTGTCCTATTAATAAATCAAATTAACACAGTAGACAGATAGTCAAACCGACTTCCCTATTCTAAGTTGGTGAATGTCGCTAAATCTCAGTGACGGTGAGTATGCAATACTGGTGTACGCCAGTATTAATAATCAACGTTTCCCTTGATCCTTTGGCCTCCACGCTTCCTGTATATTTACTGGCTGGTTCCAGTTGACGGTAACTGGTGTGGTTCTCACGCCTACGTGCGACTAGTTTCAGTTGTAAAGTCCTCTGACGGAGTCGCTAGTGTCTTTCAAACTGAGCACTGTTGCATTTAGTTTATGTATTTACATGAAGATTCGTAGGACTTTGTTCTTGAAACAGACATTAATGAAGAACGCGTACTGATTTCTAAAGGACAGATCAGTATCTACCACAGCTATGTGTCACTGTAACTTTTTGTGAGATGCCTTTTGTTTTTGGAGCATTTCTTTATGTTGTATTTTTAAATAACATTGACTTTGCATCATTAATCTAGACTTGAATGTTGTTTAAAGGTCGTTGAATTTCACAAATTAAATTCCTAAAAATCGAGTTATATCATTGTTGATTACGAAACCCGCAACATCCATCCTTTACTTAGGACATATTATTATTTCTCGGTTATACCTATACACACATTCAGGAACTTGTCCTTCACTTTTCCTATTAATTACGGCTTTCAGTTCATCCTCTTTTATCCATATAAGCCTATACAATGCCTTTTCCTCAAACATCTCTTTCGGTATACAAGTTACGCAAACACAAAACTGTTGAGCACACACAGATCGAGCGAATAATTATGCTCATATAGCTTGCGGCTTTCCTGTGATTCACGTTATCGACCAGGCCGACTCTACTACTTGAATGCTAAGTGAGGGGATTAGTCATGCGATGCACATCATGGCATCTTCCACCAACTTGACGTTCACACGCGTCGTCAGCTGATCTTCGAATGATAACCGTAATAGAACCCCATGCATTTTCTTGCATATAAATTTAGTTACGACTCAGAAGTCATAGTGTTGAAGATTTGTGAGTGTTGGGGATGATTGTTATTATAACGGAATAACCTTGAATATAATCGCATGTATCTGTATCTCAAAATCTCAATAGATAATTAATTATACAGGGTGTAACAAAAAGGGTATGTTAAGCTAAAAGCTATATGAACAGCCCACTGTAGAGAATCTATCCACAAAATTTGAGACCCGAAATCACATGTTTATTTTTCCGGATAGTATGGAGAATTTTTAAATATCTCAGGAATTTTCATACAATCTTGAAAAATAAAAATGTGATTTCGAGTCTTAAATTTTGTAGATAGGTTCTCTATAGTAGGCTATTTACATAACTTTTTTGTTACACTGTATATGCTATCATAGTTGCACTAAACTTGATTTAATAAAACTTGCATTAAGTTGGAGTTCTAGACGTAGCTAGTTCCCGAAACTCGCCATATCATTTTTGTGTGAGTTTCATCGTTGGTATCACCTGACAGGATGAAGCTTACGCTATCTAAGACTCTGCTTTCCCTACCAGAAATTCAAGTTAGGTTATTATTAGTAGTCACCAAAATAGAAATCTAAATATGCACCTACATATTGTGGCTTCCGTAGAATCCCTAGATAATAAAGTAATTGTTTTGTTTGACACACTGGCCGACAAAAGCTATGTAGGCACATAAACTTTTACTAAGCCTACAAATTACATGGAGAATTTATATGTATGTGAAATCTCAATGTGCACTTGTGCAGCCTTTATGGTAGGTAGTTGTATTAAGAAGATTGCTTACATAATGGATTTTAAATTCTCTTGTATCTCTTTCTGTTCATAAGGCTTTTGTGCGTTCTGTTTTCTGTGCTTTTCTGTTTAGTGAACGAGATGACTATAATTACTCGTATGTCTGACCCGTGCCAGCAGTTGTACAATATTATAAATTATCAATTAGATTAGTGACTGCTAATCGATATCAATAACATTTAATACTATTTATTGAAATTCTAGACTTAATTTTGACGTTGGAAACTAAAAAATGTTTACGTTGATCGGATCAGAGACTAATTTAACTGGTTTTACTTAAGACACTGATGACTAAATGTAATTTTAGACTCGTAGTATATCAACTATGGGCAAAACCTATGGCGTGCCCTGGGGGAGGCTTACGTCCAGCAGTGGACTGCAATAGGCTGAAGAAGAAGAAGTATATCAACTAATAGTGAACCATATGTGAATATAATATTCATAGGATATATAAAACTCTATATATAGTTTCTTAATTGATTGTGAGACTGCATGAATCATTATAGCCAGTTGTAAAAATAAATCTATCTATGCCAACTTTACTATGTTAATTGGTGTGTCATATCAAGTTAATAGGCCTTGTCCCAGTTGATTCACATGTGAGAGACAATAGCGTACCGACTCGTCGTAATTTAATATAACAATAGCTTTAGTACCTAATTCTAATACGTGAATAAAATTTTATTTTTATTTGTTTACAGGTAAGGAATACAGTGTACGTGCAGTATTAGATATTTGAAATAATTATAAAGGTAAGTATATGCTCGAGTACCTATCATTTTACGAGGTCTTACTAAAAGTCCCTGCCGGATTATGCTCACGAACTCTTTGTAGCTAGGCTTATTTGCCTATCATCTAAAATTTATTATCGGTACAATGATTATAACTATTTTAATCTAATTCCTTGTTTTAATAGCGACTTATGTAACCTAAAATAAAATAGTAGCATTTTAGAATAAAGGTTCAGTACCTTTTTACATAAAGGTAATAATGGAAAACTTATGGTTCGTACCACTGCGGTTTGCTATGCAGTACGCTTTCTAACTCTTGGTGCCGACGAACGGATGGTTATTCGTCGACTTTCCCAAACAATTTGCGTCATTTTGAAACGTCGCGAATCGGTGACTATTTTCATTGAAATGTTAAAGCATATATATAGCAGGTGATTGACAATCGCTTTATTTTTGGTTTTACATTATTCTATCATTAAAAAGCAATTCTTTCAAGAATATCGGTTTTATGTCTTAGGTCATTACTAAACACCGTTGCTATTGCCGTCGTTTGTTACTTCAACTGATGCATTTCCAGTCATAAGCCAGCCATTTTTATTATAATCATAACATTAAGTCAAAAATAAACAATTACTATTCTAATTTGAGTCAACAATTTGGGTTTTTTATTCATTTCCTAATACGGTTGCATTATAAGGAAGACGTACACAGTTTTAAATGTGTATGTCTTACAGAAGCTGCCCACAGTATAATTTTAATGGAGCGTTTACATGCTTCCGCATCATCATCTTTGTAACTTAAACTACGTCAGTTTGACCTCGGTTAGTTAACATAACAAACCAATACCAACCTCTCTAATATTAACGAGATCATTTTTTATTTACAAAATACACGTATCGATTCATTAAACATTCCATGGATATAGATCGTGCAGTAAATTAAATATCATAATGTCCTTATCTAGATTAAAAACGGACGGGACGAATAGTTTCGAATCCTCCAGACTCTATTTGGAATTCAATTTATCTCCATCCTTTGATCATATGTATATCCGTTTTCAATAGTGATGCTATTGAATAAATCAACATTAAAGTGAATCTGTCGCTCGGAGATATAGAGATTTCTCTTTTACATATAACTTTAGATCGCTGGAACCGATATGATTTGGCTCAAATCCAAATCACTAGACGGGTATGGAGACTGAAATTGTCGATTCTTTGTACCTACAATGTCATTGGCACCGAAATTTCTTTGCCCTTGACGTGACAGGTAGTTTGTTTTTTGAATCCATCACTGCCTCAAAAAAAAACGAGCTTGAAAGACATGCTTTCTCCACAGGAAGTACGTGGGAGGTGAAAGTTAGGTTGTCCTTGAGTCCCTATTGTTAGGTTTCAAGTGATAGGCGTATTGTTTTATTGAGATTTAATCCAAGTTTTATTTGCTGAAGGATATCTTATTTTGTAAATCTGATATGATTGTAATAATCGTGCACTGTATCTATGATTTTTACCTCTATACTCATATATTTTCCTCTAAAGATCACCACAGTTATACATGGATCAACTTGGACCAAACTTTACGGTCGACAGAGCTCAAACGGACAGGAAGAATAATTACCATCACTTCTATGTTAATTAATCCTTTTAGTGACGCCGCATGCGGTCCGAAATGCTTCAACATGCATTTGAAACTAATTCGGCGTTGTTTATAACGTGATTGATAAATCCAACACATCTATTAAAGCCGATACACGCCTCGAACTCATATTTCATAAAACTGAAACGGTTGTTGTATATCCGTTATAACCTGATTGCATAACAGATGTTTCCGCGCCCGATAACAAAGAGGAATCTTTGACGTCTCCGATTCCGGCCTAAATGATTGGGGTCGATTTGGTAAATCAAATTTATGGTAATACTGACCGTTACTCCTGACGTAGGTGTACTGTTATGCGAACCTTCCCCAAACTGGCGGGTAATATTCGCTACGGTATTTAATAACGGCTGAGCGGACGTGACATTACCTGCGAAACCATTATTTTCGTAAACTGATATATTAACCTCGTTAATACATTCCCTTTTTTCGGCCAATTTAGAATTGGGTATTTAGCAAAATTTGGGTACACTGCTGAGTACAGTACCCATACGTGCTAAAGTTCGTCCTGCATGGCGAAACTTGTAAATATAAATCAAGTGTGAGTAGGTAAGATTAGGTTTCTCAAAAGAATAGAAACTTACTTTTGTAACGAAATGTTTCAATCCTTCCTATTGCTTTTGTCAACTCTAAGCTTTTTCTTTTATTAGCAATGCTTACTTCTGCATTCAGTTACTGAAACTCTGGCTAGTTATCTTTACTACGAAATCTATCTATAAATTCTTCTCTTTCGATTGTCAACTCCTAAGCAAAAAAGTCCAGTTCAACACGTTTTTTCACCTGGGACTGTGAATTGATATATTTCCGAGTGCACCAGTCCCCGTGACAGAGCTACCTGAAGGTAAATGACCACGTGACCCATATCCGAATCCCGACTTTCACCGGCGGTCGTCGACCCGGGAACTGACGCGTAAACACCCGGCCCAATTTCAAATTGGACGTGTTCGGAACGAACCTAGTCCATTAATTGGGGCGCATTCCAATTAAGACCTCGTTAGGTACGCCTCTTACGCAATTAGTGCAATTACCGACGTCCGGCTGAAAACTTGGAGGGATGCGATAGTGTCTGTCTGTGTGATGTATTGTGTGGTATTAGATGGTATTTAATGATTACCTACATTTTAAAATAGGACAAGTGAATTTAGGGATATTAATTTTTCACAGGATTCTACCAGGATAGAGAATTAATGTATTATGCATAGGCCCCTTGGATAGTCGGCCAAAAATTAGAAATTGTTTATAATCATACGCAGTAGCTACAAGCCTATTTAAATATACGGTCCAAATTGGAAATGAATAGGAAATAAAGCTTTCTTGGAAATTGGAACTTTCAATATAAAGTGTTTGTAGTCAACCTGAGATATAAAGACACGGACGATTTTTATGTGTTTTGCTTGTAAGATCAGGTAGATCATACAAACCAAGTCGCGCGCAACTAGCTTGTAATGGATAAGTGACGTATACTGAAGTATCTCAGTATTACGAGTTAAGTGTCGCACTTTGTTGCTGTGAAGAAATTAAATCATATTTTTTATGATAAAATGTCGCCTATTAATCTTTACTGATGTTTTTATTGATACATGATAGTGGGTTTTAGTGAGTATAGTGCTCGAATAAAACGGTTATGTGCCGACCGACGAATTTACTTTAATCACGATATAATAAATCAGACGTTCGACGTCATTGCATGCTGCATGCAGCATAGTTTCCTCGGTTCCCACCATAGTCGATTTATATTACAAAACAATTGACTACTTCGCCGTCAAATGGGACCGTGGTAAGATTGGATTAACTATTTTCTTTCAAAATGTTATTATTTCCTTATGATATAAACGTTTCTGAAATCTATCGATGTGTCTTAAGATAATAATAGCATAGCTATTTCACATGTCTCTGTTATGCACCTATTTAATTGATATCTTTTATAGATCAATAACAATAATTTCCGCTGCAGCAAATGCAAATACAGAAGTTGCTTATTGTTTCCCTGACACAAAGGGAACCTTTTTGATTTCCGACCCGGCACAATACGTTTAACCATTTCATTCAGCTATTGTGATAGATGAACACTACACAAAGACTTGTTTGCATTATATTGCAATTACCCTATCTAGCTCCATTGGGTACGTCACGTGTAAGATTTTTGTGTTTACGGTTTTTAAACAAATATGACAGTTATTTATGTTTGCTAACCCATGATATCGACACGAATGGAGAAACTGAATAGCGCTGCAAATTTGACATCGAGCAGTTTCCATTCGTTGCAAGTACAAAAAATTGAAACGCAAAAAAATAAACTTAGGGGAGAGGGTGGCAAGATGGGGTACTTAAGCTTTAAAGGTCAAAAATATAAAAAAACACTTAGTGAAACAATCATATTTATTTTTTAATTAACAACTAATTATTATTATTCTTATATTTGGTGTCATTAGGAACTTTCGGTAACACATTTAAGAAAAAAAAAATTAAATAAAAAAAAGGTGTTTTGCCCCGTCTTTCCCCATGGTGCTGGTAAGATGGGGTACCTCCCTGAGGTAAGATGGGGTTATGATAATGATCACTGAGAAAGATGATTAATTGATCTGGCAGAACTCGCAGATATGAGTAGCTTCGTCATCATCATCGTCTATTCCTGCGCAGCTATTATGAGCCCATCTTCCACATAATGAGCATGATATCCACCCTTCAATGGAAATGGAATATACTTCCTCACAGTACATACATGGTGTGTCCTCTTCTTCTGCACTTTCATCTTCAGATGATGAAACTCTTCGTCGTTTTGCTGTTTTCGCTAATCCGCTATTCTTCTTTGATTTTTATTTTGAACTTTTGTAGTAGTCTTCTTTTGTTTTTTTAATTCATCTTTTCTCTTTTTTGCTTCTTTTTTCTCTAGTTTTTTCTGTACAGCATCTTTTTTTTTCTGGGCGGCGATTTCTAATTCTTGTTTGTATGGAGACGACGTGATAATTGCTGTTTTTCCACGCTTTTTAGCAACACGAGAAGATTTTTTAGTAAGCGGAAGTGGAAAAATTTGTTTTGGAGAAGTCAAAACAAAGCTACTGTCGCTTTTATCACATGTGGGCACATTAGCTGGATGTGATGTCTCTGGTTCTTGACAAACAGGGTCTTCGGCTGGATCTAATGAGTACGTCTGCTGGTTGGTTTGATTTTGTTCTGCTTGCGTTGTTTCTGATTGGTCTTTTGTTTGATACGGTACTGATTCCTGATTAACTAGTCTGGGACTCCAGTGGGAACATCCTGGCATAGAGTCATCAACAACATCTTTGCTAATAGTCGGATTATTATCAGCTGTTTGTGCAGCTACTGTGTCTGAAGTATGGATAGTAGTATTATTGCTTATATCTTGAAATACTTCTCGGTTTGTGGAAGTTTGACCGTCATTTAACTGGATCTCGGTTGTCAAAGAAGGGGCAAAATCTGTTTCGGAAAACACGTTTGGATTATAGGGCCAAATTCCACATTTACGAAATCCATTCACTGCTGTAGACATAGTAGCTGCTTGTACAAAAGCATTCCCAAATATTTCAGCAACTTGGCGGGTAGTAACGACTAGTCCAGGGTTAGAACGCTGCCAGGCTTTAACGGCTTGTTCATAATAAACGCTTAATGGTCGCATGAACGCAACATCCGCCACTTGTAATCGGTGTGTCGTGTGTGGAGGAAAACACAAGATTATAACACCATGAGCTCTGGCTTCATTGATCAGGTCAATATTCTGAGTGTGGGTGCTGTGCCCATCTAGTAAAAGAAGCACGGGTCTCTCTTTAGATGCTCCACTGAAAATCACAAATCTCTTAAACCATTGGAGGAACAGCTCGGAAGTAATCCAGCCCGAATCACTACATGTGCCCCAAGCACCAGCTTGTGAATTTACCATCAGCTCTGGATTCATCCTTTTTCTTGGAAAGATAAGCATAGGTGGCATGTAGTTTCCAGCTGCACTGAAGCATATTTCGATCGTTACTGTCTGTCCTCGATCTGCTGCAACTATGGACCCAACCTGTTTCCGTCCTCTTTTTGCGATTATTTTTGAAGTTGTCTTTGGCACAACAGAAACCCCTGTTTCGTCACAGTTATATATACGGTCAGGAGTTAGTTGGTGCTCATCGTACACGTTGCCGAGGAAATTGAAGAATTTTTCGACTGCAACTTTGTTAAAACCTGATGCTCTGGCAGCAGAAGTATTCTCAGGCTTTCTAACTGAAAGTTCTGGATGTCGTTTAAGGAAACCATTTATCCACTCTCTACCAGCCTCTTTTTTTCAGCGTTGAATGGATTAGGCTTATTATTTTTAATTGCTAACTGGTATACTAATTCCTTTAGGTCTTTAATCGTAAGTCCATATAACCTTTCTTCCATTTCTAATACATAGTCACAAAGCTCATTCTCTTCAGACACAGAAAAAACAGGACGCCTAGGACCCAATGGTACTTTAATTGGTATGGGTAAGTTTTCATCAGATGTTTCGTTCAATACTTGGCGAGCAACTTTAACTTTTCTCTCTAATGTCGTCTGTGGCACATTAAATTGTTTAGCTGCTTTATAATAACCCATTTTTCCGTCCAAAACGGCTTGAACTGCTTCCCGCATGGATTCTTCGGACCACGACCCTCTGTCAGTCGTGCGTTTGTAGTCGCGAACCATTCTAAAAAGGCAAACTATAATAAGCTAAGCTCACAAAGAACAAACTCATTTTTTCGGAAACAAGAACAACATTATTTTTATTGGGGGCATGATGGGGTACCCCGTTACCCCATCTTACCTGCAGAACCAATTATAAAATAAAAAGCAAGAAAAAAAAACAGTCAACAACCTTAAGAAAACACAATGCTTACCTTATTATAGGTTAGTTTAAGCGTCAATCACAGCAACACTTCACCAGCTAACGTTATTTAACAAACCGCAGTCACGTGTCAAACCAGATAAAAATATTATTATCAATCTGCAGTAAATCACTTTTTTTAATTTTTTTCGACACTGTGCACTTGTGAATCGTTAAACACGGCGCGACTGACAAGTGTCATGGCGGCGCCTCGAACAATGAATGAACAAACGTGATTGGTCAATTTGAACTGTGAATTCAGCTGGGTACCCTGTCTTACCCGCTACCCCGTCTTACCTCCTTCTCCCCTACAAACAAAAAATTAACTTGAGCTGAGATAATGCAATATCCAAATAGCTTTCTAAACTCGAAAGTATTTTTCGCCCGTTCATTGTCGCGCTAATTGTAACCAAAATCAATTCCCATTTTGTGTCCACACTGCAACTCTATTGTAAAAGAACACTGTGTTATTATCTGCCTTGTTAGTTAGTAGTTTTGCACAAACTGGTTCACTTTCCAACAGTGTAAAGTTACACGGTAATTATTTCAGCACATTGGAATGCAAATAAAAAAAGTATTAGCAATTCAAATGAGCTGATGCAGGAACTGGAGTATGCATGTTTTAGCGAACGCACTGCTATTCGGACAAGTAAACTATTCAATAACGACCGGTAGGTATTCCGCATGTGGAGCTGATGCTCGTCGGTGATCCGATGATCACCTTGAAAAGTTCATTGTATGGACCTCTTCCTCATAACAGTCGACTCTTTTTATTACACTTTTTGGAATTGTTCAACTTTGAGACCTACAAGTTGCATTCATTTGCATCTTTGAAGGTGATCCGGCTTGGTTGAGAGCTGAAGGGACAAGTGGACCTTGAAGGCTTCTACTGCCAAGCAGTCGAAAAATAAAATAAGTGCTCGAACAAGCGATCCAAAGCCTCGAGAAACTTGGACAAAACAAGGTTACGAATCTGAAGCATTATTCAGTCTCCATGACTTGACATTCACTTCAGCGCTTTACTATGTGCAATTATATATTGTGTTATAACTACGATTTACTACAGTTAATGAAATTGATGCTACATTTTGCGCATTATTTTATGTACTTGGCGAGTTAATTTATTTTAACAATCGGCCGACTGTGGACGCTCTTCACTTAATTGTTTATTTACTTTACTATTTCATCCAAAGTACCGTTCGCTGAAAGTTTATTCTAGACAGTTTGCAGTTTTTATTTTTTTTAATAGAAAATACATATCTGGGTCATCATGACAATACAGTTATAAATATTGATTCATCTTCTATAAGTTGATTACACCGGCCACTTTAGCAGAATCATCTTCGACAGATCGTTTCGCAGTTATCTAAATTGGATTATATTCGGTCATATTTGTTTTATTGCAAGAAAGGTCGTGACTCACTAGCTACAGCCGTTTCACGAACTGTACTTGAACGCATTGGCTACGGTACAGCTTAATTGGTTGGTTTGAATAGTTTTTAACTGGTGTTCGCATGATTAGTGCACGTTCAGTGACGTGCGTGTTGTATAATCAGTTTTGCAACGGCTTGTTGTTGCGGCAACGCGCTCGCGGGGGCGTCGGCCCAGTGAAAGTGTGAAAGTGAGGCGAATGCGCTTGCCCACCGCACCAATACTATTAATTTATCAATTTACCTTACTCATGCAGTAGCAATTCCACATTTCGTACTCGATTAATACAGGATTCGATCGGTTTAATACCTCCAGTTGGTAATTGAATCTCGAAAACCCTTATTTTCTACACAGTTCTCGGTATATCCTCGGGAGATTTGTTGCTATCGCGTCTATCGTAAATTCTTTCAATTTAAAAGAATCGTACCTACAATGGCTCGTTTGTTGTAGTCACGTTTTAACTTTGCTAACAAGATGGTAAAAAATTAACGAGCCCCACTAATAATAATGTATCTGGAGCGTGCTGGCAGTTCGCTGTTGTTTCCGTGCAGCCAGTGAATAACGAAGCGGACAGATGCGAGGATGGGAGTGCCGTTATATTGTCGGCACATTTTTTTTCTCTTCACGCGACCTATAAAGTTCGTCAACTCTTTCGCCATATAATTCTGAACTTTATACTTTTTTCTTTAAATTAAGTTTTACAATCTCTCAAGAGGTCTGTCAATCTTATTTTTGTGATCTGGTTATTTATATTTGTATATTATGTTGGTAAAAACAATAATTTAAGTTCTCCCTACAGCTATGGTACCCTAGCGATTGCGGTGATTTTCACATGTCGACACCGCAAAGAGGGATGTGTGCATTTGTACCACTATCCTAGGAAACCATAGCTTTATGACAACGCAAACTATAATGATAGTCGGCTGCCAAATTTTGTAAACTGTACCTACCTATCGGTACTTTAATTGTGCCTTATGTTTAAACTTCTCATTAACACTAGCTATTGCACTAGTATGCGCCTAAGATTTTTTTCTTTCGTTGTTCCGGTGTTATTTCACAAATTATATTAAAAAATCGCACGTGTACACAATAAATCTATGGTTTAAAATAAGTAGTGTTGCGTCGTAAACACGCAAAAATAAACTTTATTGGTGTTGTTAACGGTAAATGTCTCTTTTATTTTTTGCAAGAATATTCAAAGGTCTAAAATATAGATCATATCCACACGCTACGGCAGATTATACAAAAAACGGAAGAGTATAATCGGCCACTATGCCTAGCGTTCGTGGACTATGAGAAGGCCTTTGATTCGATCGAGACATGGGCAGTGTTGCGGTCTCTCCAGCGGTGCCATATTGACCATCGATATATCGATATGCTGAAATGTTTATACAGCAATGCCACCATGTCGGTACGAGTACAGGAGCGGAGCACTAAGCCGATTTCTTTGCAGAGGGGAGTGAGACAAGGAGATGTTATTTCTCCGAAGCTCTTCACCAATGCAGTGGAAGACGCCTTTAAGCTTCTCGAATAGAAAGGACTCGGCATCAATATCAATGGCGAATACATCATTCACCTTCGGTTCGCAGACGACATCGTGGTCATGGCAGAATCGCTGAAGGATCTAAGCACAATGCTCGATGGCCTCAATCGAGTCTCCCAACAGGTGGGCCTGAAGATGAACATGGACAAGACGAAGATCATGTCGAACGTCCATGTGCCGCCCACTCCTGTACTGGTTGAGAACTCGATGCTTGAAGTTGTTGACGAGTATGTTTACCTGGGACAGACGGTTAAACTAGGTAAGTCCAACTTTCAGAAGGAGGTAACTCGGCGAATCCAACTCGGCTGGGCAGCGTTCGGGAAACTACGAAGCTTATTTGTGTCCAAGATACCCCAGTCCTTAAAGACGAAGGTATTCAACCAGTGCGTGCTGCCGGTGATGACCTACGGTGCCGAGACGTGGTCTCTAACTATGTGCCTCATAAAAAAGCTCAGGATCGCACAGCGAGCGATGGAGAGAGCTATGCTTGGGATCTCTCTGCGTGATCGAATCAGAAATGAGGAGATCCGCAGACGTACAAAGATCACCGACATAGCTGAACGGTCCAGCAAGCTGAAGTGGCAATGGGCAGGGCACATAGCTCGAAGAACTGATGGCCGATGGAGTCGGAAAGTTCTAGAGTGGATACCACGTATCGGCAAGCGCACCGTGGGAAGGCCACCCGCGAGGTGGACGGATGACCTGACCAAGGTTGCGGGCGTCGGTTGGATGCAGGCTGCTTCCGACCGGTCGGAGTGGAGGTTGTTGGGGGAGGCCTATGTCCAACAGCGGACTTCTCAGGGCTGTAAATGATGATGATGATTCAAAGGATATTAAATGTTTCAGGGAAAAATCCTCTGCAAATTGACTTGTATACGAGTATAAAAATAGTTGATGATATTCATGCGGATATGTTCCGCATCAATTATACAAAGGCCTGAAAATTGGGGATTCATCGAAGTAGACTGACATTGTGTGCTAAGCTAAAATATGACCTTAGACTGCTTTTCCACCATAGACGCATCGCATCAAAAATAAATTATACAATTACAGTAAACTTTATAAAAATACTTAAACATCAAACTTTATTCCAATAGAAACTTTAATTCGTCAATTTATTATCAGAATACCTCAAGTGTTAAACTTGATATAACTCGATTACTCGATTGGATATTCTAATTTTAGTTTCGTAACAGTATGTTTCCTCTATAACCGATCAATATTGCCACATCAAAATACCATTCGTATTTCAGTCTATATGTATACGAGTATGATAATTTATCAGCATTAGATTTGCACTATAATTTTCAGTATTCTCGATAACTATTAAAGTTTATGTCTGTTTAAATTCAAATAAATAAGTACGTATGATTCAAATGATCGATACGGCTATTTGCAATATGGATTTTATGGCAACTGGGTCATTCGGCTCAGTCGACATAACGACCTGTGTCGGAATTCTCATAAACCTTTAGATTGACTCGCCTAATAAATATTTAATGATTTCTAATGATAGGTCCCTTTTCATATAGGTAGGGTATATTGATACGGCTGTACTTGGTACTACAACCATGATTTGTTTGCTTTAGGAAAAATGTTGATTTTGTGAATTACACGTCATTGAAAAAAACCGGCCAAGTGCGAGTCGGACTCGCGCACCGAGGGTTCCGTACAAACCTGCAAGGTTTACAAAGTTCGTTCATTACGACAATCGAGTCATAACTATGGTATTTTTATTGCAAAATGTCTAGTAATAAGTTTATATTTATTAAAAAATATATATTTTGTAATGTAACTAAAAATTTAATGTTTTCGGAATTTTTCCTTTATGTGTGCTATAAAACGTTGCTTCATGCCAAATTTCAAGATTCTAGGTCGACTGGAAGTACCCTTTAGGTTTTGATTCCCTTGCGAGTAGTTGCGAGTTTCAAAATATGCAGCTTAAATTGCTGTTTCTTTTGATTGCGTTGACATAGAAGTTTGATTTTGCTACAGCTTAAAGGTATTATAGACCTGAGTATTTGGTATGAATTTCAATTTAATACCTCTACGCGTTTATGAGGAAATGGGTAGTAAGTTTAAAATTATAAAAAAAAAAAAAAATTATGTGATGTAACTAAAAATTTATGGTTTTCGTAATTTTTCCTTTATCTATGCTATAAGACGTTGCTTCGTACCAAATTTCAAGATTCTGAGTTCACGGGAAGCACCCTGTAGGTTTTGATTCCCTTGCAAGTGTCGAAAATTTGCGACATAAACGGCTGTATCTTTTGATTGCGTTGGCTTAGAAGTTTGATTTTTTCACAGCTTCAGGGGACAGTAGACCTGAGTAATTGATATAAATTTCAGCTTCATACCTCCACGCGTTCCTGAGAAAAAGGGTCTTGACAGACGGACGGACGGACAGACGGACAACAAAGTGATCCTATAAGGGTTCCGTTTTTTCCTTTTGAGGTACGGAACCCTAAAAAACAATCGGTAATACAACTGAAACGATTCTGCATGTCTCAGATTAAACATCTTTTCAGATAAGGTTCGTATAAACTTTCTCGTGTCGTTTTTCTGTGACATTACTATCCCTTTTGTGGTGCTACTTGGATACACAGGAATCTTCAGCATTAGCTAATGTCCACCGGCGTGGCAGATGGTATCGTGGACTCGTTAGTAGCATTGTAGCACCCACGCCCGGACCAAGGCTCTAATGGACCCTGGATAGGATTAACTACGAGCTGTCTGCCGGCAATTTCGTTTCCAGTCCACTACAGCTGATTTACAAATCCTGTAGTGGCATTTATATATTCACAACTATGCATAACTTGTATCAAAACTTGAATCTGTGTGCATCTTAAGCTATTTATGGTACGTGCAGTATGGTGACTCATATTCGCACAATAAGGCATAGCTTCGCGTAGGCGTATGATAACAGAAATGGACGGAGAAGTCGACTGCGTGTGAACGCTTGTACTTAGAGGACAAGGGATATGCCGCAGATTTTATCGGGCTTTGTGGCTCAACCTTTATTAATCTTAAATCTCTCTCACATGGAAAATAACAATACGAACGTGCTCTACTATTTTTACACAGAAAAATCGCTCTCACTCTTCAAGATTTGAGTGCGAAATCGTTGTCATTGTCTCGTCCGCGCTCTCCCGAGCACGTTATCTAATACACTTCCCACAACAATGGGCCGGTAAACTGCGCGCTCCGACACAATGCTTCCGCAGACGTCGGTTCCGCTCTCGTGAATTGGGTAAATGGTGCATTTGACGAAACTTCACTTTTTCACCGGCCCACTTTACCCCAGCACGTGGAGTTTACCAATCAAAGATCAGTTGTTTGCTGACGATTATCAACGCATCTTTCCATAAATGATTTTCACGCCGTCTCTAGGCATTAGAGAGCCGCGATTCGCCACGCGATCTATTCGCACGACAATCGGGAGCGAGACGCGGCAACTGGAGCGGCTAATATTCAAATGGACCAGATTTAGATGCCTGTGATTTGGAAAACTGTCTGCACGTATTGATTGATCCTTTACTTGCAATACATTGTAAAGGCCATAATTTTTTTGGAAATACCCACATATTGTTAAAGTGTACCGTATGCCTATATTGGTACGAACAAAGGTACATAAACCTGCAATTATGCCGCTGCATTTAGGTCATTATACGCTGTACTTTCGTTAGAGATATGCAAATCAGAGCGTGAGGCTTGCAGTTAACGCCTACACCAGCCGTTCGTGACCTACCGTCACAAATAGTAAAATTGTTTGGAAAAACGACATTTCGCGAACCACTGCATTTCGAAACTGCACCGATGTTATTACTATCATTATAATCCAGTAATAGCCTCATCTACCGCAGGCGCTTTCACTTCAATTTGAACAATTGTAGTTGTCTTCGAGTCCTGCTTTATCTCGACAAGTATATTGCACATTCACCTAGTAATGTGTGGGAAACGGGCGTTCCAACTTTTATAATTGCCGTGCGTCTGTGTACTGTGTTATTATTGCGGAGTGTAATGCAACGCGGGTCGCCGAAGTAAGGCGTCTAGCTGTCTCAGTACAATTTCGATGTTAATTATCTCCCATCGCCTGGCTGACTTCTTGACGGCACGTCTGGCCCGTAACTGCTGCAAAAGTAGGCAATGCGTGTGTTGACCGATACCGACGGACTATTCTCAGCTGTACGTATTTTCGATCCGCAGCTGTTAAAGTTCACTGAACCACTCAAATCGTTGTTTTTGTTTATGCAGGAGAGGTTAATTTATTACAGGATCAAGGGACGCATTCGGAACTATCAAACGTTGAGATGAAACAGAACGATTGAATCGCCGCGTACGTCTGTGAAATCGGAACAAATAATATTTTCAGTAACGGTTCTCATAAATATCAAGACAAATTTAGCTAACTCGATTTCAGATTGATATTCCGCTCGCTGTTCCCGAATTACACTTTGAATAAACTACGCCTTGATTGCGAATTTGAAATTAAAATTCACCGTGAAGATGGTTGGTCTGACCTCATTACACACCTCTGGTTCCGCGTCGAATCCGGTGTCATCGATTTAGACACAGCCACTAATTACCAGGCCGAGGTCAGAACAGTTATATTTTTACTTAATATTTTTTCCTACTTGCCTCGTTATTTTGTGCCTTTGCGCCTGGAATTGCGACTATTTTTGGTACTCGTATTCAGCTGGAGATGAGATAATGATGCATGATGATCCTTAATCGTGTATTACAGATATAGTCATGCAAACTTGGATGCCGTTATGTAATTTCATATCATCCAGTTATGAATTGACCCTTGTTTCCCGATACACTTCAAAGGTGTGAAACTAATCGTTACTAATAACATTAATATGCCTAATCTATTAACGCTATCCGTTTTGGTTTCTTGTCACGCCTACCTCTTGTGGCAACAATATAATGTAGGTAGATGCATTTAGATGAATTTTGATCCACTCACGTTCTAGTTCTCTTCTCTTGGGCGCAATATAATACTATATATCAAGAATTCATATTTTGGCTAATTCTCCTTGGTTGGAGCCCCTAACATAATTCATCGTTGACTTGTCTGTTGTAAAATAGCTCTTATTATGTTAAAATAACAAAGTGGGTACCTACTATCATCTCTCTCCAGTGCTAAGAAGTTGCTACTATGGATACAAGTGCCAGATAAGGATCATGGTTAATCATGGAATCTTGATTATTGATTTTTACTGTTCTAAGTACATTTATTAAGGTCAGTTCACATGTATTAACATTACAAAGGGTTTGAATTGAAGATCAATAAATATATATTGGATTGACTTCCTTAATAAGCAACCCAGCAGGTGTAAGGTCAAGCGCCAACATTACATACTTAATAGGTACAAAAATTACTGACTTCGTCTATTACAGTAAACATGTAACAGTAGGTTTTTCTGTAAAGCCCCCATGGATGATGATTCACCGCTATTAACAAGTCGGTCGTGACATGGAACCCTGTAATCTTGTCTATGATTTATGAGATGATTTCCAGATAATGAATGATTATAGTAATTTGCCATGTAGTTGCCGAAATGAAGAGGCAGCTGTAATGATAATATCACAGGACAGCAGTGCCTGCCTACTAGCGTAACTGGAGATATATGGTTCGTCAAACTGTAGGACGCTGGCCCCGCTATGGTAAACGTGGCTGTAGGATATCTTTAGCTAGATGGTATGAACATAGCTATATGTCGACTAGTTAGTTACTGAATTAAATTTGATGTCTGTTCGATTAAGAACACTTTGGACTCTGCAAATACCTTCGTCGGCTATTTTTAGGCAAGCATTGATTAATAGCTTTTGCTATTGACCGAGCAAATTTTCGGCAGTTTTCTATCTCGTCGATCAAGTATGTCAGTGATGGATTATCATTAGGGAGATTATTAACTCGTCGTAAAAGCTAAGAGGTTCCGGCGCGGCGCTGGTAATTTCCTGTCTACACCTGGTACAGTGCCACTAACTCATCTGCTTAAGATACGGCGTCGCTAGTGGCTATGTTGCTATTTTAATTTACACCAATCTTTAGTTGTGTCCACATTTGTTAACAGAATTGATAAGTTGGTACTGCACGTACCTCGATGGCTGTCGTCGATCAATTCTACTGAATTAATGGCCTGCAAAAACTTAGGCCTTTCAACTTGCACGAAATGATCGTTTTTATCGACATGAAAGTCCTTGCCAGACTGCTACGATTTCATTTTGATCGATCTTTGTAAAAAACTAGGAAATTCGAAAGAGGAAGTTTTCGTTTGTTCCTTATTCATGACCAAGCCTAAATGGAGCTGGAAGTTTTTGTATTTGTAATGCCTTGTAAGTCATGCTTGAGGTAGCGGGGCTTCAAAGGTATTATTTGTACTGTATTTAGTTTATTATTACGAATTCAAGCTGATTGTTAACAAGTAAAAACTCATATTTATTTAAAAATTCTTTAACTCGGCTTCAACTCTCTATCCCTGTCTTTATCAACAAGCAACTTCCGCACTGTATGTAGGTAGGTAGATCATGTGTTATTTACTTTCATAGAAACATGTCGTCAGTACCGTTTCGAAGATCAAAAGGTCTCGCCACAGCTATTGTCAATGACAACTCATGTCAACGTTCTGCGTTTCCCTCCAGCCGGCAACGAACCCTCAGCCATGCCGCCGTCTATACTGTCCTCAAACTTTGTAATTGCGTACAACTTTAGTGCGTCTGTGGCTCTTTTTTCTGTACAATAATGATTATATAGTACGTCTACGAGATAGAGTATTTCAAAAGTCATAATCTATTTTGTGTTTATTTTTCTGGATACACTTCAACCAACTTGAACTTTATATCAACATCAACTAACCTTACTTGTTATTAGTTGTCATATCTGATCGTGAAAAGAGTAGCTAGTACTTTTGATTTATTCTCCAATTCTTCACTGCCATACTTAATAGGCATTTTCAAGGTTGAAAGCAATGAAAGTTAATTTTGGTCCCTTACTTTAAATCACATAAAGTTCACTGTAATCACCGGCTCGCCTCCGAGACTTACTGCTATGCCCCCGGGCCGGTTTTCATTTACTTTTACTACAATTATGGTCTATTTCTTTTTCTATTTTGTAAATACAGCCTTACTAGAGCGTAGAGTTTTATGTAAATCTCATTCTCAATTCATGCGAATACTTCAGAATGATGTAAGTGAATAAGTCTATCTAATCTATGTCCATAATGTCGTCTTTATTTTCGCAAGAAAGATACGAAATACCGTGGTTACTGTTCCTATCATTCTCACTCCCATACCCCTATAGGGTTCTAATCCGAAGTTCCTGGCATGAATATTGACGTTTTGCAACAACTAATGATGTCGCGAATGATTTCAGATATGTAACTATTTGTGTAATTATAGTTTTTATAAGCAAGATAAGCAATCGACAGGTTATTTACCTTCCCCTTATATACTGTATTGCTGTTGCATGTTCTATTTGAATAAGAGGGCAGGCTAAGACGATGATAAAGCTTACTACTAGCAAGATGAACAGAGTCATTTGTTCTATAAAGACGTGAGCAACGAAGATAAGGTACAAATATTTATTTGCTCCTCTAAACTTATGTGCTCTGTTGGCACATAATGATGTCACATGTCTAATGTAATGTCTGCCGAGATAACGACGGGTCGTTCACCCCGAAACGTTTATATCGCATGACAAAATACAATGTGACTATTCAGTTGGGTACTACTGATGCGTGACCTAGGGAGGAACTGTCACACACGCAGTCCAAAACTATGTAGTGAAGGACCGACCTTCGAATGTGGTGTTGTGAGTGATAAATGATGAATTTGAACAGTTGATCTACGTGCACTGCTTATCCGAACGCCTACACTTGAAATGCTGGGGTAAAGGTAGGTGGTCTGAGGTAACCATCTGAAAGTAATAACAATATCTCATAATGCCATGTTTAGTACCCCCTAAATAAATTGTGATATCAAGTGGAATGATAAAAATAACATTAGTGTTGTGTTAGAGAGCCGCAAATGTTAAATCATTTACGTTGCACTTTCGCAGGCCTTTTTTATGTTTTAAATAAAATAAAAAAATGAAGTGCTTACTTAGTAGGACTCCTATATTCGTAGCAACTCCGCTATACTTCTCCTCGTCATGGGCCTAACTAATTCCGAAGCCAAAAGCTTTTTGTTACATTATATAATTCAAATAATTGGGGTTGCTGAATATATGTTTCAAATTAAATAAATTATACAATATTTTCTTTGTGCAGAATTGAATGAAATGATTCCAATAATGATTTCAGATTAATAAACTAAATTCCAAGGCTTATGTGCGCATTAGTTTTGTAAAGTGGGAACATTTCTCCATGGTATTTTTTCACACTGACTATAGGTAGACTCGTCCGAATGCCAAAAGAATATTTTTTTAACTACTTCTAAGAGCATTGCGCTCACACATTTTTCATAAATTTTAAATAACTTCTCACTTCATTGTTAGAATGTACCCAGGTAGTGAGATAAAAGCACCAGATTTCGTACGGGACTGGAATTTAGGAGCGAGAGGGAGCTAGTTGATTGCTATTAAAATATTCACGGCTGATTTATGATCGTAACTGTACCTAGAAGAGTGCTCGCCGACCTTGGATTGGAATTCCCTTTGATACGAGTAGGTGCAGTACATTCTAATAGACTTGGAGATTCGTGCACTAAGTCTGTGGGTGGGCCAAGCATGAACCTCTGGACAGTCCGTAACGTCAACGGTCTTCACATAGATTTTGACTTGCAAAGTTGGTAGCGTTACGGAGCTTAAAACAGTTTGTGCTTACACCCCTGATTCAAGAATTGATGGGTGTAGGGTACTCTTCGGGGTTGGAGACAGTCTGACAGTTTGCCCACATGCAAGATGCAATTTACGACTATAATTCAATGAGGCGGCTATTGTTTACTGTTGAGATTTTTCCTATACACCCATATAAAATTATATATTTCATAGTTAATTAACTGTGGTTTCCGCTTCAGAATAATGCTCTGAAGTTAGCATATCAATATTTGCCTGTCACTTACACCCTGCATATACAGAATCCGCATTCCAATGATTGTAACCGAAAAGTGCAGCTGTCTCTTAGCCTATAATGCAGGTTCTTATGCTGGTTGCAAGTAACATCCTTGAAGTTTATGCATCGACTAGCTGTGCCCCTCAACTTCGCTCGTGTGGACTACATACCTACTTTACAACAGCAGATAATTACTTGCCAATAAATTCGATGAGATTTGTTTCTAAAATACCTTGCTCTGAAAGTAAAAATAAATTCGATGAGATTTGTTTCTAAAATACCTTGCTCTGAAAGTAAAAATAAATTCGATGAGATTTGTATCTAAAATACCTTGCTCTGAAAGTAAAAATAAATTCGATGAGATTTGTTTCTAAAATACCTTGCTCTGAAAGTAAAAAATATTGGTATATTTAAAGTTCTAATATTTAAAGTATTTGCATAGAAATACATAAAGTAAAATGAATTAGGCAGTCCACCCACATTATTATTTATGAGAAAGTGGCCAAAGGGCGATGGGCAATTTAGCTACGTTAAAATTAACCTTTTGCAAATTAATCGCAACAAGTAAGATAAGTATGCGTGCATTGCTTACTTCTTGGTAAGGGAACCAGGAAACGAAGCGCGTATTTATTTTAGTTGTGTAATACGTCCAACAGGCAATTTTTATTTACATCTAAATTTAGATATCCTTTACTAGTATAAGCAGTGGTTAAAGTTTACAACTTTATATACTAGTGGCCTGCGCGGGTGTTGCTTACTACTTGTCTGTACTGACCTGACCCAAGGAATATGATTTTTACCGTTTAGTGGTACACGTACCCCCGGGGTACGCAAGGTTGCATCAAGGGGTACGCGGCGCGTACCAAAAGAAAACCAAAATTAGCAAAAAATATTTATATGTGCACCATGTGGTTCTATCGACCTTTGGTGCTCTGCCTATCCCGTAAGGGATAAAGGCGTGATTATATGTATGTATGTATTTATATGTGCAAAATAAAACGTGCCCATCTGTCACATTAATAAAACTGGTGTTCTCTGTCATCTTGTATTTTGATAGTAATTAATTCAAATTACATCTGATTTCATCTCTTATTTATTTATTTCATATATTCTTTATTGTACACACAGAAAACATAAATCATAATAATATTAAAAAGATAATGTACAAAGGCGAGCTTATCTCTGATAGAGATTGTTCCTGCAATAAAGGGAAGCTACGCGAGTTTGAGATCTTTCTTAAGGTGGGTTCCCACGGTGCGTTATATTACGGACGGACGCGCACTAGCCCGCACCACGGATCGTGGGAAACGGAGCGTCCGTGGTAATACAGACGCGTCCGTGGTGCGCGTCCGTCCGTAGCCGCCGGCGCGTCCGCGTCCGTCCGCGAAAGCACGCACCGTGGGAACCCACCTTTAGAGTGGTACGTAGAAAAAAATAATTCGGAACCACTTATCTATCTTCTATATCTGTCTATTCTATCTATATCTTCTATCTAGATATAATAAAATCGTAACGAATTGATGTTTGTGCACGCTAATCTCAGAAACGGCTGGACCGATTTCGATGCAGTTTTCAGAAATATATTGTGACAGGTCCCACTTAACATATAGGCTACTTCTTATCCCGGGAAAAGGTTTTTATCCCGGATAATTTCGACATTTTGTTTTTTCTGCAGTCCACGTGGACGGAGTCGCGGGCGTCCACTAGTAATAGAATATGTTACAAGACTTACAAGTATAAAATGGTATGTCCCACAACTTTTTGGCCCGATCATCCCATTCTCCTTTTCAAATTCTAGACTTGTAGTAGGACCATTGCCACTGAAACAATATTTACAATACTATAATTTTAGTACAAACTACGACTAAATTATTATTGGGATATATTAAGAAGTTACATTGTAAGATAAGTACAGTATAACAGCTAGTTCCACATGTTTGACGTCCCCGCAACAGCTCTCGGGCGCCGAAATAATTAATGATAGGTACTAATTTACGAGAAGCTGCTAATGCTGCTTCGATATAGATATAAACGACGTAAACTATATCCATTATTTTCTTAATTTATTTAAAATAGTCGATATTATCAATATTTTTACTAAACAACCGCCTCAAGTCGGACTCCTTTCGAAATTATAGTATGTATAATGCTGTTACGTCATTTTATTACTAATTTATTATTATTATCCTGAAGTCAATAGGATAATCTACAATGATTTTTCACAAAAGACGGGAAATAAACAGTTTTATCTTCCAATCGCGTTGACTTATGTAAAAATAAGTTTCTTCGAACCCTCATTAGAAAGTTAGCATGTAGGTACTTATCGATTACATCACAAATTATAACATCGTATACTAGGTGCACTATAATTTTATCGACACGGCTATCGATGTTTTAACAGCACTACCCTGTGCTGTGGGTTTTTAGCTCTGGCCGTAAAGCGATGTTATCACCGTTTATTGGTTGCAAATAACAATGTGAAAAATTTATTGTGGCATTAAGCAAGCAGCGATGTACGCACCGTGACCGCGCGAATAGATGAATCAATGTAATTTATGGATCAACTAAACCTTAGCCATAGAGGAATAGAACAGGTAGTTTATCTTCAGCGCACAGATTACGTCAATTTATGTAAGACGGTCTTTTCAAGAGGACAGACACGTATTAAACCAATTCTCAGCAGTTAACGAATATGCGATGCGAAACAATATTTACTTGCAGCTTGAATAACAAGGTATAGTTGGGAGACCCCCCACACTAGCGTCTTATGAGCGTCTTTTGAACGTCGGCGTCGGGCGGGCGTCCGAACGGCGTTGACGCAGTGTAGACGCGACGTCGGCGCTGAGTGGCTGCAATTACGCAGCTCAAACGTCGCGTCGTTTTATTATATGGCAGAAAACGCGGCGTTGGCGTCGCGTCGACGCGACGCTCACGTAGCGCAATTACAGTGTTCGGCAGCCACTCAGCGCTGACGTCGCATCGACGCCAACGTTCAAAAGACGCTCATAAGACGCCAGTGTGAGGGGTCTCTTAGCGATCACGAGAATGGCAGAATAACAACATGCTTCTACAACGTTTCCGTTCCGGTTGCTTTTCAACTGTAATTTTTATTTTATATTTATTCTATTATTTTTATATTATAATCTTAAGTTATCTCGCAGATACACCCTTGCGCGATTTTGAATTTAAACTATCTATTCCTTTGATTTTACTATAGCTGGAGCTATTCCGTAGTTTATGCTGCGCGTGCGCGTTGCTACAGGTACAGTCTTATGGCCTATGTAAAAGTGTAATTTACAATGTTTTTCCCTATAAATACGTTACTCATTTATTATACGCTAATAGTGATAGGATTACATGACATAATTTAATTTAAATTACGTACTACTTGTTTGCATGATGCTATGTTTTTTACTCTGATTTATTTTACAAGCCTTTACATATTTTGTATGATTAAGTCGGGTATGCAATAACCTGATACTATGTCATGATCGCGTGAATTTCAAAATACTTATAATTATAAAAGTACATATTACACAAACATAGTATATGTTCCTAAAATGGGGTAACCAGAACTGCAGCGTCACAAAGGATATCCTTCCAGTCACGTTTAGCATACCGGGGTCGGCATACGTTTAGCATAAATGTTAATGACAAGTTTCCAGCTCATAGCTTGAGGGAACGCCTTTGAGTTCCTTAGTGGACTCTTGTGACAGGACAGAGATGTAGCTGATGGTTTTTAGTGAAGGCACGTATCAGCACTGAACATGGTATCATACATACATACATACATATAATCACACCTTTATCCCTTACAGGGTAGGCAGAGCACCAAGCGCTGATAGAACCACATGGTGCCACTTCTGACTAATTTTGAGGGTATAGTTGAGACTAGTGGACGCCCGCGACTCCGTCCGCGTGGACTACAGAAAAAACAAAATATTGAAATTATCCGAAATAGAAACATTTTCGCGGAATAAAAAGTAGCCTATATGACCTGTCACAATATATTCCTGCATCTAAATCGGTTCAACCGTTTCTGAGATTAGCGTGCACAAACGAACAGACAAAAATTCTAAAAATCATTATTTTGGGTTCTATTGCGTCGATAAAGGTCTGCTATAATATTTTTTCTCATATATCTTCCATGTACAGACAGCGATCCATTACATTTTTAACCGACTTCAAAAAGGAGAAGTTATGAATTCGTCTGTATGTTTTTTATTTTTTATGTATGTTACCTCAGAACTCCGTCATTTATGAACCGATTTCATTTTTTTTATAGTTAGTCATGGTATGCTTCCAAGTTGGTCCCATATTCACCATATCAGGATCTGATGATGGGATCTTGGAGAAATCGAGGGCAATCCTCAAATATTGTAGACACATGTAGTCTGTTTTTACACTTTTTCTGAGCGTTTTGGTCACTTACGTATAAAACATAACATTTGATGATGGAATCTCTAAGGAATCTAGGGATATCCTCAAATATAATAGGTACGAGTAGTCCGTTTTTAGATTTTTATAGAGAATTTTGGTCAGCTACACATAATATGAAGGAAACGATGGTGGAGCCGCCAAAAACAGATAGTGGAACTTTTTAGTAACAAAATCCTCCTATGGCAGGGGCAGGGGGAGGCCTAGGTCCAGTAGTGGACTGCAATAGGCTTATGAATATGGAGATAATAAGATAATAAATTAAGTCGTGTAATTATATGTTGCGTTAAGCCGTGTCTAAAGTAAATGGTGATGGTAAGAGGAAGAGGTAAAATGATTGGGAACAGGGCAGGAAGAAGGAGTGTAATTATATGTTGCTTATATTGTCAGACGTCAAATTTCGAAGCGTAGTCATTTCTCTCTGTGCCCTTTCGTCATGTGGCCGATTTAATAATTTGCTGGCATCTAAATCTGACAATACTATGCCTTCTAAACTTCATACACGGCATAACGTAACATATATTTTAGCAAAATTTTAGTTTAGTAAGCTCGAGTTTTGGCTCATAGGGGCGGAAGACGGTTTTTCGTTAAAAAAAATATTATTATATGTATAGAATCTATACATCTATAGATGTACAAGTTCGGTTAGTAGTGACGGGTGGTGAGCCCATCGCCTACAAAACACCAAGACCTATATCATATGGTATCATAGTATTGTATATATTTATTAAGTGTATTGTTTGTACGTTTGTGTAGTTTATTTGCTATAAGCATATTATGTGTAGTTTATTGTTATAGGGTTAATTATTTGGGTTATAGTTTGGCACATCTGTTACCCTTTACTTTTGTTCTATTCCTTACTTCTTTTGGGTGGAAGAAATCTCTTGAAGAGATAAGCACGCCATTGTATATTTCTCTTGTACCTGTGTAATTTATGTATATATTTGTGTGCAATGAAGCATAAAAGCATAGTAGTAAATACAATAAATATATTTTAATAATCAACTGTTCGCGACCGGATTCTTTATGTGTCGCTTTGCAGTGTCACGATCTATTCCTGGGATCACTTCTGAGAATAAATTTTGGTCGGAGATAATGGCTGAATACTAAATTGAGAAAATATTCCAATGCGTACATTTATCACGTTGTTTCTCCTGTAAATGGTGAGACGCCAACATATTTATTACCTAGTGGGATATGGAAAAGAAATAACTACAGTGGGTTGCCAAATTAATAGGGCAGTTACGAAATTGTTATTGTATATTTCTAAAACACCATTTTAGTTATAATTACATTTAATAATAATAAAGACACCTTAAAAGTAATTTGAAAAAATAATAATGTAGACAATTAAAAATATACAGGTATATAAAAATATGGGAAATTTGTATTTGTCACATTTCCCTTGCAAGGGCTTATTCGCCTCGGCATGCTTTCTAGCACTGTTTACTTTCTTTTATTTTAGGGTTGTGAGCCATACATTTATCAACTTTTCATAGTACTTTGGTTGTATTTCCTTGGCAATTTCCGCCTTGGTATTTCCCAGTTTTCTATGGGAAATCAGGGGAATGCCAGGCCAATAAAACTTTAATGGTCTGCCAAAAATTCACTCCTACTATGGTGCGTCTGCATAAACACGCGAGTTGCGGCCCCTAGGATTCGTCCTTTCAAGTTCCCTGGAAATGTAGAGGTCTTTAGAGCTTTGACAGACCATACCATTATTTTAACGGGGTGTCGCCTCACGGGGTGGATGGCCGCCGCTCACTGCTTTTGTCGGCTTTCAAATGTTGACTCGTCTGGGTTTATCAACAGTTTATCAATAAACCTAGAACTTACTTGTTCCAGTCTTCAATAGTCTTCAGGCGATGCTAGCAATATCGCCTCTGTCATGGACGATGACCTGTCAATGAATACGGAAACTGGATACCATGAGAGTCCAGCTTTGAATATTTTCCTAAATTGATTTGAAAAGTGGCTATTTTGGTCCAACTTGCGTACATTTATCACCTCGTTGGAGTTAGTCTCCTGTAAATGACGTGATTGACGCCAGGACATATTCACTATTAAAATTCCTAGAGGTGTGGCCAGATACCACTTGGATTAAGTGAAGAAAATGTGACTGATTAATTTACCCACTGTAATAGCGTTCATAGTTTTAAGCTTCCTAAGTATAACACAATAATAACTTATACAGTAGAACTTTGATTATTTAGCAGATAGTTGAATAGTTCTTTAAAGAATTTTGAAAGAAATAGCTATAGATTTTACGAGTGACGTACACTGGAACTTGTAGTCATTTTGTTTGACTAAACAACACCAAGATTCAAATGATGACATATGATGACATGAAATGGCAACATGTCCTCACACCTGAATCTTGTCATTTCGCTCATATTATCTGGTTTTCAAGAAAGAGCAAGACACTGGAACCTTTTTCAGCCTACAAAATGTACTTTCACATCGGCATATTAGCTCACCGATACCCGTTCACTTTCGCCTTCCCTTGTCACGACCGGCCGACCATAGTTCACGGCTGTGGCCAGGCGCTTAGGGTCCACTCTCACTTGCTCATTAACGTTGTTTACATGTGAACTGGTGAATAAATACTGCTAGGATACTGAGGTCTACTTGCCCCAAGTGTTTGGAATATAGATCGGATACTAAGTTTGTCTTGCCGACTTGTCTTAATTAAGAGGCATAACGCTTGCAAATCGGCAAAATATTTCCAAGATGTAGGTACATTTGGTACAGGGGGTAAAAAAGTGATATCTGATTATGGAAGCCACCTTTGGCGTTACTTTCAAAATACTTGCCTTGCTTGCTTGGAACATAGATCGATAGATTGGATATGTAATATGTTCTCCCGGTCTTTGAAAACCAAATAAAAATTATTATTTACTAAAATAGAGACGGTATGCTTGCTAATCGACGAAATAATATCCGAGATTTAGATACATTGCAAGAAGGGTCTTAGGAAAAGTGATATCTTATTATGGTGGCCACCATATCATACGTCCCATTTTGTTTCAAAAAGTCTATCTAATAACCGTATTATTATAAACAGATAGACAAGCCTGGCTTGCCAAGCAGTGAGCATTTATGTCACTCAGATGGTAAACAATAAAAACATCTAGCACATGGATCTACACCTACATGCCAATTTTACCATGGCGCAAAGTTTATCTTGTTACCTTTATTGTTTTTTCATATTCTTGTAATTAATTTCAACATCATACCTATATCATGATTTCATACTTCCAGTTTCTATATTTATTTTTTTACCTCAGGCAATAAGTAATTTCACATGAATTTTTATGCTTATCGTAATAATTAATTCATCGTTGTGAATGATGCGTTTAATTTCTCTATTTTGCTTGTGGCTAAATTAAAACTGAAAGTTATTAGTTTCTATCTTATGCGAAGTGAGATTGATGCGCCGAGTTCCTGTTTTATATCTATTTCTGCATAGTAATACGTTATGATTGCCATCGATTTCACTATAGCACTTTCTATTGAAATCTGTGGATGCTGTTTTTATCTATGCATCTTTTAAAGTAGTGTGTGTTACGTAAGCATGTACTGAGATTTTAGATATGACAAGTTATGAAGTTAATTTTTACCTAAAGGTTTTGGCTAAACTGAAACTTCATTAAATGTCTACGAGTGAACCAGCTAAAGGGTTTGGAGTGATTGATTGAATTGCTTGCTTGTATTTTTGATCCCACCACAGTTCTTCTGATTTCGCCAACCTCATCCATGGAAATTCAAATCTCGTAAGTAGGTATCTGAAAACCATATGGCGGACTTGAACTGCCTCAGGCAGGCTAGAATACTTTTCACTAGGTAAGGCGGTGGCACGGTGGTCAAATGCTTAATGTGAAAATGTTGTCTTCTCTATCTTTTCATAGTAGCGCAATGCGCTGATACCAATAAAGTAGTTCGTAGCTTTTTAAAGTAAAAGTTCTAAATGCTAATCGACCATTGTTGCTTTCGACAAAACGACTCTTTAAGTAGGCAGCCGGCACGATTTATGAAGTGCCGGTGAAGCATTAGGCATTATGCAGTTTTACTTTCCTATCTTTGAAGTTAGGTTAATGGATTTGTTTCCAATTATCACGGACTATCAGTGCGTGCGGTTTACTTTGGTTTTGTCTACTTTATTTTTCAGTGTACTTTTATGATTTCTTTTATGTTTTATTCTGGTATATTTTGTGTTATCGAATCGCGTAATAAGATTCTAATGTTTTCTCTCTTTACATCAATGAAGGTTTAAATTATGTGCAAAATTTAGGTAAACTTGAAGCATATCTCTTGTGTAAAATCTTAACAAGGATAGCGGTAAAAGTTTCTTATAAACAGGTGTAGGATCGATCAGCTTCATTGCCAATAAATTGCACAATGAGAGAGTCCGAAATATACAAGATGTAGGTGACAGCCAGGCAAATACTGAAATGCTGAACAAGTACCATTGTGATGAGTTATAAGACAGTGTTATTGCTCGCAGGAAATATATTTTTGATTTGATTATCAGTAATCTTTGCTCTCCGCGCCAATTGTATCGGGCGATCCTGTGACTAATTAAATGGGCTTTTGGTCACGTTTCCAGCGGTGGAGGAGTTGCAGTTGCAGGCAATTTTCTATTTGTAAATATGTTTTAGATTTAAGTTTTTTTTTCTGTATTTAGCCAACTACATAATTCATTAAATAAATGTTATTGTGTGACACAATCCTGTTTTTAGATCCCTTGTGACTCTCCATAAGAGTTGATCAGTTATTTTACCTTTTTGAGGGCAACTTTTTTTTGAAAATCACATTTTGGTTAAAATATTATTTTTAAGTCATTATCTAAGGCCTAATTAAACGACCTAAACAATTTTTTCCCTGAAAATATTTAAATAAGTCGGAAAATTTTGGAATTTTCCTGCGAATTTTCAGTGTTTTCCGCCTCAGAATCATGGTCTGAAGTCATGGTACCTATCCATATTTGCCTGACTATCACAAACACCCTGTATATAAAAAACTAGGTAGGTACATCTATATTTACCTTTGATGGTATATAGGTATAAAAATGAATGCTATGCTGCCATAATTTTATTGATCTTTGAGATACGGCAGATAATTTTTTGCAAGTTAACATATTCAACTACGTTAATTTTAACACCCGATACGATCACCCGGCTAGTTCACACTTCACTTTGACCATTAGAGAAATCGCGTAATCAATCAGTGTTGTGTTGCCTATTGTCAGGTCATTCCCCCGCCAAGGTCTTATGTTAGGCATTATTTTCGCGTGCATACCCGCACACACGCGCGCAATGATGCACAATTCCAAGTACGATGCACTAGGTTGGTAGAATGAAAGCGCGTGTTGCGAATGCGAAAGCGGCCATCCGTCGAACCGAGATCGTATCTGAGCTAAACCTTATAAACCACCTCTCCCCAGTGAAATGGACGGGCAAATTGAATTCTCGTAACAAGGACTGTGTAATTACTTTTGCAATTATTAAAGGACCCCGAACAGCCGATGATAATGTTCAGATACACTGTATCACGAGTAATTGACCGTGAACCAATGTGAAAATAACGCGCTGGTTGTGTCTAGCAAGAAATCAGTTTGGCTTATACTCGTGTCATAACATAACTAACATAGCCGTTGCCTACAAGTGCTCAGGTACTTTTGACTAAAATATTTAATGAATAAGGTCAAATTTGAACCCTGCTAAAGTCAAGTGCCAATTTCAAATGAATATGTAAAAGTTACTCCGTTATCTCAAAGATAAGTAAGTTTTAGAGAAAGTAATTTAAGTTTTATTAGTTAGCTTATTGAAACATTTGCCCTAAACTAAACAAGTAGTTATCTAATATATAAGTTACCTGGTAGCTCTCAGGTGAGTTATTGTGTAGGTACCTGCTGTAAATTCCAAACTTACTACATATTCTCAAAATGTCTGTGTTTACTCGGAATTGCCACTTGTATCTATAAAATCCAAGAGAACAAGTCACAACGAACATATACAATTCATTTCGGATGAAACTGGTGATCCTCCGCCATGTCCAATTATCTCACATACTGTTTTCGCGTCATTAAAGATAGCATGTGTACCAGACTAAACTCTATTAGTGGTGAAATAGTTTCGAAGAATACAGAATACACCTCGAACTCCTATCATATGGTTTTCTGAGAATCTTGCTCCGGGAGAAACGTATTACGTACTCCCTTACTCTATCGATATAATACGCACTTTTATAGTTATGAGATTCTCTGATTAGTTCTCCGTGATCTGTCGAAACCAAACCTTTTAGTAAGCAGAGTGGGTACATTATATCATTTTTAAAACTTGCGCGTATTTATTTCATACGTTTGGTGTCAAATTTTCAGAAAACTAGGTACACAGGTTTTAACACAACGTATATTATTTGCTCGATAGATTTGTAGGTAGCATCGTAATTTGCCGAGCCATTAAATTTTGTCAAGGGTCTCATAAAGACTCCCCACGTGGGCATGTGCGCGCGCAGTTTTTTTTGCCCGCAACCTCGGCAGCACATCGTTCATCATTACGCGTTTATTATCTTCGTGGCCTTGGCCGTGAACGGTCGTAGGGAGGACATGAGCGCGTGGGCAAACGTGATGATGACTACATAACTTCAACTCTTAGAAATACCATGAAACATTGATGTATGTCCAAGTGCTTTTTTATTTAATTGGCGTTACTTATTCGGAAGTTCAAATTTCCATGAAGTGTTCGCCCACCACCTTTACTTTTTTTAAGCACTTATTAAAATAACAAGGAAAAATTGTTATTTAAGTCACTGCTTCAGTTTTTACACGTGTAAGAATCTTTAAAGTTTTCCATCTCATCAAATTCGTGCATACAAATTTGACAATAGCTCTCATCACAATTTGCAAAACAGCCCCATACTGTGCTCACCGGAGCGGAGAGATCAAAATGGTTCCGCTGAAATTATGTAAGCATGATGTCACCTTTAATTAGAGTAAAAGTTCGTGACCGTATCTTGCTTGAATTGCTTAAAACTGGTGACTATTATACGTATACCCAGGTTGCTAAAGTTTATTGCAGGGAATACTTTAGAGCTTACGAGAAGGGCTAGCTTGCTCTTGGGAGCTATTAACTGTTAGCTTAGATTAGCCGTCGCCAGTTTACGACTACATCTAGTCCTTGACCATTTAGGTCAATTGGTTCAATCATTGGGTTGTTAAACCCGCCTACTACTGGATGCATTCGGTGGCAGCTGAATAGCATATCCGCTCGATTTAATAGACTTGCGTTGTACATTAATACCTCACTCGTACCAACTGCGCTTGGACATTTTCTTCGGCAATTTCTAAATGGCTGGCTTTTTGTAATTTTCCACGGAGCTCGATGACGTAAGCTTTTTTTGTTACAGCATAAGTGTTTTGCAAAGTAAATGGTTTTACCGCGTATTCTGCGAGCTTTGAGATAACGTCTCCGAAAGCGACGACGACTTGCGACTCTTTGATCTTATCATCATCATCATCATCATCAAGGTCCCTCCGAAACATTAACTCCATGATGGATGATACACTATTATCAGCGTGTGCACAATTGCGTAATAATTAAACCAATAATTCACTTATATTACCAGTCTTTATTGCAAATCTAGACTCAACAACGTGACAATATAAACAGATAATGTCCGTTGATGTCACATTCGTATTACGTAAATGGTAATATAGCCAATGATTTTATAATCACCGGAATTGTCTTGAACAGCTTTATAGGAACATTCTAAGCACGCCGAAGAATATAATAACGGTTTATTTTCGTTTTTGAAATGGAAAACAACGATAACAAATACTTTGTTTCGTCGATCACGTCACCTTCACTGCATCTATATTCAATTTGTGTAATACTCGTATAACGTAAAAGATAGGTATTTTTGACAAACTGTATAAATTCTAATGTTACGAAAAGCTATCCGAATATAACTAGTTGAACCAAAGTTTCACTTACCTCGGAAAAACAAAGATGATTACTTATATAGATTTTTTATTAAAACAACGTGGCAAGATACCGGTTTTCGCTCGGCCGGCTGCCTGGCTCGGCTCCCCGACGTCTAGCAAAGATGCGATAGTCAATGGTCTGAAAATGTTTTGCATGGAATTGATTAACCCCGTGTCAATCTATATCAGGGCGATATTGTCTCGGACGTTATTTCACTCTTTGTTTTTAAAATTTTCTTCCACAGCGGATACAGGAGCTTTGGTCATGAAAATGTCATGTTTCCAATGTTGCGTTTATTTTTCATTATTTACATAGATCTCTTGTAGGATTAGAAAAGCTTCTGTTTGGCAGACGTGCTATCGCGCATCACAATAAGGATGAGTTCTCACGGTAGCGCTCGAGAAGAGCAGAGAAAGCCTTATCTCATGTATCGGAGCGCGAACAATGTGAAGAGCGTGTCGATGCTTATCACCGCGGCCTATCTAGTGCTCATTCTACTTTCACTCAACTTCTTGTGTCACTTCTAACACCACCTTGTTTGTGCTCGTCTTGTTAGCACTGTCGGAAAATGTGACAAACAATATTTTCTTTGTGAAAGTCACCATTCCATCTTTCTTGATCAATAATCCCCTACTATCAATATGTGAATGACCTGACCAACATTGTTTACCTCAAAATATGTAAAGCGGAGAGACCTTTTTAGCGTTTAATATTCAATAACACATCCATAAAGGCATTGTGTCGCTGGTTATGCCTGTACGGGGGACGGCGCGCATGTTAAACTGGGCTTGTCGTGATTTAGTGCAGGGCAGACCGCTGCGCGCACGCAGCCCACGGGCCTAATTACAAAGTGTAATGAGGCGGCGACGCCCGCGCCCGTTGCAGCGCTTGACGCTTCTACAGATGGATGGAGCTCTAAGAACGCACCCAATGATGTTTACATTACTGTCAGTCGTAAAATTTGCGATTTTATGCACATAAATTTTCCTCCGGTGACATCTTAGTGTCTTGTAAACGATACAGGATAATATTTTATCTACATGTTTCTGTTGCTAATATCTATCTATACATATATGAATGTTTGTTGGCAAGAGTTGAGACAGTTTCAAATCAGATTTGGAAAGAACTATCATATTTACGTAAATAAATTTATTAATAATTATTAATAAAGAAAATGGAAAAAAATCTTAAATAAATCGAGATAAATAATAACTTGTATTATTAAAACATCTAGATTAACCATCGAAAGAAGAACAGTCCAATATTTACAAACATTCTGTGCAAAAGCTGTCGAGTCTGTTAAACATAACCTCAACGTACGAGATTAAGACGAAACATGCATTAGCATTGCGCTTCATCTTATCCACAATCTGATCGCTTACAACTCTTTTAATCTCAAAGACTATGTTCCAATTAATTTTTTGCCACACTCGCGCCGTGATATGTATCTTCAAATCCCTGCGGTACGAAAGTTTGATGGACTCGGCAACTTGTTACATAATGAATAGAACGAGGCCCACAATTCGTTAGTACACGCACGACTGAACGCGCCGGGTTACCAAGCGAAGCAAAAACAAGTAGCGTGGATGAAAACAGAAATTATAAGTCCAAATATTTGAATTTGCGGTACGCGAAAACAAATAATCTCTAATTTGTGAGTATTGGATGAGCATTATTTTTTTTGCTGGGCATGTTGCAAACTCGCCAATTCGAGCTTCGACCCGTCATCGTGTCAATCCTGACGGACAGCCGAGTGTTAATGCTTATTGTATGATTTATAATTCGAGACCAATAAAAAATCTTTTCAATAACTCGCCTAACAACGGTACTATTATTTATGGGCGGTTGTTACGTAAGTTTTTACTATTGAATGCGATTTATGTTTAGCCAGAAATTAAATGATCATCACCCTACATTCCGGTAACTCTGTTCCACTTTTTGCGAGGCTTGAGCTTGTTTTACGATTATTTTAGGTCTGATATCGTTTGAGTCATTAATCTCTGTGTTACCTTTGTTAACCAATGAGTACCGATATTTGGATTTAGGTTGATTCGTCAAGCCTGAAAATTTTACTATACCTATTTATTCGTGTACTACTCTTAAACAAAGTGTAAAAAAGTTGGTTCAAAATCAACGTCTCTATTAAAATAACTGAGAGTAGAAAAAAACTTTCAAAAGATGTTTATAAAAAATGAAATCAATAGATCCGTTCTATAATTAGGTAGGTACTAGAGGTTTCTTATTCGCAATTCTCGGTAAATTGTCAATTTTGTTTCTTTTGTTGCAGTTACCGCCACTTTACCACCACAGAGGCCTTGGATACCTCTGACTCGACCAAATAGAAGTCGCCCAACATGTAAGTAATCATTCTCATATTTAATATTAATGGTAGTATCATATTCAGCAGGATTTATGCATCCAAGATTCCGTTCCCTGTGTTAATTTTAAGGATACCATCTAGTCCCATTACTCGAGTCAGCGTGTAATAAGATTCATGATTATTCGCAATGTTATTATGATTAACAAAAAGCTCATCAAATAGTCTGCCATTAGTAAAGTGTCATAGTGGCGTATGGGCGCGGCGTACGCTGCACGGGCCTCATAAATAACCAAATAGAGACCGCCCCATTGCAACGGTAATGTTTTCCAGTCGTGGGAGAGCCGGGATACGTAGCTGTATCTACTTAGAAGGAACCCTGGATCAACTAGGAAATGCCTCATGTTTCTCTTGACGTTTGAATTTTAATAGGCATTAAGATAATTATGGCGACTGACTGCGCCTGCCTGCGCCTACAGTTTCAATGAATATTTCGCTTTACATAAGTTTATGGTTTATTATTTGTGTGGCATCGTGTCAAGCATTATGCCTCTTAATTCGATTTTTTTTTATTAGGCTCATAAGTAACGAAGAAGCTGTAAGTAATTGATAGGGAGAAATTGATAGGCGTTTCAGTTGATTTCCTTAATCGTGCTCACGGCCGAGTGCATGAAGGGAGGAAGTGCCCTTCGTCTCACCGTCTGCGAACAATGCACAATACGAGACATTGGATGTGCGACCTCAATTCATCCGCTGGAGTCTCACACAAATCGATACTATCCTTATTTGCCTGAGAAATTGTTCCGACCTGTTGCACTCTCGATGGCACGCTATTTTTTCCTCTTTCTCTATCACTGGATCCATTAGTATTGCTCCAATTGTTTTGCTTTGCTAAGAACGTGCAGTCGTACGGTGACTTGTCGAATCCCCTGAGTTTCACGTATAGTTTTCGGTTTCATTCCTACTAATCGTCGCGCCATCGGTTTCTTGAACTCTCACCTTATTAACTGTCATTTTGATATAGATTTGCCACGCTTCGTGAATTTGCGTTGACAGGTCTACGAATATCCTTTGGCCGCGTACGAAACTGAAACTACTTAACAAACTTATGCGGCGGCGGTCAGACTTGATGATGACTTTTATGATGGACAATTTTATGCTATGATCATAAAAGTCACGCGAAGAAATGTTAGTTTCTCCGCACACACAAATCATACTTGATCTTTGTCAGCACGAGGAACATTAGATTTGCAGATTTGGAGTAGTTAGCCGGTTAGCGGATGTCACACTGTTATGACTAATCTTCCGGCTGATTTAATGACAACAGATACACTTGTGTGAATTGCCGCTGTTTTGATTCCGCGTATCGAACCACCCTCCTAATGTTTAGGTTTACACGTAAGTACAGCGAATTGCAGCATAAACAGAATTGCATTCAAACACGTTCCGTAACATGTCATACAAAATACCCACGTAATGGCATCGCTTATAACTATAAACAGGCGGCTCAGCGCCTCCCTCCATTATATTCAGATGAGACGAGATAGCATCCAGCTGTTTTATTTATTTTTTATTGCTCGCATAAACATCGAGGCACGAGTGAGATGTTCTGATTTCTGATCGCTGTGAAAATATCGCAACTGTTAAGAAAATGCCAACCTTCAGTTGTGGAGATGTGGAGATATCGATTAATTGGGAAAAGGCAGGCAGTAACATCTATATAGCCTGTGACATGCAATAAATGAATCTAATCTAATCTAGTCGACTATGTACGCGTGTTGGGGTATACAATATTCCTGACATCGCAGTATTTTCGCAGTAATATTGTTCCTGGATATGCCACTATTTGTATAATTAAGATCAAGCAAGATGCGTTTAGTTGTTTTAAGAGGTGTCAGTTCAGGTATTAATTTTTTATAACCTATGCAGATTCACGGTAATGGAACAACTCCTCTCGTTTTTCCTAAAGCTTCTTCGATCATATATACGAGTACATACGGGTGGCATTAGGAATTGTACGTATATTCATAGTTCAATCAATCAATCAATATGTTTATTTGCTCAAATATGTGTATATATACATGTTATTATTTGTATTTACAGCAAGCGTTCTACATATTTCGTCATATCTGACATGCAAATTTATCTATAGTTATCGTATCATATTATCTGTGTGTCCATAATTGTCACATCCTCTGGCTGTCGAGACAATTTATCTTCGTTTGACCCGCTCGTTGCTCTTTTGCCATTCACTTGACCTGTGACATCTATAAAAATCAACAAAGTATCCTGTCACTTGCCCTATTACTTACATACTATGTTGTGTGTACTACCTACAGTGTTTACAAAGGTCACTTTGATAATGAAATTTCTTATAATATTTACAAATATCGCAATATTAATTTTGAAATTAAGAAATGTGTGAATCACGTTTATCAAAGACATAACATCGTCTGAAAAATAAGTCACATTCCATATAGGAAATGATAATAACATTGATTTTATTTATAGAAGAGCAATATTCCAAGTATCCAGGAAGGATTGCAACAGATGCGCGTTCCCATTCAACCGACACCACATGTTGGCGATCTGCGTGCCTTTCATGTTCAATATAATGACTCTATTCACTGCAATTATAGACTTTCTTATGCAAATTATTGCAGAGTTTATAGTCGACCGGTGCTTTACTATCACGTTGCTAGAACATTTTCAGTTCACTATTTAATGATATAATGGACAGTGTAGTCTATATCAAGCATCACGATTCACGAAGCGAGCTCTCTATTATTTTCCCTATATGATTTTCTTGAAGCTTACAGATATACTTATACGTTAACTTTACTTGGTAGATACAATAAAGTAAATCGGACTAAAATGCTCGCATATGATACCATTCTATTGGCGGATTTATCTGATGCCGAGCAGTCTGAGACCAAGTGTTATTCAACAACTACTAACGAGCGACTTGTTAACACCTATGGAAGCTACTTGCGTCACTATTTCCATCCGGAGCATGCCCGAAGGTGATCTAATGAGTTCGCAACAGCACCTGGCCGAATAAAAATCTTCGCACACTTAAATAGTTTTTAATGATAGTGTTTATTCAGGCAAAAAACTTATCTGAATAGCTCACGAATTGTATTAATTCATATTGCGAATGAGTGTGACTAACAAAGTAACGGTACCTGCCATTTTCTAATCAAGTTTATAAATTGTTCTATTACGATTATGTAAGATTGCTTCGATGCTACCTTTTGATGGTCCTTTCCTGTTAGTTTTATTATACAATTGTTAGTAAATAGTATTTGTATGTTATGTATATGCCAATCAGACATATTATAGCGACCAACACCGTTAGTGTCTCCTCTATTGTTCTCTCTCTGTGCACGTAGTATCTCACCATCGTCGCATTTAAAATGAAGACACGCGTCCACATGTTCCACAATATTATTATTTTGTTATTGTCTCCGGGTACTTTCATTGCGCCTTGCTCGTAGTTCCTTAAGCGGACGATTATCAATGCGTGTATTGTTTCGCGACATTTGGCATGTGTGCCGCGTCTTTTCGCATCGCATCGGGCATACAATGGCTGTAGTTGGAGCACGTGCTGCGGCTTTATTGATCCTCCGTCGCTTAGAGTTACCAGGTGACAGTGTGACGATTAGATACCACTACACGATCCTTATCAATTTGTCCCGAGCACAGAGGGTGACCGATCTCCCTGCATTGTGTTGTCCTTCAAACCGTCATTCATCCGTCGACATCGCATTGTTTTACAACCTCCGTTCTCGCTCCTTTTGTCCTTTGATTGACTGAAACCGGAGGCGATTAAATCTAGATAATTGCATCTTCAAGGTCTTCCACGAAGTCGACATTTAGACAAGCGGCTCTCATTCTGCAGAGCGCGTTTTGATCGCTGTAATGAGACGCGTGCGAATGCACAGCGTCCGCATAAATCTGAAATAATGGCGAAGAGCGTGAGAGAGCACAGTCGTGCCACGTTAGTTTATGTAATAAGTGGATACGTTGAAATTACTTCGTCGCGCGTATTGAGCCCGGGATGGCTGAAGCCCAATTTTTCTGCTTAAACCTGTTTTAACGACATAATACCTGTATTTTCCAACTACTTCATTTAATACCTACGGCCATACTGATGTATGACTCTATTTAGATACCCCGTAATAAGGAGTATAAGCAGTATCTGTACGTTCTCACTGGTAAACGCTATGTCGTTTCTGTCATTAACAATGATCATAATGCACTCCACACGAATAGCTCGGGGGGCCCGAACATGACTGTTAGAACGGCTGCTAAACGGTCCGTTACATAGGAAAAGAATATACCTAAGCGGACTGGCGTTATTAACAAATGCATAGCATATCCTTTTAGTATTTTTTTTTTCCTATTTAGTTACGGGAATTTAACGACTCAGAATAATAATAAGATAAACCTTAATGCACTGCAAAAAAAAATGCACTTTCAAATGCGCTAAAAAACTTGCAGTATTGCTGATCCAAAACTAAATGGGAAAAACACATGGCTCCGTTAAATCTAGTCAATATGTAAATGATAGTATGTAGGTAACAATGAAGTACTATAAGAATATAAATTACCCAAACCTATTGTAACTCAAATTAGAAATTACTAGGGAACAATAATTTTCAGTCACGCATCGCGTCCGAACGCTCACGACCGCTGGCAAGTGTCAGCAAGTAATTGATTCGATGAATGTTTTATAGACACAACGCTGTTGTTGTTCCAGGTATCTTTACCGTTATGTGCTACAACGTCCTCTGCGACAAGTACGCCACGAGACAGATGTACGGATACTGTCCCAGCTGGGCCCTGGAGTGGGACTACCGGAAGAAGGGTATTTTAGATGAGATTCAGACACTATTCCGCTGACATCATTAGCTTGCAGGTAAATATAGATGTTGCGATACTAGATGACGTTTTCTAGAACTTGACTTAACTATTTCACTTACCTACATAAACCTATTTTGAAATATGTGTGCCTCGAAGTATAGTAGATTGCCTAATTAAATCCTGTTTTAAAAACATTTTATGTAGTCAGACTTGTACTCACTCATAAATGGTTGAGGTACATCCTTTTTAGGATAACAACAACAAGTGCTTAGTTTTATCTGATTGGATCGTTTTTGAACCTTTCCAGGAAGTGGAAACCGACCAGTTTTACAACTTCTTTTTGCCAGAACTGAAACAAGATGGCTACGATGGCATCTTCTCGCCCAAGTCCCGCGCCAAGACCATGTCAGAAACAGAGAGAAAATACGTCGACGGATGCGCTATATTCTTCAGATCTTTGAAGTAAACTTGATTTATTGTTTTTTGGCTTTGTAGATGTTTTACGTCATCATTAATTTTCATACATTATTTTAGTTAACTTCTCCTTACGTTCGCACACGTCGTAACCTAAGCATATGCAAGAAAACTTTCTAACTAATCTACAGCCGTAGTGTTACCGTATCGTACGAGATGTTTCATCTATGTAACATAAATATGTGCGGAAGTTCTCTTACTAGTTTTGTTGACTACATTTATTTCTTTAGTTTGACAAGTATAAAAAATTAACAACGAATCTTCACTACCTTTCAGATTCTCAAAAGTAAAGGACCATTTAATAGAATTTAATCAGCTAGCTATGGCGAACAGTGAAGGTTCAGACAACATGTTGAATCGAGTCATGCCGAAGGATAACATTGGGGTAGCGGTTCTCTTGAAGACCAAGGAGGCTGCATGGGAAAATGGTGAGTGCGGGGCGGATGGTGGTGTACTGAAATTCAAGAATGAAGGTACGGGATAGAAATTAAAATTTGAAATATTAAGTTTATTGCAATGATTTTTGTGTATGTAAACAGATTTGACCGAAATGTTCCTTAGATAGTAAATGTGATTTGAAAAATAATAACTTAACCCAATTCGCTGTACACATCTGAGCATGAGTTTAATAATATAATATGTACTTGCAGCAGCAGCAGCAGCTGTTATTTCCCGTTTCTATTTCGGGAAATCCCTTCTTAGGGTACCTTTACGTTACAAAAGGAAGCCACAGTTCAAACGTCACGTTTCTAGTGGCTAGCCTCGGCATTAATTAATCAACTAACAATAGATGTAGTCTACCCCATCTCCAGCCACAAACGCCACGTCCTTTTTAATTGGGGACAATTGTACATCTGCCAGGCATACCAACAGACTCTTCGATGGTGGGCCAGGCTATACTGGTGTGTACGGCGCACATCCACTGGGACCCGGAGTTCTGCGATGTGAAGCTCATCCAGACGATGATGCTGAGCAACGAGCTGAGGAGTATCCTGGACGACTCGGCGCGCACGCTGCGCATCTCGGGCCAGCGGGACAACGTGCAGCTGCTGCTTTGCGGGGACTTTAACTCGCTGCCTGATAGTGGTATGTTCGTTTTTTATACTAGGTACCTACATAGTTAATAGCGGACGGACCCCTCCGGCCAGATGGACTGATGGCTTAAAGAGGGCGGCTGATAGTGACTGGATGGTAGAAATGGGAGATCGAGCCGTGTGCTCTGGCGTGCTCTGGGTGCAGTCCACTACTGACCGGCTGTGGACTGCAATAGGCTGACAAGATGAGACATAGTTAATGCTTCAAGGTTTGGAACCTACCATAACCTATTTTACTTCGCCGTACATGAGCAGAATGCACTGCTTCAAGCAGTTCGTGTATTGCGGTTTAATGGTTACACATACGGCTGTGTTGTGTTGCAGGATCGAGATCCCGCAGCCTGGGTAGCGGAGATGAGTAAAGATCAGACAAATCGCCTTGAGTTCTTTAGTCGGCTTACGACATGTCGAAGGAGATGCAGCTGATGTAGTCTAGTGAAGCTCTGCATCTATTCAGGATTACTAAGCCAATAACAGCAGCTTGACAGAGGGCGCGTGCGTCCGCATACGTGACGTCGTATGTCGCGATATGTCGACAGATCCGGCCGGTTATATAGACTTAAAACAGGATTTATTGTGATCCGCTTCTGTCTGAAGCCTTGCCGGCCGTTCGGTGGAAACGTACCCTTGAAATGAAACATATAGTCGTCACGCCTACTGTGTATGTTGCAGGCGTAGTAGAGTTCCTGTCCGCCGGCCGCGTGTCGGCCGAGCACCGCGACTTCAAGGAGCTCGGCTACGCGAGCACGCTGCGCCGCATGCCCGGCTCCGAGCACGAGTTCACGCACAACTTCAAGCTCGCGTCCGCCTACAGCGAGGACATCATGCCCTACACCAACTACACGTGAGCACTTACCTACAGTGCCGTGAATAGGGCCACCGGTGCCCAGGCACAGGGCGTAGACTCTGGGGGGCGAAAGAGTGGCTAGACCAGTCAGGAGCAAATAGGGCACAGGGTGCAGAAAAGGCTATTTACGGCACTGCCTTTCGCCTGTTCTTTTCAACATCTTACAGTACGCGCGACGGATCTTCGTAGCTGTAAACTTTAAAGAAAGTGCATGTCTATTTGAGAACTGAAGCTGAGAGTCAATTTAACTAGTAATTTGAGCCAATCATTGGGAAATGGATTGCGAAAACATACTCTTGCCGACTTTTGCGACCCGAAAATGAATACATTTGTTTTTTCTCCTTTTTTTTTTTAATGTAGTTTTGTAGTTTCTTAGAATTTGTTTAAACGTTTCTTTAACAAACTTCTATCTATTCAATCGAGATTTATAATGTTACTTTTTCTCAGCACCCAAAACATCTAATTTTCTGCTCCCTCCAGAATATAATATTAATGTCGTACGTATTGTTTCAGATTCGACTTCAAAGGCATAATCGACTACATATTCTACAGCAAGCAATCGATGACGCCGCTAGGGCTGCTCGGGCCGTTGTCACAGGAGTGGTTCCGCGAACACAAGGTCGTCGGCTGTCCGCATCCGCATATCCCTTCAGGTACAATAAAAATACACCACACACAGAAAATTATATCTGCAGTATGCGCGCAATAGAACCGATGGACAGTGTAGTAAGCGATCTTCAACGAAAATATTAAGTATTGTTCAAATCAGACGGAAGAGTGGATGGAAGGGTTAACCTCGCCGGACTTTCACCGATCTTCAAGGTCAGGTCAAAGTACCCTAAACCGACGATGCATGAAGTATCATGAAAGTAGATGAAGCGAAAGAGGTGTGTCAGGATCGTAGCAAATTTTTTTACCCCCGGGAAAGAGGCGTGATTATTATGTATGTAATCTATTCAAGGATCTATGGGCGCATAATGTGTAATTCATATAAAAGACAATTACAAAAATTTGGTCCTTCGAGCCGGATTAGAACTAACCTATATTTACTTTCTTTAATGTAAAAACAGTAGTCGTGCATGTTTGACTATAATTTTGAAATTTCTCATCGATTCTAGAGTGAGTTCCACCTATTGAACGATGGCGCTAGTTTCTGTGTGAACTGGATACAATGTTAGTTTAGTTCGAATGCTCGAAATATATTCTATGAAACGAACTCTTCAATAGTAATCTTACATTCCAGATCACTTCCCCCTGCTGGTAGAGCTGGAGATGACGGGCACGCCCAGCAGCAACACCAACGGACTCATCGGACGCAGGTAGCAGTCGCCGCGGCCCCGCGCCCGGCGCGCCCGCTAGCCGTCCCGCTCGCACACGCCGCCCGCCGCCGCGCCAGACAAGGACGGCGCATGCCGCCCTGGTACTTGAATGTCGGTCGCAGTAAGATCGATATATTTTTTAAAATGTAGTTCTCATTTGTAGATAAACCGCCGCGCGTTCATGTCGCCCTGGTACTTGAATGTCAGTCGCAGTAAGATCGCTCTATTTTTTAAATGTAGGTTCTTAATTGATAATTTGTAGATAAACCGCCGCGCGTTCCTGTCGCCCTGGTACTTAAATGTCGGTCGCAATATAATTGTTATAATTTTAGTGGTAGATTTTCTGAGTAAAATAAATTATTGTCTCGATACCTGGGTCTCCTACATTGACTGTCAAAAAAAAAAATTATAAGAAAAACATTTCAAAAACTTTTATTGAGTACATACATAGCATTTTTATGTTGATTTTTCATTTGTCATATTTTGACAACCATTTAATTGGAACTCCACTTATCGAATGTTTTCTTATTTTCATGGAAACTTATAAAGTCTCCCATTGATATTTGTACATTTATAATCCACCGCGCATTCATGTCGCCCTGGTACTTGAATGTCAGTCGCAGTAAGATTTAATTTTTAACTGTAGTTTTAATTGATTGTAGATAATTTATATTGCGATTGATATCTATTTGTACTGTTACACGTAATTATGTGTCTCAAAAAATTATGTAGTGATATTGAATAGTATATTTTTCATAGTTAATCGGTAACTTGTAATATTATCAATATTTTTAAAATAAGACTAAACAGTTTGAATAGAGAACTATGTAAATATTTTACCAAGTACATCTAATTCAGAACGTTTGATGAACATTTATCAACTCACGCGCTTATAAATGATGCCTTTGCATACTAGTTCGTGTAGAAAATTGCCAGATGACACCTGAATCAATTTAACCAATTCGCTCTAAATTTTATAGGTACAAGTTCACTAAATCTGCTATTTGCTTTGCCTAAAATGTTGTGGACTGATATAATATTATATAGTTACGTTTTTAAAAATTAAAGCAGTTGAACATCTACTTACAAACGTGATGCACAAGTAAGTTCATGAAACTCATATATTACCCTCAGCGATTTCTATTAATCATATTATTGGTCTAATTTCATACAACATCGCCTTAAATGTCATTATAAAGAGATTTTAAGCTATGTTTTAAATGTAAGGTAAATAGGTATAGGTTACTTTTACCTAAACAACGAATGACGGGCGAAAAATGGCGACATTTTCAAGTAAAATAAAAAATGGAGTAAAAAAACTGACTTTACAATAGCTACATCTGTTAATATCGATGCACAAAGATCTAATATTATTTTGAAGTTGACAACACATTTTCAGCTGTTTCACTCACATAATTTTGTAGGTAAAGTGTGAGTGAGTGAGAGAGTCGAAATGTCAATCCATGTGTATTTATTAGTGTGCCACTAGTGCCACCACCATATTTTCTTTGTACTTTGGACTACCTTTTTCAATATATTAGTTTACTGTTAGCCGAGTATTGTATTCTTTGCTCAATTTAATTACATTACAAACATATTTGACTGCTATTGACATTTTTTTAAGTGCCGGGATCGGGCATGTTAGTATTTCCATGTAAGCAATAGTCTATGTGGTGAATTTTTCTATAACATTTTCTATCCGTGATATAATTAATATCTTAGACCGTGACGTGTGTGCAATGTTGTCTCCTTCCTAGTGTGTGTATAATACAGATCTGTGTGAGTTAAGTACACGTAATTTTTGACGATGAATAAATAGATTTTAATAAAGTATTTAAAAATATCGGACATACGCTTAATGTGTCAATGAAATGAAAATTATAAATTTCTCGAGAAATATAATATTTTTTCAATAGCACTAGTTCTGGCTTTCTCATTGTATAGGATATACAGTTGAGGAATGATGTGTAAAAGCAAATTCGTACACTAAATATTCTTTTGAACTATTTCTGTATGAGTATGCTTTATGTATGGTGTATGTTAAAATTTGCAGATGGTTCACGCGTGTTTGAATGTGTCAAACGTCCATTTACCTATCAATTTAGTGATTAAATTCCTCCACTGTATATTAATATTGTAGTTGATATGGGATTATTAGGCAATGTGTATGTAACGCGACCGAGTTGGGAAGGCCATTTGATATGTTTTAACATGACGACAAACAATAGCCTTCCTTACCTGGTTGCCTAATCTATATTTGTGGATCAGTGAGATTATGTCTGGGTGATCGTTTTTAAGTAAAAAATAGGGTCGATTCCGGCAGTCACACTTAAACCTAAATCAAATCTTAGTCAGGTCTATCTCTCTCCGTTCTTAACATAAATAGCTGAGAGAGAAAAGGACAGGTAGGACTAATTTTACGTTTAAGTTTAAGTGTGACTGCCAGAATCAACCATAATATGTGCCAACTTCATAGTGGTTTCAAATATTTACAGTGTTATCGCTGGCAGGGTGTGTGCAGTATAGTTTGGTTTGTTGTTTTTGTCGGTTTTAAAACTCTCAAATGTGCAGTTTTTCTGTTGTTTAGATTTCATGTCAGTCGGACGTGGTTTTATTTTTCTGTAAGTTGACTGCTCGTGTTAGATAACTAGGCACTTCGACCACTATGAAATTCTTCTTTGCTGACATTTCGAATAAGTAGACAGAATAGTTGTCAAGTTAGAGGGTGTTAGTTGGCACAAATAGATATACGGAGTCTGTAATACTCGATTATTTTTTATACATACCTGCAGGCCTATTGGCTATCTTTTTTGACAGTTCATAGTGATCATCGCTCAATTGAAACTTAACAACTAGAAGTGGCATAATGCCTTATCTGAAGAAAATTTTGACAACACACACATACATGTCAGTTTCAGTTCAATAAAATTCAATGAGTGATCATGACTATGAACTGTCAAAAAAGATAGCCAATACGGGGTCTGGTAATCTGTTAAAATTTACTGTCATAATTATTCAGTTAATGTTTGATAAAATTTCTATTAGGATTACATAAATATTTTTATATGGACGCATATCCACATGCCCATTCTACTGAAGTTTTCCTTTTGAGTTCAATTTGTTTCGCGTTCGTCCATTCGTATGGCGTCTCACTGATCGGCGATAGAATTGGCAGACTTCATGTCGCTCGCAATTCAACACAATTGGATGGTATGAGCGAGATGGCACGATCCAAGGTCGACTCATGTGCTTTAAGTGTTATGAAAGAGCTAGGTGTTAGTTGGCATGGTGTAGTTATAACGATGGTATAGTACAAGAGCTGTAGGTGGTATGTATACGCTGATTTCAATACATAAACTCGAGGTGATCTAAGCAAAATACGATAATTTATGTCAATAGAAGCCTGAAAGGTATTTCGATAAATCTACCGCCATATCTGAAGCTCCTTCTTCAGGCGTATTATGTACAACGTCCAAATAGTAAATTATCTTAATCCATGAACCTAAAATTGGCTTCCTAAAAGTATTTTCTAGGTGAACATGCTCCAATTTCGAACTCATTATGATAACGCCATATTTTGTCGCTTCTTACACCGTTATAATAAATAAACCAATTTTTTTTTTCAAAAATATCTTTTGGACATGGATCATATTATGTGTGACAGCGATAACAATAAATTTTATCAATTTATGTTCCCATATGTATCCCTTTCTAGTTTCTATTACAAATACCATTTTGCTATCTACAGCTACTAGCGATCGTATTTAGTCCAGGACGAAACAGCTTATGTCATAGTTCGAGTTTGTGTGTCAAAATCGGCTTTACGAAGACGTTTTACTGGCGTCCTTGTAGCGGTTAGGTGTGTGCGTGTCGGCGTTCAGAACAAAAAAGCGGGCGGCGATGACGGCGTTTAGTTTTAATGCCACAAAGTGTGTTGACAAAATCTCCAGCGAGACCCCCCTCCTCTCCCCGTCCCAAATCCCACCCCTAAAGTCTGTCAGAGTACGTAAGAGAAGAGTAGAGTAGCTTAGTGTTAAGTTTCTGGTTTTTGAAGCCTCCCACGGATTTCTCCTTTAGTTATAAGTAGATTAATTTGTGACAAGCCCCTTTTGAAATCAACTCAAAATATATCATTAGTTAGGTACAGCAGTATTGCGTTGCAGGCGTTTGCGAATGGTCTGAGAGTTTTGGGGGAAATTAATTTTGATTTTAGTTAAGTTTCAATCGATTTTTGCCGGAGGGATCCGAAGGATGTTTTTTATAGCGGGTTAGCATACTGGCGTAGTACAAATGTGTGTGTTAGTATTCGGCTACTGGGCGTGACAATGTCGCGGCTGTCCTCTGATTGGTTGAAGCTTGTACGGCGTTTCCGTTATCGGGATTGTTTATCTAACCCTTGTATATTGCGAGCTGTTGTGTACCTCGTCGTAGGTTGAGTTTCACATGTTATACCTTATATTAGGCAAATACTTAGACAGGTATGGATTTCTTGACTTATCTAACTACCCTAACTTATAGTTTTCTCCAGAGGCACTTACTTACTAGCTAGACCTTGATTTTATCGTTTTGACTCAAGATTAACTTACTGGTTAATAGATTAATTTCAATTATGTTGTTTATGGTTATATGTAGTTACTTTTCCGGGATTAGAAACACCAAGGATAGGAATTGGGACCGTTATTTGGGCCCCAAACTTGACAAAAAAAAAATGGTATTTTATTTTCACTGTCAGTAGATATAAGTGAAATCTGGGTATAACATGTGATTCCTCGTTGTGAAGCATTATTTGTCTCATTAAAAGTAGTGATACTTTTCTAATCTATCTAAATCGTTCTATTATAATATGACCTCTATACTATAACAAATTGGACCACTGCATTGTTGTATCTACGCTTATTTTGTCCTCTACATAAGATTTATTTCTAAAATAATAGTTATGTATGTACTTTTGAATATTTTTTTTATTCACGACTATTATTATGTATATCAAACGATAGGTGCTGTTGTATTATTTTCAACCTTAGTGCATTGTGATAGAAACGCCTCTCTTGAATCTTATCGCATGAAATTGTGAAATTTTTAGCCAAATCATGAAAAGGGTATATTGAATTATTACTTTTAGGATAAATGGGGTTAAAATGAAGTTTTATATGAATCAAATTTTACTACTGACGCTGTATTAATTTTCTATGTACAGATACATTTTTATTGTCATATCATGGTGATATTGTTCTTGTGTAAATTTAATGTAGTCTGTTGCGACATGTTTATTTGGAATATATTTACTGTTGTTGCTCTAATATATACCACAGAGTACAAATTACTCGAGATCATGACAGTCCAAGATTATCTTTAACTAAATAAGCATATAATATTTTCTAACAGTGAAAAGATTCCAAGTCGAAATGTCCAATTTGCTTCTGCAGCACTTTTAAATATATTTTTTTGTATTTGTGTCTGGCGAATTTCGTCCATTTTACGAAGCTATGATGTCTTTATTCCTTTTACTATACACTGGAGAAAATAGGACTAAACATCGGTTCTCACATGTGTTAAACGCCACACATGTGAGAACCGATGTTTAGTCCTATTTTAAGTCATGTTAAGAATTAACAATTTTTTTGTATAACTGAAATATAAGACTATTTTTCATTTTCCGTATTATTCTCAGCGTAGATCTATTTGATGGAATAAATTTGATGCTGGCTATATCTTGATTCCGTTTTAGAGAAATACAGCATCATTTATTCACCAATTAGAACTATTTGCATATCGAAATATCTGCCCTTAGTAGTCATTTATCTAATGTAAATTCTGACCTAAGAGATACAGTTTTCACTTTGACTACATTCTGAGTTATACTTACGCTTGATTCAGATTTAGGATTAATTATTGTAAATTTTTGGACGGTACGGTCAGCGGAAAAGCAACGAAAATATTTTAGCATATAGTATTTCATTTATTCTCTGTAATTTTAATTAAAATAACAAACATCATTGTTAGCATTTTTTTATATAATTTAAATAGAATCGGATTTATAAATGTTAAATAGATAACTATTTTGAGAAATGTATGACGATTTTGCTAGCCGTACAGCAGACTGGCCGAGCCGACTTTGTTCAGTATTGACAAGCCAACAGAACACAACACGATGCGTAAGTATCGCTTATGAAGCTTTATTGTAACAAGTTTATCTTATCTGTGGTAGAACATATATGATCTCTTATTTTTAATAGAATTTTGATGGACATTTTTACTTAATAGTTTTAGCCGTGTGTAGTGTTGAATATGATGTTACCTAATATCTTACGTAACGTTTGTTGTATTCACTGTATGTATAGCTCTTTGCAAGAGTTGATGCGGTATATGTAACAATGCTCAGGGTTATGTTAAGGACGCTATCTACTGATTTCTATTAGATTTGGCTCTTTTAAAAATTTGTAATTTAATCTCAAAAATCCGTTTTTCATTCATTATTAATTTTGCTCCCTATAATGTCAACTAAATATTACTGATTTGCACATTTTTTCTTAATAGATAGAGTCCATAATACGCCGTGTCGTTTTGGATAGACGTTTTCGAATTTAACACGAAGCCTTCATGTTCTGTACATTTTATTTGTAAATATGTAATTTCGGTACCAATTAATGCTAAACTACGGGCGAGCCGTATTGTCAGCCGATTGGACTTCTGCGCACATCAATGCTCGACAGAGATTTTTTTATGATACCGCGTTTATACTCACCTCATTTCTGAAGCAGCTAGAGTGCGTTTCACCCAATAGTTCCTTTGGTGGCGCTAGTTGCTGTGTATAAATGACCACCTTGTAAAGCAAACAAAAAATGTTCGTTCAAAAACCATGCATGGGAGCTATTCTATGAAACGTACTCTAGCATGGAAGCGGACAGAAGTTGATGGGACATTTTTAAATAACGAATACCGTGTGTTGCCCATTTACGTGTCCAGTTAGCAAATAAGGTTGAGTGTGAACGCGCCATAATAGTTACAGTAAGGTGTATCTCGATTCACATTCCACAGAATCTATCGAATTAGCTCAACACTAAAGACTGTTCGAGACTTTGTAATTAATATCAAGATATTATTAAAGTACCTAATCTATAAAGAAATAAATATTTTGTGATACACCTTATCTAATTTACAAATATCGTTTAAGATCGCAATAAACTCGCTAGTATGTAAGGAGAAATGCTTTACGTCACTGTGATAGACAATACAGAATTGTTTAAAAGAAAAATACCTCCATTTACGAGTTTTTCTAGAGAATCTTACCTCAACTTGCCGACTTAATCATACTGTGAATGTGGCGCGGCTTAAAATAATACATAATAAGTAATTAAATGTTCATTTCTTTTAAACACCGTATGTAATGTAAAATTGCGGTTTTTACTATACAGCTGCGACAACGACGCAGTTTATGATTTAGAAAATTTCTGAGTCTCGAATTTTCATATGCATATGCAGTAAGTTTGGTAATGATTCCTTAGATTGACTTTATGGGCCAGTTCTTTGATCAGAGTTAAGCTTACCGATTACTTAAAATACATCAGAATAAAAATCCCATTGATGTATTACATACTTCCTCAAAGCAAAAATCCATAGTTTTCCTAATTGTAATCAAAATTATAGATAAAAAGCTTAACTACTGAGCAAGTAACTGGCCCTAACACAAGCATTTATAGGGATAATTAGAATGACGTAGGCTTGATTTTGTGATAAACCACATTATTGTATAGAACAACAGACAGCGAAGTATCGACAGATTGGCGACATGTAATATGAAGAAAATGTACAAAATTGTATGTGCAGAAGTTCGGCTCGCGATTTACTTACAAGGGGATCAGGAATAGAGTGACTGTGTGCATCCGTTGACATTTGTAGATGTGCTCAGTGGCACAGTGCTGTGTTCTATTCTAGTACCTATCTTTGAGATCATGTACCACTGTTATTTACGTTAGCAGATTACTCGTTTCCCGTTAGGACTGCTCGCGTACACTATGTTACAAACACGGGTGGTCTGAAGACTTAGTGCGAGTCTTCACTTCGAACTCGGTCGCGTTAACGTAAACTATTCCACCAATAACGTAATGTGATTGGTTAGCTGCTTAACGTCAACGCGAACGAGTTCGAAGTGAAAACTCACACTAAGCCCTCTGATGTGAAGTCTATTCGTTCTTCTCTTGCTTACCTACCATCAAATGACAACATGAGCTATGCTTAATTAAAAATTCGACCCAATACCGACATACACTTACCTATTGTTCTAAAATTATGAAAATAGAGATCATTGTTTTGACATCTAGATTACTAATTTTAATGATTTGGTTATAATTGTAAGTATACTAACAAGTACCTGTTTGAATGTATGTGTGATACATATCTAGAAATGTCAATGTATGTTTGTGTGCGTGTGCGTGCGTGCGTGCGTGTGTGTGTGTGTGTGTATGTGTAGGGCAGATGTCAGTTGTGAGCCCGCGCAGCCCGTGTCTCGCTGTGCCGTTTGTGGACACATTATGTATATTTGAATGAATCAAATTATAAGAGAATATGAATTTTTTTCATGGTTTTATTTGATACAAAACCTGTGTGCTAACAAATAATCCGAGGTTTAAGGCCACTTTCACCAAATAGTAATCTTCTAGGTAATGAGGTCATTTTATATTTATGAGATTACAAGTTATTAAAATATATACTATTTAAAAAGTAGTAAAAAAGTAGCAAGTGTGCTAATTTGCAGATAAAATTTATAATCTTACCGTGCATCCACAGTTACTATTTTATGAGCAACACTGCAACGTGGTAACATAGGTAATGTAACTTTTGTGGCTACTTGTTAATTATTATTGCTGATAGTGTTCATAAAGATACTAAGGATTTGTGGCAACATTTGTGGACAATAAATAACTTATATGTTGATGTATAACATTTGGAAATGTTGATCAACAAAAGGTAACTGCAGTGTGGATGCATGGTTAGCCTATGTAAGGACTTGAACTGTTAGTCCAAAGTTGGAGAATCCAAACAAACAGCCAGGGTGTGTTAATTCAAGTGGCGGAAATCGATAGATGGAAATTGTTTCCACAATAGAACAATCATAAATATTCATTATTCTTTATTGGCCTAATAATATTCTACTTACATATTTATTTACATTATAAACTAACAGCCTAAAAGTTAAATATACTTGAAAATAACATCCTTAAAACTATCTACTGTCTGCAGCTCCAAGGTGACAGGACATTGTAGCCAGTTGGCAAGCATCTCCTCAGTGTATCCTAGTAGGAAGTACATCTTCGTTGGAGACACTGCTCTTCTAATGATGGCTGCTACTCTTATGTGGTTAAACTGGCGTTTTATGATAACCTGAATAATGAGAAAATGGTAAGTTTGTTTAGGTACCATTATTGCATAGTAGATAAGTAATTTAACTATTGTAATTTAGGACCCCTCCCACCCCCTTGTCACACAATGTCACAGTTTAACGACACCCTCCCCCTTAACCTGTAACGTAATATATGGATGACTACTTATGTGGTAATTTGTTTGCATGAATGTGCCAATAGACCCCTTTCTAAAATATATTTCTTTTTGGATGGGGTCAATTGGGGTAAAGGTGAGCCTAGTGACTACCGCTACCTTTTAGACATAAATTCAACCATTTCATAAATAGAACTGTAAATAAGACAAAAAAGATTAATAAGTAAATACTCACTTCACTACAAACTAGACCATGCCATGTTCCAGTCATGAATCTGCGAATGAATTCATCTTCAACTGCAGTTTCTGGACGCCGGAGACCATCCTTCAAACTAGCTGTGTACAAATTTGAGAGTAAATATTTATACAGATTGATTTTAATTGACATATGTCACACTGTACTTACATGTATTCCAGGAATTCCATGATTTACGATGAGCAATAAAATGAGGAGGGTTAGCCATTTCATAGGTAAGTGGTCTGTCTCTCTTTTTAGTTATTCTGTACTTTCCGGATACAACCCTGTTTAAAGCTGTGGTAGTATGGAGCTGGCTTGCCATTACCGGAGTCCATTGGACAAGAGATACAGGTAATTTGTTCTAAAAGTAAATAAAAATATATATTTTGTATTGTGTATGTGTACTTAGATTTTAGGTTAGAATAAAATTATTCGTACCTGTAATGCTTTAACAATGGAGACGTTCATTTTATGTCCGTTTATTCAATTCAAATATAAAGAAGAAAGAAATTTAAACTTCGTTTTAAGTTAATTTTGCTCTAATTTTTTTTTTTTTTTAGTTTATCCCGAAGGAAAGGCAAGGGGAACTAAGCCCATACAGCCATCATTGTTTAGTAAAATGTATTCTGAATTTATGATGAATGACAATGATGATGAATGGAAACGTCGGGAAAATCCTCAAGAACAAGTGTAAAGTTAGTCAAAATGAAAAATTATTGCAGAAACAACTTACATGCGCCCATGAAGAGATCGTAATCCGGCTAAAGTTTTACTCGGCTTACCTGCGTATAAAACCATGCACACGCACTAGATTCACATCACAAGTAATCAAAATATAACTTATCTACCAGAAAACATCACTTTACGGACACATGCAAGCCATTTACAAATAAATTTTGATTTTCACAAGAAAATTACACCTGCACCCTTCCAGCTTTTCCCGCCGAATCCGTTTTAAGTTAATATTGCTCTAATTTTTCTGCATTCCGCGAGCAGCTGTTTTTTTTTAGTTTATCCCGAAGGAAAGGCAAGGGGAACTAAGCCCATACAGCCATTGTCTTTAGTTAATGATTTCTGAACATATGATGATGGATGAATAACGATGATGATGAATGGAAACGTCGGGAAAATCCTCAAGAACAAGTGTAAAGTTAGTCAAAATGAAAAATAATTGCAGAAACAACTTACATGGGCCCATGAAGAGATCGTATTCCGGCTAAAGTTTTACTCAGCTTACCTGCGTATAAAACCATGCACACGCACTAGATTCACATCACAAGTAATCAAAATATAAGTTATCTACCAGAAAACATCACTTTACGGACACATGCAAGCCATTTACTAATAATTTTTGATTTTCACAAGAAAATTACACCCGCTGCCTTCCAGCTTTTCCCGCCGAATCCAGCAGATTTATTTATGTATCATTTTTTTTTGTTTAGACTTTAGTTTATCCCGAAGGAAGGGGAACTAAGCCCATACAGCCATTGTCTTTAGTAAATGATTTCTGAATTCATGATGAATGATAATGATGATGATGAATGGAAACGTCGGGAAAATCCTCAAGAACAAGTGTAAAGTTAGTCAAAATGAAAAATAATTGCAGAAACAACTTACATGGGCCCATGAAGAGATCGTATTCCGGCTAAAGTTTTACTCAGCTTACCTGCGTATAAAACCATGCACACGCACTAGATTCACATCACAAGTAATCAAAATATAACTTATCTACCAGAAAACATCACTTTACGGACACATGCAAGCCATTTACATATATTTTTTTGATTTTCACAAGAAAATTACACCTGCAACCTTCCAGCCTATCCCGCCGAATCCGAAAAAAAAAACTATTTATGTATAAACGCTCAATGTCAAAAGCATTTTTTAAGTTATCCAAGAAGTGGGGCAAAGGAAACTGCCGCAATTCAGCTTGCTTAGAAAAAGAATTTGAATTTATAATGCCTAAGATAAAAATCACAATATCAAACCAAATGTAACGTATTAACTAGGTACTACATGATAAGGGGTAAGCCTACAGCCACATTTCGGACACAAATACAATGGTCCAGCGACAACCTATATAGTAAATTATTCTCCTCTATGTAGTAACGTTTGTGTTTTAGAGGCACGCGCAGTGATAGATTGATTAAGGTTATTAATTAATTACTTACTTACATGGGGTCTATGACTCATAGACCCCATGTAAGTAAGTATGGCTCAGGTCAATAGGTGGGAGGGTACCTACCTAAACCTAATAGGTATGTACTTAGTAATTTCTGCCACATAACACTACATAGGTACCTATTATTTCTGCTGACCCCATGTAGAGTCGGTAACCAGTAGGTATATCGTGAGATTTGTTTAATAAAAAGCCTTCGTAGTAGTAATCCATTGGGTGTGCTATTTTTACGTCTTATTTTAAACCTAGATTCGAATTTTATGTGAATATTTTAATCTCAATACCTACCTACTGATAAGATTTTTACTTACTCTACGTTTTCATAAAGTTTATAAGTAGATAGTGCTTAGGTAGGTACCTACCTATTTTTATGAAAAAATTGTGAACCTATCATAAATATCCATTACATACCTACTTAATTACCTAATTTAAAATATTCTACAGTGTTGTAGAAGATCTGCTTGCGTCCTATGCTTGCGTCGACGCTTAGATCTGATAATAAAAAAGAGGCCTATTTTTAGGAAATCCATGAAAAGCCGAATAATGTAATCGCCATAAAAAGCAGTCAGAACATTCGGTTAAACTTAAAATATTCGGTAGAACATAAAATCTGGCTGGGATTGAATTTAATACTATCAATATCGTTTATTTATCGGTGAACTGCAAAGAAATGGGTTTCTGCATAACTATACCTATCTATAACTGCACCAATCGTTAATTTTGTTAATTGATTTAGTTTGTACCTACTTATACAATGTGAACTGTAATTAAGTGGTGTTTGAAAACAATTCAGTGCTAACTAAGTTTAAAGATGGAAATAATGACTTTATATAGCGTTCCATTAATAGTTCTTCAGTTTCTGTTTTGTTATGGTGAGTTAATCATTGATTAACGTAATTTTGTAACGACTTTTTTGTATATACAAAATAAAAGTAAGATTTTTTGCAGGAAATGCTTACGATTATAAAAGTGATATTGCCAGCAAAATCATTTCTAGATTAGGTGATGTAAATAACTTAGCAATAGAAGAAAAGGCTACGCTTTTCGATAAGATTGAACGGAATTTGAAAAACAAATCTCAGGGTTTGGGTGTTCAAGCTCAAAAGTATGTCAATTTAATTATGCAAGGTGTTAAACTAAATGCTAACGAAACCTACATTAGTAATACTAATAGTACGATACAGAAAACACCAAAACAATCAGCTGTTCCTAAACACAATAATACTAAAATCTCACTAAAAAAATTAAGTCCACCAAGTTTAATTGAAAAAATTAAATTAGTGGCAGAAACAACTCTCCGCAAAGCTAAAACTCTGGAAGAAAGAAATTTAATAATGAAAAAACTCGACGAGCGAATATTCAATGCTGCTAGAATTAATCAACTGTTAACACGGAAATCTGGAGCTGATATAAGACAATACATACATTTTATTTTAGAAGGAATTGAAAAGCATGAAAGTGAATTTCGGAAAACAAATTTTAATATTAGTTCATCTTATGATGATGAAGATCGTGCGAAATTGAATTATACTAATGCAATGGACTTTAATAAATGGGGTTTTGTTAAAAAAATTGAAAATAATAACATATTAGATTTGACTAGAAGAAGTTTTAATAATACAGAAGATTGCGAAGATACATCTCATCCATGCGAGCATATAGAAAAGACAATATGCCTTAAATTGGAAACATTGATGTTTTTAGCCTGTGATGAAAATTCATTTGTAGAAACTAAAAAGTTGTGCGATGGTACTGCTGACTGTCTTGACAATACCGACGAGGAGTTTTGTGCGACACAAGGTTAGTACCTACTCTTAAAAAAACTTAACTTGGTTCGTTTCAGTAGGTACCTACCTCCCTATTAATGTATTGTATAAATAAGAACTTAGACTTATAAATTACTTTTTTTAAGCGCTCTATAAAAAATAACTACCAGGCCCCACTTTACTGAAATTCTTTTTAACCGACTTCAAAAAAAGGAGGAGGTTCTCAATTCGTCTGTATGTATAATATTTTTTTTACAGTAAATTATAAACTACAGCAAGCGATCGAGATTTCAGTCGAAGTAAATCAATCTTTTGTAAACAGATGCTTTTTAGCGGAAGAAATAAAATATAGATCACTGAAAAAAAATAAACCATTATCTGAGTTGTTATCAACAGAAGCAAAATTATTGAAAAGCCAGAAAAATATATCAATAAATGAAGACACAGAAAGTATATCGATTGTGAAAAATGCGTCTAACAAAATGGCTAAGTTTCTGTCGCATTTTTCAGAAACCATGAGTTCTGTATTATGTATCAATAACAATACGTTCATAAAATTAACTGCAGCTGTTCCATATAAAGATCAAAATGAAAACTTAGTCCCAGTTTTACCATTACCAATAAATGAGTATACACCTTGGTTATGTAGGTGTGGAGACCGGCTGTGTCTTTCTGAAAAATGTTCTGAAGATTGTAAGAGAGTTTGTGAAAATAAATATCTTTTAGGAGTATGGGAATGCGTAGCTAACAACTCGAAAACTATTTCTTTGGACTTAATGTGTGATGGAAAACTTGATTGTCTCGACGGATCCGATGAAACGGGTTGCATGAAAGGTTTATATTTGTTTGTCGCTTTTTGCTGGTTATTTGGTTTACTGATCTTTTTAAAGGGGCTATAATTTTATGTTCTACGTTTACAGGTGACGCTCGTGCAAAATTTGATGCAAGTAAACTTTTTGGACAGATACTCACCACATTAACTATAAAATCTAAAGATAACTTTGAGCAAGGAAAAAAACTTCTACACTTAAATAAACTCGTTACTAGTTTACAAAAAGTGGTTATCCAGTCAGATGTTCAAATACATGTAATAAAAAAGAAAAGAAATAGTTGTATTGAATATTTAAAATCATTGTATGAGAATATTAGGCAAAAACATTCTACTACTTTATCAGAATTGATGATTTTTATATGTATTTGACTGGCATTAAAGATAAATTGTTGAAAGCATTAAAAAATTCGCATTTCGGAAATGTACACTTGATATCATCTGAGGAATGTCTCTGCAAGGGGACGAAGTGTGCAGTGATGTGTTCTAAGTGGTGTGCACGGTTCTGTTCTCTTGAACCAATGCTCAGTCGATATTCTTGTAATCAATGGTCAACCAACAATTCCGTCCCTATTGATTACATCTGCAACGGAGTTAGAGACTGTTCAAATGGATACGATGAGAAGGGCTGCAAGAAAGGTAAAGAGTCATACAGAGTAACTATAAGCTCTTAAAATTAAATTGTTCAATTATGATATGACAGCGATATGTCGCTCTACACTTATAGCGGTATCTCGCAAAGAAAACATTTAAGAGTTTTCGGTTATTTTATACCAATTTAAGATTTTAGAGTTGTATCGACTTAAATTGATAGGTGATATTAATATAAAGAACACCTACCTAATTTCAATTTCAGAAGTATGTAGGAGCCATCATCTTCTGGTTTTACGCAAGTATTTACAAAGTGTTGGTGATAAAGGAACGTTTTTGGATGAAATTCTTAAAACCTGGACCAATAAAGTACGTACTGTATGTTTACTTTTAATTTCTAAATGACGCAGTCAGAGATCTTCAATGGTTACTTAAGCCACTCCTTAGTATTCATTCACAGTTACATCAATCAATTAAATTTTGAGTGCTGTTCTCTCTCGCCAAAATCACTCTTTAGTGGCATTGTGATATAGGACCGATGTTAAAAACCTACCTGAAACTTATTAGGACTAAGTAATTCAATGAATGTTAAGTGCAGCGTTTGTTTAACTTTAAATTGATCGCAGGTAATGGGTAAGTTGTTAACGACGGCATTCGATGAGAGGAAAAGACCAAACCGCGTTACTTTAAAATCGGTAATTGGACAAATACTCCGTGACTTTGTTCAAACCTACATGTCTTGGGAAGATTACAGGAAAAGAAAACATATAATTGGAGAAGATAATTTTAGAACCTTCACAGAAATAGCACAACGAGTATTAGATACAATGAAATTATGCACGACATAGGATAATTAAATTATTATAAAGATTAAATTATTATGAGTTTAATTTGATCCCTGTTCTGAGAAGAAAATTAAAAGTAGCGGTAGGTTCCATACGGGACATAACAGGTAAGCTAACTGGCGAAAATTGTGTCTGATTTTCAATCTAAGTATTTGAGGATGAATTGGGGATAATGGACCTACGTATTATACTTGAATTTTCAGATAGTCTCACACATAGAGCAATGCAATGTCATTATCATAGTTGGACTAGAATAAAATTAATCCAACGATACAAGACAATAGCGTTGACGAGTCCTTAGTTCAGAAACAGAAAATTATCACATAAAATTCAGTTACACAAGAAAATACCGTTATTTTTAAAAATAATTTGAAGAATAAAGTCTTCGATAAATTGATAACTGTAGTTACAACTTATTAATTACTAAGTAATGAGTCACAAGTAGACACTAGATAGTATACACATAAATGTGGCAATATCTGAGTCGTGTGATCAGTCAGTGTAGAGATACGAGCAGAACAACATGGCAGGTGAGTGTCTGATAAAGATAAGTGTAGGTACCTGGTGATAACGAATTTGCTAGAAACTGCAGGATTTCTCAAGGAATATCTTTGGCAATTTTGATTTTGGAAAACATTTAGATAGAAATGCCGCTGGCTCGCGTTATGATTTGAATCCAGCTCTTTCAAGGATTTACTTCTCTACCACGCTGGTTACTGTTTTGTAAAGGTTTCCTTTATTAACATAACTACCTAATAATTAATGTATCTATCACCTACTTATTGTACTAAATATCTTAGGCATATTTACTTATCCAATCAGTTATTCATAGATGGTGCGATTGCAAATGACGCGATTTCGACTTGGTTAGAGATTTGCATTACAAAGAAAGTAAACGTTACGTTTCTGAAGCTATCTACCTATTGTTTTACAAGTGATGTTTACAAGTCCAGAACTATCTTTTCTTGAATCTGCGAGTTAATTATACAACGCAATATAAATTTTTGTGGTTCTCTATGGTAAACCTCGTCTTTAGGTGTTTCTATTTTGTAGTGTTTATTAGCTCTTTCTTAGACCAGGGGCGGAGCTACACAGTGGCAAGTTGGCAAAATGCCATGGGCCCCTAGTAGAAAGGGGCCTCGGTCAAAGAAGAATCTCAAGTCCAACATTATTTACGGGTGCATCCGATGAATTTGCCACGGGTCTCGAACGGTAGGATACGTCCCTGGTCCCACCCAGCATGAAACTAAGGAAACGAGCTATGCATACAACTAAAGATATATTAGGTGTAAAGGGATATCCTATCAATAAAATCCAGATAAGAACGGGAAATCCTGTAATCTGCAGGTGCTTACTTAGAACACGCCTACAGCGGATTGATTATAATTATTATAATATAATTGATTATAAAGAAGGTTTTACGCATAGATTTAAGAAAAGCTTCTCTTCTGTAAATCTCTGGTTTTACGTAATTTAAGTAGATATCAAATACTTATGACTTGGATTTATTGCAAGAGAGATAACATACCCAAGTACAATACAATACAAAAAATATTTATTTGCTAAAACAACACACATAACATAGTAAACATAAAACAACATAACAGTAAAATATAAAACTAATCTCTTAACAATTATTTTAATAAATAACTATTCAACTTGTTCAGAACGGTTTGATAGAAAAGTCATAGATTGTAAGAAGATGTAGGTAGTGTTGGCGATTATTTTTACATCGGTTTCGAAGTATTTTTTATGTTTACATAACTGCACGTCATAGTGTATATTACTTATTAGTAAATACAGGTAGATCTAATGTTACTAACATTGTCATTCTCTCCTGTTCATCCACTCAATGACTAACACAGAAAAATACAGGTACCTAACATATGTAAGTTTATGATTTTTTGCCCAAGCCGAAATTAATTCGCTTTCCCGAATTCGCTTTTGCAATGTACCTAGGCGTCCATCATTAAATAAAAAATACATACCTTTGTTAAAATCTTTAATAAAATAACCAATGAATGATAACCGAAATATAATAAAACAACTTACCTTGCTTACTGGCATACGAATATTGATGCACTTTAGCTGTAGTTATCAGTTTTAGGGATAGAATACCTAATGGCGAACGAACTTTAACTTGAAATCATTCTTAGGCCAAATATTAACAATTTAATCGCTTGTTCAGGACGACCATACCCTGGCTATGGCCACCCACCACAGCCCTATCCTCCTCCCCACGGCATGCCGCCACACATGTACCCTTCAGCCCCGGGGGTAGTGTTTTACCCCGTCCACCCCGCCTACTTCTATCCTTACCCTCAACCACCACCGCATCCGCCGGCCGATGCGGTCCAGGTTGCGGACGAACCAGAGGAGATTGTCCCAGAATTACCCGGCGAGACTGTCGAGTTACCCTGGAGTAAGTTGGGGACAGGGTAAATGTTTAAGGAGATGACACTTTCCAAACATAGAGTCTACGTCGGACAAGAGAGAGCTGTACTATCTTTGTATCGTAAAACCATTTTCTGCCTGAAAGATTGTATTCTATCTTTAGTTTGCAATTATTAATAGGGTGACTATCAGAAAATACTTTCCTGAAATAGCGACTTTAATGAGACATAACATTTTCTACCATTTAGTTAAAAATACATTTCGACAAGTAATTTGTTGATTCCTACGATTTTAATCTTATCTGCAAATAATCTGACTAATACCCGACTTGGTATCAGCGGACATTCGATAAAGTATATATTAACAATACCAAATACCTATTTCTGCGAAATAAGTAAATAAAATTATGAATATTATTTTAAATTCTTTGTAGGCATGCGATAAAAAACAATTCCACATTCCTACTCGAAAACTTTATAGTCAATGCAACGCTATCAAACCCATATCGCTTTTACAAAACGTTAGAACGGAAAATACTTTTATAAGATTTTTTCAGAGATGGTACTACAAAATATTTTAAAGTTAGTAGTAGGTACTGAAAGTGTCATCTTAATTCAACTTGTGTTGTCTGCCGAGGTTCGGCCAATCCTCTCTGTGGTTCCCTCCCTCATCCCTCTACTTCCGAAACCTCCAATATTTCATGTAAAGTTCAGATTTAATGTACTAACCTATTAACCATATAGAGTTTTGGCCGTAGCCTCAATCGTGTGGCGTCCTTTAAATGTTCGGATGGTAATAACATAGTGACTTCATACGTGCTTATGATTAGGTACTTGATAATTTCAGCATATTCATTTATCTGTAAACCTTGGGGTATATTGTTAGTGTTATTCCAAATGCAATTTCTGTCCATTATAACAGCCCATGGATGAAATTAAACTACGTACCTATGCAAAAAAAGACCTAGCACTGTGCTAAGGTTAATCCCACTTCTGATAATACATTTTTAATGAGTTTTAAAAAGTGTAGAATGTTTATAAACGCTGATATGAACATTATTAACTTTCAAACGTGTGAATGGCTTTTATGTCGTTTTTATAATAATTAAATTAAAACTGATGTGGCATTTAGAAAAATAGGACTAGATAATGTTTACACATTTCGGATTCTCACATAGGTCTTTACTGTTATTTTTCTCAGGCACATACCGTTGGGTTCCCGCATGCTTGAGCCAGAGGAGCATCCCTCCCGGTGCCCTTCGAGTGGGCACAGACGTCGATGGCGATGAGATCTATGCTGGAAGATGCCACCACGAAGGTGACATCCTGCCAGCCAAAGTCATTCCCGCCAAGAACGCCTGCTACGTCGCGTTTAGAGGCGAGGAGATCGCGAAGGACCAGTTTGAGGTAGGGTTTTATATCAAGTTTTAGTCTGACCTACAACTGCTAGCCCCATTTGCAATTTTTAATTGACGTTATTTTACACATAATGATTCTCGTCTTTTCACTTAATAAGTACGAGTATATGTCAAAAAACATAGGTGCCGATCTACTAATCCACGAATAAAACGCATTTGATGCAAGACTTAGACTTCATTTTATGTAGTGAAAGGGTTGGCACCATTAGCTGCTGGTCCTAAAAAAATGAATGCCATTGACAATGACTCAATAAGAAGAATACTATATCCGTTGCTATTCCTGTACATTACAGGTGCTAGTACCCGCGATGTTCTCATGGCAGTTCTCCACCAACGGGGAGGTCCCGCCCGGCGCGGTAGAGGCAGGAGTTACTGCTGACGGAGAGAAACTGTACTTCGGCAGGGTCACGCATGACGGCTGTACCACTCCCGGAAAGGTAGGATAGGAATTTGCCTATCTCAATTCATGTTTGGAAGTTTTTGCGTGAAAGACTAACGCACAAACTCCCGAACAGATTTTTTATATAATTCAGCAGTTATATGTATACCGGGTGTGTGTGATAGCCAGGCAAATACTGAGATACTGAACAAGTACTACTTATTGTTATGAGTTATACGACAGTGTTATTACTGGCAGGAAATTAATTTGATTTGATTATACGCAATGTTTGCTTTCCGCGCCAATTGTATCGGGCGATCCTGTGACAAGTTAAATGGGCAGGTAATTGTGTGATACATTGCAGTTTTTTGGATCACTTGTGACTCACCATTGGGGTTGATCACTTAATTAAACTTTTTTGAGAGCAACTCTTTTATTGAAAATAATTAATATGTTAAATTTTTGTTTTTAAGTCATTATTTAAGGCCTACTTAAACGAATCACACTATTTTTTTTCCTAAAAAAAATAAAAAAAGTCGGAATACTACTACATAGCATGTTCGTTAGTATTCTATATCTTACTTAGGTATATTATGAAGTGCTTATTCTAATGGTCCATTTATCAAGCAAGTCCTTGTTCAAGTGTCATTAGGTAGTTCACGCGGACGGAATTAGGCACGGGGTCCACTTTCTGTAAAATAAACGTTTCACACTTAGAATTTAGGTATCCTTGTTAAAATATGTTTCAATATTTAGAACACTAGGTAGGTATATTAATCTGCAACTGCTCCTTCTAATTTAGTAGCCCGGTTGCCTGAATGATTACTCAATATTTTTATACCTTAGTTTTCAAATCATTTTATTGTATAAATTTTATACTTATCTTTCATATTTTTATCCTGAAAAATGTTTCTGAAACAAATACGTATTATCTCTTCCAGATCCACCCCAGCCATGGTTCCTGCTACTATCCCTTCGACGGTGAAGAGAAGGCGTCCCAGGAATACGAATGCTTAGTTCTTTTCTAAATATCTATTTTATCAACTACATTTAAGGGCATTGGGAGAAAAATTAACCCAAAGCTAACAAAGTACATTTGAGATTTTCGAAAAGACGTGGCAGACATCAGCGAAGTCTTACAAAAAAACTGCTAAGATTCGCTTTAGATCTGCGGTTTATATTTAAGGCAACGTCTTCTAGATTAGCATGCCTGAAATATGACGTAGGCAGTCCCCGTTATATTAATTGTTACGAGTCCTATAAATCTAATGTACCAACCAATTGTAGGTACCTATGTATAAAGTCAAATAAAATAGATTTATTATAAATATATATTAGAATCAAATAAAATATATATTAGAATAGGTACAGTATGTAACCTATAAAATTTTCTTAACTTCGCCTACCAATAAACAGATAATGATTATTTTATATCTACCTACTTGAAAACTGTTATGATTTCATGGTATTCATTGTCAGTTGTTCATAAATTTAATTATGTATGAGAAATGTTTAAGTACCTTACTTATGTCCATTTAAGCCAAAGTAAAGTTATAGTAAAATATTTTTTATTACAAATTACTATATATGTATTTAATTTCCCTACCCGTCATAATTAGAGGCTGTTAAAAAACATTATAGTTAAGATTAATAGATTAGGTGGAAATAAGTCAATTGCTATTTATATAATTAACTTTATTAAAGTGGTGCATAATACTACAAACCATTGGAAATCACAAAAAACATCTAGGTATATAGGTAATCAAACACCGTAGCGACAAACAGAATGCACCTGAAAAATGTCATAAGATAAGAAATTTTTTTATTGCACTATCAAAAATGTTACAAAGGCAAACCAAATGCTACACAGTATTCTTTATCAGTTAACTAGAATTTCTGGACAGAGGCGGCTCGTGATATTTTTGATGGGGGTTCACTTACATTTTTTTAATAGGACCGCATGCTAAATTACAGTTTGGAAACGCCGCGTGTTCACTCACTCCCTTACTGAATTAAATGATATAACTACACTTTTATTAAAATTCAGATGACCCAATGAAACACATTAAGGACAACCATATCGCGTTCTAACTTGGACTAAGAGAAGAGAAATATAGACTGCCTATGTAATCTTCGAGCACTGCACCAGCGCTCCTTAGGACAAGCCGTCTCTGTTTCTGGAGATAAATTTCACAGTTGAGAGAACCGATTTTAACATTAACCTGTCGTTTGACGGAGGAACAATGAAGACTTAACTACAAACCCACTAAAAAGTTTAAGAGAAAACCTTACCTAAGCCGTTTCAGCTCAGCTCTTTGACTATGGATCTAATTCAGCCCTAGCGCTATTCTTACGACTGACAACCTACCTCTTATTGTCTACAAAATACTACCTATCTCTTTCTACACCCCTAAATCTGCATCTCTCATCCTTATCTAAATACCTAGGTTATTAAAAAAGATTGAGCTACTTTTAGAGATTTACATTACAACCCACCTCTGCGGAATATGTAGGTAGTAGTTTAGACAATGTAACATCGTTTTGATTGACGTTCGTTGTCGTAATAGTCCCAACAAGTAGCGAATAGACTTTATCACGTTATTTAACGGATGCGTGAAAATGAAGGCTTTATTGGAGCAAACTTTTCGATGACGAACCTCTATCGTTCCATCGAGAGATATTGTTACTTTCTCTGAGCCTTCTGCAGTACCTTGATATGGCGAAGTTGCCTTATCAGTTGTCCCAATAGTAGCTAGCGAAATAATAGATGCATGTATACCTGGGCTTGTCTAACCTTCACAATACAACCAACTCGCGGTTTAACCGTGGTTTCGTTGGTCAAGTAATCAGTTTACACCAGACAGTTGACCGAGAGACTTGTTGGTAAACAATACTTTTTTTTTGCCACAGAGCAGAAATATTAAAAAGATAAAGTTATACATCGGTGACGATAAGAAGAACTATGTCAAGCATGAAGGCGGTTTACTTTTTGGCTGTTGGTAATGTTGGTAAGTTGTTTTTTTTTAAATAAAAACAAATAATAAATTTACAAATCTAATTAAAAATGCAGTGGGCCACCGTTATTGAATCAATTATTTAGAGGTAATAAATAACACTTTCAACCATACTTGGATAATAATATTAAATGTACTTAGGCGCAAAAAAAACATAAAAATCGGTCAGGCCGATTCGAGGAAATTTGGTTCCACACACTGTGACATCAGAATTTTAATAATTTTAATTTTAACAAGAAATATTGCCATTTAACTCGGAACTATAGGTATTTTTTGTACTGAAAGACCTTAACCTAAATGCCTAGCCTAAATGTTAAAAACAGTTGGAATTTATTGACGTGTAACTAGTAAAAGTAACTATACAGGATGATTTTTGGTCGTCAACGTTCCCGAAAACTACGGAATCTCCTTATCACCACGATCATTTTTCTCCATGGAAGCATACCTGGGAAGTGTCTGGTTTCCAAAATATTAGGGTCCAAAGTTGAGTAAATAGACTGCGTTTTTCTGCATAAATGCACATAGACGCGCGTAGCGGGATTTTTTCACGAAAAATAATTAATATCTGTCTATAAAAAAACTAACATAAACACTAGACACTATAAATTTCGTACGATCAAGGAATTATATTTTTATTCAAAAAAAAAAAAAATTCCCAGCTTTTTTTTGGCATACACTTACTTTATTTGATGTATAGAGTACGTACCCTTCGTTAATGGTGGCCACAAAAAAACATCCTGTATAGGCAGGTATAAAGATAGTCTTGACATAAATAGCATTTGTTATTGCTATCCATTCATTTTATAAACAACTTTGCCTAGGTAATATAACAACACATAAGTACTTGGTTACATTCTGTTACATCCTGTATATTATAAGTTTAATTACTTGGCGCTTATAGCTTTTTTTCTAAGTAAGTACCTATTGCCACTAAAGTTTTTAGGTAATTACATTATATAGGTAATTAGGTATAGGTACTGTAAATGAGTTTTGATTTTAGGAGAAAACAAACATTCCAACAAAGTTCAGTACTTAATAAGTTTATTATGTGTCATTCAAAAACAAACATTAGACAAAAGCAGTTTAAAAGCTCAACCGCTCTATACATTTTGCAATAATTATGTATAGCCATGACCTGATGTGGGTCTTCCTTGCACAGTTTTTAGTTTAGTTAAATAACCTCATTTACTTAAAGAAAAAACCCGATTGCGTAAAAATGTTGATCCTGTGTCACTCTCACGACTCACGAACAGGGCCGGCCCGTACAAACGGCGAACGGAGCAGTCGCTCCAGGCCAAATCCTAGAGGGCGCCTAAATATAGGTATATATTATTAGGAGCAAACAGGAGAGGCGCCATAATTGGACCTCGCTCCATTCTAAAATTTACTTCGGGCCGGCGCTGCTCACGACTAAGATGAATCTTCATGATACCTCTCAAGCTCAAATGTGACAAGCCGTTTTGGCTCTAGCTAGAGCGTACCAAAAAAATATAAATACATATATAAGTATCCAAAAAATTTAACCATCCTTCGGGCGTAGTCGGGTAAAAAGCACTTGTTTGCGATTGTAGAGTCCGTGATAATATCTACAAGGGATTATGAATTTATCGTTTAGGTGTCAATTTATGCTAAACGATCTGTTTCAAGACAGAAACTGTGACTTTAATTGCTTCCCGGCAACTGATCACTTCCTCTGTGAATAATAAACAATTGATAATTACTTGATTATGACATTGAAATTTTAATATCATATCAACGGGAGTTATATTATCCTGAAGTAGCTTAGTTATAGTAAAAGCCTTATGTATTTACATAGTATTGTGTGATCTATACCTACATATAATAAATTGTAACGGATCGATGTTTGTGCACGCTAATCTCAGAAACGGCTGAACCGATTTCGATGCAGTTTTCAGGAATATGTTGTGATGTGACAGGTCCCTTAACATATAGGCTACTTTTTATCCAAGGAAAATGTTTTTATCCCGGTTAATATCGACATTATTTTTCTGCAGTCCACGCGGACAGAGTCGCGGGCGTCCACTAAAATAAGATACACAACATGTCTAGCTGTCAAAAAGCAAACAAACGGAACGGAAATTCAATAAAAAAATACTGTAGTATATGTAATCCAAACCCAAGTTATAAAAGGTGTTCAAAAAATGACGAAACGCTTTAAAAAAATAGGTATGTACTTTTTCGATTGATATGTCTTGGCAGATAGGGATGAACTCAGGATTATCAGTACATTGGTAAACGGTGGCTCGATTGTCAAATGACGCTCTAAAACCAGCATAGTAGATATCATTTATTGCTCAAAAAGCTCGACCACCTTCGACACACCAGGCGTATACTATAATAATAAGTCAATGTTTCAGCCACCAGCTTTATCCATGGCAGCTTATCAGCTGAATGTCCCTTCGCCGGCTTCTACAGGGAGCTGGGCTGCTCCCCCGACGTTAGCGACAACAGCACCGACTGCCCCAAGTCCTTCAACTGCCCTGATTTGCATCCGGATATGACCAAATGTTATTATAAGTGAGTTTTATAGCATATTGTTCTCGAATATCAATGGATCGTTATTGGCGGTGGGCGTAAAGATAAGATGTGGATAAATCAATTAAAAGTCATAGTAGATTATGTATGTATAGTGTTGGCCTTCACCATTCCCTCCACGTGGATTGTAAAAGAAACACATCCACGTTTCAGCATATCGGAGACTGATGTAAAGGCGCAGCTAGATTAACTGATAAAATTAATGTTTCCCATTAAAAAGAAGGGTAGAGTCTTACTAAGACGTAACGTCAAATACTTTTTAAATGTCTGAATGAAATTGTGAAATCTGGGATATTATATTTTAACTGGTGGTGAAAAGTGGGGATAATGGGCGTGACTGTGCGTGTATGTGTATATATATTTTATTATACATATTGTATTATATCAAACAATACAAGTATGTAGGTCAGCGTTTTGTATGAAGGATATTTTTTAGCACTTTGCCCTCTTCATTAATTAACCTAGGTTATATTATAGCGCTGGTACCTAATGCCTAGGCAATACATAGTAAATAATTAAATTAAAATATGCTAGTTTCGCCAATATGCCTGCGGCATTTATGACGTATTAAATCTATACTTCACGGCTACGCTGTTAATGTTTGCAAATCAGCTGATTCCGATAAAAAGGTTTAACCATTTATAAGTATTTGTCCTTTGCAAGTATATAAAAATACTGGCCTTAGCCTCGGAATCACCAGAAATGCGGGTATTTACCGTTTTTATGTGTCACCAAGAGTCAAATTAAATTCACAAAAAACAATTGAAGCCGACCTTTTTGACGTCACTTACCTGATGCGATTATTTAAATTTACTATAATTTACACACGAAAATAGCCGATGTTTCCAATGGTCATATACCTAGCCTATCTGAAGAATAAAGTTGATGATGTCTTTCTCTAAAACTTGATCAAGATAGTGACAGCAACAACCTTTATCCTTGAGATTAGCTATCTGACAATTTTAAATGCCGATCAAAGTTTTGACATCCGAGTTGGCCCACTTGCAGAAAATGCGTATTTAAAATCTAGATTCAATACTATATCGTCTTGCTTTTTTTACATAATATATAACATCTTGACTAAGATAAATTTATAAAAACACTTCTCCATTAATATAATCCGTTAGGATATGGTTGATCGTTTCATCTTTAAACATTGTGCTGAGGGATTCAGCTTTGTTTGCCGAGATTTGGCTAGTGTATAGCTATCGGGATGAATAATAACGTTGCCAATATGTAATTTAGAAAAGAGATGGTAAAAATTCGTCATCCGAGTAATTGACCCGGTGGCTCAGTGGTTAGAGCACTGACACGCGGAATGCAGAGGTCGTGGGTTCGATTCCCACCCGGGTGAGGATTTTTTTCCATTTACTTTATTAATAATTTTATAATAAACAAGGACGTCATGTGTTATTGAAATATAAAAGTTAGCTTGTTAATCTCCACTGGCTTCTAATGCCTATTCACCACCAGAGGGGTGGCCTACGAGCCAGGAACATCGCTACCCGAGAGCGTGGTGAAGAGCTCCTGCGCCATGCACTGCAGCTGCTCGATCTCCCCCAAGCCAAGCTACTCGTGTGATGAAGTGGACTGTGTGGAGGACATGGACAGGGACACAGCGAAGGACTGCATCAGAACCTCGAAGCTTGAAGGCTGCTGTTCTAGTGGTTGGGTCTGTGGTATGTCAGTTCAAACCATTTTAAATAATAATACCTAACATTAATATTAACCCAACAATGCTTGACTTCATTTAAGAGTAGGTACAGAAATGTGTGATAATTTAAAACGTTTCTGGCGAAACAATATAAATGAAATGTATGTAACTACACAAATCAAATAAAGAAATACTTATATTTATGTAGGTAGGTACGAGTATCTCTACGTTTCGAAATTAGGCGCTGGGGTTCTTGGTACAGAAATAAGAATGACTGATGTAACACCAAAGACAAATGTCTACTTGCCCAATATAGGTGTAGTACCTCTTAATAGACCTGTTGGACTTAAAACAGGTTTATAATATATTCGAAAGTCAATGTACCTGCTTACTACCTACTTAGTGTTATGCCATATCTTTAGGTTCTTAAGAATAATGTTAGTTTGGGTACATCTCTTTTAGATTTATTACCTCTTTAGAGCTTGCTATTTTAAAACTTGCACCTCTGCTAACATAATAGCTAACACAATGGACTTGAGTATGTACTTGTATCGTACATGTAAGTATTATACTTATGAAGTGGCTATTCCAATAATCAGGCTTCCAATATTCCGTAAGGAACTAAGGTCTTTGTTAATTTCTTGCCATCAACAGGTAAAGATGAAATAGCCAAGCTGAAAACCTGCGAAGTAGACGGACAAATATACAGAGAGGGGCAGCTGTTCAAACCTAAGAACACCACCAAGTACTGCGCCTGCACCGCCACGTGGAATGGAGAGATCGAGGGGGTGGACTACTGCAAGGACCTGGAGTGCGGACTGGAGATTCATCATCAGGATGACATCACCGACAAATGCGCGCCTGTCTTCTATGGGAACACGTTTAGTTGCCCCCTGGCCTACGAATGTCGTAAGTACACATATGTATAACGCACTTTCGGTAGAACAAGGGCAAAATTGCCAAATCGGCAGATCACAGAGGAGCTGTTGTACCTACTTGTTTAAAAATAACTGTAATTACCTGTGTATCACAAATAACCTATTTGATTTGATTTTGTTGTTAACGATTTTGGACAATTATGCCCTTTATCCCAATTATGCCCTCTACCAAAGGTGCCGTATAACAAACGCCAAATCATTGGCAATATAAGTTTCCTAAGACGTTATATTGCGCCGAGTCCATAAATATGTAGTGGGATACTAAACATTTTGAGCCGAAATGCAACCACTAACGAACTGTTAACGAAAGGCGGTGCGGCGCGATAACATTTTTAACTCCCGACGCAAAATGGGGTGTTATAAGTTTGACGTGCCTGCGTGTGTGTGTGTGTGTGTGTGTAAATGTGTATGTGTCTGTCTGTGGCATCGTAGCTCCCAAACGGATGATCCGATTTTAATGCGGTTTTTTTGTTTCAAAGGTATATCAATCGAGAGTGTTCTTAGCTATGTTTGGTGGAAATCGGTTCAGGTCTTCAAGGTCATCAGGTCGTTTGTTAGGTCTGATAGGAATGTTAGACGCTCAGTTTGCTAGCAAGCATCGCAATTGATCGCAATTGAGCAATCGAGTTTGGGCTCGTTGAATTTGTCTTGACTGGTTCTCTTCATGTTTCTAATTGACGAGGACCTGATGCTGAAAATGGGATGTGGCGGATGAAACCCTGGAATGCCGGAATAAAACGGATAAACCGATTTATATTTTTGCTGAAAATCTAGAATGACCAAAGTTTAATCTTTATTGTTTCTTAATCTCTGCAATTCTCCCAGAGCCAGTTTGTCATGAGGATTGTTAAACAGCTTCCTTTGGTCGAGATCGCATATAACGTCCCCATCTAAACTTTTTACGCGGCGAAAAATAAAAGAAATTAAATGAAAGAATTAAAAATTAAGGAGCTCCTTCAAAAAGCATGAAATAAAAATTAAATTAAAAATTTAAAAAACCCCCGACCCAAAAAGTACGCTATTATTATGACAAAAGGTTTAAAATGCTAAACCCTATAAAAAGCAAAAATTAATTTTAAACACTACATAAGTACCAACTAAAGCATGTCAGACTATCTACTCGGGACTTTGCGCCACCTTTGTGTCGGAGGCATAACCGCTAATTTTGAACTGCAAATGGTTATCTTGGCCTGCTGTTGACCGTACGTATGAAATTTTTGATTAAATTTTTTCGCGTCGGGGGACAAAGTCCCGAGTAGATAGTCTGACATGCTCTAGTTGGTACTTACGTAGTGTTAAAAGTTATTTTTTGCTTTTTATAGGGTTTAGCATTTTAAACCTTTTGTCATAATAATTGCGTACTTTTTTGTGGGTCATGGGTTTTTTTTAAATTTTAAATTTATTTTTTTAGATATTGATGCCCTGATATCGTTATGCAGACATTCCTGTTTTTATTTTCAGCGACGGCTCTTTCAAAAGTGATCCCTGGTGCTAACGCGAAGGAAGAGGGCTCGAAGAGCAAGGCGAAGTGTTTATTTGGAAACTTGACAATGAACATCGGAGACGAGGTCACCGTTGAAGACAAATGCACTAAATGCAAGTGCGATGTAGCACCGATAGTCACCTGCGTTAAGACTTATTGTTAACGCAGTAAAGTTCAAAATGTATTTAATATTAGGTTAGTTTTTTGGATGGATAACATTGGTTTATTTATTCTGTAAAGTTATTGTTGATTAAAATATAACTTGATTGCGCCCAATTTATTTGATTAATTTACTTACCTCTTTAGCAAAATATTGGTTGGTTACATAGGTAACAATACAGGTACTGGTTTCTGTTATAGTGTACTGCAGGCATAGCATAGTAGGTCAGATACATATATCTCACAACTGGAAGAAAAAATATACAGGGTTCTATAATAACTAAACAAAATAATTACTTCGCATATAAAAAGGAATGGTAAAGCGCTTACTTTTTCAGCGCAATTTTATTCAGTTCTGACTCGTGAACGTGTGTCTATTCTCTTACCCAACCCCTTACCCTTTTCACTCTCGACGTACATTCACATATTTTGTCTCGTTATTTTATAGTTCAGTGAATTCGACGTTTAGATAGACGAATGATGCAAAAACCGCAAGCTCAAAGACCGCAAAGACCTTCTTTTGTTTTTTCCCTTGTATTTCAGCCCCCCTAGCATGACCACGCATCGTGGATAAAGTATTGTATGATATGATATCGTCTCTATACAAAATTCAACATGGCGGCTATAGGAAAACAGAAATTTAGCTTGTGTCGTAATTTCTTACGAAGCTCTAGGACTTCTAGGCGCATGAACATTAACTTTTTAAGTGTAATTTTATATGTTACCTGCAACAGTACGAGTAGGTACACAGTAAAGTTTTCACAAATAAAGTTTATGACAAAGAAAATGTACAAAGGCGTGCTTATCTCTAAAAGAGATTTCTTCCAGCAAATAATGACAGACTAAATGTCGATAAATCGGTTTATCATATCGTGTTTCGCAGGGCATGCTACTTGTGCAGCTGTGGATGTCACCTCCATTACGGTTTACAATCGAACTTCAAATCATCAACCCCAAATCATTATGTGTGGTGACAGAGACTTCAGCAATAACCGCATGAGAATATCCCTGGGGATGATATTTTGATCCCTATATAGCTCATCTGCTAATTTGTCAATTTTATTATTCGTTTTATCACCTTATTTATACACAAAAAACCCAAAAACCACATCCCTTGATACGAAAAAGTAATCAAAAGCAGAAAACGTGTAAAGAGATCGTGAAAAATTAATAGGTAGGTATGTGGAATACGATACCCAATAAGACAAACTCTTATTCAATAAATCTTTTATTAATTATTCAATAGGTAAATCTTTTATTAACTAGGCAAGTATAAAAAATAAGTAAAGGAAATAAAATCTAATTTTCTTTGGTAATAAGTACTAACTTGACTTTTACTTAAAAATACAAAGTACAAATAGGAACGTATTAATTATATTTACACTGTACACACAGCCTTAGGGACCTTTGGTAAGTATTCCTTAATTTATCTAATTATAATATTCTACTTAAAATAATGTTGTGACGATCTTTATAATAATTAAAATGTACAATTAATACCTACTAATTAATAATTAGGCACCTATCACTTTATTTGCTAATTAAATTTAAGAATATAAATGCATTTAATGGCAAATTCGTAATTATAATACTTTAGTAATTTTATTTCGTAACGTTTACCAACGCTACGTTAAAAATAAGTTTAAAAACATTATTTGTTAACCTCTTATTAATACAATTGAGTAATATTGTGTCTAGCAATAAGTATTATCTATGTATCTATAACTATATGTATATGTATAAGACCTTTTAAAATATACTTAGGTATAATTACTAGCTAATACTCTTAACACTTTAAGAAGTAGTTCATTACTACAATTAAGTACCTACCTAGTTTCTAATTTTGTTCTCCTATTCTACCAACAAAGATACCTTAAAATAATTCTCTAAATACTGAGATACTCGTACCTTTTCACATTTGTAGCAGATGAGTTTCGATCATAATGTCAATATTTATACAGGGTGATTTTTGGTCGTCAACGTTCTCGAAAACTACGGAATCTCCTCATCATCACGATAATTTTTCTCCATGGAAGCATACCTGGGAAGTGTCTGGTTTCCAAGATATTAGGGTCCAAAGTTGAGTAAATAGACTGAGTTTTTCTGCATAAATGCACATGACGCGCGTAGCAAGATTTTTTCACGAGAAATAATAATTATCTGTCTATGAAAAAACTAGCATAAACACTGGACACTATAAATTTCGCCCAACAAGTAGTTAAAAAAATTCATTTCCCAGCATTTTTTTGCATAAACTTACTTCGTTAAGGGTGACCACTAAAAAACACCTGTATACCTAATTAATTTTAGAAATTAGAGTTACGTATTTTAAAAACCGGTGAACTTTTATTTTAGCACATCATTAAGTATGTACATTACATTTATTCTACTCGTATACGATATTACAAAAAGCCACTGCAGCTGATGTTCCGAATTTAATAATTCTGAAGGTATGACTGATAACCAGACTTAAAAGCTAAAGACCGCATAACGTATCCTATAATCAGGGAAGGAAAATGTAAATTTCACAGTTACTAGCGGTTACTATACGACCGTATACGCATGGTATTTCTCAGTCAGGTAACAAAGCAGCTTCTCTATTTCGTATCAGATATGTCATACCAAGTTAAAGCGCTACTTCGCATAATTTGACTAACGAAAGCAGGCTAGTCCGAGCTCTACTCTAAACATCTTGCCTCTGCCGATGTCCCTGACTCCAACGTCGAGGAGCGGCAGTCGGGTCGGCTTGTCGGTGTGGTATTGTACTAATGTGCGTGCCCAGTCTTGCTTCTTGTACTGTGGAATACATAAAGGTTAGACTTAAAAAAGGAGATATTTAGTCTACATATCCCGAACGAAAAATTGAAAATCTCATTTATAGAGGTTGTAATATACCTCATAAAGTAGATAACACTGTCTCTAGTTTTTCACTGGGTAAACCACGCATTTGTGGATGAAATTAGAGCTTACAGGTTTAGAGAAAATCAAGGAAGGACATAGCAAAGTGTAGAAGACTAGATACTTATCTAGCCGAGTAAAACCATTTGTAGTTTGTCATCGAGAAGACTATGTAAGGATCGAACTGTGCCTAAAATCTGGAAGAATAGATAATATCGTCCATCCTTACCTGACATTCGTCCAACAAAGCCTTATATCTTAACCGATTGTTAGCCTTAGGCAAGATCTCAGCATCGTTATAAGCTAGCAGCTTAATGCCTCTCCTGTGATTGTTGGTGGTCGGATCGTAGTAACCGATGGTGTTACGACAGTGGAAGGTGACGTTCTGCACTGCGGTAGTAGACAGCAGCTGGAGGTAGGTGAGCTGGCTGTGGTCGGCTTTATACGTGATCTGTAGAGGTAAAGTATTAAAGTAGAGACTCGTATAGAACACCTTAATAAAGATTTTCAAGAGTTATTTCATCTATACCTAGGTATGTGACTAGCAAAGATATAAGGTGGTATTACAAAACCACGTCTAAAGTTAGACACTGATTAAAAATGACATTTCACTGCAAAATGTATGGAGTATCTCTCAATGTTTAAATGCTTTTTTATTAACTCGGATAAAATCGTATCCTGCGTTGCTATATTCTCTCTCATTACTTTACGTATGTGCCTAGTGCGATACTGGTTTTGCTTACGCATTTATAAAACACAAGAAAGTACAGAGTAATGCCTGAATAAATTCTAGAATAAAGAAGAACACTTACCGTGAATCCATCTTCCATTTCACTCAACCAAGCCTCTCTTTCCTTGCCGTGGTACGAGATGTCTTGAGATTGCATTGGCTTCGGGAAGACGCAGCTGCCCCCTGTGTCCATGTCACAGAAGACCAATATGGCGTCGTTAATATCTCCTCCGTTGGGGTCAATCCAGTATTCACCTTGGTCAATCCGTGTTTGTTAGTATTCATTTTCGTGAAGATGTATGGGTATTTGGGTACTTGAAGATTTTAGCAAGTATATCGTGCGTGTTTGTTAGTCTCGCTAAAATTAACTATGGCTCAAGACATTTTCGTGAAGTTGTATGGGTATTTGGGTACTTTGATCTAATACATACATATTACCATAATCGGTAGTTCATGCAGAGTGGTAATAGTGAGGAAAACATTGCCCATTGGTTTCGTTACCGGTAGTTAGATTGTCGTACTTGTGCCCAGTGTGGCCAGGTCGTACATTGCGAAATTATCTCATACTTGTTGCAAAATTATCGTGTTTTTATCGCATGATAGAATATATGGACAAGGTATGAAATCCTACCCCCAAAAATATCGTAGATTTTGAACGAATTATCGTGCGATACCTAATTTAAATTTTTATGGCATGGCACTCAAAATTATCGTGTATCTACGATAATTATCGTGCATCTGGCAACACTGCTTGTGCCCCAAAAGAGGCGGTAGTAAGGGGTGACCCTTACCACGTGGGACTTAATACTCGTAGGCTGGGTGTGTAACTTGCACACTTCTATCCAACCTCTTTAGGAGATGATGGGCGTGACTATTTATGAATGTAAGTATGTAACTATTTCTACGAATAGCTATACATTACGAATAATAACAAATTTACCATTTTCAAACATAGGATGATGATATTTAATATCCCCACAAGTCTTGGCCGGCGCCTCCTTCGATCCGTCTGGTTTCAGGAACTTGTTGAGAGATACTTTAAGCCTCTCGTACGCTTTCATTACGACCTCCTTACGCTCGGCTGCTGACATGTCCTCTTTGAAAAACCTGGCCGGCATGGTCGGGTCATCGCCTAATAGCTCGGGACCTTTTACGGAACCTTAAAATATGAGACAACCCGAAATTAAATTTGGTATTTAATTTATTTTACACCTGGAATCAGTAAAACAACATTCTTATACACCATATGAATCCCCGCTTAATGCGTTTGCTGATGGGGCTGTACCAGAATACATCAGCTGCATCTCCTTCCGTGCATGTCGTAACTAGTCGTAAAAGTCGACTAAGAACTCAGGGGTGTTTCCTCAGGCGATGAGCTAGCAACTCGTCACTGATAATTTACATCTAATACCGCTAAACGTGGCTCTAAGGATCTCCTTCGTGATCCTGCACCTCTGGCTACCCCATTTTGGGAACATAGTCATGTAAATATGTGTGTATGAATCTCCGCAGCAACTTGAAAATGAAATTACCTTGTTGTAACATAGCAGCAATAGCTGCAGCATCGTAAGCCATAGCTTCTCCGACGGGTCCAGGCGGTCCCGGAGGACCAGGGTGTCCCGGCGTACCAGGACTACCTCTGTCACCCTGAGGACCTCGACCACCTACAGGACCGGGCGGGCCCTGTGGTCCGGGCGCTCCATCACGTCCCGGAGTACCTAAAATGCAATTTGATTATTTTAAAGACTTCTTTCCATTTCTATTTGAAGTAAGTCAAAGATTAGTATACTCGTAGTGGAGGTCTATAATATGCAGTACCTCTTGGTCCAGCGTCGCCATCACGGCCAGGAGATCCGGCTGGACCTGGTGGTCCCTTCTCGCCAATTCTGCCGGGAGCTCCAATCATTCCGGGTAGACCCGGCAGTCCTGCATGACCTTTTGCACCATCTGCACCCCTTTCACCCGCTTCTCCTTTAGCTCCGTCCAAGCCAGGAGGGCCTTGTTTCCCTGGTTGACCCTGGGATCCATCTACCCCCGCTGAGCCAGTTTCTCCTTTTGGTCCCCGTTCGCCAGCTGGTCCTGATGGGCCAGCGGGGCCTTGTGGTCCCTAAGGAATGATGTTTGATAGATATTATAGGTACTTTATTATTTTACTACTCGTAGATTCCCTTTAGGCAGTAAAAGGGAAAATGATAACATATTTTACAATAGAGGCAGATTTTTTAAGTTACCTGTTGACCCGTCATTCCCGATTGACCAGGTGCACCTGGCTGTCCACTCGGCCCCTTGTCTCCTGGGCGCCCGGGAATACCAGGCATCCCTTGTTTTCCTGGTCTACCTTCGGGTCCCTGTTCACCTAAAGGTCCAGGTGGACCCTGCAACCCCGGTGCACCCATTGGCCCTGGGGAACCGTCTGCTCCTGGTTTACCTGGCGATCCACTTTCACCCTAAAGTAGTTTAAAAAAAAAATCTCTTATAAATAATAAATTTTTAATATAAGTAGAAAAGAATGTGAAAGAGTGTGATAAATCGATAAAACAATTATCTACATACTTGTGCGCCTCGTAGTCCTTGTGGCCCGGTTGGTCCAATAATTCCTGGAAGACCAACAGGTCCTCTTTCACCAGCAGGTCCTGGTGGGCCGACGGGACCTTGAGCGCCGGTATCCCCTTCGCTACCCCTCTCTCCTTTTACTCCATCAGGACCGGGAGGGCCGGTCAGACCTTGCGGGCCCAGCGGACCTGGTCTTCCTGAGTCTCCAGTAGATCCTTTAGGTCCAGGTATACCAGGGGCACCAGCAGGACCCGTGCTTCCTTGTGGCCCCTATTGATTTTAATAAATATACCTATAGGTAGCAGCATTTTTATGGACTCTTACTTATCTACTATATGTACTTAATATTATAATATAATAATTATAATAACGTTTCCAATAATGTAATTTAGAAAAGAGATGGTAAAATTCGTCATCCGAGTAATTGACCCGGTGGCTCAGTGGTAAGAGCGCTGGCACGGAATGCAGAGGTCGTGGGTTCGATTCCCACCCAGGTGAGGAATTTTTTCCATTTCTTTATTAATAATTTTATAATATATAATATCTTGACTAAGATAAAAACACTTCTCCATAATATAATCCGTTAGGATATGGTTGATCATTTCATCATTAAAACATTGTGCTGAGGGATTCAGCTTTGTTTACCGAGATTTGGCTTATGTATAGCTATCGGGATGAAAAAAAACGTTTCCAATAATGTAATTTCAAAAAGAGATGGTAAAATTCGTCATCCGAGTAATAGACCCGGTGGCTCAGTGGTAAGAGCGCTGGCACGGAATGCAGAGGTGGTGGGTTCGATTCCCACCCGGGTGAGGAATTTTTTCCATTTCTTTATTAATAATTTTATACTATACTTTAACTAAGATGGTACTCACAGAAGGTCCAATGTCCCCCGGCCGTCCAGGTTGACCCATATGTCCTGCTTCACCCTTGTGTCCCTGTTCACCTCTCGCTCCCTTGGCCCCTGCTAAGCCTGGCAAGCCCCTGGCCCCTGGCTCTCCAGTGAAACCTGAGAAGTTAGAAAGTGGAGGACATGTTATGATATAGACATTAATTTTTGTATGGTTTACGTACTATGAAACACGACTTTGTAAAAAAAAAGTAAAATCTGAAAAACTGGCATTCAACAAATGAAAAAATACAATTTGTACTAATATAGAAACGGAATAAAAGTCCAAAAATTCTCTAACCTGGACTACCAGGTGATCCTTGCTGTCCCTTTGGCCCTGCGTAGCCCCGATCCCCCTTGACTCCCGGCATTCCCGTCAGTCCGGCCGGTCCCGGCAATCCGGGTGATCCTTGCAGCCCCGGCTGTCCTCTCTCCCCGACTGACCCTGGAGCCCCTGGCTCGCCCGGTACTCCCGGTGCTCCAGGTTCCCCTCGTTCCGCTGGTTCACCAGGGGGACCGACTGGCCCAACTGGACCTTGGGGACCTTGGTCTCCTTGACGACCTGGTTTTGGAAATATTATAAGAAGCATTACATAGAATCTTAAGGTTATATTGCGTAACATTACATACTAAAACTTACCTGGAGGCCCGTCGATTCCTTGTGGTCCAATACTGCCTCTTTCACCCTTCTCTCCGGCATGACCAGTCAAACCTCTTTGTCCGGGTAGACCCACGGGTCCCATGGATCCGGGATGACCCTTGGCACCTTGCGGCCCTTCAGGACCCTTTGTAATAAAATATTCAATTTTAATTATCTTTGTGTTTCTTGTATTCTTTATTGTACACGCGCACACAACCATTAGACAATATAGTGTGTTTCTGATCCTATTTTTTATTTTGGTGCAATTTTCTGTATATTTTATGTATTGATACAAAATTTTCATTTTATTTAATTGATACATTTTACGAGAATTTTTAAAATGATTTTTTGCAATATTGAGAAAGGGAATATACCTGTATATAAGTAGGTAATATAGCCAAACCCATTACAAACAGAGTCTAGTAAATTTCGAAGGCTAAAAAACTAACCGTTGGTCCATCTATTCCCTGCGCCCCAGCTTCGCCCTTCTCCCCCGCCAGTCCTTGTGGCCCCGGTAAGCCTCTTTCCCCGGCAAACCCGCGCTCTCCCCGTGGCCCGGAAGATCCTGGTGGTCCCGCTGCTCCCGCTACCCCTGGTTCTCCGTCTTTTCCAGCAATACCAGGGGCACCGGCAGCTCCAGGCATGCCCTGTTATAAATTTAGACTATAATATGTTAACGATAAAGAGTATTTGAAACTGTTTAGTTAGTAATGGAGTCGATTACATGGACCAGTTGGGTCTTGGGGTAAGACTCCTGGTATTGTACTCAAGACCATTTAAAGTTGTGCATTAGATATTTACCGGGTAACCAGTAGGGCCTGCAGGACCAGTGGGACCCCTTTCGCCCGCAGGACCTGATGATCCCTGTGGCCCTTGAATGCCAGTAGCTCCATCTCGTCCCGCATCACCTTTTGGACCAGATGGTCCTTGCTGGCCTGTTTCACCATCTTTTCCTGCTTCTCCCTATAAATAGTTTATTTTCGTGTTATTAAACATCTTCTCATTTATGTGGTACGAGTAAACATTAATAGGAAGTAAGACATACCTGTAACCCTCGCTCACCCGGGCTGCCCATTAGTCCAGGAGGTCCTTGCAGCCCTTGAGGTCCTTGTTCGCCAGGCCTGCCATCAGCTCCGGGAATACCTCTTTCTCCTTGCTGTCCGGGTTTTCCAGCTACGCCAGGTCTGCCAATAATACCTCTTTGACCTTGTAAACCTTGGGGTCCAGGTCTTCCTTGATCGCCAATACTTCCTTTTGGACCTGGTAGGCCAACCACACCTCGTTCTCCAGGTTGACCTTTAAAATATAAGGCCTATGTTAGGATTTTCCTCAAATGGACTATGTATTTAACTACTCGAAAGTAAGTAAAAAACATAGTATAGGTATTATATACCTTTAGAGCCCATGGGACCATCTGATCCAGGTAGACCTCTCAGGCCCTGTAAACCTCTCTCGCCAACAGGTCCAACATTGCCAGCGGGACCCCTTAGACCACGTTTTCCTCGTTTGCCTTCAGGTCCGACTCCACCAGGTAAGCCTCGAGGCCCAGGAGCACCAGCTTCTCCTCTTATTCCGGAGTCTCCTTTGATGCCCCTTTCCCCTGGTTGGCCCTGAATCAATTAAATATTTATTAATGTATAGGTATTTATTTATACACCACAAACGCATACGGATACAAACGGCTTATTTATTCTACTTACTGGCATGCCCTTTGACCCAGGAACTCCAGCATCACCAGCGACACCAGGAAGTCCTCTTGGCCCAGGGAACCCTTGAGGTCCGAGAGATCCAGGATGACCTTGCACGCCCTTTTCTCCCGGTACACCATCTCTCCCAGCCAATCCAGGGGCACCAGCTTCTCCAGGTTGCCCTGGACGACCAGCTTCACCTCTAGGACCTTGAATACCCTGACTTCCTTTAGGCCCGACTGCACCTGTTTCGCCTTTTAATCCAACAGTTCCGGGCATACCAGGAGAACCTTGCTTACCAACGTTTCCCTGGAAAAAGATATAGTATGTACTTAATAAAATAGAACATGTGTATATTACAACAAAAAAGGTCAGAAATATTCATGAAAAGTATACAAAAATAGAATGTCATTACCTCTCTTTATTATATTTGACTTTATTTACTTCTCTTCACAAAAGGAATTATCTAAAAAGAAAGAAGAAGAAAGAAAGAATATTTTTTTCTTATTTTCACATTTCACATCAGTTTCACATAAACATTTAAAACATTTAGGTACATCTATTACATGAAAAAGAAGCTAACTGTTGAAGTGAATAGTTATAGACTACAATCAAAGAATATTAGGTAAACCTAGCATCCTTACCACTGGTCCAGGAGGCCCTGCAACACCGTCAACTCCTCGCATTCCTGGTGCTCCTGGAGGTCCCTCGCGACCTCGTTCTCCACGGGGCCCGACCGGACCCTTAAATAATATGTAGATTTAAGAAAGTTAATATCCAAAGAAAATTCATATCATTACAGGCGAATTATAATATAACTAACCACAGGGCCTGTCGGACCCATAGGTCCCGGTAGGCCAGTTGGGCCCTTTTCCCCTGGAGCACCTTGTTCACCCTTTGAGCCATCTTTACCGTCGAAACCTCGATGGCCTTTTAGGCCTTGAAGTCCAGGTATACCAGCTGCTCCTCGAGGACCGGGTGGTCCCACTGCTCCAGCAGGACCTGGCTCGCCATCTTCTCCAGCAGATCCCTGAAGACAAGTCGAATGAGGAATTAATATATTTCAACCATTCTTGTGCATAAGTTAATTAAACGTATTTATATCTACTATGAATGTCATACATCTTTTCCTGGAAGCCCTTGAGGTCCTCTTTCGCCCGGGGATCCTTGCTGACCTGGCAGACCTGGTTCACCCGGCTCACCCCGGGGACCTTGAAACCCTTGCGGCCCGGGTGGACCTTGCGGACCTAGAAAATAAATCCCAAGTAAAAATTAAATCAAAAAGTACAAATTTTCAGAATTAATTTATTTAAAAAAATCTCTAATGCAAGTATACCTTGTATTCCTCTAATGCCAGGAGCCCCCACAGTAGCTTGCATATAGGCGTAAGGATCGAACGCTGGTCCCTTGTCTCCACCACTAGATGATGCCAGTGACGTCAAATATGAATTTACCTGAAATTCATAGAGTTGATCAGAACTTCCTACTATTAACAACTTAGCACTAGCAGGTCCTCAGCACACCTGGTTGGTTTTATTATAATCCACTTTCTGTAGGTACCTACCTATTGTTATTGGTAGCTACTAGCCACTAATGTTAATACTAGTATGTACCTACAGCAGCTTCTTATTATATTTTCTCCGGGAAATTAGGTCAAGATATAGGAATGATGTGAATTAACGGATTTTAATACATTGTTATGACATGAACATCACCCAAGCTACCTAAGGTCGGCAATCGTATTTGCACAGATATTAAATTAATATAAAGAAACCTCATCACTATGCAGACCACGACGGGACCACCAGACGATTGTGTTTGATACTATTAATAGCAGAACTGTTACTTAATTCCCTTTGACCTTCAGTTTGGTTACTATCGCCAATGATATAAGGTATATTGGTTTATCACGGGTGATCCCACATCAAGTTTCTATAAAGAAATTCATCTAAGTTGTTCCCAGCAAGTAGTTATTAAATATAATTTATATTAGCCCGGTGTTATATAAACAGTCCAAAGTCAATCTCATCTGCCCTACAAAATGGACAAAGGTCCTGCTTAAACGATAGCATGACTCTGTAGGAAACATTTTTTGTTGGATTCAGAAAGTACCCGAGGAACGGCAACGGGCGGTAAACACTTTCTTACCATGCTTAAATTAGCTGATATAACGAGAAGTGTTATTAGTGAGCATGATTGTGTAATATACACACTTACATCGGGTACAGATCCAGTAGGGCCTGGCAGACCGGGAGCACCGGGGACGCCGTTGACTCCATTCGGGCCAGGTAAACCTCCTAGTCCCTCCTCCCCAGGAGCACCTGGGGCCCCTCTAGCCGCTCCGTAGATTGCTGGGCGACCTGTTGCTATTATTGACGCAAATTCAAAAGTCTAGTTCAAAAGGTATAAAAGATCTATCGATTATGAGATCAAATTATCTATTTACCAGTAAGACAGGCAGGCAGTACAGAGCAGTTGATCCGGCCACTGTAGCACTGGCATAGAGTACAATTGTCTCTCTTCCACGTCTCTCCGTCGCCCCAGGTGCGACCGAGATCGAGGCATTTTACGCCGGTTGGAGCTAAAAAGCCGTAAGTATCAACATTTTAAACATTTTTTTATTATTTTTCATTACAATAAAACACCAACCCTCATAAGCTGAGGCATCATGAGGTAATCTATTAAACACTCATACATGCGCTCTAACAGCAAAATGTAGAGTAGGTAACTACTAACACAAGAGAGCATGTTTCCTAGAGAGGCTTAATAGGTACTTCTGGAAAGCTAGGACAAGCTATTGAAATCTACGATTTTAAGAAACAAATTAAGATTTTTACCTCTTCTTGTCGTTGGATAAGCTGGAGGATGTATATTTGGAGTTGCTGGAAAAGAAAGAAATGAAAGAATAAATACGGAAAGTCACTAACTAAAAAATGTTATATACAATGGTAATTAACTCTTACCCGTTGATGGCCCAGAGATTTCCCGTTCGCCTAATAATATAGCTGAAAATAGAAATGCCAAATTAGAGTTCTGTGATACTAATGACTAATGCATCTTCTTCAATTAGATCAGTGTAGTATTGATTTATTGTTAGGTATTTTTTGTATGTCAGTTTGAATAATCAGAAACAAATTATCACATAGCAAAACAAATAGCGCAAATTTTCACGCACAGTTGTCATCCTCTCCGAAAGGGTTATAGTCGTCGTAATTGAAGTCCGGCTCTTGTGCCTGAGGCTGTTCCACCTTCATCTCCAGCTCCTTGGCAAACGCTGGTACTACCAGCATTGCCAGGCAAGCTGCTCCTACTTGCCACATCCTGAGAAGCGATAGCATAAACATCAAAAATATCTGACTAGGTAGTTTGTTTATTACATGGACTAGACTGAGGGTCATTTATATCATGAGTCAACTTCAGAATCAATTTAGATTTTTCTGATTTCTTATAAATTGGAAGGGACGACTTATTTTTCTATTGACTTCCTTCTTTTAGCCATCAATATAAATGACGTAAAGTATAACCGCTTTGATAGAAGTGTACCGATAATTTTGCGAACTTTGCTGTCGCTCGCGAACATTTTACATTGTCTAAAGACCTTCTAACCATGATGCGGCGACAGCAGCTTTCATTGCTCTCCCCAATTAATTTTTAAGGGCATGCATAAATAATAAAAGTAAACAATCAAAAATAGGCCACAGCATTCCGCGCTAATAAATTATCAATTGTGCCGTCATAAAACAACCGGAGTTGCAATGATACCGTCCTACTAACCTTTCCACATCAGCTCTAGCATGCACATCTGTCTCTATGTAGCTGACAGACGAATTGCAATGGACCAATTGACACGAGGAATACTAAATAATAAAATTATGATGTAATTACGATGAAAAACTAAGCCGCGCCACCGGTTTCTCAAACGATATTTAATTGTTATTTATTGGACAGATTGTTATCGTAAGCTAGCGTTGATGGTATTCCTTCGAGAAACCTGGGTTACTTAATACTAATATTTACTACCTAATTGATGGTAAAGCAATTGAGTTAATCAAACATTTTTATACTGCCAGCAATATATATAATAGGTATATTTCATTTATTTACGTAAATAGAAACATTAGTAAACATATGTTTATATCATTAAAGTGGTTCTTGATTTATCTTTTCGGTATAGCATGTGTAAGGTTTGATCGCACTATGGTTTGATACACCGTTATTGAAAGAATTGACGTGCCTTCGAGAAGTAGGCGGTCTGTCCGTCAAATTTTGTAAAGAAAATATAGGATTAGGTATACCAACAAACTGTGTTCGACATGCTGCAATTCAATTAAAAATCAAGCCTATTTCATTAATTAATGTACAACGGCCCGAGAGGTGTGAACGATCTGCGAGCGTCGGCGACCAGATTTGGCACTTAAGTAAGTACTTAATATTGTGCTAATGGTGTCACATACAACAATGCGATCTTTATTAAAATTTATAGGCTTTTTTATCGGCGTAATTTCCCATAGTTACACATTTTCGACGTCTTTCTTTTAAAATCACATAATATTATGCATTCATAACATAACGTTTTCGGTTGTGATTTAGTTTTGGTAGACACCATGAACATATAAAGAATAACGGACAGAGTATTGTCAATACACAGAGTGAGGCATTCATAGTAAGCTCGGTAACGATATTCCATGGAGTACGGATGTGTAATGACGCGTTATCTACCCACACATACAAACCATAGTAAGCTCGACGCCTATTAGAAAATACGCACACATGCGCAAGGCGCCGCCATTTCGGTGCTTCAATCTGTGTATTGACAGCATTACATTACGTCCGTTGTTCTTTATACGTTCATGGTACACACGTTCAACAATAGAGCACTTGCGCTCCTTGGTGGCTCTTTAGACAATGTAACATCATCGTCTCGACATTCGTTGGTACATACCTACATATTTTTATCGACCAATTCAAGCGGGCCATTGAGGAAATACGAAAATCATTTTCACTTTTCCTCGAGTCTAGACGGACAATTAGGTAAACTATAAATCCTTATACCTTAATAATTAATTCAACTTACATATATTAAAATTTGGTGTGTATCGCTGAATTTCGAATTTCATCATTTTCAAGTAACTCATCCTCAACAATCTTAATATATATAAATCTCGAGTCCTAGACTCCTAAACCACTTAACGGACAATTTCAGTAGCCAGTTAAAACAGAAGGAATGTTGAACACAAGTAACATCATCCTCAACAATAGATATATAGTTTTTTAGGTGATATTTGGATGTCTGTTACTCTTTCACGCAAATAGGCATGACTACTGAATAAATTGAAAAATTGACAGTCATGTAATTTCCACATTTCTCATTATTTGGGTCGGGTTTCCTCATACTCCACGATCTATCCTGAATTATCTTTTCAAGCAAATGGGCTTCCATGTAGTTTCCAGATGAGAATAATACATTATGCTACATTTAATTATTTAGTATCACGAACGAACGAATTTGTGGGCGTGCGTTACATACATACATACATGTACCTTTTAGTATCACGAATGCGAACGAAATTTATAGTTCTGGGCGTCGCGTTAGCTTAATTAATTGTAATACATACATACATACATATAATCACGCCTTTATCCCTTACGGGGTAGGCAGAACACCAAGGGCCACTTCTGACCAATTTTGAGGGTACGAGTATAGTTGAGATGTACAAGTTCTCTAATTGTAATCCTATTAAAAATTCGCATTATGGCTAAAATGACAAAAATCATACCTGTCTCGTCTGTGGTCGGGGGTAGCGCGGCTGCCCGCGCCGCGAATGCGCAGCTTCCGCCCGGGATAGCAATATATGCGCGCGCGCAACTCGGCCACTCTTAGCCGCTAGGTGCCAGGATTCATCAACTATTGGCTCCTTTTATAATGTTATCGTTACCATGACAATTAAAAGTGGTTAGGGTAATTTTTAAATAGTTTGGATACGATTTTTCGCTATCTTTCCCTTGGTTTAAGGAATCAATATAAGTACTACTTTTCAGTGAGTCATTTAATTTTATTAAATTGGTGCATCTTTAGTATTTAATTTAACGTCAGTTGCTCGCGTTTTATGTTGTTTTCATTATAAAATTTTATTATTAGCCTCATCTCATCCCTTTTAATAATCAAAATGAAATTTATAATCCATTGTTCACCAACCATCGGCTTTATACCTATTAATGTTTCTCAAATAATCTTGAAAATCATATAAGGTAACCCTATTAGGTACCTACTTTGGGTATATCTTAACGTTCTTAGATAAATACTATGTAAAAAGCAACTTTAGGTATAAAAGGAATAAAACTCCGGCCCAACTTATTACATTATATTACCAAACATCCGTATAAGATAAAATTTTCAATATCGAAGAAAAATCAACACTGATTTATATAAGTCTAGTCCTTAGGCAAAACGCCTACTTTCCAAACTTATCCGAAACAAGGCCGGATTTAATGAAAACAATTTCGAAGCATCTCTGAGATTCCATATCTACCAATCCAGATTATATCTGGGTCTATAAAATCAACATTCCATTTACATCACGCAGATGTGCTCCAATCGATATTGACAGTCTGCAATTTGATATTTAATAAAAGATATTGGAAATTGTAGATATATTTACTACATAATGTGAACGGCCCCCTGATAACGTAAAAGTAATAGCTAAGCCGAAGCAAAGCGATAGCAAAAATTGTATAATATTCACCTCGAAACGTCAAAAGTTCCTTTGAAATTCATTTTACGTAATACGAATTTGACAAGCAATCAGCGATTTTTGTACAATTTTGCTAGTTATCTGCTATAGGTAATAAGGGGACGGGAAGCGTAAGCCTTTGTAGGTACCTATCTCTTTAAGGAAATTGCGCGTGTGGTTGAACGTGAAATTGACAGTTAGGCTTTGATTTCCTAGGATAGCGGTGCCGTCATATAACGGCCGTGAAGGATCTTTTCACATGTGGCCACCGTGAAGACGTTTTTTACGTGGGTACGACCGCTATATATGTATGTATAGGTATGGCGACAACGCCAAATCTATGAAACCATAACTTTAAAGTTAATGTGGACAAGAATGCACTTAATATACCTATATCGACTCTTCTCTCTTCTGGTTTATAAGAACAACACCTCTTATTATAACCCTATCACCAGAATGTGTCGAACTTATAATGATACTGTTGCACAACATTCTTCTCTGGATATTTTCGAGAGTAGACTCCATAGATTTAAGAAATTAATTTATAGGACAATTTGTACTACAGAGCTAAAAAAAAAAAATTGTTAGTAGTTTAAGATTTTCTTTTGTTGTTATTTTTATTTTTTCTAAATTTGAATTGTGTTTATTTTTAATTTTTCTAATGATGTGATGCGCTTAGAACATATTGTGTATTAATGTGCCAACATTGTAAAGAGTTACAGTCTAGTTTAATTTTATGAATGTGTAGGATTATATTAATTACAGATTGTAACTTGTTTTGTTAGCCAAATAAAATAAATAAATAAATATGAAATTAATAAGTATACGAGTATCAAAAGTACCCTAATATAGCTAAACGACCGATAGTATCAATAGATTGACAGGGCAGAGTTATTATAACGCGATGAAAGGCATGAGTTGACAGACAAGATTTCCGAATCAAAAGGCTCGACCGATATCGTAAGGTACTATTTTTAATAGAACATCGCTTGTGTCAACACAATCGATCTTTCACCGAATGTAGGTAAATAAATTACCTGGGTTTAGGAGATTTTTTCCCGACATCATGAATAATCAAGATCGTATCAGAAAGAAACGTTTAATCAAGAATTCAATAAAAACCGTTTTATAAATTGAATATTCGATTAAAAGTCTCCGCAAAGAAGTGAAGTGTATTTCTTGGTTGAAATATAGAGACCGAAATTACTATGTATTAAGATTATAATTAAATCAAGATAAAAAATTGTATTAATAACTACACAAAGCCCCAAACTCAGTTATTAAACGCATACGAATACGAATTATTTCTAGAGTAAATGAACGGACGTAAAGGTTTTATGTGGGTAAGTTTCATTAAAAGTAAATGAATCTTTGTCGGGGCCTTCTAATGAACTGAGAAGTGACTTAGGTGCCTTACGTTGGTGCCTCCTTAAATTTTCCCCATTAGAATAGGGGTAAATAAATCTAAATATTTTTCAAACAAGCTATTTCAGAAAATGCGTTTTTTCTCATCTAACATTTTCGTAACTTTATAATTCTGCACCATGTTCTGCACCCCTAACATCTAATATCTAGGCCGGCCTAATGTTTGGAGTGTTATAGCAATAGTGTCCATATCGTACCAATTCTTCGCAAATGACCACTTTTTAATTGTGCAGGTCAATCGCCGACGAGCACTGCGCTGATAAATGTTTCATTGACTCCCATTTCGTCTATTTGATGAAAGATTTTTGCCAAAGAATAATGTGCAACTGTTGCCATGAAGTTTTTACAAAAATATTTCAGTGGGAGTGCATTAATTTATCTTTACACGAGTTTTATCTGAGAAAAGTTTCAAATTTTATTACCAACCCATTTAAAACTTTTAACATACCAAGTAATTTTCACAACATGAATAGGGGAAATAATTTGAATTTTGTAAAATTTGGAAGGGCATATGTACCTACCAAACCACCGATATACCCAAACCTATGTAAATAGGAGTTTCCCAGATAGGTACTATCAAATCAACAAATTCCTTATTCAAATTGGAAGAGGCAAAAGAAGATTTAAGTTATATTGGCTAGAGTGATCAAAAATGCAATGGAGAGAAAGACCTTTAATAAATAGGTGGCTTGGTCTAAACTGCTATTTTTGACATAGTTACTATTTAAGTTTTTACTTGCGGCATATCAATAAATTGAATTTATTGTTGCACTTGCACTTGAATGTACAAGAAAATTGTATTATGTAAATGGGTCTTTTAATCTCAAATATGTACCTATGTTTTCTACAGAAGTAGGTATCTTGTAAAGCATATTCGTGAAATCATAAACCTCGGCGACTTATTGCGGTCCTACAGCCGAATAATTTTCCCATTTCGTCCTAAGGGACTCTGCATTATATTAGAAAAAATATATAATCATATTCCTTAATTAAATTTAATTAAATTAAAGGTATGAAAGAAACTTACCTACCGGTAACAAACCGTTTGAGTAGACTTTAAGAATACAAATCAGTTAAATTATTCTGAAGTATTTCAGGCTTTATTTATTTATCCTGTACTGATACCGCGCTTCACTAGAAAACATCAGCTGCTTCTTCTTCCGTGCATGTCGTAAGAGTCAACTAAGGAACTCTGGCAATCTCTCTCAGGCGATTAGCTGGCAACTTGTCTTAGCACTAGTGATCCGCCCCGGCTTTGCATTACACCCCCCTTTCACGTGGACAAAGTCGTGGGCCACCGCTATAGAAAAGTTGAAACGGCAATTTTATTATTTTTCTCTCCGTAAGAACTATCCTCGTACTTCAAAGAATACGCTAACAAAAGAATTAGCGAAATCGGTTCAGCTGTTCTCGAGATCCGCGCTTAGCAACATAATTAGCGATTCATTTTTATTCTATAGATTTTGTAAGACTGGTAACCCAAACTAAATACAAGGCCCCCACAAGGTAGGTACAAGTCTTAGTGTACAACTTATAATTTTGTATCACAATAAATCTATTACGGATGTGCCCGACCTTAATCCTCGTAGAAATGAAAAGCTAGGCTCATATGTCAGCGGAGGTCGAAAAAATAAGTCCTTTCTTATGTAATGGTAGACATATACTTACTCTGAGGGTCTGAGTGTCTTTCTTAGATATAAAAGGTATAGAATTATGTAGTATACACGCCTTATATTAGAAATCATTATGTTATTTGATACGCATTACGAAAGCTTTTAAAAAAGGAGTATTCTAAGTAGGTACATTAGTTAATGTCAAGAAAAAGCTTATAGCCTTTTATTTTAAGTATATATTAGTTAATAATGGCGGAGGTTTTCTCTTAAATATTGAACTGTATGAAATAATAAATGATATATTTTAACAGGATTATTAAAACGTGTTACCCCAAAATATTTCAAGGTAAACCGCAAGCTTCATTGCTCAAAAGCTTATCACCACATCTGATGATAAGATTTTATGGAAGAGCTTTTATCGCCTATTTTGTGCTTTATTCTGGGGTCACACGGTGTAAGCTGGCATGCGAGTTGGCCCAGTCAGTTACTCTAGTGCAGGTACACGTGTCATGTCGCTAAATCATTCGACTGTTATATCAGTCTGACAATAGCTGCAAATTTTTTTGCTCACCCGACAGCTACTCAACTCGGCAATCACTCGCATCTTTTGGACGCTTACCAGTAGCACAGTGCCGATACAGTTGATATTTACGTTGGTCTACTTTAAAACAACAGCTACTATTAGCTAGACTATGCGAGTCGAGCTGCTGCCATACGATAGGTGCAGTAGCAGTTTACTGATATGCCAGAAGCTGGCTCGGTGTATCCTCGGCAGTAACTTACTTCCTTATTGGTAGAGCTTATTGAATCGTTTCCAATTCCGCAAAGAAAACAGTTTGTTATTCGCCCACAGACCTACGTGATTCCATTATTTCTATTTGGTTTTAGAAAAAATTAACAGCTTATAATGCGAACGTGCGCCTCAGAATGGCCGGGGAATTACCAAGTAATAATTTAATAACAAAGTTGTAAGATAATTGAAGAAGCCGCATGGTAAAGTCTAAGCAATAAGCGGTCGATCAGATGTTAGGTACTTTGTCTTACATCGTGTAATGTACCTAGTAGTAGTATCGTTTTGTATCAAACATAACATAACATACCTATCTTCCAATAAAGAGAAAGGTTAGTGGATCCGAGACCAGAGACCACGATGACGATCTTTTATCGATTCGCTCGCAAAACGATGTTTTATTATCTATTCTAAGCCCCAGACCTTGACCTTACAGCTAAACGATATTGTATAAAATACAACAAGAAACAATATTGCCAGCAGACAATTAAGTAATTGAAATAAAACAACAGTATTAAATGGCCACTTTCCTCAGATATCGGGTGGAAAATAAATCAATTATCTTTCCAACTAATTGCACGAGCCAAGGACAATTACCCCTGAGGGCAGTTCACTTGAAATTATTAGGGGTAAAAGCTTCCTAAGTGACGTCACCACACGTTTTATTTCCTCGTGTAATATCCTTGTTTGCCACGTGTTCAATGACAGTGTTTGGGCTCGTTATTCGTCCTTCAAATGTGCAGGAGGACGATTCTTGAATTTTTTTGAGCCGAAACGCAACCACTAATGAACCGTTAACGAAACGCGGTGCGAAGCAATATACAGGATGATTTTTGGTCGTCAACGTTCCCGAAAACTACGGAAACTCCTCATCATCACGATCATTTTTCTCCATGGAATTCTCCATACCTGGGAAGTGTCTGGTTCCCAAGATGTTAGGGTCCAAAGTTGAGTAAATAAACTGCGTTTTTCTGCACATAGACGCGCGTAGCAAGATTTTTTCACGATAAATAATTAATATCTGTCTATGATAAAACTGGCATAAATAGTGGAGACTATAAATTTCGCCCGATCAAGTAATTTAAAAAATTTACATCGTTTCCCAGCATTTTTTTGGCATAAACTTACTTTATTTGATGTATAGAGTACGTACCCTTCATTAAGGGTGGTAACGAAAAAACATCCTGTATACTTAACGCTTAAGTAATAAGGTATATTTTAGCATGCATCGGTCGCGAGTATGACAGAATAAAAACAAATATCTGTCTCGTGCTGAAATGTGTCTAATTACGTTACCGTAAAGTAATGATTGCTTTGTTCTGAGCGTCTAAAACGGTTCCGTTTCGACTTCGTTCCAAATCGAGACTTTTCAAGAATTAGCCCCCTGTTTTCAAAATCATAGAACAAAGAATATTTAGATAGAGAAGAATAAGTACCTAAGATATACCTTCAATTGTCTCGCGGTCCTGACGCTGACGTGCCTGTTGTGCCTCATGTTGTGCAAACAAATAACAGTAGAATCCTATAGCAATTTATATGATATCTGAATAATAAAGAAAACCAAAGAATGGTTTACTTATTAATATTCAATTGACGACGATAAACTTGTTGCGTACAAGACATAATATTTTTTTAATTTGCTATGAAAGTAAAAGTTATAGGAATCCTTTCTTTAAGGTGTATAGGTGCAAAACTACACATTTCCTAAGTGCAGACCAGTCTTGCAGCCGCTGCAAGACTGGTACCTACCTGTAGCTACAGCCTGCAGGGGAGATCGGAATGCAACCTTTAAAAAAGCAGAAAGCAATCTGTATTATGCAGTGACCAAGTCGACATGTCAACCCCTAATCGTATAACAAAGTGGGTCCGTGTCTAAGAAAATATTGCTCTATGGAAAGGCGTATTTTTTCTTTGACTAAAGAAAATTACATATTGCAGTCGTCCCTTTGTGACGAAGGACAGAAGACGTTTATCCTCATGTACGGGATCCTTCTGCAGTGCGTCCAGCATAATATAACGGTAAGTCAATAAAATAAAAGGCTCATTTGCACCATAAATTATATCATAGAGACTAGTAAGTAAGATGACGCTCTATTTTAAAACAGTGAGTAAAATTTTATGCCTAGCTAGACTATCTTTCTTTCTCTTAGGCGCGATGAGATTGCAATTTGTCACTTGCTTATTTACAACTGCACCCTGAATTTGGTGAGAGCCAGATGTCTCACTTTTGAACATAGATTTATTATAGATACTAGCGTAATAAATCTATGCTTTTGAACGTCAAACTCACAGAACTATTAATAACTAGATAAACTAAGTGTATGTACTATGCATGTAAAAAATAGACTTAAGAATAAGAATAGACACTCGTTCTCCAGGACTGAATGAATTAGGACTGATAGAAGTGGTTTGCAATCCCTTTTTACAAACCAAGTACACAAAACCAAGTAAACAAGTACAGAAACACTTGCCTTGTCTAGTTATTACTTAGCTCTGAGGATTTGACATTTAAAAGTGAGACATCTCGCTCTCACCAAATTCTGTGTATTTTGTATATTTTTATGTAGTGTAGATTTATGATCTTTAAGGTAAGCGTCCACACGTCGGTATCGTACGCAACGGACGCATCGCACGCATCGGATCGTTGTATTCTTTGTATAGAAACGCATATAAGTTCGTCCACCTGTCCGCTTCGTACTCATCGCTCATCGGCAATGCCGACACCGTTGTTCCGAGAGGCAACTTTTGCGATGCGTGCAGATGACGTCATACGGAATACCGATCAGTGGACGCACGCTCGCTCCGCATCGTCGGCCATTTGCATTTGGTGTTTGTCGTGTCAGCAATTTTTTAGCTTTTTTTTCCAATTCTTCCTCTTCTGCTAACAAACAAGCTACAACGACAAATTCTTCTTCATCGCTTTCCTCCATTCTCACAGAGTCCACATGTGCTCACTACGAAAATCCGAATGAACTGGCATCGTCAATCCGTATGCTGGTACTCACCGTCGGTAATGCGTACGCTGCCGATACAGTGGACACAGTATGACAAATTAATGCGTTTGATGCGATCCGCCCGCTGCGTCCGATGCCGACCTATGGATACTTACCTATAAAGTGCGCTCTACATAGAAAGCTGTCAAATTGATAAAGCGTCTTATTATTTTGATGACTAGTTTGATCTAATTGCAATCCTACCGAATTTAACAGACTTCATCATTCATCATTTACAGCCCTGAGAAGTCCACTGTTGGACATAGGCCACCCCCAACAACCTCCACTCCGGCCGGTCGGAAGCAGCGTGCATCCAACCGACGCCCGTAACCTTGGCCAGGTCGTCCGTCCACCTCGCGGGTGGCCTTCCCACGCTGCGCTTGCCGATACGTGGTATCCACTCTAGAACTTTCCGACTCCATCGGCCATCAGTTCTTCGAGCTATGTGCCCTGCCCATTACCACTTCAGCTTGCTGGACCGTTGAGCTATGTCGGTGATATTTGTACGTCTGTACGTCTTTTTACGATCTTTTTAACAGACTTAAGTAGCGCGAATTCTATTCGGGATCAGCAGGGCTATTTACGTAACTTGCAGTAAGTTAGGTATTAGACCCTGCAGGTACCATTGTGCGGGCGCAATCACTTATTAATTTCAAGATTTTTTTCCGAAAAGCCATGTAACCATAACTAACATAAAGTTAAAATCATAGACCACTCGTTCTGTTTTCTGTGGTTATAATTAACATTGGACGTTTTTCCGCTAGACGACACGACCACGACATTTTGTCATCTAGTATGGGGGCCATGTCGTGGTTGTGTCGTCTATTGGACAACCAGCCATACTATTTAATACAATAAATTTTGCTTCCAAAAAATCCGTGGTCGTGTCGTGGTCGTGTCATGGTCGTGTCGTTTAGTGAAAAAAAAATGCCCATTAGCTCTCTCTCAATAAAGGGATTTGTGTAAGCACCTAATTAATACCATTATAGATGCGGATAATGTAAAAAAATGCATTTTATTGTGCCCGACACAATAGAAGCTAATATAATAAAAATAGTAACAGAAATGTTAGTAATTTCCTTAACATCATGACCGTTTCTACAACTTCTAAAGAAAGCTGAACTAATTCAGTCTTTAATGACGATTCTAAAATAAATCACTCGGTTACCCAGTTAACTAGTAACCCAGATGGGTCCCGCCCTTCGAAGGACATATCTCAGTAAATTGGCCCCAATACATCGCACGCACCAATTTCTCGTGAGTCCAGTCCGCTATCATCATCAGCGATGACATCAGCGCAGGCGCATGATTTAATTACATATCTGAGATATATATCTCTATCGAATCTGACAACGATCTTTGTATGCGACGGTTGCGTGCTGCTAGGTATCTTTAAAATACGCTAGGTATGTGTATCTTGTTAAAATAAATGTTATGCTCGTAATTAAGGACCTTCTTTTTGCTTTGCCGCAGTCGGGTACATGGATATAAGCTGTTCGCTTTTTTTAACCGAGATTGACCCACCACTCATTCCCACCTGCAACTCCTGTGAGCCAGGATCAACAGAGGCGACCAGAAAAATGCATAACAAAGCATAGAAAATCCCGGGGGACCTAACTAGCGACTATAAAGCATTAAAATTAATAGAAAAACAGATGTTCATTTGCTTTACTAAAACTCAAATACGGCTCTTCCAATACAATACTTATGTACATTGTACATCTATGCTATGTCTACAAATATGACACATTAATCAATAAATTAATAAATAATAATTTAAATTCAATAGGTAATAAAAAAATCACAAAACTTTTCACTTGCAAGTTTGCTCTATTATTCTTTTCCTTATACTAATTAATTCACAAAAAAGTTATTAAAATTGCAAATGAGAGCCTTTGTCTTAAGTACAGAAGTGAAAACCAAAACAAGTGTCCGACTTCGCCAGAAGGAAGGTTAATGTTCTTTCTTGAGTGAAAAATAAAAAAATATGTAGGTTTCGAAGCATTAAAACGTATAATATATACCTATAGTCACACCCATTATCCCCCTAAAGGTTGGGCTGAAGTGTGCAAATACACACCCACTTTTCACCAGTTATAAAGGTCCACTTGGTAAGGGGTGAGCCTACCGCCGCTACCCACAAATAAGACATACATACATACCGATACAGTTACTTTCTGATCTATATTGATAGAGATTTAATAACACATTAACAGGCATGGCACATAATAAGCAAACTTACGCTTCGCTATATGATTATATATTTGGTGAGGCTCTATCTATAGAATATTAAATACTCATCCTCCCTTATCGGAGCAGTAGTAGCGCGAAAGCCTTACAGGCTAAACGTTCCCGGCTGTCTGAAACGTAACCTTCGCTTTTTCCGCGAAATAAAAATAATCTAATATTTTTTTTACGAGCAAAGGAATAAACCTGTTATGCCAAGCACTCAGGATTTTTTACACCCTTTTGTATTTTGAATATATAATTTACTCTAATAAGGTTTTTCTCTGTTTTGTGAAGTAAATTAATTTTGTAGAGTTCCTAGAAAACTTTTTCTATAGATACCCTCATATTTAATCTTGTTTAAAATGTATGGATGGTTATTAGAGAGTGTTCAACACTTTATAGTGGTGAGTATGACAATCACAGAGTTAATTTGCAGATTGGTACCTAGCTACATGTTGTAATGCCCGATTTTATTTAAAAATAATTATGTACATAAATTATGTAGGTACTTAAGTAACCAGATAAGCTGGTAGAAACTGCCTTGCAAGGCATTAAGGTTGCCCTTGTACAGAATGTTTTAATTAGATGTGTAGTTGTGCTTTGGAAATTTTTAATTAATCAAAAAGAAAACATACTACTGCATAATGAGATTTGAAAACCAAGCTCTTCCTTTGTAGCTTTTTTTACTGGCAGATTTATCGAAATTTCCGACTCATAATTTTCTTATCGTTTGAGGTCAGTGAATTGATTTTACGTAAACTTTAGTTAGACAGTTGCTCCTTTGCCTGCTTTAGTGCCTGCCGTCAGTCGTCAATTTTCTTTGTTAGGTGGATGATATATATATATATTAGAAGGGAAATGGTACTAACGTGCGTCAGCTTGGTAATTAGATACAACCATAGCTAATATGCGCTATATGGTCCTGTGCATGTCTCCTTCCGTGCGTATGTATAGTAACAGTCGGCTAAGGAACTCGGGCATGCTTTCAGGCGATAAGCTAGCAACTTGTCACTGATCATTTACATCAGTCCCCGCCATGCTAAACGTGACTGTAGGATATCCTTTATGAGACTGCAGTCCCGTGCCAATAAGGCCGTGGGTGATCAACAGATTTCAGCCTTTACAGTCAGTGACGTGATTATACTTATTACAAAACACTAGCGCAGCAATATTCATTTGTTTTTATGTAGGTATGTTTTATTTACCTACTCGTTATGTTCCAACCCATCAAGGAGACCGCTGACACTGCGCATTACTCCAACACATTCCATTTCCCTAGAATTGGGTAAACTGCTATGCCAGCTACACGTGTAACCTCGATTGGCGACAGCCAGGATGCAACGGAGACACCCACGGCACTCTGTACCTAACATCGGTCGAAGTCATAGCTTAAGATTTTTCTAAGTTAATTGTAATTTTTATATCTTTGAAGTTAATTTTAATAAACCTGTGAAAGTAACTCGGTTTTTTTTAGCTCTCCTGCGCTGTGATTTTTTCGTAATTGGCGCAGTCGTAGTAGTCTTCCGGATTAGTGCGTGAGAGAGAACTATTCTTCATAGAACTGTGATGAACTGTGTGAAAAATCACGTGCTAAGTGACTGTCGAGTCTTCACCGGAGGAAACCCGAACCACGACACAAGTGCTGGAGTATCTGGAAATCGATAGCTGCTCAAGAAAGATCGAGAATGCAATATATGTAAGTGCACTTATTCTATTATAGTGTTGCTTCCTTTTTGCTCCCGTAGTTTCTATTCCCTAAATTTTCCAATCTCGGAATCGCCCCGCGAGAGTCTGCACAAAATCGGCAGTCTCGCAGGCACATTTTATTAGATAGGTATTTTTAGTAAAATTTAAGATTTTCTATTCTAGGAAAACGTACTCGCGAGAGCTTGCACAAGCATCGGCAGTCTCGCAGGCGCGTATTAGATAATACTAAATACTTAGATTAGCATGGCTACTCTTACTTATACTCTTTATATAAAGAGCAAGTGAGGTATACATTAGATTGTACTAGATTTAGATTGTTCCTTAGTCTTATACTCTTTATTTGAAGAGCAAGTGAGGCACATATTAGATAGTACCTACTAGGATTAGATTTAGATTTTTCTTACTTAAACTCCTTATTTGGAGAATAAGATGAAGATCAGAATGGCCCACGATTCTGACACAATTTCTAAGGCTTTACGCCTGGTGCCAGAGTTTGACGGTAATCCTTATGTTTTAGTTATATTTATAAGTTATTACGCGAATAGACCTTTTCCCCCACCGGGATGAGAGGACTCTATTCGTATGGTAATTCCAATTATTTAAAATTTGCAAGAGATGAACTTCAATGAATTTTATAAGAACAATTATAATGATTACTACCCCGAACAAGATAAATTAGATAAACTCACCCTTCAATTAACTACCTTTGAACCTTCTCAAGAAAAACGAGGCATTGTAGGTTCCGTCATAAAAAGTATAACCGGTAATTTAGACCACACAGATGCATTAAAATATAACGATGCGATCCAAATTCTTAAAGAAAACCAGGATAAAGTTATCTCAGAATTTAATAATCATATTAGTCTCAGTGAAGAGTGGATGTCACACCACACCGACATAGTTTCTCAGTTGGTCTCAAACCAAGTCAAAATTAATGAAACTATAATATTACTGCTGAACAAGTCAGCATATGCCAGTTCTAGCTTAATTAAATATGCTAAACTTGGCCAATTATTATTAGTAATTAGTAATAACTTAGATGAGTTAATTAGTGAGCTCAATAGATTAGAGAATATTCTTGCTTTTATTCGTGCCTCAAGCACACACCATTTTATGTTAAGTATAGATGTGTTAAATAAAATGATAGATAGATTAAGTAAAATATATGATAGGAACAAATACTTGATGTAGAACTAAGGGAATACTATGACATAATTCTTCCTAGTTCATACTATATTAAAAAACAGATAGTTATAGTTCTGAGATTCCCTCTTGTCTCCCCACACCTTTATCTATACTAATATTATAAAGAGGAAAACTTTGTTTGTTTGGTTGTAATGAATAGGCTCCGAAACTACTGGACCGATTTCAAAAATTCTTTCACCGTTAGAATCCTTATTGGACCTGGATGAACATAGGCTATAAAATTTCCCGATATTCCCACGGGAAGGCGACCAACTAGTAGGGGAATTTAATATTTTTTACGAAAACCGCTATACATATGAAGCTGAAATCATATATGTTCATTGGGGACAACGAGGAAGGACTAAAAACGGATTCCCGAAATTCCCACGGGAAGGGGACTAACGGGAATGATCATAATTTTTACGAGAACCGCTATACATATGAAGCTGAAATCGGGCATATATGTTCATTGGGGACAACGAGGAAGGACTAAAAACGGATTTCCCGAAATTCCCAAGGGAAGGGGACAAATGGGAATTCAAACGGATTTCCCGATATTCCCACGGGAAGGGACAAACGGGAATTCATTTTTTTTACGACAACTGCGATACATATGAATTTGAAATTGGACCTGTATGTTCATTAGGGACTGCGAGGGAGCACTAAGAACGGATTTCCCGAAATTCCTATGGGAAGGGGAGTTACGGGAATTTAATTTTTTTACGAAAACAGCTATTTATACGAAGCTGAAATCGGATTAGGGCTACAAGGAAGCTCTAAGAACGGATTTCCCGAAATTCCCACGGGAAGGGGACCAACGGGAGTTCCAAATTTAAACGAAAACCGCTGTACCTACATATAAAGTTGTATCTATGTATTGATATGTACCGAAGCGAAGCGAGGGCGGGCCACTAGTGACCTATATAAACTTCCTATACTACCTAACAAATATAACCAAGTAATTATACCTACCTACTCCTTTATTGCAACCTATGATACGTATTATGTGTACATAGAGGCGGAATGCCCGAAGTTAAGAGTTTAGCGCATCTTTGTGAAGAAAAAATTAATCAGCAAATTAAAACCCGTCCAGATTGTATCCACAGACTCATCATGGACCAAACCATCGATAGATCCTGCCACCAGATAACAATTTCACTCACTCAGATGACTATGGAGAAAATGGATGACAGACACTATGGCCTAGTGTTCCTGAACCTACCAAGGTGCAAACTGATGCGACCGGGAGGACTACAATCCTAAACGGAAGCTATCTAGCTACGATCCCTCGAATTGCCGTCTGAGCACCGATGACTTCACTATTATAAATTCGGAGGACCACGTGGAAGGACAACCAATCAGAATCAGGAACATCCTAACTGATACTAATATGCAGCCATCATCTTTAATTCCGATTGCTCTCAACTCGATCAAGTAAAAAGATGGACTATACAACATACAAGAAAAAGTTGCAACGCATCATTAATCCAGCCCGGAAAAGTACAACTCAACCCGCTCTATCATACAACGCTGCCTTTCTATGGAATACTATTAGGTGCACTTGCACTCGCTATGATCTGATGTTCCGGAAGCATTGTTATAAGTCTCAAAATCGAGATCACCAGTCACCAAAGACTCCAACTCAAGGTGTAGAGCACACCTATGATGATCCTCAAGTTTCTTACGAAGGATAAGACACCAGCAACATTTTTCCTAAACCTGACAAAATAGTTGCTGATCTTAGGGAGATGTTATGTTCCAACCATCAAGGAGAACATCTTCCTGCGTTCCCATTACTCCAACACATTCCATTTCCCTATTGGGTAAACTGCTGATGCCAGCTACACGTGTAATCCTCCCTCGATTGGCGACAGCCAGGATGCAACCGGAGACACCCACGGCACTCTGTACCTAACATCGGTCGAAGTCATAGCTTAAGTTATTTCTAAGTTAATTGTAATTTTTATATCTTTGAAGTTAATTTTAATAAACATTTCTGTGATTTTAAGTAACTCGGTTTTTTTTTTAGCTCTCCTGCGCTGTGATTTAATTTACTCTTATTACGACCGACCCGTCCGCATTCGTTAATGGTGTTCAATATTAGTACCTATTCAAAAATGTACGAAATTTTTACCATTAAAATAAAATATAAAAAAAATTTTATAAATCTATCTTGTGTAACAAAAAGGGTATGTTAAGCGAAAAGCTATATGAACAGCCCACTGTAGAGAACCTATCCGCAAAATTTGAGACTGAAATCACATGTTTATTTTTCCGGATAGTACGGAAAATTTTTAAATATCTCAGGAATTTTCACAATCTAGAAAATATAAAATGTGATTTCGTGTCTTAAATTTTGTAGATAGGTTCTCTATAGTGGGCTATTTACATAGCTTTTCGCTTAACATACCCTTTTTGTTACACCCTGTATATCTATAGGTATATACTTACATACGAGTATAATAAAATTGTAACGGATGGATGTTTGTGCACGCTAATCTCAGAAACGGCTGGACCGATTTCGATGCAGTTTAGAAGAATATATTGTGACAGGTCCCACTTAACATACAGGCTACTTTTTATCCCGGGAAAATGTTTTTATCCCGGATAATTTCGATATTTTGTTTTTTTCCCTTTCCCGATATTTATTGTATTGCCCGCGACTCAGTCCGCGTGGACTACCCATCTGTACTTCAGTTTTTGTAAACAAAATCTATTTATAAACTTTTTGTCAAGTCAACAACTAGCCAATCAAACCTGACAAGAATTTGAGCATTTTTTGGCCAAAATAGATTTTTCCACCCCCTAACTCTGGATAAGGGTTGAAGCTTGAAGGTCAACCGCCAGCTGATGGCTGTTCGATTATTACCACATTGTTGGAGTTCTGTGATATTGTATCAATAAAAGGAATGTTGGACCAAAAACTCATTTTTAACCCTTTATTTTTAAAACGATGTTACACGGTTATTATATATCTACCCACATTCAATATTAACTTTTTGCACTACAGTACCAGCCGTATTACTACGAGTAGGAATAAGTATCTACGTGTATATAGTCTTTTTGTATTTAATTCAGAAATAGGTAAATGAGTGAATTGCACAGGCGTATTTTTTTCGCGGCGTCACTGAAAATGTGGTATTTTGTGGAATATTTCTGTGTAATTATATTTTTTTAAAGAAGTACTTGTACCTACGCTAATGAGGCAATAATTAAAAATCTCCTGTATAGAATATTTTAAGAGATAAAAAATAAATGAAATTGTATTAGGCGTTACAATTCGGAAGTTCAAACATTCACTATGGGATGCGCCCACCACCGGGCCCTACACCCTCCACTGAGCCTTTCTCATGGCGATTGTAGTTAGTGCAAGTGCCTGTTGTCGCAATTATGAGTTATCAGATCCGAGGGTCAGTGGAGGGTGTAGGGCCCGGTGGTGGGCGCATACATAGTGAATGTTTGAACTTCCGAATTGTAACGCCTAATACAATTTCATTTATTAAAAAATCCACCAAAATTAGATAAAAATTACAAATATTGAAATTCACTCAAATACTTCACAAACTCTTGATGAGGTGATTATTTCTACATACTCGTACGTACCTATGGTTTAGGATTCCAAATACCTGTATTCTATTCATTCTATCCCTTAAATAGGTATGCTCTCAAGTAACCAGGTTAGCTGGTAGAGAATGCCGTGGAAGGTATTAAGTTTGCTCTCGTATAAAAAATTGGAGTGCAATAAGGAATTTTATCTATCTAGATATCTATATCATTTTACTGGTAAGGATGCAGCTCGTTAGTACGCCTTATTCATACTTATACCCGTGGATAGGTACTATTTGTTATCATATTATTATAAGGACCTACGAGTATTTAAGAAGTTTTAGCACAAGTAGAATTTTTCTGCAAATATAACTTTGTCAAGGCATATACCCAGATGTCAAATATTTGAAAAACAAATTATTTGCTCAACCTCTGGGGTTGTTTGTTATGTGTTATTGTAGCTACAAAGTGAAGCGTGACGTGTTTATTTTATATACCTAAGTACCTTTGTGCTTAAATAACTTCCAATATTGGTAAATTTTATTTTTATTTGAGATCGTTTTAATTGCACATCAAATAAATAATCACCCATCAATTTAATCTCATCTTTTATATATCTACTTTTTTACATCAAATAAATTATTTTACTACAAATAAACTAAATGTTTAACAAAACAACTACATAGGTACTCGTACAGCAATAATTCGAATATATATATCAGCCCAACATTACTGTTTTCCTTGAATGCAAGACAATTTAATTCCTTTAGGTACAAAAATACTACAATCCCATCAAAAATACTGACTGCACAGGCACAACTAGTAGGTATAAGACGAATGACGTTTTGTCAGTGTTCCCTTTACATACATTGATATACCTAATGATAAAAATAATAGGTTGGTTAGAGTATGACAAACAACTCATATATCAGAATCGAATTGATGAAACATTTTAATTTTATAGTTAGGTACTATTTGTATCTGATTTTATATTTTAGTGCTGATCTCATTATGTATACTTAATAAATAGTAACATGATTATGTCAAATAAAATGCCGTTTTTTTATATGAATTCGTATTATTTGCGACTAAAGAAAGTATTTTATTTCATGGGCGTTTAAATACTACCCTTTTTTTATTTCTGATTTACCTATTGTACGAAACAGTCATATCTCTTTCCTTAATTCCCTCCTTGCCATAAATTTACCTGATGTAAAACTGCAGAATATTAAGTATATTCACTTATATAGATGGAGAGATAATGATCTTAACAAACTTTCGCATTTTTAATAGTTAGGTACTTCTCCGAGGCGGTGAGGTTGGGCGTAACTCAGAAGTTTTTGCTCGTCGTTTTCTCAGACTCTGATGTCTGAAATCATTAATAGCTGTCAGACACATCACCAGTGATATCCATATACCTATACATAACAGTACCTAGGTATTTATCTAGATTTTTCGCTATTAGGTGGCAAATATAATTTATTAATAATATCTGAAGAAAATCGAGTTATTATAATACCTACTAACTACATTAGAAACCTAAAAACTAATTTAACCTACACGAAATTAATAATATTTACAAAGTTGAACCGGGGGGTGCCCAGAATGCTGGCATCATTGCCACGTTGTATGGCAAATAATGGCAATGTTAATTTTTTGCGCAAAATAGAGACCAGCATTCTGGTCATGGGAGTTTTCACGTAATTTATTGGAAATTTCCTGGTAGAGGCGATGAGCGCCTGGTCCCCACGGTCCCAGTGTCTCGACGCCAAACAGCACAAACATGTAGTCTCCTGGGAGCCCTGCATATCTGCGGCGCTTGGGGTTTTCGGCTGAACATACGACAGCATCTGCCTTAACTGATGTTCCGCCGATGTGGGACGCAGCAAGTGTGTCAACACAAGTAGCGTTCCACACAAGCGGTCGACCCATCTCCCAAGGCATATCGTTATACCGTCGGGTTCCAAGATTGCCGGCGCGTTGACTTTCCCAAGGGACCGACGGATCGATTCATTTAAGTTTGCATGCCTTGGGAGGCGGCCCGAGCTGCTTATGCATAAAAGACCGTGGTGACTAAGTTGACCCACGCTGTTTCCGCACTGGTAGATATGGGGGACTGTTACTGGGGCCCTGAGACGAAGCGAAGCAGCTATCCGGAATTCTTAGGTTATTTTAGTTAGCTATATGTTGACATCTCCCGTGTTGACAACATAATCTGAAAGTCACGAACCTGCCTGCCCCGAGACGAAGCGAAGCAGCTATCCGGAATTATTAGGTTATTTTAGTTAGCTATATGTTGACATCTCCCGTGTTGATAACATAATCTGAAAGTCACGAACCCGCCTGCCCAACGTGATCTATGGGCAAAAACCAAAACCCCTCTATGGCAAGTAGCCTTGTGGCGTGCCCTGGGAGATATCTACGTTCTATGTAGTGTACCTACTGCAATAGGCTAATGTATGTAATGTTGACATCTAAGCCAAACGAAATCTGGAATAAAATATTTCAAATTAATAACGCTTAATAACGGTTTAAACAACAAAATCAATTAGGTTGAAAGTTTTACAGCTCGTGTTAGGTACTTAAGTCCTTTCTACGCAACTAGGTAGGTTTCTGTGTTTAGTTAAAAGATTTCGTGAAACAACTTTATGTACAGAACGAGTCAGATTACACGTTCTGTAGATTATTAGCCTCATGCCGTAGCATTAATTATAACAATTATTATAGCTTTAAGTACATGTGATATAATTTTTTTTTATGTAAAATAAGAATAAAATCTTAGATAATTATTACCTAGAGATTTCGTCATACTAAGTATATCATTATTTATCCTCTCTTTGTAAGTAATAAGGTTTTACACGTTTTCCGAGGCACAAGCTAAGTGACAATTTATTGTAATTTCAGTACAATGAAATCTGTATAGTATGCAATAAATTCTCACCTAAGTCAGCTATTATCACTTTTCGGTAGGTAAAGGAAGTACAATATTGATCAACGCAGCGCATCGTGCAGCAGAAAATAAATTATCTCAATTAATCTGGAATATAACACGATAAAATATATTCACCCGTCTAAAAATGTCCAAAGAATACGTCAAAAATATTAATGTTGTCTGACGTAAGAACAAGGGTGCTCAGTTCAGCTGAAAATTGTGTAGATAAGGCTCGAACACCCAAGGTTGGATATACATATTTTGATTATTCCAGTAAGGAGTTAGGGACATGAGATATCTGTCATCTGGTTACCATTTGGTAGTCTTAAGTATATTAAAACGTGATTAAAAAGTGCACGTGCGTTGCAGGCTACATATATACGAAGCCTTACTTCAGCTCGAAAGGATGGTTAATGTAGTTTTAAGTCATTAGTCTCTCCCAGGGTCGGCCGGCTGACACATGCAATCTAAACTTTGTGCACATGACAAGAATAGGGATTGGCGGCATTGTCTGCGCCTTTTAAAATATCTGCACCTATTTTATCAAAAACATAGGTACTTATGAAATAGAAAAATTGCTCTACTTGGACCCACAATAATAATAATCTCACTATTTAAAAATAATGTCTGCACAGGCAAGAATGTCATAGATGATTATACTAACTGTAACTAAATTAACTACACCATAATAGGCGTTTAGTCGACACGTGACAGATTCAACTTGTTATAATACATAAACGTGAATAAAAGAATCATATCCTTGGAGGTGTTGTACTAGTACTTAGTAATAAGACTGGTGGTAACACAGGTGACGCAGGGATTATGCCTTGCCTCATATCTCAGGTTAGCTGCACTAAATATAACGTAAGTTTAAATAAAGCATGTTTATTGTCGGCAGTCAGTATATTAAGGTCGTTTTGTTACCAGAGAGCAAACATACAAGAACAGCATATTTAAAAAGATGGGTAAGAAATTAATTATTAAGTAGGTTGTAGGTAATTCATTTAATATTATAATTCAAGCAGATGGATCTACCTACAATTTTGAAACACGCCTCCTCAAACACAAAGCAATTACTAAATTTCTTCATCAAATCAGCAGCATTCGCTCAGGCCTGGTATAATTTATCACAATTTACTCAATTATTTCTAGTGATTCCAGAAATTTGTAATTAAGTTACTTGGAGAAATAAAAAAATAACGTTAAAATTATTTCTTTCATCATTATCTCTCCATCTTGCTTTGATTACGTTCAATTGAAAGCGCGATTAAAGATACATATTTATAGATAGATCAGGCAGGTTGCTGGTCATAATTAGTTCCGATAATTATGTAATCGCCCGTGCACTAGGTACAGTACTAGGTATCTTATTTTAATCTTAATTAAATTTTATCTTGAAAATATTAAATATGATCGGTCGATCTACAAGTCTAAAATAAAACGAACTTAACCCTTGAGAAGGAAAATTTTAATTGAGATTTAAAATTCTTTTCATTTTCGCAGCAAGAATGCGGAGAAGAAATATGGGAAACAATACTCCGGGAGGCGGGGGCGAGGAACACGGTGTTCAGTGCTACACAGGTATAATTTATTCAGCATAAATTTACTGTTTAACAAATAGCCTACGCACATCGGCCCATCAGGGCTTGACTCAAATGATGTTAATCTGTGGAATGATGAGGTCGTATCGTAACGAATTAGACATTTGTAATATTATTATAGTTTATATTACTACCCTCCATTAGCAGTAAGCTGAGATTGGTCCTCCACTCATACCCCCAATGAAACTCCTGTAAGCTAAAATTTAAGGCGCCCAGAGATATGTAAAAAAGATCTAGTCACAGTGGTTAAGTTGTTAGTCAGGTTACTTGTCACTTTGTAATTACACTAGTGCTTATCCCTAACATGATTTTGTTACAGCAATATCCAGATGCACTAATGCTTCGTCTTGCAAGTGCTCTAGCGCGACTGCTCTCCAAAGACGTTAACAGTCCCACAACGTCCACCCCAGCGACTCCAGTTCCAAAGAAATCCTCCTTCAAATCTAAGCCCGGCTGGAGGAGTGCATCAGTCCACACCGATAACAGGAACCAGACTTTCAAATGTCCCTTCACTGCAACCAACGCCTTGACGGCAGTTACCAAAATGGAAATAGAAGCATACAATTCATCCGAAGAAATTCGGCCTCAGAAATCGGTAAATGAACTACAGGATTTGGTGGAAGGCGCATGCATGTACAGTCCTAATCATAACCGGAGAAGTTTGGGCATAACATTACAGGATCATACTCTTAACGAGACACCTGAACATGAACGGAAGGCACCAAGAACTGCTAAGAGTTTTGATAGTGCCAAAAGTCCCGAGAGCGTCAAATCTCCTGAGAGCTCTGAACCGACTTCACCAGTCTCTGAGGGGAGCAAGAGGAGTTCAATATTGAAGAATCGTAAGAGCAGCTGCACTGCATTAGATCTCTACAAGAGACGTGGATCAGGACCTCCAGTCAGAACTCGACTGAATAGTCTAACTTCAGTCCCGAATGACAAGTTGAACGCTATGAAGGAAAAGTTTGGTACCCCTGAGAAGGTCATGCATTTTTTCGGCAGATGCTTCGTTAAATTCTTCAGTAATTATGGGTAAGTACTCGTATTGTTTTATACAACTTCTGATCAATTTTTCTTGAATGGTTTTTCCGATCTGTTTATTTTTCTTTAGCTACGACACAATGATCCGCGCCACCGGTAGATACTTCTGCACATTCCTGCAGTCAGTGGACAACATCCACCAGCGTATGCGCTTCACGTTCCCGCGCATGCGCTCTCCGAGTATGCAGCTCACCAGGGCGCATCGACACGGAGCTGAACTGGTCTACAGCAGCGGCAGGACTGGATTCGCACACTATCTCATGGGTTTGTAGTACTTCTTCTGTTCCACCTTCAGGATTCTAATGAAAACTCCAAATCCTTGCAAGGTACTCTTGCGCATTGGAAGAGGACATTACAATAATTGATAATGTGACATGGAAAGTGTGGGCAAACTTTCTTTATATTGCAAGTGGTAAAATAACTCTCTTTTGGAACTGTTATTCTAGTACTTCATACCTACTATTAGTACTTCATATCATACCTAGCATTTTAATAACCTCCACTGAAACCTAAGGAAATGGTTCTTCTTCTGGAGCTACATGGAACTTCTGTCTGACTCTAAGGTCTGACTATCTACTTATGTATTTCCATCTAATGTCCATACCGTTTTAACATAATACCTACTTTATAAAGATCAGACTCGTATTATACAGTAGGTAGGTATAATAATAAAACATTGACAATGGTATATTCATCTCTCACAATCATCTAATTTATTAAGACTTCAGCGATGGTGCAATGACCGACAATAGGAGTAAAACTTCTATGAAAATTATGTTGTCTGTACCTACTGGTTATTTGATTATTTATTTATTCACTAACGTTACCTATTCTTCGCTCAGTCCGGCGTCGGTCAGGTTCAAAGCAGTATTAGGCATCCTGAGGAAGTCAGTAGATATAATTTACCTGCCTGTACCTGCGGGTCGGAATGGCCTCATCACACCGGAAGTATATTTGATCGAAGACCGGAAGTATATTTGGATCCCTTGTTTGATAGCTCTGCGATCCCTAAATGTTGCTCTAGATTCGAAATTCAACCTCACACACCAGGATTTCAGCATATAATTTAGGTACCTACTTACCTTCCGTTTTTTGTAATACTTCTTCTTCTTCAGCCTATTGCAATCCACTGCTGAACGTAAGCCTCCCCCAAGGCACGCCACAAGGCTACTGCCTCAGGGAGGTTTTGCCCATAGTCACCACGCTGGCTAGCCGCGTGGTGCCGGCAGAGTGGAGTTTATACCACCCCTGCCTGCCCATGGGTATCGTACGAGGCGATTAAGGGTTTCCGGGAGGTGGGCAGCAGCGCCTCCCGTACTGACAACATAGTCTGAAAATCAGATTGTGGTCACCAACCCGCCTGGTAATATTTAAACAAACATAAATATTTACAAACTACACAACACTTTTACCTAGTCTGACACTAAAGTCATATGTCGTGTGTAGGTACTAAACAACGGTAGGTATATAAATATAGGTACATAGAAAGATAGACCCATGACACGGAAACAAACATCGATATTCATTATATCAATATTTGCACCTACCGGGATTCGAAACCAGGACCTATGTCGTCCCGGACAGGGTCGCTACCAACTATGCCAATCCATCGGTACAAATATACAGGGTGTAACAGAAAGGGTATGTTAAGCGAAAAGCTATGTATAGGTAAATAGCCCACTATAGAGATCCTATTTCCAAAATTTGAGACTCGAAATCACATTTTTATTTTTCAAGATTGTATGGACATTCCTGAATTGTTTCGGAATTCTTCATACTATCTGGAAAAATATCTGTATAACGGCATACAAGTCCTTCACCACCGCCTACAATGTGCCTAAAAGGCTGGTAGCAGATAGGGTAGCTTATTGGACGAGCGAAGGTCGCTACTGAGTGCCATAAGACGGATTAGGCCAAGATGGAGCTAGTGGGACGATCTAGATGTTTCATGTTTATTTAGTCCATGATGGACGGAGGACTGACAGAATGGGATCAAACTGGGAATTATAATACCTTCGCCCAGCAGTGGGACACGATCCGCCCGTCTACATAAAAATGGTACCATATTAATTTCATCGTACAATTTTAGGTCAGCTGTATGAGATCGCAGAAGACATATTCTCACTGAAGCTGAAGGTCAACATCGTGAAGGAGAGCATGGAGGGGAATTACTACGTAGCAGTGCTTCGACTGGAATTCGACAACAGTGACTACGTAAGTTCAACTATATCTTGTTCGATCTCTATATCTTTAATAAATAAAATTATATGGTAGGCAGTTTTATATAGGATTCTCTCTACCCTCTACCTCACTCATCAGCCTATTGCAGTCCACTGCGTACGGGGCGTAGGCCTCATTTACTCTTATTAGAAAACCGCAATTAATCACAATTAGTCACGCCCCGTGCCTGCCATCTAAGGGCAACATCTCATAAGGACACGTGCATTGAAAATATAAAATTAAATGCGATTAATATACAATACAAGTACATAAAATTTCCAATTTTCTTATAAAATTACATATGTATAGGTAGTAAGTTCCCGTGTGCGTAGACGCTCGTAGTCCGCTCGTAGCATGCTACGAATAGCACCCGTGCGTAGTAACTATTCTGTACCCGTGCTACTTATATTAGCTTTTTCTACGGAAAATATATTTTATTACAAAAATGTCTAAAATATAAAATAATACTATGTGTATTGTACTATAAAATATTTAACTGCCAAATTCAATACGAGAGATCCAAAAAAATCTCGGAGTTTTTTTATTCCTAATTTGAAATTTTGTATGAAAACAATTGAAGACTAAATCTGAGATATGTAAAAAAGCTCTCAAGATCAGTAATAGAAATTTGCTATCAATCTCGCGTAGTCGGCATATTATTTATTATGTATAAACAATGCATTTTATACAGAATGTTTTTTCATTGCCACGAAGGGTACGTACTCTATACATCAAATAAAGTAAGTTTATGCCAAAAAAAAATGCTGGGAAACGATGTGAATTTTTTTGATTTTTTTATTTTTATTACTTGGTCCGGCGAAATTTATAATGTCCAGTGCTTATGCCAGTTTTCTCATATACAGATATTAATAATTTGTCGTGAAAAAATCTTGCTAAACACGTCAATGTGCATTTATGCAGAAAAACGCAGTCTATTTACTCAACTTCGGACCCTAATATTTTGGAAATCTGACATTTCCCAGATATGCTTCCATGGAGAAAAATGATCGTGATGATGAGGAGATTCCGTAGTTTTCGGGAACGTTGACGACCAAAAATCATCCTGTATAAGTACTTATGCGAAATCAAAGACAGGCACATATTTTGTATTATTGGACCTAAAATTTAAATCTTTAGGTACGTAATAGATTAGATTGTATCGAAGATCACGAATTACATACGAGTATATACTTACTTACTACTTACACCGCTACGGTGGTGTCCAAGTGAGAAAGGTCCCTATCATGGGACACAGAGTACCCAGATTAACATACAATACTTACTTCCTTTAGCTTCCGGTACATTAGATCACCCCAAGTTGCGTATACCCATAATAGGGATCAAATCCCATGCCTCGTGACTGTTAACAATAGGTATATATAGTAGGTATCTAGTTATTTGCAAAAAAACTTAGATAAAGTACAGTTAAGATTGGTAGTACACAAGGTCGTAACTACAGGGTGGCAAGTCGGCAAAATGCCGAACATTATTTACGAGGGCATCCGATTAATTTGCCACGGGCCTCTAACGCCACTGTACTTTAACTAAGTTAGGGCCGAGTTTTCCAATGGTCAGGGGGCAATTCTAGAAAAGTCTTGAATTGGAACGAAGCCGAACGGAACCGTTGTAGACGCTCAGAACAAAGCAATAATTACTTTACGGTGACGTAATTAAACACATTTCAGCATGAGACAGATATTTTATTTTATTCTGTTATACTCGCGACTGATGCGTGCTAAAATATACCTTATTACTCAAGCGTTAAGTAAATATTGCTTCGCACCGCGTTTCGTTAACGGTTCGTTAGTGGTTGCGTTTCCGCTCAAAAATTTTCAAGAATTTTCCCCTTTTTTAAAGATGAAGTTAAAGCTGTCACTATTATTCTCAAGTCAACATCAACTTTCTCCTCAGTTAGACAGTATTTAAAGAAAGGGCTAACTTAGAACTTTAATACAGTTGTGAGACAATCTGATCATTAAAAGGGAAAATCGGTCCTTAGTGTAATTAAAGGATTACCTTACCGGGATTAGCCCACCGCTCATTCCCACCTCTGCAACTCCTGTGAGCCAGGATCAACAGAGAAGACCAGAAAAATGCATAACAAATCATAGAAAATCCCGGGGGGACCTAACTAGCGACTATAAGGCATTAAAACTAATAGAAATTACTTAGAAATAGAAATGAATTAAAGCCTTGTATGAAGTGCTAGTACAGGGTTAAGTGTAGGTGACGGGTATCCATGACTCAGCATGAAGCTATAGTATATCATAGTGGGTATAGTACAAAGCTGCAATAAACCCTATCTACCTTAGAAATCCACCAACTCCATACGAATAAAGACGATAATTACGAGAGTTAATTTAATTAACACCAAAATACATTGTTCTTGATGTAAATAAGTATTTATTGCTACCTAAAATTTTACTACCGAATTTAATTTTCCTTTACATTGAGAACCTTTGCAGAGCAATTGCGGATCTTTTATTACTTTTCAAATTACCTTAGCCTAAATAGACGTCATGTTGTTTCTACCTAATTGAATCTGAATTTATTTAAATAAACTCGCGAGGCTCTGTATCCGATAATTCTATTAGGTAATTTGATGGTTACCTACCTATATACATTTATGCGTAACTGAGTGAATAATTCAATACATCTCGCATAATCCACCTATGAGGGTGAATTCACCTAAGTAAATTGTACCTACCAAGATTGTTCCGAAATATAAAATACTTAAACCGTGTTGTTACCTAAAACTTTAAACCTTTCTTAAGCTAAACATTTGCTAAATTGGATAAACATTATATATAGATATTCAAATGTCGTTTTTAAACATTGTCTAACTTCAGACGCGGTTTTTTCTGAAAACAAGGAGTCGCACCATCCACAGCGCACAATCACATCGTCACTCCTATTAAGAAATAAAATCTATACCTACCTTCAAACAAAATTCCAGTAGGACGTCTTAACTTTCTTTTAAAACAAGGAAATTCAATTTCGCAATATCACTTTAAGCGGAAAAGTACACTGAAAAATATAGATAAAAGATATAGGTTACCTGCAGTAAGTAAGATGTTTTTACTGCTAACTGTGATAATATTGTGCTGCCCTGGTTAGGACACTAATGAAACAATTAATTGAGTACCTATATGTAGTATAATAAGAGTCCACTTCTGGATACACTGATCTATCCATCGGTCATCTGACAAGACTTAGGTCATAGACTACATTCCCGACATGGAGGCCGGCGCAAAATCATAAAAGAAATCCCACAGTCACCACGTTTAGCAAAGCGGGCCGGGACAGATGTGGTTAGTGAAGACTCTACATAGTTAATTAATATCACACACCTACTAAGATACTACATATATCTGTGATATACAGGGTGTAACAAAAAGGGTATGTTAAGCGAAAAGATATGTAAATAGCCCACTATAGAAAACCTACTCACAAAGTTTGAGACTCGAAATCACATGTTTATTTTTCTAAATAGTATGGAGTATTCTTATACATCTCAGGATATTACATACAATATTGAAAAATAAAGTTATGATTTAGAGTCTCAAATTTCATGGATAGGTTCTCTATCGTGGGCTATTTACATAGCTTTTCGCTTACCATACTGTATAGGTAAATAGATATATATGTACAATCGCACAATCAATTTGTACCAGATTTACGGCAGTTTAGTTTTCGCACTAACAAAACCATCATCATAATTGTAATATTCGCACAATACGACATTGTTTACGAGCCATTCCTTTGATAGCAAACTGTTTATTGCTGCGATTCATTCCCAATATGTCACAGTTTATCCGTCCATTGTCTGACTCCGGCTGCCTTGGGTTTTATTGACCAATCACGGCCGTAGGACTGCTGAGAAGGCTCATAGAGCGGGATCTAACTGATTCTTCGATTTTCCGACATCTGAATCATGTGTATGTTCATAGGTTACCTAGATGTAACAATGTAACGGCTCGCCATAGCCACCTTAGAAATGTCCTTCCTTAGCTAAGGGCAACAAAACAAAAAGCCATTTAAAATGGTGGATGGAGCTTAATGACGGCAACGATAACTTTGAGAATTCTTGATCAATCGAGTTGAATTCGTACAGAATATATGTTTTAGTAGTTGGCTTGGCACCTAGGTATGAGTGCTACAAGTATTATACAGCAAAATACATGGAATATTGTTCAAAGTTAAGACTAGTCGTCTAAGGTCGATTCCGGCATTCACACTTAACTTCCTTAACTTTACTTTTTGCAACGGAAAAGTACCTTCGTACCTACTCGTGTGTGGGAGTAGAATCATGGTTTTCTGAGATAATAATTTGAATATCATGTTTGTTAAAATTTCCTATTATAAAATTATTAATAAAATTATTAATAAAGAAATGGAAAAAATTCCTCACCCAGGTGGGAATCGAACCCACGACCTCTGCATTCCGCGTGTCAGTGCTCTAACCACTGAGCCACCGGGTCAATTACTCGGATGACGAATTTTACCATCTCTTTTCTAAATTACATATTGGCAACGTTATTTTTCATCCCGATAGCTATACACTAGCCAAATCTCGGCAAACAAAGCTGAATCCCTCAGCACAATTTCCTATGTCAAAGGAACGAATATTGAATATCAATAGTACTAATTTAAGACCAGATTCTGAGACAGACATGATATTTACATACTTAGGTACTTTAAAGGTAAGTAATAATTGGTAGGTAAGTACTTAACATCAAGACCGCTTCGATAAACTAGCAACATAGCAACTATTGGTCCCCAATAAAAATTCCTCCGTTCCTAATATTTTGCAGGATGATAAAGTAACCAGGATTTTTTCGATTTGGAACTTAAATTAAATCGCATGTAGATCGCTGCGGAAAATTTCTCTGTCTGAAATTCCTTTAGTATATGTCAGGATATATTAATAAATAATTATAGATAAATAATAAAATCCAGGAATATTTCCATTTTGGGGAACCACAAATTGTACCTAAATTACCTTTTTTCTATTAAAATTTTCAGCGCAAAGTTTCCCATACAAAGGATTTCCTAGACTATTAGTTACTACTCGTAGTTGATTGGCCTATATGTCAATCTACTAAAGAGATATGTCGAAGAAATTCGTCCCCTAAACTATTAACTTTTACCTACTACAATAATGTTTCCCTATTTTGAAGGTTCAATCACTATTGATTCGCAAGTCTCTCCCCTGCCCTCTGCCGCCGGTGCCTGCGTCGCTGCTTGTGCAGCTGTTCCCGTTCGGCGTCATGCTGGATCGGAAGATGAGGATCATGATGGCTGGAGAAAAGGTGAGCTTCATGAGAATTTCAAATTGCTAAACTCCGGGTAGGTAAGTGCTTAGGTACTGTCATGACATGAAATTCAGGCATCCATCGGTTGTAAATAGGCCAGTTCTCCTATGTAGCGGCACGTCATATCGACTTGAATTTTCTGACACAAACAGAAATAGTAGTCAAGTTACAGCTGACTAGAACTACTATACACATAACTGGGACAGCGGTTCCAGTTGCCTGATTATTGAATAGAAGATCAATTGTCTACTACTTGGTGAAGTGGGATTAAGTCATGTCATGTTTGACCTCAATATCTCGGGAAAAATAGTTGAATGAGGTGGAAGATCGTTTTAGGAAGTACTTACTCCAGTAATAGCTAAATGCATTAGAACCTACACATAGTTACCTAATCTTATACCCGAGATTTCCATAACTTTGATTAAGGAAGTAACTTGGCGCTGAGACGTGTTTACCTTTTTATTGTTCTTTTATATTGTAAACTTACGTACCTACCTAAGTAATGTATTCTCAGCGTGCATGCAATAAAATATTGTCTTAAATTTCTTTATGGCAGGATCGGTGCGTGGTCACGGCCTTCGTATTTCTATTACATATAGGTATAATAATCTATAAGTTCAGTATAGAAAGATTTTTAAAGCTAAGAAATAATTTACATTACAGAAGAAAAGCATCACTCGGAGACTTAAAGACTAACTAAAATGGTTTTGGATCCATTTGATAGGTTTAATAGTAATTTTTGAGTCTACAACCCTACACATATATCAACTCTACTTGGCAATAATAATCGACTATTGAAGACTTCCTCGCGACTGTTACGAATGAAGAATTTGACTCCATGTCCTAACTGACTACAATACAATACAACTTAAACAATCCATGTGGTTTTTCAGTTGGCAGGAGCATGGGGCGGCCCCAGCAGACGCTTGTACAAGACACCTGTGTCGGAGATACTTCGCTTGAGGAAACCCAAGATATCTTTCACTTGGGACAAGGTGCATAGCTTTTACTTTATGACTAACAATCGTAAACTGCTTATGTGCAATTTAATTTTAATAGCTTATGAAGACCCTATTTTTATCCTCTTTAGGGTAATAAATAAATAATATTCTCACACTTCCTTTTCAAATTTCGCAATCTCACACAAAGATCCCTAAGGTCGTGTGTGGTTGTTAATAAGTTACAGTACAGTTAAATATAAATACATACATAAGTATAAAACCATCCAAGACTCGGAAAATAATATTAATATTCATCAAATCAATGTTTGCATTTACCGGCATTCGAACCCAAGACCTATGACGTCGTAGACAGGGTCCATTAAGACTACACTAATCGGTCGTCTATTTAGTTATACCTGCGCCCGTACCATGAATTTAGTGAGAGCGAGACAACTTACATTAAAACGTCAAATTCATAGATCTTATAACAACTAGACAATGTAAGTGTATGTACTTTGCCTATAAAAACTAAGTTGGGAATTAGAATGGACGAGTGTTGTCAAGCTAAGACTGAATGAATTTGCCCTGAAAGAAGTGCTTTGCAATCCCTTTTCACACGTGAAGTATATACACTTACATAACTCTGTGAATATGTCGCGTAAATGTGAGATATCTCGCTCTCACCAAGTTCATGCTACGGGCGCTGCTCATGATTTACCTACATGTGCCACAGGTGGTATGCATGCAGACCATGCTATTCGAGCTGGAGCTGCTGCAGTACCGCGGGAAGGTGCCAGTCGGAGACGCTCGACGCGGCTCGCAGGGCACGAGAGCTATTCTACTGAAGGGACCCATTTATCTGCTCGAAGAGATCGATGCACTCATCTTTCTTTGTAGTCCTATGTGAGTGTATTCATAATCCTATTATAGGTTATCGATGCAAAGGATGGTTGTGTTTTCGTAATAATTTGACTCTTTTATTTGACTGAGTGTAGTCTGACACGAAAACAGACTTTTTATATTTTATTCGAAAGATATTACAAATACAAACCGAATAGTGCAAAAATAACATCAATCGGTTAGTAAATACCAAAGTTACAGGAGTTTAAAAGTTTGAAAAATTTAACGATTTTTTTCGTTACAACATAAAAGGAGTCAAAACATAAAATTTTACCCATATTTTGAATTATCTCATTGATTTAAAAAATACTTTATTAATATCTGCACCTATTAATAAACAATTTTTATTGACAACAATACACAAAATATAAAATATTACGTTTATAAAATAAGATAGCATTTTTCCCCATACTAATTTGAGACGGTTGTCTATTATGACGTCAAAGTCTTTGCCATTTTAGTATGGAGCAAACGGAGCGTTTCAAAAACATTTTGCCGGCTTTATTTTTTCGTATTTTTGAATTGCCGTAAATCCAAAACGGTTAAAGTTAGATATGCCATTCCAAGGGCAAACTTTATTCATTTTTTACGTAGAATATAAAATTAAATAAAAAAAATTCATTCATATACCCAATCTAGGTTTCTGTCCTTATGTTATGTAATCGTAGCCGTCGTGATCTGAGGTGCCTACTTATTTATTATTCTTTCAGTTTTAACGACTTGGGCGAGCTATGTCAAGCGGGACTCTTCCTAGCAGACATGAACGGCCATGGCTTGTCCAAAGAGATGCTGCTGAACGGCTGGCAACACCTGTCTAAACTGGAGCTCCTCTTCGAGAAGGCAGAGATGCGCAGCCTTTCGCTGGAGAAGTCCTGTCGACTCCTTGATCAGTGGAAGAAGAGGGGCGATCAGCTTCTCTACTCGATGATACCAAGGGCTATCGCTGACCATTTGAGGGCTGGGAGAAATCCTATGGAAGCTTGTCAGGTAGGAGAAATGATTACTAATACGTACGACATTTCACATGTTACAGACTAAAATATTTCCTTCTTGTCCGTACCTACTTATGTTAATTGGGTTCTGCCTTACTTTCTTATTGGTTTCATGTAGACCTTGTAGGGTTGTTCAACTAAGATCATAAGATAGTTTTGACCGCAAATGCTCTTTCTATCCTTTTCATATAATCCTCAGGAATACGAGTGCGTCACCATAATGTTTTGCGGAGTTCAGCTGGCAGAAGCGGGAACTAGAGAGGATGTACTGCAAACTGTGGCATACATGAATGATGTATACTCCAGGATCGACAGACTGCTGGATTCACATCGAGTCTTCAAGGTATGTCAAAGTAGTTGGGAGTTACGATACTTACCATGCGAAAAACAAAGGTAGAGAGAGACTATGTTACGCACATCGCTAATAAATTTCATTTTTAAATAAATCATTATTGAAGTAGCATGAAATCCTTAGGTACTCTATGTTAGTGCGAACCAATGGCACCCGACAATAGTTTGCACTAAGAAAAGTGTGAAATTAGCCTACGACCTCATTAAACATTTCTTTAGAGAAATCGGCACGTTGGTGCATTAACTACTACGCCTTTTACTATCTCACTATATTTTCAGGTGGAGACAGTAGGCACGGTGTACATGCTGGTCTCGGGTGCGCCGGAGCGGTGCCGCACGCACGCCGCCGCTGTCGCCAGCGCCGCGCTCGCGATTGTGCAGGCTATTCCTGCGCTTACCATTGGTACATCTTATCTTTATACCACACTTTATACGTACATACTTACACACGGTTGTGTTCCCAGAATGGATAGCCAGATTTGCAGGATCACAGGGAGACTAGCACGATTAGCATAGCGGGGACAGATGTTTATGCTCAGTGAAAAGTTGCTAGTTGCTAGCCTGAGAGAATGCCCGTGTAACGGATCCCTTAGCCGACTCTTACGACATGCTCAAAACCTACATACAGCTGACGCCAGTTCTAGTGAAGCCATATTATGGAACAGCACAGGAACCCCTTAATACCTACCGCTTATCTGTAACAACTAGGATTTTCTTATCATGTCTTGATTACCTACTTGATCTCCATTCCTCCAGGCGTGCACTCGGGTCCCTGCCGGGGCGGTGTGCTGGGGCGCCGCATGCCGCGCTACTGCCTCGTCGGCGACACCGTCAACACGGCCAGTCGGATGCAGACCACGTCGGAGGTAGGATGATAATGTTGTTACCCGCTAGTCTACGCTTGTTACGATTTCCTTGGGGATTCCAGTGTAGTAAATGTGGCTCATGAAGTATCATGAGGATCATGGCAGGAGTTCAAGACCGAGAGGGGTGGCGGCGAAATGTGTAGGCCCTCACCCCTATAGGGGACTAGGGGACGACGCTGAAACTCAAGTATAGCGACACTTTTTATAAAGATAAAAGTAACATGAAATGAACTCTGGTTCCAGCCTGGACGCATCCAAATAACATCAAAGACAGCTGCACAATTACCAACAGGCAGGTTCAGGTTGCGCCGGAGAGGACTCATCAAAGTGAAGGTACGTAGGTAGATAGGTAGGATAATAAAATTATCCTTTCAAATCATTTGATGTTAAAAGCAGGTTAAAAGAAACTAGCTAATATAATTTTATAGGTACCTACTTTCTAAGATAAAACTTGTTATTTATCCTAATAATACACTGCTGTCTGGCTTAGGTATAATTTGGCCTAGGTTGTACATATGTAGTAGGTAATTTAAATTGTCTAGGACGTAGGTATATCTAGAACCGGTCCCTACGTAGGTACCTGTTATACCTACTGGTTTGTGTGTGTATTATTTTAGATAGGTAGATACAGCTCTCCGTGGAGCGTGTGCACTATGTATGCATTTTTACCTTAAATAGATTAGTAGGTAACTATCTTATAGGTATATGAGTATAAAACTATTAGTACCTACACGCATAGGCCTTAGGATTTTAAACATAGAGTAGATACTTATAAGATTATTATTGTGTGCTCGTCAAAATTCCTTTGAAATTCATTTTACGTAATCCGAATTTTATAAGAAATTAGTTAGCGAATTTTGTACAATTTTCGCTATCGCATTGCTTTTGCTATTGCCTTGTAATAAGGGAACTGATCATATTGTTTTGTGGGACGTTGTACTCGTACCTAATTTTAAGTTCTAGAATATTTAAAGAATAATAAATAAATAAATATGTTGTACTTGTACCTAAATCGCGCGTTCTATAACATACCTATGTAGATATATTCGATGGGGTTTAATATATTTTTCTTTTGTAGGGAAAGGGCATTTTGGAGACCTTCTGGCTCGAAGGCGAGGTGGAGGAAGACGAGCAAGACGAGGCTCTACAGCTGTTCTCAGCTTTATGTGGAGACGATTAGATGTTTTTACTTACGTGCTTTTCAGGGGCGTAACTACAAGGTGGCAAGTTGGCAAAATGCCTCGGGCCTCAGTCGAAAAGGTCGAAGGAGAATCTCAACTCCTAAGAATACTTACGGGGGAATCCGATGAACGGCCACGGACCTCTAAACGATATAGTTACGCCACTGATGCTTCGCCAAACGTTATGTAGCTACGTTCTATCTACTGTTTGTGGCAATTTCCAGTTAAGTTGGTGCCATCAATTAACAGAGGGCTACATGCGATTCCTACCGTCGCACTCATGTGAATAGTATCAAACTACCCTCATCTAGAATATGCCATCGACGGTCGAGGACAAGGCGATACAATAGTATCTAACAAATAACTAAAAATAAAAACTAGAAATAGAATGGCATGATCTGGGTAGGGTACAGATAGAATAGACGTAAGTTTAAAGTTAGTATTAAGTAAAATTTGTGTCAAGTGAAACTCCACAGATTAAATATAAAATAAATAAATAAATAAAATTAACTCGACCCGCGGACACAGTTGCCGGATTAATTTATTTCATATATTTTTGCTCCTGCGACTCGGCCCACTAATAAAACTAAAAAAAAGATTGTTCAAGCCTAACAGTACAGCCAAACGTTAAACAAAAAACTTTTTGAACCAAAAATATATAGCTAAGTATTTATAAACATACACTGTAACGCGGCGTATTCCAAGGGATGAATTTGGGGTACGCCGGGCTACTCCCTATGACCCAGCCGGGGGGCTAGATTAGGGATTTCTGAGTGAACAGAGTTTGGGAGTCGGGATAGTGAGAGAAACACACGATACACATTCATTTACGTATAATCTTACTTTAGTTAGAGATCACCTAATACATAAGTTTACGTCAGTCACGGGACCTGACTATGGACGCGGTTTGTAACACTAGATTTAGTTAACAGGCGGAAGGCCAGACTAGACAAGGATTGCGGAGGGCAAGCTACAGGTTTGTAATTACAATCACTTAGGTACATTCACTTATTCACGATCTAGACTATACCTAGCTTAGGGAAGTATCGGACTTCCCTCGGGAAACTAACTGGCGGGCTCGGTCGCGGTACGAGCGGAATAACGGGATATACGCGGCGGGAGCGCGAGTTGGATGAGCGTCTACGGCGCGGGTTTGAAACGTCCTGTCCACGGCTATGCCTGACGGTCAGAGAACCTGACACGATCTTTACCCGAATCAAAGGTTCGCCTGACAGTCAGACGTCGTGGACTCGGTTATTCCGAGGACGTGCAAAAGCGGGAATGCACCTTCGGCGTCGGTGACCCGTATCGCGGAACGTCCTGCACTAGTTGGATCTAATGGTTTCGGGGTCCTGACACGATCTTTACCCGAATCAAAGGTCCCTTTAACAACTAGACGACTAGGGCTTTGCACCTGGCAAATTGAGGACGTGGGCATTCACCTCCGGTAGCTGACGCGGACGTGCAGAGAGCACTAACCACCGAACGTGAATGCCGGGCGCGCGGCTTTTCCAACTAGTTTTATTGCTTCGTTGGCGGCGGTCGGTAGCGGGGTGAGCGGGACGCGGTTGTCGCTCACGGGATGCGGGAATCGTCCGCGGAATGCGGGAGTCGCTTGCGGGATGCTGGCGGGGCGCGCGGTGTGCGGGCGGTGCTGCGTCCCCTCCGGTCTCTCGCCTCGTTCGCAGCTGTGACTCTGCCATCTCCCTTGTGACGTCGCTGGTGGCGTCACATTCTCCCCCTCGGTGCGGAGATTTTTTCGTATCTGGAAAAAATCACACGTTAATACCTATTAACTTGTAAGAAACCCCCCTGCCTAACTTCGTCAAGTGTCGGCCGGTTTCCCCCCCCAAAATAGTATTGCGGACCTACTTTATTCCCGGCGGAATCTATTCAAAAATCAAATCAAAATTTCAAAAACCTAATACATACTACTATTTCCCTACGGGCCGTATGTACTATTAATAGACGTAATACTATTTATCTATGTCTATTTAAAATACGCTATAATTTAAAAATCCTAACTTCGAGCTAATGACTTGTGCCCAACCGGCTTGGGTCCGTGCGGTCGTCGACGATCTATTGTTCTCTTATCTTGGAATGTTGTTTGCTATCGGTGTTGTTACTATGCAGATTTATCGTCAGGGCTGGCGATTTCGGGATTTATTCTGTTTGAATATTTTTATAAATTTATTCTACTAATTATCTTTTAATCGTTATCTGGTATTGTTATTTCATTGTTTTGATTTATCTGGTTTATTTTGTTATCTGGTTTTATTATTTATTTACTTTTTATGCTGGTAATATTCATATATTATTATTCTATATTTGTTTTTCTTGTTATGTATGCTACATATCTAGTTTTCTTATTTTATTTAAAAATTGTTTTTAATTTTATTTTCGGTTTATTATTTATTTGGTATTATTATTTATTTGTTTTGTTATTTACTATTATTTGATTATTTTTTTGTTTTATTTATTATTATCTCTTCTTTTGTTTGTTGTACTTTTCGTGTGATATATATATATATATATTTTTATCTTTTTTTTATATATATATTTTTTGAAAGTATATTTTTTCTTTCAATTGTACCTCTGGTTTTTTTTATATTTTGTTTTACATATATATATTTTTTTTTTGTACTTTTTTTTTCAAACAAAAGAAGAGTTATTTTATGTATTGTATTTCTTCAGGTCTTTTATATGGGCGGTCTGGATCTTCCTGTTGTCTTTTATTAAAAATATCACTGGCGATTTTTTCTGGATTATCGTGTATGGACCGGCGAATTTTGGTGCTAGTTTTGCGCAGAAGTTTTTGTTGCTATTGGATAGCGTGAAGTTCCTCTTTAGGACCTTGTCTCCTATTTCCGGTTTCCATTCTCTTCTCTTCATATCGTAGTATTTTTTTTTATTTGTTGACGCTCTTTGTTGGTTATTCTTCACTACTTCGTATACTTTCTCCATATCTTGTCTTTTCGATACTGCTGGTATCGGGAATCCGTTTCTATCTCCTGGATTTCTTAACTCTCTTCCGAATAGTAGGAATGCTGGTGTATATTTGGTCGAGTCCTTGCGTGAACATGGTAAAGGTCCGATTATGTCTGTTGAGATTTTCTGTCGTGGTTCTGTGGCGTTGCTTACGTACACTGCACCGGCTTTTTTCTCTTGCGATGGTTTGTTTTTCTGGCATACTTTGCACTTTTGGACGTATTTGGTCACTTCCCGGTACATTCCTGGCCAATAATAGCACTGTGCTATTTTTTTGAGTGTCTTTGCTGCGCCGGTGTGTCCTGCGCTCGGGTCATCGTGGTTTTCTTTTAGTATATCTTCTTTTTCTTGATCTCGGATGCACAGTTTCCATTCTGAATTAGCTGCTATTTTACATCCATAGGCGTTTTTGTCTATTTTCTTATAAAGCTTTTCTTCACTTATGCGGAATTCTGGGAATTTGTTCTTATTTTGTTCTACTTTAGAAAGTTTCTTCGTGTACCAGTCAGCGGTTTCCCTATTGATTGCGTACACCGGGTTTCTGTATATTTCGTCCGCTTTTTTATTTTTCTTTTTCCGTCTGCTAGTCTCACTATGTTGTCGTTTCTCGTTTTGTTTCTTGTATGCCCTCCCCATTGTTCATATATCTGTTTATTTATGTATGAACATGTTGACCCTGTGTCTACGAGAGCTTTATAGGTTTTTTCTTTCACCTTTACGGTTACGAATATTCGGTTGTCTCGGTTGGAGTCTTTTTCTGTAGTATAGGCCTTTATTGCTTTGTCCTTTCTGGGGCCTCCTCTGCAACAATTTCTGCTCATTCGTCCCAATATGCCGCAGTAACTGCAAAAGATTTTCTTACGTCCTCTGCATTCTCTGTAAGAGTGGCCTTGCTTTCCGCAGCTCCAGCAACATGTTTCTGGGTTATAGTTCGGGTTGATTTTTTGTGTTGCCGCATTTGAGTCTTCTTTCCTCGGGTAACTTACAGATGGAGTGTATCTCTTTTCTTGTGGCTGCTTGTTCCAGTTCTGAGCTTGTTCGTTATATGTTCTGTATTTTTCCTCCTTTAATCTTTCGAATTCTTTTGCCATTGTGATGAGTTCTCTCAATCTTTTAAATTCTTGCTTCTTTATGTAAAGTTTGTAATTTGCGTGCATATTTTCGTATATCCTATCGAGTTGTTCTTGTTCTGTCATATTTCCGAAACGTCTTATCATTGTTTGTATGTCTATGATGTATTCTGTAAATTTTTCGTTGAATTTCTGTTTCCTGGCGATTATGGCTTCCTGCAGTTTACTCGCGTAGTTGCATGGGAAGTAATGCACTTTGAAATCTTCTGCGAAGTCTTCATACGACGTCCAGGAATTCTGGTTGTTTCTGTACCACTGTAATGTTTTCCCCTTAAATAGCTGTATCAGGGCGGGTGGTAGTTTCTCTTTCTCTATTTCTCTGGTTGTCATCAACTCCTCCAGGCTTTCTAGAAATTCTATTGCACAGTTTGTTCCGTCGAAGTATATTTTCCATGCTTCTACTATTTGTGTTATGTCTTTTTCTGGTGCCATTTTTGATTTTATTGTTACGGTGTTTCCGGGAGATTTACGTATGTCTTCGACTACTATCTTGCGCAGCTCGTCTACTGTTGAGCCTTCGGTCGGTATGCCTCTTGACTGTGCCTCTTCTACTAGTTGTGTTTTTCTAAGACCGTATATCCACGACGTGGACATTCAAGTTGTAATTTTTGTTTTTGTTTTTTTGTTTCTGGATTATTATTTCGGGATAATTTATTATTGAATTTATTACGCGGGTTTTTAATTATTTACTTACGGGATTATTCCGGCCGGCACTTGATACGCGGTTTTATTTTTTTGTGTTTTGTACAGCCCTGTCCCGTACTCTGTGTTCACTTATTTTCCCGTTTTTATGTTCGTGACCGGTGTCACTGGAACACTGAAAAACGCGTGAGTTAATTGAGTTGGGCGCCAAATGTAACGCGGCGTATTCCAAGGGATGAATTTGGGGTACGCCGGGCTACTCCCTATGACCCAGCCGGGGGGCTAGATTAGGGATTTCTGAGTGAACAGAGTTTGGGAGTCGGGATAGTGAGAGAAACACACGATACACATTCATTTACGTATAATCTTACTTTAGTTAGAGATCATCTAATACATAAGTTTACGTCAGTCACGGGACCTGACTATGGACGCGGTTTGTAACACTAGATTTAGTTAACAGGCGGAAGGCCAGACTAGACAAGGATTGCGGAGGGCAAGCTACAGGTTTGTAATTACAATCACTTAGGTACATTCACTTATTCACGATCTAGACTATACCTAGCTTAGGGAAGTATCGGACTTCCCTCGGGAAACTAACTGGCGGGCTCGGTCGCGGTACGAGCGGAATAACGGGATATACGCGGCGGGAGCGCGAGTTGGATGAGCGTCTACGGCGCGGGTTTGAAACGTCCTGTCCACGGCTATGCCTGACGGTCAGAGAACCTGACACGATCTTTACCCGAATCAAAGGTTCGCCTGACAGTCAGACGTCGTGGACTCGGTTATTCCGAGGACGTGCAAAAGCGGGAATGCACCTTCGGCGTCGGTGACCCGTATCGCGGAACGTCCTGCACTAGTTGGATCTAATGGTTTCGGGGTCCTGACACGATCTTTACCCGAATCAAAGGTCCCTTTAACAACTAGACGACTAGGGCTTTGCACCTGGCAAATTGAGGACGTGGGCATTCACCTCCGGTAGCTGACGCGGACGTGCAGAGAGCACTAACCACCGAACGTGAATGCCGGGCGCGCGGCTTTTCCAACTAGTTTTATTGCTTCGTTGGCGGCGGTCGGTAGCGGGGTGAGCGGGACGCGGTTGTCGCTCACGGGATGCGGGAATCGTCCGCGGAATGCGGGAGTCGCTTGCGGGATGCTGGCGGGGCGCGCGGTGTGCGGGCGGTGCTGCGTCCCCTCCGGTCTCTCGCCTCGTTCGCAGCTGTGACTCTGCCATCTCCCTTGTGACGTCGCTGGTGGCGTCACAACACTTTGAAGTTTGACCAGTTTTTTTTATGTAAAAAATAAAACATATACTTACCATAGACCGTGCTTATAATAATCACCACTACAATAAGTAACTATCCATAACAAAATCAGGCTTAACAGACAGAATAAAAATACATACATGCATCATCATCAGCCTATTGCAGTCCACTGCTGGACGTAGGCCTCCCCCAGGACACGCCACAAGACTGCCATGGGGGGTGCTTGCCCATAGTCACCACTAGCAGGCGGGTTGGTGACCGTACATACATATGTCGTGGCCATATTGTAAAATTGATCATTTCATGAAATGGTCGAGCATTTCATGAAGTGGCCAATTCAATTTGACCAGATCGTTAAATCGTCTACATTTCACGATTTTGTCATCCACGTTTGGCCAAATCGTATTAACAGGGTGTCCATAAAATCCGAATGTGGTAAGAGCTTATATAAATAATATATACCGTACACCATATATTATACCATAAGGTATGATGGTATGATTTTTTTTGCTATTATTTATGTGATATTTTCACAATATAATATTTAAAAACATAAAAGATCGCCGGACGCTGCCTGGGCACGCTCGCTCCGCTCGCTCGGCTCGTGCGTCATTTGTCATAGTCTAACCTAACCTAATCTATCGTAATCTAAGGTTTTTGTTTAACAATATTATTATAAACCACCATTAAGTCTAATATACATTATACAATATAACACACTATCCGTGAACTTCTTCTGCATAGTCACCCTACTCTCTTTAATTTGTTTTATAACCTAAAAAGAAAAATCCGCCATCTTCACACATAAATAAAACGCGCGCAGCGCCTCTACCGGTGATTCATGTAACTATTTTACGATATGATCAATAATCTTGACCACTTCATGAAATGATCGGGCGTTTAGTTGCCCATATCGAGAAACGATTTTTATCATCGATCTGCCCAAACCATATCATGATGTGGCCAATAGACAGTTGAACTTTTCATGAAATGCGACCATTTCATGAAATGCTCGACCATTTCATGAAATGATCAATTCTACGATATGGCCACGACACATACATATAATCACACCTTTACGAGTATCCCTTACGGGGTAGGCAGAACACCAAGGGCTGATAGAACCACATGGTGCCACTTCTGACCAATTTTGAGGGTACGTATAGTTGAGATGTAAAAGTTCGGTTAGTAGTGACAGGTGGTCAGCCCATCATCTACAAAGCACCAAGACCCTCTTGTCCCTCTACTGACTTGTATAGTATGCCCGGGAAGAGAAGCAGCTGTAGTATTTGCCGAAAAACCTCCTTTAGGTGAGGTGAGACATTAGGTACCTACTTGAGGTGTATCTAGATACCTACATTCACGCGTGGCTCCGGGGAGAAGAGACATAAATGTATTTAAATATACACCACAAAATTTCTTGCTTCACCATCGCGCCTTTTAAAAAGGAAAGAACGAAGCAAGTCGCATCAAAAATATGTACCTATAGGTGTAAGAAGCTGTTGAATTTAACAAGGCTTAAAGCTATGGTTTTCTAGCAAAGCTTGGAGACCCTGGTTACATAGTATTACAAAATCTATCTATCTACTTTCTATACATATAATAAAAATGTCATGGATCGCTGTCTGTACATGGAAGATATATAAGAAAAAATATAGGAGACCTTTATCAACGCAATAGTACCCAAAAGAATGATTTTTGGAATTTTTGTGTTTGTCGATTTGTCTGTGCGTTTGTGCACGCTAATCTCAGAAATGGCTGAACCGATTTCGATGCAGTTTTAAGGAATATATTTTGACAGATCCCACTTAACATATAGGCTACTTTTTATCCCGGGAAAATGTTTTTATCCTGGATAATTTCGAAATTTTCTTTTTCCTGCAGTCCAAGCGGACGGAGTCGCGGGCGTCCACTAGTATTGAGATAATATTGAAATAAAAGTCATTATAATTGCAAGTAGTAAATATTTTTATATCAACAGAATTAAATTCATTTTATTGTACTTCCAGTACATACTAACTCTTGTTTTATTTAATATTATAAATACTCGTATGTACATATTCTCTAGCCAGAAAAGACAAACATTTAGTAATTTAGATTATTTATCGCTAAGGAATGTTACTAGTTAGTTTTAATTACACTTGGTCGTAAAGACAGTGTACCCAAAATAGGTAATAGAATGGAGTTCATAGATAACATAATCGCACCTTACAGGCAAGAACGACTCAAGTTTAAAAACTTTTTCAATTCTTTCAGAAAAGTTTATATAATTATTTTATGGTGTAATTTTGAGTAAGCACCTAACAGTTTAGGGCTGCTACTTTTAGAGAAACCCTACAGCTGCCTAATGGTGTCTAAAATAGACTTGCAAATGTTACGATTAGGTAATATGGTCGATTCCGGCAGTCACACTTAAACCTAAACGTAAATTTAGTCCTACTCGTATCTGCCCTTTTCTCTCTCGGTCATTTATGTTAAAGACGGAGATAGACCTGACTAAGATTAGGTTCAGGTTTAAGTGTGACTGCCGGAATCGACCCTATTACTATAATAAGACAATTAGCCACTATTGCATATAAGAAAAATTAAAATAATAAATACATTTTAAAAACTGTTATCATTCCAGTTAAATGCAGCTTCATTGAAGTATTTGCTAACTGCAAGCTAAGGTAGTTAGGTACTTCCATGATTTTTTTCATAATACTAAGCAATAACAACAAACAAAATACAACAGTGAGTATTTTACTATTCGAAGTTAAAACAACTTTATTTAGATGTACTTTTCATTTATATTGCTTAAAAGATGTGGCAGATGCCCGATAAATAACATTCGCAATCGTAACCCTGACGCCAATGAATCGGAAACCAGTGTTCACAAAATAACATGTCATTAATGTTCATATTCATGTTATACAGGATGTGTGTGACAGCCAAGCAAACACTGGACAAGTATCATTGTTGCCTGATACAAACACAAACATTGCAGAAAAATTTGGAATTTCTCTTCGAATCTTTTAGTGGTTTTAGTCTCAGAATCATGGTCTGATTTCACCATATTAATGTTTGCCTGGCTGTCAATTTCATCCTGTATAACATATAGGTACAATAGCCCAGATATATTAAACTTAGATGCATTTTACAATACAGGGTGTTCGTGACATCGTCAACAACATCCTGTATTAATAAAATGTGCCAGATGTCACAATAATACTATGAACGTATATTTATAATATTAAAATTCATTTTTTATCATGACAATAACATACTTTTCATGACCATAGAAATAATATGTATTTATTTATTATTAGAACGGCTGTAGTAGCCACTTATGTACCTATACCTCATCAAAACTACTTCATCAAAATTCAAAGTTTCAGATTTTGACATAAATATGAATAATTTTTATACAATAAGTTGTTACGTATATTGAGTATGACAGATTTAATTAAAATCGTCAAATACCTACTTGATAGTATTAAACAAGATTATCAGATTTTGAGCGACAAAAAAAAACGTGAGTTGTAGATAAATTACTAAGATAACATTTAATTAAAATTCATACATTCCTTACAAATACGATACAAACCGTGTACATATTATATAAAAGTTAATTGGCACTATAAAAACTAAGAGTAGGACGGTGTATAACTATAATGGTATCTTCAGAAGTTGATTACATTTTAGGAGTCACAAAATAATCTAGGTAACTTTACAAAAGCCGATTTTAAAATTTATAATAGGACTCGCTCAACTAATATGTGGTTTTATCAACAAAATATAATTAAGATAACAATTTTTTTTTAAAGAAAAAACAAGGCACCAACATGGTATAATTATTTTAAAATATATATTTCATTTATGTGTAGACAATATTAAAAATAATAGCAAAAAATATTAATAATAAAAGATTTTGCCATAAATTAGAACTAACATAAAAAATATGCAACGATATATCGTTATAGATTTAAATTAACTTAATAAACTATTGTATAATCACAATAAAAACACGATTTATGATTCACAATAATATGCCGAACATTTAAGTTATAATTTGATTCCAAAAGCTACGAAATAATTCACACTCCGGCGATTCAAAACACCGTTTAAATGCTCAAAAAACCAAGTTAAAATTCAGCATTTGGATATTAATCAGCAAAAAATGGAGAAATATTGATTACATGGTGTACTGTTGATTCTACATATTAAATATTCTATGTGGGCTCATGGTCCTTGAAATCACGTGCTGCTAAAAAGATAAAGTCTAAAAAAGTTCTGCTTAAATATCTAATAGGTACAATAAATCGTAGAATTCACTTAAATAATATCATAGTTACAGGAATAAGTACTTTTAGTAATGATTCGGTATCTAAGTGAGGTGTTCAGTCTTATACACGAAATAAACTTTCATGTCACTAATAAATTCACTTTGACAGTGCTATAGCCATACTTTTTATTTAATTCTATACCTACTATATTTTTCAAATCGAACGTCGAAACGTAGGATGGTGTATTACTTTCAATTACGGACATTAGCAATGTCACATTACTATGAACTTATTGCATTAACTTTTACGGTTACGCATAAGGAATGTACTGTTCTCTTAGCCTACCTATACGAAAAAAATGCTATGCTATTTCTTAAAGAGAGCAGTTACTTCCTCTATCGTTCTATTCTTCGTTTCTGGCAGTTTGAAGAAGGTAAATAAGAAGAATAGAATTAAAAGAAAGGTGTACGGCAAGAATACGTAGTTGCCCAAAGCATTTGACATGGGTATAAATGTCAGACCAACAACAAAGTTGGCAAACCAGTTGACGAGCGCGCCAATACTAACGGCGGCACTCCTAGCACCTTGACTAAACAGTTCTGAGAGTATCATCCAAGGAATTGAGCTAGGCCCGAAGCCGAAGAAACCTACGTATAGGAGAGTGAAAATAACTGCAAATATCCTCATGGTCTCGTTGGTATCGTACGTAAAGAACGCCACGGTCATCGCTACTGAAAACACTGTCATGCCTCCGAGACCAGACAGTTGCAAAGTACGTCTTCCAAGTCTGTCCATGAGAGGTATCGTCACTAAAGCCATGATGAACAGAATGCTGCCAACGCCGATGGAAGCCATGCGCGCCTGTGGACTCGTGAGCCCTGCTTGCTCGAATATAGTCGTCGAGTAATACAAGACGGCATTAATTCCTCCCAACTGTTGTGATAAATGCATCACGATGCCTATAATCAGGGGAGTTCTCAATGAACTTGTGGTAAAGAGGTCCATAACTGTAAACTTCTGCTCTTGTTTCTCCGCTTGGTCCTCAGCATGCATATCATTGACCTCACCGTCTACGTCCCCAGTTTTACGAATACGTGTCAATACACGTCTCGCGGCTTCTTCGTCACGTGCGACGAGTAATAGATAGCGTGGTGACTCTGGAGCGAAGGGCAACATTATGCACTGGGCAAGAGAAGGAATAATTGCTAATCCCAGAAGCCAGGGCCAACCCTCATCGCTACCTAATATTTCGTCAATTCCCAGCACTTGTCCGCCGACCAAACCAAGAGCGACTGCCAATTGGTTTACGGTTCCGAAAGCGCCTCGCAACTTCAACGGTGCCAATTCAGACACGTATGTAGGTGACGCCGTCGTAGCGAAGCCGCAGTTCACTCCGATTACGAAGCGTCCAATTATAAGCATCTCCACTGAGGTGGCTAGCTCACTGAATCCCATCAGCACAGCCCCGACGACGCCAATAACCGCGTTGATGATGAGAGCTTCTTTCCGTCCCCGTTTTTCGACGAGGTAGCTGGCAAGAGGGCAGCCAATCATACCACCAACGGCGAATATACTAACGATGACCCCGAATATAAGCCCGGGGGAGGCTTCATAGTTAGCTTGTATGAAGTTCTCGATGAATTCCCGAGGAGCATTGATGACTCCGGTGTTGAAGCCGAACTGGAGCATGCCCAGCACAGCCGCGCTCACCGCGTACAAAAGCGGCCCTGATGCCCCTCCCGACATATTTCTACGGTCCGGCCTAGCTGAAACGAAAGAATAATATCATTAAAAATTGTTCAGATCCGCAAAACCAGATACTAAATACTATCTAGCTACCTAGATATTATCATCAAAAATTCTTCAAATGTTCAAAGTTGATAAATATTTTAAAACGATACAAATTAGGGATTAGCTATGCGTGTTTATGATTAAATAAGTGATAACTGTCTCTGATTATGTTATCATGAATTTAATATCACAGAACAAAAGCCGCTTATCAAATCTGTAATCATAATAAGCCTTAACCAGTTTTTACAGACTACCAGTCAACATTAATACAAGATCTTGGAGATCAATTTGCAGATCACAGTTTTAACGCTACATTTTGTTTCCAATCCGCAGTGGAAGTCATTGGGCCGCCCCCAATACGTTCTACGGCTGAAATGATAATATGGTCGACTCCGACAGTCACACTTAAACCTAAACGTAAAATTAGTCCTACCTGTCCTTTTCTCTCTCAGCCATTTATGTTATGAACGGAGAGAGATAGACTAGGTTTAGGTTTAAGTGTGACTGCCGGAATCGACCCTAATGATGCCCTATTTTTTTAAATTTTGATTGTATGAGTAAGGAACGTGTCAAGTAAAGAATTAAACTAATTCGAAATAGGACATCAGCCATATAGCAACAAAGTTCAATATGATTCATAATCTGAATTTGATACGGTTATTTATCGATATTTTCAGTGCGGTTAGTGCGCGAGGTCTACCTCGTCCAAGGGCTGATCGACATCATTGTAGTCCGCCATATTATTAATAATACGGTACGCCGGATAAATAAGGCCATATACCAGTCCAATTAACAGGCAATTGGACTCTCACACCTATTCTATCTCATACTAGCGAATAATTATACCAATGCATATATGTTTTTGAAAGGTCACGTCAGAAATAAATATGCTAAGTAGAAATGCATATAAATAGTTTAAATTAACTACGCTGATAACGTGTTTCATTATGTTGGTACCGCGTCCAATACACGTAAAAGTATGAATATTATCCACGAGATTAAATAACTATATCTCAAAATACCTATATTTTTATCACAGTTAGATAAAAATATAATATAATAAAACAAATCCTAGGATTACCAAAATAGCAAAAAAAAATCAAATTCCAGTTTGAAGAGGAAAACATTGTAAAACTTAAGCTATTTTTGGATCAACACCAACATAACTGCAGTTTTCGATTTTGAGTTGAGCGTCCTCAGTTAGGGCGATGAAAAAATATGCTCGTAAGGTGTTACCACGCTAATCGATGGATGGGAATGGATTCAATACTTTCTAGGTAAGGTCATATTGAGTTCAACCCAAAGACCTTGAATTGCGCCTTTGCTTGCCTGTTCAACCTACATACGAATGAATGAATACTACTTTTTATAACTGGGTTCCACAACCCCGTGGGCGAACCCATAGTGAATACAGACGTAAAGTCCAGTAAGCAAATAGTATGTGAATTTCGCAGTGATTTAGTGCTTACTGTATTGCTGCCATATACATACCTATAGATATATGAAACCTGTATATGATATGAAAAGTAAATAAAACACGCCATAAAATATTAAATGAATAGTAATAAATGGTACCTCTAAATATGAGTGAAATCCCGATGTCCGCTGGGACGATAGACTACACGGAACTATAGAATCCAACTAAAGGATAATAGACCAATTTCAAACGAATGACAATAATATATTATCACATATTATGTTTATCAACACGAGCTGATGATAAGAGATCACGATCTACATTTTAATCATGATTTTGTAGTGTTTTTTCGACTGTTTCTAGTCGTATTATTTAAGCAAGTTTAACTATCAACAAACATTACGTCAGAAATGGTGAATTATACGAAAAGTGAATGGATCTAGCTGAGACTTCCACTTTCATCTAAGCCTTATATGAGACACATGTGAAATGACAAGTATCGGATATCTAATTTCTACAAAATTCGCATTTACAACTATCCATATACAGATACGAGTATACAAAGAAGTTCTATAAAAAGTGTTTTTTATGGTTTTCAAATCTTGTGAATATATTCTCTATGGGGGCTGTATTCATAACATTTTGATTAACCCTATACCTATAAAAAAATGACCTACATCTCAATATTAGTATGAGATAATGACTCGACACTATTAAGGTGCTATGCATGCATTGCATACACAGTGTAGCTTATAGGTGTACGTACATATTAGGTAAATTAAACTACCTACCGGCATTGGATATAAAAACAACATTTAATTGCCTACATCTAGTGACCTACGGTGCCTCTTAGGTAATTAAATTAAATACTTTTAAGCAAAAGCGAAAATTTATGTGTTTATTTTTACTAAGTGTTAATGGAAAATTAGATCATTCATGCATGTCATACGTTACTAAATAATGGTATGATATGACGCACGAAAAGAATAGCTACAAATTAATTTAAAGTCCCAACTGTCGTTAAGGTGGTACACAGAGAGCCAGTGCTATGTGGCGAATTTTTTTTTTGTTGAAAGTTCTTCATTCGACAGCACATTTTAGTTGATTTGATTTACTCAAATGCACTTAACGTAAAAGTACTCGTATTATATCTCATGTGTAATAGAGCTAGCCTCAGCCGCTTCTACGAGAGATTATAGCATTCGATTCGATTGATTACGAACGTAATAAATAATTTAGATAATTTGTATAAATAGATTATCTATGTAGTTTGACGTCCATAAAATGAGCGAAATGTTAAAATTCGCGAATAGAACACAGTGACTAATGTAATTGAAAGACATGTAATAGATAGCAATGTTTATTTTACTGTGTAACAGATTAAACTTGCAATTATTTTATTTCACAGCTATGAGTCAAAGCAATATTAAAGTATCATATTGATAGCCTTTCATGAAATAGGTGAGTAATAATTAGACATAGGACATTGACGCAGAAGGCCGCATAAGGTAATGAAAGGTGAACTCATAACTACCTCATGTAATGTGATACTTAATCTATCTAAGGTTCAAAGGGTCCACATAGTATCCAAAAATATATACTCGTAGAGTGCAATAAAAGGGGTATTGTAAGCGAAAAGCCATGAATATAGCCCACCACTTATAAGGAACCTTTCAACAAAATTTAAGACTCGAAATTGCATGTTCTTTTCCCAGATAGTATGGAGAAATTCCTGGGCAACTCAAGAACGTTCATACACTGTTAACAATAAACATGCAAATCGCACGCAATCATTTAGGATTCAAAATTTTTTTGAATAGGTTCCTAATATGGACTATTTTCATGACTTTTCGCTTAATATTCCCCTTTTGTTATACCCTGTATAATAACTGAACAAAGTAAGTGTATGTAGGTAAGAGAAGATAGCAGAGCGCATTGCGGTTCGAAGACGAGTGTCAATTCATATTTTCTCCAACTTCCTTTTTTACACATGAGTGAGGTAAAATGTGAGATATCTCATCCACCTCATGCTACGGCCCGCGAGACAGAATTGCTCAAAAAGTGCCAGTTGCTGAGTTATCGATGAGCCTGCATTAGTACTTAGATACCATGTTATCTATATCTATACATATAATAAACATGTAACGGATCGCTGTCTGTACATGGAAGATTTTTGGTCGTCAACGTTCCCGAAAACTACGGAATCTCCTCATCATCACGATTATTTTTCTCAATGGAAGCATACCTGGGAAGTGTCTGGTTTCCAAAATATTAGGGTCCAAAGTTGAGTAAGTAGACTGCGTTTTTCTGCATAAATGCACATAGACGCGCGTAGCAGGATTTTTTCTCGAAAAATAATTAATATCTGTCTATAAAAAACTAACATAAACACTAGACACTATAAATTTCGCACGATCAAGGAATAAAAAAAAAACAAAAAAAAAACCCAGAATTTTTTTTGCCATAAACTTACTTTATTTGATGTATAGAGTACGTACCCTTCGTTAATGGTGGCCACAAAAAAACATCCTGTATAAGAAAAAATATTATAGAATACCTTTATCAACGCAATAGTACCCAAAACAATGATTTTTTGAATTTTTGTGTGTTTGTAGGTTTGTCTGAGTGTTTGTGCACGCTAATCTCAGAAACGGCTGAACCGATTTCGATGCAGTTTTCAGGAATATATTGTGACAGGTCCCACTTAGCATATAGGCTACTTTTTATCCCGGGAAAATGTTTTTATCCCGGATAATTTCGATATTTTGTTTTTTTTCTGTAGTCCACGCGGACGGATTCGCGGGCGTCCACTAGTGTAAACCTATGTGTCTCTCCGCTACAAACTACAGTAAGTTAGGTAATCAAAAGAAAATTATCCTCCAACCAGGAAACGTGTGCAGAATGATTTTCAAAATGACCGGATGCGACCATGCGGCTATCTAATTAATTCAGCGAAGTTAATCAGTATGGTACATAGGTCATTTGTGCTAATCGTTATAACAATCACGAACATCCAGATTACTGGTAGCGCTGATCTAGAACCGAAGAACAGCCGTCAGAATTGTTTACACTATGTATGGTCAAGCTGAGCTGATGCGGGGCTAGCATACATCAGCTGCATCTTCCGTGCATATCGTAACAGTCGACTAAGGAACTCGGGCATTCTCTCTTAGCTAGCGACTTGTCACTGATCATTTACATCTGGTCCCGCTATAATAAACGTGGCCGTTGGATCTCTTTTAAGATCCTACAGTTTTGGCTACCCTATTTCGGGAAAACAATCAAACTGAGCGGAGATTATTTATTTCGTACTAAGTTCGCTTACTTATGTCGGTTATATTTGGGACAGCTAGGGAAGCGTAAAACAGTACCCTACTGGTAGGCAAACGCACATAAAATTTGATGGATGGACAAAACTGACGATTTCAAACGCAAAACTGCAACATCCGACAAAAAACAACAAATTAGAAAATCGGGTCAATAACTTCACATCGCAACTAAAGGCATTGTTGGTCGACCTATCGACACAATCACTTATCGATAGCCACCACAAATCAAGAGTGAAAGTATCTGTATTCTGCTATATCTACATTCAAGAAGTTCTGTTTCAGACTTTCAGATAAATATGCAATTTAATAGCAGTTGTTTCATGGTGATGATTACCCTCGTTTAGATTTCTTCATAACTTAAAGAGTATCACGAAAACATGCAGTCAAATTCAGACACTTTTCCTTGAAATCGGTTAAAAAGTGATAAATAACTTAGTCAATTAATGAGACTTACAACGGAAAACCACAGGTGGAAACTTTTTGTTACCTTATAGATAACAATCAAGATGTTAAGCTGACCACAACAATCGTCAAGCAGCCACATAAACAAACCCGGTTAGCATTGACGAATTATGCAAAATATAGAATGTTACACGCAGCAGTAGAAGTAGGTACACTTAAATTTAGCCGTGTTACAAGTAACTTATAAAGAATCCCAGATACGTTATCCAAAAAAAGAACTTACCTATTCAAAATAAACAGAGCAACGATCGGCAATTATTTTTTAAACGTTTCGTGTGAATTCCGCACAGTTGTGCGACGAAGGCAGCAGAGCGAGACACACTGAATGACTAAGGTCGTTTTCTACACCAACTGTCTCGACAAACCAAGAACGTAATGAGAAACAACTAAACTCTGGAAAAAGGTGCATTTAAAACTGTCAATAGAGATACGACAGTCCTTTTAAATAAGATGAGATATGATTATCATGTTGTGCACTGAGATAGGTTGAAGTTGTCAGTTTACTTTGTAGTTATTCACGAATATTGCTTGATACGACCATCATTTCTAATATTTTCAACTTACTTAACGTTCTGTTAAGTCATCGAGATTGCACGCACGATAATCAGCATCACGAATGCCGAATACAATAAATATTTTTTACCATCGCGAATCATCGATGCATCACAATATAAAAATTTAAACTTACATATTGAATGTAATTAAACTAATTTGTAATAAGTAATGATAAACAGCTTAATGAAATAAATGAATTGTTACCTAAATTGAAACTATAAAATTATTAATAAAGAAAATGGAAAAAATTCTTCACTTAATAATAATTGAAATTATTATGAGCACGTATAAAGAATTTGATCTATGGGTCGCCAATGATCTGTTTATTTTATTAGAAGTGATTTCTTTCCACGTGTTAGATTAGACTGTATTGACGTTCGAATCATCACTAAATCCACACTGCAGGCACCGATGCCTGTCGGACTACTATTTTGATTGGATGGTGTGATTGTGTATATGTCGTGGCCATATCGTAGAATTGATCATTTCATGAAATGGTCGAGCATTTCATGAAATGGTCGCATTTCATGAAAAGTTCAACTGTCTATTGGCCACATATGGTTTGGGCAGATCGATGATAAAAATCGTTTCTCGATATGAGCAACTAAACGCCCGATCATTTCATGAAGTGGTCAAGATTATTGATCATATCGTAAAATAGTTACATAAATCACCGGTAGAGGCGCTGCGCGCGTTTTATTTATGTGTGAAGATGGCGGATTTTTCTTTTTAGGTTATAAAACAAATTAAAGAGAGTAGGGTGACTATGCAGAAGAAGTTCACGGATAGTGTGTTATATTGTATAATGTATATTAGACTTAATGGTGGTTTATAATAATATTGTTAAACAAAAACCTTAGATTACGATAGGTTAGGTTAGGTTAGACTATGAAAAATTACGCACGAGCCGAGCGAGCGTGCCCAGGCAGCGTCCGGCGATGTGCCAGATGCGAATCGCTTTTGTAAAGTCTTTTATGTTTTTAAATATTATATTGTGAAAATATCACATAAATAATAGCAAAAAATCATACCATCATACCTTATGGTATACTTATTATATGGTGTACGGTATATATTATTTATATAAGCTCTTACCACATTCGGATTTTATGGACACCCTGTTAATACGATTTGGCCAAACGTGGATGACAAAATCGTGAAATGTAGACGATTTAACGATCTGGTCAAATTGAATTGGCCACTTCATGAAATGCGACCACTTTATGAAATGCTCGACCATTTCATGAAATGATCAATTTTACAATATGGCCACGACATATACATAAATAGATTCTATTACAAATATTTTTATACAAAGGCGAGTTTAGCCTTAATCGTGGTATCAGTAAACAATAAATAGTCAAAAGCATCAATCTCTTCTTATCTATATCTGGATTACCTATCTGATATCTCATATACAAATGACGTTAATTCGCGCATGCACACATAATAAATTATTACATAATTCATTGTAGGTATGCATTACGTAACATATTTGTCGAAAAAATGTGGAGTAGCTGTCAAAATATATTTAGTTACCTAGATAAGCGGTTTTACCAATCTATCATATCGTTCTACATATTTGACCAATATTTGAAAACATACAAAACAATCATCACGTTTTACCTTTAACTGCATATAAGTTAGGCTACGAAACACTTATATATAATGCTCTCTGCTCAGACATAGACCTATTTCGCTTAAGTAAACCCACATTTAAGAAAAAGGTCTTATTATGCTTAGGTGAAGACTTGAATGAACAAATAATGATCAAATTCCACTCTTAACAGGCTCCATGTTGGCCTTCCCTATCACACCACCTCAACTTGCTAGATTTCTTTTATTGGTAGTGATCTGGTCCCAAGTGATTATTGTTTACTTTTGTTCCATGGTGATAAACCTACACACTCACTCGCACTCACATACCCTTATCCAATTGCATAAGCCCTCACATAATACAAAAATCATTATTATAAATTTATACGTTGTATTTTTTGCCTAGGGACACATCTTATGCACTGTTTTTGATTTTGCAGGTTTTAAATTATTTTATTTATTTATTAGGGTAAATACAGTGTATCACACGTTTTTATATTCTGTTACCTCTAAACCTGTATAGGTTTGTGGAGGCAATGACATTCGCTTACACCATTTGTACACGACATTTAGTATACTATATACATACAAATAACATTAGATCAAGGAACAATTTATGTGCATATTCTAATAGAAGATTTTGTTCTATTCATAAAATACCTGGCTTCTGGGGAGATTAGTTAAGTAGTTACTAGTTACAAGGTCTCTGTGATTACGTGATCAGAAAAAGCAAAAAAAAATAAAAAATTACAATAAAACAATGGTCCATAATTGAGAAAAATTGTGAGTAGATATATATTTCGATCCATAATAGTAAGTATACGTATAAAATAATAAATTGATAAATTTGATTGTGGAACTTGTGTGACATTGGATATATTTATTTATCTAATTGTATCAGGCGTCACTATTCGGAAGTTCAAATCTCTATTGAGGGGTCACCCACCACCGGGCCCTACATCCTCCGCTGTATATTTATTTATTTTTATATTTATTAGGGTAATATTGTTTTAGTTTACGCTTTATATATTTATTAATTGTTTAAGTATAGATCATTAAATCCTTAATTAGCTTCATTTTATGTTTATTTTTAATGTAAGAATAGCTGTGGATTTTTGTTGAATAAATAAAATAAAAGCAAAACATTTTTCTTGACCATCCAATGACTTTAGACATTGGAAAACTGACAAAACATCTTTTAGAAGTCCTAATTCGACTGTTTTGTTTTTATTTCAACATCTTCACAATAAAGCGGCTAAACAGATTTTGATATAGTATACAGCAAAGAAGGTCTTGTGGGAATTATCCTGTGACTTATCGAGATATAATACTACTATCTGAACCTAATGAAATAGTACTTCTATGTCTGAACCTAAACCTTTGGCATTAAAACTTAATGTGCATTATAAAGTACGCTAGTACGCCCCTTCAATACAGTAAATCGATATCAGAACTAAGATATCGACGATGAAGTGACAATACCTCCTAACATTTAACAAATAGACTTTTTTGATGCAATATACTTATTATTGAATTATAAATATATTACATTAGAAAAGTCGATTTGTTAAAAAAATGTTAGTTAGGAGGAATTGTCACTTCGTCGTCGATATGCCCCTACAAAGTTCTACAGCCTGGGGTTTTTCCTTAAAACAATTTTATATTCATACATTATGCAAAATTTATATTCGGCTGTTGTGTTAGCAGGTACATACGTGAATATTTTATTTTAATGTTGTTTAATGTAATGGTCATTTTTTGCACGGTTGACCACTGTTAGTTACGGTTGTGTATGTTATATAATATATACACAATAGGTACCTAAATTATGTTTTTATTGACAAGGTAGTAGGTAAGTAAGTTGAAGAGTTGGAAACACTTATAGGAGTTCGGCTAAAAAAATGTTTTTCGTATATACATAGACCCACTATTAGGTAACCCTATTAACAATAAAGGTTACCTGGCGATACGATGGAAATTGTTTCTAGCTCGACGTAAAATCTTCTCTTTTTTATTTTCATAGTGCAGATAAAATCGCGGTATAGTAAACCTATCCCTAATCGTTTTGACACACGTTTAAAAACCTATACTAATATTTGTTACAGTTTACAGTCAGCACCACATCATACATATGAATATATAGCGTACCTTATAATATTAAATTATTATTTTAATAAAGTCAATTGATTAAAGGCTATATTTTATATAAAGTAGCTATTATGACTCCTGCAATATTGTTCTGGGATGTTGCGATGGTTGTATAAATAGCAGGTAAAACTAAATGGTGTCACTTTATTCTTGACTGTTTGAGTTTGTAAGACGTTACTCTGCTCGATCTCTGTTCTATTTAAAAACATTGCATCGATATAATCTATTTACGGCGAATCGGGTTTCTTGCTGCTTCTTTCCCGAATGTTATATCGCCTGAAGCAGCTTTAACTGTATAAGTGATAAATAAATAGTTCTACATAGCAACTGCGATGTTTGACTCCGCATCCTGAATATACTGCTGCGCCAACGAGTAATCATCGGTGACACTTCAGAAGTGGGATGCCGGAAAATAAACCCGCCTGCCCACGGGTGACGACTGCAAGAAAAGATTTGCGAAACGGCAAAATCGGTGAAGAATGTACACAAAAGGATGGAGATTTTTTTTTATGGACAACTGGAAATATATCCAACATGAAACAACAAGAAACTGGAGAAACAAGAAGATGAAGACAATGTAATTACTAGAACCCAATCAATGATGCTGCTGTACTACCTAAATTCCATGCTGTTGCTGTTGCTGTTGCTGTTAAGAGCGCCAGTATCAAGATCTTTTAATGTCCATCTGCAGTGGGAGCCGATTCCGCATCACAACTTAAAGGTTAGATATAGTTGTTTGTTAGCTCTGCTTATGTGGATACTTATACCAAAATCCTTGCTTCATACCGTACCGTTGGTACGTGATTTTTGTTTTAGTGTAGTTTACGGTTAGCGTAGGTTACCGTACGTAAATGTCGTACCTACCAGAAGAAAAACTATGTTAGTTGCACAAACAGTACGTAAAGAATATTCGTATCAATTTTTACAAAAATCTCGGTGCACAAAATGTATCTATTATGCGTTTGACTTTATTGGGGTACCTAAGTATTTCAAATAATGTTCCGTTATTAAGTTTTAATTACCACTGCAGGTATGTTTGACTAGCAAGATTTATTAGTTAAATTTAATAATGTCAGTCCATAATCGGGAATATTGTTATACTAAAATATGTAAACTATAAATGCATAAGTAGATTGTATTTGGTGTTTGTCCTGTTGGAAAATGAAGATTTTTGTCAGCAAACCAGCAACATGTTTTTATTACGTGGAGTTTTGTAGTAATTTACTTACATGCTATTTAAATATAGGTACTTTGAAATCTACCCACACTAGGGTAATTATCGTTAAGATAATTGGGTTCTAAATTATGTTCTCTTGTTTCATGATCTAACATGCATCGGTGTTCATGGTTATTTTTCCGGAGACCGTCGCCACCGCTTGGGGCCGTACGGGGGTAATCTGTGGGCCGTACAGAAGAGCACCTGGCTGTTGTGGCGTATCAGGAGCTGCTTATTCTGGGTAAGATCGAAACATGTAATTTGTTTAATATGCTGTGTGAATTTTGCAACTTTAATCTTAGAGTTTATGACAGTTTTTCAAGATACGGCTTTCGTGTATCCATGTCGTTATCATAATAAGTTACGACCCGTATTATTATATTATGTGTAGATATAATACGAATAATATTCACCTTACAATAGATTCAAACCATGGGGTGTAGTAGCATAAATGCGAGACTTTTGTCTGGGCTTTATGTTTCTGGGCTTGATTGTTGGCATCTTCTTGCTACGCCATGCTTAGTATTTGGGAAGGTGATAAGAGACTTTTGAGAAACAATATGATATTGAATATGTGTACTGACACACGAAAGTATTATTTGGTATTCATTGCAACTACAATATAATTATTTGATCCTTATATATTTAGCGGGTATGCCGTTATTAGCAATCGTGATAAATAGGAAATGGAAGGTAAATGCGGCAAAGCAATACGATACCCTAGTTTCTATAGTAGGTATATAGATAAATTAGGTAGTACACTCGTAATAATGCCATGCATCTTGGTAATACAGTTTGCTAGTGCAATTTTAGGATACAATTTAACGATGCAGTTTCATAATGCACTTTAACAATGCGTTAAAACATTAGAGTTTCTGAAGTTCACAACAGTGTTGGTTAGAAATTATTAGTTTAGATATGCAGTTTTCCTATTAAATTTTTGAGTGCAGTTTAACAATGCAAATAGCAGTGTAGTTGCTATGCAATTGAGCAATGCGGTTATAATACGGTATAAAGTTTGGTAAAACTATCTAGAGATGCAGTTCACTCTTTAGGTTAGAAATGCAGTTGACTAAACAATATACCTATAGAGATACAGTTAGAAGTACAATTAACTATAGTTAGAGGTGCGGTTAACAACGATTAGAAGTGCAGTTAACTAATATAGTAAAAGTTTTAGTTTACTATACAGTTAAGAGTTATACTAACAATACAGTTTAGAGTTTCAGTTAAATATACAGTTTAGAGTTGCAGCTGACTATACAGTTTAAAGTTGCAGTTGATTATACAGATTAGGTTTAAAGTAGCAGTTAACTATACATTTTAGAGTTGCAGTTAACTATATAGGTACAGCTTAGAGTTACAGCTAACTATACCTATACAGCTTAGAGTTGCAGTTAACTATACATTTTAGAGTTGCAGTTAACTATACATTTTAGAGTTGCAGTTAACTATACATTTTAGAGTTGCAGTTAACTATACATTTTAGAGTTGCAGTTAACTATACATTTTAGAGTTGCAGTTAACTATACATTTTAGAGTTGCAGTTAACCAAACAGTTTAGAGATGCAGTTAACCAAACAGTTTAGAGTTGAAGTTAACTACACAGTTTAGACTTGCAGTTAATTATAGAGTTCAAAGTTGCAGTTATTTATATAGTTTAGAGATACAGTTAACTACATAGTTAACTATACAGTTTTGAGATGCAAGTAACTATACCGTTTAGAGATGCACTTAACTATACAGTTTAGACATACAATTAATTATAATTTAGAGTTGCAGTTAACTATACAAGTTAGAGATGCTTTAACCATAGTTTGAAAATGCAGTTAACTATACAGTTTAAGGATGCAATTAAGTACATAGTTTGAGGATACAGTTAACAATACAGTCTAGAGATGCAGGTGAACTTAACTATACAGTATAAGATGCAGATAACTGTACAGTTTAAACAATTGAGTTTGAATAATAAATCAATAAATAAATAAATTTAAAATAAATTTAAATAAATAAATAATTTAAAATAAATTTAAATTAATAAATAAACTTAAATAAATGAATTTAAATAAATAAATTTAAATTAATAAATTAAAATAAATATGTTTAAATAAATAAATTTTAATAAATAAATAACTTAAAATAAATTATTTAAAATAAATTTAAATAAATAAATTTAACATATAAAATAAATTTAAATAAATGAACTTTAAAACATTATATGGTTAACTTAAAATAAATTTAAGTAAATAAATAAATTTATAATAAACTTAAATAAATAAATAAATTTAAATACAAAATTTAAATAAAATAAATATAAAATAAATAAATATAAAATAAAAAGATATAAAATAAATAAAATAAAGTTTAGCACTGTAACTTAGTGGTGCAGTTCAGAAATACAATTAAGCGATGTCCCTTAGAAATACAAAGTAGTTAGCAATGCTGTTAAACAATGCAATGCATTTAAAGTTTACAGATTAGGAATACTGTTTAGAAAAGCAACCTATAGACAGGTTAGCAATACTAATAAAACCCAGCAATGTATAGAAAGTTTATGAATGCATACATATAACATACATATGATCACGCCTTTATCTCTTACGGGGTAGGCAGAGCACCAAGGGCCGTTAGAACCACATGGTGCCACTTCTGACCAATTTTGAATACAAGTTTATGAATACAAGTTCACAATCAGTTTAACAATCCAGATGAGCCAGGCAGTTTAAGAATATGTTTGAATCACAACGGTTAGCAATAAATACAGTTTAGTAATATGGTTTAATAATCCAATTTTACAATGAAATGTAACAGTGTAGACCTGAACTGTAACTTAGTAGTTAAATTAATATTCATATTACAGTATAGAAATACTTTGCGATGATAGATATAATACAACAGGAAGTTAACATAATAATGCTAACATAATAGCATAATAAATATAAATAAAACATCGTGAAAATATTTAGCAAATTTAATGTGCCTCTGCAAAAGTCTGGTGCAGTTTCAATAAAATAAACCAGTTCGACTAATATAGATCACTTATAACAATAACGTACCATATGAGAAGTAGGTACCTATGGTTCATGGTGTTAACAAGTCATAGATACTGCTAGTAAGAAATTTTTTATTAAGGTTATTCAATTGAGTTCTAGATTTCTAATATTAGTTCAATGTGAAGCTAGTAAAATTTATAATAATTTGGGAAAAAATTACGGGGAATGTTAAAACTTACTGGTTTAAGGCTATGTTTGAGGAAAGTATATTACACAATGATATGAATAGTGCCTAGAACTAAGTAAAGTCTATCACTGAGCTTTAACTGAAACCTGTAGAACTTGTCTTGATGTTGTATGTATATGTGACTTAGTCTCTGTGACATAACCCACATTGTGATGTATTCAATCTATGTCTCCTAAACAAGAATCTACTCCTACTTAAGAAATGGAAACACCTTAGAGTTTTCGACCTTGTTCCAGCTATTCTCCTCTATGCTTGTACCGAAAATAATAATATTAAGTGTCTTTGTGACGTATGATCTATATGACGATGTTGTGTCTGAATTATCCATAGAAAAAAGGAATGAATTATCTACCTATTTATTGCAATTATTATACTTCTAGTTAGGTACAAAAAGGGGGAATCGTCATCGTTTTCAGCCAATTGCAGTCCACTGCGGGATGTACGCCTCCACCAGAGCACGTCACACTACTTGATCTCCCATTTTGTCGTCAAATCACTGCCAGCCCCATTCTTTAAGTCATCAGTCTATCTGGCAGGAGCGCGTGCAACGCTACGCTTACCGATGATATTAAAAAAAATATAAGGGGAAATAGAATAAACAAAACAATAAAATAATTTCAGTGTAGGATAATAACTTAAATATTATACATAGGTACTTTTACAATATTCAGAAAGTTAATTACAATGAACTTATAAGCCCCAAATAGTTAGCCAACTTCTGTCCAAAAAAATGTACTATGTGAACCCTCCAAACTTAAGCGATTCGTTCGCCCACTATAATTGATCAGCTACTACTTCTCTACTTGGAATGCATGATTATAATAATTGACTCTACAAATAAGTAGATAAATAATACTTTTAGTACACACAGTTAAAAATGAATAAGACTTAAGTACCCGAATCAAAACGAAAGAATCGCATACCTACCCGTTTGCAAAAGATGAAGACAAAGAATAATGCAGTTTACTGTCAGGTCTGCCATTATAACGACAGTGTGCTTCCATAATTATTATAACGCTGTCTATGTGACCCTGTCTATGTGACGCTCGCTGTCTATGTGACGCTGTCTATGTGACCCTGTCTATGTGACGCTCGCTGTCTATGTGACGCTGTCTATGTGACGCTGTCTATGTGATGCTGTCTATGTGACCCTGTCTAGGTGACGCTGTCTATGTGACCCTGTCTATGTGACGCTGTCTATGTGACACTGTCTATGTGACCCTGTCTATATGACGCTGTCTATGTGACACTATCCATATGACGCTGTCTATGTGACACTGTCCATATGACACTGTCTATGTGATTTAATGTTCTTTTTTTGTGTGATATTATACTTATTGGGAACAGCTGAAATCTGCGTGAATTTTATTTTACAGATCCTCGTCCAACCCACTAAGAGTGAGCGCCGTGGGACACGGCTTATGCAGGATGGCCGAGTGTTACAGTTTACAGTCAGCACCACATCATACATATGAATATATAGCGTACCTTATAATATTAATTATTATTATTATATAAAGTCAATTGATTAAAGGCTATATTTTATAAAAGTAGCTATTATGACTCCTGCAATATTGTTCTGGGATGTTGCGATGGTTGTATAAATAGCAGGGTAGAAACTAAATGGTGTCACTTTATTCTTGACTGTTGAGTTTGTAAGACGTTACTCTGCTCGATCTCTGTTCTATTTAAAAACATTGCATCGATATAATCTATTTACGGCGAATCGGGTTTCTTGCTGCTTCTTTCCCCGAATGTTATATCGCCTGAAGCAGCTTTAACTGTATAAGTGATAAATAAATAGTTCTACATAGCAACTGCGATGTTTGACTCCGCATCCTGAATATACTGCTGGCGCCAACGAGTAATCATCGGTGACATATTATAAATGTGAAAGTGTGTGTGTGTGTGTGTTTGTCCGTCTTTCACGGCAAAACTAGTGAACCGATTTGAATTAAATTTGGCACAAAAACAGTCTAGAGCCCGAGAAAGGACATAGGCTACTTTGTATTGCGGTAGGTGGCACCACCGCGCGATAATCGAATACCGCACGGACGAAGTCGCGATTAACAGCTAGTTTAAGATAAAAATAACGCAAGTAAAAAAAAGTTGTCTGCACTTTCTCTACGCTCTATGGCAACATTAAATCTTTACAGATAAGTAGATTACTAAGTAGCTAAGTAACTAAGTAGGCACACTAAGTAGTTACTTGTTTAATAAAAAAAACTCCTTTTCTTACTTTCGCGAAATCTAGGCAATTTATTTTATGTTACCTCCATGAAACGGCAAGCTCGGTTACAATGTATAACAATGAACTATTTTCAGCTAGATTAAATTAATTTGAAGTATCCACTAACTTATTTTTATCGGCACTAAATTTAGTTCCGCGAAAAATAACCGACACTTGCCGGTTCAAAGGATTATAAAGCTGCACATTTTCTGATAAAAGGCAGTAATGTTGTAGCGGCTATGTTTTACTCGTAGTTCATAAACCAAAGTAAGGTGTTAATGTTACAAACTTTAAAACTATTAGGTGATATCGTGAGGACTAACTAAACGTTCTAAAATTATGGAAACTTCAATCCCCTCTTACGGAATTTACACAATTTTGAATATTCAATTTTTTCCTCCTCTCGTCAATAACAAGCCAGCTTGATTACACCATAGATTACATATTGAGGTATATCATCAAATGGAAGGCATGGCGCCAAATAAGTGCTCTTGAGACGACTCTAATATTTGTAGAATGCCGAGATCAGACGTGACGTACTAGCATAGAGTAATAAGATGGTCATAGAGTGCTATTGTCATACGTACTGTAACGTACAGTAACGCAATCTCTAAGTGTCAAGGACTCGAATTGTAAGGCACCAAAAAGTCATGAAGGGCATCGAGGCTGTTAGTATGATATGACCGTAGACACACATTGAAGCCACAGCGATTCTACGAAAAAATAGAATACCTACTTATGAAATAAGGGGTGAAATAAATTTATAAAACTACAGGTACGATATTATTAGAATTTGCTAAGTTATGTGGAATTTCAATGACGGAAGTAATAGCACAGTTAAGAATAGTATTCATTTTATATTGTAATTAGTTTAAGGCTGTAAATAAAGGATATTACTGTTTTGTAAGTTCATTTTGCCCCCGGCTGGAGCTCCGTTTTAGGTGCACTAGAGTTAGATTCAAGTATTGTAGGCTAAGTTTCCATATCATAGGGCCTAACGTAGGTAACGTAGGATCTCCTGGATGACCTAGGTTTCAAAGCAGACATAGCATAGGGATAAACAGGATGCCTAGGTAAGAATAGGGATGGGAACTTGGCCAAAAATCTCTAGTGCACAATTGAGAATCTAGAAAAATTCTAGACCTAGCGGGGGCGGAATGAGAGCGCACGATGCGTGCGACAGAGATAGATGTACATAGATTGATACTGGCAAAAAACTTTATAGCACGGGCGGGCTTCCAGAGAAATAAATAAAGGCCGCGTCGCGGCCGAAAATCGTTCATTACAACCGCGGCTCCCGAGTGAGCTGGAATCTCTGCCCAACGCTGCCCTGAAGATTAATCCGTCGTTTCTCTGCTACGGCGCATTCCCTACAACATACAGTCCACACAGTGACCACAGTCTTCGCCGTGTCCCGACGAGCCAGGGCTGTGCGCCACACCTAATGTGGGGCTTATCGGCTAAATTGACGAAATTACGGTATACTAGATGAGATTAGGGGTGGGAGATTGTGGGAGTCTTGACAGCCGATGTCCATAACCAATGGTTTATCATTGTGTCAAATAACGAAACAGGTAGCGGGTCCGTCATATAGCGGCGGTATGTACGCAGAACAGAAGATCCAGTATCTTTATGGTGCCGACATATAAAACGTTCCTTAAACCGCTATATGGCGTCAACGCTATTCTAGGAAACAAAAGCTTAATGGCCAACAGCAATATCACAAATTGAGATCATTTTGGCCGTAAGTCGGTAAGACTGGAGTCTGCGGTGCGTGCAAAACTACTTAATAATATACCTACTTATGTAATGAATGAGATGTAAACAAGTCTTATGGAAACAAACACGAGATAACGAAATAAAAGACACAAACTTACCATTTTTGCCGATGGCACCTATCTGACTTGAAATAAACCGACTAGCAGACGCCTACTTTGTCCGCGTACCTAAACTTTAGAATTCCGTTAGGAAATTCCAGAAATCTTTTCTAATCGGATACCTAAGTATGTCATACAAAGAACACACCCTTCAAGTCGCATCTCTAAGTTCAGCGGCTGTACGTTGATCCTTCAGTCATTCAATCAAATCATGACTCTGTAGCATCAAGATTCATGACGTACGCGCGTAATAAAGTGTTTTATTCTACCATCTATACCTTTCTATAGGCTAAGAGAGGAATTCCGATAAATAATACGAATGCCATCGCCGCGCCGCGAAGCCCCGGCCTACATCAAACGCGAATGGACCAAACAGACAATCACCAGGTGGAATATAATCTAATATATAAAATTTTCGTGTTGCGGTGTTTGTCACACCTTAACATATTTTTAAGAAATTTTATGTGTATAGGTCTGAGAATAGGTTGTAAACCCTTTTTTATAAACCTTTCACGCAATAAGCGACATCCCTTGCGAGCTAAGCCGCGGGCTACAACTAGTATTCGATAATATTATACTATCGTGAAAATAGATTGTGTATGACAGAAACAGAATCAATATTTAGTTGTGGACTTTTTGATTACCAATTCCATATGCCATAACCATTTCAAACAAAATATACAAAAAGCTGGGTCTGATCTTGAATAACAAGAGAAAATAACTATTCTATATTCTAAAGCCCATGTCCACTAATTGACAAAGGCCTCCTGAAATGGCAGAACATTCACCTAGCACTCCCTTTCGTACAATACCTGCTAAAAACACACACACACACTAATGTACCTATCTAAAAAGCTGCATAGATTTTGATAAATCTATTAAAACTGTAAATACCAGTTCATTCACATTGTTGTCCAATAACTAGGCATACATATAAAAAGGCCAATAAAAATATTTGACTGACCTCTAACAGGAAGAAGTTTTGATGTATTATCCATTATCAAAATAGTGAAGACTGTCTGTATATCTAAAACCAAACACACAACCAGTCTACCACATAATCACAAGACAAGTAAAACCGGTTAGGTGCCCAATGCCACATCACAGTAAAAAATGAATAAATTAAATGTCACACCAGCTCAGTAGTAATCAATTTACCTGCCAGAAGGACACTGAACACTATAAACTAGCTGTGTCGAATCACAATATTTACATAATCAACACATAATATTTGTATATAAGTACCTAGTATTTAGTATGCAATAATTTATAATAGAATTTATTCATTATAAATAATGCATAGGGCATTATACCTATAGGTAATGAAGAATAAGAATGAAATTGTGTATAAAGTTTATGTGAAGAAGAACAATAATATTATAGTGTTGATAACAAACAGTGAATTGGTACATCAGGTAAAAGGTTTTCATCCTGTTTGAGTTAATTATCAGAATGTCGCTTAGTACAATGAGGAAAAAAATTTGAGCTCCTTTACCTTAAGTATACAAGCACCTCTCATTGCTACTATTACCAGTTTTCTTCAACAGAATTTGTATGCAAAGAAATTACCACTTCTGATAGCCAGTTCTGGCCAAGAATTTCATCACCAACATGCAAAATACCTAGTAGTATGTTGTAAGTAGGTACCTATAGCATTTAATGAAACACACTTACCCTCTTCGTCAGAGAACTGCATTTAATATGAATCCATTAAGACATGCAAGATGCATGGCTCACAAATTGAATAATTATTACTGATTAGCTGTAAGTAGGTACTTGCGTAAACCACTCACTGAACTTCCCATTATCACATTATGTTGTGAGTATTATAATAGATCATTTTTATTTAGACTGGACTATTTACAATTTGTTTTATTGTTTAGATTGGATTGGTGTTTTGCATGTGTTTTGTGATTGACACAGCAACAGCACAGCACAGACACATAGACACCACTAGCGATGGGCGTTTATTCAACGAACTAGTCGAACCGACCGTCTATCTGCTGAATCTATATTCAACGTTTCAACGGTTTATCGTTCGTTCGTACGTAGATAGACTAGTCGAATTCATAGACGGCTATTTTAAATAGTCCACGTTCATTTCAACGAGACCGCGACGACGCGCGAAAATACGGCATTTGAACGTAGTAACGTGTAACATTCGACGAGAATGCGATGAGACGTTGACGCGGTGGTCAAATGAATTGGAGCTTTATTACTACCATACTTCCGTTCATATTTAAAAATACTTTTATTGTACTAATTCAAATTTATTCTGTTGATAGAAGAAATAGGATGCTAATTAGTTACGTTCGCGTGCGTGAAAGAGAAACTAGAGTAGTGGATATAAACTAATTTTTACATTTCTCTAAACATTTTCCTAGAATTTCGTTCAAGGTCAGAAGTCCTTGCGTGAGATTATTTAGATAAAAAATTATTTTTGTTTTATTGAATACAAAATAAATAGTGAATGTTGAATAATATGCAATATATATTATATAGGTATAATATGCAATATATATTATAAATAAGTGTAATTGTAAAATAGCTAAATAAGGTAGTAAATATAAAACTGATTATAATAATATGTGAATGTGATTAGTTATGGTGCATTAAAATAAATTAACTTTCTTTAAACACGAGACTAGGTAAGTTTAAAGGAGTCTATTAAAAATCAAGTAAAAAATGTAATAATTCATTACGTGACTAACTAACAGTCTATTTAGTAATGAATTAGTCGACGAATTCAACTGGTTGATCGACTAGTCGACGAACGACGATGAACGGTCTCGTTTCGTTTACGAAAAAATCGTCGACAACCCATCTCTAGACGCATCTTTTTTTTTTTTTTAGTTTATCCCGATGGAAAGGCAAGGGGAACTAAGCCCATACAGCCTAATCATTGTTTAGTCAAATGTATTCTGAATTTATGATAGATGACAATGATGATGAGTGGAAACGTCGGAAAAATCCTCAAGAACGAGTTTAAAATTAGTAAAAATCAAAAATAATTGCAGAAACAACTTACATGAGCCCATGAAGAGATCGTATTCCGACTAAAGTTTTACTCAGCTTTCCTGCATATAAAACCATGCACACGCACTAGATTCACATAACAAGTAAACAAAATATTACTTATCTACCAAAAAAACATCAGTTTACGGACACATGCAAGCCATTTACAAATAAATTTTGATTTTCACAAGAATATTACACCCACTCCCTTCCAGCTTTTCCCGCCGAATCCTCTAGACGCATTTCTTTTTTTGTTTAGTTTATCCCGTCCCCAGGGATTTGGTATCTCCTCTCCCGTCCCGAAGTAAAGTCAACTTTGACTATGGATAAAGTCAAGGAAACTTATCCATACGGCCATTGTTTTTAGTACGATGTTAATGTGAAATGATGAAGAATGATTAAATACAAGAGTGAAATTAGTCAAAATCAAAAAGAATTTCAAAAACCTACATAATCCCATGTAGAAATCCTCCTTCCGACTCTTTTACTCAACTTACATGTTTATCCCAAAGGAAGGAAATGCAAAATGCGGTTATAGTGCGTGTGCACGGTTTGAATGCATGCATTGAATAAAACTTGAGTAGGAATCATAAAGTAAACAGTATTCCGGTTGGAATATTGTTTCCTGGGCACATATAAGTTGTTTTAACAGTTATTTTAGTTAATTCGGCGCTCTCTATCACAAAATTCACAAATAAGACATTGGCTGTATGAACGTAGTTACTGCCCTTGCCTTTCCTTCGGGAAAGTAAACTAATGAAAAAAAATAAAAATATTTACATATTGAGTTTGTTATTGCGCAATTAAAATAATCTAAACACAATTTAAGCAGGTATTTAGCTATTTACTAATCTACAAGCCTCTTAAAATATATAATCACAAAAATTTATCAAGTTTCTGTGTCCACAATGTCAAGCAACAGTTTTTTCGAAAAATTGCGGTCATTTTTGGGATACCCAACAGTAAACCAACCACCAAGAAATGATTTTAGAAATCCTATTTGGGGTTCCGACGACGATGACGATGGTGACGAGCTATACTCCCGGCAGCAAATGGATGTCTTCAGTGACCCACTTGACATCCAACGTGAATTTTCCAGACAAGTGCAAGATATGTTCAAGTCATTTGGCAGTCTTCTTGGTGATATGAGAAGTATTTTTCACGAGGATGACTTTAGAGGTTTTGATTCATATGCCAGCGTAACTGAACCACCAACAGATCATAATAACCCCAACAACTTGAGAGATTACTATTTGAAACCAGGATATCATAATGATAAACATGAAAGCTCTAAAATGGATATTGACCTGGATGGTAAGATTTCCTCCTGTGAAATATCTGGATTATTAAACCAGAAAGAGGATAACAAGCATGGCCATAAATCTATAGCACCATTTGATGGTAACCTTGTTCCTGGAAGATCGTTTTGTAGAACAGTTATCACTACTAGCGTCACTAAACCTGATGGGTCAATTGAAACCAGAAAAATCATCAAAAATGGTAATGAAGTTATTGAAGAGATAACTACTTCTAGAGGACCCGACTCAAGGAACCCTACAGGCCCATCTGGTTTGGACACAGTTTCCAATGCTGGAGTTATTCTGTCAAACCTGTCTTCACTGTTCACTAATTATTACTAACATTTACTGAAATCAAATTTAGGTTTATCATAACAAAAATGTGTAGATTACGTGTATTTTCCAGGGCTTCTATAAATCTATAGATAAAGGCTTCATAATCATCTAGGATTCTGATTATCAATATAAAGTTTAAAAAAATACTTATTAACTAAATATTTATTAATATTTATTACCTACATAAATAAATCATTTTGGTCTCCCACAACACTATTTATTATTTAATATCTTATTCATTATGAGTTAAATATATTTTTTATAATGTCATGGCATAATGTTTGAGAATATGCAGTATAATGCTCATCGATATCAGGATTATAATCAAGTAGGTATTTTAGGTTTTTTTTTACCTGAAAAAAAGAGCCTTTGCTCTGCTAATCAACATATTAATATCATGAAAGTTGTGTTCACTGCCGGCCCGAAGTAAATTCTAGAATGGAGCGAGATCCAATTATGGGGCCTCTCCTGTTTGCTCCTAATATTATATACTACCTAGGCGCCCTCTAGGATTTGGCGCCTGGAGCGACTGCTCCGTTCGCTGTATGGGTGGGCCAGCCCTGGTTGTGTTGTGGGCTTCTATGTAAGAGATAGTTTATTTATTAATTTTATGAAAGACCTTAAACATTTAATACATTTAAAACTTTACCAACTGGATTGGATAATGAATTTAATATAAGATTTAAGTTATTAGCATGGTATAAATATCCTTAATAATAATGGATGTTTGTTACACATTCACACAAAAATTACTGAACAGATTTTGATGTAACTTGGCAGTTAGGTAACATCAGAATAAAACATATGCTTCATAATTCACAGTAAGAGTAAGAGGTTTACTATGAATATTTTAGTATGTAGCAATATATTCCTTACTAGTGGACGCCCGCGACTCCGTCCGCGTGGGCTATAGAAAAAAGAACAAAATGTCTAAAATATCCGGGATAAAAAAGTAGCCTATATGTTAAGTGGGACCTGTCACAATATATTCCTGAAAACTGCATCGAAATCAGTCCAGCCGTTTCTGAGATTAGCGTGCACAAACATTGATCCGTTACAATTTTATTATATGTATAGATTTTCTGAATCCATAATGACAAGGTTTATAAATAATGTGATCCCTTATCTTATATTTATGAATGTAGCTGTAGTTAAATTAGGATACAATTTAAAAATCTTTGAACTTTAGACATTAATTTACAGTGGTAGCATCAGCAACATGCTGCAATAGTCATTGACGTTGGCTGTAGCATATATCTATGTCATCTTCACACTTTTCATGTGATATTTTTAAAATTACATCCTAGCTATAATGCTGCTTCTTGAGATTATTGATCATTTATATTTAATTGGGTAAATTAAATTTTTTTAAATAAAAATATTCAATGCATTTATTGAGTTTACTTGTTTTCTTTGACTAAGGTTGTGCCTGCATCACCACTGCCTTATTGCCGATTCCCAGGGCGCATAGGGATGTTTGGATGACAATCGTAATAGGTAGACTGGTTGTATTGTAGGTACTTCCAGTCTAACGGCGTGGGTTCAATCACAGCAGAGGATATACTTACTTACGATCCCAATGACGGGCATATTATAGGGAATATGATGATAATAGATTGTAGGTATGTACCAGATTTTAAATGTTTCTATAATAAAATGCCTCTTTTGTCTAATCACAGCGCCTTAATATCGTAGCTATTGCCAAGAGCGGTTATCAGGGCGGCAGCATACAGGGTGTAACAGAAGTGGTAGATACTGTTAAACTGCAATCTAGTAATAGTAGTAGTATATTTTCAGGTTTTCCACATACCTGTATATCTCTTGACGAATGCTACATCTTAATAAAAAAAAATAAATTTCATAAATACCTAAATATGTATTTTGCTAACAATTTGAACAGAAAAGTTTTAAAAAATTGCCGAGCTTAGCACGGTTATGAGCAGTAGCAAGCGTCGCGGGTGTTGCTCTTTACCCACGTGTGGTAGCGGTTCACTCGCGTGTACACTCCCGGCACTCCTGGACGAGCACAGCCCTCTCCCCATGACACTATGCCTGAAAATAAAATTTGTATATGTATAGCATAGTTGCCTAGATGTAATATTCTAAAATTGTTACAGGAGGGTTGGTCGGGCAGCCGGCCCTGAAACTAACGCTCAATCCTTGGTAATATTAGTTACGAAAGAAGCCAATTTGAACTAAATACGTATGTTTTAATGTAAAAGGACGTGAGGAAATTTATCTGAATCTACATTATAACGGACCTACCATTGAATGTGAGAATAATGTAACATTTTTTGGAATAACCTTAACCAAAACTTTAAGTTGATAGAGTTTGCAGCTAAATTAATAGATTTGTAACATATTTATTGCTAGATACTTTGCTGGTGTATATGCTACTTAGTTATGTATTGTAAATATATTTGTGTTAATACATAGTACCTACTGTTTATGTCTCATGAAAATAATAAAAATAAATAAAATCACTAAATGTATTCTCTACAGGGTGTAACAAAAAGGGTATGTTAAGCAAAAAGCTATGTAAATAGCCCACTGTGTAGAGAACCTATTCACAAAATTTGAGACCCGAAATCACATGTTTATTTTTCCCGATAGTATGGAGAATTTTTAAATATCTCAGGAATTTTCATACAATCTTGAAAAATAAAAATGTGATTTCGAGTCTCAAATTTTGGAAATAGGTTCTCTATAGTGGGCTATTTACATAGCTTTTCGCTTAACATACCTACCCTTTCTGTTACACTCTGTATAATGTTTCTTCTATGCTGCTCTGGGAGTGAAAAAAAAAACGTATAATACTACAGCTGCTTCTCTTCCCGGGCATACTGTACAAGTCAATAGAGTAACAAGAGGGTCTTGGTATTTTGTAGGCGATGGGTTGACCACCTGTCACTACTAACCGAACTTGTACATCTCAACTATACCCTCAAAATTGGTCAGAAGTGGCACCATGTGGTTCTATCGGCCCTTAGTGCGCTGTCTACCCCATAAGGGATAGAGGCGTGATTGTATGTATGTATGTACGTGTATGTATGAATGTAACTTTGAGCGCGTATTACGGTTATGTCATTATGTGGCATCAACAAACCAATATGGGCTATTGATTTGGGGCAATACGAGTAGCTCAGAAGTGAAACGAGTAGGTACTTATTGCTCAAAAAAGTGTATTCGGGCTTTCTGCTGTAAAGGGCCATATATGTATATTTTGGGTGCCTTGTATGTAGGTATGTATATTTTGGAAAAAAATAAATAGGTATGTCGTAAAAAATCCTACATTATTTGATATGAAGCCCATGAGATTTATCCAAAGAATACCTACCTTCCAGAAACCGTGATAGAGTCGCAAGCGATTATATACTGTCCAAAAACTTCACTATGTAAAAAGCTGTTACTTTATGTGCATGAAAATATATAATAAAATTCCGAATAAATTTAAGGTGGGCTCTATTGATATTATGATAAGGAATTTGAGAGAGTGGCTGATTGGATTAATTGCTGTTTCTACAGCGTCAACGAATTTTTGGAAAAACGTTTTGCATGCTAAATGTATTTAAGAGGAATAGTAAGTTTTTCCATATAAAATGACTGTGTACAATAAAGAATAAAGAACTGTATAATTAGGTAGGTATAATTTAAGACCTTACTTGTACCTATTCTTGGCAAATAAACGATATAAAGGAAAAAACCCATAAGTAATGGGATAAAGGCAGGGAGATTTGATATAACATAGGGCAGTCTGCAACTAAACTAGATAGGTAGTTAGGTAGGTACTAACTACTTAGGTACTTATTGGAACATATTATGTAGGTTACGAGTACTTTATAGTTCGGGTGAAGTACCTAAAGTGTTTTCGTTTTAATGTAAAAATGTGTTTGGAACTTCGACTCACCAACTTTCTCGAACTTCCCATTACCAGGGTCGCGGACGTGTAAGGGTCCACCGGAGTCCCCCTGGCACGCATCCTTGCCCCCTTCTGGCTCTCCTGCGCACATCATGTTGTCAGTTATGCGGTTCTTGTAGTTTGTTTGGCGGCATTCCGCATTCGACATTATTCTTACGCCAACCTGAAAGAAATTGCAAAATTATAAGACATATTACTTACTAGTGGACGCCCGCGACTCCGTCCGCGTGGACTACAGAAAAAACAAAATGTCGAAATTATCCGGGATAAAAATATTTTCCCGGGATAAAAAATAGCATATATGTTAAGTGGGACCTGTCATAATATATTCCTGAAAACTGCATCGAAATCGGTTCAGCCGTTCCTGAGATTAGCGTGCACAAACGCACAGATAAACAGACAAAAATTCCAAAAATCATCGTTTTGGTTTCTATTGTGTTGATAAAGGTCTCCTATAATATTTTTTCTCATATATCTTTCATGTACAGACAGCGATCCGTTACATTTTTATTATATGTACCTATATACCTATATACAAATATCATAAAGAGGTAAAGTTTGTGTGTTTGTATATTTGTTAAATTGTAAGAGGATCTCGGGATCTACTGAACCGATTTAAAAAATTCTTTCACCAATAGAAAGCCACATTATTGCTGAGTGTCATAGGTTATAAGAATTTCCCGATATTCCCACGGGAAGGCGACCAACGGGAATTTCAATTTTTTACGAAAACCGCTATTTATACGAAGCTGAAATCGGATTAGGGCTACAAGGAAGCTCTAAGAACGGATTTCCCGAAATTCCCACGGGAAGGGGACCAACGGGAGTTCCAAATTTTTACGAAAACCGCTGTACCTACATATGAAGTTGTAGCTATATACTGATATGTACCGAAGCGAAGCGAGGGCTGGCCACTAGTAGATAATAAAATGTAAATAATGATCAATCTAGTTTATATTACCTAGGTGCTTAGACAAAGTCGTTCGTTATCGTGTATTCCCACCAATAGCGATTAGACTACATCACGTGATTTTGTCGAACGCGCGAAAAGTAAGGCTTCCTTTATCCTTTATCGATGCCGACCTTATTATGACAATTCTAATAATCTAACTTTGTCTAAGCAAGCCCTCTGGGTATCAAACAACCTAGGTATCCACAAATGTGCTTTATAACCAATTCCAAATGCCTCTTACGTACCTCCTGTAAAACGTCCGAAATAGGACCGCCCTCCGAGGTGGCTCCCCATCCGGAAGCGATTCCTATACTGTCAGTATAAGACAGGCCCTTAGTGGGCAGACACACCGGTCCTAGCCCTCTGTAACTATCCTCAGCATCTCCATCGCCGTCTTCCCCATCCTCTCCGTCACCATCGTCACTTTTGAAACGTTTTACGGATGTGCTAAGGTCCATCTACAAAAAGAAGTTAGAAAACGAAGTATTTTTGATTATAAGTAGGTACTCGTCTTCAGGTATATTCTTTCTGAAATCCTTTTTCAGGAAATAAATACTTTACTGGGATATTCGGATTAAGCAGCCTACATAGATGGAGCTCTTCATTAAGATAAGTCCAGTCGGTCCACCAGCCAGCGACAGGCAGACAAATAGTCGAATATTCCAGTCAGACATACTTTCCAATTATGATAATCTTATTGTCCTGACACGGGGCTTCACCAGAATCTAACTTGGGAATTCTCTTAGGCGATAAGAAGCAACTTGTCACTGATTATTTACTGGCTGTGGAACTCGTCTTTATAAATTATGCCTATGTCTAAATCTACTGTAGGAATAAATTTATTATCTGGAAATATGGATATAAGTTTCCATCACGGTACATTATCATAACAAGTCCTACCCGCTCGTCCAGCTTCAAAAGCGCGATATCGTTGTCATAAGTCGCAGGGTTATACCGAAGATGACGTATCACTTCCGCTACCTTCCTTTCAATGGTCTTCGTCTCGTTAGCATTGGATCGATCATGCTCCAGGAAACGAATTGACATCCGTTCTTTGCGGAACCTGAGGAAAGGTTTAAAGAATGACATGCTTATTACATAAAAAGAAGCAAAAAAAATTTCCTGATGACAAACTTGACAAATAGACTTGAGAAAAGTTCTTTACCCTTGCAGTTCTAAAGTGACTGGAGCAGGTACCTAAACCAAGTAGATAACCTAGATGTTCATTTTCTGATCACATTTGCAATGCTATACCAATTACAGGCAATTCTATTGTTAAGATTGTAACCAAAAATCTCTAACCGAATATTTAGGCAAGAATTCTTGGCAAATTGGCAAAAACCGCCTATATGGCAGTGGCCTTGTGGCGTGCCCAGGGGGAGACCTACGTCCAGCAGGGTACTGCAATAGGCTTATGTATGTAGGCAATTCTTACCCGGCGGTACAATGAGCAGCAGTGAGCACATACAGATCGTTGATTAGGGAGCCACCGCAGAAGAACCTGCCGTTGTACATGAGCAGGGCCATCCAGGGGAACTCCAGTTTCTTGGTTTCGTAGCCTCCGACTATACGCCGGCGAGTGCGAGCTAAGCCGCATTCTGACGACAAGAAAGTTTAACCTACTGTTAGTTTAAAAAAAAAAACAATCGAATTTTCAAGATTGTATGAACATTCCTGTTATTTCAAGTCTCAAAGGTAGTGAAGAACACTTCAGGGGTTCCAAAAGTGGTCCAGGTGGCATGAAAATAAAATTTGGTCTATGTAGGTAAGTACCTATATAGTATTGTAGGGTCCAGGAACCAGTTAACTTTTGGTTAACTTTAAAGTGGTCTATGACAAAAAAGTTTGGAAACCCCTCACTGAGCTAGTTGAGCTTTTCGCTTAACACATCCCTTTTGTATAAACCACCCTGTATAAACAAAGGCTAGTTTAAGAGATTTATAATTGTGCTTAGGTATGGTACGAATTACAGAACAAAATAAAACTCACGACAAGAAGGGCAATTCGCAGGAGGATCATTGGTAGGCCTGAGTGTGGTAGTTGCAGAGGGGCCAAAGAGGCCGGCGATCCATTCGGCAAAGCCCTTCTGCTGAGGGTTATCAGGGCGTGAGAGACCGCTGACAGCCGCCAGCAGGCAAGCCAAGAGGAATAGCTTGTTCATCGTGTGACTGAAACATTATTAAAGATGATAAATGAACTATTTTTGGTGTCGCGCAGGTTTTCCTTTAAACTGCACTAATAGCCACGACTTGTTTGGGAGTAATTGAAAGGATGAGGTGTCACGAGTGGTCTCTCTTTTTGGGATAATTTATAAATTGTTTAACATAAGTACACATACTTACTTGTTTGATTATTGTTTGCTATGTATCAGCTCCTAAGCTAAATGATATATTAAACACTCAAATAAACTAAGTAATCTATAATATCTTGAACTCAAAATAATAATTTTTGTATAAGATAAATCTAGCTAAAGTTAGCTCAACTTATTGAGCACCTAAGATGGACTGACGGCTGAGAGAAATCTATCCAATGTAAAATTAATGGATCTAGTAATAAACTTAAGTCTCTAATCTGGCGTTTGTCTGTGACCTGGTTGGTCACATCAATAAACATTTATACAAAGATTAGGTATAGTTATTGCGGTATTGTAAACCTGTCGTAAAGATTTGTGATTTATTACACTTTATTAAAAAAGAGAGCTCTAATTTTATGACATTATTCAAATATAGGTAGCTAAAAACTATCACATAAATAAGGGGTCATCCATAAATTACGTCACACGAATTTCATGATTTTTTTGCCCCCTCCCTAGTGTGACGTCACATTTAGCTTTTTTTGCAAATTTATATTTAGAGATTAATGAATGAAAATGTGACGTCACGAAATTTAGGACCCCTCCCACCCCTTGTCACATAATGTCACAGTTTGACGACCCCCTCCCTCCCCCTTAACCTGTGACGTAATATATGGATGGCCTCTAAGTGATCTTGCATTCGCAAGGGATATCCTTGTTCGCATAAAATTTTCAAATTAATACCTTTTTTCCGATGAATAAACGGAATTGTAGGAACCTACAGGTTAGCTTTTTATGTGACTTTTTGACCAAAGAAAATAAAAAATATATAATCTACCGAATCAAGGACATCTCGTGGAAACCAGGTTACAAAACTTGCCTCGCTGATTCCAATATTTGCCAAGGTACCGCTACCCCGATAAGTCGTTAACATCTCATTTGCATATTTTGCGGGCAAGCTCACTGATGTTTTTTTTATCTACTAAATATACTTATGTAGGTATGTAAACCGTTCTCGAGAGATTGCTTTTGCTTTCCACATTTCTCATTAGAGATGATTTACTCACTAGTGGTGCATGATTCAATAAAACCAAATGACACTGCTCGGACTGGTTATTATATGTTTTGTGAGCTTGGCGATTATTGTAATTGGTAACTAGGCTTTAACTGATCAAACCCTCTGCCCTACACCTTCCCCCGAAAGTGACGAGTCAAAGTTGCGATCGCAGGCAAATACAGTCGCGATGGGAAACGAAATTGTAGCACAATACCACAGATATGATAATACTATACATAGACAATACGTACTCATCATCTTCCTGCCCTTATCTCATTATTTGGCGTTTGTTTTACGGCCGGCTGCCTGCCTGACGCCAACCCTCCTCGGGTGCAGCTAAGTGACAACTATAGAATATTAAAATACACAAGTACAATTCGTACTGAAGTACATATTATAGTTCTTAGAAATTGGATGATACGGGCATGGTGTACTAGATATCTATGACCGTATATCTCATTAGCTACGTGACGCTATAAAATGTAAATACCAGATTGTAATTCACAATGCGTCGCACCTATCGTTACTGGCTCACTGCGTCTACTAGTGAGAGCTGCCGTTTTCCTGTTCCTGCATTTTTTCAACGGAAATGAAAGCGGTTCGCTAAGTGCATTTATCGAGTCGGGACACATCGAATTTACCACTAACCGTTATTGGGATATATAAAACCAGTCACGTACCCCTGGCACGCACACACAAACTTATCCTATCCAGAACTAAACTTATTTTACTGGCGAAGGTTGACAAAACTGCAGCTATCTTTTACATCGTCGTCGTCAGCCTATTGCAGTCCACTGCTGAACGTAGGCCTCCCCCAGAGTACGACACATGGCTCGATCTCCCGTTTCGGTCAAAGTCATCGGTCCATCAGGCCGGAGGGTGTCCAACCCTTCGCATCTTTTACATACTATTCTTATATTTCTGTGAATTAAAAAAGATTTATGCGACATTTTTGTTATTATAGAAGTGCATATTTTATTTGATTACAGAATCTTCTATGCTGCTCTGGGAGTGAAAAAAAAACGTATAATACTACAGCTGCTTCTCTTCCCGGGCATAGGTACTGTACAAGTCAGTAGAGGGACAAGAGGGTCTTGGTGTTTTGTAGGCGATGGGCTGACCACCTGTCACTACTAACCCAACTTGTACATCTTAACTATACCCGCAAAATTGGTCAGAAGTGGCACCATGTAGTTCTATCGGCCCTTGGTGCTCTGCCTACCCCGTAAGGGATAAAGGCGTGATTAATGTATGTATGTACTTATGTATATCTGATTACAAAAGTGCATGTGTGACTATAGAAGAGCATAACATGCTTTGATTGTTCTGCATTAATTCCACTTAAAATAGACATAAGTAAATAATAAATATTCTCTCTAAAGGGTGAAAAAAAATCTGTTACAATCACGTACCTTAGTAATTAGAAGTTAATACGCTCTTTAAAACTCGCATCAAAAACTTTTACGTGTAAAAATAAATTAAACAAATTTATTATGTAACCATCAGACCATAAAATTAGCTAACTAATAATCACAACACTGTCACTGATTCATCGCGATAGTAAAAATATATTTTAGAACTCACTGATTTAGACCAAAGCCGGAGGACCTATCAGTGGTCACCCAATGAGTGTGTTGAACGTGCTTCGCGAATCCGTTTCATTCACGATGCTCGTAGAAAGAGAAAGAACTATCTTCACTTTCACTCGACTCCTGCGCCACTTCGTCCTGGGTACGACAAGTAGCACCTTTGCCAAGTAGCAGCTCTTCAATGCAGCCCACATTGCCCGCACTTCAGTTATATGTCAGGTTGTATCTGCCACAAATTCCATAACTGATATTAGAGCCATTTGGATGAATTATTGTCGGATAATACCGTAATTATTGCAAATTACCTATAATGGTTTTCATGGGGGAGCTAATATGGTTCAGTGATTGTGAACACGCAAAGTATTTCGAGCCCTTACCTCATATGAAGGAAGCTCCAGAATGTGTCATCGTCATCAAAGACAAATATATGACGGGCTCATGGAATACTGCAACTTTTTAGGGTTTCGTTAAAAACAATAGGTAGTAAAAATACCAAAAGTGTGAATATTTCATATAGAAATCGAATTGCAAATATTGCAATGAATGAAATTATTTATTTACAAACTAGTGGACGCCCGCGACTTCGTCCGCGTGGACTGCAGAAAAATTAAAATGTCGAAATTATCCGGGATAAAAATATTTTCCGGAATAAAAAGTAGCCTATGTGTTAATCCAGGGTGTCAGCTAACTCCATACCAAATTTTATTAAAATCGCTCCTGCCGTTTTTACGTCAAAGAGTAACAAACATCCATCCATCCATATTTACAAACTTTCACGTTTATAATATTAGTAGGATGAACGAATAAAATCTATATATCTTTTATACAGATAAAAACATTGGAGTGTCATTTTTAATATTAAAATTGTATGTCTTTTCTTCTCCTAATATCGATCGTCCGAAAATCATAATCCCTAACACGTTTGCACAAACATCACTTTTCATAATGTTCGTGTATGTACATGAAATTGTATAATTATTGCCTTATCGTCTTTGTGATGAATACTTACAAAAAGCTTCATTTTTTAACCTATTTTTATTTATTAACAAAAATAGGGCAATAATTTGTATGTGGCATCACTATAATTTTCTCTATGACAATTGTAAACAAAATGTAAAATACAATATTTAAATATCAAGGCTAGTAATTATGCTACTTATACGTGAAATGTGATCCTAAAGTGTTTACTTAGTGACCCAGTAAAATTTTTACAGGTAGGGACCACGTAATTTAGAATAATTAATATTATTAGTTTAATGTTATCCCACTGACGTCTACAGACCGACTGGATCGGATCGGATCTTGGCTCTATGATCTTTGGACTGAATGAACTAGGTTGATTCAACCGACTTAAATTTGCTTCAAAAGTTTTCGTGATCATGGGTTCTGGACCCTCCTTGTTCTAAGGATTAAGTATTTCATGATGTAAGAAGTGTAATAGAAAAATTATTTATTTTGTACTAATTAACGGACTGAAGAAAACACGGTACCTAACCTAAGGTAGATTAGGTAACCTTAGCTTAGACAGTATATACGAGCTAACTGCAATATTCAAAATAAAGTAGGTAGTACCTAGTTTATTGGATTTCTAAATATTACAAAGAGTTGGCACGGTTATAGCAACTCTGCACACGCGTCTGGTGCTGACCCAATGATCCTGATCCTGGCTTAAATAACGATAGGGCCGTATCGACAAAAATAGTGGATCGCTATACCTATCCGCTTACTATCCACCACCCAAAGAACTTGAACCTTCGTGTGAGTCTACCATTGCTAGATACCTAGGGGGGATAGGACGACAGATTGCCAATGTGAAATATTTTTTTAAACACATAGATATAAAAATCTTAAATACCAATTAATGTTATTTTTAATAATTTTCCTTTTTTCTTCAATTTTTCCTTTACCACTAAGTACATACAGATAATAGAATAGGTTATATTTCTATTATACAGATATACTACTGAAACTTCTGCATAAGGCAATCAACGAGCAATGTTCTTTTACTATACACTTTTAGTAGGCTCTTTATTCAACACATAGAACATGGTAGGCACCATTATCCAAGGGTCGATGTTTCCGATGTCTTTTATATTTTTATGGCAGCAATAAAGGTCATCTAAGACTAACTATATAAGAAATGGGCACCAAGGTCTTATCCAACAAACTAAAGATCAAGTCTCTTAGATTGTAACTGGTGTCACTAGGTCATTATTTCTGTCGTATTGACAATTAGATAAATCATAATAATTAAGATATACCTAGATCAGCGCAAAACCCCAGTCAATACGACAGTATATAAACAATAGGTTTATTACAATAAATGATTATTCTGTGACACTCAATCTGCGTGTTATTCCTCCGACTGACCTGCTTCACGTCAATTATTATTAACGTAAGGAATACGTTAAAAGATTAATGATAGGTCTTCGCTCCCGGAGCGAAAGAGCGGAGCGAATCATTATTCTAAGATCAGTCTATAATACTGTCCACTACTCTACATAGGCCTCCCTACTAATGTTGCCAACACGGGAGATGCTGCTGCCTACCTCCCAGAAACCCTTTATTTCCTATTACGATACCCACGGGCAGACATTGAGGTGTTGCTATTCTACTCTGCTGACACCACACGGCACGAATAACTAAACAAAGATTCCATTAAATTCCTTAACATATCTTATACGTCGCGATTCTTGCACTGATCCATCCACGAATTCTTTTGAAAGAGCCAAGCAGGGTTGGCAGCCATAAGTTAGACATCCTATTTTATGTTAAGTCCAAAAGTTGACAATCAATGTAACTTTTTTTAATCATGCTGTAGATAATGGAACTGAAGTAAATAGGACGGGAAGCCCTCTTCAAAACATAAATGAAAGGGTACTCATTCTTTTCATTCATGATGTGAATTACTTTATGCTCATTCACTCGCTAACAAGGAATTATAGAACAGGAAATTTATTAACTTTGGGTTTTATATTTAATTAAAAATCTCAAGATAATTATAATAAATGATGAATGATGATGATTGATGACCTTTCTGACCGTTTTCGGTCATGGCGACCACTTCAACTCCTAGTCGACTTGATGTCCATGCGCACGATGATTACTCGTACTAACCTAGGTACCTAGCCATTCTATGCCGCGAACTGCCTCGCAATTTGTATGTAGATTAGATATTACATTATAGATTTTAACAATACAAAATGTCTAATTAGTCTTTAAGCCTAGAGCAGTTCTGGGTACTGTATGATTTATTACATACCTAGCTATATATTTATAGCACGGTACTCAGAGGTCATGGGTTCGATTCCCACTCGGGTGAGGAATTTTTTCCAATTTCTTTATTAATAATTGGACGCCCGCGACTTCGTCCGCGTGGACTACAAAATGTCGAAATTATCCGGGATAAAAATATATTCCCGGGATAAAAAGTAGCCTGTGTGTTAATCCAGGGTGCAGCTAACTCCATCAAAATTAATTTATTAAAATGCTCCAGGTTTTACTGAAACAGTAACAAACATCCATCCATCCATACTTACAAACTTTCGCGTTTATAATATATTATTACGTTTTAGAAAGTGCTTACATGCTGAGCAACTTTTCCTAGCGGTATTTTATATCTCTCAAATTTAGCTGGGCTGCTAGGGTTCTGCATCACGTCAAGACCTTCAATTTTTTTTTTCATATATTCAGTCATTTTATTCTTTCATACATATTTTTTGGTCTTGAACCGTTTACGCAGCGCACGCAACGGAAGTCTCCAAAGGAATAATTTTCCCCGTTTTTTCCACATTCCCATTCTTCGTCCCTATTGGTCGCACTGTGATGATATATAGCCTAAAGCCTTCCTCGATAAATGACTATCCAACACAAAAAGATTTTTTTAATTCGACCCAATCCGGAGATTAGCGCGTTCAATCAAACAAACAAACAAACAAACAATTTCAGCTTTATTAATAATTTTATAATATATATTTATTATCCATTATGAACATTGATTTAAGGTCACATGTAAAATTCCACGAGAACTCACAAGATTTATTACAAAGGGCGGAGTTTTAAATGGAAACAGTGAAAACTGGGGCAGCTACATGGTCGAATAATATGCAGGCCTGTGATAATTTAACAAATATCACGCCGCGGCATTGGTGGCGCGATTTATTTATCCGACAAAATAGTTGAATGTAAGGAGTAGGCTAAATACCGTAAAAATGACATTCTAACTTTCTTTGAATGTAAAAAAGTTGTCGTCTAGCCATTTCATGAAATTTTCTGTGCTTGTTTAGTATTCCACGCAATGGTGTAAGCAACAGCCAGGGAAGCTGCTGCTTTATCGCTAGTTTCAGAATAAAAATCTATGGATGCTGAAACCAAACTACTAGTAGCTATCTGAAGCTAGATCAATAAATTGCCTACAAAAAAACTAAACCCAATTTATTATTTCTTTTTTACACACCATCTTTACAGGTAAACTTAACCTAATGCGATAGTGCATCTATTTAATTATAAATAATCTACCTCTCTGATCTAACCTAAACCTAATAATTTTCATAAAACTAAAAATCACTGTAAGAAATCACTTGCAGAGCGGTTATTGTGAATTCACTTTGAGAACAAATAAACAGGTCTATTTCCCTACTAATCAGGTTGAGAGCGCGGAACGCCTTCGTCATTGGAGCTTTTTTAACTAAATTGGTTCGGCCACACGGCACCGCCAGCAGCTGTGGTCGGAGCCTCCGCCATACGTACCTGTCCGGCACTTACATTTTTATTTTTTCCAGCACCGCTGCATGATGCACCCTTCCCCGCAATATATTAAATACATACATAGTCATTGCCATGTCCCTCCGTACCCTGAGTTGGTGATACCCGACCATTCCAAGTACAAATAAAGTGGGATACATTAATGGATAAAATGGCTATACTCCATATTGTTTCTTTTCCAGCATAAGACTATATTTAGTTTCATCTGGAGCCCAGATAACTGCCTTACATTCCAAGTGACTTCTGACTAAAGCATTGTACAAGGCTATAACAGCTTTAATATTTCTGAAGTTATGAGCCCTACGCAGAAGAAAGCCTAAATTTCTAAATGCTTTTTTACATACTCTATGTTTATGTGAACTTCTAAGTCCCTAACTTCGTTCACTCTTACCATAGGTACACTGTCATGAGTTAGAGTTGTACTGTATCGGGGTTTGAGCTCGAGTGAATGTAATGATCGTACATTATGAGGTGTTAAATTGTAACATGAAGTTTAAGAATGTTACTTTGCCTATAGATCCCAGGATCTGTGCTGAAACCTGTGCTAAAACAGCTCAATCTACAGTGATGTGCTACAGATGATTGCAACATAACAGAATCATGCCTATTAGGTATTCAATACTATAAGGCACCTAACAATGACCTGTTAACACTATTCTGAAAGGTTAAAGTCTAGTACATAAGTTGACAAAGTAGCGGGTAACTTTGAAATGTCTCCAGATTGTATTAGAGTCAAGAACAAGGTGGATACCTACTCCACCATTAGCAAAAGCGTAATGTGCTTTTTACTCCAAATTTTATAGTTCAATCTCACACGTGTTGACAATAAGTTCCCATTAATTTGTAAGTATTTATTATTTATTTCCTCAAACCGGAAGCTTTTACAAACATAATCTTTTTCTAAATTACCCTAAGGTCAAACCTCAGTTTTGCCTAGATAAGAAGACATACTTTTTAATTTTAATCTCAGATGACAATGAAAACATTAGTAAGGTCACCGTACAATACCTCATGCCTGCGCTCATAGTAAGTACTAGGAGAGATGTGCCCGTTATCGACATACGGGCGACATGAGCCTTGGCACACATACTGCGATCTTCGGCTGAATCACTGCAAGCGGCTCTTTCCACCGATGTCGCCTTCAAAATAATACCAAGGCCATGTTTGTCGATAATGAGAATTTCCAAAAGAAAGGAAATAGGAAGCGAATGAGCAATGCCGAAAGTATTTACAAAGTGAATCCTGCCCTTCGTTACGCTTCCTCGACTTTGTGTACAAACGGATTTAATGCTCTCCGACACGTGTCTGTAATGCACGTGACAATCAACAAACTCGTAACACTCATATAACTTTACTATGAATGATGACAATCTATGACAAGCGATGATCTTGTATCAGATGATTTTGATGCTGCTCTTTGTCTATCTATTCATTATCTGGATCCACAGGAGTTTGTCAAAGTAGTGACGACACGGGCGTTTATTTTTATTAATAGTACTAAATATCGCAAGAACAAAATGAAAGCGGTTGGCACATCAATTAATAACAATACACAAATTGCTTAGAAGATACTTGCCATAGAAAATGTAGCTTATATCGTATATTATGTTACTACTTACAATAAAAATAATGTCAATGTAAAAAGCACAACTTACGGGTATCAGTGAAAGCTAAAATAAAAGTTATTCAGCAAGATAACAGTATGCGCGAAATTGGGACAAAGTACAGGTTTTGAAGATTTCAAATCATAAACATTTTATCACATCCATATCTTACTGTACCTACTTGTTTACCTAAATTAGGGCTTTAAACTCGGTTCAACAAATAAATGAAAGGAGGATACCGCATCGATAAAATCGGGTAATTATTTCGGTCATATCCAATGCAATGATTGTTTTACGAACACATTGCAAAATATCGAACATCGATATAATCCAGAAAAGTTGCGTAAGTCGTTGGGCAACATTGTCCAAATATGAGAGAATTAAGTTAAGACTCCGGCTCCGGGCGGGGTTACATTGCAGGTTGCATAACAAGACATTTCTGAGAGGATATGCAGAATGCAGATAAGCCAAACACGATTATCATCGCAAAATTCAACAGACGAGAAGAGCAAAAAGTTTTACTTACCCGAAATCTTTAAAAAGTTCTAATGAAGGTTTGATTAACTATAACCGTACATGATGTAAATTTAACTGAGCGACGTAATAATTACCCGAGTGCATTATACTTTGTCGTTTCCATGAAAGATTCAGTTAAGCAATTACAGCGGAGAATGACCCGCACATGTAACTTATCAATTTTAATTGAACTCCCCAATGCCGTCTTGCGAGGCTCGGTAAATTGTCAGGTGGACCTACAAGGCACGCTGCGACGAACCTTTTACGAAATCCGTATATGGTCGAGATGCTAATTAAAAGAACATGTTGAGGCATGCACATGCACAACTAACCGCAGAATGTGCTTTTACATTTTTTAAGGACGCAACATTTCATGTATCATTTCTTGTGAATAAGTAATGTCGCGTGGTCTCATCGGGTGAGACCGTCCTGCAGGCCTCAGGCTTATCTAAATAATGCATTACAATCCGATTTTATTTCAATTGCCAGACCTCATAAATACGAGTATGGCACATAATTAAAAAGAGCACCTTAATTTTGGAAATAATTAAACTTTTACTTAGTTTAGGTATTTCTTCAACAAAAGCTTATCGAGCAACCACTGTGCAAGAATGAAACTAGGTATTCCATGCCTTAAGTGATAAAATACAACGATCCGTTTATATCCGCTTATAAATGCGTTTTCCCCAATATGGAAAATTATGCTAAACGACACATTTCGAGGTCAAACGTCGTGACATTAATCCGCAGTTGCATAAGAAGATCAATAATCTCAATGAATGGCATCTTGGCCCTACCTTGGACCACGAGTGGGGTGCAGTCTGGCAGTGCAGTGTTGTCATTCGCAGTGCGATCGCGTTGCCGTGAACTTGGCCTGGTAGTCACCCTGGCCGCGAGGCCTTATCAGATGCGTCGCCGGCGGCGTATAATAGCTGGGCCGGCGTCTCTTCGAGCCTCCAGAGTGGGTCGTGACTTCGGCAGACATGTTTCTTGCGCTGTGCATCCTAGCTGTTTCCGGCGCGGCGAGTGCCTGCAAGCCATGCAGTGAGTGTCGGGATTCTGTGTCTGTGGTGTGTTGTGTCTGTGGCCCCGGAACCGGAATCAAATGAAATTGTTTTGATGATGTTGCAATACTTCCTGGCGGTGAAATAATAAACTTAATCCTTAGAGGTTTACGTTTAATGCATAAATTTATTATGGTATAATGTGATGCTTTTTTGTATGTTTTCGTAAAAGTTACGAAAACTTAATTTAGCACCTATAATAATGTGCACTTTCTCTGTAATAAGTATGTAATGTAATCTTACGAATCCATCCTTGTAACCAATACCAAGTTTTGAGTAATAAGTACCTACATAGATAATTTTCAGTAACATACATGTTATCGTTATCACAATTTTAACTCTTTAACTTACTCCACTTACTGAAATTAATCTTATGATAATGATTTAAAAACATTGTAAGTATTAAAGAATCGAAATTATTCTTATTTGTTAGATTCCATTAAGTATTTACGAAAGCTCTGAAAATTTACCTAACGATAGTAGGTATGAAAGATCTAAAAAATGTATAACGTAGAACTAACATAGATAAGATCAGATAAATGCTCCATAATTTACACAATACTTAAAAATTAACAAAAAAGCTCTTAGCGCGACATAATTTTTGCTATCCAAACTAATCAATTGGATATTCCATTGGAATGTTCCATTTTTCATGATGATCAAATTCCCATAAGGATTATGTTATTGTCAGACATATCATTTAGTGGAAAGTCTCATAATTCCATTACATGGGCAATATTTGAGATGTTTCGCCTATGGGAAGTTTTATGTAAAAACCTCAAAAGAAACCGAAACTACCTAAGTAATCATAGGTAATAAATATTTATCGTAAGTGATCGTGGTATATCATTTCTATTCCAGCATGCGGGGTGACCCGAGGGGCTCGGGTGGTTGGAGGGGTGGCGCTATCCCCTGGCGAGTTCCCATGGCTAGCCGCTCTCAAATGGGATGACAAGGTGGTTTGCGGAGCCACCATAGTAGCAAATGACCATTTGATAACTGCCTCGCACTGCGTCAATGGGTAAGCACATCATGATTGCTCTGTATCTTACTATGCTATCTAAGTAAGGTCGAAGACAGATATGTAGTAGCAGTTACTCTAAATATTTTGTCCAATACATACATTTGACATTCCATCACTGGTTCAGGTTTCCTTCCTCATTGAACTTAAATGACTGACGCTAGGGAATACAAGAATCTCGTCGTCGTCGTCTCGCCTTTGAAGAAATTATCATGGTGGTTTAAATATCAGCTCTATACAGCGGTGAGCTTACCTAATTAATCTCACTGGCATTACCATTCGGAAGTTCAAATTTCCAACTTCTTGGGGTTATTCTCAGGGTCCAGTGGTGATGAAAATTAGCCCACCTTTCGTTTTTCGTCTGGAATGAAAGTCGTTTAACCAAGGTTTGTAACGCGGATTTACTAAAATCTATAGGTGACCTACCTACCCAATTTATTGGCGACGTTTGTTGTGCTTAAATGCAATGCAATATTTCCAATAGGCTTTACCTAGATCGTGTGTTAGTCTACCGCAAACTCAGCTACTACACTTGGCCGGCAAACTTTGCCTACACACTCGGAGATAAATATTTGCAGACACGAAAAATAGTATTTAGTGACGTTCGTTGGTTCAAACAACTAAATAAACAATAGTGAGTAGGTGAGCCTGAGCACTAATCGGAGAAAGTAGATAATTATTGACTAAAGGTGTTCCAGCATTATGTCAACTGTTGTTAAGTGAAGTTGCCAAAACCTATTCAACCATAGATGGCCTGCGCTCTGGATATGCTATCTGTACAGACTCAATTATATTTAAATAATGAGCAAGTATTGTTACCACAGTATATTCGATCGAATTAATAATTTTTAATATTATATTGAACAATTTTCTTTCATTTAATTCATCAGTGCCACAGTTTTGCAACATCAGCATTAACAATTGCCTACTCAAGTTATATATAGGAAATCAATGTATTCAAGGGGTATTGGGCATGATGATGATCAGATTAGATGGCCATTAATAGCATAGCTTAATGGCCTTATTGGTTAAATCCGAGGTGCTGCCTCTATTATAAGTACATAGCTCACTATAATAATAGAAAATTTAAAAATGTTTGTCAACCATCTTTGCCAAGTTTCGTCTTACATTCACTCTCCAATTTCTATTCTGACTCACAGCATTCTAACTATAATCATCTTTTATCTTAGGAAATTTAATTTAGGTAGATACAGTTCGTAGCTAAAAAGTTAGAGCAAGTTTTTGTAGCAGTTTTTAATCTCTTTGCGTTTCGGTTGAAACAAAAACCTTTTCCGATTCAGAGACATTTCTACTTTTTAAAAATTAGGCTAATGGTTGGATGATAATAGTCGTAGAATTACGAGTATTATTAACAAAAAAATTGTGGCATTTCGAGTTAAACTTCTCAGCTTTAGTTCTGACTCTAGGATAGTGGCTGTACGTACCTACGCAAAATCACAGCCTACGGTGCCACCATGCGAAATATTCCTTCAACTCCTGACTCAACAACTGACGGCAACACGATCATAGGAAATCATAAAATTAGTACTTACCTTCAAATTTAAATCTAGTTAAATCGTTCATGACAATGAGGTTTGTGAAGGGCCTCGTTCAACCTGTGTAACTAGGTACCGTAAACCAGTTGCAAAATTCTTCTAAACCTTTGATCCCAAAATACTCTTCCGTTTGTAAATAAAGACGCCCTTCAAATTTTAAGTCGCAATTATTTGACCTTACGACACACTTTCTTCGTTACGTAAACTATGTTCATTTTCCTACTGTTTGTATGTAATTTTTTTTTTCACCTTCGATAGCATTGTATGCGCTAATGCTAATGCACTCGCGTGATCCCCAGGCAGATTGATTTGCTTGAACTACATAATATCATCAGGAACTACTAAGTATTAGCGTTAAGTAATAGTAGGTAAACACTTGTGTCATTACTTCATCCAGCAGGCAGTTAGTCTCAAAATACACTATTGTCTTCTTACTGCTATAAAATTGGTCCCAACAGAGCCAAAAATGTACAGCTCCCACAAATAGGTTGCTTAACAGACCACAAACCCAGCTATAAATGCATTCAGCAGTACCTATCTATCTCTTGACCTATATTTTCGTAGTATGCAACAAAATAAATATATAAGTAGTATTATTTAAATGACTGAAGATATTATGTTAATATCGAAGGTTATGTGGGAGATCCAGGCCAAGATCAGCGTGCTGAATGATGCGCCCGCAATTCTGACGATATAGCGTGTAAATCAATTACTTCGCACATAGAAAACTTACGTGCTATGAATGAAAATGGTTATTTTCTGAGCACGCTGATAATGTTATCTACGACAATATGTACCATGAACCTTATAGTTTAACCTTCAAATAAATCACAGCATAGGTGTAACAAGGCAAACCTAACCCTGAAATGGAATATTAATTAGTTAATTACCTGTTTGATTGCATTAATGCTTCAGAATTGGGAGAATTTTATATGTATGAAGCTTATCCGAATGAGGACTATTAAGAACAGAGCTTCTTCAGAGACAAGAGAGAATGTAAATTCCTAATTCTTGGAAATGTATACGTAAGAATTTGGTCCTTCGGGAAAGCAAAGATTTAACACTCGTTCGTTATGTCTGGTGAATCTTTCTACGTATCATTATGTTAGATATTGTTATTGTTTCAATGTATGTAGGTAGGTAGATTTCTGATATTCCGTACCTAAACTAGCGATTCAAGGTTTAGCATATCATTAAAAGTTTTAGTGGTAAATTAAAGCTTTTATATTCTAATACTTTATTGTACACAGTAAAGTTTTCACAAATAAAGTTTATGACAAAGAAAATGTACAAAGGCTTTCTTAATATTTTTAGGATAGAAGCGTCTCGAATGAAGGTTCTCGTAGGGGAATACGACGTGAACCACACTCGGACCGATGGCTACGAGGTGGGCAGCGTGGTGCAGCACCCTGACTTCAACCGGTACACCTATGACAACGACATCGCCGTATTGAGGCTGATCACTCCGTTACCTGACAACATTTTTAGGACCGCGTGTTTGCCGGGTAAGTATGAACATTTTCTTTGTTTGCCCAAACTTTAGTTAAGCTAAAACTATATTGTACCTACTTTTATTGCCAGAACATGATGAATTTAATATCCATAATATATTTTCGTCCTTATGGTATTATTTGAAAATCACATTATAGGTAGGTATATCCCTAAATCTGAAAACGAGGTAGAAGTAGAATGTACCTATCTGTCTATAACGCTCTTGCTCACATCCACGACGCCGCTCCAGGCCCGAATTAACACGCTCACTACATAAAAGGCCGATATCGGACTGCCGCGGTACTTGAGCTGGTGCGGACCAAGAAAACTATGTCCCTCGACGGAGACAAATATTATATTTCATCTTGCGGTCAAAATTGTAGGTGTTCCCCATCAAAACATAACGGCAGGCTTAGTGATAGTGACAGCAGTGAAGAAATATTTTCCACTTAGAAAAATAAAAAGAACCCTGAAGGAGGTGAATGTGCTCATGAAACTGAACAACTTTTCCCAAAGAACATAGGTCGAAGTATGAAAAAAAAAAGTTGGGTCTCCCATAGTAATAGTAAATCAATCAGCTGGTTGACAATTTTGTAAGGGAGAACCATTTTTTTTTTTCATATTTCAACCTATGATCTCTGGGGAAAGTTGTTCAGTTTCACGAATTCTGTGGCAAAACTCATAAATGGTTAATAAATCACACGGAATTAAGCAAAAAAATTCATTTCAGAAAATCAAGTAAAACCTAAAACCTCCTCTCAATGACCATGTCCTTTGTGTGGTTCAGGTCGATATCGGCCTGCCGCTTTTCCTGCTTTATTACTCATTTCCTGTTTGGCAGATCCCGGGGCGAATCAAACCTAAGGAAGTTGGGTTCAAGGTCATTCTAACAATATGTATTTTAAAAAACACATACATTATTTTTCACAAAGTTATAGTAATTTAATCTATCCTAGTGCTGGTGGATCTAGAAAGAAAGACCTGCCACGCACTGGCGGCAGAAATAATATTGGGGGCCGCCGCCGCACCAGATGAAGAATTATGATTTTACTTGCCGCAGTAAACGTGTTAACCGTGATATTTCTTTTCAGATTTGAGCAATGACCTTGAAGGCCATAATGCAATTGTATCTGGCTGGGGAAGTACTGTTGAAAAAGGACCCTCCTCTAATATACCGATGAAGGTAAGTCTACTAGGTACTCGTGATTAACTTTGCTTTGGGTCTTCTTTTCGTAGTTACCTTTTGTTTGTTGACCAATTAGCTATAAAAAACCACCATTATCGTGACAGGCTGAAGTGAAGATATGGGCAGAAGACGAGTGTTCCGGCGCTGGTTATGGGCACAAGAAGGTAACCCCTCGCATGCTGTGCGCACAGGCAGCCGACCGCGACGCCTGCAGTGGAGACTCCGGCGGACCGTTGCTGCTCTCACGGCCACACTACTCTTTAGTTGGTAAGCAACCACCAAACATACTTCTACTTGCAAAATTTGAAATGGTTAATCTGATGCAGACACATATCAATCTAAGTGGTAGAGTGTTTACCAATTGATATCTTAAAAAGAACCTGCGAAAAGAAGATAAAAGCCAATTCTTTTTTTAATAATAAGTGCCCAGTTTAGAGGTGTTCAAGGTTCTGAAAGGGACTAAGAGTAACATAATGAGCTATGTGCAATTTTGCTTCAGGGATCGTGTCATGGGGGCGAGGCTGTGCAAGACAAGGATACCCTGGAGTGTACACACGAGTAGACCGTTTCCTTCCCTGGCTTCGGGGGGCATTGCGACATGCTTGTTTATGTACATCTCCTCAGAGATCTTAAACTCAGGAAAGAGCAGTGGAAAAGTATTTTTGAAATTTATCAATAAGTGAGGAGCCAAATGAGGCTAACCTTCTCTTTACAGTGTGAGTCGAACATTTAGTACGTATATCCAGGTATAAGATAGATAAGTAGGTACTTTGTCAGTATTATTTATTTAAGTTCTTAAATTACATAAGGTATATATTAGTGATAGCTCTAAGAACAGATTTAAAGGTCTAAAGTGTGTTAACATAACAGTGCTAACCAGAAAGGAACCACGAGTCGTGTCGTGGATAAGTGTACTTAACTTGTTGATGGCAAAAGGCACGACAAACATTGTGCAGTGCCATGATGTATCTGTCGTGGCCATATTGTAAAATTGATCATTTCATGAAATGGTCAAGCATTTCATGAAGTGGTCGCATTTCATGAAGTGGCCAATTCAATTTGACCAGATCGTTAAATCGTCTACATTTCACGATTTTGTCATCCACGTTTGGCCAAATCGTATTAACAGGGTGTCCATAAAATCCGAATGTGGTAAGAGCTTACATAAATAATATATACCGTACACCATATATAAGTATACCATAAGGTATGATGGTATGATTTTTTTTGCTATTATTTATGTGATATTTTCACAATATAATATTTAAAAACATAAAAGACTTTACAAAAGCGATTCGCAATTGGCACATCGCCGGACGCTGCCTGGGCACGCTCGCTCCGCTCGCTCGGCTCGTGCGTCATTTGTCATAGTCTAACCTAACCTATCGTAATCTAAGGTTTTTGTTTAACAATATTATTATAAACCACCATTAAGTCTATACATTATACAATATAACACACTATCCGTGAACTTCTTCTGCATAGTCACCCTACTCTCTTTAATTTGTTTTATAACCTAAAAGAAAAATCCGCCATCTTCACACCACATATAAAACGCGCGCAGCGCCTCTACCGGTGATTCATGTAACTATTTTACGATATGATCAATAATCTTGACCACTTCATGAAATGATCGGGCGTTTAGTTGCCCATATCGAGAAACGATTTTTATCATCGATCTGCCCAAACCATATCATGATGTGGCCAATAGACAGTTGAACTTTTCATGAAATGCTCGACCATTTCATGAAATGATCAATTCTACGATATGGCCACGACATATCTATCACTTTGTATCGAAATTCTCCATGGTGAACGTAACCTTGATGTTTGTGTTTGACTTAGCCCCCTGTTGGTACCTACTTAGATTTATTTCCTAGGAGGGTTTCCTTCCTTCTCCTGTCTCGAGTTGGTGGAATACGCCAGGAAGGTTCTAACGTTGATCTATCTCCCGATGTACATATATTAGCAATAAGTTTAGTGCTCAAATAGCTAGGTACTAGGTACTTATGTCTAAATATTAACATTTTATACCTAAGTAATATTTAATTTAAAATATAAAACGTTTGCAGGCTGTGTTCTTAAAATTATTATAGGTAAGTACAATACTATTACATGAGTTATGTACATTCCCTAGTTTTTTTTTATTATTTACCAGTCCTACAAAGGTGCTATACTTACTTAGTTTGAATTCCGGCTGCAGACTACGGATCTCGGATCAAGGAGTGTACGGGTAGCGCGAATTCGTACACCTTGCTGCATATTAGTCGTTGTGCTGCTAGCATCCACCAATAGCAAGAAACTGAGTTATAAATGTGGGGTAGCGAGAGCTATAGGATCGTTATGGAGCTCCCACAAACACGTTTAGCATAGCGAGGTAGATATAAATGATCGATCAGTGACAAGTTGCTATTTTATCGCCTAAGATAATGTCCGAGTTCCTTAGTCGGCTCTAACGACATGTATAAAGTGACCAGACGTCCCGTTTTGAACGGGACAGTCCCGTTTTCCAGTTATCTGTCCCGGTGTCCCCGAGATGGACTGCGGGATGCGAAATTGTCCCGTTTTGCAGAGACCGCCCAAAATAGACGGCCGGCCACGTTAGACATGTACCGAAGGAGATGCTGTAAGCTGATGTACCTATTCTAGTGAAGCCCAGCATGCATCAAGCATCAGCAGCACAGGATATTAATACAATAACAGCTTAAAAATGACCAATTTACAACATAATAACGAAATGCTTGTATAATGTACCTATACCATCTTTTGTGTGAAGAGATTGGTCATCATCAGTCATCATCACACTTACTTTTACTGGCATTTTGTACAAACCGCGCGAACGCTATAATTTAAAACAACAAAAAACCGCGAATATTTGACACTTGACAGCTTTTTGACATTTATAATTCTGGGGCTCATTGTCTTTGTCTCAGCTGATTTTAACATTTTTCTTAATTTTGTAATAAAAAATCTTAAATATTAGTGTACCCGTGTAGAAAAATATCTAGATCGGCATATTTTGAAGGTGTATAATGAATATTTCGGATAATGAAGCTGTAAGTACAGAGATATAACGTGAAAAGTGTATTGGTTAATCAATGTATGTTTTTATGAAGATTCTCATATTTTAGTGCATATTTACCACAATAATTGGCAATAAACACAATTTTAATTTGTTGTAGTTCGATATAGTTGCTATCTTAATAGAATGACATCCATTTTACGATTAATTTTTAGGACGATACATCCAGCGTGGACAGCGCGTCGAATACGGACAATACCTCTCGTAGTGAAACTCCTACTAATTCTAGAGGCAAAAAACGGAGACGAGGAAAGAAGAAAAACGTTAATGTTGCCAAACAAGTGAAACCTCCATACAAATTCAAGTAAGAATACACAATCGAATCAAATGTATTAAGTGCTATCTTAACAAAGTGATGCCTACTTCCACTTATTAAACCAAATAGCTAAGTATGTAAATCTCAGATATTTCACTGTCTTGAATAATCATAAATAGTGTCATATTATTTAATCTCAGATGTGATTACAAAACCATACATAACTCAATTAAATTTTACTAAATTTGCAGCTGTAGTGCAAAGGAAGACCATGGACAGCCCCTATTTGGTTGCCAGTTTAACCATCACATGCGTGAAGGGGAGCCCCAGGTGTTTGCGGTTGTGGGAAGCAACCGAGTCTCCATATATGAGTGCCCTGAAGCGGGAGGATTCAAGTTTTTACAGTGTTATTCTGATCCTGATGTGAGTATACAGAAACTTAATCAAAGATCAATATTATTAATATTTAATCACACAAAACATGAGATATAGTTCATTTAGCCCGGTTTCACAGGGGAGCCCATTCAAGTTCTAGAGCAGGTCTTTGGACGCTGTGAATCTAACCTTATCCATTTAAGTAGTATTTCTATTTAAAATCTTTTGGTATTATAATTCTATCTTTATTAAAACTGTATAAATAATGTATGAAGGGAACATAATTTTATAAAACCATGTTTATTTGGAAATCTCAACTGTTCTTGAATTATATAAATTACTTGAGCATGTAACAGAAATGGCATCTACCCAGAGTTCGAAATTATCAAGATAAATATTTTTTTGATAATTATCTGATAATTATCCTAGTTGATTTTTCATTTCACTTCTTGAAATTTTATTAAGTAATTTAAATGATAATATGTTTATCCCAAAGAGGCTCTAAATTTTTCAACATTATTAAATAAACAGTAAAGAATAATGTGAGAAATATACAATTTAATTTAGAGTTTGTTTTTATGGTGTCAAATAAAAAGAAGAAAGTATGTAAAGAAAAGCACTTATCTCGTCAGTCAAACATTTTTTTCATGTTTTATGCCTTTGGATATGTAAATAAACTAAGAATATAAGAATGCAGAGGTCGTGGGTTCGATTCCCACCCGGGTGAGGAATTTTTTCCATTTCTTTATTAATAATTTTAAGAATATAGTGTTTGAATAGTTATGAAACATAATTATCAAGGTATATTTATCAAGATAATTCTCGTAATAATTATCATGATAATTATCACTTTGAACCCTGCTTCTACAATCATGCATTAATGCTCTAAATGAGGATGTAAATAAATAAACTTACCAAATGAAATCATCTCTTTAAGTCCTCAATGTATTTTGATCAAAATTGGTATCCCACTCCTGTGCCGGCATCAACACAACAGCCAAAAATATACCTTGTATTGTATAAATGTGTACTCTAATTGCCACCATTCTTTTGTAATGTTAGCCCTATCATGTCAAGCGGCTACTACTCGTAGGCTCGCCTACCTTCTTCACCCGCATCATAGGGGTTACCCGCATGCCCCTAATGCATGCATATACGTACCTACTGCGGACGGACAAATGACGGCCACAATTTCAATAGAAAATACTACATTACATATACAGTGAGTTTAACAAATTTTAGGTAGACGAAACATTTTACACATGCGCCTGGTCTTACGAAGAGGAGACAGGCCTGCCCCTGTTAGCTGTGGCAGGATCCCGCGGCATTATACGCGTGTTTCACCCGGCTCGACAAACCTGCATCAAACACTACATAGGCCATGGACACGCCATCAACGAGGTTAAATTCCACCCTCGAGATCCCAACCTCCTTCTGTCAGCCAGTAAAGACCATGCGCTACGTTTGTGGAATATTATGACTGACGTCTGCATTGCCATCTTCGGAGGGGTCGAAGGGCATAGAGATGAAGTGTTGAGCGCTGACTTTGATCTCAAAGGTGAACGGATAATGTCTTGCGGGATGGACCATTCGCTGAAGCTGTGGCGTCTCGACAAGCCCTCCATGAATGAGGCTATTAAGCAAAGTTACCAGTTCAACCCGCATAGAGCTCTCAGGCCGTTCAATTCGCTGAAGGAGCATTTTCCGGATTTTTCAACGAGAGACATACATAGGAATTATGTTGATTGCGTTAGGTGGATGGGTGATCTCATTTTGTCCAAGGTATGTATTTCAAGCTTATTTCCTTTGAAAGATTTCTTACGGTATGCAGTGGTCGTGGGTTCGATTCCCACTCGAGTGAAGATTTTTTTCCATTTCTTTATTAATAATTTTATAAGATTTCTTTTAATCAGGTAACTAGTACCCAGACAAGTGGCCACCCACAACTTCGTTCGCGTAAACATTGTAATTCCCGTTTCCATTGAAATTTTAATAAAACCTTTAATACTGCCCTGCACTCCCCAAGGACCTCCCCCACTTCCTATGCCTAGTATGTAATTTCGTCTGGGCTCAGTCAGTCAGTAACTACACTTACATATTGTGTTTTTTAGTCTTGTGAGAATGCAATAATCTGCTGGAAACCAGGCAGATTGGATCACCAAGAGCTTAGACCAGGAGACAACTCAGTCACTATTGTGCACCGGTTTGATTTTAAGGAGTGTGAAATTTGGTTCATTCGATTTGCTGTGGATTATAGTCAAAGGGTAAGTCATTAAGGTAGCTAACTAGCAATGTAAGAGGCTTTGACCAAAGAATACTTAATAATACAGAAGGATGACCGTCGACTTCGACGGAAACGAAGAACATTAGAGGCGAAAGGAGTGTGTCAGGACCGTAGCAAATGGAGATCTGTGATCTCTGCCTAATGACGTAATTTTATGTATGCTCTAGCGACCGCCAGCGCCTTTGTGGGCCTGCACTTTAAAGCCTATGTATTATTCTGATGTATACGCGGCAAATTTTATCAAAATCCGTTTCCGCTTTTACGTAAAGGAGTAACAAAACAAACACACACACATCCAACCTCACAAACTTTCGCATTTATTATAGTAGTAGGATAGAATAGAATGTAGGAATATTGAATTGTATCAGGCGTCACTATTCGGAAGTTCAGCGGAGGGTATAGGGCCCGGTGGCGGGCGATCCCTCAATAGAGAATGTAGGAAGCCACGTGATACCGGCAGAGCAGAGTAGAGTTCGTACCACTCCATGTCTGCCCGCGTACGAGGCGATTAAGGGTTTCCAAGAGATGGACAGCAGCACCTCCCATGCTAACAACATAGTCCAAAAATCACACGGCGGTCACCAGCCCGCCTGCTCAGCGTGGTGACTATAGACAAAACCCCCCTATAGCAGTAGCCTTGTGGACTGCAATAGGCTGAAGAATAAGGATAGGATGTAATTTGCACTTCTTTCTACCTTTGATAATGGGTGTGACAGTATGACATCTACCCGCAGGTGATAGCCCTGGGCAACCAGTGTGGAAAGACGATGGTGTGGGAGCTCGGCAGCGTGGCGGGGGGCCTGCGCGTGTCCACGCTGGCGCACCCGCGCTGCGTCGCCGCCGTCAGACAGGTAATCCGCGTGAGGAGGCATAGCACCCGCGCGAAGCCGGGGCGGGTTGCTATAGCCTATAGCCTTCCTTGATAAATAAGCTATCTAACACTGAAAGAGTTTTTTTTAATCGGACCAGTAGTTCCTGAGATTAGCGCTAGATATGTGCTATGTTGCTATCTGGAGATGAGTGATATCTACCACCAGTGATATTAATTTGTCCCTGATGTCAATGAACTTGATTGGTGATATCAAACGCACCCATAGCAGTAACAGCATAGTGAAAAGGCAGCCCAACACTTTTGCAACGGTAGCTGGGCTATATTGCGGATATTGTACCTACATTTAATATTTGCAGGTGACGTTATCAAGGAACGGCAAAGTTCTCCTAACGTGTTGTGACGACGGCACTATCTGGCGATGGGACCGAGCCACCGGCAGTAACAGTATCTAGTTGACTAACAGCTTACGTTTAACCCCGAACCATAGAGGAATCCCCAACGCAAACACGACGGGCTGTCGTGTGACGTGACGTGTTATAAGATTGACTTCTCTGTTTTGTGTGGGCAAGCAAGAATTTGACAATCTGTAACGTTTAATAATAATGAATCTTGACAGTTGATGCAAGTGATAGAAGAATATATAAGATCCATCCAATATTATTTTAGATCTGATTTTTTCAATGCTCGATAGCCTATCTGAGGGATAAAGTTAATGCTGTCTCTATCTTGTTCAAGTTTTAGAAAAGGACAATCAACTTTACTCTTTAGATAGTCTATCTCTTGGAAACCAAAGACCATTGGAAAAATCGGCCCTCGATAGATCAATCTAATAAAATAACCGATCATAATATTTTGTTAAAACTGGTAGGTCCTATCCTGTTAATTTTAATCTCGTGATCTTATCATCTGCCCAATATTTAAAAAATCTCACATTATCATACCTACATTAATAATAATAATTTATTTTCGGAAAGAATATTACAATCCATAGATCATTATCTTTGTTTGTTTGGTTGTAATGAAAGGCTCAAAAACTACTGGACCGATTTCAATAATATTCTTTGTTAGAATCCTTATTGGACCTGGATGTAGCTATAAGAATTTCCGATATTCCCACGGGAAGGCGACCAACGGGAATTCTATATTTTTTACGAAAACCGCTATTGAAGCTGAAATCGGGCATATATGTTCATTGGGGACAGCGGGGAGGACTAAAAACGGATTCCCGAAATTCCCACGGGAAGGGGACAAACGGGAATTCATAGTTTTACGAAAACCGCTATACATATGAAGCTGAAATCGGGCATATATGTTCATTTAAAAACGGATCCCTCCCACGGGAAGGGGACAAACGGGAACATACGAAAACCGCTATACATATGAAGCTGAAATTGGGCTATGTTCATTAGGGACTGCGAGGAAAACTACGGATCCCGAAATTCCCACGGGAAGGAGACCAACGGGAATTATTTATTTTACGAAAACGGTTAAACATGTGAATCTAGTTGACATATATGTTTATTTGGGACCCGAGGAAGCACACGGATTTCCCGAAATTCCCACGGAAGGGGACAAACGTGAATTAATTTTTTACGACAACCGCGATAACATATGGGCTACTTTTATTTTTTCTGTAGTCCACCAGTAATGTAAAATAAAATACAAGAATGTATTCAATCTCAAAATATTGACTCGTATGAAGTAACGAGTTATGCTTTATTTAGATCCAATTGACTGATTAATTATTGTATTATTAATTTCATGATTTTTGACATGTGGATATTACAATAAATAAGACTGCGATAGTCCAATTTACCATTAGACTTTTATTTACCAACTTTAAAAATCAATAGGAAAATGGCGATATCAGGGGATAAAAAAATAGATAGTAATTGTCAAAATGTATTTAATGACCAACAAATACTACTTATAACAAAATGAATCACAGGGGCCAGGTGTCTCGTCTACGCTACTCGCAATCATGCGTACATTGCTTCTAATCGTGTTTTTAATAACAGGGAAGACACTAACCGGAAGCACTGAATAAGGTCTCTGTTTACCCTAAAGAAAGAGACTAGTCATAATAGATAAAAAAGAAAAGATAAAAAAGGATTTTATTTATGTCACCCGAAAGCGAATGTTTTTTCCTCAATATTAACATAGGTAATCCTCTACACTGGTTGGTTGGCTTGTCTATGATTTAGCCAGCCAATCAGTGTCGAGGATTTTTTCAAACATTAGAATCACGGCTGGATAGATCAAGTTGCATTTGAAACCAATGTAATAACATCTGTGACCTTATTGTTACTATTTCGGATTTCAGCAGACGAACGACTGGATCATTAGTAAGTAGAGTAACAAAAATTGTGAACAATAATATGTTTGTTAATGAAACTTATTATATTGTATAAAATTAATCTTAACCATAATTTCCAACAAAAGTTCAAATGCTTCCGGTTAATTTTACATTGTCTCTTACGTGAGTGAATATGCGTACCCAACACATTTTGAGAGGCTTCTGAGCCGACTAAGTCTGCAACACATTACAAAATAAATGTGCATAATTTCAATATAACTAATTGCATTTCTCTTTAAGAGTTTACATTTTAATTATGGACTTACGGCCAATTTCTATACGAGAGATCAAAAAGAATCTCGGATTCTTTTATTCCTAATTTGAAATTTTGTATGAAAACAATTGAAGATTAAATCTGAGATATGCAAAAAATCTCTCAAGATCAGTTATAGAAATTGGCGGTTAGATAAGCGACGGGATGCTATAGGATCCTATACGAGTTGGGTACATGTGTACATCACTCACCTATATCAATTCACTTTTACCTAATTCTATACACCGATATCAACGTCCCTATTAGGTCTACTAAACATTCATACCTACAATGCGACAAGGATAATATACGAATATATCTAATCACGCTACAGTGTGAGGCTGCCTTTCCATCAGATGTTATTTGTTAGGTACGTTGCTATTGCTAGGGTTGCGTGTGATATCCACTAATCAAATTCATTAACATCATGAATATTGGTGGTTACCCGACCCGTGATTACCTAATTTGCAATAGCAAAACTGAAGCCGCGCGATAGCGAAAATTGTACAATATTCGCGTTGAAATGGCAAAAATTTATTTTACGTAACGAATATGAAAGCGGTCATAGTCCAGTGGTTAAGACGTGCACCTTCCAAGCGGGAGGCGTAAGTTCGATCCCAGTCACGGGCCTGTACCAATGAATTTATTTCATGTATGTACAGATTTTAATGTTGCAAAATTGTTACTTAGTTCGTGCCTCGGAAAGCAAGTAAAACCGTTGGTCCTGCGCCTGATCTCTCTCCGGTCGTGTCGGCTTTCCGTCCCATCGGACTATGAGAGTGACGGAATAGAGAGTGCATCTGTGTTTGCGCACACACTTGTGCACTATAATATCTCCTGCGTACCTAGCCAATCTCCGTAGAGATTGGTCGCCTTGGCCGAAATACAGTCGAAGACCATCATCATCATGACAAGCAATCAGCGAGTTTTGTACAATTTTCGCTATCGCTTTGCTAAATAGATAATAAGGGGTCCGTGGAGATCATGCATCATAGCACATTTCTGGTGGAAAAGCAGCTTTTACAGGGAATCTTATTCATTACATTATAGTATAGTAGTTAGTACATACAACAGCGTAATTCTTACAAAAATCACTTTCAGAAAACCATTTGGGATTCTATTGACTAGAAAATAAAAATAAACTTGGTGACTCGTGGCACCTCACTGGCTCAAATGACCCTATTTTTGGGGCACATTAGATCCTTGCCGCATCAGTCACTCACTACACTACACAACAATGACAGCATAATTGAATTTTAGTCCATTTCATTTATAATTTCAGTCTTTATTTATTAAATTTAAACATTCCGCTAAATCAATATTCGATACGCTTGAGATCAAAGTAATACTTGAGTTATCAGCAAGAGTTAAAATTATTTTACCAAAAAATAATCGGATTACGTTTCAAAATATTTTAAAATCTAAATCGAATACAACAGCAGGATACAAAATTCACAACTAACACATTGAGCTAACTTATAGTACGAAGATAAATCATAATTAATCATATATGATGATAATTAAAAAATAACATAATAATTACGAGGAACAACTACAAAGGCGGATCAACATTCTAATAACATCGTCAAAGCCGTTGTGCCCTGCATCTGAATCCGATACGAAGTATAACAGCCGCACTCAAAAAGGTTAATGAAATGTGCTCAAATGCAATGAGCCGTTTAGACTTCTAGAGCGTGCCAAAGATATACACAAAACATAACTCTCCTTCTGGCGCAGTCGGGTAAAGATAGTTCTTTCTACTGCTTCTTAGGAATTTCACGGGTAAGACTTAGATTCAGATGCAGTACGGAACGTCTCTTACTCTACGGGACTTGGCTATAACAAAACATAGGGCCTGTAGAAACGATATCATACAACAAACACCAAATACATTACGAACATTAGTAAAGGCACGTAATTAAACAATGGTCATGTAGCAGAGTCCGTTTCATAGAATAACTCGTATGCCTGATTTCGGAAGTAAAATTTTTTGTATGCGTTGACACAGAAAATGTGGTCACACATAGTAAACTAGCGCCATCATTCAAAGGAACTAAAACGGTGAAACGCACGCTACGCGCGGGGTAAGGGGCCATCCATATATTATGTCACAGGTTAAGGGGGAGGTAGGGGGTCGTCAAACTGACATTGAGTGACAAGGGGGTGGGAGGGGTCCAAAATTTCGTGACGTCACATTTTCATTCAAAAAGCTAAATGTGACGTCACACTAGGGAGGGGGGGGGGTCTCACAAATGGGGCAAAATATCATGAAATTCATGTGACGTAATTTATGGATGACCCCTAAGAGGGCAGTTAGGGGAGGACTGCGCACGATACGGCTAACTTCACAGTCGCAAAGATCTGCCGCAACTAGAGTTCCTATGGATGATGGCGCTAGTTACTACGAGTATGTGCATCACTTGTATGACATTAGGGTTGATTCCGGCAGTCACACTTAAACCAAATCTGAGTCAGGTCTATCTCTCTCCGTTCTTAACATAAATGGCTGATAGAGAAAAGGACGGGTAGGACTAATTTTACGTTTAGGTTTAAGTGCGACTGCTGGAATCGACCATATTATGTGTCACTTCATTCAAACAATGTTAGTTCCTAAATCAGACATAGGACTTATTTTATGAAATCAACTTGCTTTTATTTACGATTTTATTCAGACGATTAGTTTAATGTCACTGTAATTTTTTCTCGTATAATCAATACAGGTACGAACTACTCGTAGTGCGACTAAATATAAACTAACATTGGGGGGCAGTACATTTATTTTATTCTTACAAGCTAAATAATTTATAATGAGATCGAAGTTTCGTGTGAGAGATTGCAACAAATAACTAAAGTAAACCATTCTACGGTTCACATTATAAATTGTTATTTATATTTTTATTTATTTAACGGACCTTTTATATTTAACATATATCATGGAATAATATTAAAATAAAAAGTAGAAATAATAATTTAATTGACTAGAATTAATATCAATTTTGGACAGATGAGGTAAGTATTCTCAATATTTTTACTATTCAATTTAAGTTTCTGTGTCATAGCGATTCTGAATAAGAATTAATTAACTTGTTGGTGAAATACAATAATTTTATTTTAAAATCTTGTCTTATAGAGTTTTTACTTATAGATAAATGGTTATACTTAGAACAACGCTGCCAACGTTTACATGCGTAAATAGATAAAGTACCTAGTTAGTTAATTGGCCTTACAATGGCCTCACTTACAGAGGCTCAGTGCAGAAATTGCCCGATCAAACTAATTAACTATAAAGTACCTAAACATAAAAGTAAAATGGATGTACACAAACTTATTACTTATTACTTCCGCATGTAAACATAAGCCAGCTTCGCCGTGAAAGAGCGTGTGAATTACACTTGAACGAATGGTGAACACTAGAACGAATGAGTGAATGAGCGCTACTCGCACGTAAGATCGGTCTAGGGGCTGGGTTCCGGCGTCGGTCACCTGACGCGGCCGGACGGCGAGCGCAGATGGGAGCGGATGTAGCCGGTGCGATAGTCCATGGCGTCGCGGTCACGGCCGAACGCGTCCGTACCTTGGCGACGTCGGCTCCATCTAGTGGGGCAAACGCACACGCTTACGACAAAGGCAACATCGACACTATAGGCCAATTTCAATACTAGAAATAATAAAGAATCTCAGATTTAAAAAAAATTGTATGAAAACAATAGAACATTTAACCTGAAATATGCAAAAATCTATCGAGATAGGTTATTGAAATTGGCTGTATGTGCTTCACAAAAGCTGAGTCAGTAATGGTGTTCCTACTCAAAATCCGTTTCGGATTTTTACTGTGCTTGGGGACTCCAGGAAAAATAAAGCTTATTAAAGGGACATACAGCCAGCCGTTTACATAAATTTAACATAGGCAACTACCTAGTTGCTAGTTAACTAGTAGTAGTAGGCCACGTAGTGGTGGCAACTTTTCGACAAGTAGGTTTTATTCTTGCTGGATATGAAACACAAGATACAAGTCTCATTAGTGTAGAGGGTAGTTGTAAATCTGTAACATCTGTTTCGTGTAAAGAACAATCAGGAGGGTGTTTGCACATCAATTTAATGGATCAGTGAATGTGCGGGACTGGAACATGCTAGTTAATTTACAACGCTTATGTTTTCATGAAACGAACACCCAAAACACGTATATGCAACGATTTCGATATAGCTACAGATGTAAGCTGAGATCTACGCGCGCTTAAATTTCAAATTTCGGATAAGCTTATGCGATTATTTATGAATTAATTAATGACTGATGAATGTTGACTTAGAAAGTGCTTTGATGTCAACCAAAAATAAAAAGCACACATAGATTTCAGCTTGAGAGCTAGAATCAATATATACCACAAAATATGTACTGACTAAAACTGAAATTATTTTAAAAGGTAACATCCGAAGCAAATATTGAGGGGTGCCTCCACGAACTTGTAGGTAAAGATAGAGTCAACACTCTTATTGCCTATTTGAACCTATCTCTTCTGTGGGTTACATGTCTCTTTCTAACTAAGGCAAAGCCCACACGAGTGATAAGTATTGGCAATAAGTATAGGTTTGCGATGTGGGCTCCACATTTACCTATAAGCTTCTTGGGTGCCTCTAAGCTTTCTATCACAGAACGGACGACAGCACACGACATCGATACGAAACGCTTAGTACATACGACGTGGCTTTATTTATAACAGGCCAAAAATCAAAACAATCTTACAATTACTGGGGAAAATTTGCATCACTACAGTTTCATAGTTCAAAAGGCAACGTTACTATCTAGGTGGCGAATAAAATCTAATGTCCTATATAAGTAGGTATACCGTGACTTCCGTGACCATAGTAACAAATCTATACCTACATATACATAAAATGCTATGTCCAGAATGACTGGCTGACGGATCGACATACAGACAAACTTGGATGGTGTTTTCTTTAACGTCATCATCTGATAACAAAGGGTTTCCCGAAATTCCCACAGGCACGGGAGAAATGGTAACGCATCGTTATAAAGTCGTGGCGGCCGCTAATTGCTAATAAAAGGGACACGATATTGACCGACATTACAACTCAATTTTACTACATTCTATCTAAACACGAATCAACTATGTATGTATTGCTATTTTAAGTACATTTTATTGCAAAAGAAACTATAACACTAAATAATGGGAAACAAACCGACTATTCTGAGCTAAATGAATGTGTTGAGAAATGTTTACATTTTTGACCTGTAAGAAATTCGACTCTAAAGCAATTCATATGATGAGATTTAGGTACTGTAAATAAAACGTAGACTTTTCAAATGTCTACCCAAGTTTGTTCACATAAGTTATTCCTGTTTCTGAAAACGATTTATAGATGGCGGTAAATGGGACCTAAGGCCTAACCTCAGTCTTCACGTTATATATTAATTACTGTAGCCAGTTATAATAATTAGTAGTAGTAGTTTAAAAAAAAAGTAATGTTATCTTTGTCACATATTACATACACCAAAAAGCACAAGTGAGTGAGAGAGGGCATTTTTGATGGATGATAAATACTGACACTGCGGCATGCTCGTTAATATTTTAACAGTACGCTTATATGATTACAAAGTATTTAAAATTACGAAGGTAACGCAAAATCTCATAATTTGTTATACTTAAATAAAACTTAAAAGATGTGCCTAAGTCTCATCAATCACATATAGCTTCACTATACATACGTACTAAGCGTTTCTAATGCGTACGGCTACCGGAACTTCCTCTCGAGGTCTGTATTTCCTGAACATCATAATCAGGTTAGTCACAAGTCCATAGTGTGTTCCATGAAACAAGCTTACATAGAAAACCGTTCCTGTGCGCCCATTGGTTAGTACCCATGCCTGTCAAAGCGGACCAATCCGTAGACAAGCTTAACCTTTATGATTTTCATAATTTGAGTAGCTTAGGTTACCCTAGACTTGAAAAGGCATGTCAAAAGCGTCATTTGTAATAACGAAGTTTTAGTTACAATTTGAATCGGTAACTTAATAAATTATTAAATACGTTAGAAATAAGGTCGTTAAACCTAGAAACATCTGCCCCAGCTAATTATATTATGTACACGTGATCTATAGTATAGTAATTATAAATATAAAATAAAAAAAAGGGCGTCCTTACCTCAGCAGTCTCATGATATAATTGGGCCAGTTGTCGGGGAACATGACCAGGAAGAACCCGACACAGATGAGCACGATTCCCGACAGCTTCATACCCTCGAAGTTGACGCCGTACAGAACTACGTCTAAAGCTGAAATCATAGGACACAATCGTAAAAAATTAAAGTTTTAGAATGGAAGAGAAGTACACGTTGCGTTGACCCCAAATAAATAGAAACAGGGCAGATATTATGATGATATGATGACAAGCTACCAACGTTACGAGTAAGGGAAATAATAACACAAAAGACTAGGAAACATGATTGAATCTAGCTATTACATGATGTTATATTCTAATGTCTTATATCTATAATCATCATCTAGTCGTCCTCTGTTTTCGAATTTACCTTACCTATATACAGAGTGTAACAAAAGGGCTAAGTTAAGGGAAAAGCTATGTATCAGCGTTGCCAGACGTCCCGATTTTGGCGGGACAGTCCCGATTTTTTATCAAAATTAAATGGAGTAGCCAGAACGCGCATAAGGGACAGGCCACGTTTCAGCTGCATCTCCTCCGTGCGTCTATATTACATCTGAAATGGAGTAGCCAGAACTCGATCATAAGAATCACGCAGCCACGTTTACTCGCATCTCCTACCGTGTCTATATTACATCTTGAAATGGAGTAGCCAGTAGACATAAGGGAGATCACGGCCTTAGCATCTATCTCCTACCGGCATGTCTATATTATCTTGAAATGGATAGCCAGAACTGCAGGACTAAGGAGATCACGCAGCCACGTTTAGCATAGCTGCATCTCACCGTGCGTCTATATTACATCTTGAAATGGAACGAACTAATTAAGGGAGATCACGAGCCACGTTTCAAACCGTGCATGTCTATAAACTTGAAATGGAGTAGCCAGAATGCAGGATCATAAGGAGATCACGCAGCCACGTTTAAAGCTGCTTTACCGTGATGTCTTATACTTGAAATGGAGTACGAACTGCAGGATTAAGGGAGATCACGCAGCCACGTTTACTATGCATCTCCTCCGTGCGTCTATATTACATCTTGAAATGGAGTAGCCAGAACTGCAGGATCATAAGGGAGATCACGAGCCACGTTTAGCATAGCTGCATCCCGCTTTTTACATCTTGAAATGGAGTAGCCAGAACTCAGGATCTAGGGAATCCCGACGTTTAGCATGGCATCTCCTACCGTGCATGTCTAAAATCTTGAAATGGAGGCAACTGCGCATAAGGGAGATCACGCAGCCACGTTTAGCATGTATCTCCTACCGTAGTCTATATTACCTTGAAATGGAGTAGCCAGCTTATAATACTTACCAGCAGACACAGGATCATAAGGAGACAGCGCCACGTAGCAATATCTCCTACCGTGCATGTCTATATTACCGATGGAGTAGCCAGAACTGCAGGATCATAAGGGAGGGACGTTTACAGCTGCATCTCCTACCGTATGTCTATATTACATCTTGAAATGGAGTAGCCAGAACTGCAGGATCATAAGGGAGATCACGCAGCCACGTTTAGCATAGCTGCATCTCCTACCGTGCATGTCTATATTACATCTTGAAATGGAGTAGCCAGAACGAATTAAGGGAGAACGCACACGTTTAGCAGCTGCATCTCCTACCGTGCATGTCTAATACTGATGGAACAGACTGCAGACATAAGGAGATCACGCAGCCACGTTTAGCATAGCTGCATCTCCTACCGTGCATGTCTATATTACATCTTGAAATGGAGTAGCCAGAATGCAGGTTGAAATAAGGCCTCCATTTCACTGTGCTGATGCGAGGCTCCACTAGGTTACATCAGCTGCATCTCCTACCGTGCATGTCTATATTACATCTTGAAATGGAGTAGCCAGAACTGCAGGATCATAAGGGAGATCACGCAGCCACGTTTAGCATAGCGGCGACAGATGTTAAAGATCAGTGACAAGTTGCTAGCTTACCGCCAGAGACAAGTTCTAGACAACATAAAAACTTAAAATATTAGTAGGAAGGATAACCGTGTTAAATATTGCACAAGCACATAATGGAGATCTGTGGAGGCCCTCTGCCCCAGCTAGGGGACACAGGAATTTACCTATAAGTACCTAAGTACTTACATAGCAAAGCGATGCTGGCCACCAGCAGATGTATCCACGGCATGCGATGCGAGGGCAGCATCTCCGAGCCCGTCAGATACAGCGCCAGGCACACCGGCCACAGCAGCGACGCGTTCACCACGCCCAGGATCGAGAAGAATAGTGCGCGCTGGCCCGAGTTCACTTCACCCATCACTTTGCGGAATAGCACCTTTGGAAATAGAGAAATGGTCCTTCCAGCCGGATATTCTGCGCCAGATATCGAAAGTTGGTTGGTTTGGCGGTGATTACGATGATTTTTCTTTGTACTAGCATTGAAATCTCCATATTCAGTCAGTTTTTAAAAACCAAATTAAGAAATTCGGGATTGCCGGGTTCCAACAGAGGGTAGGTTGACCCTCGAAACTGAAAACTCGTAATCACAATCGCAGACATAAGACAATTAACATCTTTGATCGATTGCTTCGACAAGCATCGAACCCTCTGTATGATGTTAGTATGTACTAAAAATAATAAGACACCTAGCACATTAATGTGTTATTACTACTCCTTTTACATGAATAAACTCTCAATGTCCTTTCTCGGTGGTTACCTTGAATATAGCGTACCCGGCGGCGGCGCAGGCGGCTAGCACCACGCCGCCAAGCGTGGGGCTGCCTGTAATGCCGTCCATATACGCCAGCAGGGCTATCCCGGTGTCGCACATTATTGTCGCCACTATCTAAGGACATAAGACGAACCTCGTGATACCTCTACAGTATGGAGAATGGTGTTATCGTGTGAAGTCCACAAGATAATACCATTCAATTAAGGCAAGCACGAAATTCTCGACAATCCGTAACACTATCTTCCCGCAAGTAAAATCTATGGAATTGTTATTTTACAATGTAGTCAATTCTGACCATCACACTCATAAATTAAACTTGGTTCTCTGTCCCTCTTCATTCTTAATTTAAAGGTTGAAAGGAGCGAGTAGAACAAATTTTAAGTTTATGTTACAGTCAGAATCGACCACAATGTGATGATTATCTTACAACTCGCAATAACATCATGCTTACCTTACAGTTTTCAAACTTTACTAAGAACTGTAAGTTTCTCAACATTTTTTTTTACAAATAGATAGGCAAACATTTGACCACCTAATGTTAAGCAAGATGCGGCCTAGGGTGGTACATGTTTGCCTAGAAAGTGCCTATTCACTCTAGCTTTGAAGAGACCAATGTTGTAGTGCTCGGGAAATACATCGACAGGAAGTGCATTCCACTCCTTAGCCGTTCGCATTACAAACGAGTTAGCATAACGTTTGGTGCGGATGGGTGGGATATCAACAACATAAGGGTGATACGCTAGTCTGCGTCTAGTATCCCGATGGTGAAAAGGGGCTGGTGGAACTGTACGGTGAAGTTCCCACGCACACTCTCCAAAGTGTATCCTGTAAAACACTGACAAGGCAGCAATTTTACGGTGGTGGGTCAGGTCCTGGAATTTCGAATTTGCTACGGTTTCATCTCCAATAAGTTTCATTGCCCGTTTTTACCATTTTTAGTTAAGAATTGAATATTATTTATTATACTTCATGTACCAACAAGTTAATTGAAATAAATTCCATATACTTCACGATGAGTGTAAAAAACCTCAGTTTTAATGTACTTACCCTGACTCCAACAAACTGCTCATGCAAAATGACCCATGACAGCAGGTAAATGCATGAGACATTAGTGGCAAATAGAGTCACCACATCAGTTGCCAACAATATCTTCAGGGAGTATGTGTACATGTAGATGGTAACCACCCAGAGAAGGCAGAATAGGCCGCAGCGGCTGATGAAGCGAGCTGAAACAAGCCAAGGTCATGTGTCTTGTCTCTACTATATCATAATCATAACTAGTATAAAACAAAGTTGCTTTCCGCTATCTATCTGTCCCTTATGCTTAGATCATTTAAACTATGCAATGGATATCAATGCAGTTTTCTATACATATAATAAAAATGTAACGGATCTCTGTCTGTAAATGGAAGATATATGAGAATAAATATGATAGGAGAACTTAATCAACGCAATAGTACCCAAAACATTGATTTTTGGAATTTTTGTGTTTGTGCATTTATGCCTGCTACGAGTAGTCTCAGAAACTGCTGAACCGATTTCGATGCAGTTTTCAGGAATATATTGTGACAGGTCTCACTTAAGATATAGGCTACTTTTTATCCCGGGAAAATGTTTCTAACCCGGATAATTTCAACATTTTGTTTTTTCTGTAGTCCATGTGGACGGAGTCGCGGGCGTCCACTAGTCTTAAATAAGGAGATTTAAGAGGAAGGTTTATATGTATGTATAAAGCATGTTGACTTTTATTTATAACATTGTAAATATTTGTCTGTACAACAAATTCCCAAAAAAAAAATGTTTCAAAAACATGAATATTTTATGAGAGTTAATTTAGAAGATTCATACCAAAAGTAAATCCTTTCTCTTTGAAGTCACTGAATGCATCATACACAATATCATTAGAGGATTTGCATTTGTTGCGTATCAACATCACCATTATGTAGAAAGGGTAGAAGAGTATCAGCCAATTTGTGCAGAACCACGCAGTGAAAAATGGAGCATTGAAGTGATTCTGTAACATATCAATAATAATTTACACTAGCAACATCTGAAACTTTATTTGCCTACAGATAATGGATGGAATACTCCCTTTCTCTAGCTAGGCCATTATGGTTAACAGTATAAGTAGTGAAGGCTCTTCCATTCTAGAAGAAGGGCAAGGTAAAATATTACTTAAAAATTATCTTAGGTGTACCTGAGGAGGTTTGGTATCCTGTAGGCAGCCGGCCATAAAAACAAACACAACAACACCCTTGGCAATATGAGTGTTAAAAGAAACACAGACTAAAGAAACCATGTTGGGATAAGAGTAGGAAAATGGTGAATGTAATGTAGGTACTTACATGTGACTGCACCCTTAACGTAAAGTTGTTATTGACCAATGAGGAGTCTGTGGTCTGCACTGGAACTGCTTGACTGTTCATTGGATACTGTTCCAGATACATGTGCTTTATGCAGTGAGTTGTGGTGACCCAGGTGGCTGTGAGAGTCAGCATCACGCAGATGCCATAGTAGATCTGAAACAATGGAGGAGTTATTTCACATTATCCAAGTATTAATCTATTAAAAAAACTGGCAAATATATTCTACATAACAGGTTTTCATTCGCATAAGAGTGTGCCACAGAAAAATGCATTATCCTTCTCTCCTGTCACAATCGTAATGGAATATACAAAAGTTGAGCATTCATCAAAAAAAAAATATTATCACATACCTTTTTAGCAGATTTAGAACAGCAGGATCGCGGGCATTTCTTATCGCGCAGCTGGCGCTCTTCATCCTGACTGCTCGTAGCGGATTCACTGTAGGCCTGCTGCAGTGACGGCTGCGTGGTCAGCGGAGGGGCTGAGCACACCGAGGTCTGAGGAGTGAGAGGCGCTCGCGGACTTAGTGGAGTCGGCGGCCCGTTCGGACGCTCCCGGTCCGCGTCTCCACCCCTGTCGTTTTCCACAGCCTCTTCACTCGTCACTATCACAGACGGCGCCCGTACCCGCTTAGGATTAAAAATTATTGGGAGATCACCCGTTTGCAGACCGTCTCTCACCATGTTGCTAAGTAACCCGGATGTGCACACAAAGTAAACATGCACACACTATTACCATTTATAACAGCCTTCAGTTAATTAAACTTAATGTGATTCTTGTATTATTTTTGCAATCACCTGATTATAAATATGGCAAAACAATTTAAAAACACATAATTATTGCAGTCAAAGCGCATTATGAAAAGCATCCACTTTAAGAACTTTCACCTAAGGTTTGTTTTGTATTATGATTTTATTAATATACCTAAAAGAATCCATGAAAACTTATGTAGGAAAATATACCTAAAAGAATCAATTTTTTATTTACATTTTCCCCAATCCATGAAAACTTATGTAGGAAACATGATTTAATAAACTCTTTGGAAACATGGTAGTAGGTAATCAAAATGTAACTTATCTACCAGAAAACATCACTTTCGAATCAATTTTGATTTTATTTATCCGGTCCCTTCCAGCTTTTCCGCCGAATCCCTCCCCATTTTCAGCATTTTTTTTTTTTTTAGTTTAACCCGAAGGAAAGGCAAGGGGAACTAAGCCCATACAGCCATTGTCTTTAGTAAATGATTTCTGAATTTATGATGGATGATAATGATGATGATGAATGGAAACGTCGGAAAAATCCTCAAGAACAAGTATAAAGTTAGTCAAAATGAAAAATAATTGCAGAAACAACTTACATGGGCCCATGAAAAGATCGTATTCCGGCTAAAGTTTTACTCGGCTTACCTGCATATAAAACCATGCACACGCACTAGATCAAAGGTTCCCAAACTTTTATTTCTCGTAGACCCCTTTCAAAAGTTTACTGGTTCTGGTGGACCCCCTACAGGCCTACATCACATACAAATTACTTGTGAACCTCAATTTTTTCACGCCAACGTAGACCCCCGTCGAGTCTCCTGTAGACCCCTGGGGGTCCACCTGGACCACTTTGGGAACCACTGCACTAGATTCACATCACAAGTAATCAAAATATAACTCATCTACCAGAAAACATCACTTCACGGACACATGCAAGCCATTTACAAATAATTTTTAATTTTCACAAGAAAATTACACCTGCACCCTTCCAGCTTTTCCCGCCGAACCCCCATTTTCCGCAAGCAACAACCATCAAGCAAATTTTTTTTGTTTAAATCATCCCGAAGGAAAGGCAAGGGGAACTAATCCCAAACAGCCATTGTCTTAAGTAAAATGAACTGATGATGAATGAAAACGTCGAGAAAAGCCTCAAGAATGGATGTAAAATTAGTTAAAATCTAAATTAATTGCAGAAAAAACGTACATGAGCCCACGAAGAGATCGTATTCCGACTAAGGTTTTACTTAGCTTACCCGCATATAAAACCATGCTCACGCACTAGATTCACATCACAAGTAAAAAAATATAACTTATCTACCAGAAAACATCACTTCACGGACACATGCAAGCCATTTACAAAGAAATTTTAATTTTCACAAGAAAATTACACTTACTCCCTTCCAGCTTTTTCCGCCGAATCCATCAACGTGCAGGCAGGGCAGCTGTGCAGACAGGACAGGCCGCTAATCGCTATCCTTTCCACACGATACAATTCACAATTAGATTGTATCTAAAAAAAAAGTTGTGAAATGTTAAAGGCAGGGATTTGGTATCTCCTCTTATGGATTTGGTCGTAGAAAGAGAATGGTAGATTCATAGAAATGTGAGGAGATACCAAATCCCTGGTTTTTTGATTTTTTTTTTGTTTGTTTAGTTTATCCCGAAGGAAAGGCAAGGGGAACTAAGCCCATACAGCCATTGTCTTTAGTAAATGATTTATGATGGATGATAATAATGATGATGAATGGAAACGCCGGGAAAATCCTCAAGAACAAGTGTAAAGTTAGTCAAAATCTGGGTAGATCACAGATTAGATCCATAGTCAAAGGATTTGGTATCTTCTTTTTTTTGTTTATCCCGAAGGAAAGGCAAGGGGATCTAAGCCCATACAGCCATTGTAAATGATTTCTGAATTTATATTGGATGATATTGATAATGATGAATGGAAACGTCAGGAAAATCTTCAAGAATGGGTGTGAAATTAGTAAAGATCAAAAAGAATTGCATTAACATTGGTATCTCCTGTTAATGGACACAACATATCTTTTTAAAATTGATTTACTAATTTGAACAGCCATGTTTCTGAACAGAATCTATATTAAAATATATTATGTAAAAAATCGACATACATTTGGCATAATAAGAGAAATGTGTATATGCCAAAAAGGGCATTGAAGAAAAAAAATGCTCTATGATCTCAGTTACGGATTTTTTGACACAGAGGGCAGCACAAAAAGATTTTTATTTCTACCAATAGAGAGCGGTAATTGGCTAGCCTACTTGAAGCATCCGGGAACCTCGCCATTAGTAGACATGGCGGGTATCAACCTGGCTAAATGACGAAATAAAATTTGTTTGCTAATATAAGAACGTGTTAATTTCGTAGAAGAAGTGTTGATACTAAAAGACTAATTAAGTTAATTTGGATTAGGACAAAAATGCAGAATGTTGGACAGTCTGAAAACCGAAATAGCGATAAGGTGAATGTGCAACTCGATGTGGTAAAATCGTCCACTCCTCAAAGTTCGGCTTCGAGTCCAGCAAAATCTGAAACCGAAACGTATTCAGGAGCACCTGCCAAATACATGACTGACTCCTCGGAAAGCGAGGATGACTCTGTATCCGAGGTAAAACGTGTTTTGTTTTCGGTAGAGGCGGTGGCAGTGAGGAGGGAATGTGATTACCGCTCCAAATACTATATCTCAGGACCACATTAGCTTATCCAATACACCCTAATCATGAACTGAAATGATTTTCTATATATAATAATTTATATGAATTCGTCTTTTGGATCTTACTTGGAATCTTTTGTACTTTTTCGATACAGTACAGTGCCTGCCAAATATTCCGTAAAACGTCAGAAAGTCCCAAGTACGTACGTACTACCTGAGTAATGCATTAAATTATTTATGTTATCTGGCTGTTAGAAAAGTAATCAATTGAATATTTGGTATTGGAATCAAAACATTCCATGGTGGATCCGTTTCTTTGTCCTGTTTCGATATTCGAGGGGTCAGATTTTAGGAGGCCATGTTCTTAAATCACATGTATTTCCCTACCTTTCTCATTTCGGACTCGATTATTTTTGTTTTATTCACCCAAATATATAGTAAGCTATGTGTTTACTATGCGCATACATCATTATCCTTTCGTATTGTTGATAAATAAGTTTACGCGCACAAAATTCATATCTCAATGGGTGTAGATGCTGTTGATGCAGTTTGGTGATTTCTAGTGAATTGCAAGGACCATTATCAGTTATAATCTCTTAATTTGTCCATAGGCACCACATTGTTAGTACCTCTCTCATTTTTCTTATTGATGTTATAGATCTTGCTGGCTTGTTTGTGCCTTAGCAGGCCAGACCTGTTGGTAAGTTGAAGAAATAGTTTTTTGCAGCTTAACCAACACAGTTTGCTGTTATGGTATGAGTGACTTAATGTTAACCTTCATAATGTGTGTGCGATGGACATTACAAATACTGTCACATGTTTTTGTTTTGATGTTGAATGGTCCTTGTTATTCTAACTTCGTCTGATCTACTAACTGTTCATAATGTTATAGGTTAACTGACTAATTTATTTGTGACTGTTTACCGAGTTTTCTAATATGCTTGTCCTAAACTGAAATTATTAATACAAGCTTACCAACAATAAATAACAGTATCAAAATCTCTTTAACTGGATCCAGTTGTCAAGTTTGTGAGATATATTAATTTCTAAGCTATAAGTACAGTAAACAGTACATTAATTTGATATTATAGAAAGGCTTTAACAGAGATTTCTTCCAGTTAACTTAATGTAGTACTTGGGATAGTGATAATATGGAGCTCTACTTCGATTCAGGCAGAGTTAGCCAGGAAGAGTCCATGAGGACATAATTGGATCAAAAACAACATGTACTGAGAATTAATTTGTATGTGGTTAATGTGGTATAGGCCTGTAGGGGGCCCACCAGAACGAGTTAACTCTTGAAAGGGGTCTGAGATGAGAAAAAAGTTTGGGAACCCCTGTTTTAAATGTTAAAACTGCAAATTAATCCTCATAGATTAATGAAAAAGAACACTTATAGAGCTATTACTGCATAAAGATTTAATAAATTGAGATTGTTAACAAACAACATACATACGATACATAGTGGATTCAAAGTCCTGAAAAGCAGACATTGTATGTGAATCAACGTGACAATCTACTTTATAGTAAAAATACCTCGTTTGTCTAAAATAGCAAAAAGAATAAAACACATAAACTATGATAAGGATCCTTGATTCATACAGCAATGAGATAGAAACTCATTTAATATATTATTTAATATGCATTACACCCAATGTATTAAAGTTGGTGGTGTTTTATTGTAGGCGGAAATGGAAGAAGAAGGTGCAAGTGCGGAGGCATCAAACTTCCTACTCTCCCAGGATGACCCTGAGCGGGCCGTTGACCCCGAGATGCAGGCACGCTTGGAGGCCCTGCTGGAGGCTGCTGGTGAGTTCTTTGTTACTACTTTTCTAAACTTATGTTAGTACATGATTGTGATAGATCCTGACCATCACACGTAAACTTAAAGTTATTTATTTATTTTAGCCTCTCCTCTGACATGAATTTACTTATATATTTTACAATTAATGATTTATTTTTCTCTGTCAAGGATTCCCCCAGAATTCTCCACTTCTTCCTTTCATAGCACATCTCGTCCAAGTACCTTATTCTTTATTGCACATACACAAAAATAAATATGACATACAACATTAAAAAAGAGATGCATGTACAATGGCAAGCTTATCTCTTCCAGCAAGCCAAGCAAGTAAAGAGAAATTGTTAACATGTACAATTAAACACATGTACCTCCCGCTACCTTTCTCATTTCATCCTCCCATCTTACACTTTGTCTCCCTTTGTTCCGTTTTCCATCCCGGGGACACTACATTGTTATGTCCTTAGACCATTTGACTTTCTGACTCCTTATCATGTGTCCAGTCCATTTCCAGTTTAATTTGTTTACTGCCCAAGTCACATTTATTAATTTACTTTTCTCTCTTATGTCTGTCAGTTTTATCTTGTCCTTAAGTTTAATATTTAGCATACTTCTCGCCATGTTGTTTTGGCATACTTGAAGTGTTTTCATTTGCCAAGTCTGGCAACCATATGTTAGACATGGCAAGATAGAGATATTAAATACTTAAAAACTTAAAGTTACTCTGCCTTTTCTGCTTTGGCCATTCACATTAAAAATCAATAGACATGACTATTTTAAGTTTAGAAGTATAAGCCTATGTAGCGTGTCTTGTCTTAACTTTCTGATCATCAGGTAGATTGAAACCAATGCCAGCAAATTATTAAATGGGCCACATGACGAAAGGGCACAGAGAGAAATGACTAGGCTTCGAAGTTTGTCGTCTGACAATATAAGCAACATATAATTACACTCCTTCTTCATGCCCTGTTCCCAGTCATCTTCCTCTTACAATAACCATGTTACTTCAGACATGGTTTAAAGCAACATATAATTACACGACTTAATTTATTATCTTATTATCTCCATCTTCATAAACCTATGGCAGTCCACTACTGGACGTAGGCCTCCCCTGCCATAGGGGGATTTTGTTACTAAAAAGTTCCACTATCTGTTTTTCGGCGGTTTCATCAACAGACCCTCATTGCCTTCATATTATGTGTAGCTGACCAAAATTCTCTATAAAAATCTAAAAACCGACTACTCGTGCCTATAATATTTGAGGATATCCCTAGATTCCTTAGAGATTCCAAAATCAGATGTTATGTTTTATATGTAGGTGATCAAAATGGTCAGTAAAAGTATAAAAACAGACTACATATGCCTACAATATTTGAGGATTGCCCTTGATTTCTCCAAGATCCTATCATCAGATCCTGATGTGGTGTATATGGGACCAACTTGGAACTATAAAAAAAATGAAATCGGTTCATAAATAAAGGAGTTCTGACGTAACACACATAAAAAATAAAACATACAGACGAATTGATAACCTCTCTTTTTTTAAGTCTGTTAAAAATTGTAATGGATCGATGTTTGTGCACGCTAATCTCAGAAACTGCTGAACCGATTTCGATGCCGTTTTCAGGAATATATCGTGACAGGTCCCACATAACATATAGGCTACATTTTATCACGGGAAAATGTTTTTATCCCGGATAATTTCGACATTTTGTTTTTTCTACAGTCCACGCGGACGGAGTCGCTGGCGTCCACTAGTAGGCCCTGAAATTAATTAAAATGTGGACTAGTTAAAGGTAATATGTTGTCAGAAAATGTCTCGCTAAGCTCTGGAGTATGGTTGGATTTACATGAAGGCCTTTTAAATATTGAACCCCAGGGAGTATACCAATAAAACCATTTTGTCAATGGAAAAGTACCTAAAACACATTAGGGGCATTTATATATTAAATTATGTAGGACTATGTTTATGTTTACATACTTAACTGAGGTCAATGAACTTAGATCTAAGCTAATTCAAGTATTATGAAGCTAGACTAAACCTACTATTCACTACCCACCTAATTCACATGGTACATTGTGGAGTGCAAATGGTTCTGTTTTGAACCTTATGTTGTGGCTTTATCGAGCTAGGTTATGAATGTGACGTTTATTAGACGCGCTCGTTACTTCTAGCAAACTCCAGACTGAATTTGGGGCTTGGTCCAAGTTACTGGAGTGGTAGTTATCATATCATTACTGTAGGAATAGAGTAGTATGTAATTATGACATAAGTATGTACAGTCTAAAGTGAACTAAACTTTTATTTTAGCTCACATACTTACTTATACTAAATTGATGATACAATTTTATCCGCGAATGACATTGTACACTAGCAGACAAGACGCTTTTTATTAGTGATGCCACAAATACCACTTTTACGAACACGAATAGCCTTTTTACTATTCTGCGTATATGAATACGAATATTCATAAAATAAGTATTAAAACACACACAAACGGAAAGAGACAATTTAAAATAAACAGTTTGGAAGAAAATAAAGTAAGTTTTTGTTGCAAGTATGGCCAAATAAAAGCAAAACAAATGACCTAGGTTCAGGTTTATGTATAAAATATTTTTATGCAACATTTTATCAGTATACAATTCGCACATACCACTGCCTTATGTACGTAATTGTATTTTCTTTACGCAAAGGAAAGCACGCATTAACGCAAACATGCGTCATTTTATAATTGAATCGAATCGTATGTGCGACCGATGAGAGTCTACTACTTAGTCACTCAGCCGTTTTATTATGCTCGATTATTTACATGATTTAATTATTAATTTTTGTTAAGAGTCCTTAGTAATATGTATTTACCTAGTTATTATAAGTCATTAAATGTTAGTTAGTTTTTTCTGAATATAGGTAAGAAGCAAACATGTAGATAATAAAAGCGGTCAACTATCATCTACTTATACTATTGTAAATTTTGATCCACCTGCATTTAATCCAAATGCATATTTATTTAAACAGTTAAAGAAGTATTGATTATCCGCGTGCCGCTGTCGCTCGCAACTTGTGCCAGAAAGCACGATCAGCCCGCAGCATTGATAAGTGACGGGACTAGTAGATTATAATCTCTTTTGGTTCTAGACGCTGTAGTCGGTCGCTCGCACGCCTAGAGTTCGTTTCATACAATAACTCCCGTGAACGATTTGAGAACTAACAATTTTTTGTAGGCTGTTACACAGATAAAAGCGTGACATACTGAGCAACTAGCGCTACCATACATAGGAACTATTTGGTGAAACGCACTCTAACAGATGTTCTAGTGATGCGCGCCACGATTTGACCACGCGTTACTTTACAATATTTGCCGTGCAGTTGTGCTAACCACGTCAGTTTTATCTCATTGATATAAGTTATAATATCGCTTGAGCACGCAACACAGCGATGCGTACAGTCTTCAACGCGGTGCAACGTTTTGAAATGACTTCTTTTGATTGACGTTTTGAAATGACTTCTTTTGATTGTAGTTATTTTCTATACATAGGAACTATTTGGTGAAACGCACTCTAACAGATGTTCTAGTGATGCGCGCCACGATTTGACCACGCGTTACTTTACAATATTTGCCGTGCAGTTGTGCTAACCACGTCAGTTTTATCTCATTGATATAAGTTATAATATCGCTTGAGCACGCAACACAGCGATGCGTACAGTCTTCAACGCGGTGCAACGTTTTGAAATGACTTCTTTTGATTGTAGTTATTTTCTATGTTCGTACGTTTTCCGCTGCCACATTGTTTCACTATTATGCTGGTTTACAAATGAAGAATATTTCAATGGTAATTTTTACAGAAAAAAAGTTAGACTGATCGAAAGTTAGAAGGTATCCCCTAGGAGAGCTGTTTTAAGTGCCTACAATTTTGAAATTTTCTGTCACCACATATCTGCTAAATCGCATAATGAGGTTCTATCGCTTATTCATAAGCAAAGTTACGAGTATTATAGGTAGAATCGGTGCCCGTCATTCCTTGGTTTAGAATGCATCAGCAGACACCTAGCTAGAGGGTCGTTTGTTATTCAGCAATACTGTTAGATGTGGTAATAGACCCGTCGTCCTGAATGACACACTTTTCATGCTTTCAACTGAAATTCATAGCTATTTATTGACATACGCGTAAGTCCATCCATACGACTATAGCCTATAATTTATTCTGATGTATGAAGCTAGGTACTGGAAAGTTTAATCAAAATCTGTTTGGTCGTTTTTACGTGTATGAGTAACAAACATCTACACCTTCTCACAATAACCTTATAATGTATTAACTATTTACTTTCGGAATAACGCCTTCACGTTTATCGATAAACAACTGATCTTTATAAAAATTGATTTAATTACGGAAGGATATTCGAGGAACATCGATATTTTATTCTCTTTAAAACCGATACAACCTCTTCCTCCGCATCATAAAAAAGCATTGACACGTCAAATAGCAAGTATAATGTGAATGTAACATAGTAAAATCAATTTTATTATGCAACATATAGGTAAAAATACGGAAATGTCGCGCGGAAGGTTGTTGCTGTGCCAGTAATTATGGTGTTCATGGAAATACATATCTGATATTCTATAATGTAGAGCTTTCGTGTGATTTAATGTTTCAATGGACTGGTTTGCCGATTAGATATACTCGTAGGAACCAGGGATTACGTTAGTCCAGTCTTCACCTGTATAGCACTGATTTATTTATCTGCCTCGTGCAGTACACTGCTGGACGTAGGCCTCCCCCAGGGCACGCCACAAGGCCATTGGAGGGTTTTTAATTAAATACTACTAAAAGTAAATCTGTCTGTCTGTTACATGTTTGCATTAACACTCTACTATCGAAAAATAACTCTTATATCATGAATGACAACGTATGATATGAACGTAGTACCTATCACAAGAGTGTCCTCAGGAGAAAAGTACCTAACCACTTAGAAAACGAATGTTAGTCATCGCAGACTAAGCCGTGGGCATGGGCAATAACTAGTCTTATAAATGTATGTTTCCACCGATTGCCTGGTTAAGCAACCCCTTGTTAAGATAATTCATAAAAGAAATAGCTAAAGAAAGATTGTTTTTAATGGAACGAATTTCGCGTGCGTATTCTTTACCTGTGGCATATTTGAAAACATACATCATAGTATAATTTGCTGTAAAAATTCCTTGGTAAAGCTAGCTATGTGTATGAATGAATCATAAACCGGCGTAGACAGTAGGCTGCCACCGCGTGTCGGCCACTCCGTGCGATATGGATTTTCTAGACTTCAACGTTTGGTCTGAATTTGGTAAGTGTTTTTATTGTTATATATACTTTCTCAGATACATCGAATAAAACCACTTATTCAAACAATTTCGTGCATAGGTTGTGCATTTTTTATCGAGTAAATTTGACCATGTTACATATAATTTTGTATTTATCTAGCTTATTCATAAATAAGCTCCGTTGCGAAAAAGAGCTGAAAAACGTTTAGTTTTGTTGTTCTAACGCTAGGTATGTCAATACTGTACCTACCTACCCATGTTTTCACGCAATGCAACATACATAACTTATAGAATAATGCGTAGCATCCACTGTTTTACATAACAGGTACGATACGAGTATTTTGATGGTAAAACTAGCGATGAATTTGAATATAGTAAACGCCTAGCTCTCGATTTCGATGCATTCCCAAGATTAGAATCAGTTTATCTGCAAGTAACCTAGAAACTTTCAGTTGACTAAATGTAGCCTATTCCTGACACCGTAACCTATATTCTGAATAAGTAGGTACGCTCGCGTCAAAACTATAACAAAACGCTTTGTTGTGATACGAGAAGCGGCGCGGCTTCGGCTTACGTTGTAGTTTATGTAAGAGAACATCGGATATTAAGCTCGCTTCCACCAACGGCTTAGCGGCCAATTGCAATACGATATCTAAACCAAATCGTAGATTAAACCTTCAAGCGTTTTGATACAAAATTTAATTTGAAAATAAACTGCGGATTTATTTCGATCTCTATTATGTTTAATAATGCAGTTGCAATTGGCCGTGCGATACTTTAATCTTCCATCTACCCATATACCGTTCTGTTTAGTCGTGATTATATCATTGCCAAAATTTTATATTAGCTAAAGTATTCAAGATAATAAAACAGTGGCCGATACGGGCCGCGAAGACATTTATGTATTTGTGACCCGTATATCGTTTTCTACTACAGCTAATTTAGTTTAATGGCGGTAAACATAAACTGTGCTTGCTGTTTCTTTATTTTCTTTTTATCGTCTATAATAATTTAATAACATATGAGTATCAAAGGCTAGGACGAGACTAAGCTTTATTTTCGATGATGAAAACTGCAACCATACCCGTTGCAAACTGTTGCTTGCATAGTTTAAATTTTTCTGTGACAGACAAAAATAAATAGCTACTTGTGAATAGGTTACTAAGAAAGGAAAACCCTAATATGCCGACATAATATGTAAAGCCACAAACATTGATATTAAATTGAATATAAAAGCCACACTTTGACCAGCGGGTGTCCCGTGTCCCCTCATCCCTTGGTCCCTAAATGTTCCCGTAGGATCACTCCACAATGGAGCCGAATAAACGCGCTAATTACAACCGAATAATAAATAATCATTGTACAATGCGACCTGCGGGTGAGCGCCACTATTGGAATAATAAACGAATTTACCTAATTATTGTATACGAGAATGTTTAACTATATATTTTAGTTGGCTACCGTTGTTACATACATGGTACATATAAACGCGGCTCCGATGGAGTAGCCAGAACTTTAGGATCGCGAATGAGATCGTACAGCCACGTTTAGCATAAGGCCCGATGTAAACGAGCAGTGATAAGTTGTTAGCTCATCCATCGCGCCTGAGAGAACGCGTCTTCCTTAGTCTACTCTTGCGACGGGCGCGGAAGGAGATACACCTGCACCGCTATGATGAATTTGGTGAGAGCGTGAGCGAGATGTCTCACTTTTAATCGTCAAATTCACAGAGCAAAGTAATAACTAGACAAGGCAACTGTTTCTACTTGGTGTGTAAAGGAATTGCAAACCAATTCTATTAGCCCTAATTCCTTCAGTCCTGGCTCGAGAACGAGTGTCTATTCTAATTTTTAAGTCAATTTTTTACATGCAAAGTACATCCACTTAGTTTATCTAGTTAATAATAGCTCTGTGAATTTGACGTTTAAAAGTGAGATATCTCGCTCTCACCAAATTCATCATACCGGTGCTGATGTATTCTAGTAAAGCTTCGCATCAGGACAGGATACTACTGTTGCTATGTAACTTTTCCGTAAGGGCTGTGCTACATTCTATGCGTTCTTCAGTCGGGTAAAAAGAGCACGGGAAGCTGGCAGACATGTGGCGGAGCGAAGTATGGCAAGTGAATGAAGTTTCAAACTAATGACGAAAAATACCTACCTCCATGGTTTCTTTGTACCTGCTCTTTTATTCATCTCTAAGCCGAGCCGCCTACCTACCTGACGGGTTGCTCGGAAATGTTATTGTTTACGATTTGAGTTTATCTCGCCGTCTAGCTCGAAACGTGCGAATCCTTCACAATGATATTAATTATTTAATTAATGTATAATAATTATATTTCCCGCAGCTTAGACGACATGCCGCCTGGTTGGTTAAGCGTGCCAAATATTTAAATGCTAATAAATCATTATATTATTCGAATAGAAAACAAAATGAATAGATCATTTTGTTGTCAGTTGATTTTAGTCAATAATGGGGCGTTAGACCCACAATAATTACTGATTAATGGAACTCTGAACGATTTGAAAGAGATGACTATTACGATTAATGTGCATATAACCGCGGACCGTATTATTTGCTAAGAAAATATTACAGTGGAGTTTAGGTCAATTGATTGCGTATGCATTCCTAAACTAGCTTGAGCTGTAAGATGGCCTTTTCTTGAGCATCGCGCCGGCTGACTTTAACGAGCCGCCGCACAGTGGTTCCAATGTATGGGAGGTGCTGGACATGTAACTGTAACTGTTATATTTGAGGAGATAATTGAGAAATAGTGTTTTCTTACTATGGAAATGGTCAAACTTACTTACATATCTCTTGATTCCGGCCTCGTTTCAAGTTGCGGTCTTCGGTATTGTGTTTATATTTGAGAGAACTACAATTAATGCTAACACACATAGTGCGCCAAACGTGCACTTTCTGCGGTACATAGAAATGTTTGATTTTTATATTATAATATACTACAATGACAAGGATCTTACAATTTTCTGTTAAAATCATAGAGGAATAAGGGCCCCTCTAAATATGCGTATCGATAAATGATGTTGCAGAAATAAAAAAATAATAATTAAATTAATTAATTTGCAAACGAGGGCAACGATCGATCCACAGACGGTCTTAGACTTTTAAATAATTAATTAATGAAATTATTGCATTATCATTAAGACAGTAGTCATTAGCATTTCTATCAATTACAGATGTCATTCTTAGAGTATTTTTTAGCATTTTCAACAATTATTTGATGCAGGTGATTATTAATTGAAATCATTAGTACTAAAACATTACAAGAATAACAATTGTACGCAGTACGCAGTAATGAGGGTAGTGTAGTATAAATTGGTTGGTAATCCTTTATTTTACATCAGTTTTGATTTCTATTTCGTTCTAATAAATATGTCTTTCCGTGGATTTGTTACAAATCTTAAACTTTATTGCGCTTTACGCAAACACAATGATCTACGTGACTTTGATCATCTATTCGGTGTCCTTAAAACGAATTGCAACGTTTCTCTTTGTGAAGGTGCCGAAGAAGACTTAAAGAACTGGTGTCGTCGATTTTGCTACCGGATCTATCCTAAATGGTCTCAAGCTGGAAGAAGCGAAGGAAAGTTTCTAAATAAACACTCAGAGTGGTTGCAGTCTGAAGTCCAGTGGCCGGATTCCCTAAAGGAAAATAATTTGCCTTTACAAGTATTACCTACGAACGCAATAGAAGAAGAAACTACTGAGCAGACGAATTTACCTTCTAAATCCGATGCCTCTACGTGTACTCATGTCTCTCCTCGTAAGCCCTTTGAAGATTTAAGTCCTCGTCAAAAGAAAAGACGCACTGAAGTACTTAGGGCATCTAGCAGCACTGACGAGATTATGTTTTCTGCACAAAGCAGTCTTAGGGCTGCAGGGGAAAATGATGTAGCTGATATTATGAAGTTTTTAATGGAAAATCCTACAGAAGCTTCTAAGATCAAAGATTTCATTGGCGGACGGAGTACCACAGATTCAGATAAATGTATATCTCCACTAAAGGCCCTAGCTTTGTTTGTGTCGATGACCTTTCAAAATGGCGTTATATGACTTTACGGGATTTTCATGCTAAAGAAGGAGTAGCTCAATATCCCAGTTATTACATGCTTCTGAAAGAAAAAAAGAAATGTTACCCAAAACAAGAAGACGTTACAATTACTGAACACTCTGCTAAAATCAAATTGCAAGCGTTGCTACCTTACTACGACAAGACTTCTACAAACCCAAAACCTCTCTACCACTGAGGAGAAAAACCTGGTGCTCGTGAGCAAATGGGGCTTTGACGGTGCTTCGGATCAAAGTGTTTACCACCAGAAAACAAGTGAAACTGAGGAAACGAATTTCGCCAGTGTATTTGTTGCAAGTCTTGTACCAATCCGGCTCACATCCGAAACTGGCCAAATAATTTGGGAAAATGAGCGGCCCTCGTCAACATCTCTTTGTCGACCAATCCTAATCAAGTTCATCAAAGAAACAAAAGAAAATGTTCAAATGGAGATGTCTGAATTCGAAGAAGAGATTAAGCTTCTGCAACCTACTAAGAGCGATGACGTAAGTGTAAAGCACCAGTTGCATTTGACGATGATAGATGGTAAGATTCACTCATACATATCAGGCACAGCAGCATCAGTGTGCGACATTTGCAAAGCGCGTCCAAATGAGATGAACGACATTAGTAAAGTAAGAAGCAAGCCAGTGCACGAAGACATGTTTAAATACGGACTTAGCTCGCTCCATGCATGGATCCGGACCATGGAGTGTTGTCTTCACATCGCATACAGATTAGACATAAAATCATGGCAAGCTAGAGGTGATGAAGCAAAGAAGAATGTTGCTGAAAGAAAATCAGCAATTCAAGAAAACTTCAAAAAAGAAACTGGAATGCGTCTTGATGTTGTCAAGCAAGGGAGTGGAACCACCAACACCGGTAATTGTGCTAGAAGGTTTTTTGAAAACCCAGAAAAATCTGCTGAATTAACCGGATTAGATGCGAGACTTTTAAGAAGGCTAGCTGTCATTTTACAGTGTATATCTTCAGGAGAGAAACTCGACATTGACAAATTTCGTATGTTCTGTAATGACACTACTTTGCTCTACGTGGAATTATATCCATGGTTTTATATGCCGTCTAGTCTCCACAAATTGCTGGTCCATGGGCCAGATGTCATTGAGAACTTTTCAATGATGCCTATCGGCTTTTTGTCCGAAGAAGCCTCGGAGGCACGAAATAAAGAATTTAGAAAGTACCGCGAAGGACATTCAAGAAAACATAGCAGTGTCTCGTGTAATGAAGATGTACTACACAATCTTTTATTATCTTCTGATCCGGTTCTTACAAGTATTCGCCCAATGTATAACAAATTTATTAAAAAATCTTGTTTCTCAGAATTTTATGAACTGATTATATCCGAGACAGGTAAATTTAATTTTGTCGATATAAACGAGTTAATCGAAATAGACTCCGCATCAGAATTGATCGATGATGATTGTGAAGACGATCCATAAATAAATTTTTTAATTAAAATAAATATAAATAAATAAATTTTTTATTACAGTTTAATAAAAAGATCTCATTCGTGTAACTAGGGTCTTTCTCTCTGTGTTTATAGACATTTTTAGTTAAATTTATCTGTACTATTTTATAGATTTATAATGCATGTTGTGCTTTTCGTATTTTTTGAATTTTATTAAATAAATACTACCACTAACAATTTTAGTGTAATTTAGTTCTCAAACCATTTGACCTACATTTTGGACATGTCAAAAATCAAAATTACAAGATCACTTTCATTGTAGTGTTCAGTATGGAACTTTTTCGTATATAAAAATAGACATCTCTATGTACCGCAGAAAGTGCACGTTTGGCGCACTATGTGTGTTAGCATTAATTGTAGTTCTCTCAAATATAAACACAATACCGAAGACCGCAACTTGAAACGAGGCCGGAATCAAGAGATATGTAAGTAAGTTTGACCATTTCCATAGTAAGAAGATACTATTTCTCAATTATCTCCTCAAATATAACAGTTACAAAAAAACTTTAAATAATAACTTTCAAAGACATTGATCTACCAAACAAGATGGCATAATTAGTTTCTCAAGATTCACCAATTTTATTTTTTGGATGCGAATGTCCAGCACCTCCCATACATTGGAACCACTGTGCGCCGCCATCGAATAGTAAAGTAACTAAATAATAAACTCTTTTGTACACTCAAGTACACAATACTCAATACCACATCACCGCCTCTCAACGTTGCAAGAATTGAGTGAAATTGCATTAGGCCACGAGACAATTGTAATTATAATACTATTGCACGCATGTCGTTTCTACTGATACTTATGCAAAGGAAACCGAAACGGCTACATACAATCTTGGGCTAAAATGTAATAAGATGAGAATGGTGTGGATAAATAGCTTTAAACCTATTAATCTTCCACTGAAAATTCTGTAACATTTGACAATCTGAGAGCTGAGATAATAATAATCTTGTAAGCGGTGAAAAGTGAGGTTATGTTACAATCTATACCTACCTATTAACCTAACAGCTGATTTGTGCATAAATAAAACAAGTGTTTATTACTTCAGTGGAGATAAGAGGGAAGTTATATTACTGAATGTTATTTGTTTTGAACGTCGCAGACAAAAGTAATTGGCTGGCATGGAGTTATGGATAGGATGTCAAGAAATAAAAAAACCATTTTCATTTTATTGTTTTTATTCATCTTCTATAATTATTAAAATGTTATCCAAGAATTGCGCAGGTGGAAAAATATTATCTTGGTACCTAGCCCAGCTTAGGTACCAAATAATGCACATTACATGGGCGCAGCAGCCTACAGTTCGCCTACCTACTATACAGTTACAATAATGGAATAGAATAGCTTCCCTTCCTCTGCGAGAGCTGTCGACTAAAATATAAATAAAATAAGTTTTTCGGCTTATATGTCTAGACTTTATGCGACCTCTAAGTAGCCATGAGGTATTTGAAGCAGACAGCTCTCGCAGAAGGCTGCTGCTGACCTCCTTGCAAACTTCGATAATGAAACCTTCGTTTCCTCTTACGTGTTCACCATAGTAGGAACGTGCCTGCTTAATTTGGTATGTTCCTAAAGATATTAATATTAATTCGCTTTCAGAGAGCTGGGGAAAATCATTTAAATTATCATTTTGTATTGTGATTGTTTCAAAATCGCTTCGACGCCTATTATAATTATTTCTAATAATAAAATCAGCTAATTCGTTTTCTGTATTAATATACCTATTTATTTCTTGTATTATTTCCCCAGCATCTACACGATCCACTATAGGAGGGTGAAACTTATTTAAAAGAGCAGCAGCTATCTCAAAATCTTTCATAAAACTTTTACTGGCTACATTAAAATAATTTTGCCTCAATAATTTAAAATCACGTTTGAACCTACCATTAACTACTTCAACCACCCAACGGCATATGGTGACTTGTCTCGACTTATTTGCCTCAATTGTTGATAGCTGTGTTTCACCCTGCTCTAACGAAGCAGGCACGTATGTCCTATACCCACATTGGTGCAACAAAGGTAATGAGTCACGAAAGCCTCTATCTAATATAAATGCATCACCTTGACAAAAATATTCCCTTAAAGGTTTTCCATCTGCGAATTCGTTTTTCATAATGTCAGCATCAGAAGTTGTGGCCGGAAATGGACCCAACACATCAAGAATGTACCCATCAGTACACACAATTAAAAAAGGTTTTACAAGGTTTCTGTATTTGTGCATACTGTATGTCATTTTCTGATACAAGTAATTTGAACTTTTTTCAATGTAGCAGTATGTTCCGTCAAAAATAACTATTGGTCTTTCAATACCTTCATAGTTTCCAAATAATGTCTTAGGTATGGCAAGATTTTGTCTATAATTTGTTGCCTATTTATATGATTTAAGCCTAGATATTTAGGTACAAAATATTCAGTTAGTGCCTCTCTAATTTGATATAGCCACTTTTCAAGAGTTGGCCTTGACACATTTAATAATGTTGATAATCTATCATTCGAGTCACCAGTTCTTAGTTTCATTAAGTAAGCTGCTAGAGCTATAGTTACTTTAGGTATTTCCACCAATTGAGGAACATCATTGAGAATCTGATGGAACTGTTCTTTATTTAACCCGAGCCATGTATGCACAACATGATCTTCCATGTTTTCTATATTTTCAAAATTAATTAATCCACTTTCCCCAACTTCTTTTAAGGACATCATGTCCTGAATGTGTCTTGCAGTAAAAGTCTGAACATAATTAGACCTTAAACTATGTAGAAAATCCCATGATTCAATAACCAAATGCTGATCACAAAGACGGTTGTTTTCAGGAATATAATATTTATACCTATGTAGCAAGAGTTTTCTTGTTAAAACAGGAACTCTGTACCTTTCTGTTCTCCGACATCCTTCAATGAAGCACCTGCTTTCTGTTTCAATAGCTCTCATATATTCGGGCAAAACAATAGTTGGTTCCTGTTGGTTAGTTCTCACCTCTTCATTCCGAGACTCAGTTGGAACATCTTGTACCTGATGTATTTCTTGTGGCATGTTTTGTTGCGATGACGTTGAAGGACCCGAAACCATATGTACAGCAGCTCTGTCTGCAGCCACCCAACAAGTATGACATATGTGACTTGCTTCTTGTATCTGCGACAGAAATACATAATCAAGATTAATATGTTAAGATAATGACTTCTACGTTTTACCGTTAATGTTATATTGATTGACAATATGGCATCAGCTTAATTATAACTAGATTTATTACAACTAGAACTATTAAATATATCTAGAGTGTGTCACTTGCAGTGAAAATATCATGTTTACTGATTAAACTTACAGTTTGAGGTATAATCCACTCTTGAATAACATTATAAATTCTTAATTCACGTGTTGAATTGGTATGAAGTAAATGACTGACTCGAGATGCAAGAGAGCGACCACAGCGAAGACAAACATTACGATGGCCAAGTCTTCTGTGTTCATCAACATGTGGGCTTCGAGCCAAGTCCCAGCACGCTTGACAAACATAGTCACCACTGTTTACCTAAAAATAAACACACTAAGTTAATCATGATAATATACAATGATGCTGACACTTTGATAATAATAATATTGACAGTGTAAAGGCAAAAACGTTAGCGTTCTGGCTTAATTTAATCTAAGGTTTTGGCCTTTCTTTTACACTGTCGATTGGTATGTATTTACTTACAATCTGAGGTGCAAGCCATTGCCGAATAACTGACAGAATTGTTTCATCATCTAAAGGCCGTCGGCCTAGTGTATTGCAATGGCTAGTTGCTATCCCACAATTCACACAGCGATCCATGTCAACAAAATCCAATCCGCAAGCAGGCGACGTAAAATCCAGATGTAACAATTCAAGTCAGACGAGTAAGCGATCTTCGGTGTCCAAAGTGAAAGCAAGGGTCGGTCAAGTTAGGCGGGTTCGGAATACACAAAAACAAAGCAATGGTCGTTAAAAATGAAAAGAAATAGGAAAACACTCAAGACGAGTTACCATCGCTACAAGACGCACGGAAAATACGAAATGAATGAGCGAGCGATGAGAGGCGGAGCCATAGATAATAAATATACGGCAACGGTCAAGGAACAGCAGTCACAATAGACTAAAAATAAAAAATCGATTAATCGATATTCCATCGATATCGTTATATTGTTTTTTTTTGTTTCATTTATGTATTAATATGTCAAATACTAATAATGCATATTAAGGTGCACCCTTTTGAGTTCATTTCCTTATCTTGTGCATTGTGCGTAAGTCGTTTTTTTGTAATTATGTAAACTAACTATTAATCGATTAATCGATAATCTATGTAATATTTATCTTCATCTTAAGATATCTCAGCTCCCAGATTGAGAATCAGGCTGATTTTTCATATTTCAACATGAAAAAATATGACTATTTTTTTAGATCATACCTCGAGTTATTACATTTTGGCCCACGATTTTCTATCTCCTTTTCTTCTAAAAACTATTTTTGGAAAGAAGTTGTTGTAAATAGACAGGTATATCATATTTAAATATGTAGATATGGAGTCAAGGCTTACGTATGTGTCTTAGGTATTAGAGAAAGTATATGACACTACAAAAGATATGACAATGTGGTCTCTAACACAGATTTATATTAAATCAATCACATTATTGCTATATGATATGATGAATATAATGTGGATCTTGTATAATAGACTATCATTATTCGTTTGAGTACCTATGTGGCGCAAGACGTACCTACCAATGGACTATACTACTTTTTAAATTATACGTTTATCAGCATAACATTTTCTATACGCTAAATATATGTGGGAACAAAAAAGTTGTACATACGTTCGCTTTACCCGGATCGCATAACGAGAACGCAAAACGCATTCAGTGTGACAAGCGTGGTAATATCGGGGTCTATTTAGGCGTTTACTCCATTCCGATCGATTTTCCTTGTCCTTGCCGGCAATGGCGGCGATTAACCTAGGATTTGACTTCAGTACTTAGACCATTACGTGTTAATACCGCAATAGCTTTTTGTTTCCTAGGATATCGGCACCTGATAGACGGTTGTCTTTTGGCTTTCGTATGGCCGTTATATGACGGCACCGCTATCCTAGGAACAAGAAAAGGCGACCACATTGTATTGTCTGCTGACTCTTGCTAAAATCTGTCGCTTTAACAGACAGTGACTAAATAAAATATCAGCATCCTATTACTTATAAATGCCTGAATCAAAAAGACCAATTTGCAGGTTATGATTAAAATTTTCAGATTATGATATAAATCATCAGACAGAACACTTTAATAATATTTTATAATCCGTTACTTTATGTGGCCAATCAGGGATTATTATCAGTAGTATGATACATAACCCTTTGAGTCGCTAGAATAGTCACTTCTTACTAATCCCGGTACAAAGTTACTACATTACATAGCTCTACAATGTGATACACACATCCCAAAAAAATCGAACTGTCTGTTCCTCCCCAGGCATCGGCAAACTGTCAGGCGAAGGCAAGCATCTCGCCGATCCCGAGGTGCTCCGGCGCCTGACGTCATCCGTGTCCAACGCGCTGGACGAGGCGGCCGCGGCGCTGACGCGCATGCGCAGCGACCAGCCGCCGCAGCACCACCGACACCACCATCAGGATAAGCCGTAAGTACACCGTGTAGTTGCTCTGGATGATGGCGCTAGTTACTATGTGTACGAATACATTTTCTCCGAAATTAGGCATTGGAGTTCTATGGAACGGACTCTAGCCGAGTGATGACGTCATCGACCGTGCTACGTCATAACGCGTGGAATGTATGGTTGACCGCGGTTGGTGTTTGAAGCAGAGTTAGGATGTGCAATAAACGTGTACTCGAGAAGCAGTTATTTAGCATATTTCCCAAATAACAATCCTATTGAGGTCACTTTAGAGTTAAAAATAGTTTAGGTAGTTCTAAACAATGACTTTTACTTGCTGTGTTTACGCAAAACAATGTTGCAGCTAAATAAATGCAAATTAATACGTATTTTATAAAATTGTCTGAGAGGAAATGCCAATTGTTTAACTGAATGGAATGGAAACATGCAAATCGTAAATTTTATTGTCATGGGAACATGAACTTAGGCCTCTCGAAATTAGCGCTTAATCGTGACGGCCCGAACATCTATCTTGTTAGCGAATGAAAGTCGATTGGATATGAAAGTAATTTCGAGAAGTCACCGGCTTCGATAGACGAACCTTCTAAAATTTAAATTAGCGATTTATATGATAATGTAGTACCAAAACAAAACCAAAGATTCCAAATGTGCGTCTAAACGCCAGTTTATGTGAATCGTGAATTGTAAAGATTTAAATTAATGTTGAAATATTATTATTCCCGCATTTTAACAAAAAAATATGAATAAATTTATTTAGCAGAATTGCACAAAGTAACCATTTCATTCTTCCTTATCTGCATAAAATATTATGTTTAGAGCAGAGAACATTAATGTACAATCCTCAACAGCGGTAAGCTTAATGCAAATGCAGAGTTATCTGCCAGTTAACCTTGGATTGTGTAGATTGTACTTGTAATTAATAATGTTGCCAAACCAAAATTTATAATACAGCAGCATATAAGTTCAGAACTCTTATTATTACAAAGTTAGTAATGGTTCATTGTAGCTACAATTACCTGCAACTGATGAAAACTATATAGTCATGCGACAAAAGTGCATGTCCCTACATTTTTAAACAGAAAAATAAATTAACTAACCCATAACTATACTTTAGTATTCGTACGATAACACCTATCGCTATTGTTATTTTAATTCGTGGTGATAAAGAAAGACCGCTTTGTAATTTAGCGAATTTTATTTGTTTTTATAAATGAAAACATAATAATTTTGTTTATTTTGATATAAATAAAAAAGATACACACACTTTACAACACATTAGTCCTAAACCTAGACCCTTAAGGTCTTGTGTCGTGGATACTAAGCAACGATATATAAATACATAGATAAGTATAGAGACATGCATGACTCTGAAACAAATATCGATATTCATCACATCAATCTTGGCACCTACCGGGATATCTGACCACGCGATGCATTGCTGTCCATTGCGCGTTGCGTTCGCACGGTTTGATAGTGTGTCTGAATAGAGCACGCAGTGTGGTTACAAGCAGACGCGCCGTTACTTATATACCTTCTATGATGACAATCCGAGATTGAGTCAGCACGGCGTCTCCCGCGCCGCTCGGTCGAGTCAACACTCCCGGCGGCGCGGTCGTAGCGCCGCGACAATGATTCGTGAAGCTTTGATCTTATCTGACGACGTATTCCCACACATTTCTTTCCATTGCTCGCTGTATACGCGCGGCTTGATAGTGTCTCTGAACACAGCACGCAATGCGGCTCCACCGCGACGGGCAGCACGCCGGCGGCGGACAGCGCGCCGTCGCTGGCCGAGGCGTGCTCGGACGGCGACGTGGGCACGGTGCGCAAGCTGCTGACCGAGGGCCGCTCGGTGCACGAGACCACGGAGGAGGGCGAGTCGCTGCTGTCGCTGGCGTGCTCGGCCGGCTACTACGAGCTGGCGCAGGTGCTGCTGGCCATGCACGCGAGCGTCGAGGATCGAGGCATCAAGGTAATTGTGTACACTTTTTTTACCAGACTGCGCCCAAAAGAAAATTATGTTTTTCGTGTTTATGTATGGTATGTAAGGCCCTGGAAGGTATAATCCTCAGCCTAGTATAAAAATTTGTAGTACAATAGATAATATTCTTCTATCTACCTGTCTTGTATGTATGTTTATATGTATGTATATTTCTTAGGCTCTAGAGCCTAAATAGCTTGTCGCATTTGAACTTAAGAGGTACCATTAGATTCGTCTTAGTCGTGACAGTGACACTGTGTCTGATTAGATGCCGCCGTCATACAAATAACACATCCTCCAAGTTTCAAGTCTGTAAGATCAGCGGTTAAGGCTATGCGTTAATCGGTCAGTCAGTCCTTCAGGGCCTGTCCTGACGCGGGGCTTCACTACAATACATCAGCTGCATCTTCTTCCGTGCATGTCGTAAGAGTCGTCTAAGGAATTCAGGGGCGTTCTCTCATTCTATGAGCCAGCAACTTCTGACTGATCTTTTACTACAACCACAGCCCTCTTCTATGCTGCTCTGGGAGTGAAAAAAAAAAGTATAATACGACAGCTGCTTCTCTTTCCGGGCATACTATACAAGTCAGTAGAGGGATAAGAGGGTCTTGGTGTTTGTAGGCGATGGGCTGACCACCTGTCACTACTAACCGAACTTGTACATCTCAACTGTACCCTCAAAATTGGTCAGAAGTGGCACCATGTGGTTCTATCGGCCCTTGGTGCTCTGCCTACTCCGTAAGGGATAAAGGCGTGATTATATGTATGTATGTATGGCTACACCATTTTGTACCTAAATTTCGACGATACAGCTTAAGCAAAGCATATTTTTTGTTTTGTTTACACATTGCAGTTTGTTTACTTTAACAACATGGTATGTAAACGCGACTATGGCACCTGATTTAATGACGCAATAAATCGAAACGCCGTTTATTATTATGCCGCGTTCATAGACTCCTAAAATAATATGATAATGTCTTAAGGTTTTTATTTGTTCAGCTGAATAAATAATAATGTTCTACTAGTGTATGTGCGGAAAAGAATTAAAAGGATGGAACCTGTTATATAGGTATATTTTTTTTACGTAATATAAGAAAGTTGGTCATTTTAATGATGTTCCCATTACATTTTTCACAGGTTTCTTTATCTTGTCAGTTATTCTCTCTAAGAAAACTTAACGACAAAACAAAAGAGATTTGGTGACCATAAGAATATTCGGCCCTAAAAGTCTAAAACAAAACAAAAAAATCGCTCTTCAAATACGTGCATATACGGCTTGAACCCATATGTACCCGATGTGATATCGCCGGTGTATTATCAGGGTGACTGCACGCCGCTAATGGAAGCGGCCAGCGCGGGTCACGTGGACATCGTGCGGCTACTGGCGGCGCACGGCGCGGACGCCAACGCCGTGTCCGGGTCCGGCAACACACCGCTCATGTACGCGTGCGCCGGCGGCCACGAGGACTGCGTGCGCGCGCTGCTCGAGAGCGGCGCCAACGCGGATGCCAACGCCGTCATGGAGGTCAGTCCGGGTCCGGCAACACACCGCTCATGGAGGTCAGTCACACACACACACAACGCGCTGCTCGAGAGCGGCGCCAACGTCGAGGACCACAACGAAAACGGCCACACGCCGCTCGGCACGCCTGCTCGAGCGGGCCAACACAACGAAAACGGCCACACGCGCTCATGGAGGTCAGCGCGCTGCTCGAGAGCGGCGCCAACGTCGAGGACCACAACGAAAACGGCCACACGCCGCTCGCAGCACACAACGCGCTGCTCGAGAGCGGCGCCAACGTCGAGGACCACAACGAAAACGGCCACACGCCGCTCATGGAGGTCAGTCACACACACACACAACGCGCTGCTCGAGAGCACACGAAAAAAGTAAGAAAGCACGTAAAAAAAGAGAAATTCACACTTCTCTTGTCAGTAGTAAGGTTTTTTTTATGTCTAGTGAGTTTGGATACAAATAAACTTAGATTATTTTAGTGTTTGATTTTTATAATTGTCAAAGATAATTATCAATGTATATTTATCGTGATAATTGTCACCCTGCTTAATAACAAAAGATTAAACTAACATTCCCAATCTTTCCCCAGGCCGCATCCGCCGGCCACGTGGGCGTCGCAAAGATCCTCCTCGACCACGGCGCCGGCATCAACACGCACTCGAACGAGTTCAAGGAGTCCGCCCTCACGCTGGCCTGTTATAAAGGCCACCTGGACATGGTCAGGTTCCTGCTGGGCGCAGGCGCAGACCGCGAGCACAAGACGGATGAGATGCACACGGCGCTCATGGAGGCGAGCATGGACGGGCACGTGGAGGTCGCCAGGCTGCTGCTCGACTCGGGGGCTCAGGTAAGTGCTGTGAGGACCTTTTTTTGACGTATTTTTTGTTTTTTTTTTTTGGGCGCTTTTTTATGCGGTTATGGGTTTGTGTGCTTATGGTTCTCTTTATAGGGTGTATCGTGTATGCTAAGATAGCCCCGCTATAGAGAGAACTTATTCCTGTCGTGTTCCCATTCATTTCGCCGCGATATATACTCTTCTTCTATTTATCTATATTATCCGTCATCTCGTTACTCACTTTCAGTACAGGCATCCTCTCGCGCACAGTCCATCCAACTTGCTCTTCCTCTAAAACCATCTAGGAAATTTGAGACTCAAAATAAAATTACTATTTTTCAAGATCGTAATTATGGAAGCTTTCTGAGTGGAAAAATAACCATATTATTAAAAGTTTTAGTGCATAGTTTCTATATTATAGTGTTGTATTCAGTGGTGGGTTATTCCAAAGCATTTGCTACATTAAAAAAGAGATTCATTTTTCTTTATCTAAAATATTCGATCTAAAGAAATAATCGCTAATTCTGATTTTCCTCTAACTAATAATAGTATGTGTGCCTCTTTAACTAGTTTGATTGTAGAATGCCTGGGTAAAGTTATATCATGGGGAAGGTAATTAAGGTTGAATTTCCAAAGATGTGTTATGTCGCATTGATACAGATGCGTGTATTCATTGGTTCATGATGTAAATGAATTTGATTACTGCTTATCACTCTTTCATAGCAGATAGCCAATATGGAAAGGCAGCACGGGTGATTACGCATCTTGCAGAAGCAGAGCGATAGCAATGTGGCAGGGAAAATTGAGAGTGTGTGAATGCGCGGGGCGATGCACTCCATTTTCTCTATCGCATTGTTTCGGCTCTGCTATTGCGTCTGCGATGCTAACGCCTGTAATTACAGGTCAACATGCCGACGGACAGCTTCGAGTCGCCGCTGACGCTGGCGGCGTGCGGCGGTCACGTGGAGCTGGCCATGCTGCTGCTGGAGCGCGGCGCCAACATCGAGGAGGTCAACGACGAGGGGTACACCCCGCTCATGGAGGCGGCGCGGGAAGGTGAGCGCCGCGGACATACACACCGCATGGAGCTGGACACCAGTGACAAGGGTGGATCCAGCACTTGGTGGATTAATGTCAAAGCGCCTAAATGTCAAAATTCGCGACAAAATGACATTTTACAGACTTCAAGCTAACATTGAAATCCGCGTCGCGTCGCGCGCGGTGTATAACCCGCGGTTGCGAGCATGGCGTTTAAATTCACGCGGGGTCTTATCGCTAATTTTGTCGTTTCGTGTGACTGTATATCAATTCAATTACCTATTCAGTGTTGAACGTAATAAAGTTCATTTTACTTGCGCAATGTTAGCACCACTTCCACGAGTTGTCCAAAAGACGAGTCGCGCGCGGGTTCCGAATCTCTGTCATTGTCATGCTCGCATTTGGTGACTTTGGGAAACACGCGTTCGGTTGATAAAAAAACCCGCGTCGCGTTTTTGCCATGCTACCGGTGTAGGGTTTTCTCTGGTGGCACAAAGGGCAGATTTGTGTAATAGTAGGTATATGCTGTGATGGAATGTGCACCCACAGTATGTACCCAATGTCAAGGGGACACATATCCCCGTACCAACCCCCTAAATCTACGAGGAGTACACTGCCTTAGCCATTGACAACTTATTAATATAAAGAATACACACGCCAAGCATCTGCTTTTACAGGTCACGAAGAAATGGTGGCCCTCCTCCTAGGCCAGGGGGCATCGATAAACGCCCAGACAGACGAGACGCAAGAGACTGCCTTAACTCTTGCATGCTGCGGGGGTTTCCTCGAGGTCGCCGACTTCCTCATCAAAGCGGGCGCGGACGTCGAACTGGGAGCTTCCACACCCCTCATGGAAGCTTCGCAGGAAGGTCATTTGGAGTTGGTCCGGTGAGTCGCAGTTCTGTCTTTATTTTCAGCTCTTTACGACATGCCGAGTAAATAAAAGAATTCACATGAAAATAATCTCGAACTAAGTTTTCTTTCTTGTATCGTGAGCAATCATACAGGCCAAAAAATAATTAGTTGCCCAACGGCGGAAGCGTTTCCCGTCACATCACCCCCACACCTCGAGCTCCATCTCGCCACCAAACATGACATTATGCGTGTTGACGTCCGGCTCGGTTGCAGCTACTTGCTGGCGGCGGGCGCGGACGTGCACGCGCAGACGCAGACGGGCGACACGGCGCTCACGTACGCGTGCGAGAACGGACACACAGACGTCGCCGACCTGCTGCTGCGTGCCGGCGCCGAGCTGGAGCACTGCAGCGAGGGCGGCCGCACGCCGCTCATGAAGGCGGCGCGCGCCGGACATCTGTGCACCGTGCAGTTCCTGCTGGGCAAGGTAGGGCGCCTGTGCGCCGGGCGGGGCCTGCTGGGCAAGGTAGGGCGCCTGTGCGCCGGGCGGGGCCTGCTGGGCAAGGTAGGGCGCCTGTGCGCCGGGCGGGGCCTGCTGGGCAAGGTAGGGCGCCTGTGCGCCGGGCGGGGCCTGCTGGGCAAGGTAGGGCGCCTGTGCGCCGGACGGGGCCTGCTGGGCAAGGTAGGGCGCCTGTGCGCCGGGCGGGGCCTGCTGGGCAAGGTAGGGCGCCTGTGCGCCGGGCGGGGCCTGCTGGGCAAGGTAGGGCGCCTGTGCGCCGGGCGGGGCCTGCTGGGCAAGGTAGGGCGCCTGTGCGCCGGGCGGGGCCTGCTGGGCAAGGTAGGGCGCCTGTGCGCCGGGCGGGGCCTGCTGGGCAAGGTAGGGCGCCTGTGCGCCGGGCGGGGCCTGCTGGGCAAGGTAGGGCGCCTGTGCGCCGGGCGGGGCCTGCTGGGCAAGGTAGGGCGCCTGTGCGCCGGGCGGGGCCTGCTGGGCAAGGTAGGGCGCCTGTGCGCCGGGCGGGGCCTGCTGGGCAAGGTAGGGCGCCTGTGCGCCGGGCGGGGCCTGCTGGGCAAGGTAGGGCGCCTGTGCGCCGGGCGGGGCCTGCTGGGCAAGGTAGGGGGCACCTGTGCACCGTGCAGTTCCTGATCGACAAGGTAGGGGCATCTGTGCACCATGTAGTTCCTGCTGGGCAAGGTGCAGTTCCTCATGGAAGCGGCCACTTGATAACGTAATTTGCAATAGCAGAGCGATAGCAATGCGATAGCGGAAATTGAGAATGTAGAGATAACACGCGCACACACTCCATTTCTGCTGCTGTATTGCTTCGGCTCTGCTACTGCAAATAAGGTAAATAAGTAGTGTAGTAACCGCGCGATACTATCCTTCGACTCCGCACCAGAGTGTAAAGCTCACGAACCTAACACTGCACCTTCCAGGGAGCGGACGTCCTGCGCCTGACGACCAACGGCGACCACAACCCGCTGTCGCTGGCGTGCGCGGGCGGCCACGTGGACGTGGTGAGCTTCCTGCTGGCCTGCAACGCGGACCCGTTCCGCAAGCTCAAGGACAACTCCACCACGCTCATCGAGGCGGCCAAGGGCGGACACACGGCCGTCGTGCAGCTGCTGCTGGACTACCCGCACTCCGTGCTGCTGCCCAGGGGGATCAACCTGGGTGAGGACTCCTACGCCACTAAACCACGCCTACACGCCGACTTTGTAAAGCCTCCGCGACTAAATCGGACCACTTTTTTAATGTAAACTTTGCTGACAACAGTTTTGTAGGCATGTGGCATATAGATCAATATGACTCTTGATAATCGACTAACAAGTTTTATAGAGCCAATATACGTAGTTACACACAAAAGCTTCACGCTCCATATTTTTAACCAATAATGTCTGTTGATGAATACGTGTTTCTCGCGTTTATATCATGCGTGTTTGAGGAGTTTTAGCTCACTGACTGTGAATGAATCGACTGAGCGACAAATATAACATCGTTTAGCATTGACATTCGTTGTCGTAACACTAATAGCAGTTTCAGGTCAACATTTGATTTCATGAACCTCAATCGATTCGGTCGAGATATAAGGCAACTTTGTCGAACCACTCAAAAACGTAGAATTCGTCCACCAACAGAAACAGCCGCCACGCCGCGCGTGCCCGACTCGGTCGACAACTGCGAGCTCGCGCGCGGCTTCTTACTCGGCTACAACTGCCTGCTGCCCGCGCTGCCCTGCGCACACGCCGCCGCCCGCGCTGCCCGCGCCCGCCCCCGGCCACGCGCCCGCCCGCCCCCGGCCACGCGCCCGCACCCGCCCCCGGCCACGCGCCCGCGCCCGCCCCCGCGCCCACGCCTGCGCCCGCGCCTGCGCCTGCGCCTGCGCCCGCACCCGCGCCCGCCCCCGCGACCGCCGCGCCGCAGTACGACGTGGAGTACGACCTGCCTTCGCAACTCACGCGCATGCTGTTGGCTGGTAAGTGTGTGCTGAATGTTTCATGTTCCCAGCTAAGTTACGATTGTTTTATGTACCAGCAATATGACTGGATCTTCACTGTATAGTATAATGATAGTAAGAAGAAAAGTAAAATTAATTATGTATGTTTCTCTTAAATATTATTGCCTTTTATAATTATATCTTAGAGATGAGGACGCCTTTGTACCTACCTATATTTCTTTACATTTCCTGTGTACAATAAATAATAAGAAAAATCGCTCGCTGCGCTCGCGCTTTGCATTCTATTTGTACCCAAAACAAAGTTTTTCATTATTTAATTATTTAGTTTATTGTCTGTTTGTGTGCACACATACCTACCTCTTATGTTAATTTCTCTTTCACGGTTGGTTTGCTGGAAGAAATCTCTTTTAGAGATAAGCACGCTTTGTACATTTTCTTTTAAACTATTTGTGAAAACTTTACTGTGTACAATAAAGCATAATAATAATAATAAGTTTACGCGTCATGCGGTTGAACTGTTTTGTAAAATTTAAACAGTGAAAGACCGCTTCTTAAATCAATTAATACAATAGAGTTCCATTCTAGAACTTAACAATACATAATACTCTTCGAACTGACCTCCGCGGAGACACTTAACGTAGTCGTTGCATTCTCATAGATTTTACACGACGATGTATAACAATATGTGAAAAATTAACGCGTGCTCTACAGAACGTGTATTCGTTCCAGGCTGTAAAAAGCCGGCGACGGGCGCCACCGCCTCCCCACCTTCAACCGCGGCGTGCTGCCAGCCGCCCGCGCCCCCCGCGCCCCCAGCCGCCCCCGCCGTCCCCCCCGCCGCCCCCGGCAAGCACAAGGCGGCGCGCAAGCAGCGGCCCGCGCCCACGCACCCCGACCACCACCTGCCGCCGCCGCCCGACATCGCCGACGACCAGGTTAGTTGTCTAGTCCTAACGACTGTAGCCAGGCTTGTGTTGTGACTTGCAGCCGATCCTGAGAGTCCGTATTTTTATAATCTATCACAGATAGATCTGCAGGCCTATCGGCTATATTTTTTGACAGACATCTCGTTGAAACTCAATGAACTGAAAATTACATGTATGCGTGTTGGCAAATTTTCTTCCGACAACGCACTATGTCCCTTCCATTTGGTAAATTTCATTGAAGGATCATCACTATGAACTGTCAAATAAGATAGCCAATACGGTGGCTGAACAGATAGATACACTATTATAGTACGATAATACTAAATGTTATGTTTGACAGTGATTGCGTCCGGTCGCAAGTTATTGCAGGATTGTTTTCATTCGCTTTACGATGTTTTTAGCTATGTCTCGCTTCCACGATCGAAATAAACCTGCAATGATAAATATTGCCATGACACAGACAAATACTGCTACTGTCTGCCGAATAGACTACAATAACGAGAAGTCTCAACATTATTTCATTGCAATGACAAAAATAGAGTCACTGATGGTACATTTGCATTTGTAGAAGTGCATAATTACTTCAGATTACACACTACTGTCAATATATAGATTACTGTAAATTACATAATTTAAAAAAAGAGTTCATGCGCCTTTTTCAATTGAATAATTTAAATAGAAATCAATGTGTATGCGTTGTTGCGTTTTTTGAGTTTCTTTCTACATAATGGGTGCAAGAAGATCTACCTATATGTGTTGCACCTAATTTATAGAAGAATGATGATAAAGGTTTATATTAATGAAATTGTAATTCTCGTGGCGATTGTAGTTAGTGCAAGTGCCTGTTGTCGCAGTTATGAGTTATCAGATCCGAGGGTCAGTGGAGGGTGTAGGGCCTGGTAGTGGACGCACCCATAGTGAAAGGTTTATATGTAATACATATAAATGTATGTACATGACAATACATAGTTTGATGTTTGTCCCGTGCTTCCGCGACGTAGATATGCCCCGAGGCGATGACGAAGTTGTCGCTACCGCCCGGCTTTACATGGAAGGATGTTAGCAAGAAATATAACAATAAGAGTATAGAAAAAGAGTTGTATGTGAGTCTATTCAGTGTACCTAAGTATTGTTCGCAATTCCGTAGACTCTCACGACTTTATGTAAGGATGCGTACGGATTAGACAGCTCCATGTCAGTATATTTATTATTATCCGCCCATAACTGAAATTCTCAAAAACTTTGTTACTTTTATCCCCTATAATTCGTAAAAGAGGCTATTCTTCTTTATCTCGTCTTAATACTGAAAAAAGTAGCTTATATCTCCTAGATTACAATAAAGAGTCAGTTGACACCATATTGATAAAAAGTGGAATTAGTAGTTTGACTTGTTTATACATACGAAAAACATACATACATAGACCAAACCCTTCCTATTGGGTCTGCGTAAGCCTGGTAAAATTATAAATTTATTAATAAAGAAATGGAAAAAAATCCTCACCCGGGTGGGAATCGAACCCACGACCTCTGCATTCCGTGCCAGCGCTCTTAACACTGAGCACCGGGTCAAATTAAAATTAGTCTAAAATTGGGAATGTCTAGCCCGTACACATTATTTTCGTATAATTTTATTGTGAAAGTAGTCTGTTCATAAATTCTATATTCCATTTGTAATTGTTTAGCTATTTCTAGTTCATTTGGGAGCCATTTTGTTTTAATAGTAATAGATAATGATTAGGTTAACAATAAGTATCATAGGAAAATTGTAAACAATAATTATAATCAACAAATCTGTTGTCATGTAATGTATGCAAAAGACACATAAATATTATCATAAATATTCAAAATACTAGAGAAATTGTGATATGCATAATATTTTAGAACATTCTTAACAAAAAGATTTCAAAATAGCTAGAACCTCTCCTAAAAGAGGCTCGAATTGTTTATTTTTCCCAATATGAATTTTTAAATATGAATTTTCATACAATCTTGAAAAATAAACATATTTCGATATTTAAGTTCACTACAGTGGGCTATCACAGCTTTTCGCTCACCCTTTTTGTTACATCTATAAGTGTCTCCCAAAGGACAGGCTATATCTACCCCCTACTCAGTCCTAGCATGAGATTTGTTTACACTACTGGCATCTTATAGTCCCAGTCACTGACATTCATACAAATCGTGGACATGAATATGTAGGACGAAATTCGCAAATGTGTTGCAAAGTTTTACATCATTTGTGTACCAATTTTGCACACATGTGAGTGACTGGGGATTGAAAAACATTCTCCTTTTATGTAATACTCCACACAATGACTTGGGATGCATGTTGTCACCATGTAGGAGATAATGCATTTTGCTGCATTCGAGACAAAGTTGTAAAACCAAGTTTATTTTTACCGCTAAACTTGTAATATGTGTAAATGTGTATTCTCCAGCGTCCAGAGACCATTACAACTCAGCCTCGCAGTGAAGCGCAACAGACTGACAGAAACCTCGAATTAGCAGACCCCTCAGGTAAGACACAAGATTTTTTCATTATTTTCAAATTATAAGTATTTCTGCAGAAGAAATAAAATAATCAACAAGTGTTTTTTTTATTCAGCATTTAGTAGGACAACTATTTGATTTTCTTATTACCGTATTGAGGCGTGAGGTTATGTATAAATTTTTGAAGGGACAGACTTGTTTTTTTTTAACTATTAACCAGGAGGTTTCTAGATTATATTTGATACCGAATAATCTAATAGTCTAGTCTAAATATTAAAAACTATATGAATGGGCATTTGCCATAATAATATACGAGAGCGTAAGCATGTAAGAAGAATTTTATAAAAACTAGCATGGTTATCAGGTTGATACTGAGTATATATTTATTACAAAGGTCCACCAACACTGGCCACCTCGGCTCTGAACGCATTGGACCTCCAATTCTGCGCTCAAGGCAAGTTGATTCTCATAACCAGCATAAAATGACCAGCCAGGCCTATTGGCTATCCTTTTTGACAGTTCTAGTGATCATCACTCAATTGAAACTCAACAACTATAAGTGGCATAATGCCTTATCTGAAGAAAATTTTGACAACAAACACATACATGTCACTTCCAGTTCAACAAGTTTCAATGAGTTATCATGACTATGAACTGTCAAAAAAGATAGCCAATACGGGGGCAGCCCCTGATTCTAGTAATTTAAGCCAGCTGAAACGGAAATTATGTGAAAGTCCAGTGCAAAGCGAATTATTTTACGCTGGTGGCGTATGGGCAAATTTTAACACACTTCTGGATTTTTTTACGCTTGCGACTGCTACATGCTAAAATGTGTCTCATTACTCCAGCGTGTAAATATTGGCACATACTGCGCATTCACATAGTTCCTGTTTTGCCAAAATTTCTGCTAAAATAAATTATTGGAATTGTCTTAATTTTCATATAATCATGCTGCACATGCTATTTAACCATTCTGTTGCTTTCGGTATGCATAGTCGTTTTCTCGACAAATCTCCTCAACCTTTGAAAAAAAAAGCTTATTCCTGTCGCATTACTCAAGGGACATATACGTCTGTGACTGTGAATACTACTGCTGATGTTTGCTGCTGAAGGTTTTACCCCAGATTATATTACAAATTATCTAAGGCCTATTTGTAAACGTGTAAAACTATTTTAAGTTAAGAATTAAAGACATGACTGCTCTTTCTTTTTATGTCAAAAAAAGCAAGACAACAAGTTCTAATCTTAGTTCAAGTTAAATCTAGATTTTGCATTTACTACAATTGGGGCTAAATAATTTTGTGTAAACCTTCTTGTTCCTGTAATGTAATATATATTCGTAACCATTGTTTTGTTGAAGCATTTTGTTCATTTTTACCAACCCATTTTATGTTTGATGTACTTACATAATTAATTTGCAGCTTTATGTTTTGATATCAATATTCATCATCAAACTACAAGAATGATGAATACTTACGTTTTCCCAGTTTTGCAAATGCCTAATTTTGCTATGCATTTGTTATTTTCAGATACTTACTGTACACTGGTTACTAGTTGTTATATATTTTTTAATGAAAAGATTAGATTTTAGTGTCATATAAGTAGATATAACATTAATATTTCTCTAATATCCAGTAACCAACCATATTCGAAGCACTAAACAAAACAGACAGACGGAAAACCATGGAACCCCTTTAAAATATCTGTATTCTGATCGCAGGCGTGACGACAGTGCTGCCCCCGTCGACGCCGCCCTACCCGCCCCCGCAGCAACTATTCCCAGCGCAGCAACTCAGCGGCGACCTCAATCAGGTAACTAGAATGTACTAACTTACATGCGTACGTGCTGTCTACATCGTGCCCGTTGTACATTGTCGCGAAGCTAAGAAAAACACTTACTAGAACATTGCGGTGTTACCTCCTAGAGTGGTGGCGAAATACGACTTAGAATACCGGCATTAAACTTACGTCCCTACTATAGAAAAGTGCTCTCTAGATGTTAAGATTGCACTATTCAAAGCATCGTCTCACCTCATTGTTCTGCATTGTCTTCCAGTTTACTAGTATAGGTATTGTTATTAAGGTCAATTCATGCCACATTTAAATATATTTTTCGCGACTTACGCCATATTTTTCTAGTAAATATTTAACGTTTTTAACTTTCGCGGCGATGTGCTGAGGGCATGTCATAACAATCTATAGAACTGCGGTACGGTACGACAACTATGATTCGCTGTTGTTTTGTAGCGTGGTTGTGAATAAAGTACACAAAAGGGTTGTTTTATCGTAACGGGGTAGCATAGCAGGGACAGGTCGATGACGATTCTTTACCGATTCTATTGAGAAATAATGTTACTTTTTCTAAGCCCGTAGATGAGATATATTTGTCTATCCGCACCGACTTTCTATAGTGTAATTTCAACCATTCAATAAGAGTCTATTGTTACATAATGCCATACCATTTTTGTGTACAGTACAAGTGTTTTGCGTACTTTCATGTATAGATAGATGCGTTATTACTGTGATGTGTGCTTCTTGCACGATATACGCATAAGCTGACAACGAAAGATCGAAAAATCTAGTCTACTCTGAGCAAGTTTGCAATTCGAACTCGTTAGCAGCTGACCAATCACATCATGCGGTGATGACGTTATTTAATTAATTATTATTTAAACTACGTGATTGGTTGTCTACTTAACGTTAATGAGTGGTAAACTCACACTCAGCATTTAGAAACAAGTCTTTTGTACAAGAAAAATTGAAAATATATCTGCCAGTCGCAGAACAAGCGGTCTTAGTTTTAGATCAGTTGGTTACTTGTAGAGCACCGCCACACAGGAGCGGGCGCGCGCTAAGGCGACGAGGAAATGCGCTAAGCTAGGGTGCAAGTTATTGCTACTTGAGGCGCTGCAGAGGCTGGGCCAACATATTAGCGAAGCGGGTGCGGTGGCGGTAAACGACACGATTACATCCTAAAACGTAGCTCAGTAAATAGTTATTTAGAATATGTAGGTAGTTTTAGAATTGACGAATGTAATAGTTCTTGAAAAGTAGCTCAAAAAGGAGATTAGAATTAGATTACTACGAATAAGTAGGTAAATGTAGTACTAAAAGTTAAATGAGTTGGTATTGTACGTTGCGTCACGGGGTGAGAAGCAAATCCATGAAACTACATCTGGCTGATCATATTATAATGGCGAAACAGTTGAGATCGAATTATTATGGTATTAAGTATGTACTGTACATAGTAGGTAACTATTTAGACCGTATTCGTTCAAGGTATGTTGTATACCTAAACGCGAAAAATTAGATAAACGTTAAATAAATGAATGAGTGTATTAGGACATATAGTATGTACCTAGTCGGTTCTTAAATACTGTCACTGGCCATTTATTTTAAAAATAGCACACCTAGAAAAAAAATGAAATGGTGTTCAATTTTCGGATATTTTTTTTTAATCTGCCAAATCACAATTACATCATTCATTTTTACGATGGAGTGGACTCGCAAAGAGGACAGAGTAGCAGTAATTGCATTGCATCGTTGCGGCCATCCACCGAAGACGATATTCAACTTGCTTCAAAAGTTAAAACTCACAAAGAGGTTCTTGTACCGTATCATCAAGAGGTACAATGAAACCTCTAGTGTCGATGACAAGAAAAGAAACGGCAGACCTCGTTCCCTTAGGACTCAGGGTGATCAAAGCAATCAAGGTGCGTATAGCATGAAATCCCGCCCGCAAACAGAAACTGATGGCTTTGGAGATGGGATTAACCAGAAGTACCGTAAAAAAAGTACTCAATGAAGACCTGGGACTACGAGCATACCGAAAAAAGAGTGGGCATCTTCTGAACGTGCGTCTGATAGCTTTGAGAGCCAATAAATGCTATGTTGTGCTAAAGCGGTACACAAGAAACAGACACCGCGATATCCTGTTTACAGACGAGAAAATTTTTAATATCGAAGAGAAGTACAACAAACAAAATGACAGGGTGTACGCTACCAGCTCTGCGGCCGCTGGAAATGCCATTCCTAGAGTGCAGCACGGCCATCATCCATCATCAATCATGATTTGGTTGGGAGTGTCTTACTATGGCCCTACTGAAGTGCATTTTTGTGAAAAAGGTGTCAAAACCAGTGCAAAAGTGTACCAAGACACGATTTTAGATCGCATAGTAAAATATCTGCCCCAGACATTCTTTGGAGGACGGCCATTTGTGTTTCAACAGGACTCCGCACCAGCGCATAAGGCCCAAACAACTCAGGAGTGGTTCGAGCGCCAGAATATCGAGCTAATAAGGCATCATCATCAAATAGGCATTGGCCCTCATCTAGCCCTGACCTCAATCCACTGGATTACAAAATTTGGCAGGAATTGGAGGAGAAGGTCTGTTCTAAACCTCACAAAAATTTGAGCAGCCTAAAGTCATCATTGATTAAAGCAGTGGCCGATATCGACATGAATATGGTCCGTGCTGTTATTGATGACTGGCCGCGAAGATTGAAGGCTTGTGTGAAAAATGGTGGCAATCATTTTGAATAAATTTTGTGTTTAATGTAAGCTAATTAAATTACCTTTTTTTTAAAAAATACTTTTTTTGAATATCATGACTAGTTTTCATTTTATAGCCTATGTTTGTGACAGAATTTAAGCACCGACTAGGTATAAATTGTATACAATTACATAACTGTCCCTTCTGTATAATCAAGTCAAGAGTTACTTTTAGAATGAAAACTTTTGAAAGTTACGATTTGTTTGCTTTCTTGCGCTCCCCGACACAGCTGTCGGGCTGTAATGAAACCTCCTTTCTTGAACATTTTTATTATGTGTTACGGACTGTTTTCTCTTTATTCGAACCAAGGTGGAATCTCAGTTTATAAAAATTGTAGAGAGGTGCCAAATGTGTGCGTGTACCAATCGTTATTGTTTTTTTAGCAGCAGCTGCAAGACTTGCAGCAGTACGCGTCACAAGACTACGTGATGCGGCCGCCGCAAATACCGCAGGTTAGATTACGTAAAAGAAAATATAGTCGAGTTCTTAAAACACTCTCATTGTACGATATATAATGCAAGGGGAAGCATTCTTCCCTTTCCATTCTTCATTCGGCGCGCCCGCACACCTAAATATATGAATGCCACATTGCAAAACCCTATATCGCACGGTTCAATATTATGTGTCTATGTATTCCGTATCTACATATCTGCATAGGGTATTCACAACCATAACTCATCCAAATAGGTTAAATTAAGTAGCTATATTGCAACGTAGGGTAGTGAAAGAGCACGTTGCAAACCCCCATTTCGCACTGCTCAATACAATGTGTCTGTATTCCTTATTATATCCTTGAGAAAATCGAGCACCATAACTCATCTCAACTCATATGGTTAAATCAAGTAGTTATATTGCAACATAGGGTAGTGAAAAAGCACGGCTCAATACTATGTGTCTATGTAATCTGTGTCTACGTATCTCCAAGGGGTATTTACAACTCATCCAAACAGGTTAAATAAAGTAGTTATACCGCAACGTAGGGTAGTGAACCCCAATATCGCACGGCTCAATCAATGTGTCTGTACGCGCTAGCACATCCTCGACGACATCGAGCAGTTGATGACGCCGGAGCTGGAGGCGCAGGCGCGCGAGCTGGGCCCCGTGCTGGCCTACCTGCAGGAGGAAGTGCCCTCGCTGGTGGCGCTGCCCTTCCACGAGCTGCGCTCGCTGGTCATACAGGTACGGCCGGCCGGCGCTACCACCGGCCCCCTCATTACGTAAAAGCAATAGCAAAGCCGAAGCTGCGCGATCGCGATAATTGAGAGTGTGTGTGTGTGTGCACGGGGCGAGGTGCGGGGCGCGGGAGGACGCCGAGCGCTCGATGCGCGCACGAACACACTTGAGATCATCGCGATCGCGCGGCTTCGGCTTTGCTATTTCTTTTACGTAATCAGGGGGCGGTTCTGTAATTTGCTCGCCAAACATGTCTATCGGTAGAGAGCGCTGACTTTTTAAATTGGTAGGATAATATCGTCGATTCTGACCGCCACACTTTTAGGTGCTGTTGTCGGTGAGTGATGTCCTCGGCGATGTCAAAATAAATAAAACTACTTAATGAACAATAACAGAAGATAATAAAGATAGGAACCTAAACTTAAGGTATATCCCTTTCTGATTATGTTAAGGGTAGAGAGGGAAAGACGTAACTAATTTTAAGTTTACGTGTGACGGTCAGAATCGGCCATAATGTCAAATGTCATATTTGACCGCGACTATTGCGACCGATCGCAAGTTACAAAATCAGCCTGCGGAATATCTCCCCCGGGGGAAATAGATGCGAATTCATTTCTATTGCCGTGTGGTGACATGGTTTTTAATGTGAATTCTACATCTGTTTGTCGCGAGGGAAATGTTTTGGTAGCGGTAGGTGGAATTACCGGGTACAAGACACGCTAACTAACTTACAGCGTGGATCACACAAAGGGATTATAAATCTATCTCTATTCTTTATTGTACAATACTAAAAAATAATAGATAAAACACTGGGATGAATACCTTTGCTGAAGCTAAGCCCGTGACTCCAAAGACGTGCCCTCTGATATTTTTAGAATCATGTAATTTCTTAAGTTCAGACTTATTCTTCTTTAGGTAAAAGGGTTGGGGTCGTTTTGCGAACACAGATGAAATTCTTTGCATTTTTATAGCGGTAACATATAGCCATATAGTCCCGCATCTCTTATGGTTTCGACCATACAGGTGTTTTTTCATAGCCACCCTTAACGAAGGGTACGTACTTTATACATCAAATAGAGTAAGTTTATGCCAAAAAAATGCTGGGAATCGATGTAAATTTTTTTAAATTACTTGATCGGGCGAAATTTATAGTGTCCAATGTTTATGCTAGTTTTTTTCATAGACAAATATTAGTTATTTCTCGTGAAAAACGTCTTGCTACGCGCGTCTATGTGCATTTATGCAGAAAAACGCAGTGTATTTACTCAACTTTGGACCCTAATATCTTGGGAACCAGACACTTCCCAGGTATGCTTCCATGGAGAAAAATGATCGTGATGATGAGGAGATTCCGTAGTTTTCAGGAACGTTGACGACCAAAAATCACCCTGTATAAATACATGGAATTTCACCCGATATGATCCGCGTTCGTCCCGCACCACCTCTGTGTGATTCACGGTTGACTAACGAAAAGTATCACTAAAATTTAACTATGTTAACAATACGTAGACTTACGAGTAGTCTCACATGTTTTGTTCAGTTAAGAAGTGTTACCTCGAGCGCAAGATAACTATGTATTAGGTAGGAGAAGATATACGAGTACATACTGACATATACTTACCAGTATTTTTATTGAAATAGGCAATCCAGTGATTTAATTGTAGTATAGTAATAATTTCATCAAAGATACAACATTAGATTGCCTCTTAGAAGAGATGAAAGTCTGGGATTTTGTGGGGCGTAATGTGCTTATCTATAATTTGGGTAGACAATTGCGGACAAACTAACAAATTAATGAGATTCTTAAAAACCTTGTTTTATATGTTCACGCTGAATGATGTTTCAGTCGTATCACACACACGACACGTTAGAATAAAATTGTATGTAGTAAGTACTCTGGCAGATCAGTCCTCGTATCTTTAACAGTTCAAAAGTAAAGATTCAGAAGTGAAGAACATTGGAAAACTTAACAAATGGAACTGGTATAATGCCTTGTCTGAAGAAAATTTGTCAACGCACACATGCCACTTACAGCTCATTAATTTTCACTGAGTGCTCATCACTTGTCAAAAAAGATTGCCCATGACGGGGGCTATACATTAGTTCGTAAAACGGGTGTAGGCGCCTGTTAGCACAATATTTTAGCTCAAACGAGAAGCGTGTTACCATTGCACAGTGGTTTAAAAATAGGTTGTTGGAAAGGATCGAAGCCGTAACCGCAACGCTTGCCCCCAGGTGATGGAGCAAAGACTGAACTGCAAGTACGTGCCTCCGAGCCCGGCAGAGGGCGCGGCAGGCGCGTGCAGCGAGGCCGACATGTACAACGCCACCAGCCTGCTGCTGCAGACCGAGGACTGGGGGCACAAGCTGCCCAACTTGCCCTTCGACCTGTCCGTGAGTTCTGATCCTACCCTAACGTTACAACTGTATTGTGTTAAACAGTATTTTAAAACGGAATATTAGAGCGCGCGCAGACAGTGAGCGGTCGGGAGTTGTTTCGGAGTTTCGCGTTCATTAGAATGTACTGAGTCTAAAGTAACAACTTACACAGCAGCAACGAACGCAGACGCGGCGGTCAAAGCGGTACTCCGAATAGTTGTATTGCCGCCGAGACAGAGAACTCCTGAACGCCGCAATGTCTAAGATTACAAACACGGAAAAGTTAATCGAATTGGTTCGGAAGAGGAGTTTATTATACGATTATATGCCATTCAGTGACGTAGACTGTAAAAACCGTCAAAATAGCAGAAGCTTGGTTTCTAGTTGCCACAAATACTTATGAATTCGCCTGTTTAAATATTATGTTGTTTCTGTTTGCAGCAAGCCGGCAGTGGTTGTCAGTACCGGGACGCGGCGGAACAAGCTTCCGCGGCGCAGCCCGAGTACCAGCAGCATTACCGGTAAGTATATAGGTACAGCTTTATTGGTTACCTAGTCAATCATGTAGGGCTCACCAGTACCCCCACACTGGTGGCCCTAGAAAAGATGGTGAAAAGAAAAGCGCTTGCACTGGGCCACTCGTTTTTATATATTGTTTTTGCATAGTCTTTTGTTCTGTCTGCGTCCGATGGATGATGGATGGCTCCGTTACAGATGCTGTTATTAGCGACTTGCTAAGTACGAACTAATATGGAGCACTAAAAGAATCCGAGGACCGGTAGGCGTGGCCAGGAAACAACGTGGACCTATTCAGAGTCGCGGTCGCAGTGGAGGGCTTTAGGCCAGGCCTATGTTCTGCAGTAGACTTCTCATGGCTGAAATAATTATGACATTATAATATATAATATCTTGACTAAGATAAATTTATAAAAACACTTCTCCATTAATATAATCCGTTAGGATATGGTTGATCGTTTCATCTTTAAACATTGTGCTGAGGGATTCAGCTTTGTTTGCCGAGATTTGGCTAGTGTATAGCTATCGGGATGAAAAAATAACGTTGCCAATATGTAATTTAGAAAAGAGATGGTAAAATTTGTCATCCGAGTAATTGACCCGGTGGCTCAGTGGTGAGAGCGCTGGCACGCGGAATGCAGAGGTCGTGGGTTCGATTCCCACCCGGGTGAGGATTTTTTTCCATTTCTTTATTAATAATTTTATAATTATGACATTGTCTATGATCCTTCAGAATGTTGTTTTTTACTTTTTTTTTGTCACAAACAGTACCGGTGCAAGTTTCCCCCCCGAGGCCTTGAGCAGTGCGCCGATAGTCCTGCCTCCCGCGCCCGCACACGCGCCCGCTCCGGCGCCCGCACCCGCTCCCACACCCGCTCCCGCGCCCGCACCCGCTCCTACTGCCGCCCCCGCCCTGACACCCGCCCCCGCGCCCGCGCCTGCGCCCGCGCAGCATCACAAACAACTGCACACCAACACACCGCCGGGGATCAAGAAGAAAGTTAAGGTATGTAGTCTGAAGGAGGTTCAATGTTTGGTATAGAATGTGTTGACTTTTGAATTAATACTTTTGGTAGTGATCAATAAAAAAAACTATTTAGAATTAAACATCCAGAGCCTTGAATTAGCGTGTCATATTTCCATCTTTTCCATATGGTCCTTCCCGCCTTAGGCATAACGACCGAAACTTGGGAAACGTCCGCGATACAGTCCGCGCGGCCTAAGCTTAGCTTTGCGTTTGTGTGCGTGTACCGTACGTCACATAGCGTAGGTGTGCGTCGGCCTAGAGTGCAACGCGTCTAAATGCAAAACTCGAGCTACACTATACTTACCCCTTTGCCGCACGAGTCCGGTACGACACTTACGAGACCTGCGTGTGGTTTCCCTTTCAGGGGCGCGTGTCGTGCAGAAGCAATGCGCGCGCGGCCGAGGCGCCGAGCCGCGCGCCGCCGCGTCTGTCGTACGCCGCCATGAACGTGGACGCCGAAACGACCTCCAACCATGACACGCCGCTCACGCTGGCCTGCGCCGGCGGACACGACGAGCTGGCGGAGCTGCTGCTGGCGCGCGGCGCCGACATCGAGCACAAGGACAAGAAGGTGGGCACTAGCGCGCTGCTGCACACCTGAGCCTGACGCCGCGCCTGTCGTCCTCTATTCTATCGAGTACAAGGACAATATGGTAGGCTGAGTCCGGCTCGTAAAGGACCGCCACTAGCACACTTCTCCGACCGCGACGAACTGACGGGCCCGATGCCTTAGAGATAAGTCATTCCGCCTTATCTTTATTTGTGGATCACAGGTAACTAAATATTTAAGCTATTAATACAAAATGTTAAGCTTACAAATCTTTGTCATAACTTGTCTATCTATTACAAGATATTAACCCCCCATTCCCCTACAGGGATTCACCCCGCTAATCCTGGCGGCGACGGCAGGCCATGAGAAGATAGTAGAACTACTACTGAACCACGGCGCAGACATTGAAGCGCAATCGGAGAGAACTAAAGACACGCCACTATCGCTAGCTTGTAGCGGCGGTAGATACGAGGTATGTGTAGCGAAAATGTTCTAGTATAACCTATCTGAATCTAGTTTATTAAAATTTTTGTTTTAAAAAACGTATTTTTATATGAATGTTTTACTAGGTTACACAGTGGAAAGGGTTACTCAGATTAACATCAACATAAATAGCTTAAAGTTCAGTCTATGTTTGACTACAGACTGGTTTTAAATTCTGTCTGTAATTGCCATCCTAACAGAAAATCTATGAAAAATGATAAAATCATTTAAGGATATCTAGACCCTGAGGTGCTATCCCACGGATATACACTAAAATAGATTGTTATTTACATATTCTAAACATCTTGAATTAAATTGGTTTGGGCATGTGGAGAGGATGAATGAAAGTAGACTGACAAAGAAGAAGGTGTACAACGGAAGAGTGGATGGAAGGGTTGGAAGAGAAAGACCTCGCCTGACTTTAACCGATCAGATTGGTGAAATTCTACAGAAAGGTCAAGTCAAGAGTACCCAAGGCGACGAGCGTGCATGAAGAATGCTGAAGTAAACAGTGCCATCTCCAATGTAGTAGGGTAGATCTACATAGTTCCGCTTATGTTTGCAGGTGGTGGAGCTGATCTTGAACCGCGGCGCCAACAAGGAGCACCGCAACGTGTCGGACTACACGCCGCTGTCGCTGGCCGCGTCCGGCGGCTACGTCAACATCATCCGCCTGCTGCTGCACCACCAGGTAACGCTGCAGCTTGATGCATCACATGCATTACACACATCAGCCTATTGCAGTCCACTGCTGGTCGTAGGCCTCCCCCAGGGCACGCCACAAGGCTACCGCTATAGGGTATTTATGTGCAGTCACCACGCTAGGCAAGCGGGTCGGCGACCGCAATGTGATTTTCGGGCTGTGTTGGCAACACAGGAGGCGCTACTGCGCTACCTTCTTTTTATTTTCTCTTTTACCCACGAAACAAGTGATTTGATTTTTTATAATCTTGATATTATTTTGACGTTGAGAAATTAAGTAATCCGCAACTCATAAACATCGAAACGAGATATCGAGTATCATTGACCAACGCTCGGTTTCGGCAGGCGGAGATAAACTCGCGCACGGGCTCCAAGCTGGGCATCTCGCCGCTCATGCTGGCCGCCATGAACGGGCACACGGCGGCCGTGCGCCTGCTGCTGGACTGCGGCTCCGACATCAACGCGCAGATCGAGACCAACCGCAACACCGCGCTCACGCTCGCCTGCTTCCAAGGTATAAACTACGTGACAATTGTAAAATTATTAATAAAGAAAATGGAAAAAATTCTTCACCCGAGTGGGAATCGAACCCACGACCACTGCAAACCGTGCCAGCCGCTATAACTACTGAGCCATAATTTTACAACATTACAATCCGAACGTAAAATAAATTCATTGGTACAAGATCCTTACGCCCTCTGTTTTGGAAGGCGCACGTCTTGACACTTCCAAGATTCTGTGCTGCTGCCACAAGTGAACATGTTGTCGTCAAGTGTTGTCCTTTGTCGACTTATTTCCGTTCAAATGTGTCTACGATAGGTGTGTAAGGTTTACCTACTAGTTTTGGCGTCGCTGTGTTTACTTTGTAAGTGCGTAAACATACTGAAATGTTTCGAAAAAAAAACAACGTTTTGAGAGCACATGCCCTAACAGTTTAATTCCGCCCGCAGGCCGACACGAGGTGGTGAGCCTCCTGCTGGACCGCAAGGCGAACGTGGAGCACCGCGCCAAGACCGGCCTCACGCCGCTCATGGAGGCGGCGTCCGGCGGATACGTGGAGGTGGGCCGTGTGCTGCTGGACAAGGGCGCCGACGTCAACGCGCCGCCTGTGCCGTCCTCGCGCGACACCGCGCTCACCATCGCCGCCGACAAGGGCCACGCCAAGTTCGTGGAGCTGCTGCTGCAGAGGTAGGCGGGCCCTCCTCGCTGTCTCATGCAGGGCCCTCCGGGATAAATGGGCTATCTAATACCGAAATGATTTTTCAAATCGGACCAGTAATTTTTTAGATTATTGCGTTCAAACTAATTCTTCAGCTTTATAATATTAGTTAGATCTGTAAACACACAAACACTTGTCCAACTTCTAATGCGATATAAATTTGTCAGACGAGCGGCGGTAGAAGTGAAGAACAAGAAAGGAAACTCCCCCCTATGGCTGGCTGCGAATGGCGGCCATCTTGCAGTCGTCGAGATGTTGTACGCAGCCGGCGCAGATATCGACTCACAAGACAACAGAAAGGTACGAAATATGATAATTATTATGTCTTATTCTTTCAGCCATTATCTTCATAAAATTATTAATAAAGAAATGGAAAAAAATTCTTACCCAAGTGGGAATCGAACCCACGACCTCTGCATTCCGCGCCAGTGCTCTTACCGCTGAGCTACCCGGTCAATTACTCGGATGACGAATTTTACCATCTCTTTTTTAAATTACATTATTGGCAACGTTATTATCTTCATGTCACAAATAATTCACAGTATTACCCTTCTGCAGATACATTAGGTAATTCCTCGGTAAAGCGAACATTTTACTCGTTATTTCACTTCGTATCATCGTGTGCAGATTCATTCATAAAGTTAATGTATTTGATCACGCGAGAGTATGTGTTGGTGATCCGTATGTGTATTTTTTTTTTGTAGTCCTTGCTTTATTGAATGTATGGGTTTTGAAAATAGCAATAAGATTTTTTAAAATATGGATTTAACATTAGTTAATACTTTTTCCTTATAGGTGTCATGCCTGATGGCAGCCTTCCGCAAAGGCCACACGAAAGTGGTCAAATGGATGGTAGGCGTTGTCACGCAATTCCCCTCTGACCAGGAAATGACAAGGTAACTTATAATTTAAGAACATTACACATTTTTATTTGCTTATAGGAGTTTCGATTGCGTTGTGAATCGTTCTTTGTCCCATCATCATCAGCCTATTGCAGTCCACTGCTGGACGTAGGCCTCCCCCAGGGCACGCCATAAGACTGCCATGGGGGGTATGCCCATAGTCACCACGCTGGGCAGGCGGGTTGGTGACCGCAGTTTGTATTTCGGACTATGTTGTCAACACGAGAGGCGCTGCTGCCCGCCTCCCGGAAACCCTTAATTTTTGTCCCATAGAATGTGTGATATAGTGCACGGTGACTTCGATGTGCTAAGAGAATTAGGCTGTGTAGTTATTTAGGTTTGCTATTCTTCTGCTGCCGGCGCTAGAGTCTGATTTTGTGAATATTTTAACCAGTTTTTTGATGAATTGGTTGGCTGTCAAACCCGCGCAAATAAGCGTACCTACCAGTGTAGAGGATTTTGTAAATAAAAAAAACATTTGCCCGGTTTTAAACACGATCTTCTAATAACACCCTGCATTCCCCCAGGTATATCTGCACGATATCCGACAAGGAACTACTCGAGAAGTGCCAAGAGTGCGTGCGAGTGATCCGAGCGGCCAAGGAGACGCAAGCTGCGCGAGCCAACCAGAACGCGAACATACTGCTGGAGGAACTCGATGCCGAGCGAGTGCGCGAGGAGAGCCGCCGCCAGGCTGCCGCGCGCCGCCGCGAGCGCAAGAAGAAGAAGAAGATGGAGAAGAAGGTCACGGTAGGTCCGCCGGGCTGCCGGCCAACCGGAAAGGGCGGGGAACAAAACTAAATACGCGAGTTCACAGAATGGGCTTGCGAATTGAAGCAAAACAATCGGTAGCCTACAGTCCTTATTTTTCCCTTACCACACTGCTAACTATACCCGTCTCTTTCCCCCAGGAGGAGCAGCGCAAGCTGGCGGAGGAGACAGAAAAGGGGTCTCTGTACGACAAGCACGGCTCCAGCTCGGAGCCGGGCGAGCCGGACGACGAGCCGGCGCCGCGCGAGGAGGGCGACTCCGGCATCGACGCCAACTCGCAGGTAGGGGGGGAGGGGGTCTGTACGACAAACGATGCCGTACGATCACGTCAGTGCCAAGGCGATTTTGATGGAGAGAATTCGTGTTCGGATGCAGTGTGCAACAACCTGGCAGTACTTATGAATTATGTATGATACATGTGGCAAGTAGATATTTTTATTGGTGTGTCATAATTTAGTCTGACTAAAATTTATGTGTTCAATATTGGAAAATATAAACTTTTTCCGAGCCATGGCTACTCTACCCTTTACTTAGGAAATACCAGATATTAGGTACGCCAAAAGTTCTCACTAGTCCATCATGATATTTCGTAGGATCTCATTGCCTTTGTCATTGATCCAATCAATGACGTACTTTTTAATTACTTCATTATTTTTAACTCGCTACTATAGAAATAGAGCGGTAAAATTGTAGTATAGTACAAATTTTCTAACCATCGGCATATTCAGGGTTCATGCTCATCTTCGGACGTGAAAGCGCCCCCCGTACAGACGGCCAAATCGAAAAAGAAAAAGAAAGACGAAAAACCGGCGCCCGCGCACCCCGCGCCCACGCCCAAGAAACAGCCCGAAAAGGTAACGCGATAACCCCACGCGCTTTGCTCACATAACGGACCACTGCAACCTCCCAATAAAACCCTGGTTTTTCCTGCTATTGTTCCCGCTATGTCGCTTTTAATGCAGATTTTTCAATAGCCAGATAGTTGTACTGAGGAATAAATTTGATGTTATCTTTCTCTAAGTCAACATCAACTTTAACCATCAAATACATCTATTAGAAAAATCAGCCGTTAGCATTGTAACACGTGAAAACAGCGGCTTAACCGAACCGGTTTTCCGCAGAGTAAAAAGACAGACACTCGCGAGAAGGAGACGACGTCCAAGTCGGACAAGAAGCAAGAGAAAGAGAACGTGGCACCGAGCTCTCCCCCCGCGACGCCCGCCAAGCCCGCGCCGCCCGCCGAGCGACGCACCGATAAGAAAGACAAGTAAGATACCTCTATAAGACTCTTGACAAGATAAGCATGCCATTGCCATTATGGTCCATTCTGACCGTCACACTTAAACGTAAACTTAGACAGGATTGTCCCTTTCCCTCTAAGCCATTTATGTTAAGAATAGAGAGGGACAAACCTGTGTTTACGTATATGTGTAACGGTCAGAATCGACCGTCAGCAGTCCACTGCTGAACGTAGGCTTCCCCCAGAGCACGCTACTGAGTTTACGTATATTTTTTTAATTAGTGTATATTTGAATAAGATATGACGTCACTGCACGCAGCTATCTCGTGGGGGGCGTGGCTTGCTGATGCTTTGATGAAAGAGGTCGTTCTTTGGTGTGTGCCCTTTATTTAACACGTGGACTATAGAGTGTAGCTTATGTCCTTCGCTATACTCCCAATTTGTATATGTCTGCAAAAATTTAATCAGATTGGTTAAATTAATAAAGCGCGAAGAGGTAACAAACTTACTTTAGATTTTTTATATTAGTAGAGATGTATGGAAGTAAATGGATGTATGTTGCTACGAAACAACGGCATCTTTTATGGCATTTCGGTGACTGTACAAATGAGTATCTCGAGTAAAATTAATTAATTAGATTGAGTAGCATGATTTTGAGTATGTACTTTAATAAGAGCCACTTGTAATAAATGCTAAATCTAGTTTTAAGGGAAATTGAGAGCTAGCACAAATTTGTTTTGTTAGACATAAACCGTAAGAGTTGTCATGTGTTCTATTCTTAATTTACATTATATCTAGATTTATGCATTTACTTTAAGTGGACCTAAGTAATAGCTTTGTTTTTGTGTAACAAGGAACAGCGCAATTTATTATCTGTTGGCCAAATTCTAAGGATTTGCATAAGTAAACAAAATTGATATTGTGTTATGTTATGATAATAAATAATATGGTTTCTAGTGGCGTAGAAGATAAGTGCCTAGCTTGAATGCCGTAAACTTACATGTAAAGCAGTGTCTACCATGTTTTTCGTTATAGTTGTTTGTTGTAGCAATCAGTATTAGAAAACGACCAAAGAAATACACACGATGTATAAATTAAACTCTAAAAAGATTTTGTTTTCTGTTTATGCTTTCAAATTTTTTTTGAGATTTAAGATTGCCTAACACTGTTAAAACTGCTTTTTATGTTTTTAATATTATGGTTTTGGTGTAGTTTGCATGCTTTTTACTCTCCTAGCTTTAATCTGCCGTATGCCCGTATTTATAAATCTACGAGATGTACGTCAGTACTAAATAACGTGAAGGGGGTAAAGGAATGGATAATGTTATTCTTACAGAAAACCCGAAGAAGAAAGCCCCAAAAGCATTACCGTACAGAACAGTACAAACAAATACGGAAATAGCTCTAGAAAGAGCCTAGTCTTTTACAACGTGGACAACGACGTTGACACGAATGAAAAAAATAAAAAGAGCCACAGCGCACACAGCCATCAGTAAGTTTCTCGCGAACAAACACTGGAGTTGACAAAAGTTTATGAGCATAGCTGTTTTGAACTGAATCGCTGTTATACGATGTTCATTTAGAACCCTCTTAAAGAAAATAGTCAATATGATGTTACTTGTTCTTGGTGTTGCGAATGGTACATACCTACCGCTGCGCGTTCAACAATAAAGATCATACACAATATCGCTACTTACTAAAAACTTGTTAATCCAACAAACAATCCTATTATACAATGCATCTTCTAACTACCAATAAGTGTAAGAAACTTAGAAGTAGAGGTAGTAAGAACGTTTATGTGCTCCAACTTTGTTGATTCCAGTACGAGTAAAAAAAAACTCATAACAAATTCACAAACCATTTCAAATGACGATAATTATAAAACATTAATCAGTGTCAGAAATAGTGTGGACATGGTATTGCTTCACGACAATCTGTAAACTAAGGGTTGCATGTAGTTTCGCACGCATTCCTTTTCGTTGACATTGATTTTTCGTTTCATAATAACATTGCATGTGTTTTGATGTTGATATCTGTAGAAGCATTATGTAGTTTGTTGGTTGAGTGATTAATTACATTTTTGGTTATGTAAGGACCATTAGTGGTGGAGTTTACAGAGTCTTTGAAAATTTATCCATTAACAAAAATTAGTATGTTCACAAAAATTTCATAATAATATGTTATAAGTATTCTATTTTCATGTAATAAATTATTTCGACGTTGTCCCTTTGGGTAAATCCAAAAACTTTCATAATGAACTTGAAATAAAATCTGCCTTGTAGAGCATATTTTGAATAGTGATAAAATTGTGATATTAAATAGTTGTAGAACGCAAAACATTCACTTCACTCATCCATATGTTTAAACTATACTGAAAACACATGTGTCTATGTTCCTGCAATACGTCAATGAACAAAGATATCAAATCACTTATCATTACAGATTAGAAGATAGCAAAAGTACATCCCCGAAAACCGGATGCTATGGAGGAAAGAGAGAAGAGGGTTGGAAGGAAGTCGTGCGTAAATCCAGCGTTCAGACGCTTTCGACTGTCGAGCCAGGGTGAGTTTTTAGTGGAATATAAAATTACATATTTTTTTATAGATGTGATCTCTATCTTTTCAATTGTTAGATATCACTGTATGCTTCGTTTATCTTCATCAAATAATAGCTGTAAACAATATCATAAATTATGGGTTAAATATCCATTTACACTTCTACAATCAAATCAGATATTATTGCACTATATAATCGCAATATCAAATTTGTGAAAGTATAAAACTAGAGAGATATCGTTGTATTTAGGGCCGAAACACACAACCGCGTTGCGGCGCCGCAGCGCTTGAATCGGCAGTGTGCGTTGCGGCGCCGCGAAAAAGAGCGTTTTACTGTTGTACGGTAGAGTAACCATGATTTTTGAGTGTAGATAGACGTCTCTCTGCCTTTGTAAAGATAATTGTTTGATGATTGATTATCATAATGATTTCACAAATGCTTTTCCATGCCTCTTGTTTTATAAATTTGTCTTTATAATTTTCGTCACTAGAATCCCACAAACAAGCGTTCTTAAATCAAAGATAATTAATATATTGACATCAACGTCAGACATTTTGATTTTAAAACTGCTTCCGGGTTAACGCGTGTTGTTTGCAAGAGTAATAGAAACAAACTGAATAATTGTCAACATATACATCTCTCGTTAGATATTGTTTGATATACATTAAGGCCATCGGGTTTCCAACATTTTCTTTAAATTAAGAGTTTTTTGTAGAAGTAGTGAACCATTGTCACCAAGTATGGCGTCACAACGCTGGAATTAGCGTGGAATTGCGGCGCGACGCCGTAACCCGGTTTTGTGTTTCGGCCCTTATAGCCGAAGGAACATTTACTACATTAATTTTGAAGGACCATTTCTTCAATCTTGTGTCACACACATGATACAATATACTTAGACATAAGTCGTCTTCATCTCGCCTCATGTCCTTGTGTTGATTACACAGGCAAATCCCAAGCAATGCGATCGCGAAAATTGAGATTCACATAATCGTATTATTGCTTTGTGGCATTTCTTTTGCAAGTGACGTAATTTCCCTGCCGATCCTAACACGAGAATATTTCCGTGCAGCTGCAAGAAAGTGGTGGTGGCGTCGCACGCGATCTCGCGCGTGATCGGGCGCGCCGGCAGCAACATCAACGCCATCCGCTCCGCCACCGGCGCGCACATCGAGGTCGACAAGCAGAGCAAGGGACAGGGCGAGCGCATCATCACCATCAAGTATGTTCCATGACAGAGGCGGCTCGTGATATTTTTATGGGGGTTCACATTTTTTTTCCCCTAATATTATTAAGATTTAAAACCCCGCGTATAAGATTTAGGTTTTCAAACTACATACTTATATTTTTGTGTAAGAGAAATTCCAGGACGTGTTGGCCCTTTGGCTTTCAGTTCAAAGCGCTTTTGAGTCTTTTTCACACTTTTTGCAGTGGACGCCCGTTACTCCGCGTGTACTTAGGAAAAAATCAAAATCTCAAAACTATCCGGGATAAAAATATTTTCCCTGGATGAAAAGTAGCATATATCCTTTGTCAGAGAGAATCGGTTGAGTAATTTTAACGTGAAAGCGACACAGACAGAGTTTATAATATTAGTAACGATTATTCTGCCTCCCTGCTTTTTTACTTAGAAAAAGGGAATATTGTAACAGTATTAGTAGAATCATGCGGTCTATCGAACCTAATGTTGGTTTGGACATAAAAGATAACTGACTTTAGCAGTTCTCCTAGATTTCGTTTTTGGCTGATCATAAACGATGGTGTCAACAATATATATTTAAAAAAAAACAGAATTTTATGTAGTATACCGTACTCATTTGAAGTCTTGGGAATTTCCTGGATAACCTCCAGACTGGTATCGTGTACAAAAAATGATTGTGTTGATAATGAACCTTGTTTTCGCTAACTGCATAAGTACTTCAAAACAAATCACATAACAAAACGCCATAGGTCCTGGGTTCGAATCCCGGTAGGTGCAAACATTGATATGATGAATATTGATGTTTGTTTCCGAGTCATGGATGTTTCTATACTTATCTATGTATTTATATACCGTTGCTTAGTACCCACGACACAAGACCTTAGGGATCTTAATGTGGGACTAGGTCAATGTGCTGTGAAGTGTGTGAATATAGAATATATATATAAAAAAATTATTAGGCATTTTTGTATTCATCATATATTCGTCAATAACATACCTAAATATATTAGTTTATATGAAATATTGTTTTACATATTACTATACCAAACGTGAGATAACTGTCTTAATAATGCTATTGCTTGCATCTGACGCAACAATAATTTAGCAACTCTATAAATGCTAGATACTTAAGTTTTAGTTCTTTTCAGGGATTGGCTAATTAAAGTGTGTACGATTGCTAGTGACTATGTGATTAATTTCTAGGAATATAACCTAACCGCAAGCAATCTTATTACTTACAGATATTCATAAATAAATTTAAAATTTTAATGCATTTTTGTGAGATACACATTTGAATAATTCAAGGTAAGCAATGTAAATGCCTAATCACAAATTGGTTTCCTCAGGGGTTCAGCGGACGCTATGAAGCAAGCCACCAACCTCATAGCGGGCATGATCCGCGATCCTGAAGCTGATATACTGCAGCTTCTGCCGCGCGCTAAGCTGCCGCCCGCGCCGCCCAAACATACGCCGGCTAAGGTAACATATAACTAGCTCTAAATAGCAGTCGGGGCTTCACACATTATATAGATCAGGGGCGGCCAAACGGTATATGTATATCTTGTTTCATTTAAGATTTCAAGAAGTATGTAAGGAGCGGTGATACTGCAATGGTTAATGCCGTCTAGTCGTAAGGCGTGGGTTCGATCCCAGTCACGGGCCCGTACCAATGAATTTATTTCATGTATGGATTTTCTAAAATTGTTACTTACCTGACCCCACTATACCCGAGTGAGTTTCGAAAGAAGCCGTATTGCGTTGACTCCATACATAATGGGATAAGGGCAGGAAGATGATGATGAATAAGTATGTAATTTTCAAGACCTAATGTTAGTTAACAGTAGGTCTTGGGTCTAACCAAATTGGTCATCCTTGTTGTATGCAGATAATAACCATTTTTCCCCGTACAGCAGCCGGCGTCGGCCGCGCCCGCGCGCACGCCCCGCGCCCCCGCCAAGCACGCCGCGCCGCCCGCGCCGCCCCGCGCGCCGCCGCGCCTGCAAGCGCTCAGTGAGTTAAAAGAAACTCGTTCGAATTAGAAGTTAAAGAGGCTTTCTTCCGCTATTGTAACTAACAGAAGCTATATTCGTTAGCACTTGTTGAGCTTTGTGTTTATCCCACAGTGACGCCAACCACCGACAAGCGTCCGGCGAGCTCTCCAGCTGCCGGCAAGGCGCCCGCACTTACGTACACGGCAGCCATCGTGGGCCAGCGCGTCGCCAACACCTTCGCCGACAAGCTGTCCGCGCATGCCAAGCGCGTGCTCATGCAGGTAACGTGCCACATGGTGGCCATCGTGGGTCATCGCGTCACCAACGGCTACAGGCCATCGCAAACAATACACTTGATAAAATTTGGTGTCTTCAATGAGTGAGAACCTGTATAAATTCTGGAGTTTAAAGTAGTTTGTAAGTGATTCTATGCAAAGTGACTCTATATTCCCATTTATTTAATTTAGTGACACAATGTGCAATAAGTTGCGTTTCGCAGTCGTGGTCCAATCCAAGTAGTACAGAAAAGCTGAATAAATACTCACTTTTAGATCTACACACAGCTCTGGGCGTATTAAGACTCATATAAGAATACACTCGTGGTCCCTAAGCTGCATAATAGCAGTCAGTGATATTTAAACAGCTTAAGGGTAAATAAGTAAAACGCATAGTTCTAGAAAGAGCCAAGAGCAATATAAGAAAGTACTTGTGAAGTGTTATTGAGCTGACTCATTAAAGGGGCACAAGTTCTCATAATATTAAGCCAATAGACGCATAACGGGACACCTGTGGCCCATAATACATCTTAGCACTGAACATATTTACCGCTAAGCAGCCTTTATTTATCCATTGATACTGTCTGCATATAGCGGCAGTTTAAACGTTCACAAGATGCCTTATGGATATTTAGAGGTTCAGTATCTTACTATTATCCTATACTAGTATATCAAAATAAATGGCTTTAACTTTAACTCGTGAATCGCTTAACAGCTCTTTAATAAGTAATGGTTCACGCGTGAAACGCTTAACAGCCCTTTAATAAGTAATGGTTCACATGTGAAACACTAAGCAGTCCTTTGATAAATATAGGTTCACAAGTGAATCACTAATAACGGTTCACATAGCAGTTTAACATCAACCAAGGCTGCATACGGAGTTACATGTTCAATTTTACTTTGCTCTTGAACTGTTTCACAGTACACAGGTGAATCGCTCAACAGCCCTTTAATAAGTAATGGTTCACACGTGAAACGATTAACAGGTCTTTAATAAGTAATGGTTCACGCGTGAAACGCTTAACAGCCCTTTAATGAGTAATGGTTCACATGTGAAACACCAAGCAGTCCTTTGATGAATATAGGTTCACAAGTGAATCACTAAACAGCCCCATTTTATTGTGTTTAACCTGGAAATATTATAATTTACTTTACATTTTTTTATATGTTTTGTGCATGAATTACGAACCTATTAAATTAGGTTTTACTTCTTATATCGTAACAGTCTCTATTTATTTAATAGTTCTGTCCAAACTATTGAAAATTGTTAGGCCAATATTTTAAAACAAATATTTTCGTAGCGCACCAAAATTTTCTTAGATAATATACATATATAATGTCAGTAAACTTGCATTCCCAAACATTTTTCTGGTACTAATAAAGAAAACCGTTCCGTTCACTTAGGTACCAATAAATATATTATGAAACGACACCGCCATTAATATGGCGTTTACGTTTATGTTGTCACAAGTTACTATGGTCACTTTTCAATAATAAGTAAAATGAATATACAAAAATATTATTTTCTATAGTCACGCGTCACCAACAGGCCCATTGTGATACATTACTGTGATGTATGCGGGTAGGTAGCCTACCCGCGTTGAGATTAATAAAAGTCAGTCTCGAAATAACTGGTTGTTTAATTTGTACATCTCTGCATATTTATCACATTGGCGACGAGGATGGGATCCAAAACCAATTTTAAGGAGTTTGATGTACAAACGGGAAAGTGGGCCACCTATATTATACAGTTACGAGCGTGGTTTGACGTAAATGGAGTTGCACCAGACAAATACGCTAAGTATCTCGTGGCGGTCGTCGGGTCGGACATTTTGGATTTAATTATCGACTTGTGTTATCCAGAATTACCAGAATCTGTGCCGTTCCAAGAGATTGTAGACAAAATTCAAGCTCATTTGTCTCCCAAGAGGTCAGAGGTCGCGGAGCGTATAGTTTTTCGTAGCTGCAAGCAGGAAGCGGGGCAGTCGCTCAACGATTACTTGGCAAAATTACGTCGACTCGCAAAGGAATGCAACTTCACCAAACCGGAGTACTTGGAGGAAAACCTACGTGATCAGTTAGTGTACGGCTTACGCAGTGATACCATCAGATTCCGTCTGATGGCTGAAGAGAAGCTGACACTCGACCGTGCGACAAGGCTGGCGTTGTCGCTGGAGGCGGCTGAACGAGACTCGCGAGCCAGCAACGTGGTGGTGGCGTTAGGCGGCGAGAACGTGCACGCGGTGCACGCCGGCCCGGCCACGTCCACCTCGCGGGCCTGGGGCGCCGGCGGCGGCGGCAGCGGCGGCGCGCAAGCTCCGCACTCCAGGCGGGCCGGCAGCGGCGTCCGGGGGCAACGCGTTGGTTGCCGTGTGGTAGATGCGCGCGCACCCATCAACCAGGAAAGTGCAGTTTTGCAAACTCAGTGTGTTACGTATGCTCTCAAATAGGGCATATCGCCAAAGTGTGTAAAATGCGTCGGCAAGTAAACAACGTCGAAGTTGATCAGTATTGTTACCGTGATGACAATAATACCCATTACAGTGATGATTGCGATGATGATGTGCCGATATACGTCATCCAGGGCGATGGTGCGGATAACCGCCCCTGGTATAGGGATGTGATAATTAACGGGGCGAAGTTGAAAATGCAGTTAGACAGCGGATCTGCGGTGAGTGCTATCCCAGTGACCACATATAGAAAATGCTTTTCACATATTGACATTATACCTACATCAATAAAATTGCGTATGTTTAGTGGACAAAGTGTGCAACCGTTAGGTACAATTAAATGTTCCGTGTCATATAGGGATAAAATTGTAAATAATTTAGAGTTATTTGTAGTGAGCACGAAAGATAGCCCGGCATTGTTAGGTAGGCGGTGGATGACAGCGTTAGGCATAGAATGTACCCAAACAGATGCTATACCTACAATGTCGGTATCGGCGGTGCGCGCCAGCGCAGTTTGCACCGCAGCCGGGGTCAAGGACCGCGGGTTACGTCATAAGGAGGTGCTCGAACAACTTCAAGGTACGTACCCTAATGTTTTTTCCGCGGGAATAGGTACTTTTAATAAAGGTATGGTACATTTACGCGTGATAGACGGCGCAAAACCAGTTTATTGTAGACCGAGGCAGGTACCATATGCACTAAAAGATAAAATTGAGACAGAATTGCAACGTATGATAACTGAAGATATTATTTCACCAGTGGAGTCGAGTGATTGGGGAACTCCTGTGGTTCCAGTTATCAAACGCTCGGGAGAGGTACGTTTATGTGGCGATTTTAAAATAACATTAAATCCTGTTTTAGTCGATGACAAATATCCAGTGCCGCGCATAGACGATATTTTTGCTACTCTTCAGGGGGGGCAGTTGTATAGTAAAATTGATTTGTGTAGGGCTTATCAACAAATTAAGCTTACACCGGAGTCTAAAATGTTGTGTGTAATAGTTACACATAAAGGAAACTTTTGTTATAACAGATTACCGTTTGGAGTCAAGTGCGCAGTTAGCAAATTCCAGCGAATTTTAGAAAATTTACTAAAAATGAGGTATGTCGCGGTCTACCTTGACGATATTTTGGTCACCGGTGTAAACGATTCGGATCACTATAATACACTATTAAAAGTATTTAAGATATTGTCTGAGTCCGGGTTTAAAGTGGCACCGGAAAAATGTTATTTTTTTCAAAAAGCGGTTTCATATCTGGGATATGTCATAAATGCGACTGGCTTACACACAGAAATGGAAAAAGTTGATGCCATCGTCAACGCTCCGGTCCCAACCGATGTGTCACGCCTACGAGCGTTTCTGGGTTTGATTAATTATTATGGTAAGTTTTTACCTAATCTGAGTACACTATTGCACCCGTTGCATTATTTACTAAAGAAAGGTGTATCTTATGAATGGACTAAGGAGTGTAATTCTGCTTTTAATAATGTGAAACATTTGCTAGCTAGTCGACCAGTTCTGGTGCATTATAACCCGGAGTTAGAATTAAGGGTGTACTGTGACGCGTCTCCATACGGAGTGGGCGCAGTGCTGATGCAGCGCGCAGGCGCAGGCGGCGACGAGCGACCGGTCGCGCATGCCTCACGCGCACTCTCCACATCTGAGCGTAACTATGCACAAATATGCCGCGAAGGGCTCGCCATCATTTTTGCGGTGCAAAAATTCCATCACTACGTATTTGGTAGGCGATTCACACTGATAACAGATTGTAAGCCACTAGCCGCTATTCTTAGACCAGACAAAAGTATACCGCAGATGATCGCGGGCAGGCTACAGCGCTGGGCAATAATACTTTCAGGTTATGACTACACAATAGACTGCATCAAGTCGGAGGATAATTGTGTGGCAGATGGCCTGTCCAGGCTACCGAGAATGGAGGACCACATTAAAGAGACCGAGTCGTACGAATTTTTACATTTCATAGAAGAAGCAACTCCGTTAAATCACACGGACATAGCTGTGAGTAGCAGCAGAGACACAGCACTATCGACGTTACTACGGGTACTACGAGGTAATTGGGAATATTGTCAGGAGGCGGAGCTGCAGCCGTACTGGCGAGTGCGCGACTCGCTGAGTATCGAGCACGGCTGCGTAATGCGCGGGGCACGCGTGGTCGTGCCGCTGGCGCTGCGCGAGCGCGTGCTGAGAGCGCTGCACGACGCGCACCAGGGCGTGGTGCGCACGAAGGCATTCGCTCGCGGGTACGTCTGGTGGCCGGGCCTGGACGACGACATCGAACGCATGTGCCGAGAGTGCGAGACTTGCGCCATGGAGCGGCCGACGCCTCCACGGGCGACATTACATCCGTGGGCTTGGCCACAGCTACCTTGGTACAGAGTACACGTCGATTTTTTATCCCCGAGAGCACAATCATACTACTTTGTACTCGTGGACGCGCATTCAAAATGGCTAGAGGTAAGTCGAGTTAGCAGTACTGGAGCGTCGGTTACGATAGCTTGTCTACGAGAGATGTTCGCAAGATTTGGGAACCCACAGGAGCTTGTATCGGACAATGGGCCACCATTTTCTAGCAGAGAATTTGGTAATTATATGGATGTGTGTGCCATCAAACATATCTTAGTTTCACCATACAAACCGAGTAGTAACGGGGCGGCAGAAAACGCCGTAAATCTAGTAAAGGTTTGTCTGAGTAAAGCAGCACGGGATAAGCGCGATACCGATGTAGCTCTGCAGACGTTCTTAATGAGACACCGTTGTACGCCACATACCACTACAGGTCGTACTCCGTCAGAGCTGCTAATAAAAAGGACAATAAGAACGAATTTTGACCTTCTGCGCCCTGATCCTGCCGAACATGTCATGGCAGCTCAGCGTAGACAAATGGAGACACACACAAGGAGTAACCAAGGAACTCGCGAATTTACAGCAGGGGAAGAAGTATTATTTAAGAATTACGCAAACAATAAGTGTTATTGGAAAAAGGGTGTTATTGTGACTCGGCTGGGGGGGAGAGATTACATAAACGTCATATAGATCAACTATTCAAAGATCAGTCAATAAGCGCTAACCTAGGAGCTAGTGGACCTTACATTCCAGTTGTTTCTGAAATTGGTTTACCTATAGCCAATGGACAAATGAGCCCTGTCGGTGGAACAACAGCATCACCAGTCACTCAGGTACAGCGGCATGCTAACACAGTTGCGTCACCACGCCCAGGTTCCGCGAGTGAAGCTGACCTGGCGCCGCCGTCGCCGGTATCGATACCCACCACTAGTAATGTTATGGTAAATGCTAGGCCTAAACGCGATCGTCGTCCACCCCTTCGTTTTTTCATAGATTAAGTATATATATATAACTGACATATAATAATATTAGCATCCTAGCCTACCTAATCTAAGTTTTATACATCTTTATGGTTTTATTATATCTATAAGTGTATACCTTTAGTGAGATAGCTTGTCCATAACTATTGTTAAATAAGACTTTGTTTACCTTATTATTAGTTATTATTAACGTAAAGGATTATCCTTTAGATTAAGTGTGGGAGGATGTGATGTATGCGGGTAGGTAGCCTACCCGCGTTGAGATTAATAAAAGTCAGTCTCGAAATAACTGGTTGTTTAATTTGTACATCTCTGCATATTTATCACAATTACTTAGGTATTCAGCTGAATAAAGAGTAACATGGTCTCTTAACCAGTTGATATTCAGCTCTTACAACACCCGCTACCCCTTATAACTCTCTTAAATTTCTGATTCTGCGCTCTTAAGCAGCTTATGTGACATTAGAGCTGAATAATTTGTGCCCATTTAAGTGGTTTAAGGGCTGAATAAGCTCGGAATCAGCTTTTATGCAGCTTTCTTATACCACTTCAATGGCAATTGTAGTCCAATATTCAGTTGCTATACAGCCTCTTGTGCTACTTGGGAAGGTCATATATTCCGAAATATTTTTGTGAGTGTGTATTTCAATCAGTAATGTTTTTCGCAGACGTCCCCCGGCAGCCCGGCGCCCGAGTCCGCCCGCGCCGAGTCCGAGCCCAAGCCGGCACGCGCGCAGGACTCCCTGCAGGTATGTACACACCTGCCTGCCGCATTATGTACTTATTTATTTATTTATTGTTATTTTAGGAGGACTAACAGCGAAATTTATAGAACATATAAACAATGCTATGACTTAGAACTATGCTAATAATAAGTCCCCACAGATAGCTTTAATAACATTAGTTGGTGCAGGGGAATACATAAATTAAGTCGGTACAGTAAGATACAGTGCCAGACATATAAAAATTGCAAACAATATACGAAAAGAACTAAATGTGGACTAATTTGTCAGGATACACAGAAAAGAAAGACACTCAAGCGCAAAAGGTTAGGTTTTAGACCTATCACATCCCCGGTAAAGAGAACAAAATAAAATTTAAAGAATTTATACTTATTTAATGCCACCAAATTTATCATCTGAATATAATTATATGTATATATTTATTAATTTTATATAGATTTACGATTTAAAGTAGTCTGCATTCATTAAATGACGTATCGATGTCGGACTGGTACAGAATAAGTCCACATCAACAGTGAGTTTGTTGAACTCTCTGCAAGCTCACAGCAAGAACGAATCGTCTCGATAGTTTTATGTACTTGTTTACGAGCTCCGACAATTTCTGACAACGGTATATCATGGTTGTCACTCGTAGATAGATGCAAAGGTAATAACGAGCGGCGACCCGCTGATATTTTCACCGCTGGCAGTGCACGTGCAAGTAGGCTAATATCGCGCCTTGAGCGAATAATAGAACCCTGCCCATAGTCACCACGCTGGACAGGCGGGTTGGACACTAGTATAATTTTCGGACTATGATGATTATAATGCTGCTGCCCACTTTCCGGGAATCCTTAATCGCCACTTATAATACCCACGGGCAGACATGGCGTGGGCTATTGTACTAAAAACTAAACTAGGTAAATGCATGAACGTATAAAGAACAATGGACTTAATGTTGTCAATGTACAGGTTGAAGCACCGTAATGGCGGCGCGTTGCGAATGTATGCGTATTTTCTAGTAGGCGCCGAGCTTTTGTATGTGTGGGTGGATAACGCGTCAATACACATCCCTACTCCATGGAATATCGTTACCGAGCTTACTGTGAATGCCTCACTCTGTGTATTGACAATACTTTGTCCGTTATTCTTTATACGTTCATGGGAAAATGTGACAAAGAGGCTTTATAAATAACATAAACACTGTCGTATTCTTCTAAAAAAAACAATATTCCGTTTCCTATTATTTGTACGTGATAGTGAATTGTACCCTAATTGCAGCTGAGCCCCGACAACTCGAGCAACTGGAGCGCCGGAGAGGACGCGACCCCCGTCAACCCCACCACCGCGCTACACATCAACACCACCCCACAGGTATGGCCTGTCCACTGAAGAAAACATCCATGACAAATGTATGCCGGGTAGTAAAGCAATAATTTGGGATGGATCAGCTAAATATCAGCTAGCCGCACTGGACTCGGTGGAAAAACGGACAATGAAACTTATTGGAGATGAAACCGTAGAAAATTCGAAACTCCAAGACCTGACCCACCACCGTAAAATTGCTGCCTTGTTAGTGTTTTACAGGATACACTTTGGAGAGTGTGCGTGGGAACTTCACAATACAGTTCCACCAGCCCCTTTTCACCATCGGGATACTAGACGCAGACTAGCGTATCACCCTTATGTTGTTGATATCCCACCCATCCGCACCAAACGTTATGCTAACTCGTTTGTAATGCGAACGGCTAAGAAGTGGAATGCACTTCCTGTCGATGTATTTCCCGAGCACTACAACATTGGTCTCTTCAAAGCTAGAGTGAATAGGCACTTTCTAGGCAAACATGTACCACCCTAGGCCGCATATTGCTTAACATCAGACACGATGGCGGTCTAATGTTTGCCTAGCTAATTGTAAAAAAAACGAGCATCTGCCCTATTCTTAACCGCGGTTTATTGATAAATCTAGAAATTATATCACTATTAAGAGCTTTAATATAACATAATATAACAGGGAGGGCAGTTTCATTTTGTTTTATTCTGGGTTAAAGTTACCCGATGTTAAGGTAAATGAATGTAGTGAGTAATGTTTTAAAATGGTTTGGAACATGAAAGTAGTCTGACAAAGACAGTGTACAACAGAATAGTGGAGGGAAAGGTTGGAAGGGGAAAACCTCGTCAGTCTTTCTCTACACAAATCAGAGAAATAGAGGTTGGTCAGATCAAGAGTACCCTAAACCGTCACTACATATTCATATACATTTACAAACATCATGGAATAAGTAACGAGAGAAAATATTGGTTAGCTGTATTTAAAACGTTATCTTCTTCCTTTCTAGGCTGGTTCAAGCGGTACACAGGAGTACTCACTATTCGTAAAGGACATGCCGCCTCCGGGCCTGGCCACCGGGGATGCCCCACAGGTATGTAAACTTACTCACATATTTCTCGATAACAGCTACATTTATTTGCTGTTGAATATTATTATGGACAACTTTTGTCGTCAAACGACTTCAGCAACTGCTAACCATTTTGTTGATGTCAGAGTTGGAAAAGGTGAAATATAATAAAAAATCTTCTAGGATGTTTGTACTTTGAAACCACGACTGTAATCTCGCACTTTCGACTCGTGCATATAAACACGTATCTTGCTGCGACGCGGCATTATTCACACGTCGTGTTTTCTAGATGTGTTTATTTGTAACATTTTGTGTTTATGTGTGGGAGCGTGTCAAAACACTTCTTATCTCGTAGACTGTCGTATTTTCTAGATGCTCCTGTTTATAACATTTTGTGTGTTGTCCCTAGGTGGATGCAAGCAAGGCGCCCGGATACCGCGGCGGGGGCTGCTCGCCCTGCTCGCGCACGTCGTCGCACGGCTCCACACCGCCGCCCGCGCCGCCACCGCCGCCCTACCTGCCGCCCGCCATGGGTACGTACTGCCGCGGCGGGGGCGGCTCGCCCTGCTCGCGCACGTCGTCGCACGGCTCCACACCGCCGCCCTACCTGCCGCCCGCCATGGGTACGTACTGCCGCGGCGGGGGCGGCTCGCCCTGCTCGCGCACGTCGTCGCACGGCTCCACACCGCCGCCCTACCTGCCGCCCGCCATGGGTACGTACTGCCGCGGCGGGGGCGGCTCGCCCTGCTCGCGCACGTCGTCGCACGGCTCCACACCGCCGCCCTACCTGCCGCCCGCCATGGGTACGTACTGCCGCGGCGGGGGCGGCTCGCCCTGCTCGCGCACGTCGTCGCACGGCTCCACACCGCCGCCCTACCTGCCGCCCGCCATGGGTACGTACTGCCGCGGCGGGGGCGGCTCGCCCTGCTCGCGCACGTCGTCGCACGGCTCCACACCGCCGCCCTACCTGCCGCCCGCCATGGGTACGTACTGCCGCGGCGGGGGCGGCTCGCCCTGCTCGCGCACGTCGTCGCACGGCTCCACACCGCCGCCCTACCTGCCGCCCGCCATGGGTACGTACTGCCGCGGCGGGGGCGGCTCGCCCTGCTCGCGCACGTCGTCGCACGGCTCCACACCGCCGCCCTACCTGCCGCCCGCCATGGGTACGTACTGCCGCGGCGGGGGCGGCTCGCCCTGCTCGCGCACGTCGTCGCACGGCTCCACACCGCCGCCCTACCTGCCGCCCGCCATGGGTACGTACTGCCGCGGCGGGGGCGGCTCGCCCTGCTCGCGCACGTCGTCGCACGGCTCCACACCGCCGCCCTACCTGCCGCCCGCCATGGGTACGTACTGCCGCGGCGGGGGCGGCTCGCCCTGCTCGCGCACGTCGTCGCACGGCTCCACACCGCCGCCCTACCTGCCGCCCGCCATGGGTACGTACTGCCGCGGCGGGGGCGGCTCGCCCTGCTCGCGCACGTCGTCGCACGGCTCCACACCGCCGCCCTACCTGCCGCCCGCCATGGGTACGTACTGCCGCGGCGGGGGCGGCTCGCCCTGCTCGCGCACGTCGTCGCACGGCTCCACACCGCCGCCCTACCTGCCGCCCGCCATGGGTACGTACTGCCGCGGCGGGGGCGGCTGGATCGCATTGGAATGTGGTTTTGTTTTGCGTCCGACAGGTGGCTCCGCTATACATATTAACGTTATAAACGCTTTAAATGTACTTGTACTATTGAAATATAATTTCAACTAATCGACAAGCGTCCTACGCTAAATTTAAAGGCAACCCGCCCACTGATTGCCTAACTTGCAAAGGAAAACGGTAGCAATGCGACAGTGATAAATATAAGTTTGTGACTTCGCGGGATGAGTTCAAAGCGTAGTCCGTCCTTCCACGTCCTAAACAATATTTGTTGCATTGGTATCACTCTGCTTCTGCAAACTACGTAATCCGTGTTCCGGTCCTTTATGTGTCTGGCTCAATGATTAATGTTTATTTTCATTACAGGTAACACCGTAAACCCTATGGACATGAGTGGATTATCCCGGAATGGACCTATCTATCAAGACAACTCCAGAAATGGACACAGCATGATGGTATGTAACTTTAAAAATAACAAATTATATATCTGGCATAGTGTAAAACTTGGATATTTAATCTATTGTTGTAAGTTTTTTTTTGTAACGGTTTTCATTTTAAGGTACAAGTAACATAAAAAAATTACAATCAACAAATAAATTTTTGTATGCTTTCATGTGATCAGAATTTGAACAACATGTAAGACGCCATTCAATTATTACATAAGACGATTTAAGTCGACCATATCTTATTTTTCTGACAAAGGGGTCAGCCTATTCTTATATTTTTCCTTATAATATGGTGGGAGGGGGTAAAAATAGCAAAGATAGTGTTACGTAATAAACGAATGGCGCCTAACTAGACACAGCCTAATAGCTATAATAATAATATAATATAATAATAATAATGTGATGTCGTGGTGCAGCAGCAGGTGCCTATAGGCGGGCACCTGCACGGAGCTCGCTCTGCGCTGGGCCTGGCGTACCGTGTGGAGAACGTGTCGCGCCTCAACCCGCGCGCGCCCGACTTCGCACACCGCGCGCCGATACAACCGCCGATACAGCCGCCGATTCAACCGCCGATTCAGGCGCCTATACAGCCGCCGCAGGTACGTCAGTTACCCTTGCAGCCTTGCGGAGGCATGGATATGCAGCCGCCGATACAGTCCCCGGAGTTAAGATACAATTTCGAAGAAGCATTAAACATTAGCACACTCGTAATTGAAAGATGTGATATATTATTTCTATTACATTCCTAGTAATAAGAGCGTCAAACTTGCAGATTTGACAATTACGTCATTTCCATAAAACTTTCAAGTCCTACAACCATTATTTCGCATATAGAAGTAGTCGTTTCTCCGGCTCTAAACTATCTCTGAGCTGTTTTCACAGGGATATTTTTGTGCTGTATTGCTATGTGTATATAAGTTTGTTAATGTTAATTAGTATCCTATACAGTACGCAGTACGGTAACTACATTGACGTAATCGATATGCTAATGTTAAGTTGTCCCCACAGCAGCAAATGTTCCCGGTGGGCGCGGCGGGCTCTCTGAACAACCTACTGATGTATCAACACAAGCAGCCCTCGCCTCACATGCCATTCCAGGTATGCTATTGTTTTAAGTGTACCTATATACAGGGTGATTTTTGGTCGTCAACGTTCCCGAAAACTACGGAATCTCCTCGTCATCACGATCATATTTCTTCATGGAAGCATACCTGGGAAGTGTCTGGTTTCCAAAATATTAGGGTCCAAAGTTGAGTAAATAGACTGCGTTTTTCTGCATAAATGCACATAGACGCGTGTAGCAAGATTTTTTCACGAAAAATAGTTAATATCTGTCTATAAAAAAGTACAACATAAACACTAGACACTATAAATTTCGCCCGATCAAGTAATTTAAAAAATCCTAACATTTTTTTTGGCATAAACTTACTTTATTTGATGTATAGAGTACGTACCCTTCGTTAACGGTGGCCACAAAAAAACACCCTGTATTATAAGGCGTTTTTGACACTCACCCAAGAGACAAATCTCACTGAAGAGTGAAGGATTGAGTTGATTAGGGCCCAGGGTGATACGAGGGCTGTTTGATAAGTCCTTTTAAAAACTATTTGTAAAACCTTTTTTCTGGTAAATGGCGTTAACACTGGCAGGCACAATCTTTCAAATGAAGACTGTCAAAAATTCAGCAAAAAAAAAACAAGTTTTTGTCAGTATAACCATTGTTTAACTGTGATCACTCGTAAATATTCAACAACTATGGAAAAAACTGAATTTCGTGCCGTTATAAAACATTTTTTTATGAAGGGTTGCAGTGCTGCCACAATAAAAACTGAACTTGATTCTGTTCATGGCACTAACGCACCAACGTTGCAGACTGTTTATAACTGGATAAATGATTTTAAACGTGGTCGGTCAAGCACATCTGATGCTCCACGCTCTGGTCGCCCAATCGAAGTCACTACTGAGGATGTTGTTGAAGAAGTCCATAATATTGTACTCGACGACCGCACAGGCATCTCCACTGAGCGAGTACATAAAATCCTGCATGAAGATTTGGGTATGACAAAGCTGTCTGCACGATGGGTGCCACGTTTGTTGACAATCGAACAAAAACACGAAAGAAAGCGAATTTCAAAACTGTGTTTGGATATGATGAAGCGTAATCCTCGGAATTTTTTGAGTCGATTTGTCACTGTGGACGAAACTTGGGTCCATCATTATACACCTGAATCAAAACAGCAATCAAAACAATGGATGGCGACTGGTGAACGTGCCCCAAAGAAGGCCAAGACTGTTTTGTCGGCTGGAAAGGTCATGGCGACAGTCTTCTGGGATGGCGAAGGAATCATTATGATTGATTACTTGGAAAAGGGAAAGACTATCACTGGCCGTTATTACGCAGAGTTATTGGACCGTTTTAATGCCGAATTGTTGGAAAAACGACCAAAATTGTCCCCCAAGAAAGTCCTCTTTCATCAAGACAATGCCCCAGTGCACACGTCAACTATTGCAATGGCCAAAATCCACGAGTTGGGCTTCGAACTGGTTCCGCATGCTCCGTATTCGCCGGATCTAGCTCCGTACGATTATTACCTATTCCCAAATCTGAAAAGATGGCTTGGAGGGCAAAAATTTTTGACAAATGAGGACTGCATCGCTGGTGTAAACGCCTATTTTGAAGACCTCGACAAAACGTATTTTTTGGAGGGGATAAAAAAATTGGAAACTCGCTGGAACAAGTGTTTGGCCCTCAAAGGAGACTATGTTGAGAAATAAATGTAAATTGTTTAAAAAAAATAAAAAAAATTACTTTTTAAAACGACTTATCAAACAGCCCTCGTAGATCATTTCAAAAAAGTGAATTAATTGGATAGCAATTGGTGTGCCATTTATTTTACATTGGTAGAATACGATATATGATTTATAGTTTTGGGACTTAACCGCGAAGGAGCGTCTACTTGTCTGTAGACGACACTCGGAAGGACTGTTATGTTAAGTCAGATTGTCAAAACCAAACTAGTGGTGACCTTGTATTCGAGCACACTTCGAGTGTTAGCTCCACGTTTGCCTACAAGCTTCACGTCCTTGTCTCTGCAAGCCGTATGCTAACCCCCTCGTGTGTGCCAGGCGGCGGGCGAGCGCGGGCTGGGTGGCGTGGGCTGGGGGGAGGAGGAGGAACGCAAGCCACGCCCCATCGGCACCGAGCGCGCCTGGAAGCTCAACGCGCCCGACGAGTGGCGCGCCGACCGCGACCGGTACCAGGTCAGTGTGTGCGGGGGGGGGGGCAAGCCACGCCCCAATTGCACCGAGCGCACTTTGTACACTTAACAATGAACCATTAATCAGTGGGGCAAGTACGAACCTCTCAAACAATTTATAACGCTATGGTCACATAGACAAATCTCATAGACTTTGCTTGACCCAAGCAAAGTTATCGTTGCTTTGATATCCATCAATAATGACAGGCCGTCTAATGACATAGGCTGCATAGCACTGCATCCATCGCAACGTAACACATTTGATGAGCATACCTTTATGAGGCGACAAATAGTGCCTTACCCCCAAGACCTTCCAACGACTCGGTGTATTAACCTGCCGCATCTCCCACAGGGCCCGTCGCACGGCGGCCTGGGCGGCGTGGCGGGCGCGGGCGGGCTGGACGCATTCGGCGCTGCCGGGGCCGCGGGCCTGTCGCTGCTGCACCTGCAGTACATGCCGCCCGAGCCGCCGCCGCAGGACCCGCCGCAGGTACGCGCCGCACCCGGCTTAGCTAGGGCTTCCACGCGGACACACCAGTGACTATACCCGGCTTAGCTAGGGCTTCCACGCGGACACACCAGTGACTATACCCGGCTTAGCTAGGGCTTCCACGCGGACACACCAGTGACTATATATACGAGTAGGTATATCCGCCCCTGATTACCTAATTTGCAATAACAAAGCCAAAGAGCTTGGATATTTTATCGCGTCAAATCTGATACTAGCTCAATATTGAGCGTACTTTCGCGTAACAGGGTCGCGTGAATAATGCAAGCTTAGCGAGAATCTGACATCAAGCCACATAAAAGCCTTCGGCAATTGGCACATGCTGTGCTCTATGTTCCATGAAGGTTTTTTTTTGTAGGATAATACCACTGAGTCACCTGATTAAATTAAAGACGCAGTCGAAGGTGGTGCACTTAAATTATACCAATCAGTATAAACAGACTGTTCTACATAACTACCTATACTCGTACCTAGTGTAATGTATTGTTTTCGTTTGGTTCGCAGACTTGGAGCAAATGGACTCACTAGTGTGAGCCGCCTAGAGCTGCCTTACGCCGGCCCCGCGCCTCGACGACACTATATACTATGTAACCACGGAAACGGTGTAGATATTAGTGAGAAAGATTATATTATACAGATTATCTATATACATAATAGAGAAAATGTCCTATCGAGAAGAGAACTACTTATACTGTACGATCGACTGAAGTGAGCATTAAACGATTCATTATGATGAAACTCGTGAGGGGAGCCGGATGTAGTTTTATTTGTAAACTGCCGCGCGTTAGACAAATTTATAGTTATGTTCGTTTGTAGTACGTACTGTATGCATTAGGTAGCTTGGAATGTGATTCCGATGCCGCTCACGTTATGTTTGCGTTGCCTTGGCCGGCCGCCGCGCCGACGACTATATTATACATATTTTACACTATATTATGGCATAATACGATATTAATTTGAACGATTGATTGATTACGTCCGCGAACTGAGGCGGATTTATAAACGTGTATTAATAAATTTGCTTGTACATGAAGATTAAATATCATATATTGATGCACTGTATCCACTGGTGTTTTTAATAATACCACCTGTTTTTCAATTTTTTTTTAAATAGGTATATTTGGGTAATGTGTATATTTTAAGTAAATTATTATGAGGACTTGCTTTGTCTCGAATATGATTAAAGGCAAATGTACGGTAAGTTCTAGGCGAATAAACCGTTGACAAAATGTTTGAGTGTGTTTTTGAGTAGGGACTGCAGTAGCCAGTCTATCCTAACAAGTCGCTGAAACCTTCGGAAAGTATGTAAGTGTGATTCGTGACTATCTCCTGCCTTTTGGAGCCAATTTTTTTTATTTTATCCCGAAGGAAAGGCAAGGGGAACTAAGCCCATACGGCCATTGTCTTTAGTAAATGATTTCTGAATTTATGATGGATGATAATGATGATGATGAATGGAAACGTCGGGAAAATCCTCAAGAACAAGTGTAAAGTTCTTTTGGAGCCAAGAATTCTTTTCTCAAAATCAGATGATTCATGTCCCTACATGGATGTATTCGCTACTGGTTATCTTGACTGTGGGTGACAAAAGATATGTCATACGCACTCACTAAGGGTGATTGCGTCGACGGCATTCATTTCTTTTTCCAAATATAGAGACCAAAGTAAGAATAACATTGGCAAGTCGGGCTATCGCAGAATCTTATGAGACAACGTGAGCATAGAGGAGCACTGTGGCGACCATCATTCCAAAGTTTTTTCTGGCATAGTTGCGGGAGTATCTACTGCTCCAGCCAATATAGTGACAGTATGTAGCGAAACACTTTGTTATAAATTCTTTATAGGAACTTCCAATATGTAACGCTAGTCGAAAAAAAGGTCATGCATAGTATTATATCTGTGATCATACCGATTAACTAAACCACTTGAGAATATGACATATTGCGAATTACTTCGCTGGTATTTTTTGTATAAAATGTTGATGTTTTATTTAAATTCATTATACGGCCATAAAAGCGTGTCGCTAAGTAGCTACTTATGTAGGAAATACATGTGATGTTCATATAAAAAAAATCCCGTTAAGTATAAATAATATGTATTTATTCCACAAACAAAGTTTGTTACAAACATCTCGAGATTCGCAATTTGCTATTTGTTTTTCCACTTACCCAAATACCTAAAATATATTCACAACTATACATAATAATATCTTAACTATAAAAATAAATGCTGGTATATAAAACATAATCTTTCAAACAATGCAAGGGCGTTCTAAACAGGACTAGTCTAATAGCTGCACTAGTTACGTAATGATAATAACAAAAAAATCTGTTACTAAAGTTTCATCTCTATGTATGCCAATTTATTCTCGTCGTAATAATATGCAGTCTCATAAATGATTTATTGGAAAAGCTTATGATTAAAAGGTTCAAAGAATAATTAAAATATATTTATACTAAAGTAGGTATGTAACAATCGAATAACGCTTAACCCTTAAATTTTTTAATTTACAAGTCTTGAGAATTATTGATATGTGAAAGACATAAACCAAAAATAGAAAAAGATGTATCCTATTAACAACTACAGAATCTCTTAAATCTCTTCACTGGGTTCAAAGTTTAATTTGTGTATTTATCCTCATAAATAAAATGTTATATGGCGGATCCAATGATAAATCAGTTCTAGTATGTACAGGTATTTTGATTAACTTTTCTAACTTAAATGCTAAATTTCAATCACCATACGTAGGACGCACTTGCAATGTTACAAAATAAAATATCTACAGTTCATTATGACGCTCAAGTATGCGACTTTCGAGATTCGCGTGAATCTTCTCAACTTTACGCGTGTGCTTCTTTATCATCTGCTGTTGTTCGTCGAAGTGGTCCATCTTGTTACCGGCCGCTGCCACCTGAGAACCGACATGTGTAAGTATTAAAGGCCCGTGGCAAATTCATCGGATGCCCCCGTTAATAATGTTGGGAGCATTCTCCTTTGACTGGAGACCCGCCCCCTGATTACGTAAAAGCAATAGCAAAGCCGAAGCAAAGCGATAGCGAAAATTGTACAATATACGCCTTGAAATGTATATGTCGTGGCCATATCGTAGAATTGATCATTTCATGAAATGGTCGAGCATTTCATGAAATGGTCGCATTTCATGAAAAGTTCAACTGTCTATTGGCCACATCATGATATGGTTTGGGCAGATCGATGATTAAAAATCGTTTCTCGATATGGGCAACTAAACGCCCGATCATTTCATGAAGTGGTCAAGATTATTGATCATATCGTAAAATAGTTACATGAATCACCGGTAGAGGCGCTGCGCGCGTTTTATTTATGTGTGAAGATGGCGGATTTTTCTTTTTAGGTTATAAAACAAATTAAAGAGAGTAGGGTGACTATGCAGAAGAAGTTCACGGATAGTGTGTTATATTGTATAATGTATATTAGATTGATTAATGGTGGTTTATAATAATATTGTTAAACAAAAACCTTAGATTACGATAGGTTAGGTTAGGTTAGACTATGACAAATGACGCACGAGCCGAGCGAGCGGAGCGAGCGTGCCCAGGCAGCGTCCGGCGATGTGCCAGATGCGAATCGCTTTTGTAAAGTCTTTTATGTTTTTAAATATTATATTGTGAAAATTCACATAAATAATAGCAAAAAAAATCATACCATCATACCTTATGGTATACTTATATATGGTGTACGGTATATATTATTTATATGAGGCCACCAGAACCAGAGTGGCCCAAATACAAAATACGAATATGTGGATATATGCCAAAATACTATGCTCTATTAATATTTTAATAAGAATCAAGATGCCACAACATATTTTTTTTATGTCATCTATGATTGTTTACTGAAATTACCTTTGAGCCACTCTGGCTTTGAGCTTGGGGGTTTGAAAGGGGCATTGTCGTGCTTAACTAATATTTTCACAAATTGTGGTTTAGGCCACTCTGGTTCTGGTGGCCTCATATAAGCTCTTACCACATTCGGATTTTATGGACACCCTGTTAATACGATTTGGCCAAACGTGGATGACAAAATCGTGAAATGTAGACGATTTAACGATCTGGTCAAATTGAATTGGCCACTTCATGAAATGCGACCACTTCATGAAATGCTCGACCATTTCATGAAATGATCAATTTAACAATATGGCCACGACATATATACCGTTGCTTAGTACCCACGACACAAGACCTTAGGGATCTTAATGTGGGACTAGGTTAATGTGTTGTGTAGTAACATTTATTATTATTATTAAATGTCAAAGTTCCTTTGAAATTCATTTTACATAATACGAATTTGACAAGCAATCAGCGATTTTTGTACAATTTTCGCTATCGCTTTGCTTTTGCTAGTTAGGTAATAAGGGGGCCAGAACATTTTGCCGGCATGCCAACCTGTAGCTACGCCCCTGCCCGCAGGCTGATTACAAGATGAGTCGGTATACACTGGCTCTATCTATAAAAGGATCGTGACAGTGTTTGAAATACCTAGGTATAGAATGTGAATAATGGGCTAAATGTTACATATGGATTTTTATGTAATTCTCTTAATTTCTTTCATGATGTGATATTACTATTCTTGTCGAGTTTGATTATATGGAGGCTGGGGCTACAACAATTAAGGCAGAATATGCAACAAAAAATGGTAAAGCAAAACAAAAGTCAACCTTGCCATGATGCTTCTCAACATTATTTACATGATCAGCGTGCAGCGTGCGCAGCTTCAGCAGCCGCGACTCGTAATGCTGCAGCTCCACCTGACAAACACGTCATGTATTAGTTAATCACTTTCATTTTCCGGGGTGAACACCCTCCCTCCCGCTTTGTCACTTGTCCGTCGATCCGTTGAAAGGTTACGTGCGGCGACGCAACGCTTTAATGAGGTATATCTATGCATATAATAAAAATTTAACAGATCGCTGTCTGTACATGGAAGATATATGAGAAAAAATATTATAGGAGACCTTTATCAACGCAATAGAACATAAAACGATGATTTTTTAAATTTTTGTCTGCACGCTGATCTCAGAGACGGCTGGACCAATTTCGATGCAGTTTTCAGGAATATATTGTGACAGGTGCCATTTAACATATAGTCTACTTTTTATACCGAATATGTAATTTCGACATTTTGTTTTTTCTGTAGTCCACGCGGACGGATTCACGGGCGTCCACTAGTTACAAAATATAATGAAAACCGGCATAACATTACATACAATCAAAATGGGCAATATTATTTGTGAGATTTACATTAACCTTAGCTAATTAAGGCTGAATTTGGAGTTATGCGAGAGTATGGCCCTAGAACGTAGACGTTCGTTTCACAGCCACCAGGAGCGTGCAAGGTATGGGACAATCCGCGTCGCTGTGTCGGTCGTGAAAGGTATGGGACAATCCGCGTCGCTGTGTCGCCACACAGGAATTATTTAGAAACCCATGGACCCGCAATCACAACGACTCAGTTCTAATACTTATAAGAAAGTCCATTTAAATTTTCTTGGTTATATTTATACATCATCATCATCAGCCTATTGCAGTCCACTGCTGGACGTAGGCCTCCCCCAGTGTACGCCACATGTCTCGATCTCCCGTTTTTGCCATCCAGGCGCTACGCTTGCAGAGGCGCGGTCTCCATTCGAGAACCCGTTTACTCCACCATCCATCGGTTCTACGACAGATGTGGCCGGCCCACTGCCACTTCAGTCTGCTACATTTCGAGACTATGTCTGTCGCTTTGTCATTTATACATGCATAATCGAAATTCTTATACTTCTCGAAATTACTTCAAGTTTAAAACTGGTTGAGGATTTTTATAATATAACTTTTCAGGTCAACATAGCTCTGAAACCAGCCTGACTTGTTAAATAAATAAAATCGAGCTCTCTACCTTCAATGAGTCCAGTTCATCTACTGTGAAGTTAGATGCTGCTGCCATTCTCCATAAACCTTGCACCTTTGGTTCAATGAATTCTTTATTATTAGGACCTGTAAATAGATATCATGCTATAGGATAATAATTAATATGAAACTTAATAACAATAACTTAGCACTATACTAATGTCCATGACAACTTATATACCTTTAGCAGTAATTCTGTTTAATCTATCAAATCCATCTCGAAGGCTCCTATGCTTTTCTCTGACTAAATTTGCCTTATCCATGTGCACTTTATGCTTATTTATTTCGTTTGTATCCAGTTGTTCTTTTATTTCATTAAAATCTTCCAATTCTTCATCATTTATTGCATCTAAAAAACAGTGTTTTAAGACAGGGTGTATTTAAAAAAAATATCTACCATATTCTGATATTATATGATATTCTGCTGTACTAAATAGTGATTAATTATATAACCTACCTTATTTTTCTCAGTTAGTACTTAGAGTGGGTACATAATAGATTCACAGAAGCACAGTTCAGATCTGCATAATGTTCTAAAATGCTACTTACTTTTGTAACCATCATCTTTCCCTTCCCCCGCATTATCAAGCAGTTCATAATACTGATCTATTTTGTCTTGGTGATGCCTAAATTCCTCTTTTAAAGCTGCCAACTCTTCACTTGTGAACCCCGAGGCTTCTGCTTTAGCCCAAAGTTGATTCAATTTCTTATCTTTGAACAGACTTTTATTTATATGAGCTTCAAGTTTATAACTCTAAAAGAAAATGTTAATACACTTTATAAAATTACCAAGCTACTTAGTAAAAATAAATCTTTCAATTCACATACAGGTTTTCTGTATATCTGAATTGATTATATATTTTCTTTAACATTTTGTCAGTTTATCAGAGGTATTGTTAATTTACTATAACAATGTGATAAATTCAAATCAATAGATCATAGGTTGGTTGTTATTTGAGAAACCAGTGGTCAATCCTTTAACCAAGATATAACAACCACAATTTTGTGAAGTGGGTGGATAAATAAAGGATGTGGTCGTCCTTGGCGCCAAAATATGCTTAGGGTTGCGGGCCTTGGGGCAACCGAAAGAAGAGGAAGGAGAAGAAAAGGAAGGAAGAAACGAGATCCCTCTAAAACTATAACTTGTGTTATCAATAAGTAAATTATTAAATAAATAGTGTGAGGATAATGAGAACCAAGATTACAACTTACATCCATATCCTTATGTTTTCCATTTATGTTGTCTTCAAAATGCTCTCGGAGACCATAGTTTGACATTATACTAGTAAGTTTACGTCTTAATTCTGCTTCTCTGAAACCATCTTTATCTCCACCTTCACTTTTAACTCTTTTAAAAGTAATTTCTTCCTTATCTTGGATCATAAGATCACTATACAAAGATTTCAACTTGGGTTCTGTGAGACGCTGGGAAAAATATATTTTTTAATAAAATAACATAAGAAATTACATTTTTTATCATGCGTAGGATAGAAGGAGAATAAATCAATATTCATTTTAGCCAGTAAAACTACCTTTTTTATAAATGGGTATTGAATTACTTTGTTGGCCGTGTGGTGCCGGCAGAGTAGAATAATAATTCGTACCACCCCATGTCTGCCCGTTGGTATCGTACGAAGCGATTAAGGGTCTCCGGGAGGTGGGCAGCAGCGCCTCCCATGTTGACAACATAGTCCAAAATACAAACTGTGGTTACCAACCAGCGTGCCCAGTGTAGTGACTATAGGCAAATACCCCCTATGACAGTCTTGTGGCGGGCCTTGGGGAAGCCTACGTCCAGCAGTGGACTGCAATAGGCTGATGATGATGATTGAATTACTTTACCTGTTGAGCTTTAACCCAGAGCATGTTGAGTTTATTCATGCGAAATGGTTTTTCCAGTTTTCTAAAGTCGTTTGCATTTCGAGAATATTTATTTTCATAACATGAAATGCTGGTTATCAACATAAATATAACGACATCTACCAGAAGCCTCCTCTTTAAAAAAATCTCCATAATTTTAGACAGTAAAGGTAAAATGTAAGTTAGGTAGATACAAGGAAATTAAAAAGCGATTGTCTAAATATACTATTGCAGTCTATAAACTCGCACTTCAACTTATAATTATAAGATTTAAGATATGTAGGCACCTATGTAATTAAAACCCCCAAAAATCATGCCAAAAAACTATTTTTTTTTTAATGTTTAGTTTATCCCGAAGGAAAGGCAAGGGGAACTAAACCCATACAGCCATTGTCTTTAGTAAATTATTTCTGAATTTATGATGGATGATAATGATGATGATGAATGGAAACGTCGGGAAAATCCTCAAAAATGAGTGTCAAAGAAACAACTTACATGAGCCCATGAAGAGATCGTATTCCGACTAAAGTTCCGTTCCCTTCCAGCTTTTCCCTCCGAATCCGATGGGTTTGATAGGGTTTGATCTTTGACTTTGATGCATAGACCACAGATTAAGTAGAGGCATAGACATACCTAGCGTTGTGTTTTTATTCTCAAATTCTCTATTTTATCTATTCGGCGGAAAAAGCTGGAAGGGTGCAGGTTTTATTTTCTCGTGAGAATCAAAAATTATTTGTAAATGGCTTGCATGTGTCCGTAAAGTGATGTTTTCTGGTAGATAAGTTATATTTTGATTACTTTTGATGTGAATCTAGTGCGTGTGCATGGTTTTATATGCAAGTAAGCTGAGTAAAACTTGAACCGGAATACGATCTCTTCATGAGCCCATATAAGTTGTTTCTGCAATTATTTTAAATTTTGACTACTTTACACTTGTTCTTGAGGATTTTCCCGACGTTTCCATTCATCATCATCATTATTATCCATCATAAATTCAGAAATCACTTTACTAAAGACAATGGCTGTATGGGCTTAGTTCCCCTTGCCTTTCCTTCGGGATAAACTAAACAAAAAAAAATGCTAGGCGGCGAGACATTTTCTTGACATTTTCACACATTTTGTTTCGATTTCGTAGAATTTAGTTTCGGTTGTTGGTGACTGGTGCTGAGTTGTGTGCTGCTGTATCATTGGTACTGTGTGTGCAAGTGCTAAAGCATAAGTTCATTCTCGGATACGAGTCAAATATAAAGCAAGATATTTCCTCAGCAAGGAAAAAGTGGTCGGCTGGCTGTGGCTCTCTCCATTTCTGTTGGCTAAATGAATGTGATGTAGAAGAAGTTTATTCTTCAGAAAAGTTAGTCTGATCCGGACAGAAAACTACCATAAAATTGTGATTTATTAGGAATACAATTTTGTTTGTTCTTATTTCACTGGCAACAGATTGGACAGCCGATGTGTTGGCGACGCACTCACCATCGTAATAGTGGTGGAAGCTTCTAAAGCTAAGTTCATACCATAGTAACAAACAAGCAGTGGTCTTCCCCACCTATCTGGAACTGCATCCGCGCCCGGGCGGGACACGTACAGATCGTCTGACCGGTGGCCGTTACTTTCTCTCGCCGATGTGTTACCGAGTCGATTACAACACGTCGTTGTGAGGACATGTTTCATGATTTTTGTAGTTAAACGGTTGGATCGTGCAGTGTTGAGGGACGGTATTGACGTTAGTGTGTAATGTGCTTGAAGCTGAAGTGATGGTGGAACGCGAGGGTGGACGTCGAGGCAGTGGCGGCGGCGGCTGCGGCTGGGGCGGAGGGATGCTGGGGCGCCTGTCTCTGCGGCGGCTGCTGCTTGACAGCCCTTTGGTTGGCAGAAGGCTTGCTCATACAGGTATGCTTTCCTGACATACTTACTGCTTATGACTATGTAAAGAGTACTGAATCTATGTAGAAAAAATCTGAATTTCTTTCTCTGATGTCCTATTTAATATTAATTTAATAGCAACCTTATTTATTTTACATACATACTCTTGTATCTTATTTACTTTATACATGCTAGATAGTTTGGTATTCCTATTTCTTTTATAGAACTAGTTTTTGTTTTTATCAAATTTTACTTTAATATTTTGGGAGTCTTAAATTGTGTAATAAATAAACACATTTAGTGAGTAAATAGGAAAGTAATAGGTATAAACCAAATCAACCAACAACATGTGGGTAATTATGTTGAAAGATAATCTTAATGTAATTAAATAGTTATTTATTTTGTGCATTACCTATTCTGTATGAATGTAATCAATGATCATTATTTTAATTAAATTATTTTGAAATTATCTAATGTTTTGCTACATAGATTATAGTTCATACCAATTTAAGTGCCAGCTTCACCACAAGTTCTGTATAACCTACCAGTAGATGCCCACGACTTTGTCTGTGTGAACTGCAGAAAAAACAAAATGTCGAAATTATGTGGGATAAAAATATTATCCTGGGATTAAAACTAGCCTCTGTGTTAATCCAGGGTGTCAGCTAACTCCATAACAAATTTTATAAAAATCATTCATTTCAGACTATTTTATTTAACTATTTAATTAGTTATATATGTTAAAGTGTTAGATAAAACAGATTCTTCTCTTCCCGGGCATACTGTACAAGTCAGTAGAGGGACAAGAGGGTCTTGGTGTTTTGTAGGCGATGGGCTGACCACCTGGCACTATTAATCGAACTTCTACATCTCAACTATACCCTCAAAATTGGTCAGAAGTGGCACCATGTGGTTCTATCGGCCCTTGGTGCTCTGCCTACCTCTTAAGGGATAAAGGCATGATTATATGTATGTATGTAAAACAGATTAATTAGCATTGAAAGTTTTTTTATAAGCAAAACCAATTGGGACACATTAAGGCAATAATGCTTAGAGTCAAGCAGGTCATTGCCATTGACTATTACACATCTATATTTTTTATTGCTTGTAATTTTTTAGGAATGGAAGAACATGAGGATGATTTCATAGTCAGTGTTAAACAAGTTTTAATCACCTTCGTCATTATCGGAACATGATGCAAATAGAAGTCAATTATTTTATGAACTTACTACATTGAAGGTAATACACATGAACTAAGTATAAATAATAAAAAAATGTTATGCTGAGTATTACCTTTGTATATTTTGTGTAACTTAACTAAATCCCTAGATTATTTACATGAATATGTTTTTGGCTAAAAAATACGCTTCAAATTTTTGCCTTCGAAAGAAGTCATACTGCACCAGCCCCATATTAATGGGAATAGGTTAGGTAGACAAATCTGTCATTGACCAAAAATGATTCATAGCGGAATGTTTCAATTATAAGATTTATAAAAATGTTAGCTACATGTTTGTATAATTAACTTCATTAACTAGGTATTGGCCATTGTGTTATTTTTACACCTGTCTAACATAAAATATAGCAGTTCATAGCCATTGTTTGATCATCATTGTCTATACTTAATGAGAAAGTTATCATTTGATTTCAATCTAAAACATTATGTTCCATCATAAAAGTACATATTTTAAACAAACCCTGCCAAGCTATACATAGTAAATTCAACACAAATTACCTACTGCCCTTGGTTTGGTTCATATAAAAATAAAAGCTTATAATCAGCTGTTTTCATATTTGAGTCAATAAAATAGTCAGCAGATTTTTATCATGATTTTGATGATACATATTGAGTGTTGGACATTTAGATATCTAAGTGTATAACAAACATTACTGTGTGTGCTGGTTTAATTTGTTTCAAGTACAAATAGGTATTATATTGAAATTAAGCCATGTCATTAATTTTGGACTCGAACTTTAACAACACAGTAGTACCATCTTTGACCCGAATCCCCTCAAGGGAAGCTACCACTAAGAATATGAATGTTATTCTTATTCTTTATTGCACACATATTAAAAATAATATACATAAATTACATAGGTACAGGAGAAATGTAGAATGGCGTGCTTATCTCTTCAAGAGATTTCTTCCAGCAAACCAAAAAAAGTGAAAGAATAGAAGAAAAGTAATAAGAAATGTTCATGTCCTCAACAGCTGCTACTGGCACTACACAAACCAGTTATGTTATTCACAATACAGCAAGCTAGGTACTTACTTAACTTACTTATTTTCATAAACTATAACATGCTGGTGGGCCTTATTGCATGTATTGTGTGTTTGCTAAATAAATGAAAAAGCTTATGAGAATAGATGATTGTTAGTGTTTCATGAGTTTCATGAAAAACTAAAAAACGTATGTTGATGAAACTTTTTATCAATTAATTCAAAGGTGACTTCACAACTAAAGTCTCCTGTTATTGAATCAAGCAAATTGGTTTTTGTATAAAGTATATTTATTCAACTTAATTAAACATATCATATGTACCTAAACCTACCTATGTCTGATACATAATGAAACTGAAAGGAAACTTGCAAGGTTGATGGAGGACTGCCGAAACCATTTGCAGGTATTTACAGATTAATTAGTGGAACGCGTCGTATCCTGAAGGAAATCAGACGATCTTGGATCTAATCGATTCGGCACGAAGGGCGATGCTGGAAAGTCAAGGATTACGTTTAGTTAGGAGGATTGACAGTTTAGATAAGTCTCAAAATAAAAGCGCGCTTGTAAACCATGTATGTACTCGCGAAGCATGCAATTTTCGATTCTGTCACAGGTGATCGACTTTGACATGATACAAATTTGAACCACATAGAACAAAGAGGAATATCAATATAATAATGTTGGAAGGAAAATATGGAAGGTAATACGTGAAGGGCGATGCAAGTGCATGGAAAATTTTGAATGCTGCAGGGAGTATGATACTATCTATACGTTTTTATAATGATTAGGCGGACGACCTTGATCTCGTATGGTGGAAAGTCACAAGATGACGAGGAATCAAACATTCAATTAAAAATTTACATTTTAAAATAAATGCCATATACGTAAACCACGAGTAATTAAATTTAGGTTCTATTTCATAGTTTTTATTTATTACACATTATCTATAGTTCACCTATGTCTAGTATTTACTACTAAGTAAAACTTACAACACTGTAAGTAAAATTAGTATAGAAAATATGTCTTGGTCTTGCTTCAACATACACTTTCTGACGTAAGATAAATAAAGACAACTGCTTAAAACTTGTAAACAGCGGCTTATAATTTGATTTTTCCCGTCTTATTGTCCCATAATCTGCCAGCAATTTGTTCAGTAGAAAAATGAATACAGCAAACTAGCATATTAGGTTAGGTATTATGAAATAAGTTTTTTCCGCGCGTGGAAAAGCGATGTTTACCCATCGGAATCCAAAACACTTCGTGCAGAGCTCTGTTGAATAACTAGATTTGTTATTGTTAAAATAATCTATCTTTATAATAAACAATAATAGCACTCACGCCCTTTTAAGACATCGAAGAATATTTACTGGGACTTTATATTGTCACTATTGGACGCCCGCGACTGCGTCCGCGTGGAATGCAGAAAAAACAAAATGTCGAAATTATCCGCGATAAAAATGTTTTCCCGGGATAAATATTATATATATATGTTAAGTGGAATCTGTCACAATATATTCCTGAAAACTGCATCGAAATCGATCCAGCCGTTTCTGAGATTAGCGTGCACAAACATCGATCCGTTACAATTTTATTATATGTATAGAATAGATAGAAGATAGATAGATATAGATATCTAATATTATCTAAGATGTTGGTCAAGCGTGTTTTCTGTCTCTTCCTTGTTAGTGATGTGAACCATCAAATTATGTAATAAACTAGCGACCCGCCCCGGCTTGCCGCCCGGATGCAGTGCTGATACTATACTATACATATAAACCTTCCTCGTGAATCACCCTATATGTATATTAAAAAAACCGCATCAAAATCCGTTCCCTAGCTTGAAAGATCTAAGCATACATAAGGACGGACAGGCAGCGACAAGCGACTTTGTTTTATAATTAGGAATTAAAGGAACTTACCTTGTGAAGTTCAATTCCAATTATGCGAGAGCTTCAACCGAAGACGATTCTAAGTTTACAAAGCAGCAGCACACGAGATGATGCTGTCTCAGTCACACATTTAGAGCCCACAACAAAAAACTAGCCTTTTTTGTCCCGCTCGCACACGTCTGGTGGCGGGGACGCCAGGGGCTCGCGCCATTATTTTTCAAAGATTTTTTTTTTTTTTTGGGGTTGATTACTTGGGTCATTGGAGGGAATGGTAATCGTCTTCGGTTGAAGCTCTCGCATAATTGGAATTGAACTTCACAAGGTAAGTTCCTTTAATTCCTAATTATACTTCGAGCTTCAACCGAAGACGATTCTAAGTTTACAAAGCAGATGTTTAAAGAGAGATAAAAAACAAAAAAATAAAAACTCATACTTATGTAATCAGTGAGTTTAATTGAGTAAACTCAATAATGATTGATAATACCATATAGGTGACACAATATTCTACGATTAATCAGTTTGTACATAAAAAATTGCATTAATGAAATCGTTATTTGAAGAATTGATCGTATCTCTTCTATAATATTTTAAAAACACATTAGATTTATCGCTCCAACCTGCAGCTTTTCTCAGCACATCTAAACTAATACCAGCCTTGTGAGCAGCTGAGGTGGCGGCATGTCTGGTGCTATGTGCACCGAAAGTATTTATATCGATACCACTAGCGCTTAAGACTTTTTTAACCCAGTGGCCGATAGTTTGAGAACCAACTTTTTTAAATGGCCTTTGGATACTTATAAACAGGTGATCGTCAGACTGCTCACGTAAGCTTAATGTTTTTTCAATATAAGTTTGTATTGCGAGTGCAGGACAAATATTCGGGTTTTCGCGAATAAATGGCAATTTTATAATTGGTTGAAAAGCTCCAGGTCGTGATGTTTTTATTAAATCTGGTACTTTAATCACAATGGCATCATTATCTGTTACGATATTGTTTAATTTAATCAAACTCAATGTTTGCATCCGCTGTGCGGAAGCAATAGCCAACAGAGTAGCAGATTTAAATGCTATATCTTTTATAGAAATGTTATTATATGGGTATATCTTTGATACATAATTTAAAACTTGAATAGTATCCCATGTCTGATCATACTTGGGTTTGGGGGGATTAAGTCTGAATGCCCCTTTAAGAAACTGATTTACACAATAATTCGTTGTAATTTCCTTTCCAATCACAATTGACAAAGCTGATCTGTGAGTATTAAGGGTGCTATAGCTGCCACCATTCTCAAACGCCTTTGTTAAAAAGGATATAACTTGAGAAGGTGTAGCTTCGTAAAAATCATAATTATTACTTTGACAGAATGTCCACCACGATCTTAATGATGAATTGTACTGCGAAATAGTATTATTAGAAAAAGAGGCCATTAAAATATCTAATGAACTATGCGGTGTGCCTCTTTTTATAAACGATTTCCCGATAACTTCACAACCACCAGGGAAAGGCTCGAGTGTAGCGGGTGACAATCTCTGAAAGGAGAATATAAAAGATATTTATGAGGTTTAAACGTTAATCTTTCCGATACAATTAATTGCGACCACAGCGGGTACCACGACTGTGATGGCTAATTAGGTACCACTAGAATGCCTTCGGCTTTATCGGCAATAATTTTATGTAGAACCTTTAAAATTGAGCAAAATGGAGAGAAGGCATAAAAGTTAAGATTTTTCCAGTTGAAAGTGAACGCATCTATAATTTCCGAGTGCGGGTCAAGTTTCCAGGAGGCATATCTCTTACACTTGTTATTTTGAGAATTTGCAAATAAATCAAAATCGAGTGGACCAAAAGATTGTTTAATTTGGCTAAATGCATAATCGGAAAGTTCCCATTCCGTGTCTATTTTTATTTGACGCGATTCACGGTCTGCAATTATATTGTCTTTGGATTTTACATACGAAGCAAAGACGTGTATATGCCGGGTCTCACACCACTGCCATATTTCTCTGGCTATATCATTCAGATGAGTATGTTGAATACCCCCCATTCTGTTGATGTAGCATATGGCCGTGGTGTTATCAATCCTAAGAAGAATTTGAAAATTTTTACGGTCACGAGCAAAGATCTTTAATCCGTAGAAGGCGGCTTTTAATTCTAAAGCGTTAATATGCCAAACAGATTTTGTCTTATCCCAATGTCCACCTGCAGATAGGTTATCGCAGGCCACGCCCCAGCCGGTTGTACTCGCATCCGTGAAAAAAACCAGTTCATAATTATTATGATATAAAGGACAAAAGGCCTCATCAATGTTATTTATCCACCACTGGAAATCAGCATGTAGATAATACGACCGTAAGTTCATTACTTTATTATAATTATCGGTTCCATTTAAAGCCAAAAAATTTTCGCGCTCAAACATTTTTGTATATAACCAGCCGTATCTTACGGCTGGACAAGCTGAAGTTAATAATCCTACAAATTCAGCAAATTGTCTTATTGTCCACTTAATTGATTTAGAAAATGTCTTTGTTTTTTCTTTTATTCGTTCCTTTTTTTCGCTTGTTAAGTTAATTGTCATATTTTCGGTATTAAATAAAAAACCTAAAAATATACACGAAGTACTAGGCCACATCCTACTTTTTTATTGTTAATAACAAATCCTAGAGATTCTAAAAATGACTTTGTCGTTTGAACATTATACCAACAGTCTTCATAGGACTTTCCTATACAAAGAAAATCGTCTAAGTATTGAACGGATAAAAAACCTAAAGTCCGTAAATGTTGAATAACTGGTTTTAATAATTTGGTAAACATGTATGGTGCCGTGCACAACCCGAATGCTAATACATTAAATTGAAAAGTCTGATAATTCCAATAAAACCGTAACATTTTTTTATCATTTTCGCAAATAGGAACCAAGAAATATGCATCCTTAAGATCGATAGTTGCCATAAAGTCATTATAATTTAATAATTTTATAACAGTGCGATGGTCTTCCATTTTAAAATGGTCCACGTGTATAAATTTATTTAATTTTTTCAAATTCAAGATAAATCTACAAGTACCGTCTGGTTTGGGAACCGTAAATATCGGTGAGATAAATTGATCTACACACGGTTCACAAGATGAAACTATTCCTTTTGCTAACATGTCTGTTATACACTCATTAATCAATTTTGTTTCATTTGTAGTGTAGCAACGGTCGTTACATAATGAAGGTTGAAAGGGTTTGTCTTTAAACGGAATGGTATAACCATTGATCCAAGATAAAATTATGGGATCATTTGTTAATTCACACCAATTTTTGTAGAAGTACTTTAGTCTACCAGCAACGGGAATGTCAGGTACCTGCGATGTGGGGTTCAGCGTTTCCCTCCTCGATGACGATGGTAGGTCGATCGGCTCGTGGATGGCTCGTAGCGGCGGTTCCTGGTCATCGGCGCGGGCGCTGGCGGCTTCCGGGCAGTGGTATACGGGCGCGTCTCGGAGGCCGCTGTCCGCGACGCCCCCCGTGATTTTAAAGCCCCTCGTTGAGGCTGAGACGCCGTCGAAACAACTTTCGATGGCATTCGCGGTGTGTACACGGGCTTCAATTCTGAACCCGATTTTTCAATCGCTTTTGACGATTTAAGATGATCGGCCAATTCAGATCCGAAGAGATATGCGTCAACTTTAGTGTCTCTAATAGTATCCCGCGTCTGTTTATTCAGAGTATTTATGATAGAATATCGACGCGATTGTGATTCTCTATAATGGTAATCACATAACAAACGCCCTGCGTCGCTCAAATATCTTATCAGTGTTGGCGACGTAGTGGTGCTGCTCAATGTGATGTTCAATGCTTTGCCTAGGGCTGCATTACCACTAGATAACTGATTCTGTTTATTTTCGCTGAAGTTATCTTTTTTCAAGTTAATCTCAGTTAGGGCCGCTTTAATTTCCAAGTTCAATTTTGGTGGTTTCATGTTACTACAATTTTCGGGAACTGGATATAGTTTAATTAGTTCCGTTTTGTCCTCCTTTGAAAGTCCGTTTGTCAAAATATGCTGCCATCTAGGAGAAATATCTTTATGCAATTTTTCTCCGAAAGTGGTCTGATTTAAGGGGTCGTTCCCTAAGATACTTAAAATATCAGGGTTCAACTCAGGTTCCATGTTGACAGTTTGATCAGTTTGATTATCTACCACGGAAGCATTGTCTACAATATTATTATTCAAGCCAGCGTCATTTACAACTGTCATGTGGTTTAGCGATTAGGCATGTATTTATAATTGTTAGTTAAACGCCATACAAGCATTTTATCTCAACACGATATACACGGAGATTCGACGGTTAACTATCCATTTAGGATGTTAAATTAACACTCAACACTTCTGAGTGGAGAAATATAACATTCCATATAGGAAGTTATCTCGTATTTGGTCACACGATATACGTGAACCAATACGTAGGTACTCCGAGCTAATGAAGTAAATAACAAACTTCGTATTTTTTATTTTTTGAAGGTAGCTTACGAAAAAAAACTATCTACCTGGTTCATCAAATTCCATATCTCGCAATGGCGATTGCATGTCCAACTGGCGAGCATCTACATCTATATGCTGGGGAACTATATCTGTAGATGGTGAGGACGAACTACTACGTCGACGACTTCTTAATTGTTGTTCAAGTTTTTTAACTTTTTTAAATAAACTGTTGTAATTGTCGTCCCTGGAACGCGATCTTTTTCTCTTCCCTTTTCCCATGGCTTATTTTTTGTGCTAACTCGAAATAAAAACGTTAGATTAATTTTTAAATTAAGATATACGTGTGACTTCGACCGCACAAAAACGCGTAATGGCGCGAGCCCCTGGCGTCCCCGCCACCAGACGTGTGCGAGCGGGACAAAAAAGGCTAGTTTTTTGTTGTGGGCTCTAAATGTGTGACTGAGACAGCATCATCTCGTGTGCTGCTGCTTTGTAAACTTAGAATCGTCTTCGGTTGAAGCTCGAAGTATAATATGTAGTGATGGTATTATATTTATATGTTACGCCATTGCTCTAGAAACTCTCAGCCTCTCAGGTGGTGGTGATAGATGTAGGTAGGACATGTACAATAGGTACATGATCGTACCTAACGTTAAATAATTAACTCATGGCCATAATTATATGCACTTTACCTAAATACCATAACACTTCAGCCTCTGAGTATGGCCTATATCTGTAGTGTAACAAACCCACCTGAATTCCACATCGACGTTTCTTTTAATGTCACGAAGAAAAATGCTGCATGCATGTACCAAAAATATACCTAAATCATAGATTTAAACATTTGCTCAATTTGGTGTTGTGTCTTGGCCCCATATCATTAAGCGCTGACTCGTGCTTCAATCATAACCATTGAAAAATAACTTTGATGCCAAAGAAATAAATCCCTCCTCGGAGTGACCTCAAGGGAGGAGTTGCCACTTAGAATGTGGGTCTCTGTTCAAAGACGCACATACATGCCATTTTGATAGATGATAAGTAGCCTTCTGCAGATATTGTAACCAAGTTAATAAATTATTCCTCTCGCACACAGCCGGTTTGTGCCGTCTAGTCAGTGGGATGGAGAAAGTGATGTGTACCGTAATACCGTTCGGAGTCATATTTATCGCGGCTCATTTCGGTAGCCTTAATGCGGCGCAAAGATTGATGTCCCGTTCTTTTGTTGAATTCACTTTTTGTTCAAATTACTATAAGGAGATCTGACGAGGGAAAAGCTAGGCTTTCATTTTTGATTCATTGGTTCTAAAACCATAAAGATAGAAAAGAATATTTCATTCAATTCAATAACTGCCATGTTTCGAACAAAGACTTCAATTACCGTATAATTTTACCAACTTGTTTGCCAGCGTTTTTGTTTACAATCATGTCAATGATGACGAATGAGACGAGACTTCCAGTTACATTTTCTGTGTCATTGAGTCGATTGTTGGCACACGACAGTGCTGTGGCAAAACATATTTTTTGTTAGCCCGTCTTAGCTAGTTAGATGTGTTGTGAACGAGTAACTTCTAAACGGGTGATTTCTCACGAACGTTTCTCTGTATTAATTTCATAAGTAGGCTATTTCCTTTAGCCTCGTGTTGTATTGTACGTATGTAAATTAGATGTTATATATTTGAAATTATATTTACCTTTTAGCGGCAAAGTGCAATAGCGGCAAAGTGCAAGGATGTAGCAAATGCCATACTATGCGGTATTATTATGTTTATAGCCTTTGACAGCTTGGAAATTACTGGAAAAACTTTAAACTTTAACAAACATGCTCCATATTTTGTAAAGCAGTGTTACTTTTTCAAAGTCATTGTAAAAATGCAGGAATCAAGTTCACATGACCCAAACCTTGATGTCTTTGAACATAGCTGACTTAAACCGCTGCACTGGTTTTGACGTTCCAGTCTTAGAAGAGGTCGTTTTAGAACATAAAAACACGTTTTACGACTCGAGCGCGATTTGAATTGCACATTGTGTTACTTTGTCAAACAAGATTGTGGCTTCTTCCACATAATGAATCATCCCTTATTACCACTAAACAGACTAACTAGACAGCTAAAAAAAATTGGTTTTCCTTACGTTTCGGGCCGGAACTACAAAACCGTTGAACGTGGTCAAGTATTCAAGCCCAAATAAGACCTCAATTTTGCTGAGAATAAAATGATCTTTTTATTTTTGTGATCCTAGCCTACAATATGCGTACCAACGCTGTCTGTACAGTACACAGAGACATAAATCCTGAAAGAAAGTACATCCTCAATCAAGGTGGTTTACCTTTATTACCTCCATAAATTGCCCTCATTGACGGAGAACAGGCCCTAAATGACAAGGTTGGCAAACTAAAAATAAAAATAAGCACTCCTTTTATCGGCAAAATTGTCTCGAATAACGTCATACTGCCCTGGGCGCGCCTGTATTTGTTGAAAAGCTTCGAAACTGGCCAAGCGATCGCCCGTATTATTAGGTATCATACTACATTATCTAATGTAATAAAGCTAAAGAAGTTTATTTATTGTTTGTTCGAACAAGCGTACTGGCAACAGTAAAATTTAATACTTGTTATCATAGCTACACCTACATACAATGGAATTCTTTGCTTTGATTATGCCGTAATATAACGAAACTCTTGTGCATATACGAATATCCCGACCCCATTCGTTTTCATTTCCACCACGAACGTTACTCGAATATTCCCCTAAGAGTCATCGTTTACTTATCTTACTTGTCTTGAAGTATCTGAACCTCACATATTGCAGAACGCCATCTCTCGAACGAAATTACGTATTTCCAAGTTTTCCCACTGGCTGGCTTTATGGTTTAGTTAGTTGATCTGTGATTGCTATGTTACAAAAATTTCGCTTTGTTGGCACCGAGCTAATCCTGTGAAATGTCTGTTTACTCCAATATGGATTTGGCAATATACTTATCCTCTAACATTTGGGTGATTTTCATTATTCATTCGTTGTTTTTCTTCAATAATACAATAGGCAGGATAGGATTTTTGTGTTAGTTTCTAGGTGATTGTAACTTCTTATACCTATTGCCATCCGCGTTATGTAACCCCAAAAAAGCAGTAGGAACCTATACAATGATGCAAAAGAATTGCTTACATTTCTACTCACGTCGAATGGGATATTGAACGTGACTTTGGATATACCTATGTCTGTGTGTATACATATAGGTATATAGTCGTATAATGACGTTCAAATTCTGGTATATGTAGATTTTCTAGTCTAGATGTAGGTAGATTTTTGTAGATGTTACATGCCACAGATGTCCAAAACGATTAGAATCCAGGAACTACTAATGTATGCTTAGGAAACACGAGTGTTTTGGAGTACTCACGTTAATATTTGCATTTACCTTAATAATTCCTTACGTATGCAAATATTAACATTGACGTAAGTGCATAAAGTTGTGAAGTCCGGTAGGTACTTAGTATCTACTGCTTACGTAGGACTCGATTAACTGATAAGTGTTTTATGGCAACTTCTCTTATCTTAGTACAAAGAAAGTTATGTTTTGATACATGCCAGGGAGTTGTTCTAGTTGTGAACCACTTTGGATTAGTATCCTGCGTTACTTTACTATCCTAAATCTGCAAATGATCACCCACTAAAAACTTCACTGTACTATACGCCAACCCTCCCGGCACACGCAGTCATAGAACGTTATATGACAGCGCGTGCCAGGAGCGTTGGCGTATAGTATATCTATCTAATTTAATTTTAATAATGATAAAGAACTATGTATAGATAAATAAGGTGTATCTTTTTGTTTTTATATCACCACTTGTCTATTTAGATTTTTCGATTTCGTATTGTAGCGAAAATGTGGAACTTTTGCTTCGGCGTCCATTCTTGCCTACAAATTCCAAACGCTATCTATCTATGTATAGTGTGTCTTATAAGGCCTACTGGCCACGACGCCCAGCCTATTTATCAAGTTGCAGCCTAGTTATGTACAAAACTTACTGCAATTTTGTATGTAGGCTGCTAGCAAGCGTATATTGACGCTACGCTATGCGTTGTGGGCTGTAGGTCCTAGTTAGTAGTATCGTATCGCAAGACATTGCGCTGGCCGGGTCATCAAAATTAGTGTTTTTACAACTCAATGTTTTCATTACACACTTTCTAGAACATGCAATATGCGCGAAATTGCAAATTCCTTTAGTACTTGATGCGCATTAACTGTGCTGTGTAACCCGGTTTCAGCCCAGCTGGTTTGCTAACGTAGTGTTTTAGTTCACTCATTGTAGGTGATTTACCTAATTTGTAAAATTAATATCGAGCGGTTATGAAACTACCGTTGTATGCAACTTTGTTTGTATAAATATGCTATCTCATCTAAATGCGTCCACAGTCGTTTTGTCGTAACAATCACGGTTATTTTTCCGATCCGTAGACTTAGCTTAGTTAAACGAACGAAAGTCACCGATAACTAAAGCCTAACGGCCCAACAAGCTAAAAAAGTGGCAGGGGCCAGGGCACATAGCTCGAAAAACCAATGGCCGAGCCATATGTTCATCAGTGGACTTAATGGCTGAACTGATGATGATGATGAATAAGGATATACTGATAGTTAGGTATAGGTTAGGTACTTGACAGGATGCTAATTGTATGGATAGGTGCTTATCACAGCTACATATTCGTTTCGTTGAAATCTATATTTCACGTACATTGTCATCATTATCATCATGTATTGTATCAACATTTCTGTAAGTGCTACCCACAAATAAATGCCGTAAGTAACCAGGTTAGCTTATTTTTCCGATCCGTAGACTTAGCTTAGTTGGACGAAAGTCACCGATAACTAAAGCCTAACGGCCCAACAAGCTAAAAAAGTGGCAGGGGCCAGGGCACATAGCTCGAAAAACCAATGGCCGAGCCATATGTTCATCAGTGGACTTAATGGTTAAACTGATGATGATGATGAATAAGGATATACTGATAGTTAGGTATAGGTTAGGTACTTGACAGGATGCTAATTGTATGGATAGGTGCTAATCACAGCTACATATTCGTTTCATTGAAATCTATATTTCACGTACATTGTCATCATTATCATCATGTATTGTATCAACATTTCTGTAAGTGCTACCCACAAATAAATGTCGTAAGTAACCAGGTTAGCTGGTAGAGTATGCCTTGCAAGGCATTAAGCTCGCCCTTGTACATTATGTTTCGTAGTACAATAAAGAATTTTATCTATCTATCTATCATAAAACAGTGCCCGCCCATAAGGAAGTTCAACGCTCAGAATTTTAATGATGCAGCATTCCATGTTATTAAGTTTGTATTTATAACATGCTTTGAACAGTAATCGATACGGCAAGGACGAGCAAGCCTTGCTGCAGTGGTCAGACATGCTAATTTTACAATACGTAAGCATATCTACCGCTCGCTCTAGTCGTCCTCACGTAACTTGAGCAATGGTCATGCAGTATCTGTGGTTCAGCGTCGATCATGAGTTATACTTAGTTTAACAGGTAAATCTCAAAATTTCCTCATACCTGTGTTAGGATGTTCCGCTTTGTTGGTGGTCGCTTCGTGCGTAAAAGTTAAATTATAATAGGTTTAAAGCTGCTGAGGATTCGCAGGTCTGCTAAGATTAAATAGAAAAGTTACGCCTTCCTTCAGAGAAAATACATACATACATATAATCACGCCTTTATCCCTTACGGGGTAGGCAAATCTATACATATAATAAAAATGTAACGAGTCGCTGTCTGTACATGGAAGATATATGAGAAAAAATATTATAGGAGACCTTTATTAACGCAATAGTACCCAAATGAATGATTTTTGAAATTTTTTATTCTTTCTTTATTCTTTATTGTACGCATACAATTACATGCAGACAGAAATTATGAAAGAAAATGTACAAAGGCGTGCTTATCTCTGAAATTTTTGTCTGTTTGTCGGTTTGTTTGTGCGTTTGTGCACGCTAATCTCAGAAATGGTTGAACGGATTTCGATGCAGTTTTCAGGAATATAATGTGACAGGTCCCACTTAACATATAGGCTACTTTTTATCCCGGGAAAATGTTTTTATCCTGGATAATTTCGAGATTTTGTTTTTTCTGCAGTCCACGCGGACGGAGTCGCGGGCGTCCACTAGTAATACATATAATTGTGATATTATCAAATGTAAATCTATGCCTACAGCTCTCTGTAGCGAATGAAGAGAAGCATAGGTCATTCGAATAAACCAATATAACAAGTACATACGCGTGGAGATGGAGATGAGATACGTGATCTCTGCCTACCTCTCCGGTAAAGAGGCGTTATTTTATGTATGTATGTATCGCTTGACTAAAGTAAACGCCTCCTTCCCCAGGAGTAACTCTCTGCTTCTACACAAACAGCCTTTGGTGTGTTTACTGCACCTGTGCTGCTAGTAGGGAAATTACATATTAAAATGCAGATTGGAAATTGAATATTTAAGAGACGTTGTGTTGTGTGTTTGTTGTAGATTGCATACTACGTCTATGACGTAGTATTTGTAATAATGACATGGTAGACGCATAGCAAACATAGCATAACGATTTCTCTGGGGTGGTGTTGTCTTACCTATTTTAATTGTCTCTAATCCAAGAGAATATTTAGTAAAAGGGGGAAAAGTACTCTTCGCGTTTGGTTCTTAAGTCAGGAATAAAACTTTATATGTATGTACTTACTTAGGGCCGAAACACATAACCGCGTTGCTGCGCCGCAACGCTAAAATCGGCGGCGTGATGATTTTTGAGCGTCTCTCTGCCTTTGTAAAGATAATTGTTTGATGATTGATTATCATAATCATAAATGATTTTACAAATGTTTTTCCATGCCTCTTGTTTTATAAATTTGTCTTTATAAGTTTCGTCACTAGAATCCCACTAACAAGCGTTCTTGTATCAAAGATATTAATATTTCTGCCTATGACGCTATAGGTCCTGGGTTCGAATCCCGGTAGGTGCAAACATTGATATGATGAATATCAATGTTTGTTTCCGAGTCATGGATGTTTTTATACTTATCTATAGGTATGTATTTATATACCGTTCCTTAGTACCCACGACCTTAGGGATCTTACTGTGGGACTAGGTCAATGTGTTGTGTAGTGTGTGAATATAGTTTAAATTCACGGTATATAAAAAAAATATATATATCGACATCAACGTCAGACATGTCTCTTTGAATTGAACATCAAAATGAAATATCTTACATATAGGTATACATCTCTCGTTAGAGAGTAAGTATATTCTTTGATATATAGGTACATTAAGGTCACCGGGTTTCCAACATTTTCTTTAAATTAAAAGTTTTTTATATTTTGTGAATCATTGTCACCAAGTATAGCGCCGCAACGCGGTTTTGTGTTTCGGCCCTTATTGTTCTTGTTTTACCGTCGAACGGTGTGGGTTGTATGACAGCATTCCAGCTGATTCCGTATATACATTTTTAATGGAAATATATTCTACTTCCCGCGTGGGAGATGCCGGCATGATATAAAACATTATATGTACTTACATTCATATATGTAAGTTAAATATCTAATATCCTGCTCTGCTTTCATTTACCTACTTCACAACAAATTTACGCTCAAAGTTGGTTCTAAGTCATCAATTACGCACTATAAAATTTAGGCAATGTACTTAAATTTATCTTGCATAATTTAGAATACAGTTTATTTGGCTTATACACATATACATACATGATGTTTTTTGGTCGTCAACGTTCCCGAAACCTACGGAATCTCCTCATCATCACGATCATTTTTCTCCATGGAAGTGGGAAGTGCCTGGTTCCCAAGATATTAGGGTCCAAAGTTGAGTAAATAGACTGTGTTTTTCTGCATAAATGCACATACAACGCGCGTAGCAAGATTTTTTCACGAGAAATAATTAATATCTGTCTATGAAAAAACTAGCATAAATACTGGACACTATAAATTTCACCCGATCAAGTAATAAAATAAAAAAATTATATCGTTTCCCAGCATTATTTTTGGCATAAACTTTATTTGATGTATATAGTACGTACCCTTCGTTAAGGGTGGCAACGAAAAAACATCCTGTATAAGGTCTATTTAAAATTAGTGATTATCTTTTGACACGAAACTAGGTAGATAAAAAGAAACAACTTTCACTAAAATATATTTTTAAAAAAAGCCGACAAGTGCGAGTTGAACTCGCGTGAAGAGGGTTCCGTACGATGTTACCTATCATGTTTTTTTAAATCTGACAAAAAGTTGGTACGCACAATATTGAGTGATTTACCATGTTATTTTAATATCATGGACTTCTTATAGGTTTTCCTATAATCTATAAGGAGAAAACTAATTTCTGTATTTTTTTCAAAATTTTAGGTTCAGTAGTTTCGGAGATAAGGGGGGGGAAATGGTCAATTTTCGTCTATTTTCTTGAATAACTTGGAAACTATTTATTTTAAAATTACAAAAAAATACATTTAAGATCTTCTCAACAAGACCTTTCATTTGATATGCCACACGATGCAGTTTTCAGATTTTTTTTTTTAATTTTCCCCTTCCCCCCCAAAAATGACCCCCCATATACAGATTTCATCTGCTCACGTTACACCTCTGTGTTTGGGTCACAGGAATTGATATGTGTACCAAATTTCAACTTAATCGGTCTAATAGATTCGGAAATAATTGACTGTAAGCGACGGACGGACAGACACACGAGTGATCCTATAAGGGTTCCGTTTTTGTATTCAGACGTACGGAACCCTAAAAACCAGCTGTTCCATACATTTCAGTGCAGTAATTATTCGAGATTGTATGGAACAGCTGATTTTTTTTTTAATGTAATGTGTTATCGTAGTTGTGTGAAGGTAGAGTTTCATTACAGAAGAATACCTTGATAAAACAAATACATACTTAGATGATTTAATAGCGTTTTATATGCATAAATGGCTACCTACGTTTGGAACATCTTCAGCTTTGTACATCACCTTGAGAGCAACAAAGCTCATCTTAACCTTACCGTCCCACTTGAGACCTCTAGGTCATACCACTAGCACACCGATCTAATAGCACAGAATACTTAAAAGTACCTATGTACAAGTGTACAGAATGATGTGTGTGAGTTTGCAATTCGAAATCGTTCGCGTTAACGTTAACTATTCAACCAATAGGTTATAGTGCCGTTGTGCTCACTTATTACATCACGTCATAAACCATAATGTGATGAGTCGACTGTTTTACGTTAACGCGAATGTGTTCGTATTGCATACCACTCTCAGTTTACAGAAGGTGTACGGTCCGGCATTGTCCTACCAACTCCTGTAAGCCAGGTTCAACAGAGAAGAACGGGAAGATTCGTTCGTGCTTGGACTATGGACCTAGCTGCTTGACTTAATAAAAAAAATTAATAAAATTAAATATTTTTAAACTAGCTTGGCGATTTCGATATGGTGTGCCGGGCGGCCTCTGTAAGTGATTCGGTGCGAATCACTTGTACGTACAAATACATCATCGATATTCTGATGACGTACCTACTATATTTATTGCCAACACATTGACACCTTTAATGGACCCCTATTAGCGCCAATCCAGAGATATCTATTCGTAACTAGAACCTATGATCGAATGATTAAAATTCAGGATATTTCTGGTTATTGTTGTAGAGACGGGAATAATCCTTGTATTCGAAAAGGTCAGCGCTAATAAAGCGCACAGAAAATTTGACGCGCAACGTTTCGGATTGTTCTTTTGAACTACATTATGTTATGCGACCTCGCTCTGTTTACTTAATCATATGCGTAGGTTAGGTACGAGAAGGTCGAATTAAACAACCATCCCGGATTACTGAATTAACCATGCGAAGTAATGACTGGAAGGCCTGGAGAACGGCATAGGAATAGCTACACCCCATGTCTGCTCGTGGGTATCGTAACAGTCGATTTAAGAGTTTCCGAGAGATAGGCAGCAGCGCCTCCCGTGTTGACAACACTATCCAATAATCATACTACGGTAACCAATCCGCCTTCCCAGCGTGGTGACTATGGGCGACCACCCCTATATGTTAAGCCTTATGGCGTTCCCTAGGGGAGGCCCACGTCTAGCAGTGGACTGCAATAGGCAACTATGTGTGTATGTACAAACAGAATTAATCACGTTACATTAAGCTGTTACGTTCTAGGGGATTTCCATGTAATGATATTTTTTTTGTGTAACTATGTGCTGTTTTTCATAAACGTGACTTGTCGATTTACCTATACATTTTATTTATACCTACACTTTGCAGGAAGAACCTACACTCTTTGTACGTGGTCACTTACTCTATTAGTTGTAGTTATTGTAAGTTTTTTTTACACAGAATAAGTACGCATAATGATTTGTGACTAATACCTTTGTTATTATTAACTGTGTACTTTTTATCTTTCTTTTTCAGTGACTGTATAGGTAGTTAAAGCAGTCTGCCCACTTATCGTATGACAATGAATGGAAAGAAACGTGTCGTGCACGTCGCGTTTCTTGCACGGAACGTATTATTGTGCGTTCCATCGTATAGTTCCGTTGGATGATGGCGCTAGTTACTATGTGTATGACCACATTTTCTGATTCACTGCATACAAAAAGTGATATTTCCTGAATCTGGCATAGGAATTATTCTATGAAAAGGACTTTAGCTACGGCACAATAATTTTGACGACTATTTGTTGCCGGTCGGTGAATGGTACGTTACGTGCATGGCCGGTGACGGAACGTGCCAGTGGGCATAATTATAAAATCATAATTTTCGCATAGATCGAGACGGTTACGGTTATGGTATGATACGGTACACTACACTGTGGGCAGACTTCTTAAGTCGTAAATTGTTATCTCGCAACAAGTTGCCAGAGTCCATTAAATATAATTAGACATGTTTTTGCTTAACATAATCAGCTTGACTAGGGTCGAAATAATCGGTGTAAAATTGTAAATGATGTTATGCTAAATTATCTAATAATTATGGAGAGGAAAATTTAAGTGTCATTTGTGCATGAATTGGAAGGGAATTTATTACATGGTCTGTCTGTACATAGTAGGTACTATTACCTAGTCTACGGTTTACGTCCATAACCTTTTAAATGTTAAGTACATGTTATTATCTTGGCATCTTACTAGATTTATCTTAAGAATAAATTATTTAATTAATTAGTAATACTCGTAACGATGTACTAAGAATGCACTTATAAATCACGTCATATATAAGATATTCTAATTTGCTATTTTATTAATACATTGCGAAATGTTTTGATTGTAACAAAACAAGGTCATAGATTAGATACAGATTCGCAATAATCCATCGACAATGAACTTTGGCCCTGTTTGGCTTTTTCTTGTTGACTAACCACCTCACGGTTACCCAGTTTCGAATACCTAGAATATATATCGCATCTTCGGTAGAACAACGGCCCAATTGTTAAAAATTGCCTTTCTTCTACCAAAGGTGCTATACATTATGTCGAAGGCATATTTTAGAACACGCCGTATTACAAAACGGCTAGGCATTTTGAATTGTATGGGTTTTAGTAGAAGACAATTAGGCTTCTAGCACTTTGCTTAATAATTAATTAGGTTAGGTAGGTTATGTTAGAACTGTTTATAACAAAACGCACGGATTTTATTCTTTTATATTATTCAAAATACCTAGCCTACATATAAATCTACAATTTAGATACTAAGTACTACAAAATGTCTTCGACATATACATTTCGGCTGTAAAGCGCGCTTTACAATTATACACTTTCGGACGCTAAATAACCATCTCGAAAGAGCAAATGTAATGACATTGTTATGAAAAGCTATATTTTGTTTGTACCTACAAGTACTAAAATAGACCGGAAAGATTCCACAGTTTATAAAGCTCATAATATCTTGTTTACGCGGCCAGGGAGTTGGAATAGCCTAAAATTTCTTAATTAATAAACATTTTGAGCTCTCTAATATTCTTAATAATAAACTTAGGTAATCAGTACCATTGGTATGTAAGATTATCGTGTCACGTTTCCGTTTGGCTGAGTCGTCTATTTGTGCAACTAACTGCTAATTAATCACGCATTGCCTACACTACTCACGGTACAAGAAGAAAAGTAGATCGTCTCTACAGTTCTACATACATAGTTATTACTGGCAATGATATGGAAATCTCTAGTGGTTAATTGCAATGCTAGAGATCTAGATAAGGTTTCCATATTGTTGATGAAGTTTTCAATTGTTTAAAAAAATTGATTGAAAAATATTAAGAGTGGGTTTCCTCGACGTCAGCTATATTGCATATAAATAAAGCAGCGTTATGTTGTACAAGTTGTAAATGTGAAAAATTTAATCCTGGTTATAAAAAAAAAACCAGTGTCAAAGATAGTCAAAATTGTTACAAACGGATGACGACCTCTCCGTGGAAAAACCGCGTTTTGTACTCGTATGAAAGACGACGTTTTAACATTCTTTGATCATAGCAATACAATAAAATAGTAGTAAACAGTTGAGCAACTATACTATAATGTTTATAATCAATGCGTATGCCTTTTTATACAATGCAATATTTGGATTAGTATGTCTCGATTGTACCTACTAAGAATACAGACCTACTGTCTTCATCCGTTGCTTGCTGTCTACCTGCCTGCATATCTATACTTAATATATATTATAATATAATAATTATTATAAAGCTGAAGAGTTTGTTTGTTTGTTTGTTTGTTTGTTTGAACGCGCTAATCTCAGGAACTACTGGTCTGATTTGAAAAATTCTTTCAGTGTTAGATAGCCCATTTACCAAGGAAGGCTACAGTCTATACAACAACCTGCCCGGCTTCGCACGGGTACAACGCCCCCTCACGCGGACGAAGTCGTGGGCGGCTGCTAGTATCTATATATGCAGCCTGCCTTTTCAATATGCTACGTTGCTAATGGATGCATTTGATATCTAAAAATGAAATTCATTGTCATCATGGATCAATGAATATCACACGCATCCATAGCAACGTAGCATAGCATGTCTCAGAAACAACCTAAACTTTAAATATAAAAATTTTGGCTTCCAATCTAACATCGATACCCCTCGTAGTTTAACATTTGTAACAAAGCAGTTGATGGCTGACTAAAGATTTTTTATTACAAATTTACCATAGGTCTCACTCGTAGGACCATTGAAACAGATGACATAACGGAAAGCAAAGGATTACGCTCTCGAGTACCGGTGCACGCCCCACTTTCCGTCATCCGAAATGTTCCGACTAGTCCGACAGGTCAGGTTGCGAAATCCGTCGGATTGCTCGTACACGTGTAAATGACGATATTCATATCCAGTTCTACTTTTACACTTTTCGCATGAAAGTAGGAAACGTAACCTGTTTTTGTCGATATAAGCAGCGAGAACAGCGATTAATCTATCTTATTTGTTTTTTTTTATTTATTGTCCATGGATATTTAATATTAAATAACAGTTTAAAGTCTAAATAAATAATTTGGTTTATTAATAGAGAGAGTTTTAATAGTTTCATCTTTATTCGTTATATGGCTAGGCTAACGCTAAACCACTACGGTTTATTGTTCCTTAAAATTCATTACCAAACTAAATTACTTATAGCTTTCATTAAAAGTCTATTCAATCATCATGAATGAAAAGCTATGTAATAAAATAAATAAGGAGGAAACTTACAAAGTGGAGATATTGTGGATATAAACTTTCCTCGTCAATCTATAATAGTAAAGATAATCTCAACTACGTTAAATCGATCTATCTCTCGCTGTGCGATCATGCAACTAATACAGCTCTCACTTTCACTAGTTTTCACTAATTATATTATAATGAGTGATGTGCTATGCGTATTTATTATTAGTTATAGAGAATAGTATAATATCTTTGTAGGGGTATCATTTATCTGCCGTATGCGTTTGACTATCATGTAAGATTTCCATGCAATTTTCTATTCTGTGGGGGATTTTGTCCGCGCGAATTGAATAATCTGTGCTATTCTGCTGTATGAAATATTTTACTGTCAAGTTTCATCAAAATCGAATCCATTGTCATAAACTCTCAAATTTTTAGTATCTGTTTATTAACGTTGTTTATATTATTAGATAAACTAAACTCTGCCTATTATGTACTACCTCATTCGTTCGATGTTTTCAACGTTCTACGTGCTCATTGCTCACTGCGTGCGCAGTCAAGCAAGCGTTTCTCGACCACAATTTCTTTATACCCTTAGTATATTTAAAAAAATCGAAATTATTGTCCGTGTCTACTTCAAAACTAAAATTTTTGAACTATATCTATCTAGGCAATTGTTTACGATATTATTTCCTTTGTTCCAGTACTAGATCAAGCCGAATCCAGGCCGGCCAAGCCGAGTCTGTCCGAGCAGCAGTCCCACAGCAGGCAGCACACCATTGTGGAACTCATAGCTGAAGATGAGGTAAGTCGCTTCTTTGCATAACTTTCCTTAGGGCTGATTTTTCCATTCCAGTGGTCATATAGCCTATCAAGATAAAATCAGATATGCTGATTTTATCTTGATCAAGTTTTGGAGAAAGACAGACATATACGGCTGTGTAAGGACCATTAGGAGATCCTACCGCGTTTAACAATGTGGGGCCAGATGTAAACGATCAGTGACAACATCTTTATCTTAACTTTAGTCAGTGACATCATAACTTTGGTCGGTTAATTAATAGACCAACTGCAGAGTTCTCGGATACTTTGTTATTCCCGCTTAGGAAACAAAACAAGAAGTGTGCATGTGTGAAGATACTCGAGTTAAGTTCTTGGTACAAGTGGACCTGAAGACTAATCGTCCATTACCAGGCTCCGTAGTCCTGGATTTCATTTTACTATGCAAACAATGTTATGAATTTAAAATGAGCCTATCGCAATCTTATGAACTACGGCTTCGGTTCGGCCTAGGACTATTCTCAGCCCGACTGTGTGATGTACACCTATAGTCGGAGCCCGACCTTTCAACTTTGGTCGGTATCATTTTAGTTGCGTTTTATTTACGTGATGATTATTAAATGTTCGTAATTAACAAAAACTCCTAAGAAAATTGCGAAAGTAAACAATATTGCTGGTTTTATCTCAATCATTATGGTCAAGCATGAGTTCTACTTATTTGTTTCTATAGATTGTTGAATAAATGAAATTGTATTAAGCGTTACAATTCGGAAGTTCAAACATTCACTATGGGTGCGCCCACCACCGGGCCCTACACCCTCCACTGACATAATTAATATACCATTAAGGCCAGTCGTTTCATATATTGGAGCTCCAGCTTATAAATTAGCAAAATTTCTGAATGACATTATAAAGGAAAAAATTCAATTTACACCCAAATATAGTGTCAATAATAGTCTAAATTTAATAGATAAAATTAAAAATATTAAATTATCAACAAATTCCAAATTATTTTCTTTAGATGTTGAGAGTTTGTTTACAAATGTTCCTTACAAGGAATGTTTAAATATTATTAAAACTTGGTGTGAAAAAGTTAAACTAAATCCAATGGAGGCAGATAATCTTATTACCTTAACTAGACTTTGTATGAGCCAGAATTATTTCTGCTATAATAATACATATTACATACAAAAGGATGGTCTTACTATGGGTTCTCCGCTTTCACCTCTTTTAGCCGATTTATTTATGGATTGGTTTGAAAATGAATATATTGTTAATAGTAATAATCATATAAAATATTATTTTAGATATGTTGATGATATCATCTTATGTTGGACAGGCACAGTTAGGCAGTTTCATCTTTTTGTTAACGTCCTTAACACAAAACATCCTAAGATTAAATTTAAAATAGAACAAGAAATAAACAATAGTATAAATTTTTTAGATGTAACTATTACTAGATTGGGAGATTATCATGATTTTTCAGTTTACCGAAACCAACACATACAGATGTAACTATTCCAATTGATTCTTTCCATCCATGGCAACATAAGCTTGCGGCATACAAATCAATGATACACAGATTAGTAACGTTACCGCTTAATAACTTTAATTATGTTAAAGAAATAAATACTATTATACAAATAGCCAGATCAAATGGATATAGTTCACAACTAATTTATAACCTAATTGATAAAAAGAAAAACATTTTAGTTAAACAAATGTTGTACCCAAAAATAGAGGAGATTACAAATATTTACACTGGTAGTTTACCATATTTTGGCTATATCTCAGAGATGATTGCAAAATCATTGAAAAAACAAAACATCTTGGTGGCTTTTAAGACTTTTAATTCTTTAAATAGATTAATTAACACAAAACAAATATTACCAATTGATAAAAATCAGGAGTTTATAGCTTGCACTGTCCTGACTGTAATTCTGTTTATATAGGTCAAACGGGTCGTAACTTCAAGATTAGATACCAAGAACATTTGGCAGCTTATAGGAACAATTTCCCTGAAAAATCACATTTTGCCAAACACTTGTTAGTTTCAAACCATAAAATTCCAGATGACCACAGTTTTGTTAGTCTGTATACGTGTGAAAAGGGCATTCGTCTATCTATTTTGGAACAGTTGGAGATTTTGAAAGCCAAATATTCTGGTGTAAACCTTTTAAATGAACAGTTGAATTTTCGTCTCCGCTGTTGAACTCATTGGCTAGAATAAATAAATAAACAGTAACCTTAGAATGTAGTGGCTTGTCAATGTCAATAACAATTTTTGTTTTTGTGGGCAATGGAATATGTTGTTCCATACATCCTTGTTTTCTTTACTAATTTATCAATATTTTGGTGAATTTTTGAATTTTTTCATTTAAATTTAACTAATTCACCCAATACTATTTGGTTTGTGTGCACAAATAGTATATATTTATTTGAAATATAAATAATGGTGGGTAATTATTTATATATTTTTTAATACTTAGTAGAGGGTAGTTAATTCTGTGTAAGTAATGTGTTGGGTTTTAGAGGTTCATAGTAATTAGTGGTTTACTAATTTACTAATTTCTATAATCCTGAGGATGCCACGGTTGTTGGCGAAACATATGTAGATTATTTATCTAGTTTTTGATTTCGGAATGGTGCAATGTATCGTCTTGCATGCTAGGTGCTCGGGTCTGGTTTCTCATGGCGATTGTAGTTAGTGCAAGTGCCTGTTGTCGCAATTATGAGTTATCAGATCCGAGGGTCAGTGGAGGGTGTAGGGCCCGGTGGTGGGCGCACCCATAGTGAAGATTGTTGAATGTTTATTCTTTTCTATCGCATGTCGCGATAATAATTATATACATGGAAGTTTTGGACAAGGTCTCAATACGTGTCTGTAAAATCTGTTATGTATATGTGTTATGTAGTGTGTCTGTCGCTGATTTGCCTGATCCTCCGGCTTGCGGCTTGACCCCTGCAAGTCTTTGTTATGCCGTAATTTTTGCTATTAGCATTTATTTATTTTGCCTAATGATTTAGAGTTTATCACACCTAGACCTCTTAATTGCCTCGTCTGACATGCAGCACGCTACACCACAACACCTAACTTACTTAGATATTTTTTACCACAAATTTTGTATCGCGTCGTGAGTTACTTTTTGTTATTGAGTTTCACATTGCATGACTAATTCAGGTGCCACATTAGTAAAATACTCGATGGTTCTTGTATATCTCAAACGCAACACGAAAGCAAAGGAAAACATACATACCTATACATATAGACACTGCTGTGTTCCTGAAATGGGGTAGCCAGAACTGCAGTATCATAAAGGAAAGCCCACAGCCACGTTTTTTGCATAACGGGGACAGATGTAAATAGCCTGAAATAATGCACGAGTTCCTTAGTCGACTCTTACGACATGTACGGAAGGAAATGTGTTCTAGTAGTAAGTATCAGCACGGCAGAAAGCGAAGGTATGCTTAATAAAATGCTTGGTAAAGGTACAGGATAGGCTTATAAAATTGATTCGTTAATCCGTCGGCACAGTCACGATCGAGCACCGTTCAGTAATGTGACCTTAGCCAACAAACGGATTGTGCAAGAGCAGGCCCAAGGTGCGAGAACGTGTCTGGTGCCCATCTTGATACTCATATCATATTTAGCCATGTTGGGTAAACTTTTAAAAGTGTTTCCTGTAATGATTTGGGAATACTATGTGTGCCTGTGCGGGGTTTTCCTAGGATACATCATCAGCTGCATTTCCTTCCGTGTAATACACAACATAATGTCGTAAGAGTGGACTATGGAACTCAGGGGTGTTCCCTCATGCGATGAGCTAGCAACTTATCACAGATCATAAACGCCTGACCCCGCGATGCTAAAGGTGGTTGTAAGGATCTCCTTCATGGTTCTGCAGCTCTGGCTAACCCATTTTGTAAATACAGCCGTGTGAATATGTATACAGGGTGTAAAAAGACAACGTTGTTATTTTAATACCTCGTATTCTTTGTAACGCAACGATCTTTTTTTTTCTATGGAACCAACCATGGGAAACGAAAAAATTTTTTTTTTAAAAGAAATCTCTTTTTATTGCAAGCAATGTATTCGGTTGACAAATGTACCTACAAAAAATGTTTGTTAACTGTTTCCATATGGATTTATTTAGAAAAAATGCTGATATTCTTGTAACTTTGGACCTCAATATCTTGCAAACTCGTGGTTTCCCAGGGGTGCTTCTATAGAAAAATATTATCGTTATGTTACAAAGAATACGAGGTATTAAAAGTTGTCTTTTTACACCCAGTATGTATGAGGAATTGAAACTTCTATTTAATTTTCCTTCAAGGTCTTATGATATGACTGAGAGCTTGAGAAGGAAAGATCCTGATAATCTGAAAGATAGATTTCGTCTTATGAGTATCGTGATGTGAAGTTGTTATAATCCTGGGTGTCGTAACATAGGAGGTGGCGTAATTTTATAATTATAGCTGTAACATGAATCGCTTTGTTTTCCTTAAGATACATGCCTGCCTTATTTAAAAAAAGGTATTTACTAGATGTGAGGAGATTTAACTAACGCTTGAGTGTGGTCTAACATTGATAACACTTAAGAGCAACGTCGTCTACGCTACAAAAATCGTTCTCGAGTCAAAAAAGGAGGAATGAGTATGTGAGGCTGATTATGTGGTCTCGAAAGCCCTCGCAGAACCTATGCTTTATATCTGCTGGAATTTGAACCGGAATAAAAAAAATGTAATGTCATCCTTGGTTAGGTATTCCGTTTTATATTTCTCGAAAGTCTTTTTCCTCTTTCATCATTAAATAAAACCAAGGATGACATTAAATTTTTTTTTTCCAAAGCAGTCCCGAAATCCGGTTCAAATTCCAGCAGATATAAAGAGCAAGAAAAGCAATTAAGATTCACATTTTTAAGTTACCTTGCGTGGGTAACAGTGCAAAACACGCGCATAATGCAATAACATAATGTATAATACATATACCTATACAATATCTTCTTCTTCTTCAGCCTATTGCAGTCCACCTGGACGTAGGCCTCCCCCAGGGCACGCCACAGGCTACTGCCATACGCTACTGCCATAGGGGGGTTTTGCCCATAGTAACCACGCTGGGCAGGCGGGTTGGTGACCGCGCTGGGCAGGCGGGTTGGTGACCGCGCTGGGCAGGCGGGTTGGTGACCGTGACAAGGAGATCCCACAGCCACGTTTAGCATAGCGAGGTGGGACTGATGTAAATGATCAGCGACATGCTGCTTCATGCAATAACTTGGAAAATTTACGATCTTCGCCGGTAAATTCGACAATTCACGCCATGACTTTCTACAAGGCGCATGCAAATCGAAGAAAGTTAGACGTAGCTGATGTTGTAACTACACTTTGCACTTTTGTTTTGTAAGCACCGCTGTGTTATGTGGCAGCGGTTTGTCATTCAACGTAGGTACATCGGGTGTCTGCGCAATGTTTAGTAATTTGCGTCTAATCGGACTAGAGGCGACAAATTCGATTTGTTTCTGTCGCTCTCGTCTCGTCAGCCTATTGCAGTCCACTGCTGGACGTAGGCCTCCCCCAGAGCACGCCACACGGCTCGATCTCCCGTCTTTGCCATCCCGTTAGCTGAGCACAAATGTGGTCTGCAAGACAAAATTTGAAAGTTGCAAAAGTATAATAAACTTCTAAACAATTTGTTCTAACAACGTTGTTTGGAAAACATCGTCTGAATTTAGGAGAACCTTCGACCATTATTATTGAGTTAATAATTTATCTGTGGTGATATTAGTGTGGATTTTGCTACTAGCAATAGTCGATACATGTAAGCAATAAGGCACATGTCGCATTACAAAAAAATATGTACCTCCTCTTACCTATGTTCGTTTACGTGTTTATGTCAATTTTTGTGGTTGTATTTTTTACTGAGCTTTTTTGTGAGGCCTCCAGGTTAGATTTCATGTGATGTTTGCAAATATGTTGGTAGAAGATATTCAATATTAACTGTTTTTGTTGTTTTACATGTGAAAACCCTTTTTTATACGTATAATAAGATCGGAGGCGGAAGATCAGGAGGGTCAAGCTGTAAATCTCGGCTTCTTCAAATTCAAACAAACAGCCTGTGGTGTGCTAATGTGGGGCTTCACTGGAATACATTAGATGCTTCTCCTTTCGTGCATGTCGTAAAGATGACCTGGATATTTGTTATTGCTCATTTACATCTGTACCTACCCGCTCGCTATTGTGGAGTGTCAGTAGGATCACATTTTTGAGAATCCCATTTGTGAGAAAACATTCTTGTGAATTTATAAAAATGTGATTTCGAGTATCAAATTTTGGGAATAGGTTCTCTCTATTTTCATAGCCTTTGGCTTAACACCTTCTGTGAAACCTGTAAAAGTGCACTGCGAACTTGCTGGGTCATCGTCTGAGAGAACGACTTGACTGACTAGTCTGTGTTTGAATGTAGCAGTTTGTTTAGTCTACCAGCATATTGAAAGTTACAAATTGTTAATTCGCTATTTGTAAACTGTGGTAGGTATGCCTACAAACAATAGGTACAATAAAATTAGTTTAAATAGATTTAAATATAAACTAATATGAGTAACTAGTTCAAAGTCATTGGGTCACTGGTTATTGACTTACAACGATCGTAAAGGGATTTGTAGTACTTATTCTTTTTTACTTACATAAAAACTGACATTAACATGACATCTTCACTTGAGGAAGTTATTCTTTTCGTAATTAGCATAAAGGTTTCAGTGTTTTTAAGGGGTGTGAATGTGTGATGCTTATTACATCACATCAACCTGTTGTAATCCACTGCTGGACGCAGGCTGCCCCCAGGGCAAGCCACCAGGCTACTGCCATAAAGGGGTTTTTGTCTAGTCACAACGCAGATTAGTGACCCCAGTGTGATTTTCGAACTACGTTGTCAACACGGGAGGCGCTGCTGCCCTCCTGCCGCAAACCCATAGTCGCCTCTTACGATACCGGGTATCGTATCTGGTATCGGATACCCATCATGAGTATACATGGGGTGGTGCTATACTACGCTACTGACAGCACACCTTACTACTTTTGTACTCGTATAAATCACAAAAAAAAATACAGTGGTCTGGTCAGACGGAATTCGCGTGGTATAGATAGGTAATTGTTAGTCAGAAACGATAATAGCTACATCGCATATAGTCTAGATAAGTGCATTATTTCCATTATGTTATTGCTCATAATTTTATTATTAAAGCCACAATCCGAGTGATACAATTAAGTAGGTACTTATTTCAAATGAATCGTTTATCGATCGAATTATTAAATACGAGTACGTCGCGTCGGTCATAAATGCTGGTCATTTATAATTTTTGTCAGGATGTCGTTTTGAGATGTGGCTTCTTCTACGTCATCTACATTTGAATTTGTTATACATCTGTAGCAGCTGGGTTCCGCCGCCACCAAACCACGCAACAATTGCATTGCGGATCGCTAATAACTTGTAGCTAGGCAACGGTTATTGATAATTTGACTTGACTTTGATTTTGCTTTTGCGATGTAAATAATTCTTGTCGAGATTATATTTTGCTCATCACAAATTTACTTTCATTTAAAATCTTCGCTGGGAAGACCTGGAGCACCCTTCCCACACATCTTACATCTTTGTGCATTTTGACGTAAAGTACACAAGCCTACCTGCTCAGTATTTAAGTAATAAAGTTACAGGTGGGTTGTGTGTGTGTGTGTGACGTCAACATGTGCCTCATGGTAGTCCGGGTGGAGAAATTGTTCTATTTGACCATGTGTAAATTTAAAATTATCTAAAACTTCAACAGTATCTTTTTTAAGTGATTGAGGTACGGACTGACAGAAAACACGGAGGAAACTACTGAGCTGGTGTTAAAATAAATTAATTGCGTTTTTTTTAATCTGACCATATTTTTATAGCCATACATCTTCCCAATATTTCAATAATCATGTCGTCGGTCTAATTATCAAAATGCGTAATTCCAAAAAAGTCAAAATTTTACTTTGAATGCCATCTGGCGTAGAATCGTGTTACCTTCCTGTTAGAATAATGCTTAATTATTTTTTTTGAGTTACTCATTTTCATAATTAGACCGACGATGTAGAGTTTATCTGTTAATATCGTACCAGGACTACAGCAAATGTAGTTTACCTTTATCTTTCGTGTCGCAAGAGTTAGATAACGCCTTTCTCTAACATCTGTGGTTCGAGCGCGTTGTATGGCATGGCATACTAATAAATTTACTAATGTAAGAAAAAAACTATATAACTATATCATATAAAAACTTTTTCGTTGGTCCATCTCCTTGATAATAATGAATGAGTAAAACAGCTATATTGTAGGTACTTGTTTCTACCATATTGCAATTTTTCAAAAACTTCCAGCAAACTGAAATATGTAAGTGTTAATTTATTAAGGAGTTTGCATGTTTTTCTTTAACAATGGCATTATTTACAATTTAACATTTTAAGAATCATGTTTTATACTTTATCCGCTATAAAAAATGGATATAATTTTTACAGCACTATTGATGTACTTTCAGTATATCGCGTGCTTTCGTTGAGGACGTGTGATAATTGTGATAAAATCAAAATTCACTATGGGTGCGCCCACCACCGGGCCCTACACCCTCTACTGACTCTCGGTTTACTAATTTACTAATTTCTATAATCCTGAGGATGCCACGGTTGTTGGCGAAACATATGTAGATTATTTATCTAGTTTTTTATTTCGGAATAGTGCAATGTATTGTCTTGCATGCTAGGTGCTCGGAGGTTTCTCGTCATTGGTTTCAAGTTTTCGTGGCGATCCGAGGGTGTAGTTAGGGCCCGGTGGTGCAAGCCTAATACAATTTCATTTATTTTCGTAAAATGTATACAAAATCCTTTTGTGTGAGTTAACGAGCAATGAACCTTAAGTTATGCGAGGCAGAAAAAACGCGTTTTTTTGTGATCCAAAGAGGCATTTTATTTTATACATTAATGGAGTACTTAAACAGAATTTAATGTACTTTAACAATCAGTTTATTTAAAAAATATTGGATCCCCTAGGTGTATCTGCGGGGCCCAAAAAAAAGGTGGTGAGCAAGATATCTCTGGTCCAAATTATCGAAACCAAAAACCAAAAAATTTAGTTTTATAATAAATAAATACAGGTAATGATCGAAGGTCATAGTGAATGTTCAAAAAAAAATCAATTTTTTTGAAAATTTTTCACTTCTTAAAAAATCGAATTGTAACGATCATTACCTGAAAAATATATCTGATACGTGTGAAAATTTCATTTAGCGGTTTCGGAGAAATTTTCCTCAATGAAAACACGGTTTGAGATAAACGCGTTTAAATTGACAAATTTTTTTTTTTTAACTTTCGTCATCTATCCGCACCATACCCTCTGCTTCGTCGTTTGCTTCCTAATTCGTCCCAAACACAAAAATCGAGAACAAAGGGTATACAAAGCTGCTACTCCGGCTCGTGCTCCTTTCGAACGCTCGGAGACGTTCTTACTAATGCTCATATCTGAAACTAAGCTCAGATCAGAGAAACTTGAATATTTGTACATTCAAAAAGAAACAAATCAACGATTTTTGAAAATACGGAACCTTAACTTGCGCGTAGACACACATGGCAGGTTAATTTAATTTTTTCTCGGTGTGTAGTAGTAGTTGGTTATGTAATAGAATCTGTGCCCTGTTCGTATTCTCATGCATGTGTTAATGCGAAATCTAGATAAGAAGTGATTTATGTTTTGGTACTTATTATTTTGCCCGGTTTAATTTTGCTAAATTATGAGAAAAATGTTTTATGACTTTCTTTTCGCTTTTCTAAAAGGTTAGGAATGTGTGTTAATATTAAAGAATCATCATCAGCCTATTGCAGTCCACTGCTGGACGTAGGCCTCCCCCGGTTTTGTAGGATAAATCCTTTTAACTAACCTAAGGTCTATTCTATTTTGGTTAGTGACCTCTATTTATTTTGGGCACAACTAAGTTAGAAACAAATAAATAAAGTAGGTAATTGTGTGCTTACGTCAAAATTAGTTTTCTCTGCAGTAGTTAGTTTTCTAACATCATACTTAAGTTGAATTATTTCTCTCCAAATTAGAACCAAACGTTATGATAATGGAACTTCGGCGTAGACTGGTGGTAAGAAAATATGATGTTTTTACTTTTTTATTTTCTGTTTCTGTTTTATTAGGTAGGTACTAACTAAATCCAATTTGTGTTACACTTCACGGAATATAACTTGAAACCAAAAACTTTATTGTATATCGCTACTTTTCACATAAATATTAGATAAATAACGCAAATTTTACAACTCATTACATAATCTGATCCTGAGCTAATATCTCTAAGGTCTTATTGAAATAAATACAGAGATAATTATAGAAAGAAATATGTATCCATGACTCGCAAACAAACGTCGATATTCACATATCAAATACCAAATTTAAAAAACGATTTTATGCAGAATTGTATAATTAATTCATTTCAGTAAACTTACACATTCCATTGTGTAAAAGTCTGAAAGGTGACCTTTCAGTTAACTCTCTGAGATGTCAAGCCTCCTTTACAATAGGGTCGAACAAAGATTTCATAAAGTTTATTGTTTACATATTAAGTATATATATATCTAACTGCGATTCGGTCCGCGACATGTAACCAAAAAACAATGTGCATTTACATATTACTTTGTACTTTTACCGTAGAATAAGTAAAATGTGTTTCCTATAGTTTAAAAAGTTATCAAAATCGGCACACGCGTTGGTGTTTTCGAATGTCTCAATTAATTTTACACATAAGCTGCTAAACAGATTACCCCCCTTTCTGTCGCGCAATCGTGTACAAAGGGTTGAAATGAAGTTAAGTGCAAGTATTGTAACTTGCGAGCGTCTCGCCCATTATCTTTTATGGCGTTTGATGTCTCGGCGTTCGCTTCAATTGGGGCTGACACCAAAACAAGGCTGTTGAGTGCCAGAGTGGAGCCATGGTGTATGAAGAATACTAGAGCAGCTCAGCAGCCAAAAGAGGTCTCAAACTTGTTCAAGTGTCGGTTACTTGGGTCTATATTACCTCATACTAGGGCCTTTTGTTTTGCAAGTGTCTACTTGATGACATTCACCTACCTAGTAGGTACTAGAATAAACCATGCGCATCTTGAAGCTGTAGTTATCGCTAACTTCTCTAAGAGTTAGTATCCGAAATAAATAAGTACCTACCTTACCTGTGATTAAAATTATGTAAACAATCGTCGTCTTCAGCCTATTGCAATCCACTGCAAGACGTAGACGACTTAATCGCCTCGTACGATACCCACAGGCAGGCATGGGGTGGTGCAAACTCTACTCTTTATGTACACAATAACTTCTTTTAATTATAGTGCGTGATAGAGATGACGCTCTGCATAGTCGAATTTAAATCATCATTTTCTAAAATCGGCCAACTATTGACCATGCTTGCTTCCTCTTCATCCAAATACCGTCTCTTCCTTTTACACTAAGTTGGAAGTGTTCCTAATGGAAAGTGGACAGGAGATAATAAATTTCAGTTGGCTCTTTATGGAGTGCGGCAGACGGAGACAAGACAAATATAAAGCGAAGGGCTTTTTGTATTATTTGCAATCAGTTGGCAGACAAACGTGGATGATCATTTTTAGGGTCCCGAATAAAAACGGGACTCTACATCGCTGTTTATCTGACTAGACAGTTGAAATTTCACAGAAAATGTACCTATTTCTGTTGCCGCTGTACAACAAATACTAAAAACAGAATAAACTAATACAACAAACGTGTTGTATTAGTTTAATAGACGGACCTCGTAAGCTTTTTAGTAAGCATGTAGAGTAGAGAGGTATTAAAATGATATTTGCAATGCACGTTATTATTCGAACGCATAAACCCAGAAACAATCACGTTTATTTGAATAATTGGACCAGAATGATATACAGCCAATAAATGTAAACTGCGGATTGTTAGGTATTCTACTCGTTGAGATTTTATGGAGTGCGTCAAACGTTGTACCGAGCCGAGTTATTATTGTTACATTTACGGCATACAAACATCCAATAAATTATTAAGATTTGTACTCTATATTAATAGTAATATTATGTATTCTATGCTGCTCTGGAGGTGAAAAAAAAAGTATAATACTACAGCTGCTTCTCTTCCCGGGCATACTGTACAAGTCAGTAGAGGGACAAGAGGGTCTTGGTGTTTTGTAGGCGATGTGCTGACCACCTGTCACTACTAACCGAACTTGTACATTTCAACTATACCCTCAAAATTGGTCAGAAGTAGCACCATGTGGTTCTATCGGCCCTTGGTGCTCTACCTACCCCGTAAGGGATAAAGGCGTGATTATATGTATGTATGTATATTATGTATTTTTAGGGACATACAACTCATTGCAATCTTACGAAATATTGACGACAAAAGGCTAACATTTTAGCTTCCATCGAATTTTCAGTAAGATTGCCTTTATAAACTTTGGGACAAGATTGCAGATCGACAGAAAGACTATGATGACGGTACCGTTTACTTTGCTATTTTTGCACGGGAATAACTAATTTTCAATATTCATATTGGTTTCGCAAGTCATTGCGTCAGTCTAAGCCATTCCTTCCTATAAGCAATTTAAATACTCTATGCCAATATTCAGGTCACGCCTGACTGGTTTCCCTGAATCGGCAATAAATATTACGCTTGGTATATAAATCGATCCTAAAACGTTATTTTATAGCGTTTTGGAAGTACATAACTATTAGTAGTATTACTAAAGAATACCTAATTCCGGGTTTCTGGTATTCAGAATCATGTTTTTAAAATAACAATGTTCATGAACAAATTCAATATAATAGTGTAAATTTATGTTGGCGTATCAATACATATGTACAATAATCAAACTATGCATGCATTACGTACGTTACATATAATCTGACACGAGTGCACTGAACTTCATTGTGTACTGGGAAAGTCTACAAACTGTCTAACCTAACTGGTCTAAATGTATTTTTGTGCAAGTCAACAACTTATGATTCACGACTTATTCGTGGAAAGCTTTGAAAAACAAAATGGAGTCGTAAAAGTATCCGAACGCGACATGACATCTCATAGACCTGCCGTTTACTTTAGAATTACTGTTGATGAGTGATACATATTCAGAAATTGTCAATGAACTTTAAAGAAAAATTCAAGAAGACATCTTTATTGAACTAATAAGTCGCGGTATCTTAAGTATGATATGAAATAATATGATTCATTGAGAGTAACCGCATTAATTCAGTTAATGCATACAGGTCAAGTTGCATCTGAATCATCACTTGAACCAAGCAAAATTTCATTCTAATTATTGTAATCAATGAGACTTTAACCTCGTTCTTTATGTTTTCTGAAAATATTATATTCTTTTGTTTCTGGCAGTGACTGTACCACAAAACAGAAATAAAGGGTAATTAAGTAACGGAAGCAATAATATTTTACTTTATTTTCATCTGTAGGTACTATTAAATCGGAGTACAATTTAAAACTAAGCTAAATAATCGATGAAAATAATAATTTCATGCCTATTGCCTACTGTAATAAAACTCACTAGTTAATTAATAGATATTAAACGAATATGGCGTGTTTTATTATTATTAAAGTAACTATGTACATTTAGGTTTGATATTAGGCAAGCCTCCTTGTAACCGACATATCGTGTCGTAATTGTAACTCCGTGGTTGCTTCGCGTAATTTTTAATTAGCTTCGATTCGCTGAACCATTCACTGTACACATGCTTTATCGTTAGTAATTTACATGTTAGGCTCAATACAGACAAATACTACTGCCACAAAGAAAAAAATTGTCACATCTGATAACAAGTCTGTAACATGCAATAAATGAATCTGAATCTGAAAATAAACTGACTTAAAAAAAAATTAACCGACTTCAAAATACACAAACGACAAAAACTTTAACTAAAAAACGATAAATAACGTAACTAATTTACCTACTTAATACATATTAAATGTATACAATACATATTTAATGACTTTAACAAAGTCATCTTTAACTATTTAAATATTTATAATTATCACTTATTTTTTGGAGTCGATGCCAGCCTAGGTAACGTAGCCTGTTGTGTTGAGTGACGCACGCGGCTGGCAAAGCCACACACACAGCAAAATACAATACGGTGTAGTAGGCAGGGCACGCGTTTATGCAATTTCCTATTCTTAGTTTTACTTTGAATTTTAGTGTCCGTCAGTTTTCTTAATTACATTTATTTGTTGGGCTGGCACCGACTCCAAAAAATAAGTGATAATTATAAATATTTGAATTTTTTTCCATTTTCTTTATTAATAATTTTATAATATTTAAATAGTTAAAGATGACTTTGTTAAAGTATGTATTAAGTAGATAAATTAGTTACGTTATTTATCGCTTTTTAGTAAAAGTTTTAATCGTTTGTGTATTTTGAAGTCGGTTATTTTTTTTTATCAACTGATTATTTACGACTATTACGCTTTTTTTAGTTGTGTTAATGCGTTGTGAACTTAAATAGATGCTAGTTTATATACTTAAGGGTTTCATCGTTACCATCTCAGGAGTAGTACCTACCCGTATAAGTATCATGTTATCCCTACATATATAGTTTTCATCGACCGATTGCCGTACTGTCTCCCAACTCTTAACCGTTAAGGAGTTCTGTTGCTTCATCATCAGCACAGCAGCATCAGATGTTGATTCAAGTAACACGTTAGCTCTACATACTACTAAATAGTTTTCATCGACCAATTGCAGTACTGTCTCCCGACTCCTAATCGTTAGGGGGTTCTGTAGCTTCATCATCAGCACAGCAGCATCAGATGTTGACACCCTGAAGCATATACCTAAGTAAGACATGATTACGTAACGAAAGCACCATACGAGCATACAATTTTCGGTCGTTGCCCTAGATTTCTCCTGGATCCCATCATCAGATCCTGACCTGGTGAAAATGGGGCCACCTCAGAAGTGAACGCTATCCAACAAAAAAAAATTGGAATCCGTCTATAATTGACGGAAATATCGGTGAATTGAGAACCTCCTCCTTTTTTGAAGTCGGTTAACAAATAACAATATTACTTAACTAATAACGATAAGAAAGTAGATTTTCTGTCTTAGGTCATGGAGCTCTGCAACTTTTACTAAGGCTTGTTTGGTTCGTAAACTGGGTAATCTTTGTTGTCACTGTAACGTGCCCTTCTTGGGATACCCTGTCAAAGCTGGATGCATCATGTCGGATTTTTCGGTTTTAGGTAGCAATTCGTCCTTAACTAGATTTTTTATCCTTGCAGGTAGACAGCAAGAATGAACCATCCGAATATGGCAGCCGAAAAACGGTGTGTACACCATTTTCTTGGTACAACTAGTAACTTCTGAACGTAAATAGGATTTAACGAAAACTCACGGAAACACGACGGAACGTCATTAAGTTTAAACCTAATGGATTATATGATCTTTTTTCACGCTCAAAATCCTAGCAAAATAGATTGTAAATAATTTAATTTCCCAGCGAATCGATAAAGTTTATAACCGTACCTACCAATGAACGAACAGCCTATTTATGAGTATATGTATACACACACGTAGGTATATTATCGAAAAATCTTATCTTATTTATAGCTTAACAGAACTAAGTATTTGTCTTTCTTAATGCCATTGCGGTTAATATGCATTTTCTCTAGTCAGACAAATGGGGTTTTCACATGCCAATGAGTCACTTGACCAAGCCAGCCGCCTAGAGCCACTTCTTTTTCTGTTACCTCCACTGAAGATGGCTAGATAAGAAAAGTTGCATAAGAGGTAATGCCGAATATGAAAATACTCATCAATCATCGGATCAATGATTTTGTAACCCTGAATTAGTTGAATTAGTGGGTAAGCATGAATACGCCCCAACCGACGCTATACACTCGCAAGGAAAATCTATGAGATATGATATGACAGTGTGACGATAGCGTTACGGATTATCGAGAGGTTCGTGCTTGCCCCACAGTTGTCAGAATAATTGTCGTCAATCGTCGCAGCCAGGTCGCAGCCATAAATAAACCCAAGAGTTGAAGTTGAAGGATTTTGTAAACATAATAGAGAAGGAACTTCGTCCTTTTGGCATTTTGATAGTAGATACCCAATTATATTTCTGCTTGCATGTTTATTTTGTCCATCGGTTACTCGCAGGATTTTGTGGTCTTCAAAATAAGCACTGTGTTCTTTTTTTTATGGTAAACGTGACTTATTCAGGATGCGGCTATGGGATGGGAAAGGAGAGATCGAATAGATTTACCCGCACTTGCATCAAACTCATATACCAAATCTCATATAATTTCATATGACATAATCTGTCCCTTTTATTTTCAGGTGGAGATGGTGGAATGTCCCCTATGCTTGTCGCTAATGAACGCGAGCAGCACGGTCCGGCTGGCGTGGTGCACGCACCGCTGCTGCGAGCCCTGCATGCGCCAGTACCTCACCATCGAGATCTGCGAGGCCAGGGTGCCCGTGTCCTGTCCAGTGTGCCACGAGAACATGCATCCGACAGGTCAGTGTTACTATGAGCACCGCAGCAGAGCGATTGTCGTTAAGCCAAGTTCCGTGTTTGACAGCCCTAAAGATTGGTCAAGAGGAAAGGGAAGGGTTTTGTGGAGCATCCGTCCATCTTACCTATGTCTAGAGGCCCAAGTACCTAGTATGTGTAAGTAGGTACCTACACTGTTGTCAAGCCTTATTGAAAGTTGTACTAGAAATGGGCTAGAACTTCTGTTCTACCTACTTCTATTGATCTATAACAGCTGCCAAGTTGTCGACTCTAATCAAAACATAACAATAATGTTTCGTTTTCTCACGAAAGAAATCCTAGTACCTACCTATGCGACATTGGCAAGACACTACAGTTTCAAAACATAGAATTTTTCAACACAGTTTTCAATTGGACGACATTAATGTAGTGTGCGGGAGTATGCACGTGTCTTGTATCCCGCGCTGTTATGAAAACAAGTCTTTTGGATCAATATACCACGAGAGAACCCTATCGGAAAACAATTTCCCTCAAATATGTATTTCAATATTGCCTCGCACGTCATTTGAGCGTATCGATTGGAATTAGCTAGTTTGTGTGTTTGAGAATATCGAATGGATTAAATACATTCGCATTCTATTTATAGATTATAACCTGTTATGAAAGCCCTTTTGTGATGAATGACGATAAACATAAGAGTTTGCACGAAATGCGTAAAATTATTTATCTCTTTAACGTTATGTTATGTTCCATAAGGACCCCCCAAAAGTCCTAATTGTCTAGCTAGATTTCACTTTTAGTGAAATTTTGAAGCAACCATCATATTATACAAGCTTCGATATTTCGACTTTTTGTCTTTTGCAAAAGTCCACGTTTTTTCAAGAATAAATGAAATTATGACGAAATGTCATTAGTCAGCTCTGAGCCGCTTAAGGTTGTGCTTATTTCCTCTATGAGTCAGTTGTTACAAAAATATCGGCCATCTTATCCGGATGTCTTGTTTTGGTTTTTACGTTAAGTTTACTAAAATATTTATTGCAATAGACACAATAACTTAGCGTAAACAATACGTCGTCGTCTAGTGTAAATGTGTGAAGTTTTTTCCATCCCTTAAATCAAGATGCAAGTCGTCCTCAACGCAAAGGTATCTATATACCTAATGTTATACGAGCTATCTAGCTCAAAAACCAATCGTGCCCGGTCACCGTCAAACAGCGCCTAATTATTTATCAAGTTCTAATAAAAGTTCAGGTCAAATTTTATTTTGGTATGTGGCGCGATCAGTCAACGGCGCGGCGGACGAAATTGGCTCGGTAAATGTCAAGTGTATGACGCCTTTGGTCCAGTTTTTAAATTGTAGGTATCTTCCTGACTTTTGGTTTGGTGCTTTCATGACTTCCTTTACTTCTAGTTACAGTTCTGGAAGTATTTATAAATAAATTTTCAGGAATAAAAGGTAGCTTATCGCTATGAATATTTCTCTACCTATGAATCAAACAAATTTCATCAAGATCCAGTCGTATTGTCGTGAAAATGCAATAGACGAGATAAGAAAAAGTTTCGCATTTTTAGTTTAAAGAAAAAATTGCTCAAACATTTAGCAAAAATGTTGTAGCAAATTGTCAAGTAATTAGAGTCGACTAGACATTGAGGCACCATTAGACTGTATATAGCGAGAATAATGCCCCTGAGTCACAGCACAACTCGAGCATACGGCATTTGCGGACATTATTCCCGTAGTTTCCTGAAATTTAGCGTATCGTATGATGAACCGTGAAGTTGGCGCGGCTCCAGTTGCCTGGGTTTCCCCTGCTATGCTTGTCTGATGTAACTAGTCGCTGCCACACACGACGAAACTGCGCAAATTGTCTGTTACAGAGAGTAAGTATATTCTTTGGTCTGTTACAATATAGGAAAATGTACGTTAGCGCTAGCATCTTGATCACACATATTTTATCACATGTTTATTTTCATTGTATTTTTCCATATTATCTGGAAAATAACATGTGATTTCTAGTTTTTAATTTTGGGGATAGGTTCTGTATTTAATTAAATTTTAAAACTGCTTCCGGGTCGACGCGTGTTGTTTGCAAGAGTAATAGAAACAAACTGATTCATTGTCAACATATACTTGCTTAGAGATAATTTATGATTGAAACCCTGTCTGGATTCCTAATTTAAAGCAAGTCAATAGGTTGATTTTGTTAGAGCTATAATAATCCCTTAACTAGCTGAGCAGTTACGTATACCTACAATTTCAGACTCGAAAGTGCCGTCTCATGAATTTTTAACAAAATCGTTTGAGCCTTTTTCGAGTTCGCATTTACATTATAATTTGCGTTAGGTACTCGTATAAGATTGTTGTTGAAAGATTGTTGTTGTTTTATTTTATAAGTGAGTTCTTATGTTGTCATTAATATAAAGTTATTTTAATCTTCGTTTTCACCAGAGGACCAAAGTAGTTTTACCTTAGACCCCATGATTTATGTTAGCTTGTGCTGTTTGATCGAAGAGCCTCTCAATTATTTTTTGTTGGTTTAATGGATACTGCCCACTTATCGTACCCATACCATGACCGTAACATGAACGTATCAGGCACCTCGCGCTTCATGTAAGGAGGGTATTAGCTAGTAGGGCATATTAATCTCGACTTGTCGTAAGTAAAGTTGTAAATTCATTGCGGGTCCGCGCATTATACGTTACGGGTACTCTACGTACATGGTACAGTGACGGGACATGCCAGTGGGCGTTCTTTCATATAAAATCATACAACCAATATTTTTTGCATAGTACGGGACGGTTACGCTCATGGTACGATGCAGTACAATGAGCAGATCCTAAAACTTAAAAGATGAGCGCGTTCCGTGACAAAGATATAAGTCTATAAGCAATTTACCGCGCAAGGCCTGCGACAGGCCGCGATCCATGTCTATAAGCCTATAAAATACCGCTTCAAAATAGTTACCTAGGATGTAGTAAAAACGTCTGTTGATGTTGATTGCAGACGTGCACAGAATCCTGGACAATCCGGCGCTGTACGACAAATATGAGGAGTTTTCCGTGCGCCGCGCGCTGGCTGCCGATCCTGACACGAGGTGGTGTCCGGCGCCTGATTGCAGGTTAGACGACTTATCCACCAACTTACATCATAATAATAATGTTTCCAACCGTATTTTGGTCATAGTGGCCAACTGCGCAGAAGATATAATAGTGCATAAGTTCACTGTCTATTCCACCATCCTCATAGTCCGATGGGACGGAAATCAGACACGACCGGAGAGAACATCAAGCGCAGGACCAATAGTTTAACTTGCTTTCCGAGGCACAAGCTAAGTGACAATTTTACAACATTAAAATCCGGACATGAAGAAAATACTGCACCCGTATAATGAATTTGGTGAGAGCGAGGTGTCTCACTTTTAAACGTTAAGTTCACAGAGCTATCAATAACTAGATAAACTAAGTATACCTATGTACTTTGCATGTAAACATTAGACTTAAGAATTAGAATAGACACTCGTTCTCGAGCCAGGACTGAATGAATTAGAGCTGATAGAAGTGGTTTCCAATCCCTTTTTACACACCAAGTAGAAACACTTGCCTTGTCTAGTTATTACTTAGCTCTGTGGATTTGACGTTCAAAAGTGAGACATCTCGCTATCACCAAATTCATCATACGGGTGCTGTGGTACAGATCCGTGACTAGGATCAATCCTACGCCTCCCGATTGAAAGGCGCACGTCTTAACCATTGCGCTATCACCGGTTTGACCCCAGAAAAAGGTTGGGCAGAAAGGCGCTTTCACTCTCACTTTTCATTGAGTAACCTTTTAAGCCCCACGCGGTACCTATACTCGTAGCCCAGATTCATAGACATTGATCTAGCTGGAATAAAGCCGACCGAAATGTGCATTGATAAATGCCCGTGACCCTAATTCATCTGTCGGCTTGTCGCGGTGGAAATTAGCAAATTGTTCGATTCGAATATTATTGGGGTTACTGGTTTCGTACGGTTTGAACAAATTTTCAACGCATAATCTGTTACGGAACTAATTTGTTAAGACTAGCCAGTTTGGGACTCTGTATTTGGGCAGGCTTACGTATTCAATAGTATAATGTCCATGCTACTCTCTTAAAAGCAAAGGTAGTAATGAATGTTGCCTTTTTATGGCAAAACAGCTGAGCAAATTGAAGTAGTCCAAGCCTTTTAAAGTCCTGAGTAAAGCTCTAACCAGATAAGGTAGCAAATATCGTAACAATAAATAAACTAAGTAATCAATGTAGATTATCAACCTTTAATCTTTCTGGAAACTAATTACCATGAAAATCCGCAATTAGCTCGTTATCATCACGTTATCATTCACATATTTAGTTATTTATCTACTAGGAATGCTCCTAACGAAGGTAAATGAAAACAATGACCTGTGACAAAATAATAATAGAAATAATCCTATTTCTACTATTATACTAAATGTGAAAGTTTGTGAGAATGGATGCTTGTTCGTCCAGTAAAAATTACTGAACCGTTTTCCGTAAATCAGAATATCATATAGCTCTCGTCACGGTTCGGTCCGCGGGTGTTAACTATTAGTAGTACTCACTGTAGAAACATATAATGTGATATCATTAATGTTGATTGTTTAATAATTATGTTTAGGGAATTTTTATTGTTTTGTTTTCAGCTTAATGAATTAAGAGTTTAATTTGTGCTTACATTACTATCTACTACATTAGTTATTTCATCAACTGATAGAAAGGATAGAACCTTATCTAATAGTTCTACAAGAATTCAATGTTTTATTAGATCGTCAATGTGTTTGAATAATCGCTGTATACGGTTCCGGCGTCCGAAATCGTTAAAGTACCAGAATCCTGTAGGAGGCAGCCGATGCTGTTAAAGTTTATAGCTCCAACACATGAAGACTCGCTCTTTCTCTCTCATCCATTATCATTCTCTACCTCCTACAATTTTTCCACAAATCCATTTTCCTCAACAATTTTCCCTTACAATCTACTTTTCCCTAATCATTTTGTTACCAACGAGAGAATGAGTGTGAGAGTGTAAACAAGAAAGGATCTGCCATAACTCATGATACCGGATGAGATAGCGAGGGAAAATTTCAAATTATCTGACTACTTAGCACAAAGTAATAACTTACTTTATATTTCTTTGTTTCCTCTAGATGCCATAAATAAAGTTCGCCATTCGTTGTCACAGTTTCGCAGTAGTGGCGTCAGGCTGCGCGTCATGTCCCAAGCTGACTTGTCTCGCGCCCGGCTGCGGCGCGTCGTTCTGCTACCACTGTAAAGCGGCGTGGCATCCCACGCAGACGTGTGACGCGGCAAGACGCGCCAGGCAACCCACGCCGCGTACACCTTCGCACGATCAGGAACGGGATCATGGTTAGTGTCTGTTGTTTTGTCTAGGGTTATGCTACCGGCGGCCGCTTATGTGTCGTCTTAACTCAAGATTTAAGGTCCACATGGGTATTTATGGGAAATACTTGGATAGTTATAGAGGAAGAGGTACACCTGAGAAGTTTCAGATGGACTGTGAGTGAGGATATGTGTGTACTGGGAGTAAGTAACGAGTTGAAGGATAACAGGGATGAATGGAAGAAGAATACAATTGGGCTAATCCCAAATGAATAGGAGCAAGGCAGGAAGGATGATGACTTTCATAATGCTTCTCTAGGAAATCCTCAATTTTACCCCCTATGCCTACTAGTATTGATGATGATTGCAAGAAAGTAAAAGCTAAATCAAATTCAGATCTTTGTCCAGATTGTTCTCGGGAAATCATGACGTCAGTCTTTGAGTCGTTTCTTCTGTTTAACCAGCATTTTACGATCTACCCACAGGCGACGTGAAGCCGTGTCCGCGGTGCTCGGTGCTCATAGTGAAGGTGGAGGACGGCTCATGTAATCACATGGTGTGCTGCGTGTGCGGCGCAGAGTTCTGCTGGCTTTGTATGAAGGAAATTTCCGATTTGCACTATTTGAGGTATGTTTTTTTGTAACTAAATTGAAATGACATATATGCAATTTTTTGTGTGCAACTGTATACTATAATTATTACGTAAAGTGTGTTGAAAAATGTTGTATGATATAGGGAATTGTTGTTATGTCGATTTCCTCTTTGAGAAGAGTTAGATATATGTAGTTTTCTTGTCGAGGCATGTAGTGGATCCAAATGCGAGATTTTACGGTTTATTTTTGTGTTCTTTTCACTATGGAAGTTGTCCTCTTAGCACAGACTGTAGCAATGGCAAGGGCGGATCCATCCTCTGCGGGATCAGGCTAGCTCAGGCATAATACTATTGAACCTTAGCATTTCGGGCCCTCAGCCGTAAATGAATGTTGAGTTTGACAACTCCCTGACTCCAAGTCTGGATCCGCCCTTAAACTCTGGTTTCTTCTGTTGGCAGCCCGAGCGGCTGCACGTTCTGGGGCAAGAAGCCGTGGTCGCGCAAGAAGAAGCTGCTGTGGCAGCTCGGCACGTTGGCGGGCGCGCCGCTCGGCATCGCCGTGGTGGCGGGCGTGGCGCTGCCGGCGCTGCTGGTGGGTCTACCGCTGTGGGCGGGTCGCCGCGCGCACCGCCGCCTGCGCCGCGCGCGCCCCGCACGTCGCCGCGCCGCCGTGGCCGCCGCCGTCGCCGCCGCGGTGAGTATCGCCGCCGCCCTGACCGTGACACCCACACATTCCCGCCTCCGCCGCTCCGCCCCGCGCGCTACCGTTGCTGCCACCCTCACCGCCCCAGTACACACACATAACAACACTCGCACACACACAACACTCTCATACACCCCGACACACTCGCACGCTCTAACGTAAGTATAGTGAATGAAACTTGTAAATTGTAAAAAATATTTCTTGGAAGAAGATTGTATTGTTTGCTACCAAAATATTTGATGGAGATGATGTTCAAACTCGTTTTCTACATAATGTCATTTTCCCTATTTTGAAACATAACCTCAACCTTCCCATGTCTTTTCCAACCGCTAACTAACACTACTGTATTTTTAAATGTAGAACCCATCCAAAAACCTTAACCCTCCTCCGTTTGTTCTCCACCCACTATCACCATTCTGCTTTTAAATCTACAACCTCAACCCTTCCCGTTCTCCACCCACTTTGCTTTTAAATCTGGAATTCACACATCAACCTTTCCCCCTCAGCTCTGTTTTTAAGTTAAGAACTCATGCATTAATCTGAACGTTTTCCCCGCAGCTGGTGGTGTCACCTCTAGTAGCCGGGCTGGCAGTCGGTATCGGCGTGCCAATCCTGCTATTCTACGTGTACGGCGTGGTGCCCGTGTCGCTGTGCCGCGCGGGGGGCGCGGGGGGCACGGGGGGCGCGGCCGAGGGGGGCGCGGGGGGCACAGAGGGGGGCGTGGACACTCGCGCACCCAGCGCCGACCAGGACGCGGCTAGCAGGAGGCTCGAGCCTAGTATTGGTGAGTACAGTGTATATATGAGGGGTACAGTTTAGTGTAATGTGTTGATTCAGTGTTAGTTTTGACCGAATGAACGTTATTTCCTTCGAATGTTTTAAAGAAAATGAGTGACATAAAAAGACTATGTATGTCAGAATTAATTATTGAAGTTTTTTGAAAAAAAAGCATTGTTTAATTGAACTAATCGCACATATTTTTGTGCAATCACTATAATAGTATTGTGTGTGCCTGGGGCACGAGGAATTGACCTTTGTGGGACTTGCTGGAATGTTATGAATCTAAACTACAATGTATGAAAACGTGTCAAACAAAATTTATGGGCAAACATCACCAGCTACCTAGAGTACATAAAATTTTGTGGTGACATTCTAAAAGTAATCTATATTGTCCCGCAGGCGACGCATCCCTCTCAAACGCGTCTCACATAGAACCGCGCGCGCCTTCCCTGGCGGGCTTGGCGGGCTCGCTGGCCACGCCGTCGCCCGGCCCGCCGCGCCGCGCCGACGCCGCCAGCCTGCCCGGCGACCTGCCGAGCGACCTGCCGAGCGACCTGCCGTCCGCCGAGCGCGCGAAGCGACTGCGAAGCCTCTTCCTCTACGGCTCGGCCCAGCCGGCGCACGACCTTGAAGCCGGCCCCGCCCACTGGGACACGTCGAGTTTAAACTCGTAACGAACGCAACGCTACGGACGGATCGTGAGGACGGTTTGCGGATTCGATTGTGCGGAGTTTGTTTGATGGATGTGTTTGTAATCTGTATCGGGATATAATTTGAGTGTATTTTTGCAATAAATACATTCGATTGCGCGATTTTGTTCGATCCTTAAAATTGTATACACAATGGCGGTGTTTAAGATACAAGTTATAAAGGCGTCCAATGGCGAATTCCCATATCTGGTTATGTCACAAAATACTCGAGATTTTTGTACTCGAGCGTCGAGAAAAACTTTACGCACTCCAAAATCGGACATAACACCTGTGAGTTATCGTTCTATAGTGATACAGTGACTAAGAGAGTATAAGTTCTTTATACAGAATTAAGTTTAGAAGACTTACTAAGCCGGTCTAGTCTAAGCCAGCGGTGTTGCGTAGTGTTATATGACGTTATATTGAAGTCGATAGTATAACCATAGAGAAATAAGATGTCATAGAGCGCTAATGTCATACTAACTGTTTCGATGCACCTTTAGACTTTTCGGTGCCTCACAATTCCAGTCCTTGACACTTAGATTCTATTAGTGTAATGAATAGTAATGTACTACATTACTAATGTATTGTAACGTATAGTAATACAATCTAAGCGTCAAGGACTGGAATTGTGAGGCACCGAAAAGTCTACACTTATTGCTCTATGGTATAACTATAGGAGCCTGGAAAGATTTCGCCGAAAACAACGAAATTAGTATACCTGTGCAGTGAGGTTGTAAGGATGTCTTGGTGTTTTTGTCCATGAAATATGGAAGTTTCCTTCAGGGCTACCACCTCTGACTTATGTGTAAATGTTTTATTTCATGCATTTATTTGCTAGACTTTGTAATAAAACATGATTTTGTAAGTGAAAATAGAACAGTCAACACATTCACAAATGAGATGGATATATATCCCTATTTTTTTCGCAAACTACTCGGGTGTTGTTGCTGCACCTTTACGTAAACTCATATGATTAAAATGTTTTTAATCTTTAGTTAAAATTGCTCTCTGATATAATACGAGTGTAAATTGTGTATACGTGCATCACATATAAACAACTGTTACAGAATAAGGCTGCCTTTCCACCAAAGATGTGTTGATATACACTCATCAATCAAATTCATTGACATCATGGATCAATGAATATGATTGACGGATATCACACGCATCCGAGACAACAAAGCATAGCACATCTCTGGGGAAAAGGCAGTCTAAAAATTGTGTTAATGACAAAGTTAAAAATCCAATATCAAACATAGCAACTTTGGTATTGGTCATTTTATTTAACCCATGTTTTCCAACGCACAATGTGAAGCCTCCCGAATGCTCCGGCCACATTGTCGCGACAAGATTCGTGTTGCGTTGTCGCGATAAAACTTCGAGTTCGACTTTACGACGAAGCGCTTGGCCACATTATAAAAACTTCGCGTTGTCGCGACAACCTCGAACCGTAGAGGTGTGGCATAAATATTGGAATAGGTATGTGGATTAGGTATTTTTCAATACTAGTCGGTACCTCAATACAACGTATCGAGTATTAGGTATCGCATAAAATATCATCTTATTAAGAGAAATCAACCGGAAGGTTTAGACTATAAGTTTCAATTTTATTACTTAGCAAAAATACATACTACAGGGTGTTTTTTTGTGGCCACCTTTAACGAAGGGTACGTACTCTATACATCAAATAAAGTAAGTTTATGCCAAAAAAAATGCTGGGAAAAAATTTTTTTTTTTGAATTTTTTTTTGAAATTCCTTGATCGTGTGAAATTTATAGTGTCTAGTGTTTATGTTAGTTTTTTTATAGACAGATATTAATTATTTTTCGTGAAAAAATCCTGCTACGCGCGTCTATGTGCGTTTATGCAGAAAAACGCAGTCTATTTACTCAACTTTGGACCCTAATATTTTGGAAACCAGACACTTCCCAGGTATACTTCCATGGAGAAAAATGATCGTGATAATGAGGAGATTCCGTAGTTTTCGGAAACGTTGACGACCAAAAATCACCCTGTATATCATTAGAATACGAAGGTAAATTTCACCACCTCTAACAAATTTATAATATATCAGATGGCAAATCGGACGAACTCAAAATCAAATATTCCTGGTCCGAATCCGGGTTCATACCGATATTTTTCCTTTTTTTTTTTACAAAATAAAATACTTTATTTAAACAAAATATGTGACACAAACTAAAAACAAATTAACTAAATATTAAAAATTTGACCTAATATAAAAGCGCATCTATTATCACGATATTTTTTATTTCCACAACTATTCTTTCTACGTAGGTTATTTATTAGGTAATGGATCAGTCACCGAAAACCGATACTAAATATCGTAATGGATTTCTAGTAATGGAACAGGTATTTTTAAATATTAGTATTAGGTGAAACAGGTACGATTGTTACCTAATCCGACACATTTCTACACAAGCGCGCAAAGTGTAGCCAACTACACGAACTTTGTCGCGATAAAACCCTTTGATGTGCGGCAATTTACCGACATTGGCGCGAAGTACATTTTGTGACGCGATGATGATTCGCGACAGGACGAACTCTTTGGCCAGACATGTCGCGATGATGATTCGCGACAGGACGAACTCTTTGGCCAGACATGTCGCGATGATGATTCGCGACAGGACGAACTCTTTGGCCAGACATGTCGCGATGATGATTCGCGACAGGACGAACTCTTTGGCCAGACATGTCGCGATGATGATTCGCGACAGGACGAACTCTTTGGCCAGACATGTCGCGATGATGATTCGCGACAGGACGAACTCTTTGGCCAGACATGTCGCGATGATGATTCGCGACAGGACGAACTCTTTGGCCAGACATGTCGCGATGATGATTCGCGACAGGACGAACTCTTTGGCCAGACATGTCGCGATGATGATTCGCGACAGGACGAACTCTTTGGCCAGACATGTCGCGATGATGATTCGCGACAGGACGAACTCTTTGGCCAGACATGTCGCGATGATGATTCGCGACAGGACGAACTCTTTGGCCAGACATGTCGCGATGATGATTCGCGACAGGACGAACTCTTTGGCCAGACATGTCGCGACAACGCGACGATACGGAATGTGGCCGGAGCAATAGCGTTATTTTTATGTGAAGCATAACATTGTATAAACAGTGCCAATACATGATTGATATTTAAAGTGAAGCTTAATTAATAATATTTAGTTTTTACGATTTTTTGTTATGGTGTTTTTGATCAAATTGCTGGTAATCCTTTTTCTTGTATTTATCTATAGCTATTCACAAACTTTACTGCCATTTTTTATGTTATAAGCAAGCAGTGATAGTATTTTTGAGTGTGATCTCAAAAACGTTGTTTAGTTTAAAATAGGAAATTAACATTTAAACATTCACATATATTTTGTTTAAAGACACTGAAATGATACAGTGTAATTTCAGCTTCCTATAGCCTTTATCTCTGTTACACTGGAGTGTGTTAGAGAGAGAGAGAGTCTAGTTTCGGATAAAGCTGAAATATGCAGATTGCCTCTTCAATTCAATTTTGTTTAATGGCCACCATTGTGTCTGGCACCATATTGTCTCTTACCAATGTAATTCTAAAACGGTCGCTTATGTGAGAGCTCCTAAAGCTATGTTTTCTATAGCGGTACCGTCATTTAGCAACCGTAACATATCGGTAAAATAACGTGTATTTGTCTATCTAATTAAATTGGTACGCATACGCTGCTGTATCCTAGAAAACAAAGCTTAAGAATTATTTACCGTTCATTAACTCGCTCAGTTTATTATAAATAGGTAGATCGCAAAGCTAACGGATGCCCCAGGAGATGTTATTTAATCGGCCGTTTTAAGATCTGTATTGTATCAAGTGATGATTACTAGAACCTCGTTTGCAAAGTCTCTAGGTGAGGAAACGGAGAATCATTAACCAATAGGATTGTAGGACTGGGGCTGAGCCGATATTTTATAGAATCCTATTGGTTAAAATTTCTCCGTGACTCCGCTCCGGTAGACAGGCAGTCCGCTTCAATAAGGAAGTTTCACGCATTTATGTGTATCTAAAATATATGAAGCAGTGGTAAAACTACTACGACACTGGCACTTTTTTAGGCCAAACTATTGAAACGGCTGAAAGGCTCAATAGTATTCAAAGAGCGATTTCCTATTCGATGTTACGGTGGTAGTCCTCAACGCTACGATAGACGCTTGCGCTTAAAGCCGTGTACTCTATCCAATATTTGTGATACTTTAAAATATTAACTACTATTATCTAAATTATCTAGTTTTCCACATTTGTAGGTAATTGTAAGCTGTAAACAATATCTTATGTGAAATATAAAAGTGTAAACCATGATTAAAATATGATTTAAGTTTATGTTTGGTTTTATTGTGTGCATTCTGGAATAAGGAGGCTATCAAGAACGGTTGCCAAACCAGACGATATCCTGTGTAAAATGTGCCATTTAGGGAATAAAAATATACAAAATAAGCGTTTAGGTTATTATTCTATGTTTGTATTATTACGCTTTTTTTTTGTGATTGAGCAAAGGTGTGTTATTTGCACACTTCAGCCCAACCTCTGGGGGACAATGGGTAATATACATGCAGTGGCGTAGCAAGGTAACTGGGGGCCCTGGGGCAAATACAAAATGGGGCCCTACTGCCCCATCTCAACTATCGATTTTGAGCAATTTTTGCTTACTATCTTCTCTTTATTGCACGTGACTAGACATTACCAAGAATTTTGAAGTTTACGAGTCCCTTAATTGAAACACTGCTTAGATAGATATAATACAGGCGCGAGCGTAGTGAGCGCGAATTTTTTTCTCGTATTCACCATGTAACTTATTTATTACTTCTTGAAAATTCAAGCTCTACTGAGGATTTCTGACCATTGCTAAAGAAAACATGAGATAGGTTACAATCGGATAGACATTACCAAAAACTTTTAGAGTTTACGAGCCCCATAATTGAAAACTGAAAGAAGCATAAAAGATGCGCAAGCGGAGCGAGCGCGAAATTTTTTCTCGTACTTACCACATAACAAATAAAATGTGTATTACTTTTTGAAAATTCAAGCTCTACCCAGGAATTCGCGGTAAGGATTCGAGGGCCCCGGTGTACTTGCCCCGCCTAGCCCCTAGGTAGCTACGCCACCGTATACATGTATGTGATCTACCTTCTGTGGGTACCTGCGCACGCGAATATTAACACCTCTTCCAACTTTCTGCGATCCTGTGCTAAATTACAATAAAAAATTGAGGGTAGGGCGATATTATATGCCGTTGACGTTAGAAGCCCCATATTGTGGGAAAGCTAGGCTATAGCGCATGGCCACGCCCCTTGAGCATCTTCCGTCTTTCTTCATCGCAGTACCTGCGCACGCGACTATTAACACTTGCAACTTTCTGCGATCCTGGTACTATATGGGTGAATTTCAACAACCTCGATTTTTGACTAATTACGCTGGCGAAATTTTATATCAACTTTCTATAACTTTTTTGTATTCGAAGTAATAGCCAAAAGTATATAATATTCAGTCATATGGTACACATTTTTAAAAACGTATTATTTCTTAAGATATCTGCATTTAAAAATTTCAATCGCCACCGATATTATTATCTAACCACCGAAATTGTAAATCTCTCCACTGAAATTTATTACAACCAGCGGAATTATAAATACAGGAGAACATCATATGAATTACCTATTTATTTATTTTATAAGAACTTGAAAACTTTAGATTTTTCGTTTATTAGTTGGTAATAATGTTTATCATCATGATTATAGCTTAGAAACTATGATAACAAATTTAAGGAACACGTTAACAGTTAGAGAAATATTTTATTACATACTTTAAAATGCTTCCTAGTGAGTTTTTTCTTAGCATAAAACGTAGTGGCTATGGTATCTCCTATAAGATCTCGCAGTTCTGTCTACACCATTTCGGAAACCTAGCCGTATTTATTTATATGTACGTAAAAATCTTCGAAAACCAGAAATAAGGATCATTTCTTTTCACTTGTGAAAGTGCACCTCGTTAGCTACCTTTATATATGTATAAGGAACACCCCATCCAAAAATTCACGGTGTCGAAGATATGAAAATTTTATGACTTTTTAAATCTCCTTTTAGATGAGTAGAATGGCATATAAGAAATGAATCTCATTTTATACTTTGACCTCCCAAAAATCTATCAACATGGAATGGTCAAGCAAAATTTGTCAAATGTTTTTGCAAATTAAGCCCCTACTCTTTCGAAATAATATACTGCGTCATACGTACCCTTTATCAAACTAAATTCCTTATTTAATAAGCTACTCAAAAAGGTGTAACTTATTATGAGAAAGCTTACCAGCAGCTGACCAATGAAGGTTTCGAAAAATACATTCCGTGGCGCTACAGCCTATAGCAGTGTTATATTGAGGCAAGTAGAATGTAGAACTCTTCTGTTATCATCAGGCGTACTTGTTCAAGGTACTCGGGTTTATCGCAAAGTTACTCGGGTTTATTCGTAACTGTTCATTTATAGTATCAATTTTGGGTGGTTTCCTTGAGGTTGAACTGAAGGCCAAGTCATAATCAATACCACAAAACGTGGGATTGAAGTAGATAATAATTATGTGCATGAGTACACCTACTTAGGCCAGTAGGACATTCAATATATAGATATTTTTTCTGAGAACAGTCAGGACTCAGAAAAATATTACATTCTTATTGGTCAGCTATAAATATAGAGGGATGAATCTTAAGTGCCTGGAAGAACTTAGTTCATTTAGAAACGGTTCCCTTCCTATGATCTTATAACATCTACTTGTAGATATGTGTACTTATGCTGTCTATCGATTGACCTACAGTGCTCAGACTGCATCAGGAATACCATTAGGTATGCTAATCGCCTACCAAAAAGGAACTGGACAGAAAAGTGCCGGCCATGTTAGTCGTTTAGACACTGAAAGATAGACGAACAGTGCAACTGGCTGGATGCTACAGAGCGGCTGCCTGGGGTTGGAGTAAGACGAGATGGAGGTGGCGGTATGATCTCGATTCGAGTTGAACTGCATTATGAAAATATTATGATTATTATGACTATATATTATAATGTCAGTTCATTACCTTAGTATTTTTTAAATTTGACTACAAACTTAGGTTACTTGTTTAAAAAGGTTGTCGCGCCATAGGATAGCCTTTTAAAATTCTTATTAGTCAGCTGTTGGTAAGCTTTTTCATAATTACACCTTTTGAATTTAGTTTAATGAAGTGTGCGCATTACGTGAAATCATTATTTTGAATGAATAGGAAAGAATCAGGAAAAAAAATTATAAACCTTTTAGTAATTATACTTTGACAATGCCAAGTTGATGTCTGTTGTTTTGTCTCAAATGATTATTTATTTATCTAGTTGAATTACTGAAATATATACGTATTTTAGTTTTTTTATGCATTTCCATTTAATAATAGGGTGATTTTATAAACATTACAAAATGGGGCATAACCCTGAAGCCGTAATTTTTTTAATGGGTCTTCCTACCCATAAAGGTAGAAAATGGGCTGTACTTTTACATCTCAATAGAAATAATACCTGTTTTCCAGTCATCCTGTATACAAAAAGACAAAATATCAATTACGGTGACATTATTAAATTACGGTGTCCCTCTTTTTTGCCACCGGAGCCACTGGAGTTGCGACACCGTACTTAGAATTAAGTAATAAAGTACAAATTATAACGGACACTATTATTTTAAATGTAATAATTCGTTTGCAATTACGTCGATATATCTAATCTTTAATCATCTGTAAAATTTCTTTTTAAACAGCCTTTTAGTTTTTTAAATAAACATGACACCGTTATATGATAAATTTGTATTCCTGCGCCACCGCAGGATATACTTACGTTTTTGGCGGGAAAACTGTTCAGTGTATCAAACATCCTTGTACTTGGTATACGATGGCTTGACGAGAGCAGTGCAGGGAATGATAGCTTAGCATCTATCTCATTCATTATGATGAAATAGTGTAATGTTCAAAATGCGCCAGCGTTATTGACTTTTTCCGCGGGACATTTTTAAAAAGCTGTTACAGGTACTACCGGGTTAAGTTAAATTACTGCTCATGGTGTAAATAATAGTGTCATTTAATGTATTTTTAAAATATGTATGTATTCTGTTAAATTAATTCACCCGAAAATTGAAATAGGCAAATTTATTTTTGCAAATGAAGTGGGGACATAGCACCGCAATTAGATTTAGAGCCTTTGATAATTTTTTTAATGTGTAAACAAATAGATTTTGGTCTTAAGTTTTAAACGTTAGTCTAGATCACTGTCTGAACATAATGAAAAAAAATTAATAAATGTGCATTTTCCACTTTCCACTACGATTTTCATTAACGCCGCGCTAAAAACGTACCTGGGAAATTCACCCATATGAGCCGTTGTCAACTGAATTTTCGCGATTCCTGCACACGCGATAGACATCTTTTGTTACCTTCTATTATAACCCTAGTACATTTTGAGTGTTATTGCTAATATGGCCCGTTCTTTATACAGGATGATTTTTGGTCGTCAACGTTCCCGAAAACTACGGAATCTCCTCATCATCACGATCATTTTTCTCCATGGAAGCATACCTGGGAAGTGTCTGGTTTCCAAAATATTAGGGTCCAAAGTTGAGTAAATAGACTGCGTTTTTCTGCATAAATGCACATAGACGCGCGTAGCAGGATTTTTTCACAAAAAATAATTAATATCTGTCTATAAAAAAACTAACATAAACACTAGACACTATAAATTTCGCACGATCAAGGAATTTAAATTTTTTTCCCAGCATTTTTTTTGGCATAAACTTACTTTATTTCATGTATAGAATACGTACCCTTCGTTAAAGGTGGCCACAAAAAAACACCTGTATATTATGATATGGTCAGATGGAATAACTAGGCATTTTTAGGACGTGTGTACCTTATATAATTTAATTTATAGGCATCGTACAGAACACTTGTATGTAAACAATCTACTCAAAACATACATAAGTACTGTACTTTACGGTAATGTATATCAACACAATTGTATAATCTATTTATTTCTAGCAAAAAAAGAAATAGAACATGAAATGAGCTGATTATCACATATATTTTCTTAAACTACCATAGGTATCCTAAAATAAATTTTATATACACAGAACGTAATCCCAACAATAAATTAGCACAAAATAATATTTTGGGATAAGTTTTTTTTTTTACATTTGGCTTGAATATATGTTAGTTTTATTTTTAATAATTTAGTTTTATTAGGCTGATATTTTTATAAGTAAAGACAAATAGATGTTTGCTTTATTTATAATATCTTTGATTGTAACAGCACATATTATTTTATATTTTGCACTACTTTCAAACTGTGTGTTCCAATCTTTGTTAGATGGAAGAAAATTCTTTGTAGCATTCCCTATTGTATTATTTATAATTAATTTCTAGTACATACCACAAAGAACGGTACCTGACAGCATTATATCATTGTGCGAAAAAAAAATCAACACCAAAAAAACTTTTTAAAAAATCATCACTTTATAGTGATGATCACTAATTGAAACTTGACAAATGACATAATGCCTTGTATTAAGATTTGGCAACACACATACATGCCACTTCCATTTCAATCATCACTATAAACTATTGAAAAAGATAGACCTGCTGAATCTAATATACTCTAAAAAAGTTCGTTCTTTCCGCCCAGTTTACAATAACCTTTTACATGTAGGTATGGGACAGAACAGGGTTCATTTGATAAAATAAATAAGCAGCCCTAAAAAAATTAAATATTTTCCTCCTTTTAAAGTTTATATTTTACCTAAATATACCAAATCTTTTTCGAAAATTTTACTTAAGTTTTTTTTATATAATAATTAGGTCTATTTTAAACATTTATTTCATTGGGAATGTCTTTTATTAGTTGATAGGTAGGTATGCTTGACATGTGACTAGGTGCCTTTGGTTCACTTGATTTGATGCCGGAATTGGACGGTATTTTACAAATAGCTACTATCAATTCGAGTAACCAAGTCATTGAGCCTCTAGCTTAGGTTTAAACGACTATCGAACGATTTGTTCATACAAAAACCATTACAGCAAAAAATTCTTCTAAAGAACCACAATCTGCCATATTGTTTTGTTGCACTCGACTACTTAACAAAAGAGATGGTAGTGTCCGTTTCATAGAATAACTTCTATGCCTGATTTCGGAACTGACATTTTTTGTATGTATTACACAGATAATGTAGTCACCTAGAAATTAGCGCCATCGTTCAAAGGAACTATTTGGTGAAAATCATTTTTGTATGCATAAACCATTGCTAGTGGCGTCGTGGTCGCCTCACATCGTATATGAAACCCTTATCAACTATTATCTACAAATAACACTTAGGTACATCACAATTTAGAAGAATATTAGGGGTATGATTTAAGCTGTCACCAAAATCTAGTCACCAAACAATATAAAATCAGTTCCACGAAAAATCACCTAAAATCATGGAGATATAAGGTCTAGTACCAAATTAATAAAAGTGATCACCAATAAATCATATTTTTGTCGCTGGAAATCGTCTTGGACTTAAACATGTAACCTAACACCAAGATTCGGATCCGCCCAAACAGGTAACCATAAACAATTAGCTAAACTTGCAAGTATTTGGTGACAGATCTATCATTTTGAGGACAAACCTATTTTTAAAGTAACAAAACTATTATTGTGAGAACGACGTTTATATTCAATCAATGCACTACAATTTCTTTGGTGATCCATCTTTTATTTTACACATATATTAACATTAGTTTGGTGATTCATACCTGGGAATACATTTGTATATCTGAGAACGAAAATATTTCGTGGCGATAGATCTAATTATTTGGTGATACAACTTGATGACAAATATAAATTTTGGTGACAGAAAATATAGTTCCCGAATATTAGTATGTAAGTATAATGAGTTTATCTGTGTTTCGTTTAAGTTTAATATAATTTACTTATGGATCTCTTTTTTATTACTTACATTAAATAAATATGTACATATTTAGTACCACTTCTGCGTGGTAGTACCTTCTACCACAATTTGAGCTTATTGTCTTCTGCATAAAAGAATAAGCATTCCTTAAAAGGATTGGCATCAAGCACGTCCTTAAAAGGATTGGCATCAAGCACGTCCTTAAAAGGATTGGCATCAAGCACGCGGCAAGTAATACAATACATAACTATAATGATTTATAAGATTACTATATCTAAGTTATGTGAGTGAACCTGATGCAACCATTATACAATGCGTATCTGAGCTAAAATTATCAAACAGGAAGATTAATGTATGATTTGATAGGAACAACGTATTAATAACATAACGAAACATTACAAAACTGTTATACAGTTATCAAACGCATACCTACTTTTCGCCACCATACAATTTCTTTGTTTATTTATTATGTAAAGGCGCTATCCCATTATGTCGTAACGACAGAAAATCGTGTGCAATTTTAAGTGTCGTGGCTTACATATTTCAATAGAACAACGCCATTAACTGTCGTTTACGAAATTTTTGCGGTGACGACAGAACTTTAAAGTACAATTCACACCGGCCGCGCCGGAGCGCAGCGCATGCGCGAGCACGCGCGTATCCAACCGTGTCCGTCCAAGGGCAACAATCTGCTGAAATCCGGGCGAATACGCACGCATGTTCTCGGCGACTAGTGAAGCTCCCGTGTCGTAGTCAGTTCAGTTCAGTTTCTACGTGTGTGACAACACACGAACGCCAGCAGCGGTAGCCGAGCGTAGCCGATCGGACAGCGTGCCGCGGTAGCCGGACGGCTCAGCGCGCACGCCGCGGCGTCCGGGCGCATGCGCTTGGAATTTCTTCCATACAAATATAAGACTTAACTACTATACAGAAGCATTCATTCCCGAAGCACTGTATAAAATGCGCTCCGGCGCCGTCCGACCGGTGTGAATCGAACATAATAGAAACGGCTAGAGAGGTTAGTCGTGCAACGGTAATTTAATCGTAGCGAGATAGTGGGAAAGCGTCCTTAGTACAATAGTCTCTAAGTAAAATAAAGGCAATCCAAATTCGATTCTAATTATAAAAGAGCATCCTGACATTACACATTCATGACTTAGGTACACCCATATCAATAGTTGTTTAATTACACTCGAACAGCCCTTATTTCAAGGACAGAAAGAGTACATCCTTGAGTGAGGGCAGCCTCAAGGGAATAACTGGGGATACCAGCCTCTGGCCAGCCAAAGGTAGTCTCTTTAACCCATTCACCCGACATCGCGTCGGCACCGTATCATGAGAAAGAACCCTTAATAAAGTAACTATAAGGGTCGGTTCACATCTGATGGAACATGCGTCGCGTATTATCGGTCGCGTAACGCCAGAACAGACAAAATGTATAGAAAAACACTCGACCGAGCGTACGTTTGTCTGTACCTGGAGATACGCTCGACGCATCTTCCGTCAGATATGAACCGACCCTTAGTGTGGCTGCCCGTGAGTACAGTCGCTAACAAAAAGGTATTTTAGCAAAGAGATATCATGTGTGTGTACCTATGTAAGTTATATTACAGGTTTAACACAAATTAAGATCAACCTGTACTACAAAAATAATACGGAGATATATAGGTACAGACAAGGATATGATTAGAAAAACATTATTTTGTTTGCTCAAAACATGGAAGAATAAAATTATTGTTATGTACATTTTTATCAACAATTAAATCATGTTTACTTTATGTTAGTAACTGTACCTAATTTACATAATTTTGTATGTGTAAAAGAGAACTAATTTGAGCAAAATTTTGAAAATACATTAATTTATTATAAATGTAGCGATACTGATTAATGTCGTCGCAATATAAATGCCCTTCTACTTTTAAAAGTAAAATGCATAAATAACTTAAGCTAATAAATGGAACTTAAAAATTTGGAGCGTGATTTTTTAGTGTAAAACAAAGATTATTAATATATTTACATAATATAAAAACATATATGTTAAATACACGTTTGGATTTCATTTAATCTATAATATGTACATAGTAATAAAAAGCTGCGATTATGATAAATAAGAGAAAAAAAAAGTTAAATTGAGAGTATTCCTCTGACTTCAGTGTTTAAGACTAGAAGTTAGGCATTTAGTTAACATTTTTAAGTTTTATGGTGTACCATTCGTGATTAACATTAGTATTCCATTTTCATGAATACGCGACACATAAAATTATATTGTTTTTTATGTGGTCACTAAATGTCCCACTACTGGGCATAAGGCTCCCCATATACTACCCACACCTCTCCAACATGGGCCACGTCCTACAGAAATAAATTGGCGGCGACAGGAATTCATGTACATAAGAAATAATTTATGTTATAAATAATGTAACTAATAACTATTATAATATTCAGAGAATATATTGATTATTTTCAAATTCATTTCTACCAATTATCCAAAATACAATAACTAATTACATATTCAAGAAATATCATTTACAAAATAGGCAAAGTGTAGCCATTGGGTCCACTTATATCAAAGTGTAGCCATTGGGTCCACTTACATCAATTGAATTTAGAAATATTTATGCTCGAATACAGCACTGGCGTCTAGTTATTTTGATATAAACTGAAATAGAGATGTCTATGTATGTATAAATAATCTCACTTTAAATTATTTGTGGCTTAAGAAGTTGATGCAAATGGTCTCATGGCACACTCAAGTTAGGCTGTATTTCATACTATTACCTACGTGTCTATGCGTTACATATCAACAAATCATTGACGTCATGTACGAATGAACATGATTGGTGGATATCACACGCATCCGTAGCTATGTACACACACATCTCTGGTGGAAAGGCAGCATTATGAGTCGCTTCACGTTGCCTAAATTAGAGTATAACATTAATTTGCATTTAAGCATAATATCACTTTCAACCGTCCGTTTCTTATTTACACAATATATCGCCCAAACATTTATGTTACAAGACCCGATACTTCTTTGAGATACTATTCTATACAAAAAAGCTTATAGCTAAGTAAGGCCCACTTGTAGTGGGGCTGTAGTTTTAGACTTGTAGTTGAGCTTTGCAAATATTAAGTTCGATTCTGGCCGTCACACTTAAAGCTAAACTTAAAATTAGTCCTATCTTTCCCTTTCTGACGCAGCCATTTATGTTAAGAATGGAGAGGGACGGCCGGAATCGACCATATTAATAAAGTGAAGTGGAGATGTCGTAAATGTACTACGAGATGTGAAGTGTATGTAATGTAAGGTGATTTTCATTAACAAGACTGTTCTTGTTATATACCTTACCTAATTAACAGAGAGAGATAGCAATAAAAAGCCTCAATCAGCTATTTACCGAACTGTCAAAGGAGAGGTATTGTTTTTGTACAGTCCTCTATATGCTTAATTCCTCCCTTACTAACATTTAAACTTAAAATTTGTTCTTCATGTCCCTTTGGGGTCATCCATAAATAACGTCACACGAATTTCATGATATTTTGCCCCTCCCCCCTCCTTGTCACAGCTGGTCACATTTGTGAGACCCTCCCCTCCGTGTGACGTCACATTTAGCTTTTTTTTTGCAAATTTATATTTAGAGATTAATTAATGAAAATGTGCTCCTTGTCACACTTTGACGACCCCCTCCCTCCCTCCTAGCGATGAGCTCCTCACTCGTGAGTCACCTCATTTGAGGTCCTCACCGCGGCAAAATTCGAGGGAGGCCTCGTTTTAATTTTACCACACCTCTTCCTCGTTTTACATACTAAGATACTTATTACGGTCGAAATAGCGCTCCTATTTGCCTGCACCCGCAATCTCCTCACTCATTCTACAACTCACCTCATTCACTCACTGAACGAACGAACAGAAATGAAACATACTCGCTCGCGAGTCGAGTCGTCGCCGTCGCGTCGTCGAGGCTCTCTCACTCAATAATATCTGTCACGATTGTAAGTCTTATTACCGTGACATTAGATAACATTTTAGTTAAACGAGGTGAACACCTCAAATGTGAGGTGTTGAGGCGATGAGGTAATGAGTCGCGAGCGCGACTTGAGGTTCATTGCCATTCACTCAATCAATATCCAGTCTTATTACCCTAAAATAGAGTTGCTTTTGGTTAAATGAGGTGAACACCTCAAAATGAGGTGTACCTCGCGAGGAGAACTCGAGGTTCATTACCATTCACTAATTCAATATCCAGTCTTATTACCCTAACATAGAGTTGCTTTTGGTTAAATAAGGAACAACTCAAAATGAGGTGTACCTCGCGAGAAGAATTCGAGGTTTATTACCATTCACTCAATCAATATCCAGTCTTATTACCCTAACATAGAATTGCTTTTGGTTAAATGAGATAAACACCTCAAAATGAGGTGTACCTCGCGAGGAGAACTCGAGATTCATTACCATTCACTAATTCAATATCCAGTCTTATTACCCTAACATAGAGTTGCTTTTGGTTAAATAACTTGAACAACTCAAAATGAGGTGTACCTCGCGAGGAGAATTCGAGGTTTATTACCATTCACTCAATCAATATCCAGTCTTATTACCCTAACATAGAATTGCTTTTGGTTAAATGAGGTGAACACCTCAAATGAGGTGTATCTCGCGAGTACCTCGTGAGGAGAATTGAGGTACTCCCTCATCCTCGTGTTGATATGACGAGTTACCCATCTATACTCCCTCCCCCTTAACCTGTGACGTAATAAATGGATGGCCCCTTTTGTCTTAACCACTGACGGCTCCTGAATTTATAGATGGGTGTTCACTTTTAAAATTCAGATGACCTAATGAAACACATTAAATACAACCATATGGCGTTCCAACTCGGACTAGGCGACATCTAGTGGCCGCATACCAGATAAGGCAAATTTTTCATACACGGCGCTCCAGAGAAGGCTAATTTTTCATACGAAATCTTCTGTTTCACGCGCCGGCCTATGTCGGTATGTCTCTTTCGCACTCATTGAATACAGTACTAGGAATCGTACCAAATTTCGTTTCATCGGAGCGCGGTCGCTAGCGCTCCACTCGATACATAAGATTACAACTTACTTGAGAATTGAAAGATAATTATAAATACAATTACAAATACAGGACAATTTTTTATATGTGACATCTTAATTTACTAATTTTAATTGCAAATAAAGATTTATCTTATAGAGAAATATAGATTGCCTATGTAATCTTCGTGGGTGGGAGTGCACTGCACCAGCGCTCCTTAAGACCAGCCGCCAGTGGTCTTAACCATTAACATTAAGAATGGAGAGGGACGGACATAACTGGGTTTAAGTTTATATTTAAGTGCGACGGTCAGAATCGACCACAATGTCGTCTAACAACTCGGCTCGTCATCAAGTATAGACATATACAACAGCAGACAGAGCGAGATAGCAACTCAAAAGATATTGACTTTAGTACGATCTTTACTTATATCTCTGTATATTTTCTTTCTAGAGGCCATTTCAGAGCTCCGGAAGTCATTTTTGACGATACGGCACATCACTAATGCGAACTAGCACATTTTTGTATAGACAACATAATCACACACAAAGCCTGTAGCGGAGCTATCGGACGCAAGACGGAAACACAGTCATAATATAAATCCTAGAACGCGATATCGAAGTTTCTCACTGAAATAAATACATGGGCCAAATAATATCTAGTCGCCCAGAACCACAGATCTATTCGGAGAGACGCACCTTCAATACATCTGAAAGTCGTAGGTGGTGGATCCGTCGCGCCACGTGGGCTGGTCGGCGACCTTGGCGCGACAGAGAGGGCAGGTGTGCTCTCTGTCTAGCCACGCGGAGATGCACAGCTCGCAGAAGATGTGGCTGCAGCCGAGGCGGACGGGCGTGCTGTAGTCGTCGTGGCAGATCGGGCACGACTCGCCCGCCGCCAATAGTTGTTCCCCGGTCGGTTTTGTGCCGAGATTCTGGAGGCAAATCCATAATAACGGTATCATTTCTTGATATTTCCTCTCTTACCACGTGGGACTTCATAGGCTAACTGGTGAAAAGTGGGCGAGTAATTTGCACACTTCTGCCCAACCTCTTTGGAGGATAATGAGCGTGACTATATAAATATATATGCATGTATGTATTTCTTTTCTTAAGAAATTACACTTCACTGAAATAGTCTAACAGTAGTAGAATCATATGATCTGTCAAACCTAGGTAATGTTGGTTTTTGTAAAGGAGAACTGACTTTAGCAGTTGATAGATATGCTTAGGCGATCATAACCATTAAGAAAAAACCCAACTGCGTAAAAAATGTAATCCAGTATCTACAGTATTATAGTTATGAAGCGGAGCCATCTATCGGATGCAAGAGAGAACCACAATCGAATGCAAAATCCTAGAACACGATATCGAAGTTTCTTACAATGATTGGTATACATGGGCCAAACAACAACTAGTGGCCCGATGGGGCCGGAAGCGCTTCACTTTTCACCACCCCCACAGTTATATTAATGTACATTCTAAGACGGCTGCCGACAAACTGCTGTGCAGTTTGGCAGATGGTTAAAATGATAAGTTATTGGAAATAAATAAAAAAAAAATACCTCGCGCGTACCTGGCGTATCTCCGTAGATTTATTATTGTGTGTGTGACTATATGTAATATATGTCGTCAGCCTATTGCAATGCACTGCTGTACGTAGGCCTCCCCGAGAGCACACCACACGGCTTGATCTCCCGTTTTGTCCCCCCCCCCATATATGTAGTATGTGTATTATAAATAGCCAAGTGTCTCACCACGCTCTGCAGCAGCGTCCAGGTAGCGTTCTTAACGAGTCTCAGCCTTAGGAACAACTCCAGTAGTTTGGCGAGAGCGTACAAAGCGGCAAGTAACACACCGACTGCCCGCTCCGAACCCGCGTAGGCTTGCGTCAGGAAACCCGCCCACGGCTGCACGGGCAGTAACGCGCGGTATAACTGAGATATCGCCTCCACGAATAGGTATACTTTACCCTGGAAATGTGAACTTAGTTATGCTATGGAGTCTCATCGCTAAAGGTTTCTTAGGGTAGCGGCTGTGACATAGAGGGATAAGATGTCATAGAGTGTCCTACTAACTTCCTCGATGCACCATGAGACTTTCCGGTACCTAACAATTCCAGTTCTGGACCCTTAGATTGCTTTACTGTACATTAGTAATGCAATCTAAGTGTCAAGGACTGGATTGTGAGGTACCGGAAAGTCTCATGGTGCTTCGAGGCAGTTAGAAGGTCATTAGCACTCTATGACATCTTATTCCTCTATGTTATGGGCTCTCACTCTAAATTCTAAATTGTTAAGGTGTTTTTGCATACATACGGCTGTTATATGACCGCTATTGTCTGCTATACTAAGAAGCCATAGTTGTAGAACGAATAGAGTATTAATTTGGGTATATTTCAATAGACTATTATTAAACACAAACAGATAAATAACATATTCCGGCCCCCTGATTATGTAACTTGCAGTAGCAGACCCGAAGCAATGCGATAGCGAAAATTGAGAATGTGTTTGTGTGTGTGTGTGTGTGTGTGTGTGTGTGTGTGTGTGTGTGTGTGTGTGTGTGTGCGGGGCGCGGGAGGCCGCCGCGAGCTCGTTACGCGCACGCACACACTCTTAATTTTCGCTATCGCGCTAAGCTTCGGCTTTGCTATTGCAAATTTGGTAGTCAAGGGGCGGGTCCTTTCGTACAATTTTTGACGTGTTAAGGCAGACCAGAAAGGGGTAACTACACACATCTAACTTTACAGTAATATTCACGGAAGAAACTACATGAGAAGATGCGATAACCTATGTTTCAGTGTAATATGCGTAAGTACGTTGAAGCTTACCCTCTTTTGAAATGGAAGTATAAACGCCGGCATCATAGTGACCAATATCTTCACGTTAACTGTGATGATCTTCACGATCAGATCCGTCAGTACGACCAGCCAGACGAGCTCCCAGACGGTGATAGGCTCAGTGTACTGTGGGAACATCACAACGTTCGGCAACAACTTGCCGTGACCGAAGAGGAAGTGTATGATCACTATACAGCTGGTAGTGAACACGAATTCGCTGAACAGTGCTAGTATACTTCTGTTCATTTGCTTGCCATGCTCTCTGGAATAATGAAAATTTAATTTTTTAGACCTTTGCCACGTGGGAGATAATAGCATAAGCAGTATCATAGAGGAATAAGATTAAAATACTGTGTAAAATGGATGTGCAAATTGAATATTCTGTTTAATCCCTTTGGGTATTATGGGTGTGATTAGTATTGATGAAGATATGTAAATACATATAAATAATTTATTATTACATTAGATAAAACAATTATTAACAGCGGGTGCTGCCATGAGGTTGTCTTGTCTACTGTCAACAATAGGTACAGACTAGATGTTATTTTAATGTATTCTAGTTTATTAAAAAAATGAATAATGCACCTAGTTAACGGCCAAGTTATATAAAATTCTATTCAGGTAGTTTTTGTATTAAATATTAGATTTTTAACAATACTATGCTACTTACCCATTTCTCTTTATTTTCCCATTTTTATCTAAAATCTAAACTAACACAAGTATTATAACGCAAGCAGTTTATTTATGTTGACAAAGTTACAAGGCACTGTTAATAGTATTTTAATATCTATAACTTGAACAGTACATGCAAAAATAGTAACTCACTGACTTACCTCCTAACAAGGCTGTTACTGTGTGAAAATGTACAAAACAGAACAATGAATGTGATTATCCCTTCCCGGCTATCATACATAAACTTTACAAAGAGGATAACATAGAATGGAGCATATCGCAGCAGCACATTTAATGTTGACCTCACATCTAGCACCTGCAAGAAACAAATAAAGTAATAAAGTTTTTTGTTATGTATAAAGTGCTGTTATATCAGGTAGGTATAATTTGTTTTCCTACTTACATTAGCCACCCATTTTAACAGTTTTAATTAAATTGTTACATGAATGAAGAAATGATCTTAATATTCTAGAATTGTCACTTAGCTATACCCAAGAAGGGTTGGTTGGAAAGGTAGGCAGGCAGCCGGCCGTAAAACAAACACCTAGGTATCTTCTCATCCAGTATTGATACTCACACTAACATGTCCATCTTCACTTTGACTGTCATTGTCTGGATTGTCATGTATATTATTATTATTTGCTGGGTTCACCGAAGAATTGATATCATCATGGGCTTGTTCTGACAAGTTGGAATCATTTGAACCACTTGCGCTCATTCCATGGCCTGCAGATTGAGACCTTTGTGTGGATGCACCACGATCATTTACAGCATATGTCTGTGCATTCAGACCTAAGTTCACATGTGCTATAGAGCTTTGAGGCCTTTGTAGAGGTCCATCAATGCCATGAGTGCCTGGAGCATTTCTCGGTAACCATGTTGGTAGTGATAGTCTAGCATTATTACCCTGAAAAGTAAAAATAGGTGTTACAAAAAAATATTACTTCATACATAATACAATATCACATTTAGGATTAACTAGTGGATCCTCGCAACTTTGTCCGCATGGACTGCAGAAAAAACAAAATGTTTAAATTATCTGGGATAAAAATATCATCCCAGGATAAAAAGTAGCATATGTATTAATCCAGGGTGTCAGCTAACTTCATATCAAATTTTATTAAAAATCACTCCAGACGTTTTTACGTGAAAGACTAACAAACATCCATCCATCCATACTTACAAACTTTCGCGTTTATAATATTAGTAGGATTATGAGAACCAGCCAGTAAGTAGTTGTAGATATAAGGGTCAAAGTGACTGTGTAGTAGAGCTGACATTTTGTTGAGCTCAAGTAATCCATCAATTTTATTTGTATCCAACTAGGGAAAAATTATATTGAGATGTTTTACAGCACAAGTTAACTATAAACAGATAGGTGTAGCAAGTAGAATGTATTGTCCCGGTGGCTTAGTGGTTATAGCGGCTGGCACGGTTTGCAGTGGTCAATTCCCACTTGGGTGAAGAATTTTTTCCATTTTCTTTATTTATAATTTTGTAATGTAGTCATGTTTAGCATAATAAGACAGGATGTAGATGTGACAGATTATGATGCAGTTGATAGACAAAATTTGCTCCATAACATGAATAATCAAAATAAAAGGTATCATCCCATTGTTATATGTGAAAATTCTCACAAAACAAACACATATTATGCCAAGTATGTAATGGATTTGTAGTTATTTATATAAGTTTTACAAAATAATGTGTGTTATATATTTTTTAAATACACAAACAATGGAACCTACCCAACTTAATATGAATAAATGAATACATAGTACATAAACAGGACATTTACTTGAATGTTATAAACTGAGAACATACAGATAGAGCAATTTAAGCAAAGCAAGATAAATCCAGCAAGAAGTAATTGAGAGCAGTTAATTGTAGCCGAAACCAGAGATATCTAGAAGCTGATGTTCTTTAATAACAATTATGTAAAACAATAGTTAATTAATTATCTTTTAAATCTACATATGTTGCAATAGAATGAGAAAAAACAAATGTATGAAATATTTACTTACCATTCTAGCATGTTCCACGAGAGGTCTGATTTCTCTAAATACATTATTAAGACGGTCTCCTAAGCCTAAATTGTTTCTGTTGGGAAGCACTTGTCTAGAAACAGAATCCAATCGGTGTAAGTTGTTTCGTGGTGTACCGTCTACAGACAATTCGTCATCAATATCCAGGGTAACTTGGTTTGTCTGAGCCATGATTGTACCTGTGGCTACTCTGATAGTTTAAGAATTTGTAAATACACTAGAAAATTAATCATTTCCAAATAATTATATTAAAAATCGTCACGAAGCGAAGGTCAAAATCTATTATTTGACGTTTGACTCACAGACTACTTTTGACTTGACAGTAGTTGACAGCAAATCAGACAATCATTGACAGACAATGGATGACTGACATTGACAGATTTATTTATTATTTGATCCCGAAGGAAAAGCATAGGAATTGCGTCTATACACCTAAAATAAAGTGAATTTGTCATTGAATCTCTATCCAACATCTGTGATGTCTATGGTTGATTCAGAATATGTGACTGTTTATACATGGTGTAGGTAACAACCATGAACATACTAAAATGTGGAACACAAAACATTGTTTGTTGTATATCTGAGTATACATCTGAAATACATTTGTAACTTTACCCTATCTAAGAAAGTCTGTGCCCTTGACATTATCATTATGACCCCAGGTATGCTTATTGTACCCCTCAAAGGATACAGAACCTACACAAAGTTTAGTATACATCTTCTATCTATCTATCTTCTATATCTATAGGTACATATAATAAAGAAGATACTAAGTACTTAATTATATCGTACCCGTTAATTACCTACTTATTCTTTCAGGGCTACATAATAGCATAGATTATTTCTCTATGATAATAGTAACCACTTAAAAATTACTACATTATAAAATAAAACAACTTTTACTATTAGGTCTTTATATTAATAAGAATAAGTCAAAAGACTCCACGTGGACACCACTGCAATTTAATCCTAGCGTTAAATCTGATGAGCAAATTACTACATACATGCTTAAAATGACCCACGGTAGTTATTAAATACGTACATTCAGTCTTTTATTTAGGCTTTAATAATAAATAATAAGCCACCAACACCATAATCATAATTTTGACGCCAACTGTGTACTCCATATTATGTATTATGATTTATTAATAGTAAGTATTAGGTAGTTCCAAAATGTATAAATAAATAAATACATAGATATCCTCAAAAGTTTAGTACTTAAACTTGCGCTCTTAAGGAGAATCTATCTATTAGACTGCAAAATGTAGAGCTAGGTACATATTTTTAAAATGAAGTTTATATATCTAAAATTTGTACTACCTATCAGATAAGGTGCCAGTATCTAATATTGTGTGCACAAACTAATCCAATGCGGAGATAACACCGAAAACTAATCTGGACTTTGTTAATTTTAAGTTAGAACTATGTATCATTATTTTATTGGGGTATTTTATAGCGTATATTATTGGCACTTATTCACGTGTCTGTATCCGGTTTGAGCCCGAGCACGTCCTGCCTGTGCAAGTCTCTCACAGCCTCTAGCAGCCGCCTCTCCGCCCGAGGGTCCCCAAGCGCTACGTCAACACTCCCAGCGCACAATAGTAAAGCTCTTAAAGCAGCTCTAGGCCAATCAGGTTTCAAGCTCCGTCTCACTTGAATGCCAGCGGCTGAAACCCCCAATCTCATACATTCCTCCTCTAATTTGTCACCATATTCCTCTATCAAGGTATCCCCCACCGACCGTCTCATTTCCGGGGTTAACGAGGAAAGTAGAAGTAAGGCGACATCATCCATAGGTCTCCCAAGAGACACCATTTGCCAGTCTAAAGCCATACACTCACTTTGTCCATCGTTTTCTCTGAACAGTAGGTTTCCGCACCAAAAATCTGCATGTGCTAGAGGCGCGGGTTCTGCTGGCCTCAACAAGGTACCTAACAGTGATGGCGCCCTTGCGCTTAAAGCGGACACAGCAGCTGCTTCTTCGACACAATCCGCGCGACCCCGTAGAAATTCTTCGAGTTGAGGTAAACCACGTCTGACTAATCGTAGGTAACCAGCTGCTGCTCTTTCACATGGAAACAGAAAATCAAATCTTTGGTCTAGAGGACCTTCTCTGTCCCGAAGAGCTAAGGATAACGCATGTAGGCGTGCTGCTGCGTACAGGGCGGCTCGAGCGCGCTCTACTGTCAGACCCTCGGCGAAGTCCGCTGCCTCATATCCCATGGACGTCACATCTTCAAGAACTAATTCACTATCTCCTCCAATTTCATCTGAAATAATGCATTCACGTCATACAAGTACAAAGCCCAGAAACGATACGACACCGAAACTGAGAGATCAGTAACTACCCACCTAGGTACCTAGGTAGGTAGGTACTTAAATAAATAATGGACTTTATAGCGAGAAGCCTAACAACGCCACCTTTTGGTGGGGGTCGCGGCCCAAATAAGAGGGCAGTACGTTTGCCGTCTCGCTACCGCTCGCCTTAGTTGTTTTTTAAAATTGATACTCTGTGGTAGTAGTTCTGCGTCTGCGGAGGTGTTCCCCGCGTTTCATAAGTTTTCTTGTTAATTAATTATTATATTACTTGTGCCCATTTGTAATGTTCTGTTTGGGGAGTTTATGAACAATAAACTAACATTATTATTAAATTATAAGTGAAGTTTTACTTCTTGGACTATAAAAGTGGCTGCCCATTGTGAGGCCCGAACATTGATGAACATTCTATGGAACTGTGAATTTCGGTGTTTTGTGATTACAGTGATAATTATTCTGAGAAAACTTGACGCACATGTCAAATGAACAGTTTTCATACAATCGTTTTGCCGGTTGCATCGCATGGTGGACATATTTCCAAGAAAATAAAAGCGCTGCCAACCTAATAAAACTAATCGTTGTGCCGTCACTTACCTTCATTGACAGTGACATATGACAGTTGTAAGTGGTGCCAACATTTTGGACGTAATTACCATAGACTATATGAAGCTACGTTCCAATTTACGCTTAATGAACTTGTTAAATTTTAAACTTTTTTCAAACTTTATAAAATTATTCTAAATGGTGAATAGACATTTAGAACACATTTTGCTATCATCAAGGATTTATAAAGTGTTATATTCGTCGTTTGTTTGGGTATATTGTAAGAGTATACTTACGGCAGTCACTTAGCCTTCATTCTGTGGTAGCCTTGTTGAGTGTGAACTTTGTATGATAATTTGAACTATAGTGTTTTTTGGACATAATTGTACGAATTGTGTGTACACACGGTCATAATGGTTGTTACGAGATCGCGATCGAGTAGCGCTCCTCGCAGCCGACAGCCACAGTCAGGGACACAGTCGCCGACACTAGTTTCGGGTGCGCCGCCCGCGCCGGGCGCCCTTTCCGCACCTGTCACTCTGACTGAACCTGGTACGCCGCCCGCGCATCTTTCGCCGGCCACACATGGTGAGCCGCATGCGTATGGGGTGCCACCGCCGCCTGCAGAGCCTGAGTGGTCTCACACATTTCATCGACCGTGCCGCCCAGAAGCGTCACCAGTGCCTAGGGAGGCATTCACATCTTATGTTTCGCCTGTACCTCCTGTGGCATACGCTTCGCCAGGGGTTCCACCTACACCTGTTATAATGACAGATCAGCAGTTGGCTCTCTTGCTACGTATGGCTAAAAGTCAAGTAACGCCACCACCGCCTAGTACGACGCCGTCGTGTGGTAGCGGTAACTTTGCCAAGTGTACCGCGCGTTTTGATGGAGCAAGAAGTAGCAATGTCATTGCATTCATAGATGCTATTAGTGTATACAAAGATTGTGTTGGAATTGAAGATAATATCGCCTTAAGAGGTCTCCCTATGCTCTTATCTGGTCTCGCCGCTACGTGGTGGCAGGGTGTTAAGCATACGGTGTCCAGTTGGGGAGAAGCGATACAAATCCTTAGACAGACTTATGGTCCAAGGTTACCGCCACATAGAATATATAGAGAACTATTCCAAGCTGAACAAGGCAAGGAGCCTACAGATATCTTCGTAAGCAATGCAAGAGCCTTGTTGTCTCAGTTGCCGTCCTATACCCTCTCCGAGGAAGTGCAACTGGACATGGTCTACGGCTTGCTGCACAGACGAATTCGAGAGAAGGTATGCCGAACCTCGTTTACTACCTTCTCCGAGCTACTGCAACTTGCTCGCCGAGCTGAAGATCTGTTTGAGGAAGTGATGGTCCACAGCAAGAAGCCAGTCCTAGGAGGGACTGAGGTTGTGTCACCCAGCGTCTCTACGGCCCATACTCCTGTTAGCAACATACCATCGGACCGCGGAAAGTCCAGGCCACGATGTGTCTATTGCAAACAGTATGGCCACCGCAAGGAAGATTGCCAGAGGTTGGGAAAGCAGCACAAAAGGCTGGACCCAGTAAAAGTTGAGTCAACGTCGGAAGATTCACCCAGAGTGACGTGCTATGGGTGTGGAGCGCCCGGGGTAATCCGCTCTAACTGTCAGAAATGTAAGGAAACCAGAGCAGAACAGAGTAGAGCTTCGTCATCGTCTGCGTTTCAATCAGTGTCGACGGTAGGCGTGCGTTCAATTGACCCGAGAAGTCGACCAAAGTTAGATATCGAAATATACGGTGTATGTGGTAGTGTGTTAATAGACACGGGAGCAAAACATTCGATCGCAAGTGTTAGCTTAAGAGATGTTTTTGTGAAAAATAATTGTTATTTTGTAAATACTAGAACTGAACTTAAGTTTGCCGATGGCTGTTCCTATGTAAAAAATGTAGATACTGTACAAGTTGATGTTAATGTTAAGGGAGTGGTAGTTCCTACCCTTTTTATTGTCTTACCTGGTGCTTCAGACACCTTATTAGGTATGAATTTCTTAAAAGACGCTGGCATGGTACTTGACTTCTCGAGTGATTTTTTAAAATCAAAGGTTTACGGGGAAAGGTGGCTCTCACATATGAGAGAGAAACAAGAGACGAAGTCGCTTGTTCTGCCTGTGGCCTCAGAGAAGATGAAGCTACACAGCTGACGCCGCGTCAAAGAGGTGAGTTGACTACCCTTCTTGAAAACAAACAGTGACATCTTTGAGCCAGGGGGAGGCCCCACGACTTTCGCCGTCCATCGCATCGACACAGGTGAGCAGGTTCCTATTAGTGTTCCACCTTATAGGGTGTCGCCAGCTAAGAAAGAAGTTATGAAGAAGGAGATAGAAAAGATGCTGGAAGAAGAGATAATCGAGGAAGCTGAGTCTGAATGGGCGTCGCCTGTTGTAATGGTTCCTAAAAAGAATGGAGAGGTAAGATTTTGTGTGGACTACAGAGCCTTAAATTCTATCACGAAAACTGATAAGTATCCCTTACGGTGATCGACGACATTCTTTTATCCACAAAAGCCAATTGTGTGATGTCGACAATCGATCTTAAGGCAGGATATTGGCAGGTTGAAGTTCACCCAGACGACCGAGACAAGACGTCGTTTGTGTCGCCGTTTGGAACGTTTCGTTTCCGTCGGATGCCGTTCGGTTTAAAGAACTCTCCGGCGACGTTCCAAAGGCTGATTGATCGATTTAAAACAGGTCTGAAGGATATCAATCTTGTCGCATATTTAGACGATATACTTGTCTTATCTCCGGATCTGCAGACACACCTACGAGATTTACAGCAGGTGTTTGATCGTTTGCAGCTGTTCAATCTTCGAGCGAACCGGAAGAAGTGCGTCTTTGGCCGTGACAAGGTGACGTATCTAGGTCATGTTGTATCTTCAAATGGTATAGAGCCCGATCCGTCTAAAGTGGATCAGATTTTAAAACGGGACCCGCCTACGAACTTGAAGGAGTTGCGAACCTTCTTACAAACTTGTTCGTGGTTCCGCAATTTATCGAGGGATTTTCGAGGGTTAGTGAACCCCTGACTAGGCTTACTCGGAAGAATCAGGTTTGGGTATGGAAGAGGCTCAGAAGCGTGCCTTTGAAGAGTTAAAAGCACGCTTAGTCTCTGCTCCAATCCTTCGCCAGCCCGACTTTAACGAGCCGTTCATTCTGAGGACTGACGCGAGTGCGTATGCCTTAGGTGCCGTACTGATGCAGGGACCTGATGCTCACTCTGAGCGTCCTATCGAGTACGCGAGCCGATTACTAACCAGTGCCGAGAGAGGAATTATACCACTACTGAGCGGGAGGCTCTAGCCGTAGTGTGGGCGTTGGAGAGGTTTCGCGGTTATGTCGAAGGATCGCAGGTACGTATAGGCACTGATCATCAACCATTGAAATGGTTGCTATCTCTCAAGACACCCAGTGGCCGCCTTGCTCGCTGGGCTATGAAAGTTCAAGCTTTTAATTTGGACGTTCAGTACACTCCAGGTAAGGAGAATGCTATTGCTGATACTTAAGTCGACCGCCGAGGGTAGAAGATTGTGGTGTCTGTCTACTTACTATCGACTTACCTCATAAAGATGCCGAAGAAATTCGTGCTGCACAGATGGATGACCCGGATTGTCAGAAGATCCTGGAAGCGTTTGACGATCCTTCTCAAGCTATACAGTGGACCGATAAGGGATTTTATACTACGGACGGAGTTTTATATCGCTCCGATCCTGACGGTGAGTCTGATGAGCCTCTCTTATATCTCCCGTTGTCGTTACGTGATTCGGTGTTGAAGGAATTACACGATGCTGAAACTGCTGGTCATCCAGGTATCGAAAGAACTCTTCTGAAATTGAAAGATAAGTATTATTTCCCGAACATGCGACAAATTGTAACTCGCTATGTGAAGGCTTGTGAATTATGTCAAAAGTATAAGGCTACAAATCTTAAACCTGCAGGTTTGTTACAGACCCCTACACCAAAACAACGCTTCGAAGTATTGGCGATGGACTTGTTTGGCCCGCTGCCGGAGGGTAAAAAAACGGCGAGCGTTGGATCTTCCTGGTCGAAGATGTTGCCAGTAGATGGGTGGAGATTTTTCCACTTTCTGACTCTACTACGGAGACTTGTGCCAAGGTATTGATAGAAGAGGTCTTCCTAAGATATGGGCTGCCACGGAGAGTTATCTCTGATAATGGTGTGCAGTTCGTATCCGCAATAATGCAAAAGGTAATGTTGGCTTTTAATATTAATCAGAGTTTAACACCTTTATACCACCCTGAAGCCAATCCGGCTGAACGAAAGAATCGGGAGATGAAGCAGATGATCGCTATTCTTCTGAACGCAGAAGTCGACCATCGTGACTGGCCTAGTAAGGTCCCAGTGGTACGATTCGCTCTCAATCACGCACCCAATCAGGGTACAGGTAAGTCTGCTGCATACCTTACCTTCGCGCGCGAGATGCGTGCCCCTGTGGACCTGGTCTATGATATTCGCAAAGTGGTGGAGGACGAGAATTATTTACCTCAGATCACCCCGTATTTGGTACAATTCGCTAACGAATTAGACGAGGTGAATGCTCGTATCAAAAACGAGCAGGGTCGCAGAAAGCATGCTGCTGATGTTGGTCGTCGTCCTGGTTCGAGCTACAGTGTAGGTGATCGTGTGCTGGTGGAGTCGCACGTTCAGAGCAACGCTGCACGAGGATTGACAACCAAGTTTGCTCCCAGAAGGTTAGGTCCGTTTATAGTAAGTAAAATCGTTAGTCCTACTACATACGAAATTTGCGACAAAGATAATCACTTGGTAGGTAAATACCATGCCAGTGCTCTAGTTGCGTTTGTTGGTCCAGACGTGGAATTAGCAGTTAGAAGGAGACGTGGTCGACCTCTTTGTACCAAGCCTCGCTCGAGACGAGTACGTGACTTGGAGGGGGAGACTATAGCGAGAAGCCTAACAACGCCACCTTTTGGTGGGGGTCGCGGCCCAAATAAGAGGGCAGTACGTTTGCCGTCTCGCTACCGCTCGCCTTAGTTGTTTTTTAAAATTGATACTCTGTGGTAGTAGTTCTGCGTCTGCGGAGGTGTTCCCCGCGTTTCATAAGTTTTCTTGTTAATTAATTATTATATTACTTGTGCCCATTTGTAATGTTCTGTTTGGGGAGTTTATGAACAATAAACTAACATTATTATTAAATTATAAGTGAAGTTTTACTTCTTGGACTATAACTTGTTTATATGTTAACGGAAATGTATGTAATCCGTCATTGTATACAATTCCTAGGAAATGTAATGTAATTCCTAAAATCGCACGGAAATGTGTGAAATAAATATTAATAATTAGACACATTTCCTAGGAAATCTATACATTTCCTAAATAGCAATCGGAAATGTAAAACATTTGAGATTGAGATATCAACGAGGGGAGGGTAATGCTTCGTCTGATCAGGCGATCGCGCTAGTGCCACGTAAACTGTATACAAAGTGCTTTTCTCTATTTATATTGATTTCTATTTCCTTCTTCGGCGGATCTGAATCTGACAATACAGGTTAGACGAATCAGGCGGCCGCGCCCGCCGCCGCCGATTTCTTAGATGTTAGGTTACATGTTTAAAGTTTAAAATGGTAATCTCTCTGCGGAAAGTTTAATTATTTGCTTATGGTTACCTGTTTGGGCGGATCCGAATCTGGCAATAAAGGTTAGAAGAATGAGGCGGCGGCGAGGGCTGCCGCCGATATATTATATTTTACGATATGATTGTTACCCGATTGACTGAACGAGTGCTTTAATAAAAATTATTATTCTCATTTTAACAATGTGTTTTATAACATAAAGCATTATTTTTAGGTATACATTTCCTAATACAATATTGGGATTATACGAGTATACAATTCCTAGGAAATGTAGGTACACATTTCCCAGGATATCTATGTATTAAATAGTTTTTGAAACAATATTTTACACATTTCCTAAATAGCTTCGGAAGTGTATACATTTCCTAGGATTTGTATACAATTCCTAGATTTCATACACTATCGGTAACATATGCATATCACATACATATTAGGTACTCAAAGAATTTTCTTAAAGAATTCTTATTAAAAATTAGACATTAGGTTTTTTTTTATATATCCGTGCAAGACTTACCTGGTAATCGAGCCTTGATACACCTAGGTATCGGCAGAGCTTCTCTTTCACCCAAAGCTTCTTCAGCCAATCTGTTAAGAGCCGGTGCGAGTTCGGTGTAAAATAATATTTCCCTGGTGTCAAATTGAGCCTCAGCCACGAAAAGTCTGCCAAAGGGGTCTCTTGGGGGCAGCTTGACCACTAGAGGCAGAGCTTTGCACTCTCCATTGCTCTCGTAGCAGACTGTAACTGCTAGAACTCTGCTTAGAGCTCCAGCTACGCCGGCTCTAGATTCCACACGCACCTATAAAATAATGCACTCTAGAATAAACACTTTTAAGCATTTACATAATAAATGATTAGGTACGTAAGATATAAGTTATGAAATTACCTCATTAGTTTCGACCACACCCTCGTTAGCTAACAGCTCGCGAGCCCACTCCTCGGTCAGGGCTGCATCGCCGTCGGACTCCTGTCCTGGTTCGCAGTCCGACTCCTCGCTGTCACTACTTGGGGTTTCGGACACCGCTGCACTATCCAGCCCACCGGCCTGCATGGCGTAGGTAATGTGTTTTATCCCAAAAAATTATAGATATCTTTTAGAAATGTTGCACATTACCACTAAAAATAAATATTTCGATACGATTTTTTGCAAAATAGTTGTATGTAGTTACGCCCGCCCGTAGCGATAGATTGAGGTGACTGGTATCCACCGCCTGTTCGTATTGAGTGCGCATGCGTAATGCTCCCCTCAAATTATTCATCGGTGTCCCGTGACGTGTCGCCCGCCGCGCCGCCCACCTCTCTTCTTGATGAATAGTTCTTTAGGGTTCTATCTTTTTTTAACTAAATGCAGTAATAAATAAGGTAGGTAGGTACAATAGACGAAGGACATGCCGGCCGTTGCTGGTTTGATCATGTTGGTAAGAGTAAGATTAAGAGTTGAAGTAAGTATTATGTACCTACATCAGATAAAATAGTAAGGGAAGGTTTTAAGTTGCGTTGGTATGATTATGAATGTAGAACAATTGAAACTTGTCACAAGAATAACCATAGAATAATAACTAATACCCACCTATAAAAATAACTGATACCCACCTGTTCACTCACTTACTAAAATAAAACACCTTCACTGCACTTTCATGAAATACTCATCTTTATTCAAAATTAAGATAGCCCAATAAAACACATTAAAGGAAACCATATCGCGTTCTAACTCGGACTAAGCGACATCTAGTGGCCACATACGCACACTACAATTTAATTGCCTAAACATTCCGGCCCCCAAGGACGACTGGTCCTTTAAGAGAAAAGAGAGAACAAGAAAAAAAAATACTAACTTAAATATCGATGGGAAGTGGACATACTTTAGTAATGGGACGCTTAACCCATTAACGCCCAAATTAAAACGAGTAATGTTTTTATTAATATAGCTTTATTAAATAGGGTACTTAGGCACTATAAAGACGTATTGAAATGTTAAAAAGAAAATGAAATAAATATATATATATATTTGGAGCCGTACTTTTTATAGTACAGCGGGCGCTTATGCACGATACTTGGCGAAACAATCTTTATCAATACACAATGTCTTCTGGCACTGGCTACACTGCCATTTTATACGCGTGTGACACAAAATACATCTCAGTTGTTTGGGCAGCTTCTTAGGGTTATGTCCGTTGTTTTTTGGGAAAGTCCTGCTATTTCAGTACCGGATGGACGGATTTTGATAATGTTGTTACGCTGTAGATAATGTCTCGCTACGTGTCGCCGAAAATCCAGCTGGTCAAACCGTTCTTCGCTGCTCATGCTGTGCAGACGCCAAGCGTTAGATACACACATATCAAGCAAGTAGGTGAAAATAGACCACCACCACTTTTTTCCACGTATACTCACTCGATACATTGAAATAGATGCATCCATAACATCGACGCCGCCCATGCACTTGTTATAGGTTTGAAATAGATGTGGAATATTCACATCAACCTTCTGTCTGCTTTGTGAACACCACCGTTTGACTTTTCCCACAGGTTCAACTGTGTCAAAATTCGTACCAATAGTGCATACACTGTTGTCCTTCCATCTGACAAGCAAAACCTCGTTATTTGTTCAAACCGGTAATCAAAATGAGCTCTTTCAGATTTTTTCATGTCCTTCACGGAAGTAAGAGGGCATTTTTTTGTCCGATTGTCTCTTATTGTTCCCGTTGCTCTGAACCCACTCTCTTTTAGTTTGATAAACAAGTCATAACTAGAAAAGAAGTTGTCAAAATAAATGTTATGCTCAGCAGGTACTAGTGGCATTTTATTTAACAATGAGGTAACCACTCGAGTCCCGAGCGGTCTGTTCGTAGCTTCAATAGATTTGCCACAGTATAAATCAAATACATAGCAGTAACCATCAGCACTAGCGGCCACCCAGTTTTTATAACCGAATCTGATCGGTTTACCCCTGATGTATTGTTTTGATGGATGGTGACCGTAATACTTTATCATCGATTCGTCTATCGATATGTCTTCATGGAGAACACCATTTTGACAAAATTTTGATTTAGAGTTTCGACCAAGGGCCTCACTTTGAACATCTTGTCATTTGAAGTAGATGCTAAACTATTGTCTACTAATGCAGATTTCTTTTTATATCAAGGAATCTGTTTCGAGACATGGACCGGGCAACAAGAGGTACTCCAAGATCTTCATCATAACTCCAATACTGACGCTCTCTCGGCAATCTGTGATATCCTGATAAAATAAGAATCCCAGAAATCTGCGCAAATCTTCTCTATCTAACACAAATCCATGTCTGTTATTTTGTCCTGCATAAAGCTGTGTGTTACTTAGGATCAAATCATAAACTTCGGCATCAAATACTCTATCAAAGACTTCTACTGGTGAAAGATTTTTTAGCTGTTCGATTAGTTGAGTTTTTTGTGATGAACGTGTACTATTTTCATATGGTTGGGAAAAAGATGAATAGATGGTGAACATTTCCTCCACGTCGGTAAAACATCACTTGCATTGGGACGCCTTCTTTTGTTCGACAAAGGTTCATCGTCACTATCTTCCCATTCGGACGTTTCAGATGAATGACGTCGTCGACGTGTTACCTCGATTGTTCCAGGAATATCTTTCGGTAGTGTTGACGTTTGTAAGTCCTCTTCTTCTTCTTCTTCGTCCGTCAATACATCAGGTCCAGGCGGTAAAATAATAAGGTCATACTCGTTATCACTCTCATCCTCCCAATGGGTTTACAGCTTCCTCAAGCCCGCGATAATGTTATACAGCACTGAATCGCTTCATTTTTTTCTGCAAATACAATATAACACTCCTTAAAAAAACGACATCAAGGTATATCGTAATCCAACTCACAAGATACGTGATAAATTCTAGATATTTTATCTAATACAGTAACTTACTATCATAATTTAAAAATCAAATGCATAATTACACTAAAAAACATACGTTAACCTATTTAAAAAGATAAAATAATTGACTTACCTGAGCAACTCAAATATTCGCGCACGAAAATGTCAAAAAATGGGAAGTGGACATACTTTAGTAATGGTACAGAGGGCGCTTAAATACATTATCCTTAAATTTTAAAGTAACAACTCTAGTCAGTCCATCCTTACCTGGATGCTTATCTATAATTCGACCCAGTAACCACTTTCCGGGAGGAAGACGTTCGTCCTTTACAAGGACTATTGTGCCGATTTTAGGCTCAGTTTTAGTCTCTGCCCACTTGTATCGATTTTGAAGAGTGGTTAAATATTCAGAACTCCACCGTGACCAAAGATTTTGAACCATCCTTTGGAGAAGCTGCCATCGGTTCAGAGGTGAGATGAATTGATTATGTAGATCCTCTTCAGGAACAGTGATAGGAGCTTCACCAATGAGGAAATGCCCCGGAGTAATTGGAGAAACGTCGTCAATAGAGTTGCTAACAGCGGTTAAAGGTCGTGAATTGACACAAGCTTCTACTTGCGTCAGTAAGGTAGCATACTCCTCAAACGTAAGTAGTGTTTGACCGATAATTCGTTTAAGGTGAGACTTAACCGACCTTACCCCAGCCTCCCACAAACCACCAAAATGTGGGGATCCAGGGGGGATAAAGTGCCAAGTAGTATTGTCATTAGCCAGTAATTCAGAGATCTCTCCAATCACTCGTGAGTTTCGATTTTTAAACATAGAATCTAACTCTTTAGAGGCTCCAACGAAATTGGTTGCACAGTCACTCCACAGATCACTACAGTGTCCGCGTCGTGCAATGAATCGTCGAAAGGCAGCAATAAACGCTGCGGTAGTGAGATCGGTTACCAATTCTAAGTGAATTGCTTTAGTAACTGTGCAAACAAACAGACTAATATAAGCCTTGCATGTGCGCTTACATCGTCCCGGGTATAACTTGAGGATAATCGGACCCGCATAATCGACTCCACTGGTGCGAAAAGGTTTACCAGGAGTTACTCTAGACGAAGGCAATTGTCCCATCAGTTGGTTAATTGGCGTTGCTGACTGTTTGAAACAGGTAATACATTTGTGAATAATTTTCTTAATCAGATTTTTTGCGCCAACTATCCAGTATTTGGAACACACCATATTCAGAGTTAACTGAGGCCCACCATGTAAGGTATGACGATGAGCATCTTGTACAATTAAGAGAGCGAGGTGACAACTAGAGGACAAAACAACCGGACATTTTTTGTTAAAACTAACTTGTGAATTATGCAGGCGACCGGAAACCCTCAACACTCCAAATTCATCCAGGTAAGGTACAAGGGATCTTAATTTACTAGTTTTATTTACACTGCCTCCTTTCCTTAATATCCTAATTTCCTCTTGAAAATAAATAGCTTGTGACAATCGAATACAAACATAAGTGGATTTCCTTAATTCACTAACCGTAAGATATGGAAGAAAGGATACAGGTGGCGAGATCATTTTCTTAAAGTTAATTCTAGATTTACAAATTGCAACAAACTTAAAAACACACGCAGTGACACGGATTAATTTGGAAAATTTCGAGAATCTATTGAGATATGAGCTGGCTTCATCACTGTCAACTGTAACTCCGACATGTAGAACTTCCTCTTGATTCTTAAGTTTTGTTTCCTTAATCTCTAGCTGTGTGTCTGGAATATCAGTCGAAAGTGACGAAAGTGTGATAAAATCAATGTTGCGCAAGAATTTGGGTCCGTGCCACCATAAGTCGTGATCTTTCAGTAACTGTGGGTTTAAACCGCGTGAAGCGCAATCTGCAGGATTTTCTGCTGACTTTACATGGTGCCACTGACTACTGCTTAATACATTTAAAATTTCTGTTGTGCGATTGGCGACAAAGGTTTTCCACACATTAGGATTTTTCTTTAACCAGGCCAGAACAATCATTGAATCCGTCCAGGCATGGATGTTTTCATCGTTTAGTTTTAGACTATTCTTAATACCTTTAATTAATTTAGCTAAGAGTACGGCAGCATTAAGTTCTAAACGAGGTATCGATACCTGCTTTACAGGAGCCACCTTTGTTTTTGCGATAACAATTGAAACATGAACAGTGTCACTAGTGACTACTTTTAGGTACACAACTGCAGCATAAGCTAGAGTGGATGCATCGCTGAACCCATGAACTTCCACGCTTTGAATTCCATCGTTAGTGTGATACCAGCGCTCTAAGTAAATTGTATCCATGTGTAATAGTTGGTATCTGTAACCCCTCCACTCTGAAGCTAACTCAGAAGGAAGTTCATCAGTCCACCCAATGCCACTCAACCACAATTTTTGTAAAATTATCTTAGCAGAGATAATAACTGGCCCCAAAAATCCTAAAGGGTCAAATGATCTGGCTATATCGGACAGTACCGCAGCTTTAGTGAATGGTTCTTTAGATTCTGAAATATTTAACTTTAGTTCAAAGACATCATGACAAGAGTTCCAGCGAATACCTAATGCCTTAATCGTATCATTGGTGGAAATATTAACACTGTTCTTAGTAATTCTATCACTATAAGGAATCCTATCTAGAACTGCGGGACTGTTCGATGCCCACTTGTGCATTTCAAATTTACCTCTAGCCATAACTTCTGTTATACGGGTTTGTATGTAAATAGCTTCATCCTCATCACTCGCACCCGTCAGCAAATCGTCCATATAAAATTCATTATTTATTACATGATACATATCCGGAAAATCGTGTCGTTCATCTTCAGCGAGTTGCTTAAGTGTGCGAATGGCGAGGAATGGAGCGCATGACGTTCCATAGGTTACAGTAAGCAAACGTTTTTCACAAATACTTTCGGATGGTGAATCACGCCAAAGAATACGTTGGTAATCTACATCTGATTCTAATACCAAGATTTGCCGATACATTTGCTTGATATCAGCGAGAAGACAAATCTTGTGAGTACGCCAACGTATTATGAGATCTCTCAGATCTTGTTGTAGAGGTGGACCCACGAGCAATTCCTCATTAAGTGCTGTTCCATCGGCAGGTTTCTCGGATCCATCAAAAACTACTCGTAGCTTCGTCGTTAGGCTAGATTTCCGAATAATTGCATGGTGTGGTAGATAATACGCTTTGTGTGTTAGGGTCTCCTGTGAATCAACATCTATCATATGGTGTAATTCCTGATATTCATCGATAAATTTTTGATACTCGTGTTTGAATTCAGGCTTCTGAGAAAATCGTCTTTCCATTTGTATTAATCGTTTGTGAGCTAAATTTCTAGATTCGCCTAAACGTTCTTCGTGTTGGTCCTTAAAAGGAAGAGATACAACATATCTACCATCTTCATTTCTGCGGTGTGTTTCTCGGTAGTGTTCTTCGCATTTTTTGTCAAGCAATGTGAGTGGTCTCTCATCTGGTTGGTACTCTTCTGTTTCCCAAAATTGTCTCAATAGCTGATCAACTTCGACTAATGTTGTAGAAACCGTAATATTGTGTGTCGTTAGATCAGAGTGTGATGTAGTGCCAGATATTAACCAACCTAAACGGGAATTTTGTGCAATGAGAGATCCTCCTTTGTGTAAACCTTCTAAAATAATTGTTGCATACACGTCAGCGCCCAGCAAGATGTCTATAGGTCCCGGTTTTTCCATGTGAGGGTCTGAAAATTTAAGATCAAAAAACGCGGGCCATTTAGCTACGTTAAATTTCTTCGCTGGCAATAGTGGGGTCAATCTCGTGAGGATATGAGATTTAGTGTGCATGACGTATGTCATATCTAGTGGTGAATAAATCTCTATATCTACTGTATGTCGTGACTTTACCGCGTTGTTTCCTACGCCGGTAACATTAGCTTCGTGAGGTGTTTTTCGTAGTCCGAGTAACTGAACTGCCGATTCTGTTATAAATGTTGCCTGTGAGCCTTGATCAACTAGAGCTCGAAGTGGTAGAAGAACACCTTTTCTATCTCTGATGCGAATCTGAGCTGTAGCGAGTATCACCTGACTCTCGTTAGTTGACACGTTTAGACTTGCAACTGGTGTTGAACTTTCCTTTTCCGTAATAGCTGGCTTGGCTTTAATGACATGCTCGAAGTGTAAAAGGGTATGGTGTCTTCGACGACATGTTCGGCATGAGGTAGTCTGGCGGCAATTCTTTATTGAGTGTCCTTGGACCAAGCAATTAAAGCATAAGTTATTGTTCTGGACGAATTCTCTACGTTGTGTTATGTCTAATTGAGTAAATTCAGTGCAGTGACATATGTAGTGATTTTTCTTACAGTAAGTGCATTCTGTGTTAATTTCAGTGGTGAATGTTTTTATGTTCTTTGTGGTATCTCTAGGGGTAAACTTTAGCGCCGGCTGAGAGTTATCTTTCTTTTGCGTAGTCTGTACCATCTCCATTGCTCTAAATCGACCTTCCATGAATGACATAAACTCGGCTAAAGTAGGTAGCTGTGTTGAAGAGCCCAAAGATTGTTCCCAGCATTTGTGAGTTTCTAGGTCAAGTTTCGTGACGATAATATGAACAATCAGGGGGTCCCAGGAACTAATATCAATCTCCAGATTAGCGAGGCTATTTAGGCATTCATTTGTGTTATCAATTAAGTCCTTGATAGTCTTAGCACATTCGTTTGAGAGTTTTTTCTGATTCAAGAAACGGTTGAGAATATTGCTTACAATCAATCGCTTATTACTGTATCGATTGGTCAGTGTTTCCCAAGCCTTTTTATAGTTAGCTGCTGTGATGTCGCAGTTACGAAGTAGTTGTTCAGCTTCACCCTTCAGACTAGATCTCAAATAGTGATGCTTCTGTATATCACTCAGTCCAGGTTCTTGGTCAATCAATGTAGTGAATAAGTCGCTAAAGTTCATCCAATCACGATAATTTCCCGTAAATATAGGCAAATTAATAGGTGGTAATCTTATTGGAGCGAAAGAAGTTGATGGTCCTGAAGTAATAGGGATAGTCGATAACGAAGCAAGGTCTTCTTTGAGTTTAGTTTTAAATTCTACATACACTTCTTCTATTTTGTGATATAACTCCTTGCTTTGCTTCCCTACCATTTTTGTTCCCATTTTTAAAACTTCCTTGTATTCCGTTCTTGTTTGCTCCCAATAATCGTTTAGTAATTCTTGTCTTGTTTCTAGGTAGCTTGTAGTATAACGTTTTGTAGAAGTTTTTGCATGGTTAGTCTGCAGTCTTTGTATTTGCAAATACAACTCCGATAGGAATTCGAGGGAGATATCTTCTGAATCCGACATTGTAAATATTTGTTTTCACTAAATTATTCTAAGTCCAAAACTATTTAAAATTTTCTAAGTCTTTTTGTTGAATACGAAATCCACGACACTGTTTGCACTAAGTTAATTTTCGCTTCAATTTTTCTAAGTCACTATTTACACTCCACTTATAATTTTTCCATAGTTCACTGTACTCACTCAGATATCCCAGGTTCGAAGGACCAATGTTCACTCACTTACTAAAATAAAACACCTTCACTGCACTTTCATGAAATACTCAACTTTATTCAAAATTAAGATAGCCCAATAAAACACATTAAAGGAAACCATATCGCGTTCTAACTCGGACTAAGCGACATCTAGTGGCCACATACGCACACTACAATTTAATTGCCTAAACACCACCCATTAAAAGTAATTTTGAATTAGGTTTACAATTAAGAATAATAGTTGGTGTGGAAAATAGGTAAATATGTAAATATAAATAATGAATAAATAGTCACACACTACACACAGTGTAGCCAACCCTACAGTTTTAACTGTAGATCTACAGTTTTTTGGAAATTCTCTCAGTTTTTAGTTTAGGCCTCGATATCTACAGTTTTGTGCTTATGATTCTAGCGCCACCTTTATTTGCTACGTGGTAGTCCGTGCACTCAGCTTCAGTAAAACCAACTATCATCGAACCTGAGGTAATAGTCATCAATCGATTTAATAGATGGCGTTAGTTTTGGATCGGTCACCAACCCAGCCCAGCGTGGTGACTATGGGCAAAACCCCCCCTGTGGCAGTAGCCTTGTGGCGTACTCTGGGGGAGGCCTACGTCTAGCAGTGGACTGCAATAGGCTGAAGAAGAAGAAGTATTGGATAGTCATAGATTGTTTCGGTCGATGTCTGTTTTACTGACATTCTATTTTTCTTACTGGGGAATCCCCGCGGATGCTTTGACAATCGAGATATATGTATTTGATTTCCTGAAGTGTCGCAATATTAGCTCGTAAACATTACTAATTAACCGACTTCAAAAAAAGGAGGAGGTTTTCAATTCGTCTGTATGTATAATATTTTTTTTTTATGTATGTTCACCGATATTTCCGTCAATTATAAACGGATTTCAATTTTTTTTTTTTGTTTGGATAGAGTTCACTTCTGAGGTGGTCCCATTTTCACCAGGTCAGGATCTGATGATGAGATCCAGGAGAAATCTAGGGCAACCACCGAAAATTGTATGCTCGTATGGTGCTTTTGTTACGTAATCATGTCTTACTCAGTATATGCTTCAGGTGTCAACATCTAATGCTGCTGTGCTGATGATGAAGCTACAGAACTCCTTAACGGTTAGGAGTTAGGATACAGTACTGCAATTGGTCAATGGAAACTATTTAGTAGTATGTAGGGCTAACGTGTTACTTGAATAAACATCTGATGCTGCTGTGCTGATGATGAAGATACAGAACTCCTTAACGGTTAGGAGTTGGGAGACAGTACGGCCATTGGTCGATGAAAACTATTTAGTAGTATATAGGGCTAACGTGTTACTTGAATCAACATCTGATGCTGCTGTGCTGATGATGAAGCTACAGAACTCCTTAACGGTTAGGAGTTGGGAGACAGTACAGCAATGGTCGATGAAAACTATTTAGTAGTGTGTAGGGCTGACGTGTTACTTGAATCAACATCTGATAGTGCTGTGCTGATGATGAAGCTACAGAACTCCTTAACGGTTAGGAGTTGGGAGACAGTACTGCAATTGGTCGATGGAAACTATTTAGTAGTATGTAGGGCTAACGTGTTACTTGAATCAACATCTGATGCTGTTGTGCTGATGATGAAGCTACAGAACTCCTTAACGGTTAGGAGTTGGGAGACAGTACTAAAATTGGTCGATGGAAACTATATAGTGGTATGTAGGGCTAACTTGTTGCTTGTGAGGTATACTTGAATCAACATCTGATGCTGCTGTGCTGATGGTCAAGCTACAGAACTCCTTAACGGTTAGGAGTTAGGGGACAGTACTGCAATGGTCGATGGAAACTATACAGGGTGTTTTTTGTGGCCACCATTAACGAAGGGTACGTACTCTATACATCAAATAAAGTAAGTTTATACCAAAAAAAAAATGCTGGGATTTTTTTAAATTTAATTACTTGATCGGCGAAATTTATAGTGTCTAGTGTTATGCTAGGTTTTTCATAGACAGATATTAATTATTTCTCGTGAAAAATCTTGCTACGCGCGTCTATGTGCATCATGCAGAAAAACGCAGTCTATTTACTCAACTTTGGACCCTAATATTTGGAAACCAGACTTTCCCAGGTATGCTTCCAAGGAGAAAAATTATAGTGATGATGAGGAGATTACGATTACGACCAAAAATCACCATGTATAAACTAGCATCTATTTAAGTCCAAACGCATAACACAACTAAAAATCGAGAAATAAACTGACTTTTAGAAAAAAAATTTAACCGACTTCAAAGTTTAACTAAAAAGCAATAAATAACGTAACTAATTTATCTACTTAATACATATTGAATATCTCAAATTATTTAAATATTTACAACTTAATACCTAATACTTTAACAAAGTCATCTTTAACTATTTAAATATTTATAATTATAACTTATTTTTGGAGTCGGTGCCAGCCAAACAAATAAATGTAATTAAGAAAACTGAATCACACTAAATAGTAAAACCAAGAATAGGAAATTGCATTACCGCTGCCTACTACACCATATTGTATTTTGCCGTGTGTGTGTCGTTGCCAGCCGCGCGCGTCCATCAATACAACAGACTACGTTACCTAGGCTGGCACCGACTCCAAAAATAAGTAATAATTATAAATATTTAAATAGTTAAAGATGACTTTGTTAAAGTATTAGGTATTAAGTTGTAAATATTTAAATAATTTGAGATATTCAATATGTATTAAGTAGATAAATTAGTTACGTTATTTATTGCTTTTTAGTTAAACTTTGAAGTCGGTTAAATTTTTTTTCTAAAAGTCAGTTTTTTTATTTCACATAATGTAGGTATCTTTATGACTTTTGATATTAAATTTGATTAAAACTTCGATAATCACATGAATTTTCTTGTTTTTAATTGCCTCTCTAAAATGTATTCTATTTATTACCATCATTAAATTATAAAAATATTAAGCTGTAGATTTACTGTTTATTAATTTGATATTTACAGTTTTCTACAGTTTTTTTTTAGTATATCTACAGTTTAGCGTGTGCTGGGGTTGGCAACACTGACTACACAACACATTAACCTAGTCCCACATTAAGATTCCTAAGGTCTTGTGTCGTGGGTACTAAAAGCAACGGTATATAAATACATAAATAAGTATAGAAACATCCTTGACTCGGAAACAAACATCGATATTCATCATATCAATGTTTGCACTTACCGGGATTCGAACCCAGGACCTATGGCGTCGTAGGCAGGGTCACTACCAGTGACGTGATTATAGGTCATAGATTACCTCCTAAAGATACCGTTTCCAAAGATTTTAGTATGAACTCTAGTTCACTGAATTTGGCGGAATGCAAAGAAGTGCGGGACGTAACACTGCACTGTTATTGGCTATTTCAAGGTCGCATTGAAAATGGCGAGGGAAATAGTGATGCGACAAAGTAGAACGAAACTAAGTATCGATATTTATGCACTTTAAGCGATTTTTATTTTATCGATATCATTTTATTTTACATACATACATATTCACACTTCTGTTCAATTCAGATTAATTTAGAAGGTCTCTGCGATTAAATTCATGTTTGCTTGAGTTGACAGAATTTTATTCCAATAACATTATGTAAGAAAACAACTACAAACTTCAATAAATTTAAGTACGAAATTTGATATTATACTAATTCGCCCCGTTTTACAGTACACAATGTTTGCTATTATTTTTACCCAGCTGTGGCAAGACCAAAAAGGTATAATAATTTTAGCAGACTATGTATGTATCTAAATTTATAGGTGTGTTCTACAGCGGCTAAACTAATAAATTATTTTTTGTAAATGAGGTGTTAATCGATTTATTACTATGATCCGGGTGACAGACTACATTTTCTAGTAAAAATATATATACGTATATACAAATGTATATTACGGAATTTACAGCCAAAAAAGTAGGATGTTAAATGAAAGCAAATCCTGAGTTTAAAAATATAATAATAACACAATCAATATTAATGCGTAAAGCGAAAACGTTGTGCACTAGAAATACTCTTTATTAAATAATATATCGAAATACTCTAATATGGCCAAACGACCATGAGGTGACCACTTGAATCCGTTTCATAAAATAGCTCGTATGCATGGTTTGGGAATTTACATTTTTTGTATGCAGTTACACAGTTAATGTATTCGGAAGTTCAAATCTCTGCAAACGGTGTTCGCCCACCACCGGTTCCTAGACCCTCCACTGACCCTCGAATCTGACGACTAATGATTGCGATCACAGGCAAGTACAGTTGCGATAAGAAACCACATCCCAGCACCTCGCATACAAATACGTAGGTACATAGCTGATACTCCGAAAAACACTAGGATATAGTGAGTTTTTAACTATTTTTTGCACTGTTTCGCCAGCACATTCGTTGCTTCGGATTCGGGACATTTCTATTCTATTCTATTCTTTATTGTACACAGACATTTTATATGGAAAAACATTTCTTTGTTATTCGGCTATCCTCGGTAAATATTGTGCTGCGCTTGCTATAGAAAACATGGTATAGAAAATCTAATCTGAAGCAATAACCTATTACGCTCGATAACTAGTTACTATAGCTGTCGATATTGTATAAAGATTATTGCCCTAATAATTGGTTACTGTAACTGATTACAATTTGCAAATACCTAGAACTACGTCAATGCAACGTACATTTAGATATGTAGACTTTGGTGGTGAAATTAAAACAGATTTCACTGACGAATGCACCGGACCTGGAAAAGAACAATTTTTATTATGACAACTATACACATAAACGAAGTTTATAAAATTTATTAAAAAAAAAATAGGTAATCAATTTCTCATACTATTTTGAGACTAGTGTAGACTATTACGTCACATGTCACGTCGTTTTAGTATGGAGAGCCGGTTACTCCATAACTGCTTTGTCATCGAAACTACTAAATTACTATAAAATAAAATATTTTATTCTATTGTTATCGATACAAAGTCGATTACGTTATACATTCACTTCACTAGCTCACGACGTACTATTACTGTTGACAATGACAGTGACGTTGACATATGTAAGACAGTGACAACAATAGTGATTAATGTGTTGAGGAAAAGAGACGAGATATTGTAGTGCGATTATTGACTAGTATAAACTGATCTCCGCGTCCATTGAAAAAACATAAATAAGAAAATTTAATTTACTTACCGGTGAAATGTTATGCCATCTTTTTTGTAACTTGAAGTCTTAGCGTTCTTTCAACACCATTTCACGGAACAAGAACCCATGATGACACGGTTATTTAATGAAAAGTAATAAGTTTTTAAATAAAAACAATGCAATTTACACGCACGTGCGCACGGGTCATTAACTTGGTAACTGACTGGGGCCAGCTTTCCGAGCGCGGAATTATATACAACCCAGATACAGTATGAGTGGCGCGCGTATTTTATCCTGTATGAGGTATCTTTAGGAGGTAATCTATGTTATAGGTAGACGCAGGGCATACGCAGGGTCACATATTAAATTCATCGAAAAAATTGGCACCAAAGAATCTATATATAAAACGTAATAACTGTTATAAGCTAAATATTTCAATTAAACCTTGTGCAATAAGACTTGATTTTGCTTGTAAAAAATTATCACCTATGCAGCTTCGACTAATCTGTCAAAATAAAATGTCACTTAGATAGCTTACAGTTATTTGAAGCTCCCACTATTTCCACTGCAAAATGTCATCATGAATTGCCAACAAATTTTCAGATATTACCTATTTACCAGAGACATTTTTTGGCAGTCGTATATTTTTTCTTATTAATTATAAATATTAACGTAGGTCATTAAAATTTTATAGATACAATGGAATAATAGTTCATAATAATAAATACTGCCAACATTCTGGGCACTCTCCCGGTATACGGTAACTTTATTAATTATTAAATTTCGTGTAATAAATTAGTTTTTTAGGTCTCTATAAATTACTTTCTAGGGTTCTAATAAAACCCTTCAGTAAATACTGCTATTTTATAATATATTAGTAATTTATATTATGTATTGCAAATCTTTGGCAATGTGAGTTTCGAAAGTAACCATATTGCGCCGACCCAATAAATAATGGGTTAAGGGCAGGAAGATGATGAATTTATGTAAAGTAATATGACTGATTCATCGACGCTGAGGCAAAACAACTGAAGCTAGAGACGTGATATTTCAAGCGTGGCTTCCTTTTATGAAGTAGAAGTCCAGAGAAGAGGGGTTTCCCACATTCCCACAGGAACGGGGAATTCCGGAGTTTACGAATTTAAGAGGATCCGTGTGCAGACAGTATTCTTAAAAAAAACATTCAGATATTTTTAGGTATTGAATTAAAACAATTTAAATTATTTTAATTTTAATCAAAGTAAAACTTAACAGAAAATAATAATCTAGTAACTTCTACAGATAGTATAAAAATAAAAACAGTACGACCCGCCTCAGATAAAAGGCTTAAGGAAATTTACAGTGCAAAATAAGTGATGAGGGGAAATCAATATTGCATCATAATGACGTATATAAAACTATGCTCCACTACTTTTCAAGTAAAGTTTTCACAACATATTATACCGTGACGGGTGCAGCTCGCACTTTGCCACTTTTTAATTTTAGGGAAATATATTTTTAGTTGGAGACATTACCGATATTACAGTGGAAATAGCATAGGAAGTAAGCAAATATGTCATCCGTCTAAAACATTATTATTTGTTTAAATATTTTATGTAAAATATTATGTTATCCACTGATTATTAACATAAAACAGAAACCTTTTGAAAATTACTTACTGAAAGTAAGATATTCCGGGAGATATTTTAAGGTTTCGGGAATTGTTTCCGCAATTTTTAAAAACACACTGAGGCATTGTAGCACGTTTTGTCTATATACCGTTGTCATAGATGAACTAAACCTTGTGATCTGCGCTTGTCAGTTTTGAGCAGATTACGGACGATCCGTATATTGAGAGCTGACCCTATATCTAGTATTAATTCATCTAAGGTCACTACCTACTAGACCAATCGGCCGTCAATGTATTTCGGTAAGCTGATTATCTTGGAAAGTAAAGCAATAACAATGCGACAGAGAAAATGAGGGATTTTCTGACAACTATTAAAAGTAAAAAAAATTGAACAAATCACCTGGATAGATGTCGTGAGCGCATCACCCATAAGAGGAGATACCAAATCCCTGGCATCACCTATCCTAATCCCCCCCACCTCACTCCTCAATCAAAGACATCAATTAGTTTCTAAGCACTATAGATAGACGAAGCAGACCGTAGAAAGAGTATCATAGTCAAAGAAGCAGACTATAGTGTGCTGTACATGTCTGACTAAAAATCTGTCCGCTAGGAAAAACAAAGATATAGCAGATGTAAGCATTGCTATCTATGCTCTACTACAGCGGTTCCCGAAAGGTGGTCCGCGAAACCCTGGGGTTCCGTGAAATGGCCGCAAGGGTTCCGTAAAAAATATTATCACACGTTCCGTGACCAACGTTGTTCGCGCGCACCAAAGTAGTTATCAAAGTAGGCTTCCGTTAGGAAAAGTATAATCACTGACACGCGGAATGCAGAGGTCGTGGGTTCGATTCCCACCCGGGTGAGGAATTTTTTCCATTTCTTTATTAATAATTTTATAAAGTATAATCAATTAGGATCCCTTGGCAAAAAAAAATTGGGAATCGCTGCTCTACTACACAAGGGTTAATAGTTATAAGTATCTGTAGCATTTAATAATATGGGACGGGATGAAATGCATATACAGGAGTACGGAGAAGGACATAGACTACATTCTGTAGTTTATGCATATGAAGTCATGGGCAACAGTAGTCATTCATAAATTTAAGTTTGTTAAAAAAAAGTAGGTATCATCTCGTATTAATATTATAATCTGATACTATTAACCCCATGTAGCAAAATCCAACTTGTTACTTGCTATGTCTCCTACTCGTATGCTACACCGTCTTTAAAAATCCGACCGGATGATTTTTTGTCGGCTGTACACAGTCTGGGTGTGTAGCCAGTTTTAGCATTATCATATCTGTGGTTTTAGTCATCAGTGCACGCACAGTCTATTCATGGAACTATTACTGTCCTTCAAGCTGGGAGAGGTGAGGTGAGGTTGGGGGGATTAGGGATTAGGGTAGGTGATGCGCTCTCTTGGGCGGCTCGGGAATGCAGAGCTGCATCGCACTTCGTGTTGCCACCAGCTTTGCATCCCAGCCGGGTCACCGCTCTGCATCCTGCATGCTCTCCAACCTCTCCAGTAAGCTCTGTGGTATGCCACGATGGGACCATGAGGTGGCAGGCCTCTCTGTTCCGACTGAACGCGCAGGTCCAGTCGATGCGAAGAGGCCTGGGTGGTGAGTAGGTCCACATGAGGTGGGAGGCTGGAACGTGTGGTGCTGGTCGAACCCCACTAGTACGACTTATGAGGTCGAGCTCCCCAGGAGGGGGAGGACGAGGGGGTCCCATGCCGTATCATACTCTGTATGTTCTGGCAACATGCTCTGCGGCATGGGACTACCGGGGGTGCATATCCCCGGGAGGTGGGGTCTCGCGCCGTAACATGCTCTGTGTGTCGTTGCAACATGCTCTGTGGCGCGGGCCAACGAGTGGTCTCCCTTGGGATAAGGGAGACGGTGGTGGGCTCTCCGGGCTGCGCACCGGAGTGCCTACGGTGAGGGCTCGGGTGGCAGTTGCGGGGCAGGCTGTCACCCTTTGCACGGGTCCTCAAGTCGAACGGCGCGTGCTTGTCGTCCCACGCGCCGCCATCTTTTCGGCCGGAGGTGAGTCACACATAACCCGCTGGCAGCCCCAGCGCCCTTCTCAGGGCGTGCCGCGGGTATCCGTAAAGGGATTCCCCCACGTTAAAAAAAAGGTCATGCGCTCACGCCATCTATTTTTGACTGTTATTTTAACTTGTCAGAAAATCCCTCGTTGTACAATACAGGGATTTGGTATCTCCTCCATATCGTTGAAATGTCAAATTCCTTTGACATTGCATTGAATTATAGGTATTGTACTACGTACATACTTCCTCAAAATAAACTGCGTAAGTAATACGGCTCTACAAGCAATAATTAGGGAATAGCTTTTGCTGAATAGGACCGGCGCGGCGCCGCGGCTGATTCTCTTTCTACGAGGGCTGGCAAGTAAAAAAAAAAAAAATTCTATGCGTCAACATGTGGTCAACATGAGGGTCAACGTAATAGACGTGTCATTCAGCATGAGAGTATTTTCCTAGCTGTCACTTACACCCTGTATGTGTTTTGTTTTTTATTCATCTTTTATGTGAACTACGTCATATGAACAATAATAGTTGTTGAATGGACATAGTTTTCTATGTCCTTTGGGGATAAGCACGGGGTAAATCTCGGATAAACACGGATTAAGAAAAAAAAAGTAAACGTCAGTCCACAAACTAAGTAGCAGTGAGACAGGTATACATTTCTATGATGTATGTGTCCGTGAAGTGATGTTTTCTGGTAGATGAGTTATATTTTGATTACTTGTGATGTGAATCTAGTGCGTGTGCATGGTTTTATACGCAGGTAAGCCGAGTAAAACTTTAGCCGGAATACGATCTCTTCATGGGCCCATGTAAGTTGTTTCTGCAATTATTTTTCATTTTGACTAACTTTACACTTGTTCTTGAGGATTTTTCCGACGTTTCCATTCATCATCATCATCCATCATAAATTCAGAAATCATTTACTAAAGACAATGGCTGTATGGGCTTAGTTCCCCTTGCCTTTCCTTCGGGATAAACTAAACAAACAAACAAAAAAAAATAAAAAATAATTATTAAAATAATTACATGTTCATTATGGGTAAAGAGAAAAAGAAAAAAAGAAGCCGCTCCACTTCATCAAGTTCATGTAATTCTAGCAGTTCAGACTCATCTCGAGAGAAAAAGAAACTAAAAAAATTAAAGAAAAAGCTTAAAAAGGAGCAGAAGAAAACGGAGAAATTATTGAAAAAAAAGTTGAAAGAAAGGCGAAAATCTGAAAAGAAACGTAGAAGTAAAAGTGAAAGTTCCAGTTGCGAGGAACCAGATAAAAGAGACCAAAAGGATGATGAAGCAGCAGACATTCCAATAGGTTTAATTTTATCTCTAGCCTTACTTTTTAATGCTTTTATTGAAGATAAAATACATTGAATATTTTTTCAGAATTAATGGAAAGATCTAGAGCTATGGCACCCATAACCAAAGAGGAATGGGACAAACGGCAGAGTGTTATCAAGAGGGTTTTAGATGAAGAATCTGGACGATACAGGTTATCCTATTTGTCTTGTTTACTCCATATTATTGTCATCCTATGTAGCACTCTTAAATCCAAAGTTATTTTCATTTATAGAAATGTTATGCATATACAAATAAACTATTGCTGTGCCTCAGTTGTGTATTAATTTCAGGTTAATAAAAGGTGATGGAGAAGTGTTAGAAGAGATTGTGTCTAGAGAAAGACATAGGGAGATAAACAAGCAAGCTACTAATGCTGATGGAGCTTATTTTCAGGCCAGAACTACTTACAAAAAGAATTAATTAATGTGACTATAAACTACTAGATAAACTAATTTTAGCCTTTAAGAATTTTGTTGCAACACAATATTAGATATAATATGCACTGTATTATTTATTATTGCAAATAAAGGTGAAGTAGATTATGCAGTTGTTATTTTTATGTAGGCTCATGTAGGGTTGAGTAAAAATATTAAAACTAGTATTAAATTATTTATTTTTCTACCTATTGTACTATAGTTCATCTTTGGTCTTCTCACTTTGTAACTCCTTGCTCACTGGTTCCTCTTCTGATGTATCTGCTACATGGTCTTCAAGATGTTCATTGACTAAACTAATCAAATTTTCAAGAGGCTGTCCACCATGATCAAAATTCACAACCTTTTTGTATTTGTACAATATCAAAGTAGGTAGCCCATTGACCTGCAATAAAGATAGATACATACAATATTTGTAGCCTGTACAATATTTGTGATTTTATCATCATATAATAGGCAGATAATGAATATCTTACCTTTTCAGTGTCACAAATAGGTTTAGATCTGACACAATCCACATCAGCTATCAGGACTCTGCTTTCATTTTGAAACTTTTCTCCAAGTTTTATCCACAAAGGGTTCAATTGCATACAATATGCACACCTGAAATTAGGTCATCATGAGAAAATGGTCTCTATATTCATTATGCAGCTTGTCTACAAATATCTCATGAAAACCCACCATGGTGCAAAGAAATTGATAAAAACCAAATCCTTTTCCAAGAATGTTTCAAAGGTCTCTTCCGATATTCTAGCAACAGGGAATGCCTTCTTTTTCAACATGAACTTTTCAGGATCATGGTTCTCGGCAAGAAGCATTCTGTCAACATACAGCTTAAGATCTTCCAGAGTGTCAACATCAGCTACACCCATCTGCCATAATAACAAAATAGAATATTTTTTTGTTAAAATGCTTGAAGCATTTCCCCTCTTAAATACTACAATTATACTTACAATTCTACCATTAGCTATCCACAGAAGGTAAGGATATTGCTTTATGTTGAAATTCTGGCAAGTGATCTCATTGTCCATGCAGTTAACTTTACCAATATTAATGTACTGGTTGTGACCATAATACACTGCCAGTTCTGCCCAAACTGGTGCTAACCTCTGCATGAAAAAAGACAATCATGAATGACTATCTACAATAAAATATTTACAAGAACCAAATCAACCCAGAAACTAAAGCCACCAACTGAAAAAATTATTTACTATGGGTGCCACCGGGCCCTACACCCTCCACAGACCCTCGGATCTGATAACTCATAACTGCGAAAACAGGCACTTGCACTAACTACAATCGCCACGAGAAACCCGGCCCGAGCACCTAGCAAGCAAGACAATACATTGCACTATTTCCGAAATAAAAAACTAGATTAATAATCTACATATGTTTCGCCAACAACCGTGGCATCCTCAGGATTATAGAAATTATTAAACCACTAATTATTATGAAACTCTAAAAAAATTAGTTTACTTAGGGTCGATTTTTCCAAACGTCAGATAGCCTATCAGAAGAATAAAGTTGATGCTGTCTCTATCATGATCAAGTTTTAGAGAAAGACAACATCAACTTTATTCCTCTGATAGGCTATCAGGCCTTACTCAATTGAACAATAGAAATAAGACAGTATAATGGGAGTTAATTTTAGCAATCATACCTGTGCTGCTCTACTCCAAGGGGTATAAAACATAACAAAGTGCTGGCCACTGGATAAAAACTTTTCTATATTTTGATCAGTTAAATATGCCATACCACTGTATGTTTTAACTTTATTTGATTCTTTTTCTACATCACTCTTCTGAAATAAAAATAATGAGTATAGAAATATAGCATACTCTATGTAGGAACTCATAATATTAAAGTACTAGTAGACACCCATGACTCCGTCCTCGTGGACTGCAGAAAAAACAAAATGTTGAAATTATCCAGGATAAAAACATTTTCCCGGGATAAATGGTAGTCTATATGTTAAGTGGGACCTGTCACAATATATTCCTGAAAACTGCATTGAAATCGGTTCAGCCGTTTCTGAGATAAGCGTGCACAAACATCGACCCGCTACAATTTTATTATATGTATAGATTTGATACATACCTCAGACTTAATTAAAAATGCTTCACTCAAAAATAATGTCAGGGAAGGTAAATCCCTTGTGCCTTTATACTCCACATAATTAAATGAGTTTTTATGAAAATAGAGTAAGGTAGGATATCCTAAAATATAAAAATATGTGTTAAATTTTAATAATGGACATACATATATGTAATTTATACTAACTTAAAATTGTAAAACAAAAAAATTACCTGTTATTTCATTTTCATGACACAGCTTGGGATGTAAAGTACAGTCTACTTGAGCAATAGCAAATTTAGAATCTTTGGTGTTAACTAGTTCAGCTAGTTCTGACCATATCGGATGAAAGTCTGTACAATGTCTACACCTGGAAAGGTATGTGCTGCATTATGATGACAAATTACTCAATCATTTGCAGATTTAGCAGCTAGTTATGAAGAGATTTAAACAAAAACAATCATTGTACCATACATACACAAAACTGTGTTCCCAAAAATGGGGTAGCTAGACCTGAAAGACAAAGAAGGTCACAGCCATGTTTACCATAGTGGAGTTGGATGAACATTGCCATGCCTACCAACTTATTTTCCAGATTGGTCTTCGCCCAAACACATAACCATAAGCAAATAATTAAACTCACTGCCCCTGATCTCATGCCAGATAAATAAAAAAGTTTTATAGTATAGTGTATTATAGTAGGGCCCGGTGGTGGATGAACCCATAGTTAAAAGTTTTATTATAATTCCGGCACATTGTCGAGATCTATGTAGACAGGACAAAAAGTAAACTCACCACGGTGCATAAAACATTATAAAATTTCCATCCATTTCTTCTATTTGTTGTTTAAAGTTTCCTGAATTATATTCATATACATAATTTTCTTCTGGTGTTACGAAGTACGGTATAAACAGAATATGCAAAGAAATAAATGCAATTATTTGCATCATATTGGATAAGTATAAACTTGCTTGAGAAGCTAATTTCTTCAAAGTTAACGAACGATATACAGCGCTGAATGTATTGACATTCGAATTAATGTATAATTAGATTAATCTTATAAGGATAATCACATTTCATGCTTATAACTCTTTGCTCGATGTTGAACTTGAATGTCAGCCAAAAATGAAAATAAATAAAGTTGACAGACAACTGACAACTAAAGACCTGTGACATTGGAATTAATTGTTTTAAAAGAAAAGGCAATACATATAACCTCACATATAACGAGTATGAGTAAGCGAGAAACGAATAGGTGCAATATTCTTTGAACAGATACTTTAAACCTACGTACTTAGTAGGAAGGAAGTTGTGGTAATAGGGATGCCTGTGTCGTTGGAAACAGAATTTATGGTTGGAAATATTGTGCAATCGGAATATTGTGCAATCGGCCCCCTTATTAACGTAATTCAAAAGTAAAGCGAAATCATTTTTTTTTTTTAAATTCGCAAGCAATGAGGGATTTTCTGACAACTATTAAAAGTAAAAATGCAGCCATATACACTACACCCAACCATGCTTTATAGTTTTATTATATGATTTTATAGGATTAAACACAGAAAAATATGCTTTAACTTTAAAATAATAAAGTCAACCGATCACAACAATTACACACAATGACAGGTAAAGTTCATAATGGTCAACTAGCTTTGACGTTTTGGATCTTTTGATAGCTTCACTCTTCTCTCTGCTGCTCTTCTTCTTCTTATTCTAAAAAACGTATAATACTACAGCTGCTTCTCTTCCCGGGCATACTGTACAAGTCAGTAGAAGGACAAGAGGTTCTTGGTGTTTTGTAGGCGATGGGCTGACCACCTGTCACTACTAACCGAACTTGTACATCTCAACTAAACCCTCAAAAATGGTCAGAAGTGGCACCATGTGGTCCTATCGGCCCTTGGTGCTCTGCCTACCCCGTAAGGGATAAAGGCGTGATTTCATGTATGTATGTATATATGATAGCTTCAGCGACTAAGTCCCTTTAGCGGAGCGATGACCTATCATTAATCTAAGTCCCTTTTCTTCACACTCCTGTTTCCGGTACTTGCTAGTAACCACAGCGTATGTAGGTAGATAGGCAAGACTGTGAAAAGCATTAACCTTTTTTTTCATTGCTATAAAGCTTTGAAAATTTTTGACCGTAAAGCATCAATTTTCAAAATATAGAATTTGATTTTCCAATTAGATAATTTGGTAAATGCTGAGCTGCAAAATAACAGAACACTATATACTAAATTGTTTCCTTTCCGCAGCTTACAGAATTTCGAATGATTGATTCCGATTAATTCGATTGCTCATTGGATTCGATTTCTCGGAGCAAAATGTTTCTTAGTGTTTCCAGCTTCACTTTCCTAAATAAAGGACCTTTATTGAACACGTGAAAAGTCGACTTGTGGAAAAAAGTGTCATAGAATAACCGAATAATTCTCTTTTTACGGTAAGATGGCGCGAATGTAAATTATGAAGGTGTGAGCAGGATGAGACTTAAGTTTTTTGTCTCCACTTGCGTGTAGGTTTTTTTTGTTTGCCATCATTGCTGTTGATGGCAGACAAATTTTTCGTATCCAAAGAGATTTGATCCAAAACAATTAAAGTTTCGGAAAATTTATGTTCTCGAACCTTAATCAATATCCTACAAGGTACTAAGTGTGCAGTTATGGCGAATTGCAGAATAATTGGCTGTAAAAACCATAGTGAGCGAAATCAGCCAAACATAACCTTTCATCGGTAAGTTGAATTTTGGATGAGACGCTTTATAAATAAAACTATGTATTAATAATTTTATAAAACTATGTAAATCAAAAGATTATTAAGTTAGGCGCCAATGAACTGAACTCAGTACTTGCAAAAGGCGGACCCTGATCTGACACTACCTCCAGTGATAACCAGAAACGCGCGAATAAAGAACGTAACTCTTTTATCACTGCTGCAGCGTTAGTTCTTTGCATCTCTGACACTTCTATACACTTGGTACTCGAGTCAATTACCGCAAAAAAAGTTTTACCTTGGAAAGGCCCTAAAAAGTCTATGTGCAGCCTCGACCACGGCTGTGGTATGTAAGGCCAGGGCTGCGGTGCAGCGCGTGGTGGTGTGACCGCTTCGAGAGCGCACGTCTCACATGCGCGACATTGAGCCTCGAAGTCCGCGTCGATGTTTGGCCACCACACATAGCTACGAGCAAGCGACTTAGTTTTCACCATCCCCATATGACTCGTGTGTAATTGTTTTAGTATGGTGTCACGAAACGCATAAGGAATAACAATTCTATAACCCCACATAATACAGCCCCTTTCTATATACAATTCATTTCTTCGTTTGTAATATGACCTAATCGCATCGTCCGGGCAATGCGCCGGCCATCCTGACTGTATATATGTCGTGGCCATATCGTAGAATTGATCATTTCATGAAATGGTCGAGCATTTCATGAAATGGTCGCATTTCATGAAAAGTTCAACTGTCTATTGGCCACATCATGATATGGTTTGGGCAGATCGATGATTAAAAATCGTTTCTCGATATGGGCAACTAAACGCCCGATCATTTCATGAAGTGGTCAAGATTATTGATCATATCGTAAAATAGTTACATGAATCACCGGTAGAGGCGCTGCGCGCGTTTTATTTATGTGTGAAGATGGCGGATTTTTCTTTTTAGGTTATAAAACAAATTAAAGAGAGTAGGGTGACTATGCAGAAGAAGTTCACGGATAGTGTGATATATTGTATAATGTATATTAGACTTAATGGTGGTTTATAATAATATTGTTAAACAAAAACCTTAGATTACGATAGGTTAGGTTAGGTTAGACTATGACAAATGACGCACGAGCCGAGCGAGCGGAGCGAGCGTGCCCAGGCAGCATCCGGCGATGTGCCAGATGCGAATCGCTTTTGTAAAGTCTTTTATGTTTTTAAAAATATTATATTGTGAAAATATCACATAAATAATAGCAAAAAAAATCATACCATCATACCTTATGGTATACTTATATATGGTGTACGGTATATATTATTTATATAAGCTCTTACCACATTCGGATTTTATGGACACCCTGTTAATACGATTTGGCCAAACGTGGATGACAAAATCGTGAAATGTAGACGATTTAACGATCTGGTCAAATTGAATTGGCCACTTCATGAAATGCGACCACTTCATGAAATGCTCGACCATTTCATGAAATGATCAATTTTACAATATGGCCACGACATATACATTATTATCTTACTTATTTCCGGATCTCGCGCCGAAGCAATTCTAATATCATTGTTAGACACTAGCAGGAACTTTTCTACAAAATTAATATAAGTGATCTCTTCTACGTTTTCCTTACTTTCCCCGGGTTGTGGTAATCGCGATAAGGCATCTGCGCAATTACTTTTTGAGGTTATATACTCTATATCGTACGTATAACCCGAAAGTAGAATTGCCCATCTCTGAAGTCTCGATGCGGCCATCACTGGAATCACTACTTTGTTTCCAAAAATATAAGTCAACGGTTTGTGATCCGTTCTTAATAAAAACTTGCGGCCATACAGATATTAATGAAATTTACGTACTTCGTATACGATCGCCAGAGCCTCTCTATCGATTTGTGCGTAGGCCTTTTCAGCAGAGGTGAGCGTCCGCGAAGCAAAGGCAATAGGTCGCTCCCCGTCAGGCGTGATGTGTGAGATGACCGCGCCTACGCCGACCGCGCTAGCGTCGGCCGTAAGCACCAGCGGCAGCGTGGTCGAATAGTGCGCCAGCACCTTGCTACCACACAGCTCACGCTTCACACTATCGAAAGCCTCTGCACACTCTTTGCTCCACTCGAACTTAGCTCCTGTGCGTAATAATTTATACATAGGCGCCAAAATCGTACTTATATCTTTAATGAACTTGCCATAGTACATTACCATGCCGATAAACGCTCTTAACTCTGTCAAGTTCTTGGGAGTCGGCGTTTTCACAATCGCCTTAATCTTCCCCGGACAAGTCTGCACCCCTTCTTTGCTGATGACGTGACCTAAATAATCAATTGATTTTGAAAAGAAGGAACACTTCTCCTTTTTGATTCCTAGACCACTACTTTGCAAAGGTTGAAACACCTTATGCAAATTATCTAAATACTGAGTCGAATCGCGCCCTGTTATAATTATATCATCGAGAAACACGCCCACGTATGGTAAATCCGCAAAAAGTTGTTCTAAACGTCGTTGAAAAATGCCAGGACTCAAGGATAAATCATACACCAAACGTTTGTACATGAACAACCCTTTATGCGTATTAATGACGGTGTATTTCCTACTTTCACCTAGCTCAAATAGCGCGTAACCTTGTGACAGATCTAACTGATTAAATAGCTGTCCCCCATGTAACCGTGCCAACAAATTAATTACCTATAAGTATCATCATCTGTCGTGGCGAATTGAGTTGGAACCTTCTACGTATAAATAAATATAGGTATTTACACGACAGAAATGGATTAAGTACTTATTTATTCCTAGCTCTCGGGAATAAATTCAACAATATCATTCTGAAATAAAGTAACCTTTATAATATTAATCCGCGTATGCTCTCTAAGCCATCTGCTTAAAGCTAGAACTCTCTAATAGGTAGTAGTTTATTCTATTATTCTCACCTAGGTTAATTTAGGTTTTTCTCGAGAATACTTCTTACCAGCCTAGTTAGTAATTAGTTTATTTAATATAGCTGTTGCCCGCGACTTCGTCCGCGTCAACAAACAGAATAAAATATTTTAAAGTACTGCGTAAATTATATTTTTTGTTTTATTTTCTTGTGGCAGAAGAACATACTGATTTTCTCCGCAACCCGATCTTGACAACGCGACATATAATTGGCCGTGTGAAAAGCAGTCTTGACGTAAGTCAATTCCAACGTGTTTAAACGTTTGCCCCTGTGATTTATTAATTGTTACAGCAAAAGATAACTTAACAGGGAATTGAATTCTTTTAAAATGTTGAATAACTTTTCCTAAGACGGTATTTTCATATCTCTCAAAATTTAGCTGGGCTGTTAAGGGTTCTGCATCAGGTTATCTAGACCTTCAATTTTATTACGTTATTAGAAAGTGCTTATCATGCTGAGCAACTTTTCCTAAGACGGTATTTTCATATCTCTCAAAGTTTAGCTGGGCTGCTAAGGGTTCTGCATCAGGCAGTCTAGACCTTCAATTTTTTTCTTTCATATCATTTCTACGTCATTTTATTCTTTCATACATATTTTTTGGATAACTTGAACCGTTTACGCAGCGCACGCAACGGAAGTCTCCAAGTTGAATAATTTTCCCCGTTTTTTCCACATTTTCCTCTTATTCTTCGTCCCTATTGGTCGCACTGTGATGATATATAGCCTAAAGCCTTCCTCGATAAATGGACTATCCAACACAAAAAGAATTTTTTAATTCGACCCAGTAGTTCCGGAGATTAGCGCGTTCAATCAAACAAACAAACAAACAAACTCTTCAGCTTTATAATATTATAATATAATATATAATATTATATTATATAGTATATAGATTAAATTAAATAAATAAATATTATTAGTATAGATTAGTATAGATATTTTACAAGAAAAAACTTTTCTCGATTCGTGGAACTCCACGACATCATCATCATCATCAGCCTATTGCAGTCCACTTCTGGACGTAGGCCTCCCCCAGGGCACACCACAAGACTGCTATAGGGGGTATTTGCCCATAGTCACTACGCTGGGCAGGCGGGTTGGTGACCGCAGTTTGTATTTTGGACTATGTTGTTAATACGGGAGGCGCTGCTGCCCACCTCCCGGAAACCCTTAATCGCCTCGTATGATACCTACGGGCAGACATGGGCTGGTACGAATTCTATTCTGCCGGCAACACGAGGCCAACCTATAAGTCTAGTTTAAAAAAAATCATAAACTTAAAAAACGTAAAATTTAATAAAACCTTCCTTATTATATGAATAAAACGTACGAACGAATTGAGATAATCACTTGCATACTATGCCAAATGTCCAAAGCCCATAAAACACGATGAGATAAAATTTATGGTACAAGTTTGAACGCTATTATTTAGTAACTTTTTTGAACGCGTTAAAGAATGTGGTAATTCTTCAAAATGGTCGCTTTGTATGGTTTGCCAACTTGCATGTCTGTTTCTTAGTTCTTTGTTTTCGTAATTCATTTAATATTGTTTTAATGAAGCAAAGCGTTTAGTAATATTTATAATAACCAGGCGAACGACGAACACAGAGGATATAATTGTTAATAGTGGCTAAGAAAGATGTCATCGGTAATGTGAGAGCTCTCGTTGATCATTTTTATTTTATCAAACTATGACGTTTGTAATTCTTATTCAGGACTGTACAATTTTATAAAGTATCAGGTAACTATTGTATTAACTTTATTTAATTGTAAAACTGCGATATTATAAATATTCTAAAATAAATCTGGCACTAATTTTGGCATTCCAAAGCCTTGTCATGATGGATTGTATGTGTAGCATTCGTATAATTCTTTTTATTTTGAGCTTTTAGAATATGATAGTGCTCTTTAAACGAATGATTAATTTGAATTAGTTAATGAGTTTATAATTCAATGCCAATTCTTGCACACAATATATGGAGTATACTGCAAACCTATTATCTCATAACTCTACTATTTTTCTGATTTTCAGGGCCTAATTGAGGTTAATTTGTAATAGAAGTGAAAACAATGATAATATTAGCAGGTCAGTGAGGCCCAAGGAAGATATTTGCGATAGACACTTATAGAAGTTCAATATTACAGAATAACATTGGACAATCTAAATGTGGAGTGACTTATGTGTTGAACGCGGATGGTGGAGTGTGGTGATGTGATGGGCGGGGTGGGGTGAGCGGCTGCGCTCGGTCGGGCGCCATGAACCCGGCGGCGCCCGGCAAGACGGCTACGCGCTCCTCGGGCTACCACCAGAAGGCGCTTGCCGAAATCCGGAACTCACTACTCCCGTTTGCGAACATTGGTAGCTCTGAGCCTCCTGGCTCCTCTGCGGCTAGCACAGTCAGTTCAGGAGTAAGCTCAGGCTTTAGTTCATCCTCTGGAAATGGACTTGACAAAGAGCAATCACTCAATCCCATCAGCTCGCTGGCGTATGAGGAGGTAAGTTGTAAACTGTTTTACAACAATATGTAAGTAGATATAGTAGTTGTGACCTTTAAATTACTCCATATTGAATAATGTGAAATAGTTTGGTGAGTAGTAGCTAGTTCAAATTCCATGTATCTTATTGGAATTTTGTGTAGGATAGAATGGTAATAATATTTTATTAGAAAATTGTACTGTATGTATGCAGTCAAATATAAAATCAATATAGAAACTAGACAATACAAATAGGTTAGAAATAGATATGATAAGAAAAAATAAAGGGAATAATAATGATATTAACACACTACACAACACATTAACCTAGTCCCACACTAAGAACCCTAAGGTCTTGTGTTGTGAGTACTAAGTAATGGTATATAAATACATAGATAAGTATTGAAACATCTATGACTTGATATTCATCATATCACTGTTTGCACCTACTGGGATTCGAACCCAGGACCTATGGCGTCACAGGCAGGGTCACTACCTATTAGACCACTCAGCAGTCACTAAGAATGGAGTAAACAAATTAGAATGAACAGAAAAAAGAAAAGTTTTGATATGCACTATATTGATATAAAAGATGTAAAATATGTGGACATAAAGGGAAGAAAACTTGGTAGGAATAAGTTGAGCTAGAGCATTTAGGTGTGGTGCCAGATAGGGATAGTTAGTTTAGGATAAAGTAAGAGAACCTAGTTACATATTTTCCTTCAATCTCTAATGTCTTATGGCAACAAACTGGTAGTATCTAAAATTTATTATTTACAGATTTTAAAGATAGCTATGAGTTTTAAAAAACATAGTTATATCTTGTATTGAGGATAATAAATCACATACAAATAAATATCACTTCTATTTTATGCATGTTTTTTAAGCTACCCAAACAGTTCTCAAAGTTGGCTATCCTGTACATCATTAACATTGTGCCGAGGGATTCAGCTTAGTTTACTGAGATTTTGCTAGTGTATAGCTATCGGGATGAAAAAATAACGTTGCCAATAATGTTATTAAAAAAAAAGAGATGGTGAAATTCGTCATTCCAGTTAATTCACCCGACAGTTCAGTTGGTTAGAGCGAAAGCACGGTTTGCGAGTGGTTGTGAGTTCAAATCTCACTTGGGTGAAGAATTTTTTCATTTTCTTATTATTATTTTATCCCGTACATTCCAGGACCCTGCGATCAGGGCCCTCAAGTACGCGGGCGGGCGCGTGGACGCGGCGCTCGACTATCTCGTGAAGCAGCAGGAGCCGCTCAACGGCCTGAAGGCGGGCAGCCTGGGCGCGTTGGGCGGCAAGCTGGCGCGCAAGCCCAGCCTGGAGCGCGAACCCGCGCCGCCGCGCGCCAGCCCCGCGCTAGACTCGGGGGCCGGCTCCTCGCGCTCCGACAGCCCGCGCCAGGACGACAAGCGCCAGTACAGCCCGGCCTGCTGCGAGCCACCGCCGCCGCCGCCGCGCTGCCCCAGCACGCCGCCAGCGCCCAGCGTGTCGCAGCTGCTGAAGCGCCTGTCGCCCGCGCCCGCGCCGCCGCCGCCGCGCCCCATGGTGGCGCCCAACGGCCCGCAGGCGCAGCAGCAGCTGTCGCAGCAGATGCAGGCGCTGGCGCTGTACCAGGGCGCCGCCGAGCTGCCGCCGCCCTACCCGCTGGCCGCCGTGCCGCCGCCGCCCTCGTACTCCGTGTCTATGCAGAACCGCCAGAGCCCACCGCAGCAGGACTACCGCAAGAGCCCCTCGTCCGGCGTGTACTCGGGCGCCGCCTCGCCCGCGCGCGCCTCGCCGCTCACCGCGTGGACGGCGCGCCAGGCCGTGCAGCCGCCCATCATCATGCAGTCCGTCAAGAGCACGCAGGTGCAGAAGCCGGTGCTGCAGACGGCCATCGCGCCGCCCGCGCCCGCGCCGCCGCCGCCGCCCTCGTACGCCAGCTCCATCCAGCACAAGCAGGCGGCGCCGCCCGGCTACCCGCTGCCGCCCAAGCCCGCGCCCGCGCCGCCTGCCGCCGAGCCGCCCTCGTACGCCATGACCATGCAGGCGCTGGCGGCGCAGCGGGGCGCGCCTGCGCCGCCGCCCTACCGCGGGGACTGCGCCGCCTGCCCCGAGCGGCCGGAGCGCCCCGACCGCCCCGACCGCCCGGAACGGCCCGAGCGGCCCGCGCGCGCCGACAAGATCCGCCACCAGTCGCCCATCCCCGAGCGCCGCCACATCAGCAAGGAGAAGGAGGACGAGCGCCGCGACTGCAAGGTGCGCAACTACTCGCCGCAGGCCTTCAAGTTCTTCATGGAGCAGCACGTGGAGAACATCCTCAAGTCGTACAAGCAGCGCACCTTCCGCCGCATGCAGCTCGAGAAGGAGATGACGAAGATCGGCCTCAGCGCCGAGGCGCAGTGCCAGATGCGCAAGATGCTGTCGCAGAAGGAGTCCAACTACATCCGGCTGAAGCGCGCCAAGATGGACAAGTCGATGTTCACGAAGATCAAGCCGATCGGCGTAGGGGCCTTCGGCGAGGTGACGCTGGTGCGCAAGATCGACACGCACCACCTGTACGCCATGAAGACGCTGCGCAAGGCGGACGTGCTGAAGCGAAACCAGGTGGCGCATGTCAAGGCGGAACGGGACATCCTGGCCGAGGCCGACAACGAGTGGGTCGTGAAACTCTACTACAGCTTCCAGGACAAGGACAACCTGTACTTCGTGATGGACTACATCCCGGGCGGCGACCTCATGTCGCTGCTCATCAAGCTGGGCATCTTTGAGGAGAACCTGGCGAGGTTCTACATCGCGGAGCTGACGTGTGCGGTGGAAAGTGTGCACAAGATGGGCTTCATCCACAGGGACATTAAACCGGACAATATACTCATAGACCGCGACGGTCACATCAAGCTGACCGACTTCGGCCTGTGTACTGGTTTCCGGTGGACGCACAACTCTAAATACTACCAGAGAAATGGTGAGTTTTACTAATTTAACAATACTTAGATACATCTCACAAGTTTAAAACTTAATCTGCTTCACAAGGCCATAGAGATGTTTACCATATAATAACTTTGTTTTTTGGTTTTGTGAGAAGGTATGGTCAGACCTACTTCTTCAAGATGCTAGAGATAAAATACTACAATAAATAGGGGAGGTGTTTGCCAAGGGCAAGCTGGCAGGAAGATAAAGTTATTGTGATTTATAGACAAATTATTATACCTCAGTGGCATATTCTATTTTGTGGTAAATCTCTTATAGTCTAAGATCCCACCGTAAGTTTACTACGCTCATCTGTTTATAGAATAAAACCTTATTATTACAAACATTTACGATTAGGAGTATATATATCCACTGGGTTGCCTATCAAAATATGGCCACAAGTATTTTTAATTAAATTTAAAAAATATATATTTTGCCGACGAATTACGCTTACATGTTTATCGAATAAAGTATGATCCATTTGATAGAACTGTATGTAGAGATTGCAAAAACCAGGGTTGCCATTTCACATTTGGCCGCAAGTACCTGGCAACCCGCTTTAAACGTGTATGATTTTGAGACGTTTCTACGCTCATATGTTTTTTTAATGATATGTATTTAAAAAAAGCTAATTTGTTTCTGATTCTTAAGATATAGGGTTGCCTGTTCCAATTTGGCCGCAAGTAAGGGTTGCCAGCTGTTAAAGATGCTGAATATTAAAGGACCGCGCGGCCGCAACAATCAGCTGTATGACACGTGTCAAAGCGATAGCGCATGCGTCTTATGCTGGGAATTCTCAATTAACACCTCCACGGGACGCTAACAGTATTAAGTTGAATATTTATTATGTATGGGATGCAATGTTATATTACATCTTGAGGTGTAAAAATTATCGCTCATCATATGTACATTTTGTACGAGACCATTCACACTGTGTAATATAATATACTAGATGACGCCCGCGATTCGGTCCGCGAGGACAGCAGAAAAAACAAAATGTCAAAATTATTATCTGGGATAAAAATATTTTCCTTTTTTTTGCTTAGTTTACCCCGAAGGAAAGGTAAGGAAAACTATGTCCATACAGCCATTGTCTTTAGTAAAATGATTTTTGAATTTATGATAAACAATAATTATGATGATTAGAAATGTCCACAAAAACGAATGTAATAGGGAATATGCGTCTGACACGAAAACAGATTTTTTATATTTTATTCGAAAGATATTACAAATAGAAACCGAATAGTTAAAAAATAATATCAATCGGTTAGTAAATACCAAAGTTACAGGAGTTTAAAAGTTTGAAAAATTTCGCGAAAACAAATTTACAACATAAAAGTAAAAGAGTCACATACAATTTTACCCATATTTTGAATTATCTCATTGATTTAATAAATACTTTATTAATATCTGCACCTATTAATAAACAATTATTATTGACAACAATACACAAAATATAAAATATTACGTTTATAAAATAAGATTGCATTTTTTCCCCATACTTATTTGAGACGGTTGTCTATTATGACGTCAAAGTCTGCCATTTTTAACCAACTTCAAAAAAAGGGAGGAGGTTTTCAATTAGTCTGTATGTATAATATTTTTTTAATGTATGTTCACCGATATTTCCGTCAATTATAGACTGATTTCAAAAAAAAATTTTTTGTTGGATAGAGTTCACTTCTGAGGTGGTCCCATTTTCACCACCTGATCTGATAATGGGATCCAGGAGTAATCTAGGGCAATCACCGAAAATTGTATGCTCGTATGGTGCTTTTTTTACGTAATCATGTCTTATTCAGGTATATGCTTCAGGGTGTCAATGTCTAATGCTGCTGTGCTGATGATGAAGCTACAGAACTCCTTAACGGTTAGGAGTTGGGAGACAGTACTGCAATTGGTTCATGAAAACTATTTAGTAGTATATAGGGCTAACATGTTACTTGAATCAACATCTGATGCTGCTGTGCCTATGATGAAGCTATAGAACTCCTTAACTTTTATTCTATAAACAGATGAGCGTAGTAAACCTACGGTGGGATCTCATACTATTATAAGCAGATGATGTCCAATCCAATAATTTATCTTTTAATTCCTACAATTCCAGATCACGGGCGGCAAGACTCCATGGATCCAGTGGACGGCGAGTGGGGCGCGATGGGAGAATGCCGCTGCCATCAGCTCAAGCCGTTAGAGAGGCGGCGGAAGAGAGAGCACCAGCGCTGTCTCGCTCACTCGCTGGTCGGGACCCCTAACTACATAGCGCCGGAAGTACTGCAGCGGACGGGTTACACGCAGCTGTGTGATTGGTGGTCGGTTGGAGTCATATTGTATGAGATGTTGGTCGGGTCGCCGCCGTTTTTAGCGTCCACGCCTGCGGAAACGCAGATGAAGGTATCATTTTTTTTTTTCAATGTATAACTCTTAGATTCAGATTCATTTATTGCATGTTACAGGTTAAATAGATGTTACATAAATATAGATCGAATACATACGTACATATACGAGGGCTGTTTGATATGCATATAGACACCGCTGTGTTCCCGAAGTGGGGTAGGATGCAGGATTATCAGGGAGACTCAAAAATCAGCAAAAAAAACCAGTTTTTGTCAGTATAACCACGTTTAACTTTACTCGTAAATATTCAAATAGAAAAAACTATTTCGTGCCGTTATAAAACATTTTTTTAGAGGGTTGCAGTTGCCACAATAAAAATGAACTTGATTCTGTTCATGGCATACGCAAACGTTGCAGACTGTTAAACAATACAGATTTTAAACGTGGTGTCAAGCACATTTTCCACGCTTGTCACCCAATGGTCACCACCATAATATTTACTCGACGACCGCCGAGGGTGCGTGAAATAGTGAGAACACAGGCACTCCACTGAGCGATACATAAATCCTGCATAAATTTGGGTATGACAAATGTGCACGATGGGTGCCACGTTTGTTGACAACGAACAAAAAAAAAATGCTGGGAAACTGTGTTCGGAAAAAGCGTAATCCTCGGAATTTTTTGAGTCGATTTGTCACTGTGGAAAACTTGGGTCCATTTAATTACTGAATCAAAACAGATCAAAACAATGATGAACGAAATGGCGACTTATACTGTGTCTAGTGTTTATGTTAGTTTTTTTATAGACGGATATTGGAAAACGACCAAAATTATTTTTCAACTATTGCAATGCCAAAATCCAAGTTGGGCTTCGAATCCTGCTACGCGCGTCTATGTGCATTTATGCAGAAAAACGCAGTCTATTTACTCAACTTTGGACCCTAATGTTTTGGAAACCACACACTTCCCAGGTATGCTTCCATGGAGAAAAATGATCGTGATGATGAGGAGATTCCGTAGTTTTCGGGAACGTTGACGACCAAAAATCATCCTGTATACAGGGTGTAACAAAAAGGGTATGTTAAGCGAAAAGCTACGTAAATAGCCCACTGTAGAGGACCTATCCACAAAATTTGAGACTCGAAATCACATGTTTATTTTCCCGATAGTATGGAGAATTTTTATCTCAGGAATTTTCAAACTATCCGGAAAAATAAACATGTGATTTCTGGTCTCAAATTTTGTGGATAAGTTCTCTACAGTGGGCTGTTCATATAGCTTTTCGCTTAACATACCCTTTCTGTTACACCCTGTATAATAGTCAAATAATAATTATAATAATGACGGCCGATTGGTGTAGTAGGTAGTGGCCCTGCCTGCAGCGCCATAGGTCCTGGGTTCGAATCCCGGTAGGTGCAAACATTGATATGATGAATATCGATGTTTGTTTCCGAGTCATGGATGTTTCTATACTTATCTATGTATTTATATACCGTTGCTTAGTACCCACGACACAAGACCTTATGGATCTTAATGTGGGACTAAGTTAATGTGTTGTGAAGTGTTGAATATTATTATTATTATATTATTATTATTATTATGTATGTATGTATGTAAACAGTAATTTTATTAACTAACGTGTTTGTTGTTGGAGTGATATGAGTACTTATGAAATCCGTCCATTAAAACTTGATTATAAAACATTGAAAATGTCAGTCAGATTAGGGTAAAACTGTTTATTTTCAAAATTTCAGGTGATCAACTGGGAAAACACGCTGCATATTCCCGACATAGCGAAACTGTCGCGCGAGAGCAAGGATCTGATACTGAAGCTGTGCTCGGGGCAGGACACTCGTCTTGGCAAGGACGCTAACGAGGTGAAGCACCACCCCTTCCTTCAGGGCATCGACTTCGACAAGGGCTTGCGCCGGCAGCCGGCGCCGCACGTGCCGCGCATCGATCACCCCACCGACACGTCCAACTTCGACCCCGTCGATCCGGACAAGCTGCGGCTCTCCGCGTCCGACTCCGACAAGTCCGACAGCGAGCTCCTCGACAACGGGAAAACCTTCCACGGCTTCTTCGAGTTCACCTTCCGGAGGTTCTTCGATGACGGCTACACGAATAAAATCAACCTGGACGATGGAGACAGCCAAGGATTTGTGTATGTGTGAAGTGAGTGACCTGTCTTTAAGTGAATAGCCGTTTTCTATACAAAGTGTGTGCCTGTGACTCTCTCTCTATTAAAATAATAGTACTCGTAAAACGTAACGGATGGAAAAATTAAAATTCGTATTGTTAATAATCCCGGTGATAATTTTGTAATATTATATCGTTATGTATTTGTAAGAATAATCTTATTTTCACTGTAATATATGTGGCGGATGGACCGCGTCGCATGTAACCATGGTGCTGTAGATAGCGGCCCGCGCGCTCTAGCGTTGTCCATTCGATGTATACTATTTTTGTAACTAGAGAATTTATTTATGACATAAGAACAAGCTTACGTGGATTAGTGAGTTGTCACTATATTTTCTTATGTATTTATCGAGTTAGGTCGCTTATGTGTGTTTGTTTATATAATGTATACCGTAATTTATGAAGTCATTAATAGCGGCGCGAGCGCAGGGCTTCTCATCGCCCCGCGCCGCGCCCTCCGGCGTGCCTTATTCGTTGTACAACTTTTTAATATACATTTACACTAAATAATACTTATTGTACATCTATTTTTGGAATCGACGTAGCTAGTGCAATATTTGTATGGAATTAACGTAATTTGAAACTCAAATGTTGTTATCATTGATTTGGGGGGAAAACTATAGATGTGACTTATAGATAGAATATTGTTGAATAGTGAAATGCATCGACAATGGAAAGGCAAAAATGGTCAAGCACCATTCGTTTCGAATATAAGTTAAATAGATCAATCGACGCAGTTTTTTTTTTCTAGTTGATAGTTTATCTCAGTTATGACTAAAGTGGTGCTTTAGCGTTTTTGCCACAAAACCACATTGAAAAGTTTGTAAGAAACAAAAATTTGATAACCGTGTGACGGTATCTTGAAGTTTCTAAAACTTCAGCACATCTGTCGTTTTCTACTATCAATGATTTGTTGAAACTCATTTAGAAGAAAGATTGTAAATGGTGTTTTGATACTGCTGTATGTAAGTATTGTCTCCCTAGAGGTGACAAATGTTGAGTTTTCGCACTAACAACTTCCATTTTGTGTTTTTGTCGCAAATTAATTACATAAATAAATAACATTAATATTTAAACCAGAACAAGAGAATAGTTACTTTTGTGACGTGTTTCTCACTTGTACAGTATGATATAAATGAGTCACTTTAAACTTAAATTATGTGTTATTGAATGTAAATTGTTTTATTCTGAAATGAAACATACTTATAAGAAGTAAATGAAAATAAAATAATGGGATTTTTTGTTGCTCTTTCGTTTGTTCCTTAGGTTATATAAAAAAATACAGGGAAATTTTTAACACAGACCTTTTTAAAGAATGTATATTGTATATCAGAAGTGGGATTGATGTTTGCTAGTTACAAATTATAGGTAATATCGGTTAGTTCTGTCTGGTGCCTATAGTGAGTTGGTCTTTCGAAACGTACTAGCTAGGCCATTGCTGAGAAGAAAAGACCTTATTTTTTTTAAATTACAATAGCATTTATTATTATTAGTATTGCTTATACAAATGTCGTTAGGCCGTGAGGAGAAATTCTTGAACTCTCTTGTTGAAGTCGTCCGCGTAATTTAAGTGTATGTTGTGCTTGCCTTCCGGGTATAAGTGTATTCTGGAAAACAATATTTTATGTTAATACTCTTATTTATTTAGATGGAAGGGTGATCGGTTTTGGTCAACAATAGGGTGGTCGGTAGTATAATGCTCATGTCGTTTCTGAAATACGCGCAGCATATAAGTTTAAACTTTACATAGATGGCCGATAGAACCACATGGTGCCACTTCTGACCAATTTTGAGGGTATAGTTGAGATGTACAATATGTTACTTTACACACTCTCAAAAACTTTCACATTTATACTTAATACTAGTAGAATTCTTTCCTAGATCTATTAATGACGGAAGAAAACCTTTAACTTACCTAGAATCAATTATATTTTTATGTAAATAAGACACATGTGATTTGTCAACCAACGGGTCCTTCTCTCCGTACATGATGAGGGTTTTGGCTGATATATTCCTCAACAAATGCGCACATATATTTCCTCCTTTCTTCATAAATATGCTCTCCATGCCGTCTATCCAGCCGCCCCAGTATTTTGCGTATAGTTCTTCTCCGTATATGTTTATCATGGGCTGTGTCATTCTTTTCGAAAGTGTTTTTATGTCCTTTACTTCTGCAAATAATTAAGGTAATTGTTAAATTGGCGTAATTATTTATTAGCCTCAAGATAACTATGTTATAAAGATATATAAAGATTTCGTGTTTTGATGCGGGGCTCCAATAGAATACCTACATCTGCATCTCTTTCCGTGCGTATCGTAAGAGTCGACGAGGAATCTTGGGCATTGATCCTGAGGCCTGAGGGCGATAATCTAGCAACTTGTTACTGTATCATTAAAATCAGTCTGCTATGCTAAACTGGGATCTATTTTATGATCCTCCTGTGTTGTGGCTACCCCACATAGTTGAACTTACTTTTATAGCCTTCTACTTCTTGTGGCAGGATATGTGAGATGACGCCCCACACCACCATCTTGTCGATAAGAGTAGGCTGCCTGGCTGCCAGGATCATACTGGATATACCTCCGTTACTCCAGCCGAGGAGTGATACTTTCGAGATGTTTAAAGCCTGAAATGTATAACGTTTTAGTGCGGTCACCAACCCGCCTGCCCAGCGCGGTGACTGGGCAAAAGTCCCAGTATCGCAGTAAACTTGTGATGTGCTCTGGGGGTGGCCTACGGCCAGCACTGGACTGCAATAGACTGATGTGATGAGCATTCTTATGTTTTTTTTGAGAATGATAGCTTTCGACCTTTCTTAATTTAGTCAAACACGGGTGAATTACTGAATTATATTACTTTACCTTAAGAAAGTCGTATGCGATATCAGCATCCTTTTCATAGAAGTCGTTGGTGAACTCCTTGTCGCGCGGTCTGCTTTCACCGTAGCCTGGCGGGTCCCATATTATTAGCGTGAAATTGTCTCTGTTGAAACTTTCTATTTGCGGTCTAAAGTCAGTCCAGATGGTGCCTACAACTCCTGGCCAAGCCAGCACGTGGTGATCACCGTCTCCGACTTTGAGGTAGTTTATGTTATATTTACCAACTTTGAGTTTTACCTCTTCTAAAAACTGTTTTGTATCCTGTAATACGAGTATTTTGTTTTTCTATTAGTTATTGGTAGGTATAAGCATGGTATAAGTCTTGGGATTAGTAGAAATAAAAATGTGTCGTAGTATAGTAAGGCACGACTAGATATTTGTAAGATTTACTAAGAGTTTGTAAATAAGTTAGAATAATTTGTGGAAAAAGTAAATCGACAGAAGCCAATATACGAGCACTATCTCCAAGTTTAAAATATGATTTGTACTTTACCTTGGGTTTTAGACGCGTCGCTGTTGAAAAACAGCGGCTGTTTATACACTTATTTGTTTTTAAAATCTTTACAAATATTCGAACTATTGCCATAGTCAGAGTTACGATGTGGATCTCCCAAATACGGCTTGTTTCAGTTGGAGCAATAGGCAACACAATAAAGTAATCACTTCTGCTAAAGACAATATTTTATTACACTAGGAGTTATGGTCAGCTCGATATTCTAACACGAATTATATAGGCTTGCCGAAGTTACACCATTTTATATAAACTTTTATCTTAACAGGAAACCTATTTACCTCGTTTTCAGTTGTCTTCTTAGAGACACCCATTATCTATACCTACGAACGATTGTCAGAATCCCGCAGTTTCGATGTATTATCTTTCTTATCTAATAACTTTCTAGACAGTTAAATAAAAAGTCGTGACGTATTTTAGTAACAATTTATTAACGCTTAATAATTACAATGATAATATAGCTACTTAATTTTTTAAATACATATAACTTTAAATAGCTTGCAACATTCTAAATGTATACCCCAACCCAACCTCAACCCCAACCGGTGACTTAGAATAGGTATCTACTTGTTTTCATAATTCATGCCGTAAGCAAAAATTCTTGAACCCTTTTGTTGAAGTCTTCAGGGTACCTTAGGTGTATGTTGTGCTTACCTTCAGGATATAAATGTAGTCTGAAAATAGAAGAATAAGTAGGTACAATCTTGCAGAATAAGAGTAAAAAAATTCACTAGGTACTTCGTATTTTTGACACCACCTCTGTTAATTTAAGAGCTCAAACTCTCATGCGGTCAAACTGCATAAAACCTACGTAAATACACTTACTTTGAGCCAGTAATATTCTTATGCAAATACGGTGCATGCTCTTTATCGACCATGGGATCTTTTTCTCCATATAAAATGAGGGTAGGACAAGTGACGTCCTTCAACAGATGAGAGCAGATGTATCCTTGGTTGGCATTGAAGATGTTCTCCATGGCGTCCGTCCACCTAGCCCAGTAGCTGGCGAAGAGTTCCTCTCCATACGTTTCGATCATGGGCTCCCTCATGCGTTTTGACCAGGTCTTCACATCGCGAATCTCTGTTAACAATTTGCATATTACGCTTCTGTATAGGATTCGAGATGTGTGCTATTGGAACGCTTAATTTAACTCTGTTGTTAGGGAGACAAGTACTTGGTAATTGGCTACATTTTTGCATGAAGCTTATCTGGATCAAAATTAGCTTATACCTATTTAATCCCGGAAATACCTATCACAGATAACCCCCTAGATACCGGTAACCCCTGATTATTAAGTTTGACATACTTTTGTAAACTTCTAGCTCGTGAGGCATGATAAAGGAGTTACTGCCCCACAAGACAAGCTTCCGCACCGCTTGCGGCTGCTTGGCTGCCAGGATCATACTGGATATGCCTCCATCGCTCCAACCGAGAAGGGAAAATTTTGCTATATTTAGCGCCTGGAATGAGGAGACTTTAATTAGTTGATTCGCACTTTTCAGGTTAAAATGTGTGTCGGCTGAAAATTGGATCAATTTATTGGTGGATATTGAATAGAATGAATAACTAAGCTCGGTCATAGCATCAGACGCGGCGAAGAAGATACTGAGAACCTCACAACTTGAATTTACCATATGTAATAGTACTAAAGTAAGTACATTCCTACCTATCTAATATATCTACAGGGTGTAACAGAAAGGGTATGTTAAGCGAAAAACTATGTAAATAGCCCACTATAGAGAACCTATTTCCAAAATTTGAGACTCGAAATCACATTTTTATTTTTCAAGATTGTATGAAAATTCCTGAGATATTTAAAAATTCTCCATACTATCGGGAAAAATAAACATGTGATTTCGGGTCTCAAATTTTGTGGATAAGTTCTCTACAGTGGGCTATTTACATAGCTTTTCGCCTAACATACCCTTTTTGTTACACCCTGTATATTAGCTACGTAAAAAATTGTACATACAACTTTTATATGTTTGTACATAGTTAGTAATTCCACGTAACTATCGAATATCTGTGATCTAATTATTCTCTTTACCCTTCTTTATAGATATGTTCTGGGTTGGAACTTGGATGGGACTAAAAGTGACGCCCCATGAGGATTGGCGAATGCAGCAGTCTCCGCGCAAAGTGGCGCCTTTTATTTTGCCAAAATTAACTGTCTTTTCCTCTTACCTTTGCTAATTCATAGGTGTTATCAGCATCTATTTCGTACATATCGTTGGGAAAGTCCCGTTCAGGGGGTCTGCTTTTCCCGTAGCCGGGGGGATCGAAGGCCACCAGGGTGAACTGTTCTCGATTAAACCCTTCCACCTGTGGCTTGAAATCTGTCCAGATCGTCCCCAAGGCCCCGGGCAAGCACAGAACATGGTGGGGACCGGTTCCAACTTTGACATAATTGACGTCGTAATTACCGATTTTTACTTTTTCTTCCTGAAAAATAAGGTTAGGTATAGCAGCTACCCAACTTAATTATTATTATAGGTAGGTACCTAGGTACATATTTTTTATTGTCTGAAAGATATTTCCTTTCTTTAGTTACCATAGTAATTAATTGAATTTGTTGCTAGTGACTGTACGCACTCTTTTCAAGCGGATGCCAAAGTTCCAAAGTTCAACCTTCGAAAAATTGTCTAATGTTATAACTTAACTATTACTACTTGTCATCTCAATAAATGTATGAGACAGCTGATATATGACAAATAACCGATGTAGGAATATGATAGGTGCCACAGATTTAGACGATAGTAGTTTTTAGTTAAGATCTTAACACTTAGGTAATCCTAAGTATACCTACCTGTATTTTTAACTACTGGTGCATTTACATAAACTATTGTAAAATTATTGATAAAGAAAATGGAAAAAATTCCTCACTCGAGTGGGAATCGAACCCACGACCTCTGCATACCGTGCATAAACAATTCTATCTTAAAAATACAGTAAGCTTACCTTTCGGTGAACCGTTGTTGTTGAAAGAAAAACACGTTCTTTAAAGTTACTAACTCTTAAAATTGGAGTGACAAACGTTTTAAGTTTAATAAACATCTTAGTAAGAATCTATTTTTACGTTTTATTTTCATGAAATTTCGGATGATATACCTACCACTATTTTAGACATAATTCTCTAACTATCAACAAAGAGTAGGTATTTTTAAAGATAAGAGACGATAAAAACAGAATTATATCTGTGTTAAATAGTTAACACCGCTGTTAACGCTATCTTTTGTTTGTTGACAATGACAACAAAGTTAGGTTAGGATGTGTACGTCAGTTGCAGTCGGGTGACAGCTGTGGTGTCTGATTTTTATGTATTTCACCAAATAGTTACTTTGGACGATGGCGCTAGTTTCTATATGTATGACTACTTTATCTGTGTCACAGCATACAAGAAATGTTAGTTCCGAAATCAGGCATAGGAGGCATTTCTACGAAACGGACTCGTGATGTGATAAAAATTGAAGTCTATGAAAATGATTCACATAGCAGATTATCTTTATAAGTAATAATTTAGCTTAGTTAGGCAATTTTTAGTAATAAAGAGAGCTGCACTAGAGTGCGTTTTACCAAATACCTAGTTGCTTTGAATGATGGTGCTAGTTACTATAATCTGTGTTGCATAGAAAAAGAAGTCTCCTATACGGCAGTGAAGGGCTTTAAATAAAACATGAAATAGTATAAATTTAAATTTATTTTTGCGAGTGGTTAGCAGATAATTATATAGGTAGCTAAACAAAAGAAACCACCTTTGGTTAAAATAAATAAATTCACAAGAAATCCAGCAGAGTAACTAAAATAAAACACATTCTAAATAGTTTTATCTTATGTTTTATCGTTAATTACATCATAATAAACTTCTGTTAACTGAAGGCAATACATATATTTAAGTTCCTTATGCCAAATACTATATCAAATTAACATTTATTTTATGTATCACTTTAGATATTAATTGTAGAACAAGCCATTATAATAAAAGTGTATTGGATTCTAGCGAACTTTATTTGAATTGCTAAAGTAAATAAAATTAGCGTTAACATACATTGTGACATTCATACATATCTCAAGCATACTCCATGAGTTAAAACAATTAAGGTTTTACGAAACTATTTTAAAAATACGGCGAAATGAAGAAAATATTGTAAATACTTAATACATTTTGTAAACCTACCTCATATGCATTAACATTTTAAAACACTGTGTAAAATCTAGTAGAAAACTAGCCTATAAGCTTGTAAATGTGTAATCAGGGCAGGTAAATGCAAAACCAACAATAAACATTTACTATAAATGCAAAATTATTTGTAGAGCTAAATCTTTTAAAAGGTACAGTCACCACCAATTCACTTTATACTTGGCTAAAGCTTCGAACAACTTTACTCCCCATCTCAAAAGTAATCCTCAACTTTTACCACTAAACGTGGGTAGTAATAAAAACAAAAATCTCAATCTACCCTCATTACACATTCACACGAATCCCTGCCCTAAAGCACTGAGATCGTATAACTAGTCTAGTTCCCCGGCGTTGCAGGCGTCCTGATAGGTCTTGCCTTTCTGCTCAGGGTCCAGTTTGATCATATCGTCGATACGTAGGATGGTGATGGCCGCTTCTGTCGCGAACTTGAGCGACTTTATCTTGGAGATGGCGGGTTCAATGACCCCGGCGGCGAGGTTGTCGCGTAGGGTGCCCTCTACTAAGTCCAGACCTACCCATTTTAGATGGCCGTGTTCGGCCTGGAAAATACCAATATATTAACATGCGTTCATAGGTCTGACATTTATATAATGTGTGTGTGAATGCTGTTTTTATTTTATTTTCTTATGTAGACAAGGATATGAATACTAATAGAAACAAAAGCACAAGGCTGGAGATATTATATTTTAACATATTTTATCTGGAACCTTTCTGCCCCTTTTGGCTTTAAGGAAGCAGGAAGAACTTCAGTTATCATTACTTACATAATAACCTAACATCGAAATCAGTATTATAGTTTAGATAATTTAGACCAAAAGAGGCAGATTTGAGGTGGTATCTTCACCCACAGTGGGAACAAAAATCCGTTCCCAAATTCGCCTAAGGTTCAATTTTCACCGCCGCGGAATGGAAGTTTTTGTACGTCGCATAATGAACTTTATGTCAAGTTACAAACTAACTACGAGCCTAAAAAAAAGTCGCGCGTCTTCCGCGGAATCCTCGTGCATTCTCGAGAACTCTCCGATGATTTGACATAACGGAATTTGGAAATTGACGCTGATGATATAAAGTTCATTATGGTATATACGATTTCGTTGCAAAAATTCGCTTCCGTTCCATTCCGCGGCGATGTAAATTGAGCCTAAGTCTTAGGCCCTATGACTATTGTCTTAGACGATAAGACTACCACCACCCACCTTGGTCTGCGAGGAGTTGTGGTAGGCTCGCAGCTTGGCCACCAGGTCGGTGGCGTCGCGCGCCGCGTTCACAGCCAGAGTCTTCGGGATCACCAGCAGGGATTGCGCGAACGCTGAAATGGCTAGCTGCTCGCGGGAACTCTGCGTGGAAGGTACAAGTAGTTAATATAACGCAGCTTTCATACTATAGGGGCACAACTCGAAACAAATGGTTATTGGGAAAATGCGTTTAAGATGTTTGCGTATTGATTTTGTACCGATATATTATAAAAACTCGAAATAACAATATTTTCGAGATGTGCCCCTATAATATGAAAGCTGTGATAAGCTGAAGATTTAAAGATATCTCCAGCACAATGACATTATGTTATGGTAAACCAATCTGCAAGGGAATTATGTTACAAGCAAAATCAAAGCAATGCGATTTGTGAGTGATTGCGCGGGATGAGCGCGAAGAATCCTCCCGCGCCCCGCATCGTGTATACACACATTCTCAATTTTCGCTGTCGCATCGCTTTGACTTTGCAACTTGCCAGACTAGCATTCACTAGGGTGGTAGCTGTTCAGCTAGATGGAGGCATCGACCGATTTCTAAAATATTCTTCTATGCTGCTCTGGGAGTGAAAATAAAACGTATAATACTACAGCTGTTTCTTTTCTCGGGCATACTGTACAAGTCAGTAGAGGGACAAGAGGGTCTTGGTGTTTTGTAGGCGATGGGCTGACCATCTGTCACCACTAACCGAACTTGCACATCTCAACTATACTCTCAAAATTGGTCAGAAGTGGCACCATGTGGTTCTATAGGCCCTTAGTGCTCTGCCTACCCCGTAAGAGATAAAGGCGTGATTATATGTATGTGTGTATGTATCACTGACCAGCGTGGTAGCGAAGTTGTCCAGGTAGATGGACACGGCGACCTCCACGGCGCCGCCGCCGGGCGTCAGGCGGCCCGACTCCAGCGCACGTCGCACCGCGCACAGCGCATCGTGTACACTACGCTCCACCTCGTCGCAGTACGCGTCCGTCGGTCCGCGCACGATGAGCGACGCCGCCGTGCGCGCCGCCGGCCTGAGTGAGGATACTCGTATCTGTTACGGAGCCATCTATCGGACGCTGATAGCACTAAAGTCGAATAGAAATCCGCGAGAACACTTCATACAGTTTTTACATAATACACACACACTACAACTATGACGGCCGATTGGTCTAGTAGGTGGTGACCCTGCCTGCGACGTCATAGGTCCTGGGTTCGAATCCCGGTAGGTGCAAACATTGATATGATGAATATTGATGTTTGTTTCCAAGTCATGGATGTTTCTATACTTATCTATGTATTTATATGCCGTTGCTTAGTACCCACGACACAAGAGACCTTAGGAATTTAGGGATCTTAGTGTGGGACTAGGTTCGTGTAGGGTTGCCAACTGTCCTGTTTTCTCAGGACATTTCCTGCTTTTCGTCCTGAATTTTAGAGTTGTGACACATTCGCTGTCTGCAGATTTTATAATGGTGCCGACATCAGGTAACACCTAGTACCATGACGCAAAAAACCGTCAGTGGCACCTCTAGAAAGCCTAACAGAAGCAAATACGTAGTCACCGGCACTGAATGTGTTAAAGACCTATGTTTTGAAATTCGCACGCCACTAACACTCTCCAATCGTATTGTCACTGGACTCGCACATATATAGTCCTGGCTTTTAATCGAAATGTCCTGGTATTTCTTCTTCAAATTCAGGTTTTCAAAGTTTTGAGATGGCAACCCTAGGTTAATGTGTTGTTTAGTGTGTGAATATTTATTTATTTATACTAATGTCCTTCACTCACCCCTTGATCAAGATGAGTTGATCATCGCAGATCTGTTCCTGGACAACCTCTGCAGCTTCACCGATCATGCTCGCGTCAAATACCTCCTCACCTATGTTTATATATTTTTTGTTATAATATATTGGTATCATAGTTTTAAAATTAAAATGTTTAACCAGTTAATAAACCTAGCAAAGGACTAAATCAAAATAAGATAGACTGATAAACATTCTAAATTACACAAGAAAATACTTTGTGCTAACAACATTATTTGAAGGATACTTGATGCTTTATCTTGATCCAGCTTTATAGAAAAATAAAGTCTGTTCATCAATTGAACTGCCTATTGAACAATCTGCCCTAAAACTTCTAAACATTGTACAAGCTAAACACGTTTTTTGATTATGACGCAAATACAGTCAGCCGTAGTGATTGTGTATCACATTTTAATGAATCAGCCTTACCATCCATGTTAGTAAGGGAGGTGACGAACGCAGCGCCCGTCGCTTTGGCAATCCTCTTCAAATCCGCCTTCTTGCAGCGCCGCACTCCCATAGCGCCTGCCTCCACGAAGTACTTCAGACAGAGATCGTCAATGCCTCCCGAGCAGAGGATCACGTTGACTCCTGTAGCGAGGATCTTCTGCAGACGCTCCTTTGTGATGTCCAGCTCACGGGCGCGAATGGCTTCCAGTTTCTCAGGGTCTGAGACTAGCACCTAGACAGACAGGTTACTTAGGTGCATTTATTATATTGGTAAAGTTAATCATCCATAGGTGTTTTATCATTTTTTGGGTTGGACTTGGAATACTCGTATTAATATTAGTTTGATCTTAGTGTAATGTGTGTAGTAGGTACACAGTTAACAAATAGACAAAATTATTAGACATAAAAAAACTGGCCCTACCTGCGACGCCATAGGTCCTGGGTTCGAAATCATTGATGTTTATCGATGTTTGTTTTACATGGATGTTTATATAAAAATTTTGTTTTGCAAAAAGTAATCTAAAGTTTATGCCAGTTCTTTACCAGGCAAAGTAGATTTACGGATTTGTAGACTAGCTTTGATGTAGCAATATTAGTGAATATTCCTCTTACCTGAACACCCATCTTCATCTTAGTTTTCTGCAGCGAGAAGTCTAAGCAAGCAATTTTGGCATTAAGAATCTTCTTGGGCATGGCCTGGGAAGCCACAGTGCAGTTGAGAGCATAACCCTTCACCAGTACACTCTCCCGGGCACTACGGCCATGGGCTTTGAGAATGTTGACTGCTTTGATGGGATAGTGAGCATTGCCTTTGAAGTCTGTAGTCTTGACGGCCTGAGCAGCATCCACCACCAATTCAGCAAAGAAATCTGAGTCACTGTGTTTTGATGGTAAAGGAAGTTGATGAATGACATTGAAATCTATACATATAATAAAAATGTAACGGGTCACTGTCTGTACATTGTACATGGAAGATATATGAGAAAAAATATTATAGGAGACCTTTATCCATTAAACAGTACCCAAAAGAATGATTTTTGGGATTTATACAATGGTCAAATGCTACATAAATGTTATATTATAATATGTTGCAAAAATAAATACCATCTTATGTAACTTGAAGATCCATTTGTAAGATTGATTTGTGGTTGAGACTTTCTGCAGTAACGAATAAGGTAGATGTCAAATAAAGGACTTTAGTTAACCATATAGCAGTAACTTAAGATCGATTTATCAAACAGCTATTGTAGACTATTAATTTGTAAAAGGATACGCCCCAATAAGCTTGGAGGACATTGTGGTCTTGGCAGCATTGATGATGGACTGGCGGCTGGACTCCACAGATACTGTGAGGTTATCCTGGATGTATTTGACGGCTTCCTTGCAGGCCAGCCTATAGCCTGAGATAATACTGGTTGGATGGATCTTGTTCTTCACTAGTTCATCGGCATTCTAAGAAGAAGTGTATATTTAATAAAAATTACAGTGTGATGTTATCTTTAGGTTGGGTAAAGCATACAACATAAATATGCTTACTTCTGTAAATATACTGTTTTAAAAATCATTCGTTTTTTTTGTAGCTTCTATTGACATTTAGAATTGTGTTAGTGTGTTCTGTTTCACTACAAATTAAGTAAGCAATATGAATCCATATGACTTAAATATTATTACTATTTAGGAAATAATTTTGTCTCTATTGATTTATAAGAAATGAGACATACTGTCCAAAATACACTTGTTATATGATTTTTATTAATAACATACTTTGAGAAGTTCAGCAGCAATGATGACAACAGAAGTGGTGCCGTCTCCAACCTCCTCGTCCTGAAGGTGTGCCAGTTCCACCAGAACTTTGGCTGCAGGGTGTTCTACTTCCAACATTCTGTAATAAACACATTACCGTTTAGTTGATTTCTTGAGCCACATGACTCATATTATTTCTTTTTCATTACATACCCATACAGAAAAACACTGGTGTAACTTTCAATTTTTCTCTAGTACAGTGCTATTTTTAATATTGCTTTCACAATATAATTTTACTTACTTGAGAATAGTGGCACCATCATTAGTTACTGTGACGTCTCCAATATCATCTACCAACATCTTGTCAAGTCCGACAGGTCCCAGAGAGCTTTTGACAATGTTGGCTATTGCTGCTGCTGCCATTACTGGTAGAACAGAATCATTTGACATATTTTAATTGAAAATGGACAATGTAGTGAAGAGGCGTATTGTGAGTGAGCGTGTGTGTGAGTTAAAGGTAAAAGAAAAACATTGCTTAATCCTTAGAATTACATAAATTAATTTGGATCTGAAATATTATTTAGTCAAAGGGGGTATGAAATAATAATTTAAGTATTACAATCTTGTCTTACGATTTTTGTATATGGAATCCTTATTCTTATGATAATAATGATTTTAAATATAGTGGCATTTTGGACCTCCTAAAGTTTAATGAACATATCTAGGTAGTTATACGAAAACGAATAATTGAATTATAATAAATCCTTCATTCATGTATGAACCAAAAACCTTTATTCTTTGTGTGACGGATGACTAAAGCATAGGTTATATTTTAGGATGTAAATAAACGCAATTTATGACGAATGTACCTAATATTTACCGCGAAAAATGCAGTGAAGTATTGAAATTGTACAAGTTATAAACATAGTTTCGGCAAAATGATAAAAAATAAAACCAGAAGTTGCATCGCATGTGATCTACCGGGGTACTCCATGTGAGTTTAGAATGTTTTCAAGTAAATAATTTGTACCATTTTGTGTTCGGACTGATGACCCGGACGTCCGAGTCCCTGCAACGGTTAATGGTGCCGCTAAAGTCGACATTTTTTTATAGAATTTTCACACAATATTCACAAAATAATCACTCGATCACACACGATTCTCGAAGGAAGGAATTTTGTTGCCATTAGCAAAAATACTTTTGACACATGATTTGTAAGTTGCCAAGTATAGAAAGAAATTTTTTTGTATCGATAAAAATTCGATTACTATTATTATTTATGATAACTACCGACATCAAATGAATTCGGGGAAACGAAAACGGACTGGTAAAACGATCCATAAGGGAAGTCATAAACCCTGTGTACTGTGTACCTATCCAAAGACTCAATGTAAGGTGTTTGCTGTAGGTATACCATAGAAATGTATACAAGCTGGAAACAGCGCTTCTTACTAAAAACTGCCTCCCGAAAATTTGACCAATTTGACCTTGAAAAACTAGACGGGGAAAAATTAGAGTGTACTCACAATTTAATTTTAATGGACATTTCATTCAATGACATTTCTACCACGAACAACCCAAGTAACACAGGAAGCATTTTAACAAACGGATAATTAACTTATGTAGAACTTAAGGTTCGTAGAAACTCTTATATGAGTTTACCGAGCATCTTGATGCTTTATATGAGCATTTTGAAACCATTATGATGCTTTACACTTTATAAGGGGTGGATAATGGCATATCAAAATGATTTTGTAATGCCTGTAGTTTTAGTGCATCAATACACAAAGCAGCTTTGCAGCTTTCAGCTGTTTTTAGTACATTTGGCTCTACAATTGCATTTTTAAGTAGGATATAAATGCTCAATGCTGTTTAGTAACATAAACATAAACCATTATGTCATGTAAATGCCATACAGCTTTTAGCTGTTTTTTATGTCTAAGGGTCTACAATAGCATTTTTAAATAGTAAGATAATGCCTAATGCTGCATAATAGCATAAACTTGTGCTATTATAATGCAGCGTAATTCCATTCTACAGCTTTGGGCTGTTTTAGTGCCCTTCGTTATTTAATAGCACTTTTAACTAGTAAGGAAATGCCTAGTATTGCTAAGTAGCATAAACGTGAATCAATGTAATGCTTGCATTTTTGAAGGTCAACTGAGTTCTGTTAAACAGCTAATTTTTATGGTGGATACATAATAATTAATAAGTGAAGATTAGATTATCCGTTTCTAAAGAAAAGTAGGAATAATTGCAGAGAACCCAATGGAATTTGTATTGGCCTAAAAATAGGTAACATAAAATTTGCACAATTTACATTACACATTTACAAAATAAAAAAGGATGGTCTTAGCCATTGTGATATTGTCCGTGATCCTAAAGACCTGGAATGTAAATTGGTATATTTACGAGTACATAATTATGAATACTTATATTTCGTACCACTATTGCATACGTACAAATAAGAAACGTTGTTTTAAGTGCTTTAGTGTCTTATTTAGATTAAAGGGATTTAACAACTATTAAATAAATAACCATTAAATATCTTTTATTTTATTTGCACAAGTTTTTCCATCGTTCTTTGAAGCTGAGCATAAGAACGATAAATGTTTTTGTAATGAACGACAAATGTTTTGTGCTCTATCTGCCAGTAATTGATCCAGTGATATAATATTTCGGTAGCTGTAACGTTACTATAATCCATACGTGGGTTTCCTTGATTATCTGAAAATTTAAATTTTAGCACCTATACTAACTAGTGATTACAAAATGTTACAGTGACAGGCGCCACCAAGCTAGGCGTTTAAACCTTTTCTGGGTCCACCTAAAGCTACGCAGATACACTAAAATTAATCCGCTCAGTAAATGGTGGCAGTAGGCGTAAAAGCGAGACAGACAGAGTTACTTTCACATTTATAATGTTATATATGATAATAAAAAGTATAACATTTCAAAATAAATTCATTGTAGGGTCGGTCTCTTGTTATGGAAAAGTATGTGCACCCTACTCAAAAATATACAATACACAGAAAATGTTTAAAAAGTAGCTTCAGAAGCAAATATTGGGATTATGAGGATAAGCAACTAACTAAATAAAGTTTTGTGACAAATATTTAAAAAAGCAAGAGTGAATATTGCCTAAAATTTGCCGTTTAAGTTTTTGCCTAGGGTCATAGTTTGGAAATTCAATTTTGTACTTACGAGTGATATAATAAGTTGGATCTTGGATGCCACTCGCTTCTGCAACCACGAACAATACATTTCACTACTGTATTTATATCAATACCACCAAAATATCTTATTTAGTCCACACAAATATGCGAAGCGATTCAAACAAATCGACTTGACATGATTTGACAAAATTGTCATGTGCTACCCAGGGATACCATTACATAGCAACAGAACATTCCTTAAAATACAGAATTTTTGCTACCGCGAAGGTTTGTTTTACTATATTATGTACACTTTATTTATAATACAAATTACATTAAATACATTTCATTACTCTATTAAATATGTAAACATTTTCGAAACGAATCCAAGTTTTTCATGATAATATTATATTTATGCCTTTTTCAACGTCTTTACTTACATTATAGGGTATTTTTTTGCTGTGTAAGGGATCCCTTGTGGGAAAACAGGGGGGGGAGGCTGTCATTTTTTCATGTTTCAATTTCTTGTTCAGAGCTTGGAATCCATCCTAAGAGGAGATACCAAATCCCTGAGGTATACCACATTGAGGAGAATAGGTTCCCCACGTGAAGCTTGATAATATAAGATAAAAATTAAGATTTCACATATAAAAAAATTGTCCTTATGTCAAGCCAATGAGGGATTTTCTGACAAGTTAAAATAACAGTCAAAATGACCCGTTACATTTTTATTATATGTATAGATGGTGTGAGCGCATCACCTGCCCTAATCCCCCCATCTCAACTCTCCCAGCTTGAAAGATAGTAATAGTTCCGTGAATAGACTGTGCACTGATGACTAAAGCTGGCTACACACCCAGACTGTGTATAGCCGACAATAAATAATCCGGTTGGTTTTCTAAAGACGGTGTAGCATAGCATACGAGTAAGAGACATAGCAAGTAACAAGTTGGATTTTGCTACATGGGGTTAATAGTATCAGATTATAATCTTAATACGAGATGATACTTACTATTAACCCTCGTGTAGTAGAGTATAGATACCTTAAATTTAGCAGAGATGCAAGCAATGCTAAGGTAGGTATCTGCTATATCTTTGTTTTTCCTAGCGGACCGTTTTTTAGTCGGACGTGTACAGCACACTATAGTCTGCTTCGTCTATCTATAGTGCTTAGGAACTATTGATGTCTTTGGTTGAGGGGTGAGGTGGAGGGGATTAGGGTTATTTAGGAAAGGAAAATGGTGTTGAGAACTTATTTCCTGTTACTATGGCATGTACAGGATGTAACAGACCTAACAGAATAGGTAGGGATGTTAAGTTAATAACCCACTATGGAGAACCTTCTCTCAAAATTTTGTATACAGACTCCTTCTTCCTTGAACTCAGTTCAAACACGTGTAGGTAAGTATCTGTACTACGAGTACTTACCAATTTTAAGGCATGTACAAGTAAGGTACCTACCTAAAGTACATAGGTATAGGCACGGTTTTAAGAGAATCACTGCAAAACAGTATACCCTAGTACTCTACTTAACTAACTGGGCCATTTACTTACTTACTAACAAAACTCTTCATCAGCGAGAATGCTTGTCCATTGTAATTCATGTCAAGAGCGGCGCGAGTAAGCCCACCGACTCTACGAGACGAGATAACATTCATTGGAATGCTCTGCAGAGCTGTATCAAAAGTAATCTCATTTCTGCGGCTTTCGCGAAAGCCTCCTCGACAGAGCAAAACAAATCGCGGGTAGCAGTGCACATGCGTCGAAGATACACGCAAGCGCCCGGTTTCTTAGCGGCAGTCGCGCGCCGGCCGCCACTGAGTCCGCAGCCCCGCATTCCTGACCCACTTGGCGCATCCACCACGCGTTGCATGGCGCCCAAACTCGGACCTCGCTCGAGCGGGTAAGTGCTTTAAAAATGGTCTAACCTTTCAAACAAAGTGTACCCATTCATGTTTCTTTCGGAGAGTGGTCCATGACGCAGCATCCGTGAGAGGTCTCAGTGGGCGTGGTAGGGCAGGGGAGGGGGCGCTGCTGGTGTGATAAGGTTGCAGTCCTAACGCCACTGTCAACAAACCTTAACCATAAAATATTGATGACTTTTAGATGTAAGATAGCGCTGAATGTAATCGGGAGAAGATGCGGCTATCGATTTTCATACTTCGTTATAAAGATTGGGATCGTTTACCGAGGGGCAATTGTATATTGTCGCAGCCTCTTTAGCATTCAGCTGCGGAACTCGCTACCTACGAATCTTTATTTCAGTTTCATCTTCACGCAATCATTCTTTCTGACGTATCTGTGCATGTGGACCCTTCTTTGCGGTTTATCTGAGGTTGCTAATAAAATACTGAAGTAAACTTCATTGGTTTATAACGTTTATTAAGTATTCTACGAATGGTGAATAACTTTAATCGTGGCATTAAATATGCTTACCTACTTATACGCATACGTCCAGTTTTAGAATCAAATGGATAGGTAGGTCCCTAACATAAGTAATCTAATTAAATCTGTGGGCTGTATGCTGCTTGCTTAGCAGTTGTTTCGGATCACTGTTAATTTGTATAGCTATAATAAGTGGGTACACAAGTAGCGTTACATATTACCTGCATCACATAATATACTTACCTACTTACACAACACTTAAAATTAATTTAAATACAAAATACATACATACAATAATGATAATAATCATTAACGTACCTACTATCCTTTTACCAACCTAGGTTGACAAAAAGGTACCTACCAGCACGCGTATGATGAATTTGGTGAGAGCGAGATGTCTCAATTTTAAACGTCAAATCCACAGAGCTAAGTAATAACTAGACAGGGCAAGTGTTTCTACTTGGTGTGTAAAAAGGGATCGCAAATCCTCAAATATCAGCCCTAATTCATACAGTCCTGACTCGAGAACGATTGTCTATCCTAATTCCTTAAGTCTAATTTTTACATGCAAACACACTTAGTTTATCTAGTTATAAATAGCTCTGTGCTAATTTGACGTTTAAAAGTGAGACATCTCGCTTACCAAATTCATCATACGGGTGCTGGTTTCACAAAATTTACATTGAAGCTATGCGCACATCCCTATAATATTTGTTATCTAATCTATTCGGTTATTCGCCCTCTCGAAGTACCAGCGGTATAATAACGTAAGTAGGTGTATGAACGATGACAAGGGTCAGCAGGGATCAAGCGATCTTCCCTGATAAATGCTACATTTACCCTTATTACACATCTAGAGTTATATGTTGGAGAAATCAATCACTCGTAGTAGTTGTAGATTATTTTGTACTAGTGGACCCTCGTGACTTTGTCCGTGTGGACTACAAAAAAACGAAATATCGAAAATTTCCGGGCCGATTTTTTCCGAGATTGAGAGTTGCCTATGCCCTTCCCAGGCTCTAGGCTGCATGTGTACCAAATTTCATTTAAATCGGTTTAATAGTACGTACCCAAAGTGGTTGGGCATCATGGCCTACCGCCTATTGAACCGTTTGTAGGTATGTACAGTATCCTGTATTATTCTGTGTTGATGCGGAGCTTGACTAGAATATATCAGCTGAATCAGCTTCATCTCCTTCCGTGCAAGTCGTAAGAGTCGACTCAGGGGCGTTTTTCAGGCGATAAGTTAGCCACTTGTCACTAATATTTATATAAACTAAACGTGGCTGTACGATCTTTATTGTCATCATGCAGTTAGTTAGATAGAGTTAACAATGTAGGTAAATTTGTCTTAAATGCTTGTCTATGTTATAAAATTATTAATAAAGAAATGGAAAAAATTCCTCACCCGGCTTGTATATGTGTTAAAAGGTAGTCTATGTGTTAATCCGGGGTGTCAGCTAACTCCATACCAAATTTTATTAAAATTAATTTTATTTAAAAAAAAAGTAGATAATTAAGTATTGTTATTATTTAGTAAATATATTTATTTTGTGTTAAGTTTATTTATATTTTAATACGTGTGCACATATGATATTCCTTTTATATATTATAAAATTTTCCTTTGTACTTAATGGTTTGCTGGAAGAAATCTCTTTTAGAGATAAGCTCGCCTTTGTACTATTTCTTTTACAACTTACTGTCTATGATAAAAATTTATGTGTACAATAAAGAATACTAAAGAATACTAAAGAAAATCGCTCCAGCCGTTTTTACGTGAAAGAGTCATCAAACATCCATCTATCCATCCATACTTACAAACTTTCGCCTTTAGATATAATATTAGTAGGATAGGATACGCTCAGGATCGCACAGCGAGCGATGGAGAGAGCTATGCTTGGGGTCTTTCTGCTTGATCGAATCAGAAATGAGGAGATCCGCAGACGTACAAAGATCACCGACATAGCTCAATGGTCCAGCAAGCTGAAGTGGCAATGGGCAGGGCACATAGCTCGAAGAACTGATGGCCGATGGAGTCGGAAAGTTCTAGAGTGGATACCACGTATCGGCAAGCGCAGCGTGGGAAGGCCATCCGCGAGGTGGACGGACGACCTGGCCAAGGTCGCGGGCGTCGGTTAGATGCAGGCTGCTTCCGACCGGTCGGAGTGGAGATTGTTGGGGGAGGCCTATGTCCAACAGTGGCCTTCTCAGGGCAGTAAATGATGAGGATACGCTATGACACCTTTAGGCCTCTTTGTGTTTGTATAATATATCAGATCAGCAAAGATTGCGAAAATACCTTTTATTGCCAAAAATAGTTTACAGAACGGAGAATTTTCCCAGAATATCCCGGGTCCTCTGGTTTATGCTAATCTGACAGCCGATACGGGGTCACACTCTTTATACGTGAATATTGGACAGTTGGTCCTTCGTCTTCTTATTATATCACACCACACTTGTCTTACACTATACACTATATTACCTAAAAATACGCATACCTTATATACTTAACAGTTTGCCTGAGGATATCCGTATTGAACAAGATTATAATAACTTTAAAAATAAAATAAAAAGGTACTTACTGGATACCTTACCATAGGGACTCACTAAGGTAACGATGCAAAGTAAATAATTATGTACTTATATAATATGTTAAAAAGAGACTCCACTCCTGCAGACAAACTGTTGAAACAGTTTTGCAGGGCATAGACTAATGCAAATTTGTACTATACCTCTTTATAATAAATAAATAAATAATAATAATAATTTGTCGCTCTGTGCGTGCGGCCGTTTCATGGGGCCCATGAAATGAGTTGGTGAGTCACCGCCTGCCATCTAACAATTATGAGACTTGGTTGTAATGGCAGGTGTCCGTTAGTCTCCTTCAATAGCCCGATTTTCCAACCCCACCCAAAATTCAGCCCCATAGCCCATGACCTTGTTTCCATCGCAAGACACAGCTATGCACTCCAATAGTCTTGCACATGGCGGGGACCATCGCCATATTGTGCGCTCGGCGATGGTATCCGCCATGTGCATAGAGGAATAAGATTTCATAGAGTGCTAATGTCATACTAACTGTTTCGATGCACCATTAGACTTTTCGGTGCCTCACAATTCCAGTTCTTGACACTTAGATTCTATTACTATACGTTACAATACATAAGTAATGTAGTACATTACTATACATTACACTAATAGAATCTAAGTGTCAAGGACTGGAATTGTGAGGCACCGAAAAGTCTAATGGTGCATCGAAACAGTTAGTATGACATTAGCACTCTATGAAATCTTAATCCTCTATGGCCATGTGTATCCTAGACCATATTAAAGTTCTCTTAAAAGGGCCTCTACATCTTGGCTACGGCCCGATGCACGCTTCTCTAAGGACCGGGACTCTGTAGTCCCGAGAATTTCAAAAGAGATACAAATAATAATAATAAGCCCGCAGACAGCTTTGTGGCGAAGCTGATGGTGATTGGCGTCACCACGGACCCGAGTTCAGAGGGCCACTTTACTTTCTTTGGCCCTCGACTCTTAGCTTGCCTTCATTGGCCGGCTCAGAGGGAACAGCGCAAGAGCGGAACCTTTGCTCCAGGGTGGAAGTGTAAAATGTCATAACGCCGGGGGTAACTAACGTTCACGCCCTGCAGTCTCACCTCTCTGCACCCTTAGCCGCCCGCGCCGGTGTTGCCTCCCCGGCATGCTCCACTTATGGGAAGCCCACCTCATTGCCTTAAATTACGGGCGGCAAGTCACCGCCAGCCACCTCACAATTTTGGGACTAGATTGTTATGGCAGGCGTCCGATAGTCTCCCTATATATAATAGCCTTTATCCAGCCACCCAACATTCAACCTCATAGCCCATGATCTTAGTTTTCCATCGCACGACGTAGATCTGCACTCCAATAGTTTTTGCACATAGCGGGGACCATCACCGGGTGTATTATATTGTGCGCTCGGTGATGGTATCCGCCATGTCACAGAGGAATAAGATGTCATAGAGTGCTAATGTCATACAAACTGTTTCGATGCACCATTAGACTTTTCGGTGCCTCACAATTCCAGTCCTTGACACTTAGATTCTATTAGTGTAATGTATAGTAATGTACTACATTACTTATGTATTGTAACGTATAGTAATAGAATCTAAGTGTCAAGAACTGGAATTGTGAGGCACCGAAAAGTCTAATGGTGCATCGAAACAGTTAGTATGACATTAGCACTCTATGAAATCTTAATCCTCTATGGCCATGTGTATCCTAGACCATATTAAAGTTCTCTTAAAAGGGCCTCTACATCTTGGTTACGGCCCGATGCACGCCTCTCAAAGGACCGGGACTCTGTAGTCCCGTGAATTTCGAAAGAGATACAAAATAATAATAATATAAGATGTGTGACTAATGATAGGGTCGATTCCGGCAGTCACACTTAAACCTAAACCTAATCTTAGTCAGGTCTATCTCTCTCCGTTCTTAACATAAATGGCTGAGAGAGAAAAGGACATATAGGTAGGACAAATTTTACGTTTAGGTTTAAGTGTGATTGCCGGAATCGATCATGATGATATATTGACTGACGATCTCTTTGTGCCTCGCATTGTAAGTTGGCATTGACATTCGTTGTCGCAACACACTATTAGCGGTTCGAATCCATCACGTGACTTAACGAACGTTCGAAACTGAATGCTCCTATCGTAGCAAACGTGTTGGTAACGAACCTCTATCGATTCGAAAGTGTGGTCTTTAAGGTCTATATTAATTAGCTTGGGGTAATAGAATTATAACCTCTTGGGGTAGAGCTCAGGTTATGATTCTGAAATCAGAAGATTCTGTGATGATTGGAATACCTAGGTTAGGTACATACAAATAGAATTCACTCTTCTTTATTTTGTTTGTTTCCTATTCAGGACATAAATGGTTGAACAGATCTGGGTTAAATTTGGTATGTGATAACACTGATAACAGAATTGAGGTTATTTGCATCTCCGAAAAATATCACTTTTCCGGGAAAATTATGACATTTTATTATTTTCTTTTGTCCACGACGATTGATGATATAATGACAAAATTACCTATGCTCACAAGAAATATTTCTTTTACCTACCATAATTGTTGCGGGAAAGAACAAAACTAAGTTCTCTTGAATATGGAAGATACTCGAAGGTTTGAAACTAAGGCCTAAAGAAATCCATTTTCGTTGTTAATACAACTTGTATAAGGAAAAAGTAGGGACGGTTATCCTCATGATTTATTTGATATCACAAGGCTTTCACGGAGGCACATTTCTCATGCTGTAGCTGTGGTAGATGTAGCGATTTATCTTAAAAAATATAGTTTTGTAAAGTTACTAGCTTTACTATGTTCGTATATCGAATGGAATTTATTGACTAGATACCAGACGTACGCCTTTGCTTCGGTAATTTTGCATCCTACTCCCTATTAATATTATAAACGCGAAAGTTTGCGAGTATGGATGGATGGATGGATGTATGTTTGTTACTCTTTCACGTAAAAACGGCTAGAGCGATTTGATTAAAATTTTGTATGGAGTTAGCTGATACTCTGGATTAACACATAGGCTACTTTTTATCCCGGGAAAATATTTTTAGCCCGGACAATTTCGATATTTTGTTTTTTATGCTGTCCACGCGGACGAAGTCGCGGGCGTCCACTATAAAGGATCACATCAACTTCATTCGGACAAAAATAAATTAAAGTTGGAATGTTTGTAGTATCATTTAGTTGATCCCATAGCCAGCATAGCGGGGACAGATGTAAATGATCAGTGACAAGTTGCTTATTTATCGCATGAGAGAACACCCGCACCCTTATTTAATTTTTGCAGCTTGCAAAACCGGTCGCAAAACGTCAAAAGACAACTACGATTCCAAGAAACCCTATTCTTTAATCAAGCAGTATGGTACACTGACTTTTTAATCTAGTAGGATAATACCAAATGTCAACTTTGACAGCGACTATCCAGCGATTACAACTGGTTGCAAGTTACAAAATCAGCCTGCCGAGTTCCTACAGTTCTGGCTACCCTATTTCGGGAACACGGCCGTTTTTATGTTGGTAGCAATGTTGCCTACAAGCCTTGTAGGTGTAGTAGGCCACATTATTAATTGATTTTATATAAAGACTTAGGTACAGAAGATTATGTTAGTTACTTAATGTAAAAGTGAAACAGATTGTTGGATTAATTTAAGTTTAAGTTAAAAACATGCAGACAGACAGACTAACTTTTAATGATATTAGCAAGTGAATCCAAGCATCAACACATGTATGTAAAAACAGTCTAAAATAAATTCACGTTGAAGACGGACGTTAGTTTCTATTTCCAAAAACTAGTATTAATTTGCCCAAAATTAAATACAACTTTATTGCCCGCAACACAGATTTTACAGTGGGTGGCAACCCTGGCTGCAACCCTGGCTGCAATAATGATAGAAAGTAAGGTAAACTTATTTAATTTCCTGCTGTGGCGCCGCCGCCGCCACCGTGAGTAATGAAGCGTCACGCCTCATCGGTATTCGGAGCGCAACTCATACTTCCAATGGCTGGTTATTGAGGGTATATAGATAATATACAGGGTGTAGGCGACAGCCAGGCAAATACTGAAATGCTGAACAAGTACCATTCTGTTGAGTTATACAACAGTGTTATTACTCGCAGGAAATATATTTTTGATATGATTTTGAGTAATCTGTGCTCTCCGCGCTAATTGTATCGGACGACCCTGTGACTAATTAAATGGGCTTATTTTTTTTTATTTTTTTAGTTTATCCCGAAGGAAAGGCAAGGGGAACGAAGCCCATACAGTCTAATCATTGTTTAGTAAAATGTATTCTGAATTTATGATGAATGACAATGATGATGAGTGGAAACGTCGGAAAAATCCTCAAGAACGAGTTTAAAATTAGTAAAAATCAAAAATAATTGCAGAAACAACTTACATGAGCCCATGAAGAGATCTTAAATGGGCTTATTAGTTATTGTGTGACCCATTTCTGTTTTTTGGATCAATTGTGACTCTCCATTAGGGTTGATCAGTTTTATGAAATATTTCGAGGGCAACTTTTTTTTGAAAATCATCTTTTGGTTAAAATTTTATTTTATTGTCATTATTTAAGGCCTAATTAAACGAACTAAGCTTATTAATTTTTTTCCTGAAAATATGAAAAAAAATGTCGGAAAATTTCGAAATTTTCCTGCGAAAATTTTAAGTGTTTTCCACCTCAGAATCATGGTCTGAAGTCATGGTATCAATATTTGCCTGGCTGTCACAAACATCTTGTATAGGTCTGTATATACTATGTATTCAAATGAATGCTGTATGTAGTGGAGCTACATTAGCTATCAATTACTGCAGTCAAATTTACGACAAAATACAAGTATCTTAAGTTAAAAAGTTAAACAGTGGTACAGATATAAATGGGCACCACAAAACATCAGAAACCATTCTACAACATAACAAAAGTAATTTTCATAAAGCAATTCAATCCTAAAACAGTTAACCACATCTCGTCGAGTAAGGATGTCCTCAAAGAAAGGAACTATGAATACCAGTGGTGCCTTCACTACCAGTGGTGCCTTCACTGGCCGGTTACTACGGATTGAGGTCAAATACGGAAAACTGATATAAAATTTTGGAAGCGTGTCACATCCCGGCTGAACACGGAAAACATTTTATCTGGAAAAATAGAAAAGGAAAACTGGACCGAAAATTTTAAAAATCTTCTATACTCTGATCTCATTCATTGTTATTTATGTGCTGTGTTAGTTTATTGTAATACCTGGGATCCACCCCGGTTTTGCACGGGTGTAATGCCCTTTCACGTGGTAAGTCGTGGGCGGCCGCTATAGAAAAGGTTGTTTTGAGACTTATTCGGGCAATAAAAAAAAAAATTATATCCGCAAGAACCATCCTCGTACTTCAAACAATATTAAAAAAAAAGAATTAGCGAAATCAGTTTAGCTGTTCTCGAGATTTGCACTTAGCAACACATTTTTTATATATTAAATAGGCTTACGCTTGACCACAACGCGCCTGATTTTTATCTAAGCATTTAGCCATTCATTTTTATATTCCTTATAGAGATCATGATCATCATTATCAGCCTATTGCAGTCCACTGCTGGACATAGGCCTCCCCCAGGGCACGCCACAAGACTGCCATGGGGGGTATTTGCCCATAGTCACCACGCTGGACAGGCGGGTTGGTGACCGCAGTTTGTATTTTGGACTATGTTGTCAACATGGGAGGCGCTGCTGTCCACTTCCCGGAAACCCTTAATCGCCTCGTACGATATCCGCGGGCAGACTTATAGAGATATAGATAGATTAAATGTTTCATTAGCTATTAGGCTTTAAACTTATAATGTGAATACCTGGTAATAACCTTGTAGTTTAACCATGCTATTTATTTTTTACGAAAGCGCAACTTACACAAATTAAAATGATAAATACAATCGTAGTCGTTTTACTGGTTTAGTTGTAATTTTATTTCCGGAAAAGATGTACAAAGCTATTTGACCACAGTCTCCCTTCTATTAGATAGCGAGAACGTACATTTCTCCAAGAGGGCGTTAAACGTTATTTATTTAATCCTGAGACAAAGTAAAGCGTAGATAGCCGAGACGGGGAAGTTTCCAATTTAGTAAATATTCGAGGTATAGAGTTTCTTGAGGAGCACGAGCTAAATTATTAAGATGCGTTGTCACGGTGCTCAGCCCCTTTAACTCCTGGATACACATCACTGGTTTCCTTTGTGGTATTCTAGCATGTTGGGTTTGTTTGAAAGGATGGTAGAGTCAATGCAGGGCACTGCTGGACATAGGATGCTAAATCATCTTTCAATGAGCTCTTCTTCAACGCAAATCACAGAGCTTCGGGAAGATGGAAAAAATGACTCGCAAAAAAATCTATGAGAGACAGTTGGACAATAGCGTTACGGACTATCGACAGGTTTTTGCTTGCTCCATTTGTCATGAAAAAAGAGGTACTTAATGTGTATGCATCGAAGATAAGATGAGCGCACAGAACTCATCATAGATCTACACACAAGTGCTTCCCTGCATTGTAATTTGTGCTTGTGTATGGGGCCGTCCATTAATCACGTGATCTTTTTTTAAGCATTTTTTAACCCCTCCTTCCCATTGGTGATACATTGTGAGGTTTAAGACTACCCCCCACTCAACATCACGTGTATTTTTAGTATCTACAATTTTTTTTAAATTTTTTAGAATATTTTAGAATACTAATGAAAAATAAATACACGTGATATCTTACTACATCCCTCTCACCCCTTGTGACATTCCGTGATTTTTATCAAACCCCTCCCCCCCCTTTCAAGCCTCTCGTGATTAATGGACGGCCCCTATGTGCATAAACGTAATACGTGTAGTAATACAACATTTAAAGTAAAAGAAAAGCCGTGAACTGCGAGTAAATAAAGGAAACATTATCAGCGGCTTATAGAATTTTATATGTCTGAAGTTTATTGTAAATACCTATTTATCGTACATATTAGTCTATCGTGTGTAACAAAATTAGTTCGTTAGAATCGGCACTAAGGACTTGGGCACTATATCTAAAGGCCTACGTCACTGCGACAGAAACTGGAATTAATCTAATATCCACATAGTGAGCGTAGTGCCTTAACGACAGTGGTGCTGCCCCGCCAATTGCTCTTGAGGGTTGCTTTGAACCAGTACTAGTTGGTATAATCCAGTTTGCACTGGTTTGAGGGCCTCGTGAATTAAACAGGGAAATGTGATTATGGCAGGCTGAATGGGGCAGCCATTTTGCATTATACAATATTGTAACGTCATTGTGTGCGAATGATATTTTGTGTTTTTAGTATGAATTATTTAAAGTATTTGGCGCAGTGCTGTTGTGGTTAGTGACTGTACTTTCTGAGCCGAACGGCTTGGATTTGATTCCTGGGAGGTAAAAATCAGCCATGGACGTGACTTATCAAACTTTCTTCGATTGCAGTATTCACGATACCATGCAAGGCCTCTGGATCTTAGTGTGGGACTAATTTCATGAGTTGTGAAAGTTTTTAAAAGTAAATTATGTTATGTTCAAAATAAAATTACTTCAGTGATTATTATAAAAATATACTTGGTGCAATATTAAAATATATTAGATAAGTATACCTATAGGTACATATAAAAACTGTCTCCCACAAGAAACGTTATAAGTTTTTTTAGTGGTTAAAAAATTCGAACAATAGATGACCCCTTCGCTTGTCCTAAAATTGTTTATGTCAGCGTAATGCCGGGGTTCCGTCCGTGTCACAGATCATTTGGCGACTCTTTGTGAGGTCAAATGGAAGTTACGGCTTAGGGTCAGCCACTGAACAGGTTTGTTAGAGTTAGGGATCTCTAAATAAGGATATTATATTTGTCAATTAACTAAGTTTAGATTGGACAAATACTAAGCTTTAAATGTAGAGAATTAGCTGTTGCCTGGAATAAAAAGTAATAAGTACTTAAGTATTTTGTGTTTATCTTAGTAGGAAAGTAAGTACCTATACTCGTATTGGCCGCGTGGTGCCGGCAGAGTAGAATTCGTACCACCCCATGTCTGCTCGTGGGTATCGTACGAGGCGATTAAGGGTTTCCGGGAGGTGGGCAGCAGCGCCTCCCGTGTTGACAACATAGTCCAAAATACAAACTGCGGTCACTAACCCGCCTGCCCAGCGTGGTGACTATGGGCAAATACCCCCCATGGAAGTCTTGTGGCGTACCCTGGGGGAGGCCTACGTCCAGCAGTGGATTGCAATAGGCTGATGATGATGATGATGATACTCGTATTATGTATCCCACTACGTCGTCGTCCGCGTGGGTACTATTTTATTACTGTTCCTATCTTATTCTTATGCTTTATTGTACCTACACAGTACTCAAAAGTATCTTGTATTTAAACCTATTTACTCACCTTTGAGCTGTTGCGACGTGATGGAGTATCTAATATACACCCATTCTTCCCCAGAAACCTTCGATAAAGTTAGAAATACTTAAAATAAAATTGCAAAAGACTTAGGACGGCCAAAAAACTCGTGATTCATCTACTGAAAATTCGATTTTCGACAAGTTCCCGTCACGGTCCATTGACGTCCCTTTGGGGTCAGTCCGGCCCACTTGCTGATTTTCTATTAGCCCTAGCGCCATTGGGGAAGTCCCGTGATAAAACATAATTTATTTTTATACGTACCTACTACAAAAAACGTTGGAATTGGATCTCCTTTAAATTCTGCAGTTCTGTCTAACTCATTTCGGGTCTCGGGTACACATATCTGTATCTATGTACGTATACACATATAACAATGCGTAAGATTGTATGTATGTCAAATTTCTAATAAAAATAACATGGAATAAGCTGTAAGTACAAACATTCCATTAATATTTTGCTCTTTTTGCTAACAAAAGTAGTTCCTTTTTTTGATGTTAGCGCCACGACGAGGTGCCTTGGTCACTGGACTAGACCCTCTGACCCTCCAAAAAGTTTTCTGCTGAGTCTTCCTGTAAATTAGGCCGCCATAGCCAGTTCTACTACATTTTTTGTCGCAGTATTTATAGACATTTGTTATTGTACATTACAATGTACGACTATAAGTTGACACGGCGCTTTACTAAAGTACATCAGCTGCATCTCTTTCCGTGCATGTTGTAGTCGCCTAAGTTCAGGGGTGTTACCTCAAGCGATGAGCTAGCAACTAGACTCAATCTATCTATATGTATACATATAATAAAAATGTAACGGATCGCTGTCTGTACATGTAAGATCTATGAGAAAAAATATTATAGGAGACCTTTATCAACCCAATAGTACAATAGTTCATTAACATCTAACCCCAATATGATAAACGTGTCTGTAAGGATCTCCTTGCTGATCTTGCAGCTCTGGCCACCCACTTTTGGGAATATAGCCTTGTAAATATGTATGTTTGTATGAGCAGATATCTATAAACGTATCGATTGCGAATTCATTATAATCGGAAGTTATAAATGCAGGTCAATGATACTTACGAAAATAGCTCGGATTATCCGAGTCGGAATAGATATCGAGATATCGAATGCATCGTCTATGTAGCAAGCAAACATGGTTTCTACTTAGTATGCGACGATTATTCATGGACACAATTTCGCATCACAATTACAAGAATTATTAGATACTAAGAAAAAGTAAAGTCAGGATATTAATTTTATTTATTGGTAATTTAAGATAGTCATTTAGTTTAATCATGACGTCGAAGCGAAAGAAAAAAGATAGGTATGCCTGAATCCTACTAAATGTAAATGCTTATTTGCAGTCCCTGCTTGCGAGTCGAGATTCGAGAATGTTCGTCGTACACATGCGGTCTGTGCTTGTCGAAAGTTAGTTTTATTATTTCATTGTAATACCTACCTACCTGATTATTATATTTAGGAAAATCTAAATGGTACACTACGCTTTAGGTAGGTAGAGCCTTTGTCATTTAATTTTACTTCGTACCTACTACTGAAAAAAAAATCCAAGAAAAAATTGTATGTACCTATGACCTTAAAGTGGACTGCTTAGGTATAACAAGTCAAACAAAAGTAGTCCTCTTACTTCTCCTAAAATTAATCAATTAAACACTCTAAATAGGTAGTTCTGTAAATTATACAAATAGTTGGGTAATTCGAAATGATGATTAATTACTCTAATTACTCTAATTACAAACTTAAATAGGTGTGCTCTAGTTTTCGCAAGGGTACATAGGGATAGCGACGTAGGATGTATACAGGTGTTTTTTCGTTGCCACCATTAACGAAGGGTACGTACTCTATACATAAAATAAAGTAAGTTTATGCCAAAAAAAATGCTGGGAAACGATGTAATATATATATATTTTTTTAATTACTTGATCGGGCGAAATGTATAGTGTTTATGCTGGTTTTTTTCATAGACAGATATTAATTATTTTTCGTGAAAAAATCTTGCTACACGCGTCAATGTGCATTTATGCAGAAAAACGCAGTCTATTTACTCAACTTTGGACCCTAATATTTTGGAAACCAGACACTTCCCAGGTATACTTCCATTGAGAAAAATGATCGTGATGATGAGGAGATTCCGTAGTCTTCGGGAACGTTGACGACCAAAAATCACCCTGTATACATCTACCTACATTATTTACTCCTGACTTCGTCTAGTCTTACCTAATGTTATAACAGTAATTATGCGAGTATGGCGAACTTTTTGACAAAATCATTTTTATCTTGAAGCAATTTTCCATTCGCAAAATTTTCCAATTTATTATTTTCTCTTTATCGAATTCCCCGGTTTCCTTTTTTCTCAATAGTAATAATTCCATTCGTAAAATTGGAATAATCTTGATGATTCCAAATATGTAGTTTTTTACAAATGTACCGGCACGCTCGTGAGGAATCCAAATAAAATAAACCAGGAATACGCTGGTCATATTCAGGCACTAAATGTCGTATAAAGTTCTTGACTGAACTTTGAATTAAAGAGATAATAATTATAAACCTTGCCAGTTCACAGCTGTACCGAAAGGAAGTTATTTTTCAAAGCTGTCGAAAAGACTAAAAGATATTATCAAGAATAAATATTGGTAAAGTATGCGTATGGAATAATCTCATCTGGTAAAAAGCGATATCAGTAAATGAAACTTCGGCAAAATCCGCGAAATAAAACAAAAACTTTGGTAAATTTCGCGAATGGAAAAATTTGCTTTAAGAAAAAAATGATTTTGTCAAAAAGTTCGCCATACTCTGCAATACATTTACTAATGTAATGTACTGTGCTTAATTTGAGTTTTAATCAGTACTACAGCGCCCTCCATTGTTAACCACGGAACCATGCCGTTATTAGCCTATTTGGTACACCACAAAACCAAATTGCTATGTTTTTCTTTATACAAAACTAAGTAATTTGTAGTCCAAAAGTTAGTAGATAATTATAATTTATAACGCGCCTGTGTAAGAGTAAAGTACGATTACTACGCTTTTCGTAGTAAATGTAGCATTTGCTACGAAAATTTAGAATTACAGTAATCGGAAGTTAAAAAATAAAGTTATGTTAATGCTTCCATGCGTAAATACTAGAATCAATTTAGGTAAAAAAGATCATTACATAAGATTAAAATTAGACAAAGGTCGGTTTTAGTAGAAATAATAAGAACAGCGTGATTGGTGCATGAGAAATTAAATAGTAAGTATGTATAGGTATATTAAACTACCAACTTACTGCTTCTTACCCACATAGTTTCAACATTGTTGTATTACAAACTGCATTCACGTATCGGCATGCTGATACACTGCAAGTAAACAAATAGATAGCATGCACTAGCTCATTCCTTTCGAATAGAGTCTCGTGAGGAATTTGCATCAGTATACGAGCGGGCTAAACTAAGTGTACTATACATTCAGTAGATATATAGAGGAGATGTCCAACTTGAATGCGTGAAATTGGTAAACTCGTATATGTAAAATCACTACATATTATAAAACAAAGTCGCTTGCCGCTGTCTGTCCGTCCCTATGTATGAAAAAAATGTATAGCACTTCAAAGGTATACCTCGATGCAAACGTGTTAACTGTAAGGCAATTATACATATACAAATACTATTTTAACTCTCACATGGTAAGGGTGTACTTACTTTGAATCCTTTTTACCGGATTCTAATAGAAAATGTTGAGAATGGGAGTTTTCCAAAGCTCATTTGGTGTTTTTCCGAGCTATTGTATACATAGGTTTAAGTAGCATCAAAGCCTCAACGGTTAGGTGTAGCAGGGTGTGCAGGCAAGTAAGGTTTACTTTACGTCAATATTATTTTTTACACTACCTACCAATCAAAAACAAGTTTGTAATTTATATTTCATGCTGTATGTGTAATGTCTCCATAGATTTATGAAGCAACAAGAAAGTACTCACACATATTACTTATTTTTATGGCAAGGTCTGCCTACATTTTGTATGAAGGTTTCGAAGTCCCGAGCGAAGAGAAGTTCATTTCTCGCGTCAAATACTTCGGTAATTACTTCTCTGGCTCTCCTTTAGTAATTTCTGTTCAGCTTTTGAATTCCACGTTTATGAGACGACCGAGTTTTATTGTCTTTGATTGGTATACGTTGAGGGAATGGTTTTATTAATTTTACATGCCTACTTACTTTGTTACGTAGGCATTTTTTTATTTAACTGCTTTCGTGTAGAGAAACTTCTCTAATTATATTATATTACTAATTATATTATTTATGATTCATACGTCAATCGATTCCTCTCAGTCCGGCGAGTGTCACTAAAGACATGACGTTAGTGAAAATCCAATATGGCGACTACTGGACGCCATTTTATGAAAATGAAAAAAAAATAAGTCGACAAACTATATCGAGTGGGGTATCGTTGATTGGTATTTAACCGATTTAAAAATCATTATTAGGTTTCTGTCAACCGTTTAGGATCTATATCGCTTGAAAGTTGCGTAACATCCATTCTCACACATATTTTTTTAGACAGCAGCAAGACGAAAACTTCTTGCTGCCGAGCATGTTTCTTGTAAGCTACCTATTAGTAACATATTAACTAAAAAGTATGAAATAAAAAAACATAATTTAAAAAATCCAAAAACCCGACTGCGTAAAAAGGAACCAAACTATGTAGGTAATAAAAAAAAGTGAAAAGATGAAAACAAGCACTTAAATGTCCGGTGGTCTAGAATTCTATAATATTATTGTGGAATGAATACTATTGAAGAAAATAAAAAAATATATAATGATGTAACACAACAGCTGAATAGTCGGGATTCATTATCCGACAGCCAAGCTAATATTTCAATGGATCCTGGTTGTTAAGTGCTTGTTTTTTTTTTCTTTTCCGTTTTTTTATAATGTTCATTTTTTAAAACTTGATCAAGAAAGAGAAAGCACTAGATACTTTACCCCCTAAAATCAGGCCCGTCCAACATACGGCCCTCGGGCCACAATGCGGCCCGCATAAGCCCTTCATCCGGCCCGCGACGACATCCATTGATATTCGTTCAGTAAAAATGACCTTTGTTAGTTGATTTTATCATCTAACTAAATACTTGACTGCAAGAGCGGTCCGTATATGTTGATCACTTGGTAACTGCTCGAGAGGTACGTGTATGGCGAGCCTAAGGCTCTTTGTTTTGATAAACCACATACTCGCAGGTATACCATTGCAGTTTCTTTTTATTATATTTTAATAGTGTTATTGGGAATTTCTTTCGGCCCGCTACGGTTACAAAAGTACTAAACTTGGCCCATCCATCTAAGATTATTGTAATAGAAATATAGGTCATATTTCTATTACAATAATCTTAGATTGATACTGGATAATCAGCTTATTATGTTTGTTTTATAAGTACTTGACTGCCACCAGCAGTAAAACTGCGTAGTTTACGACATCACCTTGTATTAGTACAGTGTTGAAACGTAGCAGGTAGCACGGAGCATGTTACACGGAGTACGGAGTATGTAGCACAGGGTATGTAACAGCTAACGGTTTGTAGATAAGATACGTGCTTTTACGGCCGCATAAAACGTATAAACGTATAAAATGTTCGCCGGTACGTACCTAAATGTAGGGAATTCTTCGAGAATAAGTACTGGAATTACACTCGGGTGATTTTTTTTTTTTCATTTCTTAATATTATTTCTAATATTGAAATTAAGTTAGGTTAGGTGAAGGGTTGATTGAGATATCTTTGAATCTACATAGGTATCTGTAATTAATGTTGAATGCCTGATAAATGAGTAAACATTATTCATCTACGCAAACGAGCATTCAAATTGTGGTTACATACATACCCACATTATACAGGATGTAACAGAAAGGGTATGTTAAGCGAAAAGCTGTATACACAGCCCACTATAGAGAACCTACTTCCAAAATTGGAGACTCGCAATCACATGTTTATTTTTTAAGATTATATGAAAATTCCTGAGTTGTTTAGGAATTTTCCATAGTATGTGGAAAATTAAACATGTGATTACGAGTCTGAAATTTTGTGGATAGGTTCTTTTTAGTGGGCTGTTTTCATAGCTTTTCGCCCTTTTTGTTACAACCTGTATAATTATTTATTAATTTTGCTGTTTTCCCAAAATGGCCACAACTACAGGATCATGGAGGAGATTCTACAGCCACGTTTAACATAGCGGTGCCAGATGTAAAATATCAATGACTTAGAGTTAGAGAGAAGCCCCTGAGTCTCCACTTCCAACACGGAAGGAGATGCAGCTCATGTGTTCTAGTAAAGCATCAGCACAGGACTCAATTGATAGAGGACAAATAGATAATGAATCATCTAGTCCTACTTCTCATTTGCTGTATAGCTTACCATCTGCTGATTGCTATTAATAGCCCAGTGGTTAAGACGTGCACCTTCCAAGCGGGACGTTCAAGTTCGATCCCAGTCACGGGCCTGTACCAATGAATTTATTTCATGATACAGATTTTAATGTTGCAAAATTGTCACTTAGCTCGTGCCTCGGAAAGCACGTAAAACCGTTGGTCCTGCGCCTGATCTCTCTCCGGTCGTGTCGGCTTTCCGTCCCATCGGACTATGAGAGTAACGGAATAGAGAGTGCATCTGTGTTTGCGTACACACTTGTGCACTGTAATATCTCCTGCGTACCTGGCCAATCTCCGTAGAGATCGGTCGCCTTGACCGAAATACGGTCGGAGATCATCACCATCTGCCGAATACTAACATTATCCGTTATCTTAGTCCGAGCTTACTAGGACTTTGCACTCAGATTTTTTTATACGAATTACTCGTATCACTCTACATTTGGAAGTGTGTCTAGTCTACTCCGTATTTAGTAATATTATTAGGGCAGTATTAGACGCATCATAAATAATAAAAATCGGCCGAGGCGTTTGGTCTGTGTAGTGCTTCAGAGGAACAAACATACATACATACATAGGCTGTTAAACACAATACCACTCCTTTGCGTCGCGCAGTCGGGTAAAAAGACAGCATCTTTATCTTTATCAACGTTATCCTTCAGATAGCCTATCTGATCTTTGGAAAAGAAAAGAAGAAAAGCAGCCCAAAATATAAAAAATCATTGCTTTTTCCTTTCTGTATGTATTTAGGTGTGTCCATAGAAGATTTAAATGCTTTTATGTATATGATATATGTACTAATGGCGGGCCACTAGTTTTAATAATAAGAACAATGTCAACTAATATAATAATTTAGCTTTGTTATTTTTTAGATGTCGTAGGTTAATTAATACAATAAGTAAAACATACATGAAACCTAGGTTTTGCTGTATAGGTACTTGGTACCTACATATTTACGTAGGTACCTACATATCGAAATATGTATTGCGATATATTGCGGATTCTAACGGTGAAAGAATTTTTGAAATCGGCCAGTAGTTTCGGAGCCTATTCGCTGCAAATAAATAAACAAACAATGAAAGTTTACCTCTTTATAATAGTAGTATAGATTTCTGATTCAAAGGGTGAAAAAATGTGACGATAGCGAAACGAGTAGGTACGTAAAATAATAGGCGTTAAAAGGCAGTCACGAATTCCCTACATTATTCTAAAAGGGATTGGGCTAATAATATTTACTTTTGTATTGGGCTTAGATACACAGTTTTGCGTCATACGTATAATAAATTAATTTTTGTTTTCAGGTAATGTGGGCAGCGGACGGCCGCGGCACAAGACACACATGCTGACGATATGGCAAGTAATTATTATATTAATTGCCCTTTTTTGGGTCATTGCAAGTTGCTAAAACTACGATATTCCCTGCTGAATTTTTAGACAGAAAAGCTCTTTATAAAAATGCATTGCTTTATAAAGTTATTTGTCAGGATTGTATAGGAAATTTTAGTTTCACTTACAGATCAACGCCATCTAGTTTGCACGTGTAATACTAAATTCTCCACTCGGTACTACGCTTTTGGAAATACAAGTTTTCACCGTAGTTTCTGCGCCACCCGCTAGATGGCGTTATTTCATTATTTCTTGGAGTCTTAGCAAATTAGCCTGTTCTGTATACAATTGTATTATTTGTGGATAATAATAATAAGGATATATAATTATTTTAGGATTCAGTATGGCCGCGGCATATTGGCTCAACTCGCTCGAATGCCTGTCGCTGTCGCTGCTTTGTCTTCTTGCCACTACTCTTCAAGTCACAAGCGGTAAGTCATTAAATTTCATGCTACAATTTTCAGGTATAAGTACTGTATGATATACACTGTATTATGTAAAAGTACCTAAATGTACATACTTAATTTTGGCTACAAGTTTCCACCTTCACTACAACATAACTAAAATCTTTAAGGCCTAAGGTACGATTACGAGAGATGTCTTAAATAGGTATGGTACTTTATTTCGTTTTAAGAATATTCTTACTAACTTAAGAAATACACTGAATAAACTCTCGACTTATCTTTAGGTATAGGTTAATATTTTAGAAAACTTCGTACAAAGTATGTCAAGTATAATGAAACAAGAGGGTTGTAGCTGAGGGCTTAGCTCCCTGGAATTACCCGCGCGTTGAAAACTGTCTTAATTTGGCTTTCCCCGTGTAAGAAGCCAAAGTTATTAAGGCGAACCATCGTCACTTATCACGGCAACCACAGCCACTTTCGTAAGTGCATTAAGTGCCTTAATAGCCGCTTTTAGCCGGCGACTTAGCGAAGCAGGCGTTTAAATCACTTACTATATTTTATGGCAGCTTTCCACTCGATGAAGGGAAAATTACGCACATAATTAATCGTTGACTTAAACTTCAATCACACCGACCATTAAAAAATAGCTCTTATGTCTATTTCTCCCTCTAATGTTCTCAAAGCAAAGATTACTAAGAATACGGAACTTAATAGTGAAATAAGAGATAAAAAAATTGTACAAAGTAAGCTTTATTTCTTTAGGTTATAGATAGGTATAGATTATACAGGATGTTTTTTTGTGGCCACCTTTAACGAAGGGTACGTACTCTATACATCAAATAAAGTAAGTTTATGCCAAAAAAATGCTGGGAAAATTTTTTGAATTTTTTTTTTAATTACTTGATCTGGCGAAATTTATAAGTGTCTAGTGTTTATGTTAGTTTTTTTATAGACAGATATTAATTATTTTTCGTGAAAAAATCTTGCTACGCGCGTCTATGTGCATTTATGCAGAAAAATGCAGTCTATTTACTCAACTTTGGACCCTAATATTTTGGAAACCAGACACTTCCCAGGTATGCTTCCATGGAGAAAAATGATCGTGATGACGAGGAGATTCCGTAGTTTTCGGGAACGTTGACGACCAAAAATCATCCTGTATATAGGTAGGTAGGTATATATAATTTATAATAGGATCGACGGAGGGTTACAATTAAACAGTATGCGGGTTTTTAATGTCTGAAGCCCCCACCTTGTCACCTTCAACTTGACCCCCAAGAATTACACACATACCTACAAACACACAGATTCCCAAAATGAGGTACTTAGTCAAAACTGCAAGATCATACAGAAGACCCCACAGCCACGTTTACCATAGTAGAGACAGATGTAAATAACCAGTGATAAGTGGCTAGCTTATTGCCAAGAATTATGTAGTAAAAAATGAGATCCAATGGAAATATTGCTATGAATTGTTGGGAGTTAATTTAGGTTTAGACGATCTTCTGAATGAGAGACCTCCCTATTTGTTTTCGTCTCGTTAGTATTTACGGATATAATTATAATCATTTCTTTTCTAACTATCGACATAAAACTTTTTTGAATACTTCAGTAAATATTTACACAACCCGAGCCTATGAAAACGAACACCCTGTTATGTGTACAGCCATCCAAAACACTTGTAAATTATCGCAGCAATAAACGGTTTAAAGGACACCCATTCGTGTTGACGACTGTACCAAAGCGTCGTGTATATTTAGTGAAGCTTTTCAGAAATATTGCTGTCCTTATCGTGTACTTGTGCGAGGAGTTAAGCTATCCCTTTCTCTCGCTGGAAGGGATCGATAAGGGCGCAATTTATAAATCGAAAGATGTGGAGACGAAACTACGTGGAATGATATCCTATGAGATGTTTTCTCGAGGATTTGTGTAAAAAATATTGTTAATATGTAAAACATGGAGTAGATTAACTTAACGTTAGAACGGCTGATCGAAAAATATAGGTAGATAAATACGAGTATGTAAGGTAAATCTGAAATTCATTGTAATTTATGCAGTTAGTTATTAAATATACTCTCAATATTAAATGCAATTTACAGCTTTAATATAATGAATAATGATGAATAACAGTTGGTTACACTAGTAACGCTTAAAAATTATGAAAGTAGCTATTAGTTAACTATATTTCAATACTTCTTAAATTATGTTTCCTATGAGGCTGCAGTACCCCATATCATAGAGGAATAAGATTCCCATACATTTGTAAATTTCGATACGCACTATGAATGGCGTAGCATCGTAGATATATAGGCTACGCACACAAGATTGTGTAAACACGTCGACATTAGAACTTTGACATGCATGAGAGTTTTTCCAATTTTCAGCAAATAAGCAAATAATATATGGGTGTATACCTGAAATAAATGAATTTATTTATTATTATTATTATTTATTATAATATAGGATACTCACCAATTATTAGGCTCGCCAATCAATTTAATATTATTAGTAACGCATTGCCAGATATTAATGTTCATTTTGACTCGTATCACAAATTCCGTTCTAAAATCAAAGTTTTTCTCTAGTTCCTGGCTATTTTATTGTGTATAGTTTCTGTTTATGTCATAATATATAGAATGTTATATTTATGGTGCAATATGAACATGCCCATAATAAAATTGGTATGCGCATAAAATAAAATACCTTATTACCTATAATACTTTAATGTATATGTATATACTGTTGGTGTGTCTAAATAAATAAATAAGTGCACGTCGTCGTGGGTGGCTGCTAGTGTTATAAGCTATCCTAGGATAGCGGTGCCGTTATATAGCGTCTTTGAAGGAGAATGTCACATATCGGCACGGTAATTTTGTAATTAATAGTTGGTAATATCACGTCACTGTTGGTAATACTAATAAGTACTAAACTAATATACCTATCTTCTTTTCTATCCCATTTATCAGCGCAATATATATTCTCTCGATTCATATCGAAATTGACCCTGTTATTTATGTCCCTAATACTGTGTATTGAAATTTAAATCACCAAGAAGAAAAGGTTCACATATATCGATAAGCCTCAAAAAGTGCATAACGAAGGGATCAGAGGCATCAAGAATCCCTCTCTTTCATCAGTGGACCGTGGTTTATAGGTCGGTGCTCGTGAGGATCAGGGCCGGTCCGCCCATACGGCGAACGGAGCAGTCGCTCCAGGCGCCAAATCCTAGAGGGCGCCTAAATGGTAAAGATATAGAAATATATTATTAGGAGCAAACAAGAGAGGCGACATAATTGGATCTCGCTCCATTCTAAAATTTACTTCGGGCCGGCGCTGGTGAGGATACCAACTTCAGCCAAGAAAATACTGTAATGTTATACACCAGGAATGGCCAACTTGGTTCTACTGTTTACTGACGTCACCCTGTGCGATCTACCAATTGCATACTCCTTGAAACTGCATAGTTCAGTATTATGCAGTATTATGCAGGAGGTACGTGTCTAGCCACGATCTACAGGCCTTAAAGTCGCGATTAACCGGTTGATTATAGGGTACTTATTAGAGATGGGCCGATTAGTCGCCGACTAGTCGGGAAAGCCGACTATTCGGCATCATTTGTAGTCGGCAACTATTCCGCAAAATAAGCCGATTATAATTGGCGCATAACAAATGAAATAAAACAAATAATCTGTGCTTGTTTTATAATTTCGAAACATTATCTAGAGTAAACAGGGTAGTGAACCCTTGGAACAAACTACCAGAAGAATTGGTTTTGGCACCAAGTGTTAATAATTTCAAAAACAAACTTGACAAACACATTAAAGAACATAGAAAAACCTAAGAAGAGAACATTCAGATACAGGCAAAATCAGTTGCCTCAACTGCCTGCCTGTTTACATATAATAATAATAATAAATATCTAAAGTTACAGTCTTCAGTTACTACTTTTGATATAACCTGCCAATAGGCTATTGGATAATGCGAAAATATTTACTTAAAAATCCGTAAATAAAAATGCGTATTTTTTTACTTTTGCCACGTGACACAAAACGCTCCTAATAGGTCGGGCTTATTATGACGTCACCAGCTTGTAAACCTTGTTTTTGTGTTTACATTTAAATGTATGCGGATGACGTGTGACACAGCGACAGATACAGGCAAGTGATGTGACCGACGCCATATTTTTAAAGCGTTTTGGCGCGCTATTTAAAAATTGAACTTTTAATTTGATATTATTTAGTAAATATAGTACTATTAGAATCTAGACCTGGATATGATTAGAGCTAGGATTTTTTTACACGTCCAGCGCATTCGAAGAGATGCCGCGAAAGTGCACTCCGGGAAAGAGGCGTGATTTTTATTTATTTTTATGTATGTACCAGAATTTAAAAATATAACTTTTACTGGGTTTTTAAACCTCCACAGAAAAATATAAAATAGATTTTAAAAATCTGTGAAATAGCCTACTGAGGCATCAACTCATTGTGTTAACACATAAAATATGTGATTCGTAATACTTATTGTACCCATTTGCATTTCTGCCTTGACCGTCGTGTGAATGAGTCTCTGGCACTAGTTACATTTGACGGTTCATCTTCAACATCATTAAAGAATGTCCACACACACAATTTCTTTTTCGATATTTCGTGACACTATAGACAGCACTTTTTTATTTATTTTAACTCAATTTAAAAGTATTCAATCAAGGCGCGAATCGAGCAAAAAACAACAGACAGCTGTCATTAGTGTCAATCTGACAGCAGGATAAGATTTCGCGACCTAAAAAGTACGCTAGAATTTATCCTAGCCAGGCGAAAATTTATACCAGCGGACGAACGTGAACGGGTCGGATAAAATTTTGACAGTTTAATTTTTCGCCTCGCGGAGTGCTTGAACGGGGTGTTTGACATTTAGTCAGTTTAAATTTTAGACCGGCAAAGATTTCGCCGGCTTACACGAACGCACTCCCGGCGGCGCAGCAAACATAAAACGAACAAAATAAAAATATAAACAAACACATCACAACATGCTCAGTGACCGGGCGGCCGCTTGTTGGCTAAGCCGAATGATGACGAAAACGATTAGTCGGCCGACTAATCGGCAGTTAGAAAACCGATTAGTCGGCTAGTCGGCAAATACCATAGTCGGCCCATTTCTCGTCTTCTATTTCGCCGCTAGGTGGCGCTAGCAGGCGCAAGCTTTTAATTTCCGTTCCTATTTCCTACTTCACCACAAATAGTTACTATTTGTAAATTAATTAAATTAAATTAAAATTAATTTTATTTTTATACATTTTGTTGAAACAATATATAACAAAATTCGTCATATTAATACGAGTAAGATATTATGATTTTTCCCGAATTCCACGAAAGTAATATCATATATGTACCTACCTACTAATGTACCTACTTTCTTTAATCAATATACTCGAAATCCTTAAGCCCCATAGTGGTAGGCAAAAAAAAAGTTATTAATATTTCTTCCATTTCTATTCATTTGGAAAATTCTGCTAATTATTTGTGGATTAAGATGGGATTAAGCTATTCGTATTGCGTATTATATTAATCTTGAACAATCGCACCAGCTCCCTCGGCATTGGGTGTTCACTCCTGCCTCTTTTATTGCACAACAACAAAAGTAGAATATACGGCACCGCCCCGTCTCGTCTTTCTATTCACGCATTATTTACTGAACTACTTTGATACCTAGGGGAAACCCGAGCATAGCGAACACCTCAGGCAAAGCGAATACTCCTCACTATTACTAAACTATTCGTTTGACATCAACAACATTGGCGTAGCAACGTTCAGCCATCTTGTCTCCATGAGCGGCAAACACGAAAGCATGAGGCCGCGTCGTTGGGAGTACGGAGAAGGACATACGAGTAGGCGATATTCTGGAGTCCACAAATTGGGCAATGTCCGTGACGTGCAGTTGCAGACGTCCTACAAGCTTTTTATCGGCTTAGCATAATAATATTCTACAATTCTTGTACCATGTCGTTACGTAGGTCCTCACTCACATTCTTGACGTTAAGTCCTGACGCGGAGCAATTAATAAACTTCCCGATACAGGATTAGCTCCAATTCCCTTAAGTATCCGGGAAATTAAAAACAAATGGGATGCTTTGGCTGGGATTTAGTGATATTATTGTATAGATAACATAATATAATACTTAGTAATAGCATTCAATGAGATCTATTTTGGATTAAGAATTAACATTGCTATACATACAGTGTGGCAATGTAGCCAGCACGCTCTTTGATATCTATCAATCTAATTTATTGACATCATGCACCAATGATTCATGATGAGCATAACACATCTCTGGTGGAAAGGCAGCCTATACTTAGATACGTTATAGTTTTATGTAGGTTTAAGTTAGTTGTAAATATTCTGCCCTCATTATACGTAGGTTAGTGTTGCCGAACTATCGATAGTTTGACTATCGATAGTTGACCTAGAAAATCATCTATAATATCGATAGGCCTATCGATACTATCGACAGTATCGATAGCCCCGTGAGGGGCAATACTATTGACACATAGCAATACTATCGATAGTGATATGTTTGCGCGGTCGATAGTTCAATAGTATTGTGTATGAATATTGGTTGATCTAGCTAGTAAATATTTTGAGGCTGTTATCTTGATGTAACTATTTTATGTGAAGTGACCTGTATACATATACTAAATGTAAAAAAAAGATTAAATTTTAAAAATAAAACGGTATACTTAATGTAAAATAGTGCAACAGTATTTAAGGAGGATTTTATCAATTTACTTGTAATTTCCTGTTGTCACCTTAAATGACAATAAAAATTATTATACGCAAATGTTTAAAAACCTTAAAACCATCTCATATCCTGTCGGCCACTAGCTAGACAATTATGGTATTAGCTATACTATTGAGGAAAAGGTCACTATCGATGGGTCAAAACTATCGATAGTATCGATTGTTATTGCAATATTCAGGAGTAATAGTATCGATACTATCGATCGTATTGCTGTGTGTCAATAGTATTGCCCCTCACGGGGCTATCGATACTATCGATATTATCGATAGGACTATCGATACTATTGTTTTTGGCCAACTATCGATAGTCTATGGATAGACTATAGATAGTGGACTATCGAGCGGCAACACTAACGTAGGTACATTTGGATTAATTCAAAATTGAAACGAAACATGCAAAAACTTCTTTGCTAACTTGTCTAAGAAATTAGGTATTTCTTCGCTAATGGAAGTTAAATCATTACAAAGCACTTTTATATTTAGCATAGTTATGAAATGGTCATTACACTAATATGACCGCAAGATACATAGACTTATAGGTATATATTGCCATTCTAGTGCATAATAGAGCTTTACTGGAACCCGTATACCTTGCGATTGTCCGAGTCTCGGAGGCTGCCATAATCCTAGATGAGGTGACATGCGGCCGGCCTCTAAAGGCTATGCGGGTATCGCACATAGTACACTGTGGTATTGTGCCGGATTTGCAGCATAACCTATATGACAGCTACACCATAAAGGTAGATGTGAGAGCCTATCTAAAAGAAGATGTAACCATTGGCCACTGATATACAGACGCAGGCACAGCTGTAACTGCAAATGGTAGAAACGTGAAATTTGGACCGTGGTTTCCTTTTGTGACGTACAGGTCAAATAAAACGGGATTTTGAATAACTTTAACCCTAAAAGGGTAATAGAAGTTGAAAGTTTGTATAGGGAAACATTTTTTCGTCCTTTTTTATTCATATTCGGACTTAATATTCATTCAATTCATTAGATTAGCTTAAACGCGTTTTCTAAAATTATGTTTTAAGGGAGGTAAAAGGGACGACAAAGTTTACGCGGATGAAGGTACCAGGGGGTCTACTCTGAAGTGACGATAAACGAAGTATCGGCCGAATATCGAGGTGTTTCCTACTACGACCTACCTTCGATCGGGTCAGTCGCGCCATTTTTTCATTCGGTCCGATTCTGGGGATCTACTCTGAAATGCCGCTTTCGAATCTTTCGGTCCGACCGAAGCCCGACCGAATCGAAGCCTTTGACAGCTACTACCTAATTTTAATTTGACCCTACTAAGAAATTGCTTCGGATTCATTCATCTGAGTTCACAACTCATTCGGAACCATAGAGAATAATTCACATTACACACGTAGTAGGGTCAAAGGCTCCGATTCGGTCGGGCTTCGGTCGTCCGAAAGATTCGAAAGCGGCATTTCATAGTATACCCCCTGAATAGGAATATGGAGCACTATGACAAGTCGTTAGATGGACATTAAAATATTATAATCATTTTGTTAGATCCAAATTATATTCTGTCAATTTTCGCGTCACGCTTGCATGTGTTTTCCCTTCCCTCTATTTTGATTACGGAATATTGTCACGTCGCAGCCGTGACGACGGCGCCCTCTGGTCGACAGCCGTCACGAAATCAGGACAATTGACCGTGAATGTGTCACGTCGAGGAGCCTCAAATAAATCCATTATAAAAATCTGTAGGACGCGATAGGTGTTTATCCTAATCCATCTTTTCGCCAGATGTGCTCTGGGCATGAGTTGCTAGGGTTGTCAGTTAGTTTAAAAATGTATCTTTTTTTATTATGTAGGCCAGGGGTTCCCAAACGTTTTTCTCATAGACCCCTTTCAAAAGTTAACTGGTTCTGGTGGACCCCCTACAATACATATCTACATATTAATTGTGAACGAACCCCCATTTTTTCACGTCAACGTAGACCCCCATCGAGTCTCCTGTGGACCCCTGGGGGTCCATCTGGACCACTTTGGGAACCGCTGATGTAGGTTATCTCTGTAGTATGGGCATCTTCTATTAGTACTATATATCTAAACGATACCTTGGTACTTTGATACTAGAAGGCCTGAACTGTAGATTTATTAGTTTTTGTTGAGAAAGAGAAGGAAGAAATAAGCGTGGGACGTATTTAATTATAGTTTTGAATAGATAATAGGTAATACGATTTATAGTTGAATAGAAAAATAAATTTTGCGTAGATCTCAAGAAAAGTATAACTTATTATTTGACATCAGCCCTAGCAAAAATCTCTACTCGTCCCTTCTTTGTGTTTCTAAACATAGTTTGTTTAAAACTTTCCTCTTTCCCGATGGCATGTTCTTGGGGCTCAAATAAACGGTATTTGTCAGCCCTAAGCCTACCGCCCTACATCTCATCTCGCCTTTCCGGCAGTGCCTAACCGCCCGCCGTCGACGCGCCTCCTCTGCGCGGCAAAATAGACGCGACCGCGCCAAAAAATATAGATTTATAAATTGATACGATTTGACATTGAATTTTTTAAAAGTTTTTTGAATGTTTTTATTGTAGCCTAGTTAAAAATATCATAGTTTTAATAGTTGATCGTGTATAACATTTTATTAAATTTAATTTAATAGTTGTTGAAAAAATATATTATAACCGACCTAACTTTAGCAGTGAATGCGTAATTTTGGCCATTGGGTGAAAGTTTAATTTAAGTATTTAGGTACACACTTCTATCTATTTTTATTAATTTGAGTATATCGGAAATTGGATATAAACTACCTAGCTATAAACAAAAATATTTATGTAATTACATTGTCATTTTCATATTGGTTCGGCATCGGCTCCAAAATACGGAGTAAAATGGTTGTCTTTAAGAGAAAATGAAACTACGACTACTTGGTCGAACCGTTTGTCACGTATCTTACAGGGCATATGACCATGATTTTACCTAATAGTTCCTTTGAACGAACTAGAGCAACTGCCCTATATATGACTACATTATAATGTAGTAGCAAAGGCAAAGATTTTATATATTAAGTGCAGATATTTTCGGAAAGACTAGAGCTAAAACAGAGATCTTATGCATCCGAAACAGATCAAAACAAGCTAATAGTTTACACAAAATCGCAGTTAATGGTAAAACATGGTCGAATATTGAGTGGGTGTATTTATACATTTGGTCGGATGAGCGTATTTTAATTTTTCGCCCGAGTGGGTATATAACGGGCAGACGAGTGATTGGACGAGACGGGGCTCGCAATATTCTCATGTCGGGGGACCCATGTCATCTTAAACTATACCTCTATTAAGTACAAACCAAGATTGTGCGAATAGAAATGAGATACCTACATATATTCAATTTGCAAGAAATCATATTTGACGCATGACAAAAATAAGTCGGGTTTCCATTTCGAAGATATTGTCGTATTTTACGGTTGGGTGGAAAATTTTAACATTAAATCCTGTAACATTTTACGTAGATATCTATACAAAGGAATGCTTTCCATAAAAAATAATTCAAATAACAGGCAGGACCACGGGATAGTTTTCGCTCCGCGCATAATACTTTTCGTAATTATATTTGCAACTTGCACTGGTGCAGCGTGATACAAGCGCCTTTCACTGTGGTTTTATGAATTTTCATATTAATACTGCCGCTATTTTAATTAGAATTTATTAAAAAATGTTTTAAGTCTGCAACATGAGATATTCTGGGTAGCTTTTGCATCAAAGAGGAACTTGCTTTTCATCTTTTCATATAAAAATGTAGCCAATTTTAGGTATGATATTGTCACTTTCTACTACTTTTAGTCGAAATCGTTTCGTTATATCTCGTGGAAATCCTCCTGCAAGATACATTTAAAAATAGTAATTTAGACACTAATAATACGACGGCCGACTGGTCTAGTAGATAGTGACCCTGCCTGCGACACCATAGGTCCTGGGTTCGAATCCCGGTAGGTGCAAACATTGATATGATGAATATCAATGTTTGTTTCCGAGTCATGGATGTTTCTATACTTATCTATGTATTTATATACCGTTGCTTAGTACCCACGACACAAGACCTTAGGGATCTTACTGTGGGACTAGGTTAATGTGTTGTGTAGTGTGTGGATATTTATTTATATATTTAATAATATAAGTTATCTTAATTAGGAGTTAATAATCTTATTTTGAATAGAAAACAAGGTTTTATTTAACTACATATGAAAGGTGAAAATCATAAACTACTGCGTTTTCCTCGTAACCAAAGAACAAGAGAAATGTCTGATACTTAAGGTGCTTTCTCATGTGTAGTTAATTTAATTAAGTATTTCCCCTTAAGATAAAGGTACCTAACGAGCATGTAAATGTATTTTCGAGTGTGCCATTTTGTGTAACTCAGTGAATTCTTTTGATTTGGAGAATATTCTCTGTAATAATTAATATTTTTGATATATTTTTTGTTTCTTTTGAAATATTTTTTGTGTGTCGCTTTTGAAATCTATTTTCCGATCTATACAGCATTTTATTTGAAAGTGGTTAAATAGTTAGAAAAGGAAAAAATAATAGGTAATACTTGATACAATATATATTTCTTATATAAGATCACATCAGGCTTACCGCCAATTTTATAACTGATCTTGAGAGATTTTTTGCATATCTCAGATTTAATCTTCAATTGTTTTCATACAAAATTTCAAATTAGGAATAAAAGAATCCGAGATTCTATTTGATCTCTCGTATAGAGTCTGAGTTTTCACCATAGAGGAGAATAACTATAGGTTTTCACTCCGAACTCATTCGCGTTAGCGTAAAGCAGTCAATGAGTCAACCAATCACATTCATTATGGCGTGATGAATAGAACTATTAAAATTAATGATTACATCCCGGTCATATCTTATCAATACTTATTAATATCTATAAATAAACTGGAGAATAATTATTTCCTTCCACACACCTGTCTGTTCACATAATTGGTTAATATACCTACTTACGCAGTACGAACTTTTGATACCATAGATATTTAAAATCTACATAAGTAAAAATGGTTTCGGTTATTTCAGGATATTATAGCTAAAACAAATAAAATTAGAAATATGTGGATACTGTTATTATCTTAATCTATTTTAGGGTACACTTTTACGACTAACGTGTAGTACGAACTATTAGTTACTGGTTTTAAGTTTGTCACCAGTGACGTGAATAATTCGTCTAAGTTTGTCACTGACTCTATTAGGTATATTGTTTTAAAAATAGTCGATGCGAGTACCATTATCAATAAAGTATGTACCTTTTCTTACGTTATATTTTTTTATGAAAATAAAAAAGGTTTCCCTGAGTACACGCTGTCCACTGCAAGATGGCCTGATGGCTGTTGACTCCATTCTTCGACTAATGAGCTCCAAAACAAAAAAAACGAGATTCCGCTCCTTACAGTCTTTTTACCTACCTCTCTATACAAATATGTATATTAATATTCTGGTGCAGAATAATTTATCTTCATTTATACTACCTATTATAGATACAAATAGGTAAAGAATGGAATTTCGTTTTTCGTCTGTGGACTCGTTACCAGTCGCTGGAATGTGCCTGAAAAGTGATAGTAGGTTTTATTTGTACAAATATTTGTATCTTCGATTAGGCACAAGTCTTATTATAATTGGATGAGACGTAGATTGTAATAATTTAATTACTTTTAAGTATAAGGGTGGTAAGAAAAGCTACTGTGTCGACGACATAAAATAATACAACCATTGAATCGTAAATCAATTGCATTGGAACGAAATGCTCGTAATATATGAGTAATATATTGCATCCATATCTAGACCTCACTTCAAAGAGATTGCGCGATAAAACAGCAAAATACTGATTCACGTTTTGTTGAATACAGCTTTCAAACTCGCTATCAATAAATAGGGAACAAAGGTTGATGGCAAATCAGATTCCTTTCTGCTCTATGTGGTGGTCTAATCTTCCTACCACTATGATTGTACCTATATAACCGCGAAGTATGCTCTTCGTGTGGGCTTATGCCCAGCTGTGGGAAACACATTATGCTAATAAAAAAAATTGTGCATTTGAATTTGAGCATGTATGAAGAATTTAATGAATGTGGATGAGGCGAAAGAGATATGTTTGGAACGTACTAAATGGAGATCTGTAGTCTCTGCGTACCCCTATGGCACGAGGCGTGAGGTTCTGTATAGTTATGTATGTATGATCACATTTTCTGACAAGAACTGCAAACCTGAAGACGATTAATAAAAACTACTCATATTAAAAAAAAGCATTTGACAAAAAACTGCTAGAAAAGTAATAGACAATCTTGAGGCAGCCCGCCATTTATCTCCATAGACTCAAAGTAGACAGAGGCGTTAAGTTTCTGAGGGTAGAGTCATCTATTACCACACGTGACTTTAATATTTAAGGAAGACCGCGTTTCATGTTATTTTTAACTATTTCGTGAAATAGATCCGGTAAAAGGGATCTAAAAAACCTCATGTAGGTTTTTACTAAGGTAGGTTCTTACTCATTATTAAATTGTCTTTAATAAAGGTTTTATAAATACGACGTCTAATTTATGAAATAGGCTAACAAAGCAAATTAATTCTAATAAAGCTGCCCACTTTTCGGAATTGGCTAAACCCTGGTATTTAATTATCTGGCTGCAATTAATAGGATACCATTATCTTCGTCTTCAAGATACCAGCCTGTTAATCATGGCCGTATAAAAACTCGCAGATTAAGGCACAGACTTCTGAAATAGATACCGGTAATTATTCACGTTAAAACTGATATCATGGTTCCTTTATTGTCAGATCAAATGCTCTTTACAGATACCTGCATAGGTACATACGAGTTCATACCTGTGCAGGTATCTGTAAAGTTCCTGAAATGGAGTTAGCCAGTACTGCAGAGTCATAAACGAGATTTTAATGTCACGTTTAGCATAGTGGGGACAAATGCAAATGATCAGTGACAAGTTGCTAGCTTATCGCCTGAGAGATTGCCCGAGTTTCTTAGTCGACTCTTAGGATATGCACGGAGGGAGTTGCAGCTAATGTGTTATAGTGAAGCCCGGCATCAGTATAGGATTTCTTCACATGTAGATAGTGTAGTGTAGTAACCAGTTAGCATCAAGAACTTATAGGTTTTAATAAATCAAAACCTATAAGTTCTGATACAGATAACTTTAAAAATGGCTTAACTTACGAACAACAAATAATAATTGAACATACACATTTACGTAAAGTAAATAGTGTGCGGGTGAATGTTTGAAATGTACCTAAGTATTACTAATTTCGGTATGTCCCGCATGCCAGAGATAACCGTTGACAGGATAATGTAACAAGCTTATATGTTGTCATCATGCTTTCAACATAACGAAAATGTCACGACTAAAAAGCATTCTAATTGAATCATGTATCCGGTTTCTTTCTTACCATATAGTCAATTTTCATAAAGTGTTATCAAGGCCTGTCTTATGAGTTAGTGTTTTTATTAAAATCACATTTCATTGTTCTGTTATTTTTTTTAATATTATACTTTTATTTTAAACTAGTGGACGCTCGCGATTCTGTCCGTGTGGACTACAGGAAAAACAAAATGTCGAAATTATCCGGGATAAAAACAGTTTCCCGGAATAAAAAGCCTATATGTTAAGTGGCACCTGTCACAATATATTCCTGAAAACTGCATCTAAATCAGTTCAGCTGTTTCTGAGATTAGCGTGGACAAACTCACAGACAAACAGACAAACCGTCAAACAGACAAAAATTCCAAAAATCTTTCTTTTGGGTACTATTGCGTTAATAAAGGTCTCCTATAATATTTTTTCTGATATATCTTCCATGTACAGACAGCGATTCGTTACATTTTTATTATATGTATAGATAATATAATAATTATTTTAAAACGAAAAACGACTTCCTCCCCTATGAGCCAAAATTGAGCTTACTAATAGTAAAATTTTGCTAAAGGGCGAATATATATTGCTTTAAGCCGCGTACGAAGTTTAGAAGGCATAATATTGTCAGATTTAGATGCCAGCAAATTATTAAATCGGCCACATAACGAAAGGGCACTGAGAGAAATGACTAGGCTTCGAAATTTTATGTCTGACAATATAAGCAACATATAATTATACTCCTTCTTCCTGCCCTGTTCCCAATCATTTGAGGTCGGTGCAATATACCTATATAGGTACTTTTCTAACATTCATCCCTATTATCCGTCATCTCGTTACTCTCATGTCTACCTCTTCCTCTATAACCATCTTACTTCGGACACGGCTTAACGCAACATATAATTATACGACTTAACATAATTATCTTCATATTCATAAGCCTATTGCAGTCCATTACTGGACGTAGGCCTCTCCCTGCCATAGGGGGATTTTGTTACTAAAAAGTTCCACTATCAGTTTTTCGGCGGCTCCATCATCAGACCCACGTTTCCTTTATATTATGTGTAGCTTACCAAAATTCTCTATAACAATCTAAAAACCGACTACTCGTGCCTATAATATTTGAGGATATCCCTAGATTCCTCAGAGATTCCATCATCAGATGTTATGTTTTATATGTAGGTCATCAAAATGCTCAGTAAAAGTGTAAATATAGACTACATGTGCCTACAATATCGAGGATTGCCCTCGATTTCTCCAAGATTCCATCATCAGATTAAATCTGTTCATAAATGACGGAGTAAAAAAATAAAAACTCCACGACATAATTCCGGAGCATATCGGTATTCTTTTACTGTATATGCAATTAGACTGTGGAACTCACTTCCGCACTCCATAAGAGACTCTCCGTCCATAGGCATTTTTAAAAATAAGTTAAGAAACTATTACCTGTCTCTTCCTTAATTTTTTCACTGTGCTATTATCTGATATAGTTTATAATAATTAATAGGTCACAATATAATGTTTGTATGTATTGTATGGATAAATTAGTATGTAGTAGTATTATAAATATATATTTTATTATATATATGTATGTCCCTATTATGTATGTATCTAAGTAGATAATTAAGTATTGTTATTATTTAGTAAATATATTTATTTTGTGTTAAGTTTATTTATATTTTAATAAGTACGTGTGCACATACGAGTATGACATTCCTTTTATATATTATAAAATTTTCTTTGTACCTAATGGTTTGCTGGAAGAAATCTCTTTAGAGATAAGCTCGCCTTTGTACTATTTCTTTTACAACTTACTGTCTATGATAAAAATGTATGTGTACAATAAAGAATACTAAGAGTTCTGAGTTAACATACATAAAAAATAAAAAAAATAAAAAACATACAGACGAATTGATAACCTCTCTTTTTGAAGTCCTCGTCTTTGTCCACGTGAACGAATATACCCTACACGTTATTCTGTTACTCGTATACCTATGCTATATGTATAATTGCAAAGTTTTTGTGAGAAAGGAAATCAAGCATCAAATCTCACAACTAGCTCATTGTTTCCTAATATTATACTAGTGCTGCCCGCACATAGATACATAATTAGTGTAGTAGTATTTATTAGTTATGAAGAATATTGTAAAAACTTTAATAAATAAAAAATCCCCTAAAGAATGCCACTAGAAAAAATCTAACATATCTTTAAAATGCTACGATAGTCTAAATAACTTTTTTTTAAACTAAAACGTCCAATTCAATATGCGTTTACTTGAGCTAGGTATACAACATACATTATTGAGTTATTACGCCTAAAACTCCACTCAACATGGTAAGTTCAACGTACGTAGAAAACAACCGAAACGTATCGATATAAACTCAATTAGCCAACTATTTGTTACCTACGCCATAGCTATAATGGTACAATCAATTATATTAATAAAGCTCTTCCATTATTGAGTGACTAACAGACGATGCAGAGTCGAAACTATTGGGAATGTAGAAACAATCATTGTAAAGAAAGAATGTAATAGGTCCTGTGCTGATGCGAAGCTTCACTAAAATACCTCATTTGTATCTCCTACGTGTATCTTATAACATTCGACTAAGGAACTCCAGGATCTTTTACGTCTGGCTCCGCTATGCAAACGTGGCTATCCTGTAGTCCTGGCTACCGCGTACCAAAGACAATTATTGCCCGTACGTACATACAGGATGATTTTTGGTCGTCAACGTTCCCGAAAACTACGGAATCTCCTCATCATCACGATCATTTTTCTCCATGGAAGCATACCTGGGAAGTGTGTGGTTTCCAAAATATTAGGGTCCAAAGTTGAATAAATAGACTGCGTTTTTCTGCATAAATGCACATAGACGCACGTAGCAAGATTTTTTCACGAGAAATAATTAATATCTGTCTATAAATAAACTAGCATAAACACTAGACACTATAAATTTCGCCAGATCAAGTAATTAAAAAAAATTTTTCAAAAAAAAATTTTTTTTCCCAGCATTTTTTTTGGCATAAACTTACTTTATTTTATGTATAGAGTACGCACCCTTCGTTAAAGGTGGCCACAAAAAAACATCCTGTATATGTTATATGGAATACATCCAAAAACTAAAAAAGATAGATAACTCATACAAAAGTTTAACTGAGTCCGGAATCAAACACACCAACACATTTCTGCAACCTTATTACACACTTTTACCGTCTGTACGTCGGAACTGAAACGGAAAAGATTCTTGCACTACTAAAAATATTCAAAGGCGAACTTAATGGTACATAGCATTCTCTTTCAGTCAAGCACTATTCCTGGAGATAAGTAACGGTTAGAACATCAAACGCCTGTAGCAGGCCATACACGAGACGACATGCATTATTCAACGCTACGTAACGCCTCTCCCGACCGCGGGCCTGCCGCAAATTAGATACCGTTGCGTAAATTGGATGATATTAACTGATAGGCTTATACCGTTTTATTCTTATTCTTTATTGTACACAAAACATACCTAACAATAAATACACAAAAATTTACAAATGGAATGCATACAAAGGCGTGCTTATCTCTGCAAGAGATTTCTTCCAGCATACCATTAAGCAACTTTTATATACATATTTTGTTTTAGCTACGAGTATAAAGAAATAATCACACACCGAACTTTAACGAGAGATAAATATGCTTAAAACAGACAATCAATCCCACGCTAAAATATTTATGCACAAATACCTACAATAGGTATGTTAAAACCGGACTATGATCGAACGTAGGTAAACTAATTAAGTGAATGCTTCCAGTATTTCCCGAGGGTTCCGTTTATTTGGTTTTTGCGGTAAATATTGGTATTCGAGTAGACTTGTATTACTTACCTATTAGCTTATTAAAATGTGCCATGATTATGTCGACCCTTTCAGCGTGGGTAGGAACCTTTATTCGTGCAGCGAAAAAGGCAAGAAAAGGTAAAAAAAAAACAAAGTCGCAATGGGCTTAAAATCATAAAGTTTGCTTGGAAAGATATTTTGCAAATTGTTAGTTGGTTTTTTTAAGCAACATCCAATCCCAATAATAAGCCTTGTCTATTGTGGAATAAGCCTTAAACTTTGATTTTTTGTCGCTTTATAGTAATATACACTAACGACTATGACCGTAATTTCGCTCGCGTAACTGTTTATAGATATTCCTAGTCTCACCGAAATCCGATCGAATCAGACATCCAAAGAACGATCTTGTGAGGTTTGCTTACCTAATCAATTTAATATTGACGAACAACTAAAATTAGTAGATCCGTTAATAGGTATCTTCACCCCGAACACTGCTCACGACCTGAATAGATATGATCAATACGTGCTCGTGTTGGTTTAGCGAATGAAGGATAAACACACCTAAAGCTGTTTAGGTGTCGATATCGACAACGTGTTACTTAATTAATAATTATGGATACAAATATTTTTGGTTGACGGTTTGTTGGTATCTTAAAGTTCGAAACTATATTTGATTCTCGATAGGGATGATCATGCATTTTGAGATATTTTCAGATAGGTACCGTAGCAGATTCAATACCAATCATGAGTTGAGCTTTATTTACCAAGCTTACTTCATTTATTAAGACTCTACATAATTATACAGGGTGATTTTTGGTCGTCAACGTTCCCGAAAACTACGGAATCTCCTCACCATCACGATCATTTTTCTCCATGGAAACCTGGGAAGTGTCTGGTTTCCAAAATATTAGGGTCCAAAGTTCAGTAAATAGACTACGTTATTCTGCATAATGCACATTGACGCGTGTACCAAGATTTTTTCACGAGAAATAATTAATATCTGTCTATGAAAAAACTAGCATAAACACTTGACACTATAAATTTCGCCCGATCAAGTATTTAAAAAAAAAATCCTCAGCATTTTTTTGGCATAAATTAACTTTATTTGATGTATAGAGTACGTACCCTTCGTTAACGGTGGCTACAGAAAAACTATTATATTACTATCCAATTGGAGACCTACTGTTGCCAGTACCTTTAGTACGCCTATTTACTATGAATTTCGTAAGCTGTGTACCGAAATGATTAACGTTTACCAGAAACCCATGAGCTTGTTCGACCTACATGGCCAAAGGGTCGGGGCGGGTTTGGAATGCCTGAATATTGGCGCTGGTCGCCATATGACGCGGGGAAAGACAAAAACGGGGTAGGTTTTTGTTGTACCTCATAAATCACTCACGCACCTGTTCGCTAATTAAAAATGTATGTCGTAACAAGTAAGGCAAGGTATAAATGAGGTGTTTACAAGTATATTTTGTGTAAGTAAAGGTAATAAGTAGGTATACAAGTACAGAGCTGGGAAAATGTACGTTGGAAATATGAACGTAATCTCCGGCTCCTGTGCTTAGTGAGATAGGTAATGTAAATATGTGAGTGGGTAGGTAGGTACTTAACTTGGTGTTTATACTTACTTATTCGCTTAATTTCCGTTGTATAATTAGACTTTTAATTCCAAATTGTTTTTAGAACATATTTCTGTTAAAATACTACATACTCGTAAATTTAACCTTTGACGCTAATTGGAATAGAAAATCGAGCTTATCAAAGTCATAAATTTGACTCACATTCTTTCTCTTTTAGTTTATTTCAAAGAGAATAAAAAGTCATAATTGAATATAAGGTATAGCAGTAAAACATAAGTTTGCAGTAGCCAAGCTTTTTAATCCAGCACTATAAAGGTAGATTAAAGAACCCGTTCGCTGAACAGGTTTTTTAATCTCCGCCTTTCAACGGCATTCTTTTGTCTCTACGCAGCCATTATCGATTGAGAAGAGGAAAAACATCCAAATTACACCTCGTATTAACATAAAGTCGAAGTAGCGACTGAAAGGGATCTCCCGTCCGTGATATTTTCGAGATTGAACTACCCGAGCCGTGAATAGAATAATGTCAGTGCGATTACCTAAGAGTGCTTCTATATTAGCGATTTTTCTGTGCGATTTCGTCGCGGAAAATACCCAGGCTTTTGGTAGCAACAGTTATTATGATTGATGAAAGGAAATTAAAACTCTGCATAAAGCTCGTATGGTATGATGTAGTCTAGAATAATACTTTTGTGCTAATTGTGGCACAAAATGGAAATTTCCGAAATGTGGTAAGAAAAAAGCTCATTGCAGTTCATTGCTGGAAATAGGCCTTCCACTGGACCCGCTGGATTCCCATTGAATTATATCTAATACTTTTGCAGTAAAAACCTACTTAAAATATATCTAAGAGCGCAAAATACGCATATAGAACACTTATAAACAGAGCATGAGACCGCACTTGAGCAGTTTTTCGCACTTTTTCTAATTGGAGTTGTGAACCAGAGCGACCTGAGGCTGTCGAGTGAAAATGGGGAACCAAATTTGGACATGCTTCGGGCATTTTAATTTCGAAGTAGCCATTCAATGTTCCCGCAATTATTGTGCTGTTTTAAAACAGTTTTATGTGCCCACCTAGCCGTATACTCAAATTAATTGTTTTGTATTTTTATGCTTTCATTACCTGAGAGCAATTTGAAAAATTAGCTTTTTTGTGTAGGCGTGACAATAAAATAGGTTATTGTATGGAGCAGCTGGGACTCGATTACGAGTATTTTTGGAAACAGTGAAGTTAAGACTGAATAAATGCCTGTAAGTGAACTGTGGCTTAATCTGTGTGCACTGTATTCCACGTATTTTTAAAGATTTTTATACGTGAATATAATAGATTGGTAATATGTGTCGTTATTTATGTGTCTAAAATATACATAGTGATAGGAAATCGTTAAATATAAATCATCTAAAAATAATATGCCACAATACCAGTTAAAATAATACATTAATCGGCATCAAACATAAAAAATTACAATGAGCAACAAAAAAATGGATGCGGCAAATTGAAATCGCACATGCAAAACTCGCTAGTTTACTAGCTTTTCGTGCGCTGGGAGCGGCGCTAGTGTGCGCTGCCACGCGCCAAGCTGGGCGAGCACGCGGCGATGCTGGCTGTCGCCATCTGCTGCATCCTGGTGCTGCTGCTGGTGTTTATCATCCTCATCATCGTGGTCGGACAGAACGTCGAGGCCAAAGGTGGCTCGTAGCGACGAGGTGAGGAAATATGTACTGGTTAATTTTCTTTTTTATGTCGTACCTATCAAATATTATGTAGGTTAAATTAAAACTTTTTTACGATTTGGAGATTACCAATAAACTGTACATAGAACTAACAACGTTTCTATACAGGGTGTAACAAAAAGGGTATGTTAAGCGAAAAGCTATGTAAATAGCCCACTATAGAGAACCTACCCACAAAATTTGAGACCCGAAATCACATGTTTATTTTTCCCGATAGTATGGAAAATTTTTAAATATCTCAGAAATTTTCATACAAACTTGAAAAATAAAAATGTGATTTCGAGTCTCAAATTTTGTAGATAGGTTCTCGATAATGGGCTATTTACATAGCTTTATTTATTTTATTTTATTTTTATTTTATTTTACGATTTTCGGAAGACCAACAGCGATACAAAAGAGTAAAGTATAATTTTCGCTTAACATACCCTTTTTGTTACACCCTGTATAGAGTATTGTGTAAGTTTAATATATGGCATCAACATCAGCCAGATTTGTCACTATAACTTTTACTAACTTTTTTAAAGGTTATTTTATACATCCTGTACACATCGAAGGTACTTGCAGATTTATGCTGCGTCATAAGCCAATGTTCTCAGGGGACAAGGGTAGCTATTATAGCTGTGATTACATCCATTCCAACTTATGTTTTGTGATGATAAAGCATTGGAGTGTTCGTGACTTGCGTCGGAGTTGGGGGAAAGTTGACCTACATGTTGTGTTGGGTATTATAGTAATTACTTAAAACCTATGCATAACCTTTTTAAAAAATAAATAATTCATGCAAAATGGGCTTGGATTTGAAGAATTTGTTTAGTATCGTTTCTAAAGCTGTAACAAACCGTATGTATTCGTTACTGAGTAACGGGTACTGCATCAAGTACCGAGTAACGAAACGTTACCCAGGAATTCGTCTCGTAACTCGCATGTTTCGTATCATACATATTTTTCGTATAATACACTGTTTCGGATCGCAAGTGGTGTATTGATAAGTTTATTTTTGATCGTATGTTCTACCAATGCGCGTGATGCGGTGCATTTCATAGATCGCATAGCCAAAAGGACGTTCATTTAAATCGCTTATTACAAAGAACGGTGATTAGGTTTGTTTAAAGTAATTATATATTTTTTTAATCGTCAAAGTTTTTTACTGTTTTGTACTATTCTTTGTAATATGATTTAAGTTTGTGGTAAAAATTTTCTAAATAGTAAATCCATTGCAAATTTGGTATATTACGTCGACAGTTCACGTCGATTCGACTTGTTACCATACTACATACTATAGTTACTATACCATATGCGGTATCAGAAGTAACGTTCGGTAACGATACGATAGTAACGAGTACTCATGGTTAAAGTAACGAATACATACGGGTACGCTTTTATTCGTTACTTTTACACCTCTAATCGTTTCGTGTTTTGTGTCATAAAGCGTTAATTTTTATCTCTAACGTAAAGGTTTGATTAAACTATTTCATTTTATTTACTTCCATTATAATCCGTGAGCCTTCGTTATTGAGACAGATGGCCTACGGTCTGCCAAACCGTTACATTAAGAATTCAGAGAACGATCGATGTGAAAAATAGATTTGTACTCGGTAAACAAACTTTTCTCCTAAATTGTTTTTGTGAGAATTGTCAGCAGATAGTCTATAGTAGATCTTTTAGATTTACCAAAAGATAAAAACCCGACTGCGTAAAAATTTTGACCCAGTGTCACTTTTACGACTAAGATGGATCTCATGTTACCTCTGAAGCTCAAATACGACAGGTCATTTAGACTCTAGAGAGTGCCAAATAAATATATGTACATACACTCGAAAAACATAACCCTCCTTTTGGCACAGTCAGGTAATCTACCACTTAACCCATCTACCAATTTGGATTCCTATTGTTTGCTTCCAACAAGAAATCAATCATTTCTCAATAAACGTGCTATAGAATTAAGTCGACACGTCATTCCCTATTCTATATGCCGCGCCTTTTCCGGATTGAATGGTGAAAATGGGGCCACGCACGTGCCCTTATAAATATCTTATTATAATGATCATAACGGTCTGCCATCTCCATTGAGATAATTATTTTGATATTTATAGAAAAGGTCCAGGTTTTTCGTAGTAGACCTTCATTAAATACCAATAGATCCTTATTTAATAGGTTAGATATATTTATACCAACTATCAGGGACACTGAATGTCGCGGAAAGGGAGAATATAAATGAATTTATTTTTTAAATTAGATTAATTATCTGTATTTTCACTTGTCACTACTAACCGAACTTGTACATCTCAACTATATCCTCAAAATTGGTCAGAAGTGGCACCATGTGGTTCTATCGGCCTTTGGTGCTCTGCCTACCCCGTAAGGGATAAAGACGTGATTATATGTATGTATGTATCTGTATTTATGCCTTATCGTGTGATTTACAACTCTATGTCCGTATATAGAAACGAATACTTTTCTTGGTACTTATAAAAAACTGTTTTATATGATTGTATCTTGGTATATATATAGTATTATTTCGTATTATTGATATGTAATGTGTGTGTACCTGCGACGCTTATCAGTGTGTTTTTCGTGCGCCCTTTCTTGACCTCTAACGTGGAAAACTGTCTGAGCAAGTAGGAGTAGTAGAAGTATAGGTACTTGTTATGATTTCCGTGTGTCGGTGGAAAGAAAACACATACCCAAAGGAGAAGGTAAATACAAATGGAATTAATTTCGCCGTACCCATGATACCAAACGGCCAGCCGCAATATAACAGGGCGTGTTATAATCCATCTGCCATATATCTCACAATTTGTCAGGTGTGCCTAAGAATAGCCCAAAAACGGTTTGAGATCCAATTATTTTTCACCATTCAGCAGTTTTCAGGTGTTTATTAACTTTAACGAGCGTTTCCGTAAACCGGATATGTTAATAATTTCCACGCGTACTGCTTCCGGTAGCTTGACAGCGATTTCTATTCATAAATACATATTTATACAGTCGCTCAGTACCTACAACACAAGACCTTATGGATCTTAGTGGGTCTAGGACCTAGGTTGACGTGTTGTGAAGAGTGTGAATATTTAGAATCTGTTCTGTACTGATGCGGACCTTTACAAGAATACATCAGCTAGTTGCCTTTGCAAATTCATATTAACCTATTTGTTATTCTGATGTACAAATGAGATACCTACATAACGGCCAAGTTTCATCTGTTTGCTAGTTTTCATCGGGCAAGAATAACATACATCCGAAGATTTATTTCAAAAACTTTCGTATAAAGTTACTACGAGTAGTAGTTAGGAATAACTCGACACTGTTACAAAACTTTCTCCTTTTAGTATGTAATTACCCGACTGCCGCAAAGTAGTGGTAATGTATGTATGTTCCTTTGAAGTACTATACAGACCAAACTCATGGGCCGATTTTTATGATTCATACGTCAATCGATTCCTCTAAGTCCGGCGAGTGTCACTAAAGACATGACGTTAGTGAAAATCCAATATATGGCGACTACTGGACATCATATTGTGAAAATGAAAAAAAAATCAGTCAACAAACTATATCAAGTGGGATATCGTTGAATAGGTATTTAACAATCATTATCTCTCAACATTTTTCGATCTGACTAACCGTTTAGGATCTATATCGATTTAAAGTTGCGTAACAACCATTCTCGCATATAAGTTTTTAGACAGCAGCAAGACGAAAACTTCTTGCTGCCGAGCATGTTTCTTGTAAGCTACCTATTAGTAGCATATTAACTAAAAAGTATGAAATAAAAAAACATAATTTAAAATATCCAAAAACCCTACTGCGTAAAAAAGAACCAAACTATGTAGGTAATAAAAAAAACTGAAAAGATGACAACAAGCACTTAAATGTCCGGTGGTCTAGAATTCTATAATATTATTGTGGAATGAATACTATTCAAGACAATAAAATATTTTGTAATGATGTAACACAACAGCTGAATAGTCGAGATTCATTATCCGACAGCCAAGCTAATATTTCAATGGATCCTGGCTGTTCAGTTGTTATGTTAGATCATTAGAAAATATTTTATTTTAGAAATGACATCTAAGTGCTTGTTTTTATCTTTTCAGTTTTTTTATTATCACATAGTTTGGTTCTTTTTTACGCAGTCGGGTTTTTGTATTTTTTAAATTATGTTTTTTTTTTGTCTAGAAAAACATAATTATGCAGGATGTCCTATAAAGGGCACATCACAGTGACATCAGAGATAGTGACGTGCCCTTTTTATTTTAATTATCTACCTAATTTGAACAATGCCAGTGTCAAAAAGTTCTAAACCCTGTCCAACTTCCAACAGGCAAGGCCGCTTAGTTAGACCTAGCCTCCAATTACTGTTGTTTTTAGAGCTTTTCTAATTAGGAGTATTTCTTGTGGGATATACTTTTTGGTACATTTTCCTGGTAGTCTACATACATACATACATACGAAGTTGCGGAGAAAAACTAAATCTATACATAACTTAAGTTTGTCTGTACATTGGAGATTTATAGTAGTAAACGACACTTTTCAGAGTTTTCGTCCATCTATCTCTCTGTAGGTATATTTCTGGCATAGTGGTTGGAGTCGCGGGCGTCCATTTAGTATGTAATAAGTTAATAAACCCAACCTCTACAGTTCAGTGAACCTTTGATTTAAATACCTTCGTCAGGAGCCCGGAGCTCGGAGCCCGGAGCCCGGAAATGAACCTGCATGGCTGTGATTGCTTACCTCTTCTGGATTTTCCCTCCAGTTTCGCAGATGGCATTTTATTGTATCAACCCGTGGTCGTGTAAAATATAATGAATTTTCTCTTTCATAAGTGAGGTTTGCTATAAGGTATTATATAACGTGACACTGTGACAAAGGAGAAGAGAGAAATCTTACTCTCTGAGACCACTAAATAGATAAATAAACTTATATAAGCTATGTGACACTTTTCATAAGATTTACTACGTCTAAAATTTGCCTAATTACGCCACGTTTAGTGTATACTCGTATCCATGTTATTACATAAGAGTTTAATTAATCACTGTGTAAGCTAAACTTTGCCTAAATTTTACAGCAATTTCCATACATTTTGCTGTCAATTGTCACTTTGAATAGTGTCTAACTTTTGCGTAACTTTTTACTACACACCGTGTGCGCTTAGGCTGAAGCTGTTTACTCTAGTTAGAGCAATTCAAGTATTTGTCGGCAGAGCGGCGTAATGAAAAGACTTCACTTGACATAAATCCTAGGATTATACTTGGTGCAAGTAGGCCTTATTCTATCTAGGTAGATTGTTCCGGATTAGTTTAAATTTGGAATCTGCTCTTAGAATATTTATCGGAAAGTTACAAATTGCTGATCAAACTGAAATGTTTGAGTACCTAAGTTAACAATAAATAATTTACATGTCTATGTTTAGTATGATTCCTAAAATATCCTAAAATTATCACTTTCCCAAATGGTTTGCCGGAAGAAATCTCTTTCAGAGATAAGTACGCCTTTGTACATTTTCTTTCATAATTTCTGTCTGTATATAATTATATGTGTACAATAAAGAATAAGTATAAAATAGACAGATAACTGGGTATAGTGTAGGGTACCTGTATGTGAAATAGTTATCAATATGCAATTATCCATTCAGATGGAAGCGCTCGCTTGACCTGCTTACTTAACAACAATAACATATAACGACATATAATATGCATAGGATTTTGATCAGGTGCCTACTATTGTACTAGATATTTATAGTAATGTAGCTAACAACATCAGAATAACACTAGGACGTAAGTTTAATCCAAACTAGTTCGCTGGCGGCTAGCTGATACTGAAATTCTCTAGAATTTTCCATAAGTCGTCATAAGTATCACACTAAGGTATCACAATAACTCAGGACTAAGAATCGACAAGCCAGTTACAGAACCTTGCGATCGGCCATGTCTTTGACGGCGAATCGAGAAGCACTCTATGTCGAGTGGCAAACAAAATGGGGGATGGTCGCGGACGACAGACAATGCGCGCCTCGTCTCGTCGATCTCAAGATGCTGCGCCCGCGATATTTTTTCTGTGACCCACTTTTAGCTCCTGCTATATTTTTTTAGAGCAACCTTTTGAGGAGTGTGACTTACGGCGACTATTTTTCACGGCACTAGTTTCAGGGCACATACGGAGCCGTAATAAAGACGAAGTGGGTGTTATTTTTCAGGCTGGGTTTGTAGGGTTTTTGCAAGGTTAAATGGATTTTTAAGGTTAGGGTTTTAAGTTAACCTTTTTAATAACCTCATAATAACTTGTGCTTGTGTACCTACCATATCTTATGCAAATAAATTATCATTTCATTGATAACTCTATAAAACCTAGTCGATTTTTGTTACTAATCCATATCTAATTACAAAATCAAACTTGACGTATGGTTATGGACACACCTCCCGGAAAATTGGTTTGAATAAGATATTACAGGAGACGCACCTTTACCACTAATATGTTCATACCTAAGTTAATGGTATTGTTGCTTACGAACAGCAAAAAAAATTTGATTTGAATGATCGAGGGGCTAATTCTCTCGGGCCAAAGTCTCGAGTTGGAACGAAGCGGAACCGTTGTAGACGCTCAGAACAAAGCAATAATTACTTTACGGTGACGTAGTTAGTTAGATATTTGATTTTATTCTAGGGGAAACGGTATAGTTATTGGCCAGATAAGCGACTTCAAAATTTAAAATCTTTAGTAAAATTAAAATTCCCAGTTAAAAATAAATAAAAGTTATGCCATATGGTTGTGTATTCATGTATTTATAAAGTATGTCATTATACATACTCTGTTATTAAACATTTTAGGAATAAAATCAACATTAAAACATAAAACTTAAAATTATAGTTATTGGCCATAACATTGCAGTTATTGGCCATGAGATCTTATAGTAATTAGCCACATCGTAAATTAAATATAAATTAAAACTTTAGACATGTTTTAATTACATAAACAATGGCTTTGGCAATTAAAACATGTCTTCTTCATTATCTTCATCTTCAAAAGATTCAGAGTCATTATCATTTAACAAAAAACATTTATGGCATACAAAATCAGTAAGCTCATCTTCATCTGGCAAATGCTCTTCGTGTTTATGAGGAATGCAATGACGATGATAGTAGGTTTTACAAGAATCACATAATAGGGACTTATTTTTAGCAGCTAGACGCTTGCACATATTACAATTAACTACTTCTATATTTGATATTATCTTTGGTTTACCGTTGTCTTTCTTAGTTTCAGTTTTAAAATTGTTTTCCTTTTTATAGTTTTCATTTTCGTTCTCAATATTAATATTTTCATCATTATTGCTAGCTTTTTTTGATTTCTTTCCTATACCTTTAGCTTTATTTGTCTTCACAGCATTTTTTTCCCGTGCAGCTGCCTTCTCCTCTCTTTTTCTTTTTCTCTCCAGTTTTTGATTCTCTTTTTCTTGTTTTTCCAATTCTTTTGTTTCAATGACTGATCTAAATTTCTCAGAAGTAATGACAAAGGGGGATTTTTCCGTCTTCCGAATAAACTTTCTCTTATTTTCTGGGGCATTATGCAGGTAATCATTTATTGACTTATTAAGATGAGTAGTTTCTGGAAAAGTGGTTATAGTTGCAGAAGTCGACGGCTGGCACAAATCTGAAGGATTTTTTGTAGGTGTCAATGTTATTGTTAGTGTGGTCACATTATTTTCATTAGTTAAATTTACATTTGTTGCTGCATTATTAGCATAGTGAATTTCAATATCGGTTGATTCCTTCTGCGGGCAATCACTTTGAAAGAAGGACCAAAGTTCAAATAATGTAGGAGACGTTTCATTCGTGCCAACACCTTGAGATTTTAGTTTTTTTAGCTTGTTTACCATTTCCGCTCCTACGATGTTTTCAAATTCTTTCAGGGACATAAGCTTGTTGTCATAACTGTGATCTTCTATATTTTTTTTAGTACTTAAACATTTGGAGTAATCTAAAGCATTCTCATCAAAGGGACACAAACCGCATGCTCGGAAACCGTTTATAATAGTTTCTGGTTTCAACTCATCAATAACAGTTTTTAGGATAGTAGCGATGTTTAATTTTGTTACCACCTCTCCAATGTTTTCTGATTGAAATTTTCGAACAGCGTTTCGGTATCTTCTTTTAATGGGCCCAAAAACTGAAACATCTGCTGGCTGAGTGATGCGGGTTGTGTTGGGGTACAGAGCAACTAGTTCAATTCCTAACTCTTTACAAGTCAAACTAAGCTGCAAAGTGATATGGCTCTTGTGGCCATCTATAAATAGAATGACTGGTCTTTTGATGTTACTATCAGTAAGGTATGGATCAAATATTTCAGTGATAAACTGGTTGAAAACATCTGCCGTCATCCACCCCGAATCACTGCGTCCGATACCCCATTTAGGTGGTACTGATTTTGCAATTTTTTCAGGCAGTCGTTTGTAAGGAAAGACAATTAAAGGAGGACAGGTTTTGCCGTCAGCGGAAAAGGTAAATAGTACCGTAACATTTTCTTTGGAGTTTCCTAGCTCCACAGAATAAACATTTTTGTCTCCTTTAGCGGCAAGTACGCGGCCTGTAGAAGGACAGAGCTGAAATCCTGTCTCGTCAGCATTAAACACACGCTTTGGACCCTGAATTGCGTTTGACAGATTTTCACATGTCAAATAGTTTCTTATTTCAAGAAACCATTTCTTTATATCCGCTTCAGACACGCAGGCACTGGCTTTAGTTACTCCCTCGCTGGTTCTTTTAACTAAGGTAGGGTGACGTTTTAAAAAAGCTTTTAGCCATCCCGGACCAGGCCGATTATTGACAAAAGGGGTATCGCGTGGATTATCAGTTAAAAATTTTTGAACTGTGTCGAGAACATCATCTGACCTTCTAGGAAAGCCTTTACGGGCCATTTTAATCAACCACTCTCCGATAGTATTTTCTTCTTCATATGTTAAATACGGTGTTGGTCCAAATTGGGATTTTGAAGAAGGATTTTTTAGTTTAAACTGTAAGGTACCTCTAGGTATATTATATTTTTTAGCTACTGCTCTCAAAGACATAGTTTTTGTGTTCACTTTTTCTAAAGCTTCATCAAGAGCCTCTTTCGTATATTGGGGTATCTTCGGCATCGTTTTTTCCTCATGAACCTGATATAAAAATGAAAATAATTTATAGATAATTAATTCAAAATAACAAAAAAAAAACATTATAGTTATTGGCCTACATTTTCTACAAGATAGTTTTTCGAATCACACAGTTATTGGCCTAGGCTATTAACTATTTATAATGATTAGAAAATTCTAGTAATGGAATATAACACTTATCGTTACTATATAAGATGAGTTATTCATTAACAATGCTGGATAATTATTTATTTATAAATATAGTAACTGGCCTAGGAGGCCAATAACTTTAAGCTATTCAAATATTAATGACAGCTATTGGCCACCACAAAATTTTGAGGTTATGACAAGAAAACGTTATTTTACACCTTAGACTTGTTTATAACACATAACAAGGCATAGTTTTATAGAATTTAAATACCGGCACTAGTACTTATTTTTTTTTAAAATATTGCATCAAAAAAAAGTAGCAGCCCTAACAGTTTATTAAATAATTATATTACTTACGTTTTACCTCCGCCAAAATTCCACACGACGAAAAGGTAGCTGTCAACCTAGCGGAATTTTGTTGCAACTGTTTGACGGTGGACGAAAGTGTTGCCATTAATGCAGTATTAAATGTCCTATTTTGGTAGGTTATTGCTTATTTTTGACCATCAAATTTGAAATGGCTGATAACTGTATAGGGGCTAATAACTATACCGTTTCCTCATAGTCGCGACTTAATGCTAAAATATACCTTAATACTCCAGCGATAAGTAAATATTGCTTTGCACCGTGTTTCGTTAACGGTTCGTTAGTGGTTGCGTTTTGCCCATTCCAGCTGTGTGACTTATGACGATACACATAGGAGTTTGAGATAAACAAAAGGCGCGCGGCCTCACAGGCCGGATGCTTCCCGGACGGATGAGGCTCGCCAAGTTTCGCGATACTTGAGAGAAAGATGTACATCCTAAATAAATATGAGGGCACTATCGAAGCTGTGTTGACTTTGTGTGATGTTATGATACTTTAAACAAGGTTTGGTTATATTTCCTATGAGTTTGGGTTTTTATGTATAATTTACATAATTTGTAATATCATAACTTTGGGTGATTACAGATTTCTACAATTATAGTTAAATTCGCTGTTATCATTTACTTTTTAGTTAATAAAATATCAAAAGATCACATCTATAACTGATCTTTCTTAGTAGTTCAGTATTATATACAGCGTGATTTTTGGTCGTCAACATTCCCGAAAACTGCGGAATCTCCTCATCATCACGATCATTTTTCTCCATGGGAGCATACCTGGGAAGCGTCTGGTTCCCAAGATATTAGGGTCCATATTTAAGTAAATAGACTGCGTTTTTCTGCATAAATGCACATAGTCGCGCATAGCAAGATTTTTTCATGGGAAATAATTAATATCTGTCTATGAAAAAACTAGCATAAACACTGGACACTATAAATTCCGCCCGATCAAGTAATAAAAAAAAATATAAAAAAATCCCAGCATTTTTTTTGGAATTAACTTACTTTATTTGATGTATAGAGTACGTACCCTTCGTTAAGGGTGGCAACGAAAAAACATCCTGTATATTTATAAATACAGGCTGATTTTTGGTCGTCAACGTTCCCGAAAACTACGGAATATCCTTATCATCATGATCATTTTTCTCCATGGAAGCATACCTGGGAAGTGTCTGGTTTCCAAAATATTAGGGTCCAAAGTTGAGTAAATAGACTGCGTTTTTCTGCATAAATGCACATAGACGCGCGTAGCAACATTTTTTCACGAGAAATAATTAATATCTGTCTATAAAAAAACTAACATAAACACTAGACACTATAAATTTCGCCCGATAAAGTAATAAAAAAATTATTCCTAGTATTTTTTTTGGCATAAACTTACTTTATTTGATGTATAGAGAACGTACCCTTCGTTAATGGTGGCCACAAAAAAACATCCTGTATATATAAAGTGACATTTTGGCTTCTAATGTTACGCCACCTGCAGCCAAAAGTAAATGGGATACAATGTCGAGAGAATTTTATATCGTAGAAGGCTGCCAAATCTCGACCTTTACGGGTTTAGTACGGGATGTGTTGTATATTACGTCGTAACATAGTGTCGTAAGATCCAATTTGTTTAATAAAAGTGTCTCGGTCGTGCAGCATATGAGGTTTGACCGCAAGATACGATCAAACAAGTTTTAAATTAAAGTAGACAAACTCTGCTCAAGAATACAAAAAGAGACCTCTAAAGTTGTTTGACATAGCGTATAAACCAATAACATAGATATAAAGTTATGCTAGTGGGAAAGGAGCATGTTTGTGCAAAAATAATGTTTACAGGGTTAGGGTTAGAACTGTACATGCATTGTTTTTGTTGTGGGGAGAAATATAATAAATCGTGCGGCAGTGGCATGCTCGATCTTGATAAACATGAGTGTCTCTTTTCTATTAGGTATCTGGTATATACATATCAGCCTCTTGTAGACCACTGCTAGATGTTAGCCTCCTCCAGGGCACGCCACCAGGCTACTGCCATAGGGCCCTTTTTGCTTATAGTTTCCACGCTAGGCAAGTGGGTTGGTTATCGCAGTGTGATTTATAATGCATGCTTAGGCACTTTCCTTTAGTGGTTTCAGAAACGTATCGCGTCGAGACAGTCCGTAACGTTATCCTTACCTACACTAGCAAAATCTATGAGTTTTGACAATGTGGCATTTACATTACTATCCGTCAAAAAGTTATTGCTTGCCTACAGCTCTATATACCCATATCTACGTCGCGTCACAACAGCGAGTTGATGAATCTAGGAGAATACTCAATCAGACAAACTTTGTGCGTCATAATTTCCGCCAGATGTGTCACTACCTTAATAATCTGATTTATGAACCTCTAGAGGCACGTTAGATGTAATGGTGCATGTACACTACGTACCTATCCTCGAGGCGTGCATCTTGCTTGGTCTGTCTGAAATGTAGTTATAATTAGGTAAATTGATAATAGTATTACCTAACATTTATTATTGAAACTATGTTACTATGGTCAAGCAAAAAACTATCCAAATCACAAATCAAAATCCATTGCGATTAAAATTTGAAAAAGACATAATGCTTTTTCACTATTACAATTTAATCCCACTTACCTTAAATCATAGACAACCGCAAAAAATACTATTATTAATCCATATAAAAGCATACTGAATGAGATGTTCGTAGTATAATCTAGTTTCGGGTTAAGCTCCCTACTCCGAACTCTCTTGTCTCAGCTCAAATGTATTAGAGATAGAGCAAGTGCCCACCAAGTGTACACTCACCCTATCATTTCACGGTGAAGTTGAAAACGTCACATGTTCCAAATCTACTCAAAACTTTTGCAAAAACAAACATTTGAACGCCGGCATTGGAGATGAACTTTGGGGATGAGCTCACAGTGTGGATAGTGAGGACCTGTAAACAAACCCCCATTTAAGTTAACTACAGTTTGTTAGATACATAAGTAGAGTTGACTATAGACTATATATAACATATAGAGATAAGTATTTTACAGCCCACGCAAGTGATTTGCTGTGAACGCACGTTTTTAATGTAAAAAATATTTTTACTGTTTTGAAACTAATATTCTACTTGTTGTCGTTACGTTATCATATTACGTGAAAGTTGCTAAACAGATATGAATGTGATAATCAGTGGTCGGAGTAGGTATATTGATTTTACATACATGGACATGCATTTTTTCCGGAATGTACCGGAGTTTCCAAAAACTAGCAGCATAGCGTTGAGAGTATTGATACATTTTTAACTAGTTTCATGTAATAATTTCGAAGTTTCGGTATTTTTATTTTATTTTTATCATAATAATCCGGAAACTCGGAGGCGTATCCATATTCACATATACGTTTGATGTCAATGACCTTAATTCAATATACCTACTCCGACCACTGGTGATAATACAGATGATCACAAAAATATTTAGGCAACTTCTCAAGGAAAATAACATATACATAACATATAACATAAATAACATATATAAAGCTAAGTTGTGTTCCCGAAATCTGGGATGGGAATGTGATAGTCAAGGAGGATCATGAGGGAGAGCATAGCGGAAAGGAAAGGCAATTAATTTGGTAGGTTTACTTGCTTTCTTTCCTCTGTAGTCTCCGTAGTCTGTAGTATGCAGTAGTAACTTAGTAGGCATATAAGCTGAATGCTTTAAACCCGGTCTTATGTAGCCGGATGGTAACATAGGTAGCTAGGCGGGTAACAAAACCAGTGTGCGGATGTTGACCGGACGCGGAGCGTTGCCGGAAGCTGTGACGCGTGATCTAGAACACGCGGTGCCATACATAGGCACAGGCAGCTCACTGAACGTTTGTGATAAAAAAAAGCTTTTAAAAAGAACCTCATTTTCATCATAATTTTTAAACGGAATTTCAAACAACAGTTTCATTATACATGCATAGCATATTCTTGAAGAACACTGAGGATGACTACTATTTAAGTACCTACTTATACAGGATGATTTTTGGTCGTCAACGTGCCTGAAAACTACGGAATCTAGTCATCATCACGATAATTTTTCTCCATGGAAGCATACCTGGGAAGTGTCTGGTTTCCAAAATATTAGGGTCCAAAGTTGAGTAAATAGACTACGTTTTTCTGTATAAATGCACAGATTTTTTCACGATAAATGATTAATATCTGTCTATGAGAATACTAGCATAAACACTGGACACTATAAATTTCACCCGTTCAAGTAATTAAATTTTTATTTACATCGTTTCCCAGCATTTTTTTGGCATAAACTTACTGTATTTGATGTATAGAGTAAAAAAAACCCTGTATATTTTATATTATTTTACCGTGCGGATGCGGGACTTCACTAGAATATATCAGCTCATCTTCTTCCGTGTATGTCGTAGGAGTCGACTAAGGAACTCGGGCATTCTGTCAGATGAAGCTAGCAACTATCATTTACATTTGTATCCGCTATGTTACACGTGGGGTCTCCCTTATGATCCTGCAGTTCTAGCTAAACCTTTTCGGGAACAGAACCGTTTTTTTGTACGTATGTATTAGTAATAAAATGAAGTAAACTTCTTACTTAGTAGTTTCTCTAAAGGATATGTCAACATTCATTGGTATCCGTTAGTTGAAATGAAAGCATATGAAAGTAGCTGTACCATGAAGAAGGTAAACAGGAGGTGGGACTATGAAGTGAGTCATGTGGCAATCGTGAGGCCATGACGTCATGACAGGGGCGGAGCTTCAGCGCCAGTGTAACGCAGTAGCTGTAACCACCCGCTCGTGCTCCGAAATGTAACCGTATTAAAATTACAAAGACACTAGCGCTTTTATCAGGGTACTTTTTTTTACTAAAACGTAGCATAACGCTCCGGGGCACACTATTTTTGTATGAAAATATACTTAGCCGCTGCTCCTCTTTTATTTCTTCTCAATGAGCTGTACCTACATACTTATCTGTTAATTGATACAAGCCTAACTGCCTGCAATAATATAGCATTATCCTTATAAAAACGAATTTACCTTTAATACGGGTAGGTTAAAGGTCATAATCCCTATACGTGATCACGTGATAAGAGACAACAATGAAATGGTAACCCTTTGTCTATGCCTCTTTGGATAGCACGCACCGACCTGAAATAGGCCTCTTAATTCCCTCATTCTCCCTGAATGAATTTATTGTGGTGGTCTGGCTTAGTTACCCCAGGCTATAGAGAGGTTGCAGGTTCACATCCGGCTGTTCGCTTAAAATACGAATTATAAAAGTTTTGCTTATGAGATTAATAGGCGACCTTCCTATTAAAATTTAGACATTTTGCTATGTACCGACGATCTAACCATACAACTTCTAAAATGGATAAAGCTCACTACATGCTTGCTATAAAGTTTTATCCTCAAAACCGCGTTGCAAATTCAGTCGAATCGATAAACTCTCGTGCGGATGTAAAACTCTTGATTCTCGAGATACTCGTCGACCATGCATCGATGGATTATTCGATACACTTGAAAATACTCGAAATCGGCTTATGCGAGCGGCAATGATGGATACTGTGTTTATATTGGCCTATTCCGAGTTCTCTACACTCCACGAATGTGTTGTTCCGGACTATCTACCTATTTATATGCAATAATCTCTGTGAAAGTTAGGTATACACTGTACCTGCATATAATTAATAAGCGGCTGGCACGGTATGCAGTGGTCGTGGGTTCGATTCCCACTCGGGTGAAGAATTTTTTCCATTTCTTTATTAATAATTTTATAAGCTAAGGTTTTTTGCACTGTTAAGAACGTTAGAAAGGCGAACTTTATGTTACATAGTATCTCAACCAGTTAACCGGGATTAGTGGTAACCCAGGATAAAATATAAAAATACGAGTATAGCTTTTGTGGAATCTACCATCGAACTTGATTCGAACTTCTTGAAAGTTTCTATTGAGGGATCGCCCACCACCGGGCCCTATACCCTCCGCTGACCCTCGGATCTGCCGACTCATGATCACGAACACAAGACACTACAGTCGCAACGAGAAGCTAGATCCAAGCACCTAGCATGCAACCATAAATACATAGCTGCTAATCCGAAAACCAATTAAAATTTTAATCGACATATGTTTCGCCAATACCCGTGGCATCATTTGCATCAGTGGCAGATTTGAACTTCCGAATAGTGACGCCTGATACAATTCAATATTCTTGAAAGTTTCCTAGGTTATACTGAACGATGACAATAATAAAAATTAAATAATGAACCAAGGCTCGAGAGTCGTTGACGAGATCAAGTGAACGCATTCGTACTCATTTGAAGCCAGATTCATATATCAAGCCAGCCTGGGGACCGATTGAGAGCCCTGTAGTAAGTAGATACCTATATCTAGAGTAGTAACATCATATTCTGCGTAATATATTAGAAAGTTTGTGCGACACCATTTCGAAATATTGCGGAACATTTCAAAATTTATTGAGAATATTAGGTAATTGTGTATCAATATAGTTAATAGACAAACCATAATTTACTTACTTCTTGAAATCTACATAGATCGTGAAAACAATATGGTAATTGGTATAAATTTTCAACGTAATAGTAGTTTATAATTATCTCAGTTTAATTTCTAAAATGGTTAAAATAAATTAATTTAACAAGGTAACACCGTGGAGCCTGCGCGCTCTTTGATAACTAAATCTGGATTACTGTCCACTTATATTAATATTTTAAAGGATTATCCCCAAACTGTCTACTAGGGAATAGAAAGTTAAATTTCTTAACTTTAATTTTCACATCTAGAATTTTCTTCAAAACTGGGAGCTTGGCCACTTATTTCTTGCTCTGAGTAATCTTATCCCAAAAACAATATTTTATTATGCAGGTTTTCTTTTACACTTCTCATTATGTGTTAGGGCCGATTTTTCCAATCGTCAGATAAAGTTAACGCTGTCTACATATTAATCAAGTTTTAGAGAAAGACAACATTAAATTTATCCTCTCGATAGGTTACATGACATTTGGAAAAATCAGCCCCGAAAAGAACAAGTTTGTAATTAAATCTAACCACAAGTTATGAGTGTTTTGTCCATTTGGGCTCAATGACTCAGGGTAGAATAGCATGCAGCGATACATTTGTAAAGGTGATGTGGTTACTTGATACTAATAAGCTGCGACTACTATTATGTGTGTCTATTGCCCACACATTATACGAATATATTGTGTCATATACCTAATACGTTTTGCAAACATTTCTCCCTTTGCAATAATTTCAACACTCTTTTAATTAATTATAACTTTAATGGCTCATAAAACTAGAATTACTACTACTAACTTCCAGACATATTTTGCAACTATTCATAAAAACTAATAGCAATATTTTTTACTTACAGGTACGTATGCTGGAAACGCTTCTATCTATGAGCAAGTATACAATAAGTGTAGCGCAGTGAGTGTTTATTTTCTTTTCGTTGATAATTAAAAATAATGGCTACGGGATTAGAAACGTAGAGCTAAATTTCTCTCATGCTGCGCCTGTTAAGCTGCAGACTGAGTAAAGTTTTGTACACATACACACGGCTGTGTTTCAATCTCCATGAAGGAGACCCTAGTCTAGAGGCACATTGAAAATAGCGAAGCCAGATGTAAAAGATCAGAGGCAGACAAGTTGTTAGCTGATCTAATTACGATGAAAAAGTATTCAAAATTGATTTTTAAATACAACGTATTTATTTTATTGCTGCGCACACCTTATTCTAATAATCTACCTATTTCAAATAATAGTATAAAATTTCTATCTTATTCTGTCTTTTCTACTTCTTCTACATTTTTCTCAGGTAACCCAACCATTATTTTGAACCCATGTACCTGAAGGGCCGGTGCAATTAGTGTAGCACGTCACTAATGAGCGCTCGGCGGTACATGGCGGCCATCTTAATTTGCACCTCGCAAAACAAAATGGCGAGAGCTCACCATTATACGTTTCACCTCAATCTTTTAAACCGTGACCGCGTTTGGCTAAAAACCGACAGAGTGTTCCATATTATTATCACGCAAGATGTATTTTTATATAATGAATAGCATTTTGAGATAATGAGAAGAGAGTAGTTAACTATACTCTTATCAACCTAGTTGGTAGATAACATAAAGCAATAAATAATATATAAACAGCATTTTAAATAATGAGTAAAAATGTCCAATAATTTCCATTTGTCAAGAAGGATTCAGTCATTTGCCTGACTGTTACTTCCAACCCTGGATCAAAATTTGTTGTTCACCTTATCCAGTGGTCTGAATTAGGTACTAGTTGTCCCGCACAAACCAAACCTAAAACGAAACCATTTTAAAATTGACACAACCCGGAAATACGTTATAGAATCAATGCAGTTCTTATTTTAAAAGGTCAAGAGCAATTTAAAAACCCTCAGAACGATCCCCAAATTGACGCTGTATGAATATTCATTTATCAATGAGACCCATTTAATTTGACCTACATTCGTGAACTGATATAGTGAACTTGATTGTTCATTTGTTCTCTAGTGTATGGATGAAATATCATAAAAAAATTGCCTTTGCTTATTACCTTTTCACGCCAAAATATAGTCCTAATTGATATTATTATTATCCTTGATAAGCGAAATAGGTTCTATAAAAAGCGTCTCCACTAGATATTAACGTTAAGCTAACGATAATAGCAGCCCAAGTAGCATGACCTGCAAAACACGTTATGATAACCGATTTATCGACATTTAGCCTGTCAAAATACGATAAATATAGCCGCCATGTTGAATTTTGTATTAGAGACGATACAATAACGTTCGATACGATATCCACGAACCGCGGTCATGCTAGGGGGTCAGCCGAGCTAGCACGACCACGTAAAGTAAATATACGATAAAGGATTTCGTATCGTATCTACACCACCATAATTATCGATTTCGCGAGCATGACCAATGGAACGATACGTTACGTTAAGAGTTATCACGTGCTATGATACGATAAAGCGCGAGAAAATTTAAACAAATGTTTCTTGAGTCAAAAAATATTTTTTTCTTTTTTTCAATTGTCGTTCATTTTTTTTAATATTTTCCTTTTTGACATAAGATGTTAACGGCTCTAACATGACCAGTGAACACGATATGATATACCTATTTATCGACTAACTGTCGAAATACGATAGATATTAGCTGCCATGTTGAATGTTATCGATACTAATTACTAATCATTTAATTTTATCTTTGACCTACCTATGTAAACTCAAAACGAGTAAATTTTAAAACGCTATATTAAAAATATTAAGTTTGGAGCATATAACTAGGTATTCTCGATTTCTCTAACCTATCTACGCTTATCGCGCACTACAATGTTCATCGATAACAATATCTTGAATTGATGTCAAAATTCGATATTTTTAACATCAAAATACAGTCATGCTCGGCGTTATCGATAGTAACCGATGGACATGCTCGCATTTTTATCTACATACCGTATCGTGCCACGTATCGGAATTGTTATGCTCGCAGTATCGATAAAAATCAACATGGCGTATCGTGTATCGATAAGTTGACTTATCACGTGTAAGGGGTCGTTATTTCTCGATCGAATTGATTGAGTTTCGGCATCGAATCATTTGCTCTTATTTTCGCGCATTCGGTAAATGCGAAACGATGTGTTATATTGTCTATGTGCAGGACCTTTCGTCTTAAAAGATCATAATATATATTATTTAATCTTACTTAATATTATAAACACGAAAGTTTGTGAGTATGAATGGATGGATGATTGTTAGTCTTTCACGTGGAAACGGCTGGAGCGATTTTAATAAAATTTGGTATGGAATGGAGTTAGCTGACACCCTGGATTAACACATAGGCTACTTTTTATACCGGGAAAACATTTTTATCCCGGATAATGTAGATAATGTGTGCAGATGTATGGAGTGTGGGCTTTACATTACGTTACCTTTTGCCTCTTAAGGGAATCTTGTAGGTTTAGATATCCCATTAGTTTATCTAATTTTAGACTTCTGTACCTACATCGGGTTTAATTTTACAGCTTTCACCGGAATTGGGTTCAGATGGCCATTAATCTCGGCTCCAATCGCATTGGGACATAAATAACTGCTCTGTAAGATAAGGGACACGTAATTTAAATTGTAGATTTCTCTTTGACGCATTAGGGAGTCATTTAAAATGAATGCTAATTTCAAGCTTACATTTAGTAACGGAATGGAATGCAGCTCCAAACGTTCACATCGTAGTAAATTAATTAATTTTGACTCGTAGCTGTTCTCGTAGCATTGCTACGAATCGTAGAAAATGCTACAGTAGGCATGCTACTACGACATTACCGTACATCATTCACATAATAGCTAGGTGATTATTATATCTTTAGACGTCCGCGTGGACTTAATAATGTAAACTATGGATTTCTCCGTGTTTTCAACTATATGTATGCATAAAGATTGGCTGAGTAAATAACGTAGGAAGAAGTAACAAACAACTTTCGCATCTACCTATATACCTATACATATAATATTGGTTAGTTAGAATATGTAGCAAAATAATATCCAGATATGCATTAGCCTTAGAATAAAGATTCGCTCCGCTTCGCTCGAAGACCTATCATTAATCTAAGGCATTAGCATTCGACTTAAAAACCTACAGTACTGTTAAAAAGTTCACTTAGCTATGTAGCAAATTTAGTGTGTCTAATAAATAAATATTCACACATTTCACAACAAATCAACCTAGTCCCACACATGAACAACGCCTGGCTTTTTATATCAACCACCTCACGGCTTTACTGTCTTTACTTTATTTTCCTGGCCCCAGTACGTACATACTAAGGGTGTACTAGATGTCACGTCATTACGCCCACCTCCCTCTTCCGAAACACAAAAGAGGCGATAAAGGTATTTGAGAAAAGTTTAATTTGAACCTTAATTTGTTTCCCCTGGTTCAGCTGATTTGAATTTTGAGTGAAGTCGACCGTGCGGAATGATGGAGGTTCGTTTTAACTCTGGGATTTGCCCAATTGATTTCCGGTTAGTTCCGAATGATTATGAGGAAGTTTTGATATTTTAATAAGACACCTTTGAAAATATATTGTGAAATTAACAGCTAAATCTGTTGTATTTACTTACATAAATGGTAAATTACGATATGAAATACTTTGACTGATGTTCTGATTTCAATTTATGGTAAAAATAATAGTGATCTTTTACAGTATGGGTAATGGCGGATTTAAATAAATATAATATTACTTGGATTAGTTTGTGTGTTAGGTATGCTCAAATAAAATATTATTTTTATTAACTTTGCATAAAAATTTTTGGCTTGATGCATTTTTTGTATAAGCCGGCGATAGCCCTCAATACAAAAGATAATAATCAATCTTGCTCCATTTTTTACTATTCAAAGATTAAACATGATGGAAGATGACGGGACTTATGGGAAATAACCAATATCCCTATAGAGTGGATGAGGGTGTAATTAAAGGCGGTTGGGGGGTGGTTCAGGGCTTGGCATTATCTCGCTCTGGCGGTCTCCGGTAAAGATTAAGCCATTAGAAGATCGAATGGGCGCGGCCATATCTCCCCGAGTTCGACCTCTGATGGGTTTTATTTCATTACTCCGAGATAATCTGTGGTGTGAGCAAGGATTTTGTTATAGTGTATTGAGCGACTAGAATTCAGGTGATATTGATTATAGAACTTTCTCGTTCTTTCTTAGATATTAGTGTGAGTTGCTAGTGGAAAGGGAATAAACGCTGTGCTATGTAGCTTATTCATAAATGAACGGATATCTTCTGAGTGAGGACATTGTATGCACTTATTTCTATAAAATGCTTGCCTATCCTATTCTACGTCTTACTAATATTATAAACGCGAAAGTTTGTAAGTATGGATGGATGTTTGTTACTCTATCACGTAAAAACGGTTGGAGCGATTTTAATAACATTTGGTATGGAGTTAGCTGACCTGGATTAACACATTACACGCTACTTTTTATCCCAGGAAAATATTTTTATCCAGGATAATTTCGACATTGTGTTTTCTTCTGCAGTCCACGCGGACGAAGTCGCGGGCCTCCACTAGTGTATAATAAAGTTTAAATATGTGGTTTTAAAATGATATGGAATATGTTGTCAGCGACTTCTTCTTAAGAAATTTACAATGAACAATCCCACGACTATGTTCACGTAAACTTTAGAATTTCCGTTACATACAGACGAATTGATTACCTCTCTTTTTGAAGTCGATTAAAAATGGGTACAATCACACCACATGTATTAAAAGGTAAAGTAATTATTATATACATCTTCCCATATCTCAAGTATTTCGCCGTCGGATGTCTCAGGTGCGATGTAATTACTGCAAACCTTATTAGTGTTAACTCAATCTGTGGGAGGCGGCGACACAGAATATCCCGTCATATATTAGATTGTATCTAACTCGGTTATTTACATTTTAGATGACTGGGAATATATAGGTATTAAAATTGGTATGCCGTAGGTAGTTTTAACCTCCGATTAAGAAAATAATAAAATCGATCTGTGCAAAACGATAGGTAAGTTTACTGCAAGCCCATGTCATGAATTTACTAGAATTTGTAGCTTGGCAAAACATAATTAAAATTAAGGGGAATCCCAAGGATTTTAAATGCATTATTTGCATCTTTATTTGTCAAGATACGACCTAGACGCACGGTGACGAATCTATCTTGATTCGATCGAGAAATAAACTTGTCTAAGGCCTCTGAAGTCAGCATTAATATTTGCCTGGCTACTTACACCCTGTATACTTGCAGTTACAAAACAGTCAGTATATGCTATACTGCGTATATAAAATAAAATATACTCTATATATCTATACCTAACTAGTTAGTTTACTGGAGCCCTAGTAATAACTACGGTTTAGGGTAGAAAAAGGAACAGCTAATAGTATTTATTGCTTGTTTTCCAACGATTTATGTGTTTTACTAGTATTTTCTATGTATATTGTTGTCTAGAGTTTGACCTCATTTTGTTTAGACGAAGCAGACGACAGAAAAACAAAGATGGTAGATTTGAAGTTGACATCTTTATATGATGCTCTATATGATCTATATGAGCTTTATATTATCAAAATCATATTGCTTGCTTGTAAATGTAATGTGCTAATTAGATGAAAGTTTAATCAAAATTATCTATCCTTTTTTTACCAAGATACATGGAGAAACTTGTTTCTTTGCTTATGTCGATATGATAATCATTTGATTTTTGACACAAATACATGTCACCAGTAAAGGATGCCCAATTTTACTTCCGCTTTCCTAGTTCGACACTCCAACGGCCTTAAATGCAAATCCCACACATTTGTGAAGGTATATAAATCCGACATATTCTCAGCAGTAGACACGAAAAACTTTTAGCTTAATGCGGTCTTATTATTTATCCCATGTGTCCCATATTCGCCGAAGGGAGCTCATAAGCCTTTTTGCATACATTTTAACCTACATCCAGATAGCGAGGCGTCACAAAAGGGCTAGCGGGCATTTCTGCAAAAAAAAAAAATAGCCGAAATGCAACCACCAACGAACCTTACTTTACGGTGACGTAATGAGACACATTTCAGCACGAGACCGATATATTTGTTTTTATTCTGTAATACTCACGATTGCTGCGTACTAAACCTTATTACTCAAGCGGTATATATTGCTTCGTACCGCGTTTCGTTAACCGTTGGTATAGTGGCTGCGTTTCGGCTCAATTTTTTTACGGAATTGCCCCCCAGATTATGTTGGCTGTAATAAATCAGTGTACGTTCTATAAATCGCTGCCTAAACCCATATGTTTCCATCAATGGGGTGCAACAAAGGACGTTTTTGTGATATATGACTGTGATGATATTGATAAAATGGATACATAAAAACGTTAACGCGATATTAAGGTAAAGGAATAACGTATTGTGCAAATTTTTGTTGTAGAATACATGTAAAGAACAGGAAAAGGGTTGTTTTCGCATCTGTACTTAGTTACCTAACTAGGTATATAGGCTCCCAATATCTTTGTTTATTGAAAACATTATTGTAGCGTTACCTACGAAATTTGCGTTAATACCTTCACTTAGGGCCCATTTTTTAATGGTCAGATAGCCTATCTAAAGGATAAATTGATGCTGTCTTAATCCAAAACTTGATCAAGATAATGACAGATTCAACTTATTGTAATATGTGACCGGTCCATCGGAAAAATCGGCCTTTAAACAAACACAGAAAATTTATCATAATCGTTAGTGGAATTGTAATATGAGGCTTTGTGCTAACAGTTATCCTACAGAAGGAAGTAGGCAATGTAAAGGTTTAGATAAACTTATATGCTAATAACTACCTTGGTTTACTATTAGGTATAGATAACTTTATTGGCAAATATCTTGTATTTGTACGGTGAAATTGAAAATTCCGGGAAATTTTCGGGGCATATCCCGTCGCCATTCCGGCTTTGATCCGTTGATAGATAGCTTCGTTTTTGTTAAACAAATTTCCTTTACGCAACCTTCGGTAGTTTCCACAGGCATCACAATTAAACGAATACCTTTATTTCGAACTTCATACTAAAGTTTCATTCAAAAAAATATTTTGTTTTAGTTAATCAGTCTATAGAGTCTCGTGTTTATCGTTAAGCTTTAAAAGTTTTTGAATTAATTTATTGCAATACGGTTGAAGTTTCTGTTAAATCAGCATCGGAGGTTAAAATCATTCTAATATATTCTAAAGCTTTATTGTACACAGTTAAGTTTTCACAAATAAGGTTTATGACAAAGAAAATGTAAAAAGTTAAGATTTTTCACAAACTAATCGTGAAAGAGAAATTAAGATAAGAGGTAGGTATGTTATGACAAAGAAATTTTGTATTTATAACTTCTCGTAGACTTTCTCTTCTCGTAGGTCTACAAAAAGGTAAAAATCAAAAGCTAATTATTCGGCCTCGCCTTCCCCCTAAAATCGACCATTCGGCCAGACACTCGTATATAACGCGACACTAAGGCCTGGCGCACATCGGAGCAGGCAATTACACGAGCGGGTACAATATCCTGGCTCAATCAAGATGGCTGCACGTCATATTGCATTGTTGCTAGGCTTCATCGATATTAAGATCGGTAACGTGAGCACCGAAGTTTGGTGGAGTTGGTTTGAAAATTTTTAAGTCGAAGTTTTTCTTTCGGCTTTTGGCTTATTCAACGGGGTTTTCGCCTGATAATGACGGGAAATATACTTAAAAGACAGTAAAGAAGATTGTTTTTTTGTGTGCCATGTTCCTATTTAATTCAGTAGGGTCACTACTTATTCTGCCTATTACTAATATTTAAATGACCTTATTATATTATTAGATTAGCCGCGTGGTGCCGGCAGAGTAGAATTCGTACCATCCCATGTCTGCCCGTGGGTAATCGTACGAGGCGATTACAGGTTTCCGGGAGGTGGGCAGCAGCGCCTCCCGTGTTAACAACATAGTCCAAAATACAAACTGCGGTCACCAACCCGCCTGCCCAGCGTGGTGACTATGGGCGAATACCCCCCATGGCAGTCTTGTGGCGTGCCCTGGGGGAGGCCTACGTCTAGCAGTGGACTGCAATAGGCTGATGATGATGATGATGATAGATAGATAATCCATTATACTAGTGTTGTGTTTCTCCCTATATGACAAAACGGATAAATATTTTAAATAATCCCGTATCCGTACGACGCAAGAAGATGTAATACCTACTATCAATATCGGAGGGTGTATGTAATGTAGAAACTCCTCTTTTATGTTTCGATTGTTAAAGAAAAGTTTGAACATGTTTAGGTACACAGATAATAAGATACCAAACAACCATAAAATGAAAACTTTAAATAAGGTTTAAAAAGTTCCTTGTTTTAACGTTACTTTAGGTTTTCCTTTTACCATATTTGAATACTTAATGCAGGAAAATAAATCTGCTACATAATATGGTAGATATTAATATCTATTTGAATAATGTAGGAAAATGAATTTGCTGCATAATATGGTAGTTGTAATATCTATTTATATCTAGACTAGCAACCGCCCAAGATTGCGTCCGCGTAAACTTTAGAATTCCCGTTATTTCCCGTTCCCGTAGGAATTTCGAGAAATCCCTTCTTCATGGACCTATATGTCACAAAAAGAAGCCACGGTCAAAATATCACGTTTCTAGCTTCAGTAGTTTTGCCTTGATAAATCAGGACATGTTACTTTACCTATTGTGAAATTAGATTAATTTAAATTATAATATGTAATTAGTCCGCCCGCGACACCGTCCGCGTGGACTGCAGAAAAAACAAAATTTCGAAATTATCGGTATAAAAACATTTTTCCGGGATAAAAAGTAGCCTATAGTGGGTGTAAAAAGACAACTTTGTTCTTTTAATACCTCGTATTCTTTGTAACATCACGATAATTTTTTTCTATGGAAGCACCCCTTGGAAACCACGGGTTTCCAAGATATCGAGGTCCAAAGTTACATTAATATTATCATTTTTTTTACATAAATCCATCAGAAATCGGTAAACAAACATTTTTTTCAAAGATATCATGTCAAAATGTTATAATGTTAGTTTTGTAGGTACATTGAACGAATACATTACTTGCAATAAATTGACAGTTTTTTTTCATATTTTTTTTGTCGTTTCCCAGGGTTGGTTCCATAGAAGAAAATGATAGTAACCTTACAAAGAATACGAGGTATTAAAAAACATTGTTGTCTTTTTACACCCTGTATGTTAAGTGGGACCTGTCACAATATATTCCTGAAAACTGCATCGAAATCGGTCCAGCCGTTTCTGAGATTAGCGTGTACAATCATCGATCTGTTACAATTTTATTATATGTATAGATAGATATAGAAGATTTAATGTGGCTGTGAGTAGCTTCCATAGAACCATTGATGAAACACGCACACAAACGTCGGTCGTTTTCGCTCTTTGAGTACTCGTATCTATAGGTTATTTGAATGCTTTAGGTAGGTAAAATAATTGTTTAACATTTTGTTAAAAAAGATTAACTCACTCTTCACAGTAAATCTGAGAGCTTTACATTGTGATAAAGGACTTGAAAACTTCCTTCTTTATGTTATATCTAAATAAGACGGTTTATCTCCATTTTACTAAAAAGCCGGCCATTTTGGGTCCCTTTACATTCATAAACATCGGTTTGTAAAGACAGCCTTTAAGTAAATCTAAAAATAGTATCTATTCAGAATATAAGCAGGGTAAAATAAATAAAGACTTTACCACCAAAGTAGTACTCTATGCGTATTATATATGTACGCATGAAGTCCTCAAATATCAAACATCTGACTTGGACCCCATGGATATTTGAGAAAATGACAGTCAGTAGGTATTATACTTTAATACGCACTAACTGTAACCTTATGGCCCAGTTGATGCATACGAGAAAAAGCATTCACCGCGGTTTCTTGTCAATATTTCACACAAAACGCCGCGTCATGCCAAACAAAATTTTAAAAACATAACCGAGCACGAACGGTTCTTTGTCCAAGCGTCCATTCAGGGCGTTAATATTGGGGCTTTAGCGTGGGTTTCGCTACACTGCCTGACATCTGCTACGACCACAAAGTTCGAGGTTTGCAAACAGGAATGTGTTTACTTATGTCCTTTGGATAGCTTTCCTTGCGACACGGTCCGTGTGGACTTCAGCAATATTGTTATTTTTGGAAGAGTTTACTTCCTTCAACGAACATGTATTTCAGAGATCGCCACAAACTGATTAATCGCCAATTTCTATAACTGATCTTGAGAGATTTTTTGCATATCTCAGATTTAATCTTCAATTGTTTTCATACAAAATTTCAAATAAGGAATAAAATAATCCGAGATTCTTTTTGATCTCTCGTATAGAAATTGACCGTTAGTTAGGAAATATCGAGCTACATTTACGTAAATGGACACTATCACAGATTGTATTCGCTTGATTAGACAGGATATAACAAAAGGAGTATTTTAATCGAAAAGCTATGAAAAGAGCCCCTATAATGAACCTAACCATAAAATTGTGACTCGAAAATGGTTCTACCATCGACGTATTTTTTTCCCGTGATACTAGCCCGAATTCGTCTGTCACAGTCACTTTCCTGGCAGTTACCCGCCAGTGCGGGTTAAACTGTAACTAAATGATGAATGACCCCATTATGAAAGCCAGGGGAAACTTTATTCGACGGTAATTAATTATCAGACTCTTTGTTTGAGTCAAATTTACTTTTCTTGTTTTGCGCTCGGTCAATCGCGGCAACTTGCACCTAATTGTAAAGTAGCAGAATTTAATATGGATCGAAATGGCTGCATCGGATTGGGTTACCTACTTAAATCATTGTGCGAGTTTAAATAAAATGAGTAGTAGACAAGAGAGGAATTTATTTGTCTGTTATAAAAGTATCTCCTTATTCTGCTTCAAATAACGTACTTCCTCGAATTGCAAAATTAAAATTAAAAACACGGACTTACCTACCTAAAACATGCGATCTTGCAATAGACTGATGATTAACATTCATTATTCTGTCAATCAAATCAAAACTTCGTCAACCAGCGTTACTCGTATTTCGAGATTTGTCTTTTTTACGAAATCAAAATTACGAGGGTCAATTTGAACGATTCATTCCACTCGCTTGGTCTCACATTAGTTGGCCGGAAGCTCTACCGAACGAACTCTCAGCGCGGTCTCGGTGGAAAACTACGTACGGTTTCTTTAAATATAATTTTATGTCAATGCACCTTCATTTTATGTTATGCTGGCACTTTTTAAGTCTCGAATTTTGTGTGTAAGTTCTCTAAAATTGAATAGCATTTTGCCCTTTATATATATAGTATGGCAATATTTCTATAGCATTTCGCCCTATAGTGCTTCGAAACCTATGTCTCGATAGGTTGACTTCTCTACCTATATATTAAACTCGATATTAAACAATTTTTCCGGTTTTCATAAAAACAATAACAGAGACTGATAGCGTACTCAGAGATACCATAGCCGATACTAACGAAGTTTGGAGAATGATCTGATTGCATTTCGACGAGTCGGTAATAACAAAATAAAGCTCATAAAATAAACTGTGGAGTTGAAAACATCTTCGTGTTTTTAGTTCTACTGCTATCAGCACAAGTAGCATGACCTGCGAAACACGATATGATAAACCGATTTATCGACATTTAGCCTATCAAAATACGATAAATATAGCCGCCATGTTGAATTTTGTATTGAGACCAGTGACGTGAGACAATACGATATCCACGATGCATGGTCATGCTAGGGGGGCAGTGTTAGTTAAGTTATCTACCTCAGTAAATAAATAGATAACTTAGTTTTTTATATTTATTTGATATTACTAGAATCACACAATCACATCACACTAATATTATAAAGGAGAAAGTTTGTTAGTGTGTGTAGGTGTGTATGTTTGTTACTTCTTCACGTCTAAACGGCTGGAGCGATTTTAATAAAATTTGGTATGGAGTTAGCTGACACACTTTTTGTCCCGGGGAAATATTTTTATCCCGGATAGTTTTGACATTTTTTTTTGCAGTCCACGCGGACAGAGTCGCGGGCAACAGCTAGTAATCTATATATGTAAACTGTCGTTTTGATGACGTATGGATCATTACTGTAAGCTATCTTTATAAAATAACTTTACGATATTTAACTCAAGCATGGCGGTTACATTTACAGCTAAAAAATAAATTATACATGCGTTTTTATTTAACAAACTATCAATTCATATTGGCCATGATCCAAAATTTGAATATCACAATAGAGGGTTAAATGGACTACGTTTATTCATATTTAATTATTGACTATTGGCCTGGTGGTAGAAATAGGCTTGCATAATGCAATGCAAATTGATAATATTGAGCTGTAGTAGATTTAACCTTGTGACGTGATATTGGAACATTTACTATTTTATTATTGAGGTTCGGGGTTCCCAGCTGTACACGTACGTCTATATGTGCAATGTTAAATAGAATGCAAGTTGGTTACAGTACGAAAATTAACATTTGGAACTCTGATATTTCCCCAGGCAATAAGTTTGAGCCAGTTTTAGGGCATCTAATTTATTCATCAAATTGAACTATCTGACCATCGGATAAAACGTCCCTAAATCCCACCTAATATTCGATGGGAAAGTAAGTTTGTTTGTATTGTCACTGATCACCAACATCTATCTCAGCTATGCTAAACGTGGCTGTGAGATCTCCCTTATGATCCTGCAGTACTGGTTACCCCGTTACACAGCGAGTACACAGCGGTGTCTAGTCAGTCTATACAGGATGTTTTTTTGTGGCCACCTTTAACGAAGGGTACGTACTCTATACATGAAATAAAGTAAGTTTATGCCAAAAAAATGCTGGGAAAAAAAAAAGTTTTTTTATAGACAGATATTAATTATTTTTCGTGAAAAAATCCTGCTACGCGCGTCTATGTGTCTTACTCAACTTTGGACCCTAATATTTTGGAAACCAGACACTTCCCAGGTATGCTTCCATGGAGAAAAATGATCGTGATGATGAGGAGATTCCGTAGTTTTCGGGAACGTTGACGACCAAAAATCATCCTGTATGTAAGTGTAAGTAGTTATATGATGATGATGATGATCTCCGACCGTATTTCGGCCAAGGCGACCAATCTCTACGGAGATTGCTCAGGTACGCAGGAGATATTATAGTGCACAAGTGTGTGCGCTAACACACTTGTGCACTCTATTCCATTACTCTCATAGTCCGATGGGACGGAAAGCCGACACGACCGGAGAGAGATCAGGCGCAGGACCAACAGTTTTACGTGCTTTCCGAGGCACGAGCTAAGTGACAATTTTGCAACATTAAAATCTGTACATGAAATAAATTCATTGGTACAGGCCCGTGACTGGGATCGAACTTACGCCTCCCGCTTGGAAGGTGCACGTCTTAATCACTGGGCTATCACCGCACAAGTAGTTATATAACGAGTAGATGTAGTTATAATAATAACTAGTGTAGCTATTTTAAGACATAGTTATAAGAAGCTAAAGTCCCCCGAACTCCCGACGTAGACGTCCGGTTGACGGCTATTGTTCCCTGCAATTGCAACCGCGAACTAGTTCAGTCACTTCGCTTGGAAATGTTTTGACAGTTAATGGTTCTGCTGCTGAAAATCCTTTCTGTTTTCAGCAAGAAAATGAAAAGTTTACAAGTTATTTGTTTACAGACGGATGGGTTTAACTAGCCCTAAGTTCTAGCGAGATCACCATTAGCCTGTCTTTAAAAAAATACGAAATAATGTGTTTCCATAGAAATATGTAAATTAAAGCTTACGTAGTATAGTGCTAAGACCATGGAGAAGAAATAAAAGAGGAGCAGCGGCTAAGTATATTTTCACACAAAAATAGTGTGCCGCTGAGCGGGTGTGAAGTATGGGACGAGGGGAGCATCCTACCACTGTAGCCCAGCCCATTTACATAGAAACCACCTTGTAGTGACTAGCCAAACTACTTGCATAAGCGTGCGTTACACACACTGGCCTTGAAGCTCCGCCCCTATCATGACGTCATGGCCTCAAGATTGCCACACGACCCAGTTCATAGTCCCACCTCCTTTTTTATACCTTCTCCATGGCTAAGACCTTGCTACGCCTGAACTACGCGTACTACAAGGCGCGTAGCAGACAAACAAGTTCTCGTAGCAGACTACGAATACGCGCATGCTGCAAAACGTTGAAGTCATAGCTAACAATAATAGTAGGTTATAGCGCCGGCAATCGAGTGTTATTTGGCACCTTCATTACCTAATTTCTTATAGCAAAGCCGAAGCGAATTACCAAAAATTTTGAGGGTCTTGCGAAAATGGTTAACCACTAACATGACACTTATCCTAGATGTATTTATTTTACTTCTTCCTACGCAGCTACAACTCTTTTTGGGTCTAAGGGTCGGTTCATATCTGACGGAAAATCCGTCGCGTATTTGTCGGTTGCGTAACGTCAGAACAGGCAAATATATGACAAAACATTCAACCTTTCACACTCAACCGATGATGCGTTAGTGCGTTTGCCTGTACCTGGAGATACGCTCGACGCATCTTCCGTCAGATATGAACCGACCCTTAGCCTCCTCGACGATCTTCTTCAATTTCGCTCTGTCCTTCGCCTCCCTAAAGTTGCTTTCCTGTTTAGGTTTTCTTCGAGATCATCTTTCCACCGTTTTCTAGGTAGGCCTCGAGGTGTTTCTATTTACTTTTACAGTAAACTATTACCTCATTTAATAAAAAAATGTCACCTGCATCTATAGGTACGAGTAAACTGTCACAAACACTCCGGTTGGAGCGAAATAGATACCAATAAATATAAGTACGGAATTACTATGTCATTTGCACACAGCCTGCGAATGAAATAAACAGTACTCGCCTAGAGGTAATATAACACAAACCCTTGTTATTATAAGCTTAAGAAAGAAATAGTTGTGTTCAAAATAAATATTTCAAAAAATTTCAAGCTAAAAATTCTCAATTTTTTAAAGATATTCCATAGACTTTGTTGTCAATTATAATTTAAAATAATGTTTATCTGGCTAATGGTAAGATAGTCTATCTGAAGGATAAAGTAAAAGCTGTCTCTATTTTGATTAAGTTTTATATAAATCTGACTGAAAAAATCGGTCCTAAATGATAATCTTTAAACGATCTCTCTGAAAGGTTTAATTCTTCCACCCCTTCCGTAATTAAGTATTTCAATCCATCCATTTAATTTATCTATTTAATTAACTGACAAATTAATAACATTCCACAAGTAAATGCCCGCAATAACTTTGAAAGCTTACTAACTCTAAGCTGGAGTAAATGAGTTTGAAGCAGGCCACAATATCCGAAGTTGTTGCTCCTTTATTGCTGTCGTAGGGTCATCTGGATGGAGTAAGTACTGAGAGGTGCTCTTCTGCTTACGTCATACTGTGGTCATACTAATATTTTGAATGTGAAAGTTTTGACAATAGTAGAATTGCGTTTGTAGGTGGACAAGGTGGCGAGGAATTAAAACGAGCTAAAAATGCTTGTGACTGTGTTTACTCTCTGGTATCGACTTCTTAAGACTACGGTAATTACTGATATATTAAGGTGTTTTAAAGACAGCGCCATCCATTCCAATCTGCTTGAACCCTTTGGATGGATATTGATAAGGACCTTATTGCTTGGTAATAATGAAGATAGTGGATATCATCAGCGTGTGGGTTATCACATACAGGGTGTGGGTGACAGCCAGGCAAATACTAAAATGCTGAACAAGTACAATTCTATTGAGTTATACGACAGCCTTATTACTCGCAGGAAATGTATTTTTGATTTGATTATCAGTAATCTTTGCTCTCCGCGCCAATTGTATCGGGCGATCCTGTGACTAATTAAATGGGCTTATTGGTTATTGTGTGACACATTGCTGTTTTAGTATCACTTGTGACTACTCTCCATTAGGGTTGATCAATTTTTTGAACTTTTTTGAGGGCAACTTTTTTTTTGAAAATCATCTTTTTGTTAAAATTTTATTTTTAAGTCATTATCTAAGGCCTAATTAAACGAACTAAACATTGTTTCCTGAACATATAAAAAAAAATGTCGGATAATTTTGGAATTTTCATGCGAAATGCCTCACAATCATGGTCTGAAGTCATGATATCAATATTTGCCTGACTGTCACAAACACCCTGTATAGGATACATAGTTTGCTAGTTTGTTTAGCACACAAAATGGGGCAGCCAGAACTGTAACAGAAATCCTACAGCCCAGTCAAGCAAAGCGGGGCCACATGTAAAAGATCTGTACCAACTTGATAGCATCACCTGACAGTATGCCCTTGAGTTCTTGAGGCCTCTGTTACGACATGTACGGAAGTAAATGCAGATGATGTTTTCTGGTGAACACCCTGCATCAGCACATGTTCAAGAGCAGGTAGTCAAAAAAGTATGTTTATAGAAAATAGTGTCGCATTTGCAGTGCTGATAGGAAGAACCATACTATGGTGGGTTCCTTGTTCCCGAAGACCTTGTTTAGTTCTTGGGACAAGTAGGTAATTTGTTGCCCTGTTTGACAATTTATAGGATGCATTGGCCGTCGCGTTTTAATCCTATCTCTTCTTGCATCGACTCCATGGCTGGTCCTTTCATTTCCTGGCGGGACCCCAATGAATTTGGTATTCGAGACAGAACAATGAATTCTGGCTATCTTAAATCTGGTACGTCGAGGGAAAAACGTTTGGATTAGGCGGATCTCATCACGTTCGGATTTCGTTCGCGAATTATGAGGCCTATTCGTTTTCTTGAGATATAAAGGCATTATTTTTCAGTTACATACTTACGGCATTAATACCTACCGTATTTATTTACTATACAGGTGTTTTTTTCGTTGCCACCCTTAATGAAGGGTACGTACTCTATACATCAAATAAAGTAAGTTTATGCCAAAAAAAATGCTGGGAACCGATAAAATTCTTTTTCAAAATAAATGTGAGAAAAATCTTGCTACGCGCGTCTATGCGCATTTATGCAGAAAAACGCAGTCAGTTTACTCAACATTGGACCCTAATATCTTGGGAACCTGATACATCCCAGAAGAAAATCCATGAAGAAAAATGGTCATGATGATGAGGAGATTCTATAGTATTCGGGAACGTTGATGATTAAAAAACACCATGTATGATGAATTTGGTTATTACTTATGGAATCGTTACATATAGATAACTATTAATTTATCGCCTTCATGACGCATTTATGTGCTCAATTATTTATTCATTAGTATTACTTATCTACTTAGTTTTTTCTTCTAATATACCGTGAAGTTCCCAAAGTTTCCAACTGGGCCGAAGCGGGAACTTTCGAGAACGAGACTCTGTATCGCTATTTGTGAATTCTTTAGAGTCTGCGCTCCGCTCTCCCTGCATTCTTCATTAAGTTATGTGACTTCAAAATAAACTCGCTCACTAAGAATTAAATATAAGTATGTATGAGTGTTAATTACTATGTATATGACCACATTTTCTGTTTAACTGCATACAAAAAAGTTAGTTCAGAAATCTGGCATAGGAACTATGTATTCTATGAAACAGACAATACCGCTAGAGTATAGTTGGGGTACTTGGGGCCAATAGGTAACAAGATGTTATTTCTGTGCAGTGCTCGCGGCGGGCCCCACGGACCTCTCACTCGCTGACCCTTCGCCAACTAAACTTCCAAGTACGTCCAACTATAACAACGCTACAATAAGATCTCGATCTCGCCCACGAAAAAGTTTCCCGCTATCTTTAACATCCCAATGAACTCGTTAAAAGTCGATAAGGAATGAGTGTTGACGGAATTTGGCGATATAGTTTCACAAACTAATCTGTCCAGCCTCCGTTTTGACTAACTCAACGAACAATGAATAAGGCCTATTTATAACGATTCATAATTCATTGCTGATTTTATTTAGTAACATTTCAACGTTTTACTAAACGACAAGCAATGGTTTACGAACTTATATCAAACAACGTACGAGTAGGTATACCATTGCAAGTTGAAAACTAAAACTAATGCTATCATTCCTGGGCCCGATAACTATAAAGGCGATAGTGGTGACACCGTCCACCAGTTCAGATAAGTTTGTGTCTCTGTTTGTGAACTTAGAGATCTTATTATAGCCTTAATATATTGATGGCCACTGCACGAATGTAACCCGAGCCCATGTAGACCCTACGCACGTCCCTCAGAGAACCCTAAGCCGTAAAACAAATTATTTTTTATAGGGTGATATTAAAATTGATGCCAAACTCGATGTGTGGAATCGCTAAATGGGAGCTATTTTTGGCGCTTTCCCAATATTCCCTGAAATAATATAGATTCGTATCTAGTACACAGGTTAGCAAACGCCCCTCTCCATGTTTGTTTACCTTGTATTGATATTAGGTGTTTTGGTATTATGTTTATTACGTTCTGTGTTCATATCGCTTAGATTAGAGATATCACGCATGTATTCGTTCACTATATGTATGTACCTATAATGTGTTCAGGGTGTAACAATTTTGTAACACGTAATAACTAAACTGATTATTTTACAGGTAGGTATGACAAAAAATATTTAATAGAGTTGGTCCACAAGCAGTACTTACAGCTATCAAACCGTGCTATCGACACAGTAGTAATTACTGTTGTTTCTACTGGTCTCCTTTTTAGGAAGCCAGTTAGGCCTGATGAATTGATAGTTAAATTATAGTTTAACTAAATTCGCGATAACATCTAAAGGGTCTCAGAGACCACAAATTTAATATAGGCTTTTCTTCTTTTGGTGATTAACTACGGAATCTACTGCTTTAGGTATCTATAGCTACTGTGCTTTACCTAAGGTAAATACTTAATACACCCCATACACCGCTCTCAGAGGAACTCCATTAAACTCCGCGCATATTCTATCTAAAAATACAGCGTAATCCGTGGTAATGAACTTCGTAATCGCCTCGGAAACAGGACGAAGGAAAAGTTTTAATGGCCGCTGGGTGTGAGCACAACCTTAGCCCGGCCAGTATACGGACAAGGGTTTTTTTATAACAAGAAGTGGGTTTTTTACTTGTTTATTTACTATTTTAAATTTTTATTGGCATAAGTCTAAAATATTTTTATATTCGATAGTTATACATACTTGCTGTGTTATTTATTATATTTGATGTGGTTTGAAAATGGAAGCTGATATGTTTTCTTTTTAAAACCCTTTTTCTCCTAAATGTTTCTATTCGAAAAGCAAATCTTTTTCTAAAATATCCAAACCATTATGTATGCGAGAAACTTATGTAGGTACATTTAAAGTAATATAATGGTTTGAAAGTAATGGCATAAACAAGCATAAGGTAGTCGGAAATAGAGGTGTCTGTTTATACCCAGCGAGCTGTGAATACACTTGCCATAAAATTTTCTAACGTGACTCGCATGAAAGAGCCCCTTTACTAAGATTTCACGAGAGAAATGTTTATAGAAGAGATGCTTGTATAACAAAGCAGAGTCTACAGTACGATATAATTCATAAGCAGTGCTAAAATTAAATGGAGTTTTAAGGAAAAGAACCTTAAATGAAATTAACGATATATTTCTCGAATAGATGATTGAACAATGATTAGGAAGTGAAATATGTTAAAAAAACAGGCAGATATAGTATATTTCGAACGATTTCCATTTACAATATAAAATCATATAGGTATAACATTATGTAAAGTCATTAAATCCTTTGATATCCTTTCGATAATACACAAAAGGTATTAAAATGGGTACTTCCATCAACTAGTGTCGTAAAATCAATAAACTTTAACGTGATCGAAGTTTTAATGGGACACAGTGGGAGGTTCGGAAAAATATAGGATGTATTAAATTTGCAGATGAAGTATATTTATTTGTACTCTTTATGGATGGTTTTCAGTACACGCTCATTTTCTTTTGGCTATTTAACTTCTTGGTATCTTAATTGTATCATTTGCCTCTTTTTTATTTCTTGCTTCTTTCTATCCTTATTCTAATTCGGCCTGACAAACCTTCACCGCATTTTGATACCCTGTAACAACTATATTTATATTATAAAGTGCTTTTCTATCGATTTACTCATAAAATGTCTAATATCCATAAAAAGCTACCGATTGGTGTAGTTGGCAGTGACCCTGCCTCCCGCTTCATAGGTCCTGGGTTCGAATCCCGGTAGGTGCAAACATCGATATGATAAATATCGATTTTTGTTTCCGAGTTATGGATGTTTCTATAATTATCTATGAATATACCTATATATGGGGAGTTTTTAGCCATAGTCACCACTCTGGGCAGGCGGGTTGGTGACCGTAGTGTGACTTTTGGACTAAGTTGTCAACACTGGAGGCGCTGCTGGGCAAAAACCCCCCATGGCAATGCCTATAACGGGAGATTGAGCCTTATGGTGTGCTCTGGGGAGGCCTACGTCCAGCAGTGGGCTGCAATAGGTTGATGAAAAATACCGTTGCTTGGTCCCCACGATAGAAGTCTTTAGGGATCTTAGTGTCTCAGGCTGATATGTTGTGAAGTGTGTAACTTCATTTTTTACCTTCCCAGAGTGCGACCGCACCTTCGTGAGTCGCGGCGGAGAGAGCAACGGGACGTTCCACGCGCCCGAGCTAGTGAACCCCAGCAACCAGAGCCGGCAGTGCCTGTACACTTTCCTGGCAGCGCCGGGGCAGCGCGTTCTGGTCGAGTTCCGGACCTTCGACCTCAGGGGAAAGCCTCCAGAGTAAGTTGATGACTGAACTGCAGGATCTTAAAGGAGATCACCACGTTTAGCATAAAGTGGACGACAGATGTTAATGATGAGTTACATTAGTTACAAAAGTTGCTAGCTTATTGCCTTATCTTTAGCTTATATTTACTCGTATACATGGAAATAAAAAAATATACTTCTATGTCGGATACGCAAAATGCCAGATACGCGTATTGTCAGATCGGCAGATTTAATCGCAAAATGTCAGATTCGCAATTTGCCAGAAACTCATTATGACAAATACGCAAAATGCCATATACGCTGAAAGTCAAACACAATGCCATGATTGCATTGAAAAATCAAATATGAACGACAGTGTAAAGCAAGTCAATAAATATAGTTTTTAAAGATACAACTTTTGCCGCCATGCATCTCCCACAGAGTATACAGGGTGGAAGTGACAGCCAGGCAAATACCGTTTTGGACGTACAGCGATTCCAAAATACGAGCCGGCAAAATGTTTTTGAAACGCTCCGTTTGCTCCATACGTACTAAACTAAAATGGCATAGACTTTGACGTCATAGTACAGAACCGTAACAAATTAGTATGGAAAAAAATGCAATCTTATTTTATAGACGTAATATAACATTTTTGTGTACAGTTTTCAATAAAAAATGTTTATTAATAGGTACAGATATTAATTTATTTCATTTTTTTTATACTTTTAAACACCTGTAGCTTTGGTATTTACGATTTATGTTATTTTTGCACTATTGGGTTTGTATTTGTAATATCTTTCGAATAAATTGTAAAAAATCTGTTTTCGTGTCAGACGCATATTCCCTAATGTGTTGGGTGATCCTGTGACTAGTTAAATGGGCTTATTGGTTATTGTGAGATACATTGCTGTATTTTGGATCACTCGTGACTCTCCTTTGGGGTTGATCAGTTAATTGAACTTTATTGAGAGCAACATTTTTTTTAAATCATCCAAAGGTTAAAATTTTGTTTTTAAGTCATTATTTAAGGCCTACATAACCGAACCACACAATTATTTTCTGCGAAAAATTTCACTGCGAAAAGTTTTCATCTCAGTCTTCTTACTTTATCGAGAAATATCCGTAATAACTTAGATGCAATTGGTTTAATTTTTAATTTCCAATATCAAATATCTAAACTAACGCTAAACTTCATGAAACTTTATTATAATCATCGTTAGTTTTAGAACTTGACAAATTCAAAAAGATCTGGCTTTGAGTTTTTAACTTGCGTAACTGACATTTTGTGTTCCTGACATTTTGCGTTTCTGACATTTTGCGTTTCTGACATTTTGCGGTTCTGACATTTTGCGTTTCTGATCTTTTGCGTATCTGTCCATCTGAATTTCTGACTTTTTGCATTATTGACATTCTGCGAAAACTGACAATACGCGTATCTGGCATTTTGCGTATCTGACATAGGGCGTGTAATTCAGAATAAAGAATAACGGACAGAGTGTTGTGACTACACAGAGTGAAGCATTCATAGGAAGCCCGACAACGATATTACATGGAGTAGGGATGTGTATTGACGCGTTATTCACATACGCATACAAACCATAGTAAGCTCAGCGTCTACTGGAAAATACGCACACATGCTCAACGCGCTGACATTTCGGTGCTTCAATCTGTGCAGTGACAGCATTACGTCCGTTGTTCTTTATACGTTCATGGCTAATTGATTGACTGTCTAGACAATTAACTCCTTATCAAAAAAGTTTTGCCTTAAATGTCCTTAATAATTAATCTCTTGGAATAAAAATTTTCTCTTACCACCTGCTCTGGCTAAGCCATTTACTGACTTGCCACTGCCAGCTTATCAACATACCTAAATATATCTGGGAGTGTGGCATCTTTGCACAAGTATTCAATCTATACATCTATACATATAATAAAAATGTAACGGATCGCTGCCTGTACATGGAAGATATATGAGAAAAAATATTATAGGAGACCTTTATCAACGCAATAGAACCCAAAACTTTGATTTTTGGAATTCTTGTCTGTTTGTCGGTTTGTTTGTTTGTGTGTGCGTTTGTGCACGCTAATCTCAGAAACGGCTGAACCGATTTCGATGCAGTTTTCAGTAATATATTGTGACAGGTCCTACTTAACATATAAGCTATTTTTTATCCCGGGAAAATGTTTTTATCCCGGATAATTTCGATATTTTGTTTTTTTTTGTACTCGACGCGGACAGAGTCGCGGGCGTCCACTAACTAGTAAAGAATATTATCGGTGTCATCTAACTCACAAGTTTAAACTTTATCGAGTAGTTTGTATCCCCTTAGTGTATTCGAGAATATTTTCTATCATTGCATTAACTTACAGTAATTTTACATTTTATATCGAGACAGACAGGAAAAATGATAATAATGTATTAAGTATGTAAATCAGTGATAAAAATACATGTATTTTCTCCTTTGTTCCAGTGGAGCCGCAGTGGGAGAGCTTCCAGCGTAAGTACATCTATCTCTTTCCCACCCTTTTTTTATTACTTTTCGTAAAATTCGTCATCCGAGTACTTGACCCGGTGGCTTAGTGGTTAAAGCGGCTGGCACGGTTTGCAGCGGTCGTGGGTTGGATTCCCATTCGGGTGAAGAATTTTTTCCATTTTCTTTATTAATAATTTTATTACTTTTGTCTAGTCGGTATAATGACACAAATATGTTTTGATCGACACTTTTGTGGCAGAAGTAGGTCAGACTAGAATCTGAAGCGGTTTTATTCGTCAAGTACCCGTTTCTTTTATGAATATTTTGCTTAAATCCAATCAAGATAGGGTTACTTACCTGAAGCAAATCTACATACTCGTAGATACATCCACAACCTATATAGACCCACATTTAGCATAGTAGTAGTTACCTGCAAGCCTAGCATGACCTGCTAAACACGAATTGATAAACCGATGTATCGACATTTAGCCTGTCAATATACGATAAATATAGCCGCCATATTGAAAATCGTATAGAGACTATACGATATCGTACGACACGATATCCACGATGCGTGGTCATGATAGGGGGGCAGGTATATAAGATCAGTTGAGATTAGAACCTGCAAGGTAGGTGATGTAGCTGATGTATTCTAGTGAAGCCTCGCATCAGCATAGGACCAAAACCTTATGCTATAAACGTATATCCTTTAGCCAAAATGGCGAATGAAAAAAATAGACGAAATTGATGAGAGTAAATTGCAGCATTCGAACTTATTGAAAATCAAACAACCAATTCGTTCCCAACTTTATCCCTATAATTTGTCTGAGAAATATGATTTCGTTTTCGATTTTTCCCGTCGCACCTTTTTATTTAATTTCCTCTGAAATATGTTTTGAAGAAGTTTGATTTTAATTTGCTCTCGGTGGCATGTGAGTTCCGATTACTTCCGGCTTGCTATTCAAATTGAAATACGACATTTCATGGACTGAAAGGTTCACTCGGGCAAATATGTACTGGAAAGCTTCCTTCAGAGCGGAGCATAATTTGTTGTATTTCGAAGTAAAAACCACAGAATTTTCGTATAATCTTATCGAGTACTAAGTTATAAACATCAGTAGGTAAAAGGCGTGAAATTACCTCGAAGTCTGTGATTTATCTAATAAGGGAATATCCCGCGGATCTCCCAAATTGATATAAAAGTAGGTTCACATCACGAAAGTGGGTTAGCGGAGTTGTAGGTACAAATTCTAGTTAAATGATAATGTTTTATATCACCATATGGTATCTTACACTTAGCACTGCACTATTACTTCTTCTTTAAAATGTCTACAGGGTGTAATAAATAAATAATAAATATGTTAAGTGAAAATAACCCAGTACTAAAATTTGAGACTCGAAATAACGTGTTGATTTTCAAGATTGTGAGTTGTTTACGTAATGTTCATTTCTGAGTTGTTTACGTATTTTCCATATTAGCTAGAAAAATTAACACGTAATTTCGAGTGTCAAAATTTGTAGACAGGTTCTCTATAATGGGCTTTTCTTATAGTATTTCGTTATAAGATATCCCCTTTGTTAAACCTGTGTATGACTTAGCAAACAAAAAAACATTCGTCATATATTTTGGCTGTAGCAAAATTAAAACCGTGCTGTATCATGCTGTCATGCACAACATTTGAATAATAAACGTTCAAACTTTCGCACTAATGTTTAGTATGAGTTCTCCGCTATACTTCCCGCGTCCGGTAAACTCTATGCAATCTATGTTGGGCGACATGACAGCCACGAAGTAATTTAGAACCCAAAGTTTCTTGCTTGCGTAGCAAAGTTCTACGTATTCGTAGTCACGCTACGGTTGTGACTACGGATTTGAATTTGAAAATATTCGTGCAAATAAATTTTAATATTTATTGACATGTATATACCTTTCCGGGAGGTGGGCAGCAGCGCCTCCCGTGCTGACAATATAGTCCAAAAATCAGACTGCGGCCACCAATCCGCCTGCCCAGCGTGGTGACTATGGGCAAAAACCCCCCATGGCAGTAGCCTTGTGGCGTGCCCTGGGGGAGGCCTACGACCAGCAGTGGACTGCAATAGGCTGAAGAAGAATGTATATACCTACCAATTATAGGTATCAAACCAATAATCTCAATAAATTGAAGTTTCTGGTAATTCGTACCCTCGCCGAAAAAAACTGAATGTTATTTTTAAGTGGTAAAATTTAAAGGTTTGGTCTTCGTTCTTCATCTTCAGTTCTTCGTAGGTTTTACAGGTACATATTAGGTATTATCCACACAAATTAAACTTTAACAACATCCCACTGTATCTCACTGCAAACAAATCGCTTTTATTTCACCAATTCCACCGATAATCCGATGCAAAAATATCCTCCACAGATGTATGCACGAGTACATGGACATATACTCCGAGATGGCGTCCCTGGAGGCTGGCGAGCTGGTCAACTCCGCGTTCGGCGGACGCTACTGTGGGCCCATCCCGCCGCGGCGCCGCGTCTCGCTCAACCGCGCCGTCGCCCTCGCTTTCTTCACCGACAAGCATTACACGCCGCCCAATCTGTTTACGGGGAACTACCGCTTCATCAACGCATGTATGTATGCAAAATAGTATATAGTACATCTTCGCTAGTATTCGCAGTGTTAGCATGTTATACCTGATGTGTTATACCAGTTATTACCAACAGCCGTTATTTTCCTTATCATTTCTAAGCCATATTTCCTAGTTTAGCGATAAGATTCCCATCAAATCACTTAACTGCATCCGAAAAATCATCAAAAAACATATCAACCCAACTAATGCCTAAACACAAACTTACAGCGGAATTCGACATCGGCGCGCCCATACAAAACACGCTCTGCTCGTTCGTGATAGATGCCAGCAAGAAGAAGACGGGCTTCCTGCTGTCCCCGACCTACCCGGGCATCTATCCGAAGGACGTGACCTGCAACTATCAGTTCGTGGGGCAGCCCGGGCAGAGGATACGCCTCGAGTTCCGAGACTTCGATCTGTTCTTCGGAGGACCACAGTGAGTATAACTATGTTTAATAGAAGATATATTCCAATCAGTAATGGCGGATTCTTTTCATTATAATGTTTAACAATAGCATAAAAATGTTATGCTGTGGAATACTATAGATGCGTTTGATCAAATTGACATCACTGGTCAAGACAGCCTTGCACGCACATTGTTCTGTCCTTTCCAACCGTACTCTATTTATCCCTAAAATAGAATAAAGGAGAAAATAAAATCAAGATATTTCACAAGCATACCAAATATGTTTTTAAAACGCATCGCTCTAAATATCCCCAATAAGTATCTACAATAAGTAGCTAAATATAATATTTCTCCTAATTCCAATTCCAAAAATAACGTTATGTACAAAAGTCGTACTATTTTTTAACTCTTTCCGTCACGCTTTTAGATTAAGAATATTTTTAACATACATATGTAAGTTTTAGCATTATTAACAATAAAAAAATCATAAATTGTAGGAAAAAAATTATTTATTAGTGTTTTCGAAAGATGAGGTGGTTAGTGCCACTAACCACCATGACTATTGATACAAACTATTAATGATGATCTATGCATTTCGATGTGAATACACTGCAAAAAACTTAAGAGTAATAGTACTTTCATGTAAATATATATAAAACAGATAAATGAGAATAAAGTTAATAAAAAACATTGAAGATAAAAGCTTACTTACTTACCTGTTATTTTTTTATATAAATATATTCAATTCAACTAAATTGAGTTCTTATTCCTTCATTTGGCGGTATATTCGGTCGTATCTTGTCAAGCATGAATCGAACTTTCATGATAGTTCAACCGATTATAAGTAGATGGAATAGATTTTAATTAAAACATTCAGAAACAGATGGCTAGTGACATTAACCACCAAGACTGAAAGAGTTAAGCTTCTTAGAACATTTATATCGTTCAAGATAAATGGACGCATATTACGCTTCAGTAATTTCACAACTCAATATGTGTTGATGGATGAGTGGCGCTGGGATTTAATGCGTCTTAGCGAGGTTTATACGAAGGCTTATGAATATAACTATTGTGTCCAATGTCACCCCATTTTATGTCATGACTCATGGTTGTTTAATTTAGTGGAAGTGTTAATATGTCTTTAGGTACGTTATTAGTGAGGCGTTAAGGTTTTATGTATCTACATTTAGTAGGTCTACATAGTTCTGTTATATTTCAAGCAAACCTATACTATACCTTAGTATGTAACTCCATTTTTATCATAGAATCGTTGGGACATACTTTATTAGCTAGATAGAATAATATACAGGCTGAAACAGAAAGGGTATGTTAAGCGAAAAGCTATGTAAATAGCCCACTATGGAGAACCTATTTTCAAAATTTGAGACTCGAAATCACATGTTTATTTTTCAAGATTGTATGAACATTCCTGAGTTGTTTAGGAAATACTATCTGGAAAAATAAACATGTGATTTCAAGTCTGAAATTTTATGGATACGTTCATTTTAGTGGGCTATTTACATAGCTTTTCGCTTAACATACCCCTTTTGTTACACCCTGTAAATCTGCATTATTCTCTTTTTTTATATATTAAATATGCTTGACCACAACGCACCTGATGGTAAGCACCGTTGCAGTCTAAGATGGAGCGCGCTTGCCTAAAAGAAACCGGTTCACTCTCGACTTGAAGACCGCAAGATTATAGTTCATGGGGAACAGGGATTCAGGCAGGGAGTTCCACAGCTTGGCCGTTCGCACTATGAATGTAGAAGCAAAACGCTTAGTACGAGTTTTCGGCACTTCAACCGTGAACCTCTCTCTGATATCTGCATAATATCAGTAGACTGTAATTTGCGGCGTCACTAGCATACATGAGCTAACCTCCTTCCGATGTCGTACGACTAAAGAACTCAGGGGCGTTCTCTCAAGGGATAAGCTAGCAACAGGTCACTGATCTTTTAGAACTGGTCCCGCTGTGCTAAACGTGGCTGTAGACTTCCTTCGCGATCTTACAGTCGTGTCTACCCCATTTTTGGTAACACAGCCGCGTCACTATACAGAGTGATTTTTGGTCGTCAACGTTCCCGAAAATTACGGAATCTCCTCATCATCACGATCATTTTTCTCCATGAAAGCATACCTGGGAAGTGTCTGGTTCCCAAGATATTAGGGTCCAAAGTTGAGTAAATAGACTGCGTTTTTCTGCATAAATGCACATAGACGCGCGTAGCAAGATTTTTTCACGAGAAATAATTTAAAAAACTAGTGTTGACAATTTTTGAACATCCCCAAACTAACTCTACGTTCCCACTTACACTGGTCTTAAACCAGACAACAAATTAGTATTAAGCATAGTTTCTGTAGCGAAAAGTATATTAATAATCTTGTAATATGTAATAATCTAGTAATAATCTTGTATTATTTTAATTTAGATTCATTCATATTGGCTCAGCCAATCACAGTTCAGTAACATAAAATTGAAATGAAAATGCCGCCCCGTTATCACTTCGTACCTTACCGTACTTGAGCATGTATTTTCACATATTTTGTAATAATCTTTGATGTAAATTCACTTGGAGTTATAACTTAGAAGCTTGTAATTGCCTTCAGCATTGAGTAATATCTGTATAATTAATCATAAAACTTAGCCCTAAATGATGCGTATCTTAAATACATAAAGCATCATAACATTTGTATAATCTTACCTTAGTTTCATTAGTTTGTAGGAGTACATACCAACCTGTTTGCTTAATTATTTTGATGAAACTTAACGTAAAATCTTATGTATGTATTCCAATTAGTAAAACAGCATTTTATATTGTAAAGTATATATTTCTCAACATAAGTACAAATAGTTTGTATCCATTGTTCGTTAATTACCTATTGTTTTGGATTAATTTAGAGTCATAGTGTAAAGAATATAGGTAAAATGTGTAATTTATGTATCGTAAAAGCTTTCTATATCCGCATAAACCTATCCTGTAGTTAATAAGGATTAATGTGTAACCTTTCCTGGACTTGTCGCCTGAAAAACAGGCTAATTATATAATTTAACGGTCATTTTAGCGGTCTTTCAGTGATAGAATCATATTGTACCATTTAACTTCATTAGCAACTTAGAATCTTATTGGAAAAGCCTAAATGTAATTAGTATGAGTTCAAATAACTAGAAAAACCTTAGTTTTGTATCAGTTTCGTATTAATTCTGTATTACGCAATACTTGTCAATATTGCATCATCTTTTTCCTTACACCCCTCACCCCTCAGGTGAGTTGTCTAAATTGTTCTAAGCATTGTAATTGGTTAATAGATTCAAAATACCTTCTTACCATAGTCTATCACATAAGTAGTGTCTGTATTGCATAAATATAAGTTCAATAAAATAAACTAGCCAGTCTTCGTCTGTCGCTGGAACCGTTCACATCGCGTTATTATTTCACACTCCACGCTTGTAACCCAGTCTGCAGCAAGTAAGGGGCTTGTGGGCAGAGTGGTGTCTAGACACCGAGGGTAGAGGGCCCTCAACAGTTTGGTCCTACGGAAGCCGGGTATCAGCGGGAAGGAAAGAAGGCGCAGTGGATGCAGGGCAGGCGGAGATTCCATCAGGGGCTCGTGTGGTGCGTGTCTGGTTCGCCGCGAGTGCTCTGGTAGCCCGGATCGGGGAGGTGCCGGAAGGAAGCACTGGGCCCGTGAAACGCTACGAGTCAGGTCTGTTGCCTGCAGATCGGGTCTGTCGCCCGAGGAAGCGGAAGTCCGTGTGGTGCGTGTCTGGTTCGCCGCGGGCTTCAAGAAAATTTTGTCGGGTCTGTTGCCCGAACACAACGAAGAAAGCATAAAGCAGGTGCTCACCCAGCGAAGAAATAGGCTGTGAGTACCTGTGAGGAGGACGGAGCTTGGAGTACCCGTCTCAAGGCTGTATAGCCGCGGGTACAAGAAGCAGATGTGCAGGTGCTCGTTCAGTGCTAACCCAAGCCACGAGTACCTGTGAAGTAGATGTGCAGGTGTTTGCTCAGGTGCATGTTGCCCGCAAGTACCTGCGAAAAGGAAACCTGAATTGTCACGAAGAGGTGGAGCGTGAGGTGCCCGGTCAGAGCTGGGTAAGCCACGGGTACCTTCGAAGCCAACACAGTTTACTGTGGCCTAGTGTCTGCCACCTAACGGTGCCAAACGGTGGGCACTAGGTTAACCGCCTCATAGTAGCGGGTGTGGTGTGATCGAACAGCACCACCCGGCTGATTAGCAGCTGACCTAGTTCGGCCGGCGTCGGTAAGGTGTACGTGGATCATGGCTTGGCAATCATGGAGATTGTTTAGGCACGCGATTTCTGCTGAGCGTTCCTCTCAGTAGTTTACACTTGTGTTGAAGCGTACACTCTCTGCCGGGCGGTTCCTTGTCCTATACCCATTCCCTCCTTAGTTTCCTGTAGGCAGGTAGGGACAGCTTGCAGGTGGGTAGGGGTCCGTGGGTAGTAGCCGTAGGTAGGTAGGGACCTTGTCTCTTCATCTACAACTACGGCCAGAGCATCGGGATTCGACATGACTAGAACAAGAAGTCACAATAAGGGTAGCGAACAAACCTCCGTAAGTACAGAGCGAACGGGAGAATCGTCTGCCACTGTTAGTACAGAGCAGACCACTTCGACTGAGCGCACGATGTCGACCGACCACACGTCGGGTACGGAGCGTACTGATAGGGTTTCGTTACAAGGTAAGGTGGATAACGTCGCGGTAGCGTCCGGTAGTAGGGTCGATCCGCCATCCCGGGATGGAACGGTTGTCAACTGTCCGGTAACAACGCGTAAGCCGGCGGGATCACGAGCGTCGAGTAGTTCGAGTCAGCGACGACGAGCATTACTAGAGGCGCGTATCGAATTTGAGAAAGCGGAAGCGGCGCGGACAATAGCTAAGTCGCGTCTAGAGCTTGCGCAATTGGATGAGGCAGAAGCGTCGGGTTTAAGCGAGGTAGAATATAACCGCGATAACGTAACGAAATGGGTAACGAAGTCAATCGAGCAAAGTAAGACCACAAGTAAGCCGATTGAACCGCGAGTAGTAACGCCGCGTAAAGTTCCCGAGTTAGAGGCGCCGAAACCGGAGATAGATAACCTCGCCTCCGCGTTAATACAGGCAATGCGATCAATTAGTCAACCGTCATCTAGACAGGCGCCGCGGTATATTAACGAGTTACATAATTTTGACGGCAACCCACGCGAGTGGATAGCTTTTCGTGCGGTTTTTAGGGACACGCGCGAATACTTTAGTGACATAGAGAACATGGCTAGGTTACGTCGCGCTATACAGGGGCAGGCTAGGGAGGCTGTAAAGTCTATGCTTTACACGCATTCCGACCCCGAGGAGATAATGTACATGTTAGAGCGTAGATTCGGTCGTCCGATCCATCTTATTAAGAGCGAGATTGAAAGTTTACAAAAACTTCCGCCCATGTCGCAAGACGTCAAAGGTATAGGGGCGTTCGCGAGCGCGGTTGCTAACAGCGTAAACACAATTAAACAAATGGACCGAATCGAATATTTGTACTCTAGCGACGTATCCGATAGAATAATAGATAAGATGAATTTGTTAGTCAAGTTTCGATGGTACGAATACAGGTCGCGCAACGAAAAGGAACCTATTCTTATAGCGTTATCGGCTTTCCTAAACATCATAGCGGATCAGTTCGAAGCGTACGATAGCACGCCCGCGTCGGAAAGGCGTTATACGAGACATAGGGACGTTCAGCCGCCACCGCCGCGGCGAAATAGAGTTCACGCGGCCGTAATACGGGAGACGACCTCTGACGAGTCAGATTCATCTCACTATTCAGACAGCTATTCCAGCGAAAGCGAGTTAGAAAGCGACCACGAGGTAGTTGCGGCAGCTTTCGGTGATAGGGATAGGAAATGTGTAAATTGCCGGGGTCGAGACCATACTCTAGAAAAATGTCCGCAATTTATAAAAGTAAATGTGAAAGAGCGATGGAACATAGTAAAGCGCTTAAGAGTATGTTTTCGATGTTTGAGCAGTAAACACATTAGCGACAAATGCAAGTCGAAACATTGCGATGTAGACGGTTGTAGACGTAGGCATCATAGGTTGCTGCATAGCGAACCGCCTCCACTGGTGGAGGCGAAACCGGAGCCGCCGGCTACAGTATCGGTTAATCACTTATCCGAGCCGCGCGCATATCTTAAAATGGTACCAGTAGATCTATTAGGGCCAGAGGGCAGCACCTCCGTTATCGCATTGTTAGACGAAGGGTCAACCGTGACTCTATTGCTCGACGATATAGCCAGTAGAATAGGGGCCGTAGGTCCGGTAGAAAAGTTAGCAATAGAGGGAGTCGGGGGTCACCGCATTAACAGTATGTCGCAACGTCTAGATTTAAAGATCAAAGGTAGATTCACGCGTGATTACGAACCTATATGCGCGTTTACTATAACCGAATTAAGCTTATCTTCGCAGGGCGTGTATAAGCGCAACCTTTCAAATTATACTCACTTAGCGGACATAGCAGATCAGCTCACGTACGATCAAACGAGACCTTCACTTTTGATAGGACAAGATAACTGGCATCTTATCGTAACTAGGCAACTTAAGTCGGGCTCTTCAAGCCAACCGGTAGCTTCATTAACCCGTCTCGGATGGGTATTGCACGGGTGCAATAGCGATTGTATGAAAAAAGTAAATTTCGTAAATAACACAGAAAATAATAACAATAGTTTAGAGCAAATTTCATCAAATAACATAGAAAATTTAATGAAACGTAACTTCTCTATAGACGCGTTAGGAATAGAACCAAAACGGCCCACGCACGATACAGAACAACGCGCTATTAGCATTCTAGATAAGACCACTAGGAAAACAACTGACGGGCGTTTCGAGTGCGGTTTACTATGGCGTCACGACGACGAAGTAATGCCTAAAAATAGAGATAACGCGTTGCAACGTTTGTTAAGAATAGAACGCAAATTAAATAAAAACCCGATTTATAAAAATCAATATGTAGAGCAGCTAAATAACTTATTTAAAAATGGTTACGCAGAGCCAGCCAAATCGACGCCTACATCGGTACGTACGTGGTACCTACCACATTTCGCGGTAGTGTATCCTCAAAAGTTTAAGATGCGTCGTGTTTTCGATAAAGCAAGCCGTATTAGCTTAGATAAAATCTGACCCGCGTTCTTTTAGGCCCGCCGTAGCGCATAGGCTCGCGGAAATCGAAGATCATTCACAAACATCGGAATAGAGATGGCTAGCTAGCACTCTTTACGTAGCCGATGACACGACGCGGGATTCCCCCACTAAGTTTTAATATAGACCATCGGTGGTTTAAAGGTCCGGATTTTTTGTGCGACGATCACAGGCAATGGCCAGTAGACCGTAGTGAGCGAATAGCAACGCCTCCCACAGGAGAGGAGCGTACCGTAACAGTAGCTACTTTAATAAACACCAATCGAGTACCATTGCCCGATATGACAAGGTTTTCGTCGTACAAGCGATACCTTCGAACCACAACGCGTATCTTACAGTGTGCGGACACTTTTAAATCTTTGTTAGGTAACAATTCGCAACCGGTAAGCGCACTCAAGCGTAGGATATCCGATAGGAGCTGGCGAAAGTATGGTAGTAAAACGGTAGCGCAGCGCCATCTAGTCGATGACGAGGTAAAGTCTCAGCTGATGACTTTACCTACCGAATATTTAGTACGGGCGGAACGCATTATTTTGGAAAGCATTCAATTAGATTCATTTAGTGACGAACGAAAATGCATAGTTAATAACAATAAATTGTCTAAGTCTTCCCGTGTAAAACATTTATCTTTGGTTATGAACAACGGATTGTTGCGGCTTAACAAGAGAGTTGGCACAGCCGATTGCGTGTCGGACTCGTATAAAAACCCTATAGTCTTAGACGGTAAGCATCCGATTGTTAGATTGCTCGTACGTCAATATCATCTAGATTACGGACATGGTAATCATCAGACCATTATGAACGAAATTGGGCAGCGTTTTTACATATTATCGTTGCGAGTATTAGTTAAGAGCGGTTGCAACAATCTCAGCCGCCGTTCACGTGCACCGGTGTTGACTATTTCGGTCCGGTTCATATAACAGTAGGTCGTAGGAGCGAGAAGCGTTGGATAGCTTTGTTCACCTGTCTTACCACGCGCGCAATCCACCTCGAGATAGCATCGTCATTGTCATCTGACTGTATGATATTAGCTTTGCGTCGAATGTCAGCTAGGCGCGGGTCTCCGAAGACACTTTATAGCGATAACGGTACGAATTTTGTTGGCGCGAATCGCGAGCTTAAGGAAGAATTCGAGAAATTAAAGATCGATATCGTTGATAAGGTAGAGTCGCGCGGGATTAAATGGAAGTTTATTCCACCCGGGGCCCCTAATATGGGAGGTGCGTGGGAACGAATGGTTCGCTCAGTCAAAGTGGCACTATCTGTTACTCTCAAGGAAAGACAGCCCCGCGAGGAAGTCCTTCATACTCTTCTACTCGAAGCAGAACATCTGATTAACTCGAGACCATTAACTGACGTCAGCCTAGATCCAGATGACACTGAGAGTCTAACGCCAAACCATTTTCTTATCGGGCGTTCGAACGGCTTACCTCAAATTGGCCTGTTCAGTAATAGCGATTTAATTGGCGCAGCTACGTGGCGTACTGTTCAGAGATTAACCGATAAATTTTGGAATCGCTGGGTGAGAGAATACTTACCAACTCTCACGCCTAAGTACGATCGCAACACCGGCTTCACTAACCCTAATGTCGGAGATGTTGTATTGATTATAGACTCGTCATTACCGCGAGGTGTATGGCCAAAGGTGTAATAACACATACTTATCCTGGTCCAGATGGCAAAGTCAGAACATCAGACGTAAGAACTTTAGCTGGCACACTGAGACGTCCAACTTCGAGGCTCATAAAGATAACAAGTAGCTCAAAAATCGTACCACCTGATATCTGTACTCAGACACTGTCTTCGCACGGAGGGGGGACTGTTGACAATTTTTGAACATCCCCAAACTAACTCTACGTTCCCACTTACACTGGTCTTAAACCAGACAACAAATTAGTATTAAGCATAGTTTCTGTAGCGAAAAGTATATTAATAATCTTGTAATATGTAATAATCTAGTAATAATCTTGTATTATGTTAATTTAGATTCATTCATATTGGCTCAGCCAATCACAGTTCAGTAACATAAAATTGAAATGAAAATGCCGCCCCGTTATCACTTCGTACCTTACCGTACTTGAGCATGTATTTTCACATATTTTGTAATAATCTTTGATGTAAATTCACTTGGAGTTATAACTTAGAAGCTTGTAATTGCCTTCAGCATTGAGTAATATCTGTATAATTAATCATAAAACTTAGCCCTAAATGATGCGTATCTTAAATACATAAAGCATCATAACATTTGTATAATCTTACCTTAGTTTCATTAGTTTGTAGGAGTACATACCAACCTGTTTGCTTAATTATTTTGATGAAACTTAACGTAAAATCTTATGTATGTATTCCAATTAGTAAAACAGCATTTTATATTGTAAAGTATATATTTCTCAACATAAGTACAAATAGTTTGTATCCATTGTTCGTTAATTACCTATTGTTTTGGATTAATTTAGAGTCATAGTGTAAAGAATATAGGTAAAATGTGTAATTTATGTATCGTAAAAGCTTTCTATATCCGCATAAACCTATCCTGTAGTTAATAAGGATTAATGTGTAACCTTTCCTGGACTTGTCGCCTGAAAAACAGGCTAATTATATAATTTAACGGTCATTTTAGCGGTCTTTCAGTGATAGAATCATATTGTACCATTTAACTTCATTAGCAACTTAGAATCTTATTGGAAAAGCCTAAATGTAATTAGTATGAGTTCAAATAACTAGAAAAACCTTAGTTTTGTATCAGTTTCGTATTAATTCTGTATTACGCAATACTTGTCAATATTGCATCATCTTTTTCCTTACACCCCTCACCCCTCAGGTGAGTTGTCTAAATTGTTCTAAGCATTGTAATTGGTTAATAGATTCAAAATACCTTCTTACCATAGTCTATCACATAAGTAGTGTCTGTATTGCATAAATATAAGTTCAATAAAATAAACTAGCCAGTCTTCGTCTGTCGCTGGAACCGTTCACATCGCGTTATTATTTCACACTCCACGCTTGTAACCCAGTCTGCAGCAAGTAAGGGGCTTGTGGGCAGAGTGGTGTCTAGACACCGAGGGTAGAGGGCCCTCAACAACTAGCATAAACACTGGACACTATAAATTTCACCCGACCAAGTAATTAAAAAAAAATCCATTTTTTTTTATCGTTTCCCAGCATTTTTTTGCATAAATTAACTTTATTTCATGTATAGAGTACGTACCCTTCGTTAAGGGTGGTAACGAAAAAACACCTGTATATGTATCCGTACTTAAGTAATATATCTGTCATTTTTATGAATCATGAAGCATTACATCTAATAAAATCTGCCCTCCAGCTGCCCTTTCGACTGGGTCCGGGTGTACGACGGGCCGGACAACACGTCGGCCATCATCGGCACGTACTGCGGGCAGCAGCGCAACCTGGTGCTGTACTCGAGCGACGAGCGCCTGCTGGTCACCTTCTACACGCTGCCAAGGGCGGCCAACACGCAGAACCGCGGCTTCAAGGGCATCTTCGAGTTTTCGGAGAGTTTTGTTAAATTAGGTTTGTTGTTGAATTAATGGTTAGTATTTTATAAGTAGTGCGTGTATCGACTAACCCTGCTACAATAAGCCGCGCTTAAACTCCTAAGAGCCTTAGGTACTAATAAACAGCTTTAAACTAGGTATAAGCTATACCTACTCAGTTAAGCCAGATATTATTTTGCTGTTAAAAATCAAGTACCCACAGCGTAGTTGTTACTTTATGTGCGCTTTATTAGTAGCAGTTATATACCTACTTAGTTTAGAGAATATGTTAAAATCTTTGTGTGTTCGTAGATTTACGGCTTCTGTGTGGAATATGGATATATATATATATAAATAGTGATAAATTAATCATTGTTATACGAACGAACCATATGAAGAAAGTTTGGAATTCTTGTAAAGGTCATCCAATTAGGTTCTAAATTATGCAAGCAACATTTCGTTTTCTATTTTCAGATTTTATAAGTAAACACGACGCCGAGCACATTAGGGGCTCGGAGTGTGATCAGAAGATTCTTAGCAAAAAGGAATCTACGGGATTCGTGTACCATCCAAATTATCCATTCCCATATATACAAAAAGTTGTTTGTAGGTAAGTTAAATTTATTTTTATATAGAATATTTTGAACTTACATAATAATGTAGGAGGAGGTTCAGAGAAGGGTCTGAGGGCTTAGACAAAGTAACATTATTGTTCGATCTAATCGATTCATATTTATCGTTGAATATATCCCCCCATAGGAAGCCTTTATTTAGAAGATATATGAAGTCTAACCCTTATTGGTAAACCATGTTCTAACATTGTCTAAGAATCCAGGAGTTACAAACCTTGTCATAAATTAGTGCATGGTTTCAATATTCGAAGTAAGTAGGTACTTACTTAGTTGGACCATGCCACAAATTATAAACTCCTGTACTTATGTTGTTACAGATATTTTATATACGGTATGCAAGATTCGCAGAATTTGGAACGAGTGCGGCTGGAATTTCAAAACTTTTCTATACCAAAGGGAGACAAACCGAAACCAGAGTAAGTTTCACTTTGAACTGTATTTAGTGTTTAGCAACACTCACACTAGATAAAGCTAGTTGTTTTCTAGGATAGCAAATCTATAATAAAGCGACTTTAAAGGAACTTTTCATATTTTGGCACCGTAAAGAGGGTGGCGATATTACGACATCCTAGGAAACAGAAGGTTACCAACCGGATTTGTGAACTGTCTTTAAAAAAGCCTATTAAACATTCCTTACAATTTTTTATTTAAAATATCTCAGTGGAAACTGAATTATCTGGGATTATGAGGAGATGGGTCTATTCAAAGTTTTCGTGTACCTAATCCATCCATTTAAATCTCCTTCCAGTGCAACATGCCCAGACGGCTACCTGAAAGTCTACCTCCGCGGTCAGGAAGCAACGGACTCTTACGACAAGCACGACGCGGAGCTGTGCGGGGAGGGAGCAAGCGGCCCCCCCGTCTTCCCCCCGCCGCTGCTCTCTGATGGACCTCGTCTGGTCATGGTGTTCAGCTCTGGAGAACTCCAGGGAAGGGGATTTAAAGCCAAATATAGTTTTGAGACTGGTTAGTAAGATTAGTTATTCTTTTGTTTGAGTGTCTCCTATGCTCCATGTATTTTGACTTCCATATCTAAACGTTGTTATTTTTATCTTCTATAGACTATAACGCTCATCAAACAAGACTCATGTTCTTCAACGAATGCCCATTACATAGCATCTTCCATTCCCCAGAATACCGTGTGCCAGGAACCGCTGCCCCAGGTGGGGAATGCGCCTTCACCTACAACTCGGATTCCAAGAAGCGTGGGGAGTTCAATTCCCCCCGCTACCCCTCCAACTACCCCTCGCACACCAACTGCACGTTCTCCCTGCAGGCCACCCCCAATGAGCAGGTTACCGTCGTGTTCGACCACTTCAAGGTGCGCGCTGATGCGTGGAATGCTACTGCGGGGTTGTACAGGTAAGGGAATCTAACTATAAGCCCGTTAATGAACCCAGTTTTATTTCAAAATCTTTGTGAAGTAAAATAGACCTAAGCAAGCCTTTCTTCTTCTTCTTCGTTCTTATTTATCTGGCGATCTTTGCAACCAAATCATTTTAACCGATTGTCAATAACGACAATATCATCAGCATCACCAATCTAATTTGCAACAAACAATCCAATTTCACAAACCAAGTAGTTGTCTACTTTTCTTCTATAAGATTTAATTGTTCTATTCAGCGGCGCAACCTGCACAGAAGACTGGGTAGAAGCGTGGTGGACAGGGCGTGAGGGTTCCCGCGTGGCGTTAGGGCGCTGGTGCGGGCTGGCCACGCCGGGGCCGTTGCAGAGCCCGCGCGGAGCCCTGGGGCTGATGATAGCGCTGCATACTGACACTGATGCCGTCGCTTCGGGATTCAAAGCTAGATATATCTTTGAGGTACATACCTGTATTACATTTTTATTATTTGTATTTAAATATTGAAATAGATTGAAACCAAGAGTTAAAAAACAGGCTCTAAAAAGCTGCAAAAGTGATAGCCTCATCTTCTCTTCTTCACTTCTCCTGTAGACTGTATCTTTAATCATTGTTCAAGGAAGTTGTGAGGACGTAAACTCCTTTTGGCGAGATTGCTTATGCGTATCATACCAGCCTCATTCCCATTATCTGTCACGAATTCCATCCTCTCTCATAACAACTGGAGGTTATTCTCATGTTTTCCAGCCAGCAAAGTCAATATTCGGCGACTGCGGTGGTAACATGTCAGGTGCGGAGTGGGGGGTGGTGACGTCACCACGCTTCCCGTTACCATATGAGGCGCCTACCAGGGGGGCTGCGTCACGGGTTTGCAACTGGTTCGTGACCGCGCGCCCGGGGAAACGATTATTGCTCAACTTTGAACATTTTGCTGTGGAGGGACATTTGACGGGTAAGCTATATAAATAACTGTTCAAAACACGTTTGCTAAACTTATAAAGGAAGTCTGCTGACCAAGCAAAACTAGTTTTATCCAGCCTGATAAGTAGAACTTCCAATGTTGGTGTACTTTCTAGAACGCGGCTGTCCAGCGGCGGTGCTTCGCCTGTGGTACGAGAGCCCCGGCCCGCCGCTCGAGCTTTGTGGAGAGAAGGCGCCCACCGACAGATGGCAGTACTTGTCGTCTTCCAACTCTATACGACTATCGTGAGTACCATGAATAACATGACATCTAACTGCAATAATCCGATAGCTTTCCTCGAGTAGAAAGATAATATGTGCGTATGCCTGTCGTTAGAATTGAGAAATAATTATACATACAGACGAATTGAGAACCTCCTCCTTTTTTTGAAGTCGGTTAATAAAAGAAAGGTAAATAAAACTTTTTGAAGGTTTTAAGATAATAAAAAACAATCTTACGAGCGATAGCAAAGTAAATTTATCGCAATTTTTCCACCAATAGCGGTTACACTTCATCCCGTCTTTAAATTTTAACGAATGCTATGAAGGTCTCTAGAGCTAACGTTTGGATATCTTTACGGACTTCGATATCACTCGTAAAGCTGTTACATTGTTTTAAAGAACCCTAAAAATAACGCGGAGACACGCGTACGTGTGTAAGGGTAGCAGCGCCACCTTGACTATAGGTAAATAGCTTATGAAGAAGAGGTGATGAAGTAGTAAAAGAAGTTCGGTCAAATATTGAAACTGTCCAAACCATTCCAGGTTCATAATAGCCGACAAATCTGTGGGCGCGGCCGGCTGGAAGGCGGTGTGGACGGAGGTGACGGTCCCCGAGTCGGGGCTGTGTCCGCCGCCCAGCCCGGAGTGTGCCGGCGCCTGCCTGCCGCCCGCCGCCGCCTGCTCGCCGCTGCCGCACTGCGCCGGCGCGCCGCCGCGCCCGGGACATTGTTAGTATGCATGCAGACTAGCGCCTCTAGCGGATAACACCAGATACCACAAACTTTAGGACACAAGCAGTCTACTGAGGCATGACAGGCTTAAATACACAAAGCTACACTTGACTGTCGCCTCTGGTAATCAGTAGGTAATCAAATTACACGCGAACTACTGCAACCATATAGTAAGCAAGCTTACAAACACAAAGCCATATTTGACTGTAATTCAATTAACCGACCTATTGCTACTACTAAGTTTCAAATTTTCTGTGATTAGTATCACCCGAACCATTGCTATTCAAAAGTTGGCCTGGATCGGTCAACCGCACCAACAACCGAACTACTGATACCTACTAGAGGGAGTGTTGCAGGGTCACAGATCACCCCCTAGGGATTACCCCTTAGGTGTCATCAGGGTACTGCTGGTACTTGTAGCGAAATGCCTAAGTTGTCGAGAGACTGACCTACCAATAATACGTTGGCTGACAGTTTATATACAGGATGTAACAAAAAGGGTATGTTAAGCGACAAGCTATGTAAATAACCCACTGTAGAGAACCTGTCCACAAAATTTGAGACCCGAAATCACATTTTTATTTTTGCCGATATTATGGAGAATTTTTAAATACCTCAGGAATTTTCATACAATCTTGAAAAATAAAAATGTGATCTCGAGTCTTAAATATTGTAGATAGGTTCTCTATAGTGGGCTATTTACATAGCTTTTCGCTTAACATACCCTTTTTGTTACACCCTGTATAGGTGGTTAAACTTCTATAAAAAAAGTTCTGGTCAGCTATTATACTTCGAGCTTTGTTGTTCTTAATGGGGTATCTGGTATATCTGTAAGTAAAGTGGACGTTACATGAGAAGAACATGGCAAGTCGTGCTGTCCTGCTCAAATTGTATGTGATTTGTACATGCAGAGTGCGACGCAAAGCTTTTCAATGGTCTTTTTATGTGATGCCACGTACATTTAATATCTTAGACCTACAGACTAGCACAAATGGGCAAACGCAAGGTGATTTGTAAAACATAGATACAAGCAAATGTACCTATAATAGAAGTACTTTTACATTTGTTATTAAATAAATAACCCAAACGAATGAATGTTTCAACTCAAGTTTCAAATCTGTGTGTTTGTGGTCTTTCGAGCCGGATATTTACACAGTAACTACATATTACATATCACTTGATTCTTAATAACATATCTTGATTTTACTTGCGTTCGCCCGAAAACGGACATGAATATCTCCAGCCAGAGGAGAGAATTTTTTAATAACACAACTACAACCGATAGAAAAAATATCCTCCTTTTTTAGATTGCATGCTTCATTATAACTTTATAAGTTTGCTGGTATTATTTCTTGATAGGGACACCTATTGTTGATAAGATGGCACTTTACAGATCAAGTAGCTACGAAGGATTTGAGGCTATTAAAAATATATTAAATTTTCTTACTTATTTATTACAACTATAGTTTTTTATTTATAGGTAGTTATTTAAACATTCTCTCCTCTCAACATATTAATCATTTTAAGATTTAAGTATTATTGACATTAGTGTATGGGTACTATATTCACAACGAATATCATAGGTCGTATAGGTAGTTAACTACACATAATAATCTTAACCTTCATCTTAAATTTAATGTTCATCAAAATCAAAACGTGTTTGGTTGGCGTAATCATCAATTTGAAATTAAGTAAGAAAGTTAAGTCATATTATTTTCAAAATTAAATCACCGTTATATCTATTGTATGATTGGCACTGCACTCTGCATTTCACTTACTAATGTAATCTACACTTACCTATGCATTTTGTCGTCGTGTAGTAAAATGAAGGCTTAGTAGTCGATTCGCACGAAATTCGTTCGCACGAACGTGCCAAACTACCCCTTTCAAAAATAAGATTATTTTAGTAGGCGTTTCGCCCGAATGTATTGTAATCTATGTAGTTAATTTACAATACATTCGGGCGAAACGCCTACTAAAATAACATTATTTTAGAAAGGGTTCGATTGGCACGTTCGTGCGAACAAATTTCGTGCGAATCGACTACTAACCAAAAATGAACTATGATATCTTTATAAAATATAATGTAATAATAATGTAGCTTAATCTCACATGGAGTCAGCAGGAAATGAAGCTGCCTTCGGGCTGATTTTCCCAATAGTCATATAGCCTATCTGTGGGGTAAGCACGAACCTTTTTACCCGGCGTAACGCTAGCGACTCGCTAGCAAAATCTATGTGATTTGACAGTTGGACGATAGCGTTACGGACTATCGAGAGGTTCGTGCTTACCCCTCTGATGTATAAAATTGATGCTGTCTCTATCTTGATCAAGTTTTAGAGGAAGAAAGCATCAACTTTATCTTTCAGATAGGCTATTTGACTATTGGATAAATCGACCCTTAGATAAGTAATAGCTCAAAATACTCTATTTATGGTGCGATATATTACTACTTCAAAGCTTTTTTTGCTGCTTGCTCTGTCTTCTACTATTGTAAAAATATTGTATTTAAACACTGTAGTACTGTTAAATAACTCTTAAATAATTTATTATGTTCATACACTTATACTTCTCAGTCTTATAGATGGTTCAATGCAATCTTTGTCTCGAGGATGTTGTATCTGTAGGGACCCTAGACTAGGGTGGTAGGAACGTAGACCTTCTAAAGGAATTTATTGTTGTTAAAGAATTAGCAGAATATATTGAATATGTTGCAAGATGTCGGACTCTTTTATTTAAATACTCCGCCCTCTTTAAATTTCATACGAAATCTTTCTATTTGCATTCTGTATCTCTCATAAATTCATACTTACCTACATCCATTTTTACACTTATATTTTCTCTTGGGTTGTTTTACTTCTCTCTTCTATACTGTGATGACTCAGAAGAGTTTTTCTTATAACTTCTATTCTAAGATATTTTTCCATTAATGTAGCTATCCGTGTGTTTTGTATTAGATCAATTACTCATAAGCATGTCGTAATTTCGCTCAAAGTTATCTAGAACAAAAGCGGGTAGTTTAACTATTTCTCAGTAGAATTATTTTTACTCCTCATAATCGACATGTTTATGAGTTATTGGCATCCATTGCTGTTATCCAAAGTGACAAAGCTTGCATTGAGTCATCGCACTATGAGGCCCGGGCTGCCGGCTAAGCACGAGCACTTTCTAATGTTGATGGCATGACAACTAACACTATGGGCTCATATATGTACCTACCAATACTTCCTGTAATGGACATATGTAAGACCCAGTCCAAATAACAACTCTAAAGCTACTTTAACTATCTTATCTAAATAAAAGTGCATCCTTTAAAAATTACAATGCGGTGTGACAATACCTGGTCCCAAAATTGAATTTGAACCAATATTCCTAATAATCCTTTTACTTATTGTATGTCGCTTCTACAAATTCACGACGACAGTCTTCTACCCTTTCCTACACTAAAAGAGGATAACTGTAAAAAAGATGGGTATAAAGTTGTCAAGAAAGGTATTGTCACACTTGCGTGGCGGCGTCAGAAAGTGCCTCGGCCCCGGGCTGACGCGGGTGTGTGCGCAGGCGGCGGCGGGTCGGCGGGCCGCGCCTCGCCGTTCGCCGGAATGCTCGCGCTGTGCCTCGCGCTCGCCGCCCCGCATTGACCGGGCGCGTACGTGAGTTTCACCCTGACTCCCCGCCTCGCACGCCCCGCCTCATTCCTTATCATGCTTCTGTGTGCTTGAATGCTTTAAGTTTAGTTTTGTTTGGTTTTTGACTTTGTTGGGCGCCAGAAACTTCCTTCATTTTAAAAGTAGATACTTAGTAAGTAATACCTACGTTTCGCGACTTCTAAACTCATGAATATTATACAAAAAGTAGGTTGTTAGGTAGTTCTTTTAGCTATCTCATGGAGCGTAAATGCCATGTGTAATAATGTGTATGAAGTTGTAACATCACAAAGCTATATAAAAATGCAAAGAACATCTATTTGATTTAAATTCTTGTTAGGCGTCAACAATTTAGAAACGGTAATTTTCGGTAATACATATATGTACACAATCTAATTATTGTCATCATGTTCAGTGCCGTAAATACACTTTTCTGCGCCTAGTGCGAGCTTCTATTACTGCTCTAGTCTGGCATTCTTGCGCCTCCCAGATCCTACGCCCTGTGCCTGGGCACCGGTGGCACCGCCGTGCGCGTTGCTGCCGAGTTGCTACTCACTCAGTTTTTTATTTCATAGAGCAGGCAGTTTTTACCTGTACATGCTTATAGGTTGCTGCTTATTCGTAGTTATGTAAGGCGTTCTCACACATTAGCAATCACATCATTTGAAACCAATTCCTATAATCAACCTTTTTTTCATCACTTCCACTCTTCCTAAATGTGTAAATAAAATATGTATAAACTTAAATATTGCATGCCTAAAAACAAATTCTAAAACAATAAACTAAAACCTTAAAAGGCACTAAAAGCTTTACACCATTCAAGGTTACCCTTATCAACATTTGCCATACCAACTTATATGTACCTATAACCAACTCCTTTGTTGCCCAACTTTGAATATTGTAAAGCTGCATACAGAATGACGTCGGTACTAGGCGGTCGATATGCGTAGGCGCCGGAGAGGCAGCGATCGTGGAGACTAGCGGCGACTGGTTGTGGTGGGTGGCCGGCGCGGGATTCGCCGCGCTGGCGGTAGTGTGCGGTCTGTGGCGTCGGCGCCGGCGCAGGCCGCGCGGGCCGCCCCCGCCGCCGCGCCCCCCGCCCCGCGCCTGCGCCGCCCGCCTCGCTGCCACGCAGGACACTGTATGACGACGCGTTAGCGGCACAAGCCGGTATAGATCATTAAACGATTTAAAATATGAGTGCTTTTTATTTTTTTTTCTCGACGTGTGTGGTACCTAGTGGCAAGTAGTGTATCTCGTGGTCAAAGATAGGAGATGTCCGTGTCGTGTTGTGGACATCAAAGTTTCTATGACCATATCAAATTACGTCCACTGCTTTCAAGTGATATATTTTTTTCAAACGGCAACGCTAGAGTGAGACTACGAATAAAATTCGTTGCAGGTTCGTAGCTCGTAGAAAAATGCTACGGCTCGTTAGCTCCAGCTTTTATGGTACCAAATATTTGATGGGTACATACACATGCAGTCACTAAAACAATGAACTGAGAAATTGTTCTGTGTGTTGTTGTGTATATTTTGACCTAGCTTGTTAATGCACTGTATCTGTATTTTCCTACGAAGGTGTTACCTACTGCAAAGTGTATTTTGGCGTTTTGTTCTACCGCATTAGCACTATAAAATCGTATTGCTAGATCAAAAAACATAAAAATATGACTGTAGGTACATGTTTTTCCCTTTTACCCTTAATTCGGAAGGTAGCTCAGAGGAAACATAAAAGTTAGTCTAGCCTATGGCGGTCGTGTGATTGTGATGAAAAGCTAAAGAGAAAGGTTAAACAGCGAACATGTATGAAAACATTATAACTATATGGTAGATCAGTAGATTCTGTCTAGCGGATTGAATGGACATGGTTATATTATGAGGTGTGTGGTTAAATAAGTATCTATGTGTACAAGTATAGGACGGGCATATTTCAGTTTATAGGACTTATTTAGATCGTAGCCCTCTAGGTCCTCAACCATTTAGGTCCTCACTGCAGGAGCACAGCACAGGTCTTTCTTATCTGAGACAAGGTTTTTTTCGTTAAAAGAGGTTATAAATTGTTTGTTTGGTTTTATAGACTTTCATTTATTGAAAATGGCTACTGTAGATGTGGCTTTATATTGGATTTTAATACACACGTTGGTTCTAAAAAATCCACTTTGCAAATATTCTAGAATCGAGGATTAAAGTGGACATAAAAGTGTAAAAAGATCCATCACTATGGATTTTTACAGTGGATCTTAGTGGACCTAGGGGATCGTAGCAGCTGGTTCGTAGCACGCTACGCCTAAGCTACGCGATCGCATTGGCGTTGTTAGGAAAACGCAAAATGTGCAATATCAAATATTATCCAAATAATATTTTGCAATATCTTTTGGTCATTCTGCAGACTTCACGAAACTTTATGTACGTATAAATCTATTCTATACATATAATAAAATTGTAACGGATCGATGTTTGTGCACGCTAATCTCAGAAACGGCTGGACCGATTTCGATGCAGTTTTCAGGAATATATTGTGACAGGTCCCACTTAACATATAGGCTACTTTTTATCCGGGAAAATGTTTTTATCCCGGATAATTTCGACATTTTGTTTTTTCTACAGTCCACGCGGACGGAGTCGCGGGCGTCCACTAGTTTTCTAATAAATTTAATATCACCAGGCGTTTTACAAAAATTTTAAACAGTGAAAATAACTAAAACAACTAAATCGATAAGGATTTAATTAACACGTACATAATAAACAGTATACGTACGTAAACTTTCGTGAAAAACCACTACTTTACATCTATCCTAAGTACTTTATTCTAGGTGGCGTTTCCAGCATGCTCCGCAGCAGAGTCACATTCAAAGTACATTATTCCGTACATTTTTTCGAAATAAACTTGAATGCTATTTATGAAGATGGCTATGCCGAAGGCTGGAGAGCATGACACCCCGTTTCAACCATAATGTTAACTTCTTGAAATGTCAATTTCTCAAAAAGACAACTTCTCATTATGTCGATTCATCACAATGACAAATTCGCATTTGATCAACTTCTTACAATGTCAAATAATAAAATTATAAATAAATATTCCCATTTAAAAAATACGAATTTTGACATTGTAAGACATCGATATAATATAGGTACCTACTTATACTAAGTTTTGAGAAGAGAGAATCTGATTTTTCAAGAAGTAGACAAGTTTTCAAGAAAGATATTTCGCGCCCGGTTGTCATTTTGAGAAGTTGACATTATGAGCTAAAACAAAATATGTGCATCTGGATTTAGGGCCCATTTTCCAAGTAATTGCGAAACGAAATATCACTCAGGGGAATTAGTTACTAGTAAAACTTAAAGCAAAGATTCTTAAATTTCTTAAACTTGAAACAAAACTGTTACCTATAGTTAAATAACTTGGGCCCTCAATGCTGACGCCTGCATAAAGCTGCATTGCCTAAATCTGAGAAAGTACGAATTATGGCGGTTTTTTCAGAATTTCACCTATTAAAAAATCTACCCTAAGAAAAAGAAAACAAGTTGGGTAATAAGGCAAACACAGTTTTGCAAATTTATTCCACATATTAAACTGATATACAAGGTTTATATAAATCAGAAATCTAACAATGTGTATGACATTCTATGTGGTCGAAATACAAAAAAGTTTAGTACAGCAATAATAAACATTATAGCAATCCTGAATTTACAGTACTACTTCACACTAATGTATTTTTAAAGAAATATGTAATATGTATTAAAAATAAAGCAAAAAACTAAAGCAGAGCCACGGTTCGGAAATGTATTCGAAGAAAAAGGTTTTAGTTTTAAATAATTTTAGCCGTAATAATTGTTGTAAAGTTTCAATTCATTTCATTAATTCATTCTCAGTATGTAACCTAAGTTGTAAGTATGTCAAAAAACAACAGTCAAACTCCTTATAATATAATAATTACTGCTAAAATACACATCACTTCGCAAAATGCGTTCGCAGAAATAAAATATATTTGAATAACATGTATTAAAAAAACAGACAGTCGACGGGTCGGCGACCCGAGCGCACGGCCGCAAACAGGCAACCACGGCCGCGCGCCCTCTCACAAAAATAAAGTATATATTAAATATATACGGCTAATACGACAGTTGAAAAACATAAGCATAACGGGAAACTTACTTTCGAAACATTTCATAACGTGCTACTTTGAGATTTTTACGGAATTAAAAACGTGAAAATCAAATAAAAAAACACATAGAAAAAGGGGTTGAGGATCCCCGAGGTGGAGGATCGGACGTAAACGTAGCCGTGATTGTCGGGCCGGGTGGCTCCCCGCGAAGTTTGTAGTCACTCGGGCGCGGGGCCCGGCCGGCACGGCGTCCGGCGGCGTCAGCGCGCGGCTGGCGGCGCGACTGGCGGCGCGGCGGGCGGCGCGGCGGGCGGCGCGCGTCACGCGTCTGCGTCCCAGCCGCACGCCGCCGCCGCCGCCGCGCCCAGGCGCCGCTTCGTCTCCCCCCCGAGGTTCTGGTGACCGCCGTCGTATTTACGTTTACCTGCAAGCGCACCGCCTCTTAACGTACCAGTTACACGATATCTTCAGTCACATCACCTAGGTATACTATGTAGTACTCGAGTGAGAACATAAGATCGGTGAGTTACATAAAGGTTACATCGTCGCTGCGCGTGCTAAAGCGCATATTTAAAATATCCTTGTCCAGATTTCTAGAGTTCTCATTTCACACGATTTGAAAGACAATAAGACACCAGATTTTGCCATTAAAACAATAGCAATAATATAGGTAAATAACCAAGATGTCTTGAGGTATTTTCTTCTTCTTCGTCTTTGCACGCACAACGACGAGACATACCATTTAGAAACCAATATATGTACTACCTAAATGACTCACTTATGATGTTAATTTTCATCTACCATCTAACTAAACCAAAAATACACCAATACCTAATAGGCCTCCCACAAACTTGACATGTTACTGACGTTAGAAAACAAAGGACTCATTTGCTCGTGTCGCTGTAAGTTTGTGGAAGCCCTGAGAGTAGGAAACGATGAGGAATAGTTACCAAAAGAAATTGTATGAGCCGGATTACACGCAAACCATTAAACAAGCTGAAATAAAAGGAAAGGATAAGGACATGAACTAAGGATAGGATGGGAAAGAGTACCTACATCGATCGAGAAAGGAGTCCAATGTTTTCCAAATGGTTCGAATTTAGAATTTAGATTAGGAAACATCTCTAAAACATCAATTTCTATCTGCCGCTAGCAGTTGGACAAGCCTTGTTTGAACAGCTTTGAATGGCACTGCGTATCATCAAAAAATCATTACGATGCATGCTGCGTGCACGTAACAAATAAATAAAATAATACTTTTTAGGTCTAGCTCCAATTACACCTTTACAACTCGACACCATTTACTTAGTAAATTCTTGGGTGGTCAGTTGGAATGATGAGTTACCAATTCGGACGGTAATGTCCCGTTTGCAACATGTTCCTCTTTCAAAACCATACATAATTGATATCGTAAAATGTCTCATTCTCGGATCGTTCCGCTCTCTACCGGCGAGACGGTATTGAGACGATAAAGTTTTTCACACGTAGTTGGTTGGGTAACTGGCGCATACTAACCGGGTAAACTTGGCTTGGCGCGCGGGTGTCCACGCGTGGTGGCGGGGCGGCCACGCGCGCCGCGCCGTGTACCACCACGGGCCCCAGCCGCGCCCGGAGCCGCGCGCCGCGCCCATCGACCGCCCGTCGTACATGATCCACCCGCCTGCACGGACGCTGGCGTTAGTTCGCGTTTTTGGAGGGCAGGTGGACGGGTGCGGTGGAATCGTGATACAGAGTAGAATGTGACAGCGGGGAAAATCGGTCTAAGAGATGATATATTCCGAAAAAACTTGGGTATGCTGCAATCTTCAACCACGTACCCTAAGATGCTCGTAGATTTAACTATAAGCGAAATCGTTTATGTAGTATTTTGATAAATTATCGTCTATGAACAATAATAACCTCTAGAAAGAACTCACAAGATGCGCAGTTATTATTGCAGCATTTTCTAAAAGTTTGACACCGAATTGTGGCAACTCGTGGACCGACCCTCACTATCGGAAAGCAAATTAAAAAGAGGAGTTTAAAACGTTTAAAACTTAAACATTTTCTAGCCTGTATCACGATTTTACCGTACACGTCAACGACAATAAAAGCGCAATGGATGCATGGCGCGGGTAACTGACGAGCTTGTGCTTGCTTTGGTAATTTAGAAGATAATGCGAGGTAGTCTAATGCAACTTTTATAGCCCGCAATTTTTTTAATAGTTTAAATACATATTAATTGGCCTATGCCAAGCCAACTTCATACCTTAAATACAGTTACTTTCCAAGTACTTTTACTTAGGTTTCAAATGGCGACGGTAAAAGGAACTCACTGTGATGAACTCAGATACAGATTGAAGTATTACGCTAGAAAGTTAGTTGTTATTTTAGTAAGTATTTATAAGCAAAAGCAATCACTGCAAATTGTATTTGTAGGCACTTACCGAGCTATTTAAATATTAATATGCATTGAATTTGGCTGCTATACAGGGTGTGGGTGACAGCCAGGCAAATACTGAAATGCTGAATAAGTACCATTGTGTTGAGGTATACGACAGTGTTATTATTATTACTCGCAGGAAATGTATTTTTGATTTGATTTTCAGTGATCTTTGCTCTCCGCGCGAATTGCATCGGGCGATCCTGTGACTAATTAAATAGGCTTATTGGTTATTGTGTGACAGATTGCTGTTTTTTGGATCACTTGTGACTCTCCATTAGGGTTGATCAATTATTTGAAATTTTTTGAGGGCAACTTTATTCAAAATCATATTTTGTTTAAATTTAATTTTTAACTCATATCTAAGGCCCAATTAAACCAACAAAAATATTTTTTCCTGAAAATATAAAAAAAATACGGAAAAATTTTGAAATTTTCCTGCGAAAATTTTCAGTGTTTTCCGCATCAGAATCATGGTCTGAACTCATGGTATCAATATTTGCCTGGCTGTCACAAACACCCTGTATAGAGTTCAGTTAGAGAACCCCCACACTAGATTCTTCTGAGCGTCTTTTGAACGTCGGCGTCGGGCGATCGTCAGCGCGGCGTCGACGCGACGTCTCACAGACTCACAGAACGCTGTAATTACGCAGCGTAAACGTCGCGTTTTTTATTATATGGCAGAAAACGCGGCGCTGACGTCGTGTCGACGCGACGCTCACGTAGCGTAATTACATCGTTCGATTTTCACTCAGCGCCGACGTCGCTTCGACGCTGCGTCGACGCCGCTCTGACGCTCGCCCGGCACAGACGCTCACAAGACGCTAGTGTGGGGGTCTCTTACGTACATTTTGCCATTCTTCACTTATAAAAAATCATTCCATGTAAAAGTTAATATCAGTAATGGACCAAAACAGCACAAGCTCAACATTTACTTTTATTTTCCTAGAGACATAATATTCTATATACAGTTTTCATGCAAAATCATTAAAGATCATAAGAGAGGACACACTTTCATACAAGATATCCATTTTGCGATCATGCAAAACTGATGTTCTATTTTACTAAATTAAATTTAGGAAATGACAATAATAATTATCTACCAAGACATTGTATTCTAAAGAAATGTCTAAAATGTTAAGATTTAAATCTAGTTTTATAGGTATCTACATATTCAACATGCATTTGAATGAACTGCGAAAATAGTAACATCTAAAAACTGTCAACACTTCCACGTTCCATTTAAAGAATTATACTAGAAAAATTTTACTAGCATAAAATCAAACAGAACTTGGAACTGAAGACCGCGTTTCTAGAGCTAAATAATCTTAGAACTAAAGGCATCATTTCCACAAGAGTGTAGAAGACACTCGCTACAGTTGCCAACTAAAACAAACTAACACTAATTGGTTAATAAATGAAACGTTTTGGAACAATCAGGTACAAAAGCTAAACATTTAACAATTACGAATGCATTCATACGAACTAGTGTACTCATTCCCGACTCTACGCTATAGATATCTGCTACCGTTCAGTTTGGAAGGAGTTTGGTACCTGAATGCCTCCGGTTAGATCGTAGTAAAGCGAATTGGGTCCGAGACCGAGCTCGTCGTCCTGAGGTGAGGCATTTACCAAGCGGGTCAGTAAGTCTTCTTAACATATTCTCTACGTTGTCATGACAACGAAGAAACATTACATTGTTGCAAGCGCAGGACAAACATCGGGGAGTGGGCGTGGCGAAGCGACAAGCGTGTTAGGTCTTGTTAGTCGACATAGCAAAGCGAAAGCAAGTAGGATGAGGTAAAAGCAAGGATGATGTTATTCGGTTTGCGCCCTTGATTCTATGACAATCATTACATAACAGTTCGATTTCCAACAATTACTAAATACATAACAAAAATCAAGAGCGCAAGTACATAGCAAGCGATAGTAAGCAAACTAAAAACTGTATGGATGTTAAGGGTGAGGTTAGACGGAGTGGCCTCAGCCATGCAGACCTGATGGTGCGACCGGCTCAGCCACCCCGCTACGACTCTACTTTTCCCGGCAGACATGAGAGGCTGTATGCGCCCGCCCTACGCCGCTTGGCACGCCGAAGCTTTTTACGCCGTCATCGCCTTAACACACAGCGTCCACTAAACTGACCAAACTTGTGAATCACAATCGAAACGGAAACAAGCAACTCGTATATCTTGCGGTATATACGAGTCAAGTGGTCCGTTTCGGTCACAACTACCCACAAGTTTTCTAGTTTAGCGGCGCTGCTGGCAAAGCGATGCGCGTACCGAGCCCCGGCGTGACGTCACTGCCCGCCCTCGGCGAAGGGCGCCGCATCACACCGCCGCAATCAATCACCACCGTCAGGCCTACACACTACTTCACCGAGTCACTACCTCCGTTCGAGGATGGGATCCAACAAAAAAAAAAAACAAAAAATAGATGAAGAAATTTGAGCAAATCAAAATCGTTCGATGAGTACAGCGACTAGTGACTAGTAAATAAGTGATTAATAGTGAGTGTGTAAGGGACCCACCGGTTGCGCTCTGTTGGGAGGCTGGCGGACTGCGGACGGTTGCGGTGGCCCCGCGTAATCAAAATAGAACTCATCGTACCGGTAAAATGGCTCATTGTAGCCACCTCGGTAATCACCGTACCCGTAATAGTCGTAATCATAATCTATAAACACACAACACAGGCCTTTTAGAGGCTAAGCTAAACTAACGCTAACTTACAAGCTATCGGTGGCTTATCAAGCCATGACACTCGTACCGGGAAAAGAATCGTATCATGCAGTGACCTTACTGGGACGCCAAACAGCACACGGGTTAATCCTCCACCGGCCGGCGTCTCTCGACACGGGTACACCGACACGCGAAAACACATGCATCATCATATCTTTTCATTTGACACACAATTTTTTTATCTTCTAATTCTGCTACTTAATTCCACCACCGTATGAGAAGACTGCGAAGATTGTGCGGAGCGTATACTTTAGGTTTTTTTTTTGCTCTGCTGCTTTCCCTGCCGATCATATATCTTAGGATTTAGCCTGCAGTACCTAATTAAACATCCTTAGAAACTGTACCTTAATTCAATAAGGACTAATATTAAATCAAGAGAATGCCAGTGCTAAAACACTAAAGTAGATTTCCGCACAAGCTGCGCAGACGATTCAAAACAAATAAGATGAGAGTCTTCGTGGGTCGGGTCAGATGATAATGTCAATTTCACTGTGAATGCATGCATTCAATGTTAATTTTGTTACAACAGTTTTATATTTTCGACCCTGAGATGTTTTTTAAACCTGAATCATGCACACATCCCTATATCTTATTAAAACTGGCCTAAGTAATAGCGTTAATAGTACAAAGTAGTTTATGCAGGGCCGGATTTAGGGGAGGGCAACCGGGGCGAAAGCCCCAGGGCCTCCACAAACGGGGGGCCCCCACACTAGAGATTTCGGAAAAAAATATTTCGAATTCCAATTAGTAAACATCTTTTCCTTTGATATTTTTTTTGGCTCTTTTATCTTTACTTACAGTGCTTTATACATACATGATTATATTATTCTGTATTTAAATTTGGGGCAAGGGGGCCTTCCGCTCCTTTCTTGCCCCGAGGCCTCCGGACCTCTAAATCCGGCCCTGAGTTTATGGCCTCGATCATACACCAAGTAAGCAATTTAAACAAATTAAAATTTATCAACAGAAGAATATTGCTAGGATGAGTTTTTCACATGATATAGTGTTTTCATATGTTTTATCAAGTCGAGTCATGAAACGTACTGAAAATGACAAATCAAAGAGAAGAATAAGAAAATAAAGTAAATCAACACTGAAAACAATAGGTAAAAGAGTATGGCGAACTTTTTGACAAAATCATTTTTTTTAAAGAAATTTTTCCATTCGCAAAATTTCCAATTTGTTATTTTTTCTATTCCCCGGTTTCCTATAATAATTCCATTCATAAAATTAAACAATCTTGATAATTCAAAATATGTAGTTTATTACAATGTATCGGCACGCTCGTGAGGAATCCAAATAAAATAAACCAGGAATACGCTGGTCATATTCAGGCACTAAATGTCGTATAAAGTTCTTGACTGAACTTTGAATGAAAGAGATAATAATTATAAATCTTGCCAGTTCAAAGCTGTACCGAAAGGAAGTTATTTTTCAAAGCTATCGAAAAGACTAAAAGATATTATCAAGAATAAATATTGGTAAAGTATGCGTATGGAATAATCTCAATCTGGTAAAAAGCGATATCAGTAAATTAAACTTCTTCGCAAAATCCGCGAAATAAAACAAAAACTTTGGGAAATTTCGCGAATGGAAAAATTTGCTTAAAAAAATGATTTTGTCAAAAAGTCTCAATAGGTACATAATTCGGTACCTCAAAAATAGATACTATACTAACATTTAAGTAATTTAAACATTTAAAAACGTATTGTTTTTTGCAAGTAGGAGTGTTGTTATTCAATACGTAAGATAACAATCCATTTTCAATGCAGGGACAGGATTTAGGGCAGCGAGGGAAAAAGCTTGGTGTACAATCATGGCCAGATGGTTAGTTGGGAGTTTTCTAGCAAGTGTGCGAGTGAGCGCGTGGATACCACAGTGTGTACTCAGTATATGTATGTATGTAATGTAATGTACCTAGAAAATTGTTAAAAAACAATCATGTTAAAGTGATTTTTCAAAATTTTATCTCGACTTTTTATAGTAAGCATAAAATAGTAAAATTTTGTAATGTTAATAAAAGTGTCAAAATATACCCAACCCATTTATTTCGGACCCTTCGTATGAGAATATAAATAAATATTGTTGAACAGATTTTATTAAGATATTTAGGTGCGTAAAATGTACCTATTCTATTATATAAGTCTTAAAATCCTATTAAAGATGTCTTGTCTCAAGGGGTCTTAAAGGCAATGACAAGTCCTCTCTGTAATATATGTATTAATATCATTGAGACCCATCGAAAATCTTCAGTAGGAATTTAAAATCATGTGTTAGTTAGCAATAAACGAGAGGTGTATCTGACTGGGATTCGTTCCTAAATAACTGAAATTGCTGAAACCTCACACTGACCTACCTGACCTACTGTTTGTATTCATATAAATCCTATATCTAAAAGAAATCTATAACATAAAATATTCTTGTCAGATAAACCTAGAATGCTTATCAGATATTCAATAGAATTGCTTTTGATATCTATAAATAAAATAAGTGCAGTCATAATACCAAATTGAAGTCAGTGAAACTTTGAATGTACTTAAATCAAAGATATTCATAACGTTACACATTTTCAATAAAATAGTTAAATGAATTGACAATTCGAATATTACGTGAAATGTTTATCTTGATACTTAAAAATATAATATTAATTTAGCCCATCAATAACGTTCAGTCCATTTTATTTAACCATAATATCAAATAATGTAACCAATGTGTAGATTCAATCATACTAAGCAATTTTAATGAATCTGATCAATGTTAGTAATTGTATATTATAGGTTTGTTCCCAACTCTCGAAAAGATTTAACTTGTTGTTCCTCGCGAGAGTCAAGAGCGCTTCCACCAGTTGTGCTAGGTATATGAAAAAAGCTTGTTAAAGGATGTTTCCGGAGATTACATAACCTTGTATTATGCAGCACAACTAGAAGAAATTACATAGTTATACAAAATATAGTTGGTCACTGCCACATACCGACAATAACAGCCATTCAGTTTATTCCCAATAGTACCTTTATAAAAATATGCAACAAAATAATTCATTTATTTAAACTATGTCCTGTTGTTAGTATAATTTGCAGTAAATATAAAGGTAGGTACTGCAAAGAATAAACGTGTCGTCTGGCTCCATATAAATACAATCAATAATTTATCTTAAAAAGTTAGTAAGTGCTATTCAATTAGAATTAGTATTTGGATCTGTCTGTATTAACAAGGTGCAAACGGAGTGGACGCAGCTTCAAATTGAGACACTTGCTAATTATAATAAAAAAAATATACATGAGTAGTTATTGCTTGTACGAGCCTTACTACATCAAAGCTACCATTTCATGTTTTTTGCACAGCTTGCCTTTCAAATATTACTTATTTTACCTTGTTTCTCTTTTTATTAAATCTCAATAAGCGAGGACAGAAATTCATCCTGCAATGACGCCTTACGTCTGCAGAACGTCTTTTGTACGTGTGTACTTATTATAAGTCTGCTAAACTTAGCAGGTTGTATAATAAAAACGTGTCTCAAAACGATGCTGTTCTGATCCGCGCATACCCATCACCAGTGTGTGACCAAAGACCTACCAACTTATCTGTGAACCAATGGAATGGAAGGTACGAGTACGCTTGATGTCGCGCGATCAAGTATGAAGATCATTACAGGAGTGTCTAGGACGTGGTTTTTCACCCGTTTCCCTAAATAAAAATCACTATAATAGATGTATAGAATAGCAATGTGAATGTCGCGTGATATTATGTCACGTTTATATTAAACCGTTAGAAGCGAGCGGGATGGCGGAGATATGAGAAAGCCCATTTTTCCATCTGGCAGGCGCAGGAACATAAAGTAATTTAAGTTGTATCAAACTTTTTTTTGTCGATTCACGTCTTCCCTTTCTTGTGAACGATATTTCAACATCAACGTGATGAGCGTTTTGCCACGTCTACAGTATTATGAGAAGGAAAATAATTATTTGTTTTATAATTCGCTCCAAATCTACTGCCAAATTTAAATTTTGACTGAACAAAGGCATGATCCATTTTTTTAGCTAAGTATAGGAAATGACCAATTTAAAAGCTTTTAGGTTCATAACGTCCAAATCCCAGAATGTCCATATCCCAATATATCCAACCAAATCCCAGATTATCCATATCCCAATATGTCCAAATCACATAATGTCCACATCCCAGAATGTTCATGTCCCAAAATGTCCGTATCCCAAAAATGACTGACCAAAAATGTCCACATCCACCATAAATACAATACACGGCGGCTGGACTGACCACAAGTCACAGATAAGTCGGTAAGTCCACTATCACGCGCGCACTCACCGTAGTCGCCGCGCGCTTGCGGCGGGCGCGGCGCGGGCTGCGGCGTGCGTCCGCGCAGACCGCCGTGCACCGGCGAGCAGCTGCGGCAGTCGAATCTGCCGCGTTACGTGCGGTTAGTGCGGCCCGCCTTACTCACAAATAGGGGGGGATAGAACTCAGGCTGCTTGTAGACGTGAACGGACGTAAGCTAGCAACTTACACTGATAATTACCTACATATTCATCATCTTCCTCCCTTAGTCCCATTAATTTATGGCGCCGGCGCTATATTGCTTCTTTCGAAACTAACATCGCCAAAGATTTGGCATTTGTTTTACGTCCGCCCGCGTGCCTGACGCCAACTCTTCTCGAGTATAGCTAATAATCACTGATAATTACGTGGCCTTTAGGCGCAAATTGTCAAGCGGTCGCAATCATTCAATTTCTTGTAGGATCTACCTACTCCATTTCGGGAACACAGCCATGTGTATATGTATGTATATATTAAGGCGTTACAATTCGAAAGTTCGAACATTCACTATAGGGCCCGGTGGTGGGCGAACCCATAGTGAATTCTACATATAATATCTTACCATAAAAGCGAAAAGAAATAAAAATAAATCCATTCCCACGTACGGTGAAAAACAATAAATCACATACTTTCAAAGACAAAGTTAAACGACACACAAAAATGTGGCAACATCAGAAGGTCACACTCAGAACATCTGTTCGGGTGGACTCCTTTATATCCGCGTTCAATGTCGCGCGTGTAGTTACTAACACTAGGCGGCTGAAGGTCACTTAAAAATAAGACCTAGATTGCGCCATCACCACATTTCGCACTAGTTCAATGCGCCCAAATCTATCTAGGTCATAAAATTTACTGCACGTTGGCTGAAGAATGCGGAATAAAACTGAGAAGTGTATTTTACATTTGATACGTTTTATATAATCAAGTAACTTTCTTGACAATTTAGAAACCACTAAATATTTTATAGCTTTTCGTCTGACCATGACTATCAAAAAAAAATATTTAACTAGTATCTACCTAATTCAAGTCGACACAGGATCCCATAAGTCAAACCTTTAAAATGAAGGGACGCAGTCATCAACACAGGGCCTTATCTACTAACCGTAAATACACAATAGATACGTACCCTCCCCTTCCGTGTATCATCTGCATCATGCGTCTCTCTCTCGCGCGTAGGATCTCTTCTTTCTTCTTCTTGTCTGACGGCGGCTTGGCGAGCGACACTTCCAGTCGGGCCCCGCCCATTTCCTTGTTGTCTAGCTCTTGCATCGCCTAAAAGTAGACGAGAGAGCGAGATGGTATGAGGATGCGCTTTATTATAGTTTGTTTTGGGTTCCGGGATGAGCGTTCAACAAATGATGAGGGGTGATTGTTGATTTACATAATGCGTTCTGACAATGTTATATAAACATTGCGGCTGTCTTAACTATGCGGGTTCTAATAAAACTATAAGTTCTTTATGAATGTTAGGAATTACAAAGACACAAATTGAAAATCTTTCTCTAGTACATTTATAACCCGTACATGGTTCCCAGACACATAAATAGAGAATCAATGCTACCAACCTTAACAGCACAATCCCGGTCGTCAAAATGCACGAAAGCGTAATCCTTGATCTTCTTAACACGTTCCACAGTGCCGAAACGCTCAAATTCCTCCTTCAACGCCTCCTCGGTTATCTCTTGGGTCAGATTTCGTACGTATAGGACTTTCACCTATGTGAGAAACATTCAGTGAATTGGATTGTTTCAGAAAATGACCTTGCTTAAAGGAATCTTCTTATACCCATAATGAGTATAAGTATGAGGGAGATGGCAATGTCTAGTTATAATTATTTTTTTGTATGTGTTCTAATTCTAACTTCTATTTAAGGAAACAATTGAGGTAGTTGCCCATATGTCTTCAGACAAAATTTTCTTTTGTCGTGAATTCACTTATCTCGCTTTGACTGACTTGACTAATGAATTCGAGTATAATCGAGGTACGGAACTCTAAAAATGATCAGAAGCAAAAAATACGTTGGACTGGATTTATATAATAATTTTGCAAATAAAGTTGTAAGAGTGTTTTTTTTTTTTTTTAATAAATATTATTCTATTCTATGTTTGACACTTACTTTGCTCATAGTTTGCTCGTCCGGTTCTTCTTGAGGATCAGCCCAGTCCACTATAATATCACAGCCCCATACCTGTTCCAAATATAGCTATTAAATATTAAGAAGTTACTTGGCACTGGCGCATTCCACTAGGTCCTAAATGGAAGAGTAAACTTGCAAGTTAACTTAGGTTCACTCATGTCGCAGATAGGTATAGGAAAATTGAAAATAAATAGGAATTGGGGTCAGTTTGGGAATGGGACATTTTGAACTTAAAGGGAAATAGGTAATGATGTGCTCTCGTATAAAAACCATCGGCTGCTTACAATGTCAAACCCATTATCCATCTACCCACATTTACTCAGCAGGTTGTACCTACTACGCCATCCACTCCGGTTCCATGCTTCCCGTAGATACAGGAAATAAGGAGAAACGTTCTTCTACCTACACCAATGTCTGACGTTGCAAGCTGCCAACGGCGTTTATAGGAGAGTACATTTCGAAGATATTTTCCGAATAAGAGAATGTAATTAGTCATCATCATCATCATCATCAGCAAACGCAACTCACCTTTGTTCTACCAGTGCCCAGCCTGCGCTTGGCTAGGGACGCCGCTTTGTGAGACTCGTATTCCAAAAAACAAAATCCTCTATTTTTCTTCTTGTCATCGGGCGAACTATATATTATTACTTCCATGAGTCCAGCTGCAATCATACAACTGCCGGTAAAGTGGCCAGATCTCTACGCGAGGCTGCGCTAACATTATTATAAAGCCCCTTCCCTTGCTAATCATTCATTTAGGCTACAAAAATATGAAGCAAATCAAACGATATTCCAGGAGAACATATACGGTACTGAAGAGGTCTATTCTAGAGAAGAACAGCAAGATTCTCCAGTCATTACCAGTGAGCATTCTCGAGGCGAGGCCAATTGTTAACACTTTGCGTCTACTAGGGGCGGGCGGCGCCGGCCTGGGGGGCCTGAGCGCCTCCCGCCGGCCCGTGCCGCGGCGGGGCCCGGCCACCGGCCCGACATGCCGGCACGACACCGGCCCGACATGCCGGCACGACACCGGCCCGACATGCCGGCACGACACCGGCCCGACATGCCGGCACGACACCGGCCCGACATGCCGGCACGACACCGGCCCGACATGCCGGCACGACACCGGCCCGACATGCCGGCACGACACCGGCCCGATATACCGGCCACACACACACACCGATACGAAGCCTCACAGAACGCGCACAAGGCCGGGCGCCGCAGCGGCAATAAGCCCACTTTATGAACTCTATGGCACTTAATTATGAATTCGACAAGGACTTACGTGCGTGCTTAGTAAACTCCTCAAACAAATCGTCCCGATCTCGATTCTTAGGGATATTTCCCACGAATAAACGGTGATTGTTAAAGGAAACCATAACGCCAATCTTTTTCCCCTTTCGAATTTCATAATCATTCAGCTGCAAGAACAATTCGAGGGAGAATAGCCTTAGCCGGGCCGGGCTCAGGGAGGGGACGGGACAAGCGGGACGCAAGCGGGGACGGCGGTCCACACCAACAAGCCCCACGCACTCAACCCTTATCAACTCTTTAACGAGAGTGACACATTACCTGTTAATTTACCAAACTCTTCCAGTATCTCCTCTTTGCCTTTAGACTTGGGAATGTTGCCGACGAAAAGTCGCAGATTCGGTACGCTAATCTTAATTCTCAGAGTCTTCCCAGGTTTTATTTCGTGATTATCGAGCTGTGGGAAAAATAATAAGGGAGAAATTTTGAAAAATGGTTTCAATTTAGAAGGTGACCGAAATCCGAGGTGCCGCGGGGAGGCGGCACGATGGTTCGATGGTTCTGAATGAAGGCCGGCGGTGGTGGTTAGAGCCAATTGATGAGTTAACTGATCTCGGTGACAAGCCGGAAGGACTGAGCAAAGAGGAGAGCCTGAGACATATTAAACTCTCAGTCGGAGATTTTGAAGCCAATTGAAAAGTTAACCCTGTAAGTGGACCGTTTGATGAAGTGAAAATAAAAAGAAGCGGTACAAGTGTAAATGATAACAAAAAATAAACAAAGCAACTTAAAATTGAACGAGGTGCAACAGTAAGAACGGGATGTCTCGGGACAAGCGAGGCTAGTACGTTATGGGTGTTATGATTGCACATTTACACAACTGTGGTGATAGAAGGTGGTGGTACATTACGGCGGATACTTGCCATTGCGCTACTTATATACAGGAAAAGCCAATGTGGATTGAGAATTGGCTTTTCTAATGTCAAGTACCCGCCGCGCGGTGGAATATTAATATCATGCTAATTAAATGATAAGAAGAAGCTTAAATCTAAATCTCCCAAAGTGATTGAATAATTCGACAGGCAAATGATTAGGACTTGCAAAAATACTGGATGATCACTAGTAATCTTGCAAGTGGCGCCTTCACTTGCGGGTTTCAGCGGAGTGGATGCATTATTGATTAGTCAGATTAAAACACACGTCCTCTTAATTATTTTCGCAATTTTCAAAGGATTTTTAAAAAAAAAATATGATGTAAATTTCAAGAAACGGCTGAAATCCACAAGCAAAGACAGCTAATTATGTGCTGTGATTGTGTTATTCGTTCAAAGGATTATACTTAAACAATCGACGAGACACCTGAAAGTAGATTTCAAATTAGAATTTTGCATCAAATTATATTGTTACCAATTTAAGTATTATTCATGATGAAGTTTTGAGCAAATTTAGTGGAACCAATTGAAGTTTGGTGATAAAATACAATGGATCTTTGTAAGACCTGCGATAATAGGGGTGCTTGATCGGTATAGATGTGCGAACATCCACGTGGTCCGCAGAGATAGGCGGCTTACCGTATTAACAATACAGTAACGCATTATTGTTTTAGATTAGATACTTTGACAACTAAATACGGTACTTAAAAACATTGTCGCCGATCTCTGCGAATACATCGACTCCTCAATTCGGCCGAGTTATAATTTTAGCGTAGTGGTGACGTGGGACAAAATCATAAGTTCACTAATAAACAGGTAAACAAATCAAGAGAAGAGTAGAGAGATTGTGCCACTGCGCAAAATAATACACTCTTAGGAGAACACATAGACCGTTGGGCGAACTTAGAGAATCGCACGTTTTGATAAGCATTATAGATGTCATACAAATCTGGTGACCGTTCGGTTATAGTCGGGTGAAATTTGTAAGAACAGTGACAAATCGGAGTAGAGATGGCCAGACATGGGAACAGCATACAGCGACGTTATAGTACATACATAGAAAGCATCTGGAGTTTAGTTTCAGACCAAAGTTCGCGCAACGGGGACTCGTAAACGTCCATTGTACCATAGCAAAAATCTTACAATTAATTGATGCGGCCAGTGTCGATATCAACTGATTTTTTGAATCAATTACGCAAATTTGTCGTGAACTTTTCGGCATAACATTTATTATTGTATTTCAAATTTTATATTCAAACTCGAGCTATCGACGGAAACAAACAAATATTTATAGCGTCCATAAATTAAACAAAATACAATTTTAAACACAACTACCCTGAACCAGCAAATCTTGTATTAGACTAGTAAAAAAAATCCGGCGATCAAATACCTAAAAAAAGGCATAACAAGATCCTCAAAGCCCACAACAGGCCACCGGCCGCATCATCACGCCTGCCCCTCCCCGCCGCCCACTCACCTCTTGCACGGCACGCTGCGTGGCCTCCCTTGTCGTGAACGTGACGAACGCGTACCCGCGGTTGGTGCCCGTCATGGGGTCCATCATGAGGCGCAGGTCCCAGATCTCGCCGCAGCGCTCGAACAGAGGAATGAGCTCGTCCTCGTACATGTCTTTGGGTATCTTCCCGCAGAACACCTCGCAGCCGGCGCCCGGCGTGCCGCCTTCCCAGCCGGGGGGCGGCCCGCCGTACTTTCGTTGACCTGAAATTTTGTGCGTCGACTTTTATCTTTACGCATTGCGTGTTTATAAGTGCAGATAATATAGCCCTTCAGGACGCACCGACTCTCCCCTCACCTCCCACGTACTTCAAGTTACGGTTCTGGGAAGTTGGTAAAGTGGGAGGTTGGTGAATGGGAAGTTGGTAAAGGGGAAGATTAGTGAATTGGGAAATTGGTAAAGTGGGAGGTTGGTTAATTGGGAAATAGAATTGGTAGGTTGGCTATTTGGGAAGTTGTCTTTTTAGGACAGTTGTCCAGATAATCCAGGAGGAATCTAGCGTCGTCGATCGGTCACGGCGGATATTTATTAATACACTATCTGTTGCCTGTTGTAAGTTATTAACATTTTGTTAGAGATTTTAACGTTAAAATTAACTAAGTAACTATTATAAGATTCCAATAAGTAGCATAATGTGTTAGAACTCTATTATAAGATTCCAATAAGTGGCATAACTTGTGAGTACTCTAAACAGAATTTCTCATTAGACTCCAAGAGGAATTAAATATTATTTGATACATTGTAACAGGGTTCAAACTGGAAAAATATCCTTAAGTCATGTCAGAAAAATACATAGAATGATACTATGTACCACCATGGAAACTATCCCAGTTTAAGAGATCTTGATAGGATAACCCCCTTGTGCATATAGCCGCAACATGGTTGTGACACTGGTAATGGATTCAGCCTATAAGAATATACTTACACATTGAATGTAACCTCCAGACCGTATTTCGGTCTTGGCGGTTAATCTCAACGGAGATTCGCCATGTACGCAGAAAATATTATAGTGCACACGCGTCTGAAAAAACACAGCTGCACTCTCTAATCCCTTACTTCTATAGTTGAATGGGATGGAAATCGAACACGAACCGAGAGAGATCAAATGCAAAGGAGGAGGGGCAATATACATTATGACTCACCTGTAGTTACATCTAACGTATAGCCGGTCCTCGCCAGGATCTGCTTAATTTTGTCTTCATCGGGTCCCTTCACCTGGACAGCTGTCGCCAGTACCGGCGCTCCTTGCACGCCGGCCCGGCTTTTTTGTCTGTAAAGCATTGGACATACCTGTTGTTTAATAAGATTTATATTGAACATTTAAAGTACGGACGCGGATCACGAAGATCTTCCTACAATGACCCCTCGCGAATTGGCTGTAACGCCCGTGACTGATTTCGGCGAGACAGAGATGGTTGCTAATGACAAAGATGGTTGCTAATGAGAAAGATGAATAATGGGGGTCATTATAGTAAATTCTTCGCGATCCGCGTCCGTATTTTAGCATAACCAAATATGATAGTACCATAGACAACTTCTGTTTTCTGTGGATAGTACAGTACCTTGGATACCTCAAAACTACTAGCTAGCTAGAGAATTTTTATTATTTGCATGTCGAGTTGAGAACGTGCCAAGTTGGACATAATTAAGCCTCATTATGGTGCAACATGAATCAATATCTAATACAAATACAAATCGTTTATTTGTTCAACACAGGTACAGTACAGAGTACATAAAGGTCTTAGTTTAGAGTTAGTTCTGCCATGTTGTGCCGCAAGGCATACAAATTTATAAAATTAGTTAATGAAGCTCCACCACACGATACATTTTCATCAACCAATTTTATTTTTATCAGATAAAAATTCATTTATTGTATAATAAGCCTTCTTTGCAAGAAATCTATGTAATTTATTTTTGAATTCATTAAAATTATTTATTTCTACAATGTCATTAGGTATATTATTATATATTAGTGGCGCCATTCCAAGTACGCTTTTCCTAAACAATGCAGTTTTAGATGGACACGCACTAATTTAATTTCTGTGTGGTAAACTATTTAAATTTTGTAATAAGTACTGATTGGTTCTGACAAAAATCACCATTTCATAAACGTACAATCCCGTGAGAGTCCATATGCTTAATTTTTGAAAATATGGTTTACATGAGTCAAGATGGTGAATTCCACACAAGGATCGTATGCATCTTTTCTGTGATCTAAATATTAATTATCTATCAGTTGCGTTAGCCCAGAATATAATGCCATATCTAAGAGTTGACGTAACATAAGCGTGGTATGCAGTCAAAACGACAGACTCATTAACAACCTTTCTTAGATTATATAATGCATATGAAAATTGATTTAGTTTTTTACAAATAATTTCAGAATGATTTTTCCATGTCAACTTATAGTCTAAACTTAATCCTAGGAATTTAGTAACATCTGTTTGATCAATATGTCGCCCGTTATATGCTATATTCAAATTTGGTACATAATTAATTCTTTGTTGGAATGTCATAATATTAGTCTTGTCCAAATTTATTTTTAAGTTATTGCATGTCAACCAATTAATTATAGTTCCAAGCGAATCATTTATTTCCTTTTCATATGTGTCCAAATTTGTACCAGAAAAAACTACGGTACTGTCATCAGCAAACAGAACCATAGGAGATTTAATAGCTTTTGGTAAGTCATTGATATAAATTAAAAACAATAAAGGTCCCAAAACACTGCCCTGCGTTACACCGTAATGAATGGTTTTCGACAAATATGATTCTTCTAATTTTGTTTTTATACATATCCTATCTATTTGTACGATTTGCTTCCGATTGCTTATATATGACTTGACCAAATCAAGTACATTACCTCGTACACCATAGGTATATAATTTATCTATTAGTATATTATGGTCAACGAAATCAAATGCTTTTGTCATATCCATATATAGCGCTGTAACGGGAATCCAATTTTTAAAGATCAAAAATAGCCATATTTATGGATTTGTCCTTGCGAAATCCTTTCTGCTCCGGTGCAAAAAAAAATTCAGTTCAAAATAATTATAAATGCATTTATAAATTACTTTTTCAATTATTTTTGAGAATATCGGGATTAGTGCCACTGGTCTGTAGCTCCCCATGTTTTCTCTGTCACCTTTTTTAAAAAGTGGCTTTACAATACCTATCTATTGTGTCATAGTAGATAATGAAACTTATGAAGCATTACGTTGAATATCTGAGTTTAACCAATAGACAAGGATTTTATTGATAAACCGGCAGAAATATTTTATTATAAGGTAAGTATTTATAGACGTAATCATAAGACATGATCCTCCCTCACTCGTCACAAATCGTTAACTAAAAGGTGACGTAGCTAAGTATAGGGATAGCCACATGGTGACAACGATGTTAATTATTATATATATAATTATATTATATATAATAATTTTGCAAAAAAGATAAACTTTTAGATCAAGGACACAAGATTACTTCGGATAAATTTTGATAATTACAGTAATTATATTTTTTCATTTCTTTATTAATAATTTTATAATTATATTTTATAATATATCTTCAATTTATCTTTTTTTTTGCGAGGGCAGATAATGGAGCAGAACGTGTATTGGGATAAAACACAGATTAGCATGTTCCGCGTCAATAACATAATTTTGTAGCCCATGGGTTGGTAATTACAGAAAAGTTTCCTCAAAATCCGTTCAATTGCGTTATGGCTACAAACTTTCGAATTTATACATATAATAAAATTGTAATGGATTGATGTTTGTGCACGCTAATCTCAGAAACATCTGGACCGATTTCGATGCAGTTTTCAGGAATATATTGTGACAGGTCCCACTTAACATATAGGTAGGCTTTTACTTTATATCCTGGGAAAATGTTTTTTCCCCGGATAATTTCGACATTTTGTTTTTTCTGCAGTCCACGCGGACGGAGTCGCGGGCATCCACTAGTTAATATTATGTATAGGTAAGTGTCTATCTTTCTTCTATGGAGGCCCTTGATCTAGGGGACAGAGGAACATAAGTCAAGTAAATCATCTATCTTTTACATCTGACTCTGATATGCTCAACCTGACAGCTGTAGGACCTTTATCGCGTATATAAGTAATTTATGGGGACATAGCCATGGGTATATGGATGTCCCTATGTACCGCCCCGTAAGGAGACCTTAGTAAAGTACCAAATATATCCGTGAGTGTAAAACGTACCCTATATGCCAATGCAATTATCTCGCATGCAATGCACATAAAGTGTTCTTCGAGCGATATTTTGCATAGTGTTTTTGCTTATAAGGTTATGCGTAAGCTTTCTGTAACTGTTCAAGGCTGGCGTCTGATTAGTAACAATTAATACTGCGAAACTTTTCCATCCTATTCCTTGTTCCATAATACTCCGCCGGCAAATATGGTGTGATACTGAAATATTGGACAGAGGAAGGCTGCCATAGTACCAGTCAATTGGTACAGCGTGAACGAAATTTATTGCAACTAATTTCCCATGGGAAAAGTCTATTGTTACGTTTCTTTAATTGTGGAAACTTCTGTTTGCGTCAATTTCACTCACTCAGTTTCATTCAAAAGAACTACAAAGGCTGTAGTATGACTTAAGTAATTGAAGAATTTTTAAAGAGAAATTATTTTCACTACATGTTGAAATTGCAGCAGCATTTTAGGAACATTCTGACGGCAATATATAACGTAGCCAATAATTTTACAAATCATATAAAATCAATCGAACTACACATACTTTATTTAAATTCTCATCTAAGATAGAACCTACAGACCCCTGAAAATCTTCCATTGTCCCTTAAATCCATACATATCTGGAGCCGTTAAATACTTTTTCAGATGGCGACACCCTGCCACAAAAGAATACAATTACTGTACAATACAATGTATTCATGCAAAACTACAACTCTTTCGTGTTTCTTATAGTGCAAGCGAACGGAGAACCTAAATCACTGTTAACTATCTTATAAACTACGGTTCCAGTAAAAGCTACATTTTAAAGACAGCTTTACAGCCGCGATACCTTACAACTTCAAGCAAAGGCAAACCGCAACGAAAACCAGAAATAATACGCGCGGATTTACCTAATACTTTCCTGTAGGTGGCCAAAGACGCATCAGTTTTGCATTCACAATGAGGTGCACAAACAAGTTCTGCATCATATCATGCCTTAGGGGCTAATGACCATTGGTAATCTAATCTCGACGCGTCTCACCGCACAACGACACGCGGAATGTCAAAACGGTCTTGTTACACTCCGTATTGAATATCTGCCCTCGCTTTACCTTTGTTGCTAAACTGATATACAGCGTTTATTTTACCCATAGTAAACAGTGAAAAACATAAGATAGATGAAAAACATAGACGTGAGTTTTCGCGACAATTTCACTAAATAAAAAATTGGCCTTTAGGCGATCGAATTCGCCAGCCAAAAGTAGAGATCGCCAATTGAACTTATAACCGCTACGGGCATCCGCAACGCGGCAGATAATGTGTCAAATCAATTTCACGAGATGACCCAAATTCGGGGCATTCAATTTGGCAAACATCCAATATTTCCTTCGGGTTGCCAAGCAAAAAAACTGCATGCAGACACAAAGTAGAACAAAGGCCTGGCTGCATGCACTCTAGGGCAGTGTCTTCAAAGCACGATTTGCCGCATTAGTCAAGTGCAAAACGAAGTTCACTCACCCTGCGTCGATATAAAGCCGACTTGATATCAATTTCTGTAGAAAAAGGATCGGACAAGATAATAACGCAGTCCCCGCGGCAAGGTCGCTTACTACATCGTATCCGCGCTTAACGCTACAAAAAGACAGCGTAAACACTCACCTATAGGTTTTCATAACTCCACATAAATAGGCACTTTTATTAGAGACATGCTCAAGATTTGAATCTAAAAATTGTCCAAGAACACTTAAAGCACCGTCGGAAGGAAATTCTTTTAAGGCATCTAGCGCCCGCTCGTCCAACTCGGCGTGCGCTAGCTTTCCAGTCTTATAAATGTCATCGAGCTTGGCTGCTACCTGGAAACAATAATACACACTTTGACTATATTTTACATTATAATTAATAAGGCTACTTTTCCATCAGATATTATTGCTATACTACGTTGCTGTGGATACGTTTGATATCCACCAATCAAATTTATTGACAACATGGATAAAAGAAGGCCCTTGGTGCCCTGCCTAGCCCGTAAGGGATAAAGGCGTGATTATATGGATAAAAGAGTATATTAGCAACGTAGCACATTTTTGGTGGAAGAGAAGGCAGCCTAAGTATGTATTATGAGCAGTTTGTATCTATTATGAGCAGGAATTTGAGGAGTCGCAATGTCTCATATCATCATATACGGCCGGTATCTTAAAGGCATCTCAACGCCCGATAACAGTTGAAATCCAGTCAAATTGACGGTCAGTAGATGGTTAGCGATCGAGAAACCAACATTAAGCCCTATCCACTAAGGTAGATTTTTAGAAATTATGAGAAAGATGCATTGTGATATGAGAATGTGCGGGGTGCATATTGCTATTTGCTTAGAGTATGGAAAGTGTAAAATGGAAATAGTTTACAATCCTATTTCTCATATATTAATAAACGTGGAGTAGACACGAAATAACTTCACTTCATGGTAATGTGGCATTTGGTATCGTAGTCTCAGAATAAGGGAGGTAGGTACTCAGACTAAAATCGCGGGTTAATATTACTACATAAGATTCCGTAACTATTTAATTGAGTGTTAAGTATATTCAAATAACAGGATACACAAGACTAAGAAAATTAGTAGGCATCTTACTTCTAAACAAGCAAGGAGACTTATCTGCGTATATCGTTAATACACTTTAGTATGAGTATTGTATGTATAACAAATATTTAGATTTAATTAACAATCTTATCGGCTCGATATATTCGAAAGAAAGGAAGAGCTAGAGAAGCGGTCTTTGTTCTCAGAGGCCAGAGTCAGAAGGCTAAAGTATGTCTAAAGTAACATCTTGATTGAATCGATAGATGTTTGGGACCGACACGGTTGCTCCAATAGGAAGCCTACATATTAGTGTGTTCGTCAAGTCACGTGATGAAATCCAACCGCAATTGTTGTTGTTGTTGTTATGGTACGACAACGAAAATCAATATTCACACACTTCACAACACATTAGGGTCAATTCCGGCAGTCACACTTAAACCTAATCTTAGCCAGATCTATCTCTCTCCATTCTTAACATAAATGGCTGAGAGAAAAGGACAGGTAGGACTAAATTTTACGTTTAGGTTTAAGTGTGACTGCCGGAATCGACCATATTGACCTAATCCCACACTAAGATCCCTAAGGTCTTGTGTCATGGGTACTAGGGAATGGTATATAAATATATACATATATTGAAAACAAATGTCAAAGTCTTACCTAAGAATATATTTAGGACATATTTATTTGCACGCGAAGTCACAAAAACCGTCGCTGACCTACGTAACCGTAGGCCACACCGCCAGCAAGCGGGCGAGCGAGCCAGGCGGGCTAGCATCGTTTCATCTCTTTACATACATCGGTTCACACCGCGAACTACCGAGCTAAGCTACGTCAACGTCAGTTTGTATAGTTTCCTTCTCTCGTTTCGCCCGCCCGTTCGCTGGCGGTGCGGCCTACGCTTTAGGGCTATACGAAGCTGTATTCGAGCTGGAGCAGCAAGGCAAGGTGACTTATTGCTTTGCCACAATCATCCTTAAGTTCACCGATTTTCCTCGGGCAGATCATTGAACCAGTCATGTCATGACACGGTTAGAATAGAAAAGAATAGCTAGAATAACTTTGTCTGTAAAAGCAGCAATGTGTGCAAACAGCGAATGGATGCTATGTACATGAAGACGAGCCATCGAAATGATCAGTGATACCTTATCGCCTGAGAAAACGCCCGAGTTCCTTAGTCGACTCTTATGACATGCATGGAAAGATATGCGTCTGATGTATAAGTATTCTAGTATAGCCTCGCATTGCATGTGCATCACCACAGGTAAAATAAAATAACGACGTATGCAATAACTATCATGAAATGAATAATCCAGGCAGTTCCACTGTTGGAAGGATCTATGCGTGATTCTCAATAAAAACTGGAAACTTATGATTTGCAACTTTTCAAAACCAACCAAGCTAGCGATTCATAGTGCGTCTCCAACCTGAAAGGACTTATGGCATATTGGCATTACGGTTTACGTTCGCAAAAAGAAGTTAAAAAACTTTTTCTAACACAAATAAATGCGAAAGTTACTATTAGATTATAATGAATGACACAACGACTGAAATATTTCAGTTTACATTAAGTATTTATAAGTAAGCAAGTGGAGTATTATATAATTGGAGTATTGTATATACTGGAGTAATTTTGCAGGACCTAAAACTGACAATATTTAGCAAAACTAAAACTGACAAGGATACAGCTTTGGCCAGACTTGTTTTCCGAAGTTTATACGAAGTGTGCCTTCTGATTGGTTTCTTGGTAAGGAACAGAATCTTCCCAATCTTAGACTTCTTCTTCAGCCAATTGCAGTCCACTGCTGGACGTAGGCCTCCCCCAGGGCACGCCACAAGGCTACTGCCACCGGGGAGTTTTGCCCAGTCACCACGCAATCTTAGACTAAGTGAGTGCTATAGGGTCATACGTAGCCCGGAGTGCAAACCTCAAGTTGCCTCGCTTGCTGTGTATAAATAAAAGTTAAGGCTCGTCCAAAATACATTAGTAAGATAAAGAAGAATAGATCCAAATAAATAAATAGGTAGATAGATCCCTTAGTAAAGATGACACAGGCGTCAGGCACCCACTCAATCTGTTCTAGCCGTCCTTTTGACTGCTCCTAGCCTAGACTGAGTAAATGCGGATAACTTAAGGTCGTGAGTAGGTACTTGACATATATTTATTAACTAGGTTACTTTCGCAGTTACTTTAAAGACTTCTCATTCAACTTTACCCGAAATATTCCTACACTATAAAAAGGTCAACATACGATTAGGTACTTTTGCGAAAGTTATTGCCAAATAAATGAAACGGCCTGAGATCTAAGACCCAATGAGAGATTGAGAAAATGTTATTCCTTGTAACTTTGAATTATTAGACTTCATTACTATTCTATTTTACTCTCGTATCCTAGTGACAACTTTCCCTAGAGGGCACTCAGGTGAGACATGGTACCTAGTACATACCTATGTTTTTTTCTTTGATTTTGGAGACTTTCTATAATCGAGTGTGGTCGAAGTTTGGTTCAACGATTAATATTTTGGGAGTAAATCTATGATTGGCAATAAACCGATTTTGTGTATACTTGAGGTGGCAAATTTATTTCAGGACGACATACAGCCAAGCCTAGTCTTAAAAAAAAGTCGATAGGTTTGACAGAAACAGTATACGCACGTCACGAAATTCAGGACCTAACCAACCATGGAGAAATCAATATTTGCCTTTTGCCAATCTCGTTTTGAACAGCTCCTAGCAATAATAATTAGCAATCGCGAAAAACTTGCAAATTTCTGCAAAACCTCAATAGTACATTCAGACTAATTGTTGAACATAATCTAACAGAATCTATGAAATATTTTGGCTTTGCAATAATAACTATTTGCTCTTTATAAAAATAACGAATATATATTCTCATATCAATAAAATCCAATAAGAATCATATAAGAAAAAATCTGTAATGAGAATAAAAGAGAATAGGTTTATCTAAGTACTTACTTATAAAGTGTTTCTTCATCATAGCAACAGTGAAATAAGAAAAATACCTATCTTTGCTTGCAGGTGCATAGATAAATATAGCAAAGGCCACAATAATAAACATTATCATAATATACAAGTGAAAGTAAAAACAATTTTTTGTGATAATGCTTTTACAAATAGATAAAAGTTCTATACTTACCTACAAATAGAAGGTATCAAATCATCTATTTGTACATAGTTAAGGGCCTCTATTTTATCAGTAAATTCTTGTCTTGCTCATTACTTGGATGTAGGTAAACTAAATGATTTATTTACTTAAGAAAAAAATTAACAATAATGACAACCAGTATAATCATTAGGTTATTTTGTGGTTTGTAATATGTAAATGGCCAAATCTTAATCCTCAATTCAAACAAATTTGCACAAGACAATCCAAGGTAAGTAATCTATGCATATAATAAAAATGTAACGGATCATTGTCTGTACATGGACAATATATGTATGAGAAAAAATATTATAGTAGACCTTTATCAACGCAATAGTACCCAAAAGAATGATTTTTGGAATTATTGTCTGTTTGTAGGTTTGTCAGTGCATTTGTTCACGCTAATCTCAGAAACAGATGAACCGATTTTGATGCAGTTTTCAGGAATATATTGTGACGGGTCCCACTTAACATATACTTGCTACTTTTTATCCCGGGAAAATGTTTTTATCCTGGATAATTTTGACATTTTTTTTTAGTCCATGTGGACAGAGTCGCGGGCATCCACTAGTAAAAAATAAGAATGCTGGTATTGTATGCAACTTCAATTAGATAAATAAATTTACAGGTAACTATAACAACTTCCACTGGTGCCTATCATTACATGATACCCTTCTTAGCTAGTGGGTGTAACTACCTACGGAAGATAGTGGTATAGTAAGTGATACTCCAAATTTTATCAAGTTCTTTGGGGTTCCCTTAAATTTAAAACAGTTGGATACTAATAAACTTCATGCCTTCCCAAAACATAATAAATTAATTTAGGTAGGTAAATAGTAGCTGATATAGAGTAATATTTACACATGAAACCAAAACCTATCTCTTTGCTCGCTTAAACACCATTTGTATCAAGCTTTAAGATAGTAAAGATGACTCAAATGAAATTAGGAATTCCAAATATAAAGATAAAAATTAAAATATTACTGTTTTGGTTTCCATTTAGTCCTCAAATCTTATAAGAATTTAATATCCACTATGTACTGTTTAGTTTCCAGAATTCTAATAAGATTCTTTTATAATCAAAAAATTTAAAATGTCAGTAACTATTACATTCTCCTTATAATTAAGCCTTCTATTTATTAACAGGTTTCAGACATTAGTACTAAATATCCCAGTGAAATTATTGCCTTTGGCAGTTGTTGACAGCCAAAAACTCCGGCAAGTTTGAAAAGTTTTGCAGTGGTCTGACTTAACTTTTAAGCGGTGTAAAGTTAGGATATTAGTTAACAAATTGTGAGATTAAGTTTATAAACTTTGGGTCCTTACCTTAGGGTCCAAGCCATAGTCGATGAGTTTGCGGTAATCCGGTGTTCGGCCAACGTCGGAGTCCTTTCCAGGTACCTCTTCAATGGATATTTCTCCATTGCCCTCCGCCATTCTGCACAGTATTAGATTTCTTTTTCACACACTGCACTTTTTATTTCTACTGATTTATGTACACTACACAAAGTATTTTTTCAGGGTCTCATAAAACGTTTAAATGGATTTTGTGATAAATATGAAAAACCTATCTAAATTAAGTGGCCTAGCAACAGATGATGTCATAAACTAGAAAATCAAGAAAGCCACACTTGAAACCTTGCAAACATTAAATCGCTGGTCTGAACAAAATAAATACTCAAGGAAGTGAATTATTATATTTACCTTAGTTTGTAATTTTTGTAATTTTGGAAGAAAATAACTCTAATCGTCCGAAAAACAAAAAAACAAATGATGTTCAAACATATGAAACTTTGAAACAATAGGTTTTATGCACTCATTCCATCCGGGTGAAGTAATTTTCAAAAACCGAATGCGTGAATTTTTATTTTTAGTGATGTGCCAATGTTATTTTAACAAAAAAAAAACTAAACTTGATAAGTAACAAAAACTTAATACCTAATGACACTAACAAAAGGAGATGCAAAATCCCGTCGGTCATTGACCGTATTAACAGAGGACCAAACTGTGACAGCCCTTTATAAAAATAATACACAAAACACTTGTTTATTAAAAGTAAAACACTTTGAAACACTTTTCTAAATCCCTTTTTGACAAAATGTTAACACCAGTAACTTTCCGCGCATGAAACTTCGACCGATGCAAAACTGCAATAAGTTTAGAGTGCAACTGCATTGCAGCCGATAAGAACCGGCCGGCGCGCGCCTGAATTTCCAAAAAGAGTCCAATAAGAATTAATTTGCAGGACGACAACTATTATAAAACACTGTCACACTTTAGCACTGAACAGAATATCGTAACCAGAGGCACTGTGCACAAAAATAATTACCTATTAATTTTGCTAGTTGGTGGCCGAGACAGATATGGCGGCACCGCGCGACGTCAACGTGACCGCCAGTACGGGGTTCTCATAACGACGCGCGGGATATGCAACGAGGAATGCATTCAAAGTTACAAAAGGCACAAATGTTACTATAAAGTTTTAGAAACTCTCTATATTTAATCTAATTGTGGCAGACGCGACATCAAAAAGCAAAATAAATTTATTGCACAGAGAGTTTTTGCAATGGTTGCGAATAAATTTTGAATGAGAAAGAGCGCGGCGCGTCGCGCAAGGCTGCCTGCCGCGAGGTGAGACAGGCTAGCGGCAAGACGGCGCACGGTGGGCTGAAAAACGGCTTTCATAGACATAGGAATCAAAAGTGGCAAATACCGAATTTCTAATCGAATATCGCTTCTACTAGTTATTATCATATACTCAAATGATACTCGCATCAATCTGCACAAAAACAAAGGACTTATAATTTTTTTACGAAAAATTTGTATGAAGCTAGAATAAAAATTTAATTATCTCTTAAACGGCAAGGAAAACCGTAATATCCTTACAGGTAGTTTTAGTACTAATTATTTATGATTTTTTGACGTACTACAAATAACGGTTATCACTGCCGATTTTTTTTTAAAAATCATCAAAATATTTTTATTTATTTTTACATACGAAACGGTTCCTTTTCGTGTTTAAGTTGAGAAACACAGAATTTTAACAACGCAAAATATAAAATTAGCATCCCCTGTCTACTTCCAAAAGGGTAGGCAAAAGTTTATTGTACTTCCGCACTTAGACATCTATTTTCAGTGGGATATTCATCATCATCAGCCCATAACAGTCCACTGCTGGACCTGAGCCTCTCCCGTGGGAGAATGTTGCCATAATCTCCACGCTTGGCAGGCAGGTTGGAGATCGATGTAAAAGACCATAGTATAATGAAAATGCTGCTGCCCATTTTCTGGTCTATTGAGGCTCAGGCTAAACGGCGACTAATACAAGCGTATTAGTCGCCTTTTACGCCCCTGTGTATGGAGGGTTGGTGCTATTCTATTCTGCCGGACACCACACGGCCTCAGTGGGATATTGATCAACCAAAATAAGTTTTCAATTTTAGATACATTAAAAATACCATAAAGAATTGTTAAGTAATTGTTTAGTTTCATTGTAACTAGGTAAGTGATTAAGTAATTCTAATAATTTAGGCTTCTGAAGAGACTAAATAGGTGATTAAATAATTAGCAATATCGCGCAACAATGCAATCTTTGGACTGCATCACTTTTTTCTGATTAGCTAATGTGGTAATTAGTTGTGCTAATGTGTTATATTGTCGACTATAAGTTTTCTTTAGTACTTCTTTGAAAAGTCTAATGGGGGTAGTTAACTAATTATCGATTTTTTGCTATAAAAGGACTAAACTTTTGCTTTTAATTTAAATTGTTCACATCCGTGTAACTGTTAACACTAAATAATATTTGCTCTGTGATTTTAAATCAAATAATGGAAAGTTTAATCACCAATTTAGACTTGTTTGTTCTTCTAAAAAGTGAGACTACTTCATTTAATCATGAAGTATTGTTTGGTGCACTTGTATCCCGCATAGGCGATTGCCTTTCTGTCGAAGATCAAGTAACTGTTAAAGAATTTTGTCGAAGGTTTACGCGAGCTGCTTTACAGAGGTGGCAGAAATCCAGCAGATTCCTTGATAATTTCAGAAGACTGTACGGAAATTGGCTGCAAGCAAATATTGATTGGCCAAGTTGTGTGCAAACTTTGGTTAATCGAGAAACTATTGATGATATACACACCATCTCTCAAGAACCGTCGACGTCATCGTCCGTTAGTGCAGTAACATCATCGTCTGTTGGGACAATGACAAAAAGGTCCCGAAAACCCTTTGAAGATCTAGGAAACAAACAGAAAAAGAGAAGATCTGATGACCATACAAGCGAAGATTCCAGTGAATTGGCCTATGCAGCTGCAGCACGTTTAAAAGAAGAAGGGCATGGAGATATCGCTTCAGTGATCGAATATATGATGAAAAATCCTGAAGCAGCGGCTACAATTAGTGAGACGCTTAAAAAACCAGTGAAAAAAGTGGTTTTTACAGCAGAGAAAGCGCTTGGATTGCTTCTTTCACTAAAACTATCAAAGTGGCAATATATTACATTGCGAGAGGCTGCCATTCGCGAAGGTGCTAATGATATATATCCATCTTACTACAAAGTGCAACAAACTAAGCTTAGTTGCTACCCTCCGAATCAATCAGTGTCAGTTACGGATTCATCGGCTCGAATTACACTTCAAGCTTTACTGGACATCACAGTGACGAGGATTCTTCAAAGTCTTTCTGACGATGTGCAAAATAAGCAGCTAAAGCTGATATCCAAGTGGGGATTTGATGGTGCCTCCAACCAAAGCCGGTACAAGCAGAAAATGGAGGGCGAGCAGGATGATTCCAGCATTTTTATGACCTCTTTGGTCCCACTAAAACTGACAGATGGAGATAATACTTTATGGACGAACCCAAAACCATGCTCAGCTTTGTATTGTCGTCCAGTCCAGTTTACTTTTGTAAAAGAGAGTGAAGCAGTTGTAATTGATCACAAAAGACAAATGGATGATGAAATTAAGGATCTTATCCCCACAGAGAGCAGTAATAATAACAGGGTGACTCATCATCTAATGATGACAATGATCGACGCTAAAGTCTGCACGTACCTTTCTGAAGCCAGATCAAACGCATCGTGCTACCTGTGCTTAGCAAAACCAACAGAAATGAACCGATTAGATGTTGTAACTTCGAAGACTGTGTGTTCTGACGTATATGAATTTGGTTTGTCATCCTTACACGCCCGTATAAATTGCATGGAATGTCTGTTACATATTGCGTACAGGCTTGACTTCAAACAGTGGGCAGCGAGAAGTAATGAGCACAAAGAAATGTTGCAGACAAGAAAAAAACACATTCAGGACAAATTTAAAGATGAGCTCAATCTGTTGATTGATATAGTAAAACAGGGCTCGGGAACCACCAATGATGGCAATACCGCACGAAAGTTTTTCGAGTTTCCAAATACAACTGCAGCTATTACCGGGTTGGATGAGGAGCTCATAAAAAGATTTGCTGTGATTTTGCAAGCAATAACATCTGGCGAGAAAATCGATGTGAACAAGTTCAAAGATTTTTCCCGCAAAACGGCAGAAAAGTACGTAGAATTATACGATTGGTACTACATGTCGGCAACCGTACATAAATTGTTAATACACGGGGCTGACATCATTGAGAAAAATGACATTGTGCCCATTGGGGCTCTCTCTGAAGAAGCCTCAGAGTCGCGAAATAAAGATTTTAGGAGGTTCCGGGAAAATCATTCGCGAAAAAGAAGCAGGCAAGATTCAAATCAAGATATTTTAAATATGCTTGTCATTTCCTCTGATCCCTTATTAAGTGCACAAAGGCCTAAGCTAGATAGTAAGAGAAAACTAAGCTTTTTTGGTGAAACTCTCGACTTAATCCAGTTTCAGGAAACTGAGTTCGAGTTTTTAGATGTAACTAACTTGGATTCTGACTCAGAATTGGAATCCGACAACGAGAATGATGAAAATTCGTAATATAAGAAAAATATACTTCTTTTCTTTCTTTCTTTCTAATGTAAAAAAAAATACGAATTTTCATCACTCTCATTTTTCAATTTTTTTATTAATTATGTAAGATTACTGTACTATTTGGTTCAATTATAATTTAATTGAATATTTTGTATAATTAAGAACATTTTTGTAACTTAAAATAAACAGCATTTTTTTATATTTTTCTTGTTTTATACCTATAAATTCATATCATTTGAGTTAACCACATTCATAATATCGATTTTCTTAAGTTAGACAATAAAGGGAACCGTTTCATATGTAAAAATAAATAAAAATATTTTGATGATTTTTTTAAAAAAATCGGCAGTGATAACCGTTATTTGTAGTACGTCAAAAAATCATAAATAATTAGTACTAACACTACCTGTAAGGATATTACGGTTTTCCTTGCCGTTTAAGAGATAATTAAATTTTTATTCTAGCTTCATACAAATTTTTCGTAAAAAAATTATAAGTCCTTTGTTTTTGTGCAGATTGATGCGAGTATCATTTGAGTATATGATAATAACTAGTAGAAGCGATATTCGATTAGAAATTCGGTATTTGCCACTTTTGATTCCTATGTCTATGAAAGCCGTTTTTCAGCCCACCGTGCGGCGGCGACTAGTGGCGAGCGAGAAGCCGTGAGTGAAGGGGGGAGGGTGTTGCAACCGGCGGTGCAGGCGTGCAGCAGCGACGGACGCCCCGCGCCGAGCTCTCCTGCATACTTGCATACACGCACACTCGCATATCCTTTGACCTTCGTTACATGTAATCGATTCACTGTCAGCCTTTGTTAAAAGCTTTGGTTACTTCTTTGCACAATGATTTCGTACTAGAAGATTGAGTTGAGATTTAAGATAAATCAAAATTAAATACACACTTAAAAATTATTAGGTAGGTAGGTATATTTTTCAGGCAAGTTACCAATAAGAATGACTAGGTAAGTATTTTTTATTTTTGTTTTGGTACCTATTAAGTAATTCCAATAAGTATAGAAAATTTATTGATAAAATTGCTACATAGCTAATACTTATTGATTATTTTAACTAACAATAAAATTGGCACATACCTACAGCTTACCAACTAACGTAAACCACCTTGATTTAATCAATAATAATAAAAATAATGAATCTTATAATTAGGAACATTTAGGTATTGGAAAAAAACTCAAATGAATGAATGTGTGGCTTTATGTAAAATTATCACACGGTTGCTAATCGACATCACCCAATAGTAGAGCAAGGTTCATTACTCTTTGATATGGAAACGAAGGGATAAAAGAGTTGATCGCAATAGCCCCTTCCTTTAGCACACTGCTTACACCTGCTGATCAACGAAGCCGTATATTCCCGCGCGACACATACACAGCATAAACCGGCCTCCAACTCTTCTTCGTGTATAGTATAAAAAGATCTGTATCCGCCGCATTATGTGTGTAGGTAGGACGGCTTCTGCGGGTGCTTCATTTTGTATGGACAAACGCAATCAAGAAAACTTTCGTCTGCAATACTGAAATAAGAACTTTACTTAAGCTTAATTTGGCATCAGAATCGTACAACCCTTAAATAGTATTCTATCTTTAAGAAAGGATTGAATGTGGTGTGTCGCGGTACGAACAGACACACTTCCTTTCTCACATTTTCTTTATTATGAATAGCGTCAAACTACAGCGGCTACGTGGTCTCTCTTAATTTCCGGTCGGGTTTAAATAAAATTGTATTGTACATCCATTAAAAATACAGACCAGTCTTCGAACGCAATGCATTTCATCATTATCCGGCTCGAAGGACCAATAATTTTTAGTAACACGCTTTGTTACATAGTGTACTCAATATAAAATAATCACCGCTTAAAATTCCTATTAGATTAGACTAACACAAACTAGAACAGTTTTTATAAATAAAGACCTGATATACCTAACCTAAATCATTTTTCAAGGGCACAACTAAAAATAAGTCACTGCAAATATAAATTTTCATTATAAGCAACCAAGCTCCAACCGCTTGCTGAACCGTGTACTACATATTCGCGATAAGGTACTTTATGCGTATATTTTAAATACGTCAACAGTTCGTTGACCTGTGCCGTTTTACATCGTACGTTGCCGAATTTTTATTGTGTTGTGTCTGTAGATTTGTGGGTCACCGCACTAGATGACGTCAAATTTGGGGGCCCAGACGGTCCAGATGATTGTGACGTCACCTTATCTGATTAACTAGTTGATCTAGTTCTATTTCATGATAATCTATTCATAAAACCAGTACTGGCCCTAAATTATCCTGGTTGCATAGATCACGTTTACGTAGACATAGTTTCGGTCAATAGGTCGAGGTCAAAAGCAATATTTTATACAAGGGTCATTCATTAGGGCAAAAACTGAAAAAATCTTTGAATAATAAACTAAAACTGCACTTATTTTAGTAACATATTTTGATAAACTATGTAGGCAGTGCCTACAGCTATTAAAAAATTTTCCAAATAAATAAAAAATATATGCATACATATAAGATAGGTATGTATCATTATAATAAGTCAGTATATCAATATGTAAATTTAGGGCTTACTTATAATTTTAATTTCTGAATAAATAGTAGGTTGTTTAGTTGTTGTCATACAGTCGGTGGAGATGCGCTGACGGGCGTGGAGTTTTGGCGTCGGCGGCGATTAGAGATGGGCGCCGAGAATATTCCCAATCTTCTCGAAGTGGAAACTTCTGAGAAGATTGAGAAATTACCGGTAAGTTTCCGTATCTTCTCATTTTGGTGAGAAGATAAAATATTATTAAAAAATATTACTTTATTCATCAAAGATGCGTTTAAAATTGAAGTAGAATGCATTTTAGGCTACACACAAACATTGCCTACCTGGCGCACGTGCGATCAATAAAGTTTTTATCTTTAGAAGTTTACCGCATGAGATCTTTTGTACGTGGGTTTCTATTGTTCTTCGTAGAATTTTGTTACAGTCTCGTATTCAAGTTTTCTGGGAAACTATTCGACCCTCATTAGTACGAAGCAGCTGTTTTATGACACTATGTGCTCAAACATGTCTTTTACTTCAGTCTGTTATTAGTCTTCTGATAGTCTACTGCTGTGCCGTATGTCTTGAAGGATACTGTTTCGATCACGCTTGTTTATTGGACTCTGATTCTCATTTATACGACGACTTGGCTTGTTAAATTGTTACTGTGACTGTTATCTGTGATTTGGACTATCAAAACCGGACACTGGTGAATACTTCTTGATTCGTAAGTACTTTTTATTTTATTATTTTAACATTTTGCAGACATTTAGAATATAACATAGAATCCTGTTGGTACTGTTACGACCGGGGAGTTTACCCATTAGCTCACTAGATGTCGCTAGTAGCAGAATAGAACGCAATATCGTTTACTAGCATGTTCTGTTGTAGTCTCGGCGTGTTTAGTTTAAGTGTTGTTGAATGAACGCCCGAGAACGTTCCAGGCTTGCCCGGATAACATACGGGGTTTTTGTAGATGGGTCGCTCGGGTATATTCCCGAATGTTCGGGACCGAACGTCGAGCCGTATAAATACGGCGGATCTCGGCCGACGGAGTCAGTCTTAGTTCAATCTTTGAATAAGATTGGAAGCTAAGGAAAACGATACCAGCGATAGTGTATAGTGAAGAAGTTTACAGTGAACTATTGGAAGTGTTTTGTACTAGAGTTATAGTGATAAGTGCTGGAATTTTGTAACCTGCTCCACCTAATATAGAGTTCTAACACCTACGCTTACCTTTTAATCGGCAGCTCCGAATCACCCGTACCCAGTACGTAACAGTACCTTTGATTCTTCTTTATTTTGCAATCAATAAATGTTTTATTTTCATTATTTTTGTAAATAATCTGTACTCATTCTAATAGAGAATAGATTTTATTGTACAAAATATATAGGTATTTATTCTAACCATATTCTAATTGCTCGTAATTTTTTATTTTCTATGTATTGTATGATCTTGCAAATTTATTTTTTGGGCAAATTTTTAAACATAAGAATATTAATCTTGTTTTCAGACTTAAACATGGGGAAGCCGAAAAAAGAAGTTATTTGGAAACATTTTAGAGTGAGAGATGACAAAACCATTATGTGCTCTCACTGTGACATTAAATACACTACTGCGAATGTAGTCAGAATGGAAAAACATTTGCAGAAATGTTTGAAATGTCCTGCTAACTTCAAAGCTGAGATATTAGAAACACTGTCGAAACCCAAAAAGAATGCTGATATTGTCAAAAAACCGTCAATACCAAGAAGTTTCAGAGTTGATGAAGGACAAAAGGAAAACGTTTCACCAAATGCAGAGAGTGCTACACTTATAATGCCATCAGCAAATCCACGAGTGAATCCGTTGGCAAAAGGAGACAAGCATGACTTAGATATGGCTTTATCCAAAGCTATATTTGTCACTGGGTCACCCTTCGTAATGGTGGAACATCCACTTTGGATTGAATTCTTTGAAAAACTTCAACCATTGTATACTCTGCCCTCCCGAAAAACATTGTCAACAACATACTTAGACAAGATTCATGGTGACATGCGGAAAGAGACAATTGAAGATCTCAGCATGCAGAGCTACCTACATCTGCAATGTGATGGTTTGAGCGATGTTCGCAATGAGGGTATAATAAACTTCCTAATTTCAAAACCAGAGCCAGTATTTGTGAAAAGCTTGGATACTGCCGACAATCGCCACACCAGTGAATATCTAGCTCAGGAAATACTGAAAGTTATGAACGAATACGGAAGAGATAAATTTTTTGCATTGGTGGGTGATAATGCCAAAAATATACAAAAAGCATTCAAGCTTGTAAAAGATTCTCAACCGCACATAACCTATTTGAATTGTGCTGCACACACACTTAACTTATTATGTCATGACATTTTGCGCACAGAAAAATTGAAAATAGCTCTGGACATAGCCATTGAATGCGTTAAGTCGATAAAAAAAAGCCAAGTTTTAACTTCGATTCTGGCATCGGCGGTAAAGCAAAAACAGGCTGGAGAGACCCTGAAACTGCCATGCAAAACACGCTGGGGTTCATATTGCATTAGCTTGCAAAGCCTAATAAAAACTAAACTTGCCCTACAAACTTTAGCAGTCCATGAAAAGGCTTCAATGTTACCAACAAACACAAAACATAACTTGCTAAACGAAGATTTTTGGGATAAAACAAAACAAATTATTGATATTATAAAACCGGTAACGCAGGTTATTTTTAAACTTGAATCAGACAAGCTAAATATGCACACTGTTTTTCTGACATTGCGAAATATGAAGTCTGAACTGGAGTTCGCTTTGCTGCAGGTGAGTATGCTGAATGAAGATGAAAAGAATGACATTCTCATGGCAACATTCCATCGAATGGCAATGTGTATAAAACCAATACATCTAGCTGCCTACATGTTGGACCCAGCTACGCAAGGATCTGAACTGGATTCTGAAGAAGAGGTGGTAGCTATGGAATATATTCACACAATCGCAAATCAGCTCAACATAGACATTGCAGAAAATCTTGCAATCTTTAGAGCGAAAGATGGAAGATTGTGGGGAAAAGCATTTGTATGGAAAAGTGTGACATCTATGAGCCCAACAACCTGGTGGAAAGGCATTTGCAGCTCCACTTCACTGAGTAAAATCGCTTTGCGTATTCTTACTGCGCCCTGTACATCAGCTGCTGTTGAGCGCTCTTTCAGTACACATGGGAGGATACATAATAAATTAAGAAACCGCCTTAACGAGTCATCAAATGATGAAATCTCAGTCCTTACCGAGATTCCGTCGCTAGATGCTTCATTGTCAGTGGTGGCTGGTCCAAGTGGTACACAGCCGCACATGGAGTTTTTCGATTGCGATAATTTAGATAGTGATTCTGATTGAATTTTGTTAGTTTAATGTAATTTTGTTAATATTTGATTTGTTTCTTTATTGAAATTTTAAATAAATGTTTGTAATTTAATATGATACCTCGTTTATTTATCTTTGCACATTTATATAGTTCAGAGGTTTTAATTACTGTTTTCATAAGACTGGATTAATTTGTTTAAAACAAATTAATAATACCTTCATATAAAATTACCTAGCCAGATATTTCAAGTACTGAAAACCATAGACACACATACACCTTTTAAAAACTTCATTCCAATGAAATCTCTCCCCTATCTCTAAACTACATCCCTGCCAAACTGCATCTTCAAATATAACGTAGTTTCTGCGATTTCGTTATGAGTGTGTTTCACTTACATAAAACTTAACCAATAATCCAGTTTAATAATCGTAAATACGGATACAAGTACACTGAGCTTAGTAAAAAACGCACATTTCTTGCATCTTAGACCAATAATATGCAAATACTCCAATGAACAAAAAAATTTAATAGAAACATTTTATCTTCTCACCAAAATGAGAAGATACGGAAACTTACCGGGAGGATATCGGAAAGTTTCCACAAAATGGAAAGTTCTCGAGAAGTTGCCCATCTCTAGCGGCGATGGATGAACGCGTCGCGTCACCGACGTGAAGGTCAAACTATCGTGTTCATGACCTATTGGAATGCCTTACTCGCTATTTTATACAAGTAGGTAGGTATTTGCAAGCCAGACCAATAAATTAAAAACTTCTGATTGAATAAAATATCATTGTTGGTGTACCATGGGTAAGTAAAAAAAAAATTATTTTGTTCTAATAAACACAACAAGTGGTTTGCTGGAAGAAATCTCTTATAGGGATAAGCACGCCTTTGTACATTGTCAATGTAAATTATTTTTCTGTATATGATGTTTGTGTACAATAAAGAATAGAATAGAAATATTGCAAAGAAACGAATATGCTAAAAACCGTGAAAAAACCAATATGATTTAAAATCATGTGCACATCACTATTATTTTGACATTTATCTTACTTTTTTAATTGTATTTTTTTAAATTTATTAATCCATGGAATTTTATTGTCGTTGTGCCTCTATAACTTTTTAGAGAAAACTTTTTGTTTATTTAATGTCCAAAAAGTTGTATACACACAATAATTTTATAGTGCATGCGTCTACGAGTATAGGTACCTAAGTACTTATAAAACATGATTGTTCCGTCTAATAGGATCAATTTTATTGCCACAGGTTGCAATGGCAGATTATGTGATTCCAAATACTTACTTGTATATGAAAATAACTTATTTTGATCTACGTGAAAGTACCTATGGAATTATGAGAGTGAACCTGTACATAAACCTGAATCAACCAATCGACCTGACTGAAGAAAATGTGGCTGATGTAGTGAGGTTTATTGAGTGAGTGATAATTTATTTTTACGGGCACTTGGTACCTACCTCTAATTATCTACCTAGGTATTTAAATTGTTCCTATTTGCTACATAAATACGTTATTTTTGAAAAGTTGATACAAGATGGGATGGCTGGTACGCAAATTTACGATAACGGTGTGTTCATGAACGTATTTACGTTCATGGGTGTGTTCTGGGTGTGTTATTAAAATCCTAGCAAATCGACAATCAACAGATGATTAACTTTCTAGAAACTCGCGAAAGGTGTGTTGTAATAATAACATGGATGAATTCAGGGATGACTTTCAGCCCGAGACCCACTATTTATGGCGGGAATAAGTGGAGTCTCAAATCGACGAGGCCTCTGCCCAGCAGATAGGCTAAAGATAGGCTATTGAAATCTCAGATCGTAGAACTAACAATGTCTCAGTAATTTCTTGCATGTACCTATCCTACTAATATTGGTATACTATGCATGGATGGATTGATGTTTGTTACTCTTTCACGTAAAAACGGCTGGAGCGATTTTGTTCGTATTGAGTTAGCTGACACCCTGGATTAACACATTTACTAACACAGGCTACTTTTAATCTCAGGAAAATATTTTTGTCCCGGATAATTGCGACATTTTGTTTTTTCTGCAGTCTACGCGGACGGAGTCGCGGGCGTCCACTAGTATAATATAATTATTATCCTACCGATCTACCGGACCAGCTTTTCCATATATAATTTATGTACACACGGCTCTATGTAACTTTCCTCAAAATGGGATAGGTAGCCAGAACTGCAGCAAGATAAAATTATGAAGGAAATCAAGGAATAACGGGGTCAGAGGTAAAAGATCAGTGACAAAGTTGCTATCTCATCACCTGACAGAATGCCCCTGCGTTCTTTAGGCCCACTCTTATGACGTGCACGCACCCACATGTAAGGAAATGCAACTGGTGAAGGTACCTAGGTATTCTCAATAATACAGCCCTATATCACAGGAGCACACAATTTTTTTTTATCGTAATAATGAGACAATTTGAGACTTATCACGATCTTCCTAGAGCCAATATATCTGCGCCCTTTCTGGACTCCCTAGAATGGCCTAAATTTTCTTTACACAAATATTTCGTTGATTTACCTGGCATAGATACTATACATGTATACAGGGTGTGGGTTGAAATGCTGAACAAGTAGGTACCATTGTGTTGAGTTATACGACATTGTTATTACTCGCAGGAAATGTATTTTGATTATCAGTAATATAAATAAATAAAGTAATTATTTTATTTATTTATTGCTATTTTTGGGATCACTTGTGACTCTCCATTAGTGTCGCCGCACACGGGCCACCGGTCACAGCTACAAACGCCGCCACGAGAAGTTATGTATGAAAAGTACAGGAAATATGCCGGTGGCGACGTTTAGTGGTTGTGGCCGGTGGCCCGTGTGCGGGAGCCCTTAGGGTTACAGTTATTTGAACTTTTTTGAAAATCATCTCTTGTTTAAAATTTTATTTTTAAGTCATTATCTAAGGCCTATTTAAACGAACGAAATTATTTTTTTTACTGAAAATATGAAAAAAATCGGAAAATTTTTGAATTTTCTGATGACTGAAAATTTTCAGTGTTTTCCGCCAAAGAATCATGGTCTGAAGACATGGTATCAATATTTGCCTGGCTGTCACAAACATCCTGTATGTATAGATCGTATAGGTGGTGATCGTACTTACATGTAGTGCAGACAGCATGCTGCATGACAGCGTTCACTATAATATCTACTTATACTTAGTTGCATACCTACCTATGGTACTTAGATATGTATGTATAGAAACGAAATGTGTGAATATAGGTTATGGGCAGGCCGTCAAATTATACCTTTCTCAGTCTCTCCCGTGAAAGCGGTCGAAACAGCAGCTGTCATCGTGCGGATATATTGTCGTGGGAAATTGCCCATTGAAAACCGGTAAGATGGACACGTGGTAAGAAAAGTTCAGTATGACGAGGCTACAGAAATTCGTGGCACGTGGCTGCAAAGATTCTGCTAAAGTCATGAAAAGTTAGCCAAGTTTTTGACAAAAATTAGGTGCTAAGCAGTCAGGGCAACTCGGTGTATTAACTCCTTCAAGGACCATTCCACATAAAACGATGACGTAGGCTTGTGACTCTAACCAACCACGTGGAGGTTATATCTGGGAGTGCCAATAAGCCTTGTTCGCTTGTGTTTAGGTCATAAAGTTAGTAAGTATAGTAGCTAAGTATATGACTTTTATCACTTAGGTACACAAAAAATCCTTCACTCAGTCAAAACCAGCTAACCAATCAATTTCGTGACGATCATGTAACGGTTCTATACTAATATCTCGATGGAAAAGCAGTTCTCTGATTTTCTACTAAATAAGTTTTAAGTAGGTACTTACCTTAGTACCATAAGTAAGGTGGGTCGACGATATCGCTAATATTATCGCTGGGAATATCTGGATTGGAGTGACACAGGACCGGAGATGTTGGCATTTGACACAAGCTGAATGAGACTTTATTTCCAGTGGCTGAATAAAGCTTCCGTTTCCGGGAGGTGAGCAGCAGCGCCTCCCGTGTGGACAACATAGTCTGAAAATCATACTGTGGTCATCAACAGCCTGCCCAGCGTAATTTATATGAGCAAAATCCCAACTTGATGGCAATAGCCTTGTGGCGTGCCCTGGGGAAGGCCCACGTCCAGCAGTGGGCTGCAATTAGATTGTATATATGAATGTGTATAGAAAAGTAGTCTGTGATTTAACAACTTACAACAAACAATTTTAATTAAATGTCATCATACTTACATCTAGTCTGCCAATAAACATGGGCAAAAAACACAATTGGCATACGTTTAAAAGACCATACTCTCACCGATTACAATTTCTCTTTTGTTGTTCGCATGCATAATACACTCGTTTTCTTTCACAACGAGTTTATCTGCCTTTGATGAACAAAAGCGCATATAAGAAAAGACAGCGCCATTAAATTATACAGATCTGGCCAGGGGTAGTCTCGACGTGGCACAAGAAAATAGTAGATTATGGGTACTCACCACGGAGGAGATTAATATAAGGATGCCTGTCCATCAGAGCGATGAAACGGAGAAATTTTAACCAATATAGATATAATATAACACCTACACACTGCCCACACACATAACATCACGCGTCTTTTTAGTAGGGGTAGGCAGAGATCACGGATATCCACTTAATCTCTTCTTTCTTTCAATGAGTCTTTCATTCAATTTTTCTACCATACATAAGAGTCGGCACCAAAGCACCTCTATGAACAGCCAGACGACGTGCCGTTTGCGACACTTTCTGGCTACTCATAAAATAATTCAGTGCCCATTCACCCGATTCTCAAGATTCTTGTAGCACCCAGGCCACAAATAAATGCCACAATGTCAAATGACATATATGATATGACGGCCGACTGGTCTAGTAGGTAGTGACCCTGCCTGCGACGCCATAGGTCCTGGGTTCGAATCCCGGTAGGTGCCAACATTGATATTATGAATATCGATGTTTAATTATTAATTGATTAATGTGTTGTGTAGTGTGTGAATATAAAAAAAAACAATAAAAATTAAAATAACTTTTATGATAAGTAATATCGGTACTTATCATTGTATCTACTAAACATTTTATTTTATCAAATACCTATGAGGAAAAATAAAAATAAAGTATGTAAATTAAAGTAATGTCTCACTTTAAACAGTGGATGTTTAGGCCGTAGAAATCTCTACAATCCTCCTTATACGGTGGTCTCGTCTACCTATAAAAAGTTACGTGTGGAAAGTTGGTTAAATCATTGAATGCAAAGGCCAAGACGAATGAATCAGGGTTGAAAGGTGTCGCCTTCTGAATGGGTTGAATGGGTTACCCTAATAGTAAACAGGCGTGGGTTCAGATTTCTGAAAAAAAGATTTTTTCGCATGGAGTAAAGGGTTATCGATTGATTATTGTTAAATCTGGGGGCTTTAAATATTACATAAGTGATATTATTTCTTTGGAGGAGTCTCCTACATCAATTTATTTTAAGTATTTTCTGACACTTGTATTCTTCTTGGTGGAAAACTGGAAACAAGTGGCAAACAATCCCAACTAATAAAAGTTGGTTGTTAGAAGATCATATGGAGGAATACTTAGGTACGTACCTACCAATTCAGACGTTTATTAGATGGTATCCTTATCTACAAACCTGATCACAAATACGAACACTTTGGCAAGGTGTTCCATTCTACCACAGTAAGGGTAGATGCAGAAATTGGCGCTTCCCTCATATTTCTCAAAAGTTGTAGGAACATGTGAATGTACCTATCTACTTATTGCCATCATGATAGTGCACACTGTAGTGCCGTTCGCCTAGTTGGTGGTATGCAATGGTCAAAGATCGAGGTAGAAGTCAGCTGATGCGTAGAATCTCCAATGTTGCATAAAGTCTCCAAACATAAAATATCGCACTTGGTCCAGGGCTCCTGACGCTTACTAATTATACTGCATTAAGTTCATCTGGCAAATATCTATTTTTATTTAATATGTAAGTCGTACCTGCCAGATTTTCTTACACTATATCAACCTACTCGTATTCATTTGAATAGTCTAACCGCCATATCATATCTATGACTGAAACGATCACACTCAAACATTTAATAATGACTCTTATAAGCCTTATGACAAAGATGACAAAGAACTACCATCTCTCACCCGAGTGCTTTTAAGGGGAAAGTTTCCGAAAAGACTAAGAGCATTAAATTAAACCATTTTCGGCGAAGGATATTGCAAAGAGTAGGTACATACCTAACTGCGGGAAATTTTCCCGGAAGTTAGAGCACTTTATTTTCTAGTTATACCAATGGTTTTTAACTGTAGTCTAGGGCTCTACCTGGGCTCTATCTAGGTACTTATACAGTTACTATAAAGAAATTAAAGTAATTTTTTTTTATTAGTTAGTTAAATTGGCATGAGTCGTCAGTTCCGCTACGAATACCTTTGTTAGTTTTAACGAAATTCCAACTAACACACATCGTCTAGATACTAGAACATGTAAGTAAATTCCATGGGTAAGTAAGTACCTTAGTAGTTTTTATATCAAAATCTCACCAAATCATGCCAATAATTTGAACTAAACCATGTGCTTCGGCACCCTATAAGCCAAGCCAGTTCGTTCACAAGTATTGCGAATGCTCTGGGGGTCAACGCCATTTGCCTCGCGTACTTGTCCAGGGCAAGCAGTGCGTATTATTATTTCGATAGATGTTTTTATTTTAGGGTCTGAGAGCCGGTCTGCGCCCCCTCTCGTCTTGTGACCGGCTGCGCCGGCGCACAGTGGTTCCAATGTATGGGAGGTGCTGGACATTCGCATCCAAAAAATAAAATTGGTGAATCTTGAGAAACGAATTATGCCATCTTGTTTGGTAGATCAATGTCTTCAAAAGTTATTATTTTAAGTTTTTTTGTAACTGTTATATTTGAGGAGATAATTGAGAAATAGTGTTTTCTTACTATGGAAATGGTCAAACTTACTTACATATCTCTTGATTCCGGCCTCGTTTCAAGTTGCGGTCTTCGGTATTGTGTTTATATTTGAGAGAACTACAATTAATGCTAACACACATAGTGCGCCAAACGTGCACTTTCTGCGGTACATAGAAATGTTTGATTTTTATATTATAATATACTACAATGACAAGGATCTTACAATTTTCTGTTAAAATCATAGAGGAATAAGGGCCCCTCTAAATATGCGTATCGATAAATGATGTTGCAGAAATAAAAAAATAATAATTAAATTAATTAATTTGCAAACGAGGGCAACGATCGATCCACAGACGGTCTTAGACTTTTAAATAATTAATTAATGAAATTATTGCATTATCATTAAGACAGTAGTCATTAGCATTTCTATCAATTACAGATGTCATTCTTAGAGTAATTTTTAGCATTTTCAACAATTATTTGATGCAGGTGATTATTAATTGAAATCATTAGTACTAAAACATTACAAGAATAACAATTGTACGCAGTACGCAGTAATGAGGGTAGTGTAGTATAAATTGGTTGGTAATCCTTTATTTTACATCAGTTTTGATTTCTATTTCGTTCTAATAAATATGTCTTTCCGTGGATTTGTTACAAATCTTGACCTTTATTGCGCTTTACGCAAACACAATGATCTACGTGACTTTGATCATCTATTCGGTGTCCTTAAAACGAATTGCAACGTTTCTCTTTGTGAAGGTGCCGAAGAAGACTTAAAGAACTGGTGTCGTCGATTTTGCTACCGGATCTATCCTAAATGGTCTCAAGCTGGAAGAAGCGAAGGAAAGTTTCTAAATAAACACTCAGAGTGGTTGCAGTCTGAAGTCCAGTGGCCGGATTCCCTAAAGGAAAATAATTTGCCTTTACAAGTATTACCTACGAACGCAATAGAAGAAGAAACTACTGAGCAGACGAATTTACCTTCTAAATCCGATGCCTCTACGTGTACTCATGTCTCTCCTCGTAAGCCCTTTGAAGATTTAAGTCCTCGTCAAAAGAAAAGACGCACTGAAGTACTTAGGGCATCTAGCAGCACTGACGAGATTATGTTTTCTGCACAAAGCAGTCTTAGGGCTGCAGGGGAAAATGATGTAGCTGATATTATGAAGTTTTTAATGGAAAATCCTACAGAAGCTTCTAAGATCAAAGATTTCATTGGCGGACGGAGTACCACAGATTCAGATAAATGTATATCTCCACTAAAGGCCCTAGCTTTGTTTGTGTCGATGAACCTTTCAAAATGGCGTTATATGACTTTACGGGATTTTCATGCTAAAGAAGGAGTAGCTCAATATCCCAGTTATTACATGCTTCTGAAAGAAAAAAAGAAATGTTACCCAAAACAAGAAGACGTTACAATTACTGAACACTCTGCTAAAATCAAATTGCAAGCGTTGCTAGACCTTACTACGACAAGACTTCTACAAACCCAAAACCTCTCTACCACTGAGGAGAAAAAACCTGGTGCTCGTGAGCAAATGGGGCTTTGACGGTGCTTCGGATCAAAGTGTTTACCACCAGAAAACAAGTGAAACTGAGGAAACGAATTTCGCCAGTGTATTTGTTGCATGTCTTGTACCAATCCGGCTCACATCCGAAATTGGCCAAATAATTTGGGAAAATGAGCGGCCCTCGTCAACATCTCTTTGTCGACCAATCCTAATCAAGTTCATCAAAGAAACAAAAGAAAATGTTCAAATGGAGATGTCTGAATTCGAAGAAGAGATTAAGCTTCTGCAACCTACTAAGAGCGATGACGTAAGTGTAAAGCACCAGTTGCATTTGACGATGATAGATGGTAAGATTCACTCATACATATCAGGCACAGCAGCATCAGTGTGCGACATTTGCAAAGCGCGTCCAAATGAGATGAACGACATTAGTAAAGTAAGAAGCAAGCCAGTGCACGAAGACATGTTTAAATACGGACTTAGCTCGCTCCATGCATGGATCCGGACCATGGAGTGTTGTCTTCACATCGCATACAGATTAGACATAAAATCATGGCAAGCTAGAGGTGATGAAGCAAAGAAGAATGTTGCTGAAAGAAAATCAGCAATTCAAGAAAACTTCAAAAAAGAAACTGGAATGCGTCTTGATGTTGTCAAGCAAGGGAGTGGAACCACCAACACCGGTAATTGTGCTAGAAGGTTTTTTGAAAACCCAGAAAAATCTGCTGAATTAACCGGATTAGATGCGAGACTTTTAAGAAGGCTAGCTGTCATTTTACAGTGTATATCTTCAGGAGAGAAACTCGACATTGACAAATTTCGTATGTTCTGTAATGACACTACTTTGCTCTACGTGGAATTATATCCATGGTTTTATATGCCGTCTAGTCTCCACAAATTGCTGGTCCATGGGCCAGATGTCATTGAGAACTTTTCAATGATGCCTATCGGCTTTTTGTCCGAAGAAGCCTCGGAGGCACGAAATAAAGAATTTAGAAAGTACCGCGAAGGACATTCAAGAAAACATAGCAGTGTCTCGTGTAATGAAGATGTACTACACAATCTTTTATTATCTTCTGATCCGGTTCTTACAAGTATTCGCCCAATGTATAACAAATTTATTAAAAAATCTTGTTTCTCAGAATTTTATGAACTGATTATATCCGAGACAGGTAAATTTAATTTTGTCGATATAAACGAGTTAATCGAAATAGACTCCGCATCAGAATTGATCGATGATGATTGTGAAGACGATTCATAAATAAATTAAAATTTTAATTAAAATAAATATAAATAAATAAATTTTTTATTACAGTTTAATAAAAAGATCTCATTCGTGTAACTAGGGTCTTTCTCTCTGTGTTTATAGACATTTTTAGTTAAATTTATCTGTACTATTTTATAGATTTATAATGCATGTTGTGCTTTTCGTATTTTTTGAATTTTATTAAATAATTACTACCACTAACAATTTTAGTGTAATTTAGTTCTCAAACCATTTGACCTACATTTTGGACATGTCAAAAATCAAAATTACAAGATCACTTTCATTGTAGTGTTCAGTATGGAACTTTTTCGTATATAAAAATAGACATCTCTATGTACCGCAGAAAGTGCACGTTTGGCGCACTATGTGTGTTAGCATTAATTGTAGTTCTCTCAAATATAAACACAATACCGAAGACCGCAACTTGAAACGAGGCCGGAATCAAGAGATATGTAAGTAAGTTTGACCATTTCCATAGTAAGAAGATACTATTTCTCAATTATCTCCTCAAATATAACAGTTACAAAAAAACTTTAAATAATAACTTTCAAAGACATTGATCTACCAAACAAGATGGCATAATTAGTTTCTCAAGATTCACCAATTTTATTTTTTGGATGCGAATGTCCAGCACCTCCCATACATTGGAACCACTGTGCGGCGCCGGGTTGTGCTCAATTTGATCTCTTTTCATTAGTCTCGATTGATGTTGCTATCTCAACTATTCTCAACTGATTATAAAGAAAGTATTTTGTTATTGTAAGTATCTAAAATTTGAGTCCTTTAAACCTCAACTAGTAAATGAAGACATTTTTGTGTTTTTCAGTTGCTAGTCCAGGTCAGAGCCACAGGGAAGAAAAAGTTGTCTAGGTCAATACATATTGCAGAGGTAGGTAGGTAGGTACACAAGCGCCGTAAATCCCTGTTGTAGGAATCTGTACAACTGCCATTAACTATTGTCACCAAGTCTTGTCAATATGAGAATATTGTCTTGCACAACTAACTTAACTTGTGTAGCGTTGAAGGCAATGCAGTTTGTGTAGGTGGAAGACTTGTAGGTACCTAGTTTATCACTCTTCAATCCAAAATAAACAATTTTTACAAACAATCTTGTCTATAACAAAGCAGCATGAAATAAAATAATAGATACCTATCGTAATACTTATCAATATACTCTTAGTAAAATCACATCTCGCACGAAACGCGAGTCGACCTCAATGTGACCGGTTCCTCGATCAATCTCCAGTATTGAAACGCGAATGCAACGGCCCGCTAGTCGGTGAGTTTCACACCACTAGGCTTGGTCTAGACAAAAGTTTCGCAATGCCTAGCTTCGCCTAGACTGTGAGAAAGAATAACGGGCACATGACGCGTGATTGCGCCTTTATGTTCTATATCCTGTTTCACGTTGCTATCATTTTATTCAGCCATTGTGCTATTCATTTGAGCTTTTATGCAAATTATTGTTCCCATCAGATGGGCGGTGGTGCATTGAATTTGTACAGGTTTTCAGTTATGGGAATGCCATTCAGGAGTTTCTAGTCTAGATTTCGTATCAGCTGGCTACCTATAGGTACTTATATAAAAATTGTATCCAAGTAATAAATAAGATCTTGAAGGTCTGAATCATACCACTGTTAAAAATGTAGGTTGGAGTAAATTCATGACTCTGAAATAACCGTCAATAAAGGTACGCTAATTTGCCCCTATCTGAATTCGCAACTTTCGAACCCAGGACCCTCAGTGACCAGCCCTTCTTCATTAACTGCGCCATGATTTCCTCTCTAGAAATATGCATGGTAAGGTGACCCGAGGCACCTATTAATTATATAATGGTGTAGTTTAGTGGTCAGGTGCTCGACCCTTACCCCTGCATTAGACGGCTAATTAGATTAGAAACTCTAATAACAAGGGGTTTAAAGTCCTGTTTGTAACACAATACGGTTATTATTCCATCGTTTGAACCTGTTGGTGTTAAAATATTTAGTTTTTTTCTTCTATGAATTATGTGCAGTGCAGCTATAATTTGCTTGTAGGTATTATTTGATGGTAGAACTTGATCCTACTTGATTAATAATAATTCGCACTATTTACTTATAAGTAGTATTTTTGGGCCCTGACATGTGCATCTACGATATGCAAGGAAAGAGATATAGCTGATGTATTCTAGTGAAGCCAGGGAAGTTACAGAGGAGAGGTATAGCTCTGAAAGATAGTCGGCGAAAGGAATAGCTCAGGTAGCTGTGTCGGTAAAAATTTTCTTCCATGTGTTATTCTTTGTTTGTACCTATATAAGTTTTATGAAGTTCATTTGCAAACATACATAAAGAGGAAAGTGGCAAAAATGCTACGGCAACGGTTAGTGCAACAATTATAGGTAAGTATGGCCGTAGCATTTTTGCCACTTTCCTCTTTATGTATGTTTGCAAATGAGCTATTCCTTTCGCCGACTATCTTTCAGAGCTATACCTCTCCTCTGTAACTTCCCTGGCGGTGCTTCACTAGAATACATCAGCTATATCTCTTTCCTTGCATATCGTAGATGCACATGTAAGAGTCGACTAACGAACTCGGAGAGGGTTCTCTCGGGCGATGCGAGCTAGCTACTTGAGACTGCATCTTTTACATCTGGCCCCGCTACACTTAATGTTGCTGTAGGATATCTTTTGGGAACACAGGCGTATATACATAGTCTACTCAACAAATACCTATGTAGATGGGGTATTTTATTTGGTCTTCTATTGATGGTTGGATAGATCGGTGGCAGACGCAGATATGAACGATAAATATGTACTACAGACGATCAAATTACCCCGTCGACACATCTGCAAAAGACTTTGAAGGGACCTATGTGCAGAGACATACCTACCTACTGAAAATCGCGCCGCATCGTGTCGTAAAACCTATGAAGGAAGGATAAAATGGAGATGCGATAATCAGTCTAATCAGTCAATAATGCTAGAGTGTGTTTGAACTTTTGCAATTGAACGATGTAGGTAGTTGCTCAATGTACGACTAATAATGTGTATAAAAATGCATACAAAAATGTTAGTTCTCAAATCATCAAATAGGGAAATCTATGGAACCAGCTCTACCGCTAATGTTGCCTATGCAGCGTAGGTAGTAGGTAATCTCTAACTTGCCTTTGCCTTCACTGTTTTCATTGCTAGGCCGCCTTCTCTTTGTCATTCCTTCGTGACACCTACATAGCACATATAAAACCGCTCATAAAGACCATGAACATGTACGGAACGACAATTGAAAGGTACCGGTTCCCTGAATTTGGCCGGACAGCGTGCACTTAATTACGTATGAAGTAAACGAGGTGAACCACTCGAAGTGCAGCCTTTCTTGAAGGTACAGTAAGGCTGGGGTAAGGCCTTGTTTTATATTTAGGTTGTAGTTTTGCCGTGCTATTGGGGGTGCTGTAAGGTATCTTGCCAATTAGAGTTTTTGTTATATTATGTAGATTTGGAATTCGGATAACACTGATATCCCAATGGGTTAGACGTGCGCTTTTCATCAGACGATGGAGGTTCGATCCCAGTCACGTAAAACAAACGTCAAATCGTTGGCAGTAATCCAATCAATGACTTCCAACTTGTAAAACCTTAGAAAAACCATATAGGTATCCCACCGGCGGCACCCGTATGTTTCTATTTCTGATATCTATGGGCGGGCGGCACCATCAATATGTAATTCGCGGTATAATTTTAACATTAAAAATTTTGAAGACGGCATGTGCGCAAATTCAATGATAAATTGATATCTAGGAGTCTTGAAGCTTCACTAGGATACATTAGCTGCAGCTCCGTCCGTGCATGTCCAAATCGACTAAGAAACTGGGTCATGCTTTCAGGCGATTAGCTAGCAATTTCTCACCGATTAACATCCGTCCCTGCTATGCTAAACGTGGCTGTGGTATCTCCCTTACGATCCTACATTTCTGTCTCTACCCCGTTTCTAGTAACACAGCCATGTTTCTTATGTATCTATAAAGTCTAGGATAACGCTTTTGGTACCAATAGGCCTTGCACAGGATGTAACATAGGTACCGTTAAGCAAAAAGCTATGTAAATAGCCCACTAAAAAGAACCTACCCACAAAATTTCAGACTCGAAATCACACGTTTATTTTGCCAGATAGTATGAAGAATTCCTAAACAACTCAGGAATGTTCATGCAATCTTGAAAAATAAACATGTGATTTTGAGTCTCAAATTTTGGAAAGATTCTCCATAGTGGGCTATTTTGCGACATAGCTTTTCGCTTAACATACCCTTTCTGTTACATCCTGTTAAAGGACTAGACATCTCGATCAATATGTTTTTGCCGGCAGTCGACATGACGACGTAAAAAGAAGCCTTAAAAATAAGTTCCGGCGAGTACAATACACTAATAAGTTCCCATGATAGAGGCGCTAGTTCCTCAATATTAGCTGTATAATCTACGTAAGGGCGTACAAAAAATTTAGTTCCGAAATCGTGCACGGGATTTTATGAAACTAACTCTAAGCTGTTCACATGGAATAATGAATGTGCGAAACACCATCTGCCAACCAGCGACTCCAGCAAGAGAATTAAATTGCTCTTTCAATTTTCTGCTCGATTATTATCGCTGTTTTAAAATCGATATCGCACGTGCAATCGCACGCGGGTAATGGAATAATAGATTATACTTATTACATAGCTCAAATACTTACGCATGTTGTTTTTGTGGGAGAGTTTGGCAAACTCAGATCAGCTCAAGTAGCATGACCTGCGAAACACGATATGATAAACCTATTTATCGACATTTAGCCTCTTCGATAAATATAGCTGCCTGCCATGTAGAATTTTGTATAGAGACGATACGATATCGTACTATACGATATCCACGATGCGTGGTCTTGCTAGGGGGGCAGCTGTCACTCTCAATAGGTGATTCGCCTTTAGGTTCAAAGTTTTTCAACACAAAATACTAAGAAAGAATTCAGAATTGGTTATTAGGTACTGCTTTCTTACTTAGTATTTTGAGATTATACACATTGTCCTTTATTAAATTAAACTCAGTACTAAATAATAGGTACAGTGTTTTAGTTGGCAAAATAACAAATATTACGGCGTTTTTATCAAGTTAATCCTTATTACTGTGCTATCTCTTAGGATTAGAAGGATTTTCATGACATTAATGCATATTTTCTTACTGAAATTTCAGGTTTACCGGCCACCATTTTTTTTCACATGTAGAACTGCACCTGAGTAGCTCATTTTTGCATCCAGAGTGAAAACGCAGTAATAGCTATTACTGTGCGGCTTAGATCAGGCCATGTAAAGTTATGTAAGTGGAGCAGTATCATACGCTGGAGACATATCTCCGATAAAAATAAAAAAGTAACTCTTATACTAAGTACATTTGTCATTATAGTCACGTCCTCAAACGAGATGGACAGAAATGCGCAAATTAACCTTTCACCTAGTCCTGTCACGTGGTAAAGGTGAAGAAAATTAAACACCTACGAGTTCACCGTCGTATAGGATGAGCCTATCACCGCTTTATAGATTTAGCTCAATAATACCTAGGAGTAATACGAGGTACCCACCATTATCTAATCAGTACCCTAGCCACATATTTTCAAGTACAGCTTGGTAACACCAGGCAAATTTCGTCAGATAACACGTAAAATGTAAGCAGGTAGAGACTGGACATTAAAAAAGCCAGTCAGACTTCCAGCTCAATCGAGGTCACCCAGTACTTCACTGAAACAGGTACCTACCTACCTACCGAGCTATAAATTTACTAAACTGCAGCAAACGGCAATGCATTCTGCAATGCGGCTGTACACTGTGCAGTTGTAGCCATGCAGAAAGGATGCAGAGGAGGTGACTTAACCACTTCGTAGAAAATTGTTGCTACGCGGTGCGGGGTACCTAGCACGATGTGTTGCCTGCGCTGTAGATGCGGGGAAGTAGGATAAGCTGCCTTTCCACAATGTTACGTGCTAGATGCGTTTGATATCCATCAATCAAATTCATTGGAATCATGGACCAATGACTGCAAATAGTGGATAACACAAGCATTATCCGTCCATAGTAACGTAGCATTAACACATCTCTGATGGAAAGCAGCTGTTGGTACGCAATACTACGAAAATATTCGACACTAAATGTGTACACTACATCAGTAGGTATCAAGTGCACTGCCCAGGGCCGGCCCGCCCATACGGCGAACGGAGCAGTCGCTCCAGGCGCCAAATCCTCCTAGAGGGCGCCTAAATGGTAAAGATATAGGTATATACTAGTGGACGCCCGCGACTCCGGCCGCGTGGACTACAGAAAAAACAAAATGTCGAAATTATCCGGGATAAAAACATTTTCCCGGGATAATAAAAATAGCCTATATGTTAAGTGGGACCTGTGACAATATGTTCCTGAAAACTGCATCGAAATCGGTTCAGCCGTTTCTGAGAATAGCGTGCACAAACGCACAGACAAACCGACAAACAGACAAAAATTCAAAAATCATTCTTTTGGGTACTATTGCGTTGGATAAAGGTCTCCTATAATATTTTTTCTCATATATCTTCCATGTACAGGCAGCGATCCGTTACATTTTTATTATATGTATTTATAGAAGAAGAAGATAGATAGATAGATTATAAGGAGCAAAAAGGAGAGGCGCTATAATTGGATCTCGCTCCATTCTAAAATTTACTTCGGACCGGCGCTGGCACTGTCCATGTAGCAGGTATAATGTAGTATGATCAAGGATATTTCTTCGCCTCAGAAACATGATTCAATAATAAAATTGCTCAAATATCGGCCTCGTATATAAACGTCAGAGGATTTATACGGCGCTTCGGAAACTGAAATCTTTAAGTATCGAAGATTTGCGTAGCCTTATGTCCGTATAAACCGACGATGTTATAAACACACTGCACTCCGTTGCATTGGCGGTCGCGGGACAATATTGATTTCCGCTTCTCCTTCTAATACTGCGTCCATGGTTGTAGCGCTCAGTCGATATACAGGCTGTGTTTTGGCACGCAAGTCTGCGCGGTGAAATACATTACTGCAAACTGCAACGGGTAGGGTAGTTTTTAAATAAGTACGTTAGTTTAATTAGTAGGTATAGTCAGGGTAATACAATATGCATGACACCTACGCAGGATTTGTCTAGTTAATAGGTAACTTGGTATTGTTTCTAAAGTAGATGCCTATTTGAACACCAAAATAATGTGGTGCAGGCGCAGGGTAACATTAGGAGTTGTACATAGGGTAGTACCTATACTTTACCTGTATGCTAGTCACCTGTATCGTAGTCATCTTGATTAAGATTACCTACATACTCGTACATCTCATACACGCACGGATCCCGTAAATTGGTGCGATAGGTACTTGGCGACCGATTGTTAGCGTAGATAGGTACCTTATTTACGAGTTAATAACACTCTGTACAATAATTTTTTATTCACGAATTATGCACACCTGGATGCATACTTATAGTACCTACCTACATACTGACTGTGAAGTGAAATCTTAATAAATGTCTATTTACTCATAGTTAATTTAGTATTTAACATACCTACCTACCTATCTATCTAAAAGTAGGTAAGTTACTTTGCTAGATATGTATCTAACAAGATAGAAGAGAACTCTATTAAGTTGTTGGTACCTAAATGTAATTTATGTAGGTAGATCTTATCTTTGCAGTTTGGTAACAGAATAAATAGATATTGAATTGTATCAGGCGTCACTATTCGGAAGTTCAAATCTCTATTGAGGGATCGCCCGCCACCTAAATTTCGTACACTGCTTAACGCAATATATATTTGCCCTTTAGTAAAATTTTATTTTAGTAAGCTCAAGTTTTGGGAGGAAGTCGGTTTTTCGTTTAAAAAAAAATATTATATGTACCTATAGAAGAAGAATAAATAGATACCTAGATCGAGATCTAGATAGGTTCAAGACAGTCTATGAAGATAGTGTACTACCTAGCTAACTAGCTACACTACCTACCTAGATCTACCTAACTACAGGTAGGTAATATTTTATTAACAGGTTAAGCTTAATCCAAGTTTAATACCTACATTTTAATAGTCTGTGGTTTAACCCACATGAACTAGGGAAAACGTATAATTTTCTGTACCTACCCAACCACACGGACAGACATGGAACAAACAGCCATAAGATAAAGTATAGGTGTCCCAATGAGCGTCATCTTGCATTACACAGAAATAAAAGCAATAACAGGCAAAGTACCCGGATTAAGTGCTTTCACCCCATTATGCACATTGTGCGACGGACGCTGGGAAGATATAGGATCGCTAATGTCTGCTTCAACGTATACTTCCGATGGAGGATGGCGCTAGTTACTATGCGCATGTCCACCTTTTCTGATTCACTGCATACGAAAAATGTTAGTTTCGATTTCAGGCATAGGAATTATTCTATGAAACGGACTCTACAGCGTGCATTATAATCGAAACCAGCTTGCCAACACCTGGTACAGCGCACCGGTGAAAGCTAGACATGCGCTTCTTGTTCTGACCCTTCTTTGTTAGGTTGGGAATAAATACTATTTTTGCCCTTTCATCGCACAAACTCGGTATGTGTGATGTTATATTTATAGAGGTGTGATGTCTACTTATTGATGTCGTAAGTTATAAAACTAGCTAACTAAAGAACCTAGATATCATATATATTACATACCTACAGTTGGGTAACTAGTCACCCTATAGAGAGTAGGTACATATCTAGGTACTACATATTACTTATCTAGTAGATAAGTAATATGGTAGATAGATAGTGTATGAGGCTAATATTCGGTTAAGTAAGACGATTTTTTTAACTGTTTATACCTTGTTTATTGTTTTTCTATGTTTTATTGTAAAGTTTCACAAAAATGACCTACTTTAAGAAAGAAATAATCCGAAAGAATCAATCAACCGCGTGAAATGGACCGTATTGTATGTGTGTTGCTTGCCTACAAAAATGCTCCCTCCATAGTAGTTGATTATTGCATTTTAAGTATGTATGTATAAAACATAATTATAATAATTAGGGCTCAGATGCGCACCAACGAGATGACATAAGGTCGATAAAATTCGACTTGTCGATTTGTGGCTAACATGGCAGGAATTTTTATCGTTTTTTCTATGAAAGTAATGTCAAACGAGAACTTCTCGACAGATCTCTACAAAACGTAACATGCGCGCCATGAATTTTGTCGAAATTAAACGATAAGGATTAAGGAACTAAACTTTCGATATGTTCTCGTCCATCAAATACATCGAAGAGAAAATATGAGAAATTTGACTGCCTACTATTGCAAACTTTTGGAGGTCCAACGCTGTCCTGCGCTGTCAGCTGTCACAGCAGCGTGCACAGCACATCTATTAGACTGCCCACTTTTGCACACTGTTGGAAGTCCAACTCGGATACAGCTCCGACCCATCAGCTGTCAGCAGCATCGTGCACAGCCTACCAATTAGACTGCCCACTCTTGCACACTTTTGAAGGTCTAGTCCAACTCGGATACAGCTCCGGCCCGACAGCTGTCAGCAGCATCGTTCACAGCCCACCAAATAGACTGCCCACTCTTGCACACTTTTGTAGGTCCAACTCGGATACAGCTCCGGCGCCGTGTGCTGCAGCTGTCGGCAGCAGCGTTCACTGCTAATCCATTAGAGTGCCCACTTTTGCAGACTTATGGTAGTCCACCTTGGATACAGCTCCGGCGCCGTCGGATGACCGCAGCAGCGTGCACAACTCATCCATTAGATTGTCAACTCTTGCACACTTTTAGCAATTCCAACGTGGATAGGCGCAGCACCTAATAGAATGTGTCACGAATAGATTTGTAGTAAAATGTTTGAATTTTGCGGCAACACATTTTTTTTTCTTTCAGTGTTATAGCAATGGGGGTGCTGTCAATTTATTTTAAATCCAATTTTTTGGGTTTATTAAAATTTTTAAACAATATCAACTGGTTTATCGTATTCTTTAGTTTAATTAATCTATCAGTATGTATTTACGAGGATCAAATAGGCAAATTCGACTGGTAATTATAATTTTTAGGTTATAATACTTGGTCATCTTACGCCGAGTTACTGAATTATTAATTCTTCTTTACTTTTCAGGCGTCAAAGTTATGTGGGAAGAATAAAATTCTCACAATTCGATACGGTTTCCACTGCAAAAAAACTTATAGTAGCCACTGAGGAAAATGTTTTGGCTGCATTGAATTTGAAGACGGGTAATTGATTTTATTGTCATCCGCGATTTACAATAGTTTGGTCTTGTTATTGTTTACGTATACAAAGTTAATTAGCCATAATTAGTAAATATAGGATTCTTTTAATTCCCACCAACCGCTGGACACACAACCTGCCCAGTAATTTCAGTAATTAGAACTTGATGTACATAATGCATGTTTTCTAGTTCTACTTAACCTTTAATAGTTCTACTTTATTCCTAATTTAATTTAATATTCATGTAAATTAATTCCATATTGGCATTTCAAATACCTTGTGATACATAACAAATCCAATATAATTTACTTTCAGGACAAGTAGTGTGGAGACATGTGTTTGAAACTGCCTCTTCAGGGAACATCCAGTTATTACATGTTACAGACAAAGTGGTCACTGTGACCGGCTCCAATCCATACTTAGTGAGGGGATGGGACTCCTCTACTGGTATGTAAATAAAATTACATAAATTGCAAAAATGGTTGTCAATTTCTTACTGATTAAAAATAACACAGTACACTTATTAGGCATCTATACATAATATGAAATGCTTTGTTCTAAATGTCTGAGAGGTCAACATACCACCTAAACTGTTAATCTTTAGAGACCTGAAATTTAGAGGGTGTGTTATTTGTATGATGTAGGCATCTGATAAGAAAGGATTTTAGAAGGAAATAACTGGGATTTCTAAAGGTCCACAAATAATTCAATATCCATAACAATCAGGCCATCCCTTTAGTAGCTTTATACAACACCACAGATGCAAACTCAGTTCACACAAGCCCATAGTTTTCTGTTCTGAGGGTAAAATTTGAAGCATTTATTTTGTCTGATCAAGTTGAAATAGTTAAATTAAAGGTAATATCTGTGACCAAGTTGAAACAGTAATCTCAATTTGTACAACTAAATAAAGTTCTCTTTACATGACATTTTCCTACCTTATTTCCAGGTATACTTCTTTGGGAGTGGTCACTAACGCTCCAGAACAATGCTCAAGCTGACTTCTCTGAGTGGTGGGTACAACGGGACATGCTTGTGCATGTGCTGCCAACATTCGGGTCTCATATTGAGGTGTCCTTGTACAATCTCATGACCGGACAGAATAGAGGTGCTACCTCAAAACTACCAGCTAGTTGGACTAACTTTGAGTGAGTATTAGTTGGCTTGAGGTCACCTTATAAGCAAAAGAATCTGTAAAAACACATTGTTATGAATGTACTTATAGGATGTTGTATCAGTGAACCAAAGACCTGACTTGAGATTATGAATATGAGTCTCAATAATAAAGAGAAATTGGTTATCAATTTGCACAAAATGTGGTGCAATAAAGTTAGTTTGGTTAGTAGTGACAGGTGGTCAGCCCATCGCCTACAAAACACCAAGACCCTCTTGTCCCTCTACTGTCTTGTACAGTATGCCTGGGAAGAGAAGCAGCTGTAGTATTATAAGTTTTTTTTCACTCCCAGAGCAGCATAGAAAAAAGAACCACCTGTCACTACTAACCGAACTGGCACATCTCAACTATACCCTTGAAATTGATCAGAAGTGGCACCATGTGGTTCTATCGGCCCTTGGTGCTCTGCCTACCCCGTAAGGGATAAAGGCGTGATTATATGTATGTATGTATATATATTATATATGAAAAGTAACCCTGTATGTATGTAATAAAGTTAGTATTTAGATCAGTGACATGTTTCACCAATAAATGTCATGCAAATAAGAGAAAAGACCACAGGCAAACATCTCAACTACCTTCATTATAGCTTAAGTTGTGTTCTTTCAGCTGTGTTTGGTCTCCACCATACTTCTCCTGTATCTCTGGACCCTCAGGGAGTGAGCAACTCATTTCATTAGATGTCACCTCAAGTGCCATTCAAATCATAACCAAACCTCTTCCAAACTTCTCTGGCTCTATTGAAGACAACCTTCAACCTTTGGATGCTAACAGCATCTTACCAGGCTTTGTAATGGATGACAAGAAAATTGTGCTCATTGAGGACCATAAGTTCAGGGTCTTAGATGTGGAAGTTGGCGATTTTGAGGCCAGTGTTGCAATTGTTGACGGAGGGAACGGTCCAATTGTGATACAAGTGTGGAATGATGATGCACAGGTGTGTGTTGTTTTCCCAAACATTAGACTTAAATGTAGGTAAACTTTTATTAGAAGTGCACCTTTCAGTCGGTGGGCGTACCCTTTACTTTACTCAATTAATGTTATGTATTGATTTTAACATTGATATTGTGACTTAGCTATAAATAAAATGTCCTTCAACTACATGCTTGGCAATATGAGTTAGCTAAGTTTAGGGAGATGATGATGTAGGTGAATGTGGTAGTGAGTTCAAATCTCACTCGGGTGAAGAATTTTTTCATTTTCTTTTTAATATTTTATAGTAGGTTAATTTTACCAATTGCATGCATATACTAGTAATTTTTTAATTAAGACAGAACATAAACAGATCGCTTACTATCACTACTAATGTATTGTCAACAGGACTTCATCTTAACCGCCCATGATCTAACCGGAAAGCAAGTACCAGAGATGGGAGCGGTAACCAAGTCCGTGTCGATTCCGTCGCCGATATTGTCTGCGGTGACGTGCAGCAAGCCGGGCGCGTGCCGTCTGCTTGTTACAGGGCAGGATCATGCGGCGCATCTGTTACAGCAACAAGGTAATGTTACTGTAACAATATAGTGTTACAGGTGTTGTAGCATATTTGGTTTGGTTAGGTTGTGTTGCAATATGTTGTAGCAACAAGTTATTGTTACAGTAAAGTGTTACAGAAACAACATAGTGTTACAGTAAGATGTTGAAGCAGCAAGTTTGTGTTAGGGTCTGTTCATATCTGACGGAACATGCGTCGCGTATTATCGGTCGCGTAACGCCAGAATAGAGTCCGCTATGAACAGACCCTTACATATAGTGTTATAGTAACAGGTAGCATTACAGTAAGCTGTTGAAGTCACATGTTAGTGTTACAGTCAGATGTTGAAACCACAGGGTAGTGTTACAGTCAGATGTTGAAGCCACCGAGTAGTGTTACAGTAAGATGTTACTTACAGTAACAAGGTGTTATAGTGACATAATCTGATTGGCACAGTTGATATTCACTCTACTTGCCACTCCATAGATCCTTGGTACAAATCCTAGTAGGTGCATACATTATGTTTGTTTCCTAGTCATAATATGTATTGATTGTATAATATACAGGGTGTAACAAAAAGGGTATGTTAAGCGAAAAGCTATGTAAATAGCCCACTGTAGAGAACCTATCCACAAAATTTGAGACTCAAAATCACATGTTTATTTTTCCGGATAGTATGGAGAATTTTTAAATATCTCAGGAATTTTCATACAATCTTGAAAAATAAACATGTGATTTCGAGTCTCAAATTTTGTGGATAGGTTCTCGACATTGGGCTATTTACGTAGCTTTTCGCTTAACATACCCTTTTTGTTACACCCTGTATTTGTAAGTACTACATATGACACAAGACCATACGGAATTTTCCAAGTTGCATGCTAATCATGCTATGTTAAATTGTTAGTGTGAGATTTGTGTTTGTGTACTTATGTCTATTTATTTTGATCTACTTTGGAGATATCTTTGGTGTACATTATATGTGTGTATATAATTCCAGGTCGTAGTCTCTGGTCCCGCGAGGAAGCGTTGGCTAACGTGGTGGTCGCAGAGTTCGTTGACCTCCCCGTGTCGGAACTAGACGCCGCCATAGAAGTCTGAGTTTGATCAGAAAGAAGGTATGTACCGATGTGGAGGTGGAAAAAACAAGGTACTAACTCCTCACCATATTTTGACTCTTTACTAGAGGGCGTTTTAGTTATAGTTTCTTTGAACGACGTTGTTATTTGCTCTGTATTTGACCGATTGTTGAAATGCCGAAATCTTGCACGGGTTATTCTTTGAAACGGATTTGTTTTTCTTACACAGATTACGAACAATGTACCCGAAATTATCAAAACACGTCCACGATATATTGGTATGACGTTGTGATATTAAGACGTGCATCTTCCAAGCGGGAGGCGTAAGTTCGATCCCAGTCACGGGCCTGTACCAATGAATTTATTTAATGTACAGATTTTAATGTTGCAAAATTGTCACTTAGCTCGTCCCTCGGAAAGCACGTAAAACCGTTGGTCCTGCGCCTGATCTCTCTCCGATCGTGTCGGCTTTCCGTCCTATCGGACTATGAGAGTCATATCGGGAATAGAGAGTGCATCTGTGTTTGCGCACACATTTGTGCACTATAATATCTCCTGCGTACCTGGCCAATCTCCGTAGAGATTGGTCGCCTTGGCCGAAATACGGTCGGAGATCATCACCATGACGTTGAAATTAAAACTGAATCTCACAATAACCACATAAATGTTTTAACTATGCACCTAGAGTCAGTTTCATGCATAGAAAAACTTATATGCCTGGTTTCGGAACTTAAAGGCTTTTCTGGTTTAAGAATATTTATTATCTCACAAAGAATTACAAATTCACTTACGCGAGACACTTAATTGTACTAAAATTACTTTAGAATAAGTATAACATAATAAATGTGTATCGAGCGTACAAGTTCCAATGTGGGTAGATATTAAAAAATTACAACAAAAACAACTTCTACAAGTTACGTACTTTAACAATGCGAAAAGTTGCGGGTAAGCGTCAAATAAACAATCATTGAATAGTAATAGGCTTTTGTATGCAGTAACAAATAATAGTAATGCGCCATCACGCATAACAGCGCCATCACTGAAAGGAGCTATTTGATGAAAGGCACTCTAGAGTCATCATATCGTATTTCTCAAGTATTTTGTATTATTCAAAATTACTATTTTGTTTTTTTTTTAGCTGCCAAGATGTACAGTAAGTTCCTGTGTTTCGTGTGGTTAAAATACCTTTTACACAGTGTGTAGTTTTTTCCATATTTAGTACTAGCTGTTCTCCGCTACTTCATTCGCCTGTAGCCTTAACAAAGAAAATTCCAGTAGAGACCAATCTTTCCGAGATTACTCATATAATTCCTAATATAAATAATTAGTCAAATAATTATCCCCATTTATGATTATATCGCCCTGTCCTTTTCTGATGCTCAGGAGCATGATTTGCTAGAGCGAGAAAGATAACGAGATTGCTCATAGATTCCACCGTGTGCTATATCTTTCTCGCTCTAGCAAATGACAGTTATAAGCGAGAGAACGGAATAGGGCGAGACTTAGTGGGGGACGCGGAGACCAGCTAGTATTGAAGATAAAAGAAATGCATGGTAGTGAATATTCCCAATACAAGAGCTAAATCATAGATGAAATTATGCCGCAACTATTAAATACCTACAGTCTTTATTATGAAAGTTTCCTCGCCTATAAAGCCTAGTGTGTTTTATAAAATAAAGTGTAGTCATACTGTTTGCGTTACCAATTTGAGACTGCATGTCAAGTCTATTAAATATCATTTATTCTAAATCCATACATACTATAACATGGATTGTATGTATGGATTTAGAATAAATTATATTAATTTCTATTATAAAATTATTAATAAAGAAATGGAAAAAATTCCTCACCCGGGTGGGAATCGAACCCACGACCTCTGCATTCCGCGTACCAGCGCTCTTACCACTGAGCCACCGGGTCAATTACTCGGATGACGAATTTTACCATCTCTTTTCTAAATTACATATTGGCAACGTTATTTTTCATCCCGATAGCTATACACTAGCCAAATCTCGGCAAACAAAGCTGAATCCCTCAGCACAATGTTTAAAGATGAAACGATCAACCATATCCTAACGGATTATATTAATGGAGAAGTGTTTTTATAAATTTATCTTAGTCAAGATATTATATTTCTATTACAAAAGCATAGAATTTCATTACTTAGTTATTTTATCATCCCAAACATATTATGTAAAATACAACCCAACCATCGCATGTTTAAATTAACCAATCATGTCGTCAATCTACTAAGATTTTATTATTTTAACCTTATTTTATCACGAAACTATTAACTAACAATCCGTTTCTCTAGCACATTTAAACTCGTTTGATTTTGATGATGATTAGAATTGATGATAGACGTTTAGAATTTTTTTTTGTTGAAATAATTGCCAACTTATCATTGAATGTAATCATCCAATCACTATCGATCAATAAACGTATCAACCAATCAGGTTCTATCTGGGCGGCGTTCTCCCGCCGCATCCACACACAACTGCAGCAGTTGCAAACTCTGATCCAATCAGTGCAGTCTCGGGAGCCGACCGAGAAGGACGACTCGACGGCGCTCGTGCGCGACTATTTTAACTTGCATAAAGTTATCGTGCTGGTCACTGAGGTTGGGAAGGTGAGTTTGGTTAACTACCCGCTTTGATGTATGAAATAATGTTATTGAGGGAATTATTGATTTTTAATTGTTTTTAGTGGTTAAAAGTATGTCTAAACTGAGATTATGAACGCGAAAGTATGTTTATTAAAATTTGTTTGTTATTTCTTCACGGATCCTCACAGTGAAACTTAGGTACTTTAAGGTTATCAGTATCTGTAGCGGACCGAGTTGCGGGCAACAGCTAGTTGTGTCCTATGTGCTCCCAGCTATGTATGCAAAATTTCATGAAGATTGGTTGAGTAAATAAAGCATGAAAATAAGAATAAGAAATTATTTATTCAGCATTTACATACTGGGGAAAAGTGGGGCAAGCTCGAACCTCTTGATAGTCCGTAACGCTATCGTCCAACTGTCATATCTCATACATTTTTCTAGCGAGTCGAAAGCGTTACGACGCATAGAAAGGTTCATGCTTACCCGCATTGATAAAATATTAGTTGGGATCTCTCACATTCTATTTTAGGTATAACAAAATCAAGTTTTTACTTTAGTTCTGAACAAATTTCGCAGATATTCGGCATGGATAACCTATCAGGTCGCCTGCTATGGCAGCATTACGAGCCCTCACTAGATACGGAGGGAGTGGTCCTCCTCACGCGACGCTCGGCCCGGCATCCGCCGCACGAGGCCAGGGTCACTGTGGTGGGGAAAGATGAGGTATGGCTGCTGAATATTTTGATTTATTAGCAACATACTTGTGATAACCAGGCTATTATTTATATTCTGACTTCAGACAATGAATTTGAGGCGAAAAGCACTTAAAATCTCCTAGTTCCCCCCACTACCCGATGAATATTGTATGAACCAGTTCAACATGCATGGACGACTAAAACTTACATTAAATATTCGACACTACATACTGTATTTCGCATTCAATCGTATAATCATATATTTCATTCGTATTCAAATTAATTCGAGATTGAACGTATTCTATTCGCAAACCAGTCTTGAGTCTGAACGTAATCGCAACTGAACTTCAGATTCCATTCTGCTTAGGATACATATAATCGGTGAATTGAACAATTTTCGCTGTCACATTGCTAGTGAATTACTATTTATTTAGTTAATTAATTGATTATTTAATTAAAAAATTAATGGAGAACCAAGCAAGCAACTTAGTTAGCTACTATATTTTTCTTTGACACCTTCGTAGCGAACCGATATTTAGTCAGACTGGCACATCTGCCGCATATCTAGTTCCTAAAAACTATTAATGTTTCGTTGCCTAGTCACACGATCGTCCATTTGAAGAACACATCCGTGTATAAGTAGGTAAATAACAATACTAACTGTATCTGTCTCCACAGGACACCGGCACCGGACTGATAATCGACATGAACCCTATAACCGGCGTACTGTCGGCGCCCGCATGGCGGACCGACGCGCGGCTGATGCAGGCTGCGGTGTTACACCGGGCTGATGCAGAGGCGCTACATGCACTCGTGCTGTTGGATGAACAGGAGAATGTGCAGGTATGGAGGCCGGAGGTTTTGCTTTAAGGTGCAGACAGGCTTTTAACGCCCGACGTGTCACACACGATGCCTATCGTGCACGTGTACAACACGCCACCCGATGACACCAGACGTTGTCAGTACATATTTTCGCGTGTCAAACGTGTTAACTAGAAACTTGTGTTACTGGATGAACAGGAGAATATGCAGGTATGGGAGTAGGGGATATACAGGTGTTTTTTCTTTGCCACCCTTAACGAAGGGTACGTACTCTATACATCAAATAAAGTAAGTTTATGCCAAAAAAATGCTGGGAAACGATGTAAATTTTTTGATTTTTTTTTATTACTTGATCGGGCGAAATTTATAGTGTCCAGTGTTTATGCTAGTTTTTTCATAGACAGATATTAATTATTTCTCGTGAAAAAATCTTCCTACACGCGTCAATGTGCATTTATGCAGAAAAACGCAGTCTATTTACGCAACTTTGGACCCTAATATTTTGGTAACCAGGCATTTCCCAGGTATGATTCCATGGAAAAAAATGATCGTGATGATAAGGAGATTCCGTAGTTTTCGTGAACGTTGACGACCAAAAATCATCCTGAATATTCCAATCATGGTTTGGAACTAGCGATATCATGTTCTAGGATTTGTATAGGACAGTGGTTTTATCATGCGCCCGTTAGGTGGCTCCGCTACATGTCTAATCATACACTGATGCGGATGCTTTACACGCACTTGTATTACTGGATGAACAGAACAATGTGCAGGTATGGATGGTAAAGGAGATCATGCTTTATGCTGAAAGTTATGTACTTACAGGAAAGAAATAATATGAAGAGGTTTTATATCCAAAGACACACTAGATAGGGCAGAGGGCCTCCACAGAATTCCGCCATCCCGTTCGGTTCTGAGCTTCCAAAGACACAGACTGTACGAGTACATTATACGAGTATTACTAATATAGACTGGCAAATCCCTCCTGTTTTAGAGATTAATTAAGAGAGAGTTTTAGTGCGAAAATGCGATGTATGTAGGAATGTATTTATTTCAGATCCTGCCGGTGTCGGCGTCGTCGCTAGTAGAGAACTTCTACATGTACGTGGCACATCGCAGCACTGCGCTCATGAAGGGATACGCCTTGAAATATGACGGAACGGTGAGTTACAAGCTAATCTATGATGATGCTATTGTTACCACTCGAGCCATCTAGTGAAAGCTAGCAAATTTGTATCAGTTTAGTCTAATTGGTGCAACCTCTCGACGGTAGATGGCTCTGCTTGTATGAACCGGGTCTCAAGTCCAAAATTGATAAATTGGATCTCCAGTTGGGAGCGTGTAAACCTGGCAATTTAATTGTTTGATTACAGATTTAGTGTTTGATATACAGTTCTATATTGTCTTTGATGTAAATATAGTCTGTAACTAGGTATAGGTAACTCATTCCAAAAAGATCACTAGAACAAGCAACAAGAGTTTTTATTTCGCGTCCGCCATTGCCCAGAAGAATCCCCTATTCTAGTCCTGTGGCGCTCCATCAGCTATGTTTACTCTGTCTTTCTCCCACTTGCGGCACAACTGCCTATTGGAAAAGAAGATACCTAGGGTTGTCTAGTAGTAGTAAAAATTAAATATGTATCAACAAATGTATGTACCCAGTTATGACAATAAAAATCTATCTATCTATCTAGCGAACCGTGTAGTCTAGCTATTTACATATGAGCCTATTGCAGTCCACTGTTGGACGTAGGCCTCCCCCAGGTCACGTTATAAGGCTCGATCTTCCAAGCCTTCACTATATCTGAGGTCTATCAATTCCCCCCCCCCATTAATCGGTGGTGGCGCAACAAACCTCCTTTTAAATCTGAGGTCTATATCAAAGCTATGTCCCCCAGTCGGTGGTGGCACAACAAACGTGGACCCTAAACCTGGGCGGGGACCCGGGCGCCGGGCACCGCATCGTGTCTCTGGTGGGCAAGAGCCGTTACGAGCGAGTGCACTCTGCCGGCCGCGTGCTGGGAGACCGCAGCGTGCTCTACAAGTACAGCAACCCTAATCTGCTGCTGGTCGTCACGCAGGGGCCTGATGCTATACATAAAGGTATTTATTGACGGTTAAGGAACAAGATCAAGGCAATGACCTTAGACACTTTTGACAGTTAAGACACTTGGACACTTTTAAACTTTCGACATTTTTGGCATTTTGACATTGACATTTGGACACTTAAAACACTTTCCGACTTTTTAGACCTATAATGTAGAGACACAGAATAGTGTCTCTGGTGGTCTACAAGTACAACAACCCTAATCTACCGCTGGCCGTCACGCAAGGGCCTGATGCTATACATAATAAAGGTATTTATTGACGGTCTAGCTAGAACCAAGACCTATAATGTGATGATGATGAATGATCCTAATTTGCTGCCAGTCGTCTAGCAAGGGCCTGACGCTATTCATAAAAGCGTCATAGCCAGTGTTGCGGTCCCTTACAGACACGGTGGTGGCGACACTGGTGGACGGAGCGTCGGGCGGCGTGGTGGCGGCGCAGGCGGCGCGGCGAGCGCGCGCTCTCTCCCCCGCCGTGCACAAGGACAACTTCGTGGCGTACTGCTACTACAATGACAAGCAGCGACGGGTGGAGATCGGTGAGCTTGAATCACTAGCTTTTCTACTAATAGTATGTTATATATAGTAATAGTATGTACTATTAGTTAAAAATGTCTATTAAGCTATTTTGTTTATATACATATTATTCTATTAAGCTTGATTACTGATCAAACAATTTGCCATAAGCTTGTCATTGATCTTTTCAATCTGGCCCCGCTATGCTGATCGTGGCTATAAAATCACCTCAAACATTCTGCAGTTTTGGCTTTACCCCATGTTACATACCCAGCTGTATGTAGTACCTATACTTATATTATAAAGTTGAAAAGTTTGTTTGAACGCGATAATCTCAGGAACTACTGATCCACTTTGAAAAATTCTGTCAGTGTTAGATAGCCTATTTATCGAGGAAGGCTATAGGCCCGCCTTCACTTCGCACAGGTGTAATGCACATTCACGCAATCAAAGTTATGGGCGGCCACTAGTATGTACCTAATAACAACTAATCTTTCCTCCAGCAACAATGGAGCTATACGAAGGCGCAGAGCGCTGGCTGCCCGCCGGCACAGAGTTCAGCTCGCTTGCCTCGGAGCGAGCGCCGAGCGTCGAGCGTCAGACGTACATACTGCCGGCCACGCCCACCGCCGCGCAGGCCACGCACACCGAGCGGGGCATCGCCGACTCGCACGTGCTGAGTGAGTGCGAGCAGCCGAGTGTGTGTGTGTGTGTGAGGACCGAGCGTTGAGCGTCAGACGTACATACTGCCGGCCACGCCCACCGCCGCGCAGGCCACGCACACCGAGCGGGGCATCGCCGACTCGCACGTGCAGTGCGAGCAGCCGAGTGAGGACCGAGCGTTGAGCGTCAGACGTACATACTGCCGACTCGCACGTGTGTGAGCAGCCGAGTGTGTGTGTGTGTGTGTGTGTGAGGACCGAGCGTCGAGCGTCAGACGTACATACTGCCGGCCACGCCCACCGCCGCGCAGGCCACGCACACCGAGCGGGGCATCGCCGACTCGCACGTGCTGAGTGAGTGCGAGCAGCCGAGTGTGTGTGTGTGTGTGTGTGTGTGTGTGTGTGTGAGGACCGAGCGTCGAGCGTCAGACGTACATACTGCCGGCCACGCCCACCGCCGCGCAGGCCACGCACACCGAGCGGGGCATCGCCGACTCGCACGTGCTGAGTGAGTGCGAGCAGCCGAGTGTGTGTGTGTGTGTGTGTGTGAGGACCGAGCGTCGAGCGTCAGACGTACATACTGCCGGCCACGCCCACCGCCGCGCAGGCCACGCACACCGAGCGGGGCATCGCCGACTCGCACGTGCTGAGTGAGTGCGAGCAGCCGAGTGTGTGTGTGTGTGTGAGGACCGAGCGTCGAGCGTCAGACGTACATACTACCGGCCACGCCCACTAGACAAACTTGAGAGACATTCATCGTTATGTACAAATGATCATGTCATGAATGATTTGATAAAGTATACATATATAAAATAAATTCCATTTCTTTAGTGCATTTCACTATCTGGATTCATCATTTAGCTTAGGTAGAGAGTGCATCCTATTTTTTAGCGTCAGGGCTACAAATTAACACAAAACTATTATTTCAGTGGCGCTATCTACCGGCGCGATTCTAGAACTGCCGTGGGCGTACCTCGAGCCAAGAAGGCCCGTAACTCCCTCGGCGGAGCAACGCGAAGAAGGCCTTATTCCCTACGCCCCAGAGTTACCGTTGCCTTCCGAGGCTGTCATCAACTACAACCGGACTTTACATAGAGTCAATGCGATATACACCGCTCCTTCGGGACTTGAATCTACTAGTTTGGTGCTTGCTACTGGTCTTGGTAAGTTATTGAAACCCTTTTATTCTATATTTAGTTTTACGGCCTGTAAATTCTCTTGTATGGGATGAAAAAGAGATGTTTTCTAGGAATAAACACTTTGAGAAATCCCGTTCCACAAGACCCTGATAAGTAACTTATTTTTTTGACATATTTTATTTAAACTGTCTAGCGGTTATCGTGTAGTGAGGTCCATCCAATTGCAATTTTTATTATGTACTTACCTGAAAAGGATTTACATGTGATTTATTACACACATTTACATTCATATCATTTGTACGGGCCATCGGCAACCGTACAAACCGTTTGTGTCAGCGTTTACAGCGACACAGCGATATTTTATAGTACTATAAGTTATTAATAAAGAAATGGAAAAAATTCTTCACCCGAGTGGGAATCGAACCCACGACCACTGCATACCGTGCTAGTTGCTCTAACCACTCAGATACCGGGTCAATTACTCGGATGACGAATTTTACAATCTCATTTCTAACTTACATATTGGCAACGTTATTTTTTATCCCGATAGCTATACACTAGCCAAATCTCGGCAAACAAAGCTGAATAAGTTAGTTCGGTCTCCACTGCTCTCTAATAGTATTTTAATTACATTTTACGATGAATAATTTAAAATAAGTAAATATCGTTGCCTTAAAAGTAATATTTTTATCCTTAGCATAGAAACAAGCAAAAGCATTGTACCTTATAAACTAAAAGTGCATCTCCTTAATGTCTTCTACTTATTTAGATAGTTGTTATTTATAAAATAAACTGGCTTACATATTTTATAAATTATCTTTGTTATAAATAGAAATGTTAATCAAACAGCTTATCAATTATCATCTTAATAATACGTGTACGGACACGAACCGTACATCATTCTTATTAATAAACATGATTAAATTATATTCTTGTTGACACAGCCTTTAGGTAATTACCAGCCTTAAGAAAGTACGTACATATATAATTCCTACTAATAAGTTGAATTAATTTCTTCCAGACATCTTCTACACTCGAGTGGCACCATCAAAAACCTTCGATTTGCTCAAAGACGACTTCGACTACTATTTAATAACCATAGTGCTGGCCGCTTTAATCGTCGCTACGTACAGTACCAAGTATTTCGCGACTCGTAAGATGATCAAACAGGCGTGGAAGTGATTTTATCAAGACTTAGCTTCGAGGGGCCCTCGGAAGGCGCCTAAAAGGGCCCATGGGTAATTTGGGAAAGCTTGTGAGTAATTCTTGGGCCTCATGGGTAAATTTAAGGCATAATATGGGTAACTCTTAGGTCTCGCAAATTGCGCATCGTATTTGCCAATCTAATTTATTTAATACGTTATAAATCGTGATTAAAATAAAATATACCAAGGCGTTCTTTAAACTAAAATAGTTTTTTTTTTGTTTTCGTGACGCTGTTAGTTTGTTAAATTGTGAATCTTACCCAAAGGAATCAATTATATAACTGCCACATAGTTTTAATTCCGAGGTCCCCTTGTTTAGAAGGATAGTTTCGTGAGCGTGAGTAGACATACATTTTTGTATGTATATGTATATTAATATATAGCGAAAGTAACATAATGCATACACAAGTTAATTATTGTTTTATACACGTTAGAATGTCACCGGTGTGTTAGATCAATCACGGATCAAATAAGACGTTTTACCTTCACACAAACCGTTGGTTGGGCCGTTTAACGAGCCAGAAAATCCGACATTCGCAATTGTATTTTGCAGAATATCCCATTCTATTACGTTAATCAGCTTTTCCCTGATTAAAAAGTCCACTGCTGCAAATTAAGTAGCCATAAAGTATGTTTTGTTTCCTAAAGAATTTCATTCATCCGTAATTTTTTCCTGGGACGCCATAAAATGTTAAAAACTCATTTATGTTAAGGTACTAAATATTTACAAATAAACAATTAACGATATGTCGTCTCTAACTATGTGAAAAAAATGTGGTCCAGACAACCTGACGTCAGAATGTCTGACCACTTTCTTTTCATGTTTTTTCACTGCTCGTCGAGGTACTAAATAATTGAATATAGGTACCAAATAGTACCAAAAAGGTACTAAATCTTGATAGTCTCCAAACATAAAATATCGCACTTGGTCCAGGGGTCCTCACGCTTACATGTTCGACGACACAACTCGCCACTTTGTGTGAAACGAACACAAACTAAAGTAGCATGAAGTCGTGTGTTCTTGTTCTGTACAGGGCGTACAAAAGGGGCAAGTATAGTATTATTAAGATTGTATGAATTTAACATTGAATTTCTCCATACTATCCGGAAAAATAAACGTGTGTTTTCGAGTCTCCAATTTTGAGGATAGGTTCTTTATTATGGGCTATTTTCATAGCATTTTGGTTAACATACCCCTTTTGTTACATCCTATATACGTCGTCTAGTTTTGTTACCTAAACGGTCCAGCGGAAGCACGAATGATTTATGTACAGTATTTTCATATTAATCTTAAGTTTACTCGTAATACGTTACGTAAATGGTTTGTGCTTTTCGAATTACTTGTGTGAATGGACGGTTAGTTATTATTTTGTTGATTTGTAAATATTTTCTTACAGTTGATTCATTCGTACTTAAATGCAAGATATACAACAAGCTAGCTCTTTCTATACTTGATAAAAATAAATTATTTAAATTCTGCTAAACATAGGCGGAATTAGTTTTTAAATCTACCAGCGTACTCTGAACTCAAACTCAAGACTTATCCATTTAAAATATGAATACACCTCAAGAGTAAAATTATTTCGTACCTATCTACTATATACGTTTATAAATATTAAAGCGCGAGTTTCACAGCCCTTCCCATTCTATGCAGTATCAATGGACAACTGTAAGAAATCTTTGGAATAGACTTTGACGAAAAAGTCAATGTATTGTATAGCTAGTGAAATTTTAGGTATTTTATTTATTGTAAGAGTGGTATTGGGGTTAACGTAAGCCATTCCAGGTTTTGACGCGAGTTATTTTCCGAACATATTGAACTTTTATCATGGGGAATTATTTTATACCTCCTGCTGGACAAAGGCCTCTTCATTTTCTCCACTGTTGCTTTTGTATTCGTTTATTGTCCAGTCTTCCTGAAGCGCGATACACACTGAGCCCGCCGGGCCGCCGGCCTATGTCGTCAACTTTTTGTCGGCGGGCTAGTTGGCGGCTTCACTTATTGCAAGTCGGAAAATCTTGTCGGCGGCATATCGGCGGCTTGAGATGAGAAATTATAAAATACTAGCATGTCACTACGGGTCGAGAGGCGCCGGGCAACTGAGCGCACGTACGCAAGCCGCCAACATGTCGCCGGGCAACACGCGCGGGCTCATGTTGCCGACATGATTCTTTTCAAATAGCCGGGTTGTATCGGTGACCCGGCGGACTCAGTGTGTATTGCGCTTTAGACTATATATTTTTCGACCTTTGAACTCGGAAGCTGTGGCGTCTATGTATACAGCTCTATAGAGTAACTCACCTGTTGTCCGTTTGATCGCGATCACATTACTATAGCCATGTATTTTTCCATATTGCCATGTGTCTATGTATGGAGTGTTTGCGGTGTCTACTTTGGTAGCTTATGGACACCACGGTCGCACGACTGTTACCGCCGTCATGATCGCCCGGTGAAATATAGCTATGCTAAAGGCTATATTAGCAGGATGTTGAGTATAGCTGCCGTTATTGTTTCTTCCGCCGGACTTAATATTCTAATACATAGTAAAGACATATTTTCTTTTATATAATCGCAATATTTTGCCACTTTGTTTTGAAGCATAAAGGTTCAATATGATCGAGATCATTAATATTTTATTGGATATATTGGTAACAAATCAGTAGATTTTATATTGCTACGGATCTTACACCATTAACTAGATTATAAATAATTTTATGGTGTATTGTATAGGAATAGGCGGTATTCAGACATTAAATTGTGCCTAAATGAAATACTATTGCATGTACGTTACTGATAGATATAGTTCTATCTCTGTCAATGCAATAGAGCATAAGCGAGATAGACAATAAGGTCATTTAAAATACACCTAATGGAAGAAAGATGTTAGAATTTATACCATTGGACTATTTATGCATTTAACTTTTTCTGTTACAATACTTATTACACTGAAAATGACTATCACACGTTATATGAAAGGTAGGTATGTCAATATTTACCTGCCAAATATACATGAACATGAAAGTTGTATGATATCAAAATAATGTTATGTGCAATTGCACACATCGGTAAGTAAGATACGTATGTAATTAAATAATATTACATTTATGCTCCGGCCACATTGTCGCGACAACGCGAAGATTCGACACGACGCGATATGTCTGGCCAAAGAGTTCGTCCTCCGCGAATCATCATCGCGACACAAATTCGCGCCAATGTCGGTAAATTGCCGCACATCAAAGGGTTTTATCACGACAAAGTTCGTGTAGTTGGCTACACTTTGCACGCTTGTGTAGAGATGTGTCGGTTGGCTAAGACACTTTGCGCGTTCCATGACTCGGTATCGATGTTTGATGGGATTCGGATTAGGTACACCAACAATCGTACCTGTTCCACCTAATACTAATATTTAAAAATACCTGTGCCTAATATTTATGCAGTATGGCCGTTCCATTACTATTAAGTGATCCATTACGTATTAGATAAATACGTAGAATATTTATTCAGTGAATATTTAGTATCGCTTTTCGGTGACTGATCCATTACCTAATAAATAACCTACGTAGAAAGAATAGTTGTGGAAAAAAAATATCGTGATAATAGCGAAATGCGATATTAGGTCAAATTTTCCATATTTAATTAAATTGTTTTTAGTTTGTGTCACATATTTTGTTTAAATAAATTATTTTAATTTAAAAAAAAAAGGAAAAAAGTCGGTCTGAATTTGGATTCGAACCAGGAGTATTTGGTTTCGAGTTCGTCCGATTTGCCATCTGATCTATTATAAATTTGTTAGAGGTGGCGAAATTTACCTTCGTATTCTAATGATTTTATAGTATATTGTAGTATATATTTTTGCTAAATAATAAAATTGAAACTTATAGTCTAAGCCTTACGGTTGATTTCTCTTAATGAGATGATATTTTATGCGATACATAATACTCGATACGTTGTATTAGGTACCAACTAGTATTGAAAAATACCTAATCCACATACCTATTCCAATATTTATGCCTCACCTCTACGGTTCGAGGTTGTCGCGACAACGCGAAGTTTTTATAATGTGGCCAAGCGCTTCGTCGTAAAGTCGAACACGAAGTTTTATCGCGACAACGCAACACGAATCTTGTCACGACAATGTGGCCGGAGCATTATAAAGACAGTTTATAGATAGTGGCATTTTGTAAATGTAGTTAATACTTATCGAATGGTCCGAGTTAAAGTGCTTAATGAATGAAGCTGGATACTCAATAAGAAAATAAATGATAGGGTCTAAAATTAAATTTATGAAGATTCCTAAGTAACCAACCACTAGTGAGTATCTAGCTTTATTTAATTTGTACCAATAACATGTTTCGGTATAGATATTGAGGTTTAGTGAATGGATTGTTACTTAGAATTAAGATTAAAGTAAGGTCGTGTAAAGGTCCTTTTAGTTTTTTTTTAAATTGAATAATAATTTTTGTTTACGACGCTATAAATAAATGAAAATAGGTATAATTACTAAAATAATCAGTTGTTTAGCTGTTTGTAATGTTGAATCGTTTCGTTGTAGTTTGTGCAATAGCATTTTTTTGTAGTTTTAAATATTACAGACATTTAGATTGCAGTATCGTCTGAAATAAATAAAGGTTACCAAATAAACTACATAGTCTTAAGTTCTAATGGGTTCATTATGGTTTTATAGCTAAAAGTTTAACCATAATAATGAAGATCTTTCACATTTTTTATTACTAAGGACCGATTTTACAATGGTCAGATAGTCTATATGAAGGATAAAGTTCATGCTGTCTCTATCTTGAAGTTTTAGTTAGAAAAAGACAGCATCAACTTTATCCTTCCGATAATTAAACGACCATTGGAAAAATCGGCCCCTGAGATAAAAATATTTTGTATTAAAGATGTGACGGTGAACAAGCATCAGAGTTATAATATGTAATGGGTATTTGTTTCTGTAACTACATACTGTTTTTATTTAAAAAAAATGAAGCCTACTGCCAATAAAATATTGTTTTATTTTGGTATCGTTTCGCACTCTAGCACATGCATAGAGCAGTTTTGTTTCAGTTTCTTTTTATAAAACAACGAAATGCATCGCATATAAAAATGCGCAATTTAAAAAAATAATATTTACATTATATAAAGACATCTGATTCAAATAACATTTATTCTCGTAAAAACTAATAAAAAGATCACATTCAATCACATTTTTAAGAATATTAGCTTAACATTATTATAGTCTACATCAGTCGGTTCATATGGCGTGCCTACGATTGTGTTTAAATGTAAGGGTGAGGCTGTGGGGATCAGAATATCCTTGTTGTTGCATAACGCTCGGAGATGGAACCAGGTGGCGCCATGGTCGTATATTAGCATATCCTTGAAGAAATGTATCGCTAAGGTCTGAAATTGTAAATATTGGAAATTAATTTCATGTACTCTATGTTGTTGTTTGGGGGCTTAGCTAGAATATATCAGCTGCGTCTCCTTCCGTGTATGTCGTAAGTAAGAGTCGACCAGCGCCGGCCCGAAGTAAATTTTGGAATGGAGCGAGATCCAATTAAGGCGCCTCCTGTTTGCTCCTAACAATATATACCTCTATCTTTACCATTTAGGCGCCCTCTAGGATTTGGCGCCTGGAGCGACTGCTCCGTTCGCCGTATGGGCGGGCCGGCCCTGGAGTCGACTAAAGAATTAATTGATTAAGGAAACCTGTCACTGATATTTTACATACTTTAGGATCTCATTCAACACACAACTTACATTAAAAAGTATTAATAGAAAATATTTGTTGCGCAACAATGTTGCATTAACCAGTTGCTGAATTTCTGGCTACAAGTTCTGAGGTCATACATAAATTTTCACAAACTTAGTGCTATAAACTGTTGCCCAATAAAACAACAATAAAAATTATACGAAGCTTAACTATATCTATATAGATACCTGCAAAGGCAAAGGCTGTTTCAAAGACAAGTACGGGCTGACACAAGCCAGAGCCTCGTCGAATTTAACGCCATCTAGTTTCAGGTGCACTATAAGTTTGGGCAGCGCGGTTAATATACACAGCTGCAGATTGAACGCGTGGCTGTTTCTGTATGTTGAGCCGACGTCTTTGAGGTGGCTGTCTGTGATGGACTTATGTAAGTGCTTGTAGATGGTTGGGAGCATGTCTCTGCAAGAATATGGGTGAAATTATACTTTGTCGGGTGATCTTGGGTCGGCTGGTAGCCATCTTGTGAGCTACGGGATATGTTTTTGGTGATATTGGATCTTTTGCACTCATAACTTTGTCTAGTAATGTTTTTTTTATACAAAGGGCATTTGACATTAAAATATTGGTGTTTTCATTAATAATGTGGCTATTCAAAACTGCTATTATATTGGTTACTACTTATATTGTGTTTAGAAGCTTCAAATGTGTCAATGATAAGACACAAAACATTTCAAAAAGACCTCTATACATTTGTCTATGGTTTTTGTAACTATTCTTATCATGTCTAAAAACAAGAGAAGTAGACACCAATATCATATATGAGGCACTAGGCTAAAGACTAATAACTAAATACTCACTTAACAGTTCGGTTCCTAATAAAATCTTTGCTCAACTCAGCCATAGTGACCAGTAAGTCGATCACTCGTATCGCCACAACCGGCTCATTAGTGTCGAATCTCGCCACCAGAGGGACCCATATCAAATGCACTATCGGTAACAACTCATCTTCATATGACTTGAGTATTGGTAGGCCGGTTTTTAACACTTCTAAAGAGAGGATTGTCTCGTCCCTTCGCCGAGGTGATATGAAGTTGATACACCGTTTGAGTATTTTTACTGTTACTTTTATGTGTTGTGGTAGAGGAGGATTTTCTTCTGGAAAATTCAATAATAATATTATAAGGATGTTAAGCATATTATGGACAAGAATTTGTGTATTTCCTAAGTGCCTATTTACCGCTTCTATCAACAGAAGGTTTATGTCTATCGACAGAAAACTTGAAACATAAAAACGAATGTCTATTCGACGTCGAAACCACTGAACGAATCTAGATGAAATTATGTAACTAATTTCTCCGGGGATAGCCTTTTTTAGGGAATAAGGTCGCGAGCGAATATTAGTTTTATAAATACCAAAAACTTACTTGGTACATCATCATCGTAATTCGGTAAATTACTTTCACCCTTCTCCATGTCCTCTTTATACATTTCATCTACACTTTTCCCCTCCTCTTCGCACTGCTCATTACATAACCTATTCATCTCTTTCCTATTCTTAATAAAATTTAATAAATCCGTCATTATATAGACTTTGTCCTTTGATTGTTCATCTTCTGTTTCTGGTAGCCATTTGAGTATGCATTGAGTGAATGTGAGAAAGACTTGCAGGTAGGAGTATAGATCGTTCTGATGGTATCTATCGCAGCACTGCACTAAGACATCATTAAAGATACCATATAAATAGTCCAGAATGGACTCGTCACTGAATTCCATGACTACGGACAGGATTTGCAATGCTGTTTGGTGATCCCAGGCCTGGGTAAAAGAGATTCATAGTTTTAATAACGTAATTTATTTTAAGAAAAAAGCCCAACTATACTAAAACCATAATTCGAGAGACTAGTTTGACAACTAAATGACAGATAAAGGGTTACCATTAATAGAAGAAATTAAATAGTGATGTTATAGTCGATATGATTATAATCAATTAAGACTTGACTGTATAAATTATCTGAATTGACAAATTTTAATATTATAGTTCATTGTAACTCCAATGAATAATAAGTGTTCATGCTAGAACCCAAATAATGTTGTACGGATTGCAAAACCGTTCCATAAAAGTGATGCTAAAATAAAAGATTTTACCTACGTTTTCCGGCAGTATTATAACATTTATTCTCTAGTATTATTCCTCCAGCAGAGTCAAGTAGTTTACTTCGTGAAAAAAGTATGTTATCAGCAACATGAAAACATTCAGACACTTCTCATCGTTCAAAATCAAAAGGAAATAATATTACGCACGCCAAAAGTACAAACAAACAATTTTATTGTATTGTAATATTATACCTCATACTGTAAATTAATTAACAATTTGACTATTTTAATAAAAAAAATATAAACGTAAAATCTGTATTTTAAAAAATACCGATACAAACAGCATTCCCACCCCATCCATGGCAACATTTGTGCAAAATGAACTGTCAAACTAGTCTCTCGAATTATGGTTTCGAGTATAGTTAATTTTTTTATCCCGAGCGTCACTCTAAAGACTAAGGGGAATCTAATGATACCTCTCAAGTTCAATTGCGACAAGCCGTTTAGGCTCTAGCCTAGAGCGCGCCAAAGAAAAATACATCCTCTTTACGCGATCATAACTATTATTAGTTCCACGTTGGTGGCCATAAAGCCTCGAAACGCATGCTTAAATATAGAAAGTAACATATCAAAAATTACAATCGACAAATAAGTTGTGTATGCTTTCACGTCGAATAAATAATTTGAGTCATCATTTCAGCCCTGGGAAGTCCACTGCTGGACATAGGCCTCTCCCAACAACCTCCATACCGACCGGTCGGAAGCAGCCTGCATCCAACCGACGCCCGCGACGGTTGGCCAGGTCGTATATAATTTGAGTATAGCATGATAAATCAGTGACCTTACCTACCCTTTTGAACCTGAGCGTGACTTGGTTGGTGAAGTAATCCCCGTTGAGTCGCATGAGTTCCCTCACGCTGGGGAACCCGCACGCGGCGGCGATGTCGTTGATCGCCTTCAGGCCGGCCAGGTGCAGCATCTCGTATTTACTCGCTGAAATATAAGGGATACATGACTATTTGCAAGTTATAAGAAACTAGAGGACGCCCGCGTAGACTACAGAAAAAACAAAATGTCGAAATTATCCGGGATTAAAATGCTTTCCCGAGATAAAAGGTAGCCTATGTCCCTTATCCTGTGTATCAAATTTTCGTTCATTTCAATCGGTTCAGTAGCTTTGGCGTGAAAGCGAGACAGACAGACAGAGTTACGTTCGCATTTTTGATATGAGTAAGGATAATAAAACGATAACATTAAAACACAACAAATTTCGGCCTTTTAAAAAGTTATCTACCTACAAGACCTACATATTTCCCTCATCATCATCAGCCTATTGCAGTCCACTGCTGGACGTAGGCCTCCCCTAGGGCACGCCACAAGACTGCCATGGGGGGTATTTGCCCAGTCACCACGCTGGGCAGGCGGGTTGGTGACCGCAGTTTGTATTTTGGACTATGTTGTCAGCACGGGAGGCGCTGCTGTCCACCTCCCGGAAACCCTTAATCGCCTCGTACGGTATCCACGGGCAGAGATGTTACTACATGCAGGGAGGTACAAATTCTACTCTGCCGGCACCACGCGGCCACATATTTCCCTAATTACATTTTATTTATAGAATTACTGAGCCTTGCTTATTTACGGTAATAAACATTTACAAAAAGAGTCTACTCGAATCATGGCACATCGCCTGCCCCTTTCAGTGAGTAAACAGGACAGCAACATAATAAACCAACTCGTTGCAGAATTAAACACAGGAACTTCAATAAATACGGCATATATTCTAAACCCAATCGTCGTGCCATCTCGCCTACTCCTTTAGTGATCACGCAGGATAGCAACAAAGTCAATATAGCACATGTACTTACCAACTAGTTCCAGAATCAAACATAGGCACTTCGAGAAATAAGCCCAATCGTGGTACCATCTCACTTACTCATTTAATGAGTAAATAGTCAATTTATTTATAGCACATGAACTTACCAACTCGTTCCAAAATCAAACAGAGGGACTTCAATAAATACGGCATGTATTCTAAACCCAATCGTCGTGCCATCTCGCCCACTCCCTCTGTGAGTAAACAGGACAGCAGCAGGCTGGCCCGAGCGGCGGCGACGTCGGGCGGCGAGGGGGGTCGGTGGGGGGTTTGGTAGCTGATGTCTGTGTAGCGCGTCTCTGTCGCTCCTTCGTACAAACCTGTGGGAGGAAAGAGATACGGGTAACAATGTATTTAATGTATCATTTATGTCAAAAAAGATAGCCAATATGGGGGCTTATAGGATAGAATATAAATGAATTATTCATAGAATTCTAACTCAGGACCTATGGCGTCGCAGGCAGGTTCACTACCTACTACACCAATCGGTCGTCAAATTAGCTGTCATATTTGCGTAAAATGACGTCTTCTTCTTCTTCTTTAGTCTATTGCAGTCCACTGCTGGACGTAGGCCTCCCACAGGGCACGCTACAAGGCTACTACCACAGGGAGTTTTTGCCCATAGTCACCACGCTGGGCAGGCGGGTTGGTGACCGCAGTGTGATTTTCAGACTATGTTGTCAGTACGGGAGGCGCTGCTGCCTGCCTCCCGGAAACCCTTAATCGCCTCGTACGATACCCACGGACAGGCAGGGGTGGTACAAACTCTACTCTGCCGGCACCACGCGGCAAAGGATTCGAACTCGGGACCTATGGCTTCGCAGGCAGGTTCATTACCAACTACACCAATCGGTCGTCAAATTAGTTGTCATATTTGCGTAAAATGACGTATGTATACTTAAATAAATGATTGGAAAGACTTCAAGCGCTCAGAACAAGACTCACCCGGCACGTAATCCTTGACCCAGGCGTGCGGGTTGTACACACTGACGTCACGTGTGCCGCCGCCCCCCCGCCCCGCCCCCCGCACGTCCGCCGCTCGCTCCCACAGGCCGGGCTCGAGGTATGCGTCGAGGACACGGGGGGCTAGGGTGCTAGGGGACTTTGGGCCTGAGGGGGAAAATGGGGTGAGATAAATCTATATACATTATAATAAAAATGTTACGGATCGCTGTCTGTACATGGAAGATATATGAGAAAAAATATTATAGGAGACCTTTATCAACGCAGTAGTACCGAAAAGAATGATTTTTGGAATTTTTGTCTGTCGGTTTGATTATTTGTCTGTTTGTGATTACTGATAATCAAATCAAAAATACATTTCCTGCGAGTTTTAACACTGTCGTATAACTCAACACAATGGATACTTGTTCAGCATTTCAGTATTTGCCTGGCTGTCACCCACACCCTGTATATAAATAAGAATGGTTATGAATAAGACTTGTGTCTTCCAGTCGGAAGGCGTCAGTTCGATCCCAGTCACGGGACTGTACAACTGCATTTATTTCATGTTTATAATCATTACTAGTGGCCTGCCCTCGCTTCGCTCCGGTACATATACTCAATGTATTCACCGTTTAAACCCTCCCTGGACTTCCACGAACATTTCAAGACTAAAATTAGCCAAATCGGTTCAGTCGTTCCCGAGTTTTAGCGAGACTAACGAACAGCAATTAATTTTTACATACTTACATACATATATATATAATCACGCCTCCATCCCCCACGGCATAGGGCCGATAGAACCACATGGTGCCACTTCTGACCAATTTTTAGGGTATAGTTGAGATGTATTCATTTTTATATATAAGATTTATGAGGTCGGCGCATTATGATTTCTTTCGAAACTCATATTGCCAAGAATTTGGCGCTAGTTCTACTATAGTATAGCTGTGTCAAATTGAAAATTCTAAAATTTAAAAAACCTACTGACACAAAAATATAAAAAAATATTGTGAACTAGGTTTCAATGTCTTCACTCACCTTGAGCGATCCAGTTAATGATACAGACGAGCTCGGGCGTGGCCCTAGACACTAACATCTCTAGTAACGCGTCTAACAGCAAGTCCGCGGCCGGGGATTCCCCAAGAGCGACCACCAAAGCGCGCAGTCTCAGCGCCACGGCTTGGTCGCTTGCGTACTGGAAACGACGCCAGGGGGCGTTTAAGGGGGGGCGGGGCGGTCACGTCTGTGGAGCAAATGTTAAATTATATGACTCATTGATATATTATAAGTACCTAGAGGGGTGCAGGGCTATTAGGTGATTTGCAATAGAGCCGAAGCAATGCGATCGCGAAAATTTAGTGTGCGTGTGCGTAGCGGGAGGACGCCTTGCGCTCCTCACAATTTCGGCGATACAAAATCCAGCCGAAATAATGTCCTCACATATTATGATAGGTATACGTTATATTCAGATAAGTTCACCAGCCGTGGAACGTGACAGTGAATCGTCGATTACACGGCGCTGTCACTGCAAACATATAGCACGAATATGATAGTTAGCGCGCCGGTCACATATGTAGGCTCGAGGCTGGCCGCCTACGTTTTTGAGTTAGCGGCTTCTATGTATCCTCGAAGGAGGTCGAGTGCTGAAGTTTTTCGACGCTCGTCACCTACGAGATTCTTTTTTAAGATAAGTTGACTATTATTTATTCTGATTAAAATTTTTTAGTGCTGTAATCTTTTTTTAGTCATCGTGGAATGGTTCGTAAAAAGACTTATTGAGTGACGCCGAATCATTGAGACGAGATCTCATCGCACTCCACACGAGGCTTACTATTGGCTTCGTATGCCATCGTTAAACCGCCATTTTCATGTAATCTAAAGCAACTAAATTTGTTGTGTGTGGTTTGATGGCTCATCCTTAAAACATAGTGTTAATAGGCTGCCAAAGATTCTAAGTATCGCTGCGCGCCGATTTTCATTGTTGGAAAAACTCTTGAGTGACACTTGTATTAAAAGGTAGAGTCGCAGACGTCACATACCTCTGCGCGCGGGCGTGGGCGTTCTTTTGCCGGGCGATATCCGATTTAAGGCTCGAGGCTGCATATCGCATAACGCTTGTTCTGCAATCCAGGATTAGCAGCGCGCCGGTAACAACATTTCTGACTTTCTGCGCGCGCTCTTTGTGAGTGACACAGAGTGTTCAACGCACACAGTACATCGTACTGCAATTGTGCGGACCCAAGGGCGAGCTCCACAGTGGTAAGGCCAGCACGGCTATGTGGGCGCATCAGAGCCTCGAAGGAGGTCCCAAGCGAGATTTTTGCTGAAGCAAATTTTTCGACGCTGCGACACGTCACCTGCGGAGGAATAATTAGAATTAGCTGTATGGAAGCTTAGGATTGAGCAAACATTGCAATACGTAACCACAATTATCAGAGAATCCACTTCGTGAATTTGGTCTGCATATACAGGGTGTTTGTGATGCTTCAGACTTCCAGCCTCCAGAACACAAATATTGATACCATTTATAACTAAGAAGTGACCCCACGCTGACCTATGAATGCCATATTTGTTCTGAAAGAGAAATATGCGTTGGAAATCCCGATACTAAATAATGATACCAAAAAAATAAGCTTTCCATAACATATTTCGTTACACCTGGTTTTCACTACGGAGCCTTTTTAAAAACATACAAAATGTATTGGCGATTGGCGACGTATACCGACGTTAAAAGTTAGTAACAAATAACAATTACAAAATAGAATGTAAAAAAATGTTTCCAAACAGTTCAAAACGTAACATAATATAATAACACATACCTAACCTAAAAAAATAATTAGGAATACCTTACTGCTGATGCAGCAAATAAAAAACTAATATAATAAAACGCTTCTTGTCAAACAGAGTATTAAAAAGTTTGTAAAGTTCGAATTATTCCGAATAACGTAATCGATCAACCAAAAATTTTTTTACAAATGAAGTCAAATAAATTTAAATGGCCAATGCCTGTGTTGCCATTTGAATAACATAAAAAAACAGCAATGTGTCACACAATAACCAATAAGCACATTTAATTAGTCACAAGATCATCCAATACGATTGGCGCGGAGAGCAAAGATTACTGATAATCTAATCAAAAATAACTCAACACAATGGTACTTGTTCAGCATTTCAATATTTGCCTAGCTGTCACCTGCAAGCTTATTGCAGTCCACTACTGGATTTAAACCTTCCCCATGGCACGCATTCAAGATATATTGCTTTATTATGTGATTTGTTAAAATGCAGAATGTATCGTATCATGTTCCATTAATCACATTGCCTTTTTTAACCCTCTCAATTCTAGTAAAATCTCTGCTTAAACGGAACAAGCAGCAGCTTATTAAAATATACTACCAAACTACTCAAGCATAAAGTAATTTTTGCTTCATACCGCTCGGTCTATAACGGTTTCGTTTCGCTTGCTTTATAAAGGTGTCAAAACCTTTTACGAGAAGCCTCACTTTTCATAGTAAAAAAGCAAAAAAAAAAAAAAACAAAATTTTGCCTCACTCACCTACACTTGTCATAACTCTAGGCAGACTGGCCAAACATGTGTAGAAGTTATCGCAGATGACCTCTATAGTGTCGTTGCGAGTGGAGCCTGACATCTCCGAGAAATACCGCTGTAGTGTCACCATGGCTGTGTCAGCTACATGCTGATGCTCGTCCATTGTTAACGTGATTAGCATGTCCAATACTACTGGGATGGATGGCTTCATTGTCCTGGAATGTACTCATATCATCGCTACGTTCATCGTCATCAACTTTTCATTCACCGTACATATTTTAGGCGAGCAAACCCGCGTGATTGCTCCGCCGTCTGTGTGTCTGACTGTACATATTCATTCAACATTTTTCATCACTCACTGTACCTCACACGACCACAGGCGGCGCACGCAAGCGCGCTACGGTTCAATCTGAGCCAGTCAGATTTCGTTCGTTCGTTTCGTCGTTCATATGCATTTTTGCCTAAGCCTAATTTTTTATATCATAACTGTTTTCTCCTTCTTTATAATAATATATATTTCTACATTTGTTGGGACTTCTAATTTCACCACCCAACTTGCTAGGAGGCACAGCCATCCAAACGGACCTGCCGACTATCCCTCTTACAAATGAATTAAGGCTCGAGCACACCGGATGCGTGTGCGTGCACGTAAGCGTAGACGTATACGTACCTCTGAGTTGTAATGTATGGAACTGTATAAGGCACGGGCAGACCGGATGCGTATGCGTAGACGTAAGCATAGACGTCAACCGGTGACAGTTCTATACATTAAACTCAGAGGTACGTGTACGTCTACGCTTACGTGCACGCATACGCATCCGGTGTGATCGAGCCTTTAATGCCACACCGGATGCGTATGCGTAGACGTAAGCGTAGACATGCACGTACCACGAGTTGTATTGTAATGTGTGAAACTGGAAGGGCTCGGGCAGACCGGCCCCCTGATTACCTAATTTGCAATAGCAAAGCCGAAGCAAAGCGATAGCGAAAATTGTACAATATTCGCCTTGAAATGTCAAAGTTCCTTTGAACTTAGTTTTACGTAATACGAATTTGACAAGCAATCAGCGATTTTTGTACAATTTTCGCTATCGCTTTGCTTCTGCTAGTGCTGCTAGGGGGCGGATGTGTATGTGTAGACGTAAGCGTAGACGGCCGGCGGTGTGTCCTGTCTTATACAGTTCCATACATTACAATTCTTGGTACTTGCATGTCTACGCTTGCGTGTACGCATACGCATTCGGTGTGCTGGAGGCTTGAAAGCTTTATTTGAGGTAGAAAGAATATAGAAAAAAAAAAACATTTACTACAAGTGGTCTGTCACAAACTAAGTCCCACCTCAGCTTACTGCTGGCTGTAAGCAACCGATAGTGACGTCATGCATATCTAAACAAAATATAGCAGGGACAGATGTTAAAGATAACAGGCCTCCAGATTACCTAATTTGTAATAGCAAAGCCGAAGCAGCAAGATAGCGAAAATTGAGAGTTTGTGCGTGCGCGTAACGAGCGTTCGGCGTCCTCCCGCGCCCCGCACCTCGCCCAAGTACACATTCTCAATTTACGCTAGAGCATAGCTTCGGCTTTGCTACTGCAAGTTACGTAATCGGGGGGAGGTTTGTAATAATACGTAATACTATAAATATTTTAAGAAATGTTTTTTTTCCGAGCGGGACTCGAACCCACGACCTCACGCATTCCGTGATGTGCTCTAACCAACTGAGCTACCGGGTCAATTAACTCGGATGACGAATTTGACCATCTCTTTTAAACTTTTATTCTTACATAACGTTTTTGGCAACGTTATTTTTTCATCCCGATAGCTATACACTAGTCAAATATTGGTAAACAAAGCTGAATCCCTCAGCACAATGATGAGATACTTACAAGTAACAGTCCTGTAGTACCGTAGAGCAGAACACAACCAGTTCTTTCCTCACGCAGTAGTGTTCGTGCACCACTAGCGACATTAGACTCTTGGTGACGAGCGCTAGCTTATTTCCCGCCATCTTGTACCACTCCTTGCTTCTTCTCTCTATGCTCTTCGGGTCTTTGACTTTGACTGGAGATGTTATATAGTAAGTCGAATGAGAGATTTTAAACATCTTATAGTTATTTCATGCTTACTAAGATGTTATTTCATGCTTACTAGAATTAATTATTAAAATCATACCTATCTGTACAATAGAAATTTGATTTAGTGTCCATGTACGGGTAGGTATACCTTTTGTGATTGCTAAATGATAAAAATGATAGATAATTTGATTGAGAGTTTATTCTGATAGTGATATACTAAATGATTTGATGTAGGTATGATGAGTACGCGGCCAACCTAATGAGGTGCAATCGTGAACTAAAGCTAAAATGAGTATGAATGTGTGCCGATGCTACGATACAAGCTATACATTAAAAGGTGTCTATAAACAAGTAATTACCCGGGCTTACTTCTTTCTGCGAGCTCTTGTCTATGACGAGCTGAAGGAAGTCCGCCGCGGTGACGTCATCCGACCTCGTTATGTACTTGTTGTGCATGGACACGTACAACACGCGGTAGATCGCTTGTATTGTCGCCTGCATCATAGATAAATAAATATATATTATTAACTACATGACTTAACAATACATTACCAAGTCTTACACTAATGCTGGCTTCCTACGGTGCGTGATCTTGCGAAGGAATGTGAACAGACTCAAGAAATACACTTTCCACGGTGCGTCGATGCGGGCTGGTCAGCGTCCGTATTATCACGAATCATGGGAAGCTAGCGTTAGATTAAAGTCTTGTGTCGTGATAAGTGGAAATATGCAAATTACATACCCACACTTTCGTCACCCACACGTCTACAGTTAGCATATTAAATCTGAGCCATCACAAATAATATAGTAAAAACAGACAGCTACATTTTACATGGTACAACGAAGTGAGCGATGTGGGGATAAACTGCTTCACAGAGGCTGCAGCGCGGAGATACACACACCTGCAGCGCGGAGACACACACACCTGCAGCGCGGAGACACACACACCTGCAGCGCGGACACACACACCTGCAGCGCGGTAACACACACACCTGCAGCGCGGAGACACACACAAACACCTGCAGCGCGGACACACACACCTGCAGCGCGGACACACACACCTGCAGCGCGGAGACACACACAAACACCTGCAGCGCGGACACACACACCTGCAGCGCGGTAACACACACACCTGCAGCGCGGAGACACACACAAACACCTGCAGCGCGGACACACACACACATGCAGCGCGGAGATACACACACCTGCAGCGCGGAGACACACACACCTGCAGCGCGGACACACATACCTGCAGCAGAGAGCGCGGCGGGCCGCTGGAGGCCACGTCCTGCAACGCGCCCAGCACGCCCGGCAGCACCCCTGTCAGCATGTCAGCCGCTGCACGCTCGAGGCTCTCGTCCCCCGCGCCCCCCGCGCTCCCCGCACCCCCCGCGCTGCCCACACCCCCCACCAGGCGCGGGTGCGTGAACGTGTGCATCTGCATGCACTCCACCGCTGACATTCTGCAGAATGCCATGTATCGTTTTTGGGGGAGTCCACAGCTGAATAGGTGCTATGCTTTGTGCTATGCTACTAGTATGAAGCATTAAGTTCGCTTTTATCTTTCTATCAGGCATAGGCCTCCATTATGTGGTCAAAAAATTGTTATTCGAATCATATAGCAAAATATGAAAATTTGAGATTCTTAGTTGTATTCAAAGGAAGATCCAGGAAATCTTTCTGAGGGAGCAAAAGGGCAGATGTAACAATAAGTAGGTAGGTGGAAACCTTCAAGCACAATATCTAAAATCTGACCCCCTCCCCAAATACACATTATATTATTATTAGTTCTAATTGATAATTAAGTGGATGTGGGTAGGCATCAGTATTCAGAAAACTTGTATTTGGAACACAGAAAATATACCTACTATACTAACTATACTTTAAAACTAACATATAATAAATTACCTGAGACCTAAGAGTTTTTCCAGTTTAGCAATATGCACAGATACAAATATAGCTTGCGCCAACAATGGTATTTTAGTTTTTGCAAGATGGAGTCTGCATTTGTAGTCCAGCTTCAGTATCAAAGCCGTGAGACACTTCATCACACTGTACTTCAGCTCCTCAGATACGTTAGCAACTGCAACTGCAAGGTTTAAAATAAATATTAATGTTACAACACAACTAACTTTTTTACCTAGATATTTTTGAGTTAAGCAATACCATGGTGTATACTGTTGAAACACTTCTAATACATACATATAACCACTCCTTTATCTCTTATGGGGTAGGCAGAGCACCAAGGACCGATAGAACCACATGGTGCCACTTCTGAACAATTTTAAGGGTATAGTTGAGATGTACAAGTTTGGTTAGTAGTGACAGGTGGTCAGCCCATCGTCTACAAAACACCAAAATCCTCTTGTCCCTCTACTGACTTGTACAGTATACCCGGGAAGAGAAGCAGCTGTAGTATTAGGGTCCGTTCAGACAGACCGGCGCGGAGAGCATCGGCTCGCATTTTTCTTTACACACAGACCGGATCGTATACGCTTGGATGCGCAAGCGAGAAAGAGCACGCAATTGAAGTCGGTCGGCTGCGCTAGCGAGAAAGAACACGCAATCGGAGCCGGTCGGCTCCTCTTATTATTTCACACTGAAGCGCGTTCACGACGCGTACCCTTGTTTTGTCATAAAGAATGCTCGAACGCGCTTCGTGTGAAATAATAAGAGGAGCCGACCGGCTCCGATCGAGTGCTCTTTCTTGCTCGCGCAGCCGACCGGCTTCAATTGCGTGCTCTTTCTCGCTTGCGCATCCAAGCGTATACGATCCGGTCTGTGTGTAAAGAAAAATGCGAGCCGATGCTCTCCGCGCCGGTCTGTCTGAACGGACCCTTATTATTTTTTTTTCTCACTCCCAGAGCAGCATAGAAGTAATATAAATATATCACGACAAATACAAATTATTAATTTTACTAATATTATAAATGTACCTAAAAGTTTGTGATATTTAGTAACTATAATAGGTAACCAAAAAAAAACACAATAAAATAATACAATATATGTTTACAGTTTCCGCTGACAATATTTTTCTTTCAAAGACATAGAACCGTAACTCATCCTCTTCAAACATCCCTCAAGATTCATACAAGCCAGTCTGTGCACAAATGTCCATAGCTCATCTCTTCGCTCTATCAAAATACAGGTCATTATGCTTGAGATTAACCTTCACACAACAGAAAGAGATGTATAGGGAGGGGTCAATAAGCTGCTTACTACTAGTGCCACCATTATAATTGAATCGGTCATTTCAAAAACCTCTTAAGTCACTGAATTAGAATTTTTCAGAAATCAATAAAAACTGTTTCATACTCAAACAAATGAGTTTTAAGCGAAATTTTTATGTTTGATTTAGTACTTGAGTGGTAAAAAATTAAAATAGTGTATAACCATTGCAGTTTCTTAATAGAAACAATGATAAAAATCTGAAATACAGTTCTTGACTTATGTTGTTTTAGCATGAAATAGGGTTAGTGGTATATAATTTACCAAAGCAATCGTAGCAATCATATTTTTATTGCTTATAATTAAGAATTACACTTAAAAATAGTGTTATTATAACATTTTAAATGTATTAATTTGTCATGTTTTAGTAACTTTATGGTCCATAGTCATATTCTCCATCATTCTCATCGAAATTATCTTTAGCATTTTCAGTTGGTCAGCTAAAAATGTTGTTATAAAATGGCCTAATGGCATAATAATATGCTCTTCCAGAATGCTATCTTGAACTTGTTTTAAATCGTCTATTTTTAGGTTTCTGTGCCTCTAAAGGAAAAAACGGATCACTTGGCTGTCAAGACCCTTTTTCTTCAGGAACGCGTAGTGGTATCAAGCTGAAATTTATATCAAATACTCAGGTCTACTGTCCCTTGGAGCTGTGAAAAAACCTAACTTTTAAGCCAACACAATCAAAAGATACAGCTGTTTATGCTGCTTATTCGACACGCGTAATAATAAATAAATAACTAAATAATCAAAACCTACAGGGTATACTTCCCGTGAACTCAGAATCTTGAAATTTGGTACGATATATATATATATATGTAGTGTATGCAAAAAGTGGGTACCCACACATTATAATTGGAAATGACTATGTGGGTAGTTAGATGAAGTCAGTCTGGTTTCATCATAGCTGATAGCACATATTCAGCCCGAGTTTTCAGTAACATGTGAGTACATAATAATATATATATAGAAAATATTGCGAAAACCGTAAAAATTTAGTAACATCATAATAGTAAAACAGGTTTGTACGGAACCCTCGGTGCGCGAGTCCGACTCGTACTTGGCAGGTTTTTATTGATGGGCACTTTCAAATCATAGGCTTTGGTTGATGGAAGTTCGAGTTGGATAGTTCGATCTGAATCATACGAAAACTCATGTTTGAAAACTTAAAGCCAACATAAATGTAGTAGTGCATGCAAAAACCTCTTAAGTCACTGACTAATGTTGTTTATGCAATGAACGTCTTTCGCACGGTATTATTTAAGGAGGAAGGAATGTACTAACTTACGTGGTTTTTACCCAGAATATGTATCTCCCTTTAAGGAACCATTTTCAGCAAAAAAAGCTTGTTGGAAAAAAATGTGACTTAAGAGGTTTTTGAAATGACCGATTCAATTATAACTTACCATGTCCAGGCTTGGAGTTATCAAATACCAAGCTAAGCAAGCTCAACTCTATCTTAACACACATTTCAAAGCTGTTAACTGTCACTTTCTCAAGGACAAATCTCATTGCATCCACCATTTTACATTTCAAGTCTTTTCTGTTACTGAAAATGAAGTACATTTGAGATATAGTCTGCTAGTAGCATAACATGAATCTATTTATTATATTCTGGCTAATTAAAACAATGTAACTTTATTTTTTTAACTTTATTTAATCTAAATTATCAAGATACCCATGTTAAATATGTACAATTTACTGCCTAGAAATTACTCAATTAATCAATGAATACCTAACTTTGAAGCTATCAATAAATTTGTACTTACTCCAATTCTTCTGATTTTAAATGGGTGATGAATGGAAATAGAACATATTGCTGCAGCTCTTGAAGGACCTCCTGTTTTAGATCTGATACCCTGCTCATGAAATTTGAGACAGTATCTAGCGACGGAGAAACCATAACTTCGTCGCATACCGGCTTGATTCTCAAAAAAGCAATCTTCAAATCTTTACCCATTTTGCTGGGTATGGGTACTGAATTGGGCTTCATTATAAATTATTATCCTGTCCGTAGACAGAGTATAAGTTCCTTTCTCTCTCTAGGATCCTGTCCTGATCCTTGCAAGTAGGTATAGCCTGATGTTATGGTTTTAATTCGATTATATTATAATAGCTGGATTTTAGCAAGCTCTCCTACTTTTGCTTTCTCGAATTTCTCAGAACACCCGATGTAAATTCAATTTGTATAAAATGCTTTTTTTTATTTTAATTTTATATGCAACACCCCGAAAACAAAGGGCCGCCGGCCATCAATTGTCAAAATTGATTTGACACGTGACAGCTTTTTTTTATCCTTACGGCCATACAGCCATGTTTGTTGTAGTTCCAATATGTAGGTCAAACAAGAGTTGATTTCTTTATGCCGTCATAGAGTTCTCTATTCTCTCTCTCTCTCTATTTTACATAAAAAAAGAAAAATTACTTATAGTATGTATCTGAACATTAATTGTGGTAAGAATGAAATAAGAAAGCCTGGAAGCGGAGCAACTCAAGGGCAAACTGGAGCGTGTCGCACCATGGTCGCACCTCAAGAAAATTTTAAAAAAGGAATTGCTTGTCAAAATCAGGTGTTTGTCATTGTCAATGTCAGTCATAATTTCATCCAAAAGCCCGAGATAGATTTAATAATTTTCTAATATGTTGCAGTGCTAAAAATAATAAAATCATACTATAAAATAATGGTGGTAAACAAGTGTTAAGTGCAGGCAATTTTTAAAAATGTTTTCATTTGGTAAGAAACGAGTATTGGACAAATGCCTCAAGATTTTGAGGTTAACTTTTGTCGACTATAGTAATTTGCCTGATTTGAAGAACTTGAACGTGGTTCGGACTGTGGAAAAGACAATAGATACGAATACAAGTATTTTTATTGAAAGCCCCATACATGTGAAAATTCAGCCTATAGATGTAAATGACCTGTCAGCTCACAACAAACTGACTATGACATTATACAGTCAAGGGAAAGCTACAAGCGATTTCCAGGTGAAACAGACTTCCAAACGTTTAGAGCTGCTCAATAAGAGTACGTCGTCAGACAGAAATGATGTCTGCTTAGTACAAGTTCCATACCAACTCAAGGTGCAAGTGACAACCACAGATAATGCCTCAGTACAGATGGCTAAACTCGAAGGCGAGGAATTCACGATAAAAACACAAAAAGGCGCTGTAAGGGTAGCCGATTTGAAAGCACAGAGTATAAAAGTAGAAAGTGCAGAGGGTGAAGTATCTACTGAGGGAAGACTTGCTGCTGGTCACATTGAATTGAGGACTGGCCTGGGATCAGGTATCCAGTGCCACAATATAATGGCCAACAACTTCCTTGTGACCACTCATGCTGGTCCTATAACTGTAAAGTCTTGCTACAGCGACAAATCACATTTTACAACCTTGATGGGCAACCTCCATCTTGACAACCTACACAGAGCAGTATTGATAGATGTTATTCAGAAAGGCAACCTCCACATCACAAGTTTCACAGGAAACTTGCAGGCTTCATTGAAGAGTGGAGATGTGTTTATGCATGCGTCACAGCTGTCAGAGAAAAGTAGCATATTTATACATGAGAAAGGAAAGGTTGTTCTAGTTATTCCAGATATACTTAATAACTTGCCGGCTACAAGTTTGATTGCTGAAAAGATAACTGTAGATGAAAAAATATTGAAAATGGGGAGGTTTATGGATGACTCTCACCCAAAAAGGTTTAGATTTGAGAAGGAGCATGAAAGTGAACTCCACATAGTCTGTAAGAATGGCTCAATTGATTTGAAAGAAACAGATATACCATTTATCATGTAGTTATCCAAAGATATGTTTAATTTTTTATTATAATCTACATTAAGGTTATGTTCACCTATTAGCAGAGCAGTTTATCTGTTTATATTTATTATGAAGTGAATGTTATTTTAATAAATGCAATTTATTTTTTTATAGTCTAACTTCTGTTTTTGCTTGTAATGTAAAATACATAATTACTAAAATGCTATTGGATTTAGTTTTACAATACTCTAGTTTACACTTTTACCTTACTATGAAAGGGGCATGTTTAATTTTAATTAATCTGCATAAAAGCCAGGGAAGTGGGAAGTATCTTGACACTTTTTAATAATAACTGACACATTATCATTATGTTATCTTCCATACAATATCAATCATAGAATTAATTGGACAGTTCATGTATTATGCTATTAGCATAAGTAATAGTAGATGACTGAGCATTTGTCATGGTCGTTATAAAATATTAATATGTGTTTTATGTTATTACATACACTTTACATTTTTAGTAATATTTCAACCTGTATATTCAGAGATTACTCTAATATCTCTTTAAGATTCCATAAACTAAGACATTATTTATTATATAAAGACATTACACTTGTATAAATACATGGTGACATTGTAACAAAAAGCTTTGAATGTGTATCAGCTCATGTCTAAGTAAATATGTATACAGGATGTTTGTGACAGCCAGGCAAATATTGATAGCATGATTCTGAGGCGGAAAACACTGAAAATATTCGCAGGAAAATTCCATTTATTTTTTCATATTTCCAAGAAAAAAAGTTTAGTTCATTTAATTAAGCCTTAGATAATGACTTAAAAATAAATATTGAACCAAAAGATGATTTTCAAAAAATGTTGTCTTCAAAAAAGTTCAAATAACTGATCAATCCAATGGAGAATCACATGTGTTCTAAAAAAACAGAAATGTGTCACACAATAACCAATAAGCCCATTTAATTAGTCACAGAATCGCCCGATACAATTGGTACGGAGAGCAAAAATTACTGATAATGAAATAAAAAATACATTTCCTGCGAGTAATAACAATGTCGTCGTATAACTCAATACAATGGTACTTGTACAGAATTTCAGTATTTGCCTGGCTGTCACCCACACCCTTTATATATAGTAAGAATAACTCTATTTTAACTAGTAACCTTTTTCATGTTGGGTACAATATTTCCACCACAGTATAGGTAAAGTCCTAATTTGGAATCATGTACCTACATTTACCCTTATCTATGTAACTTTTTGTCACATACATCCTGTATAGGTTACTACACTTATAAGTAAAGTAATTGATCTAAGTATATAAAAACTTTTCATATAAATAATAGGAGGAGGGGGTGAGAGGCTTTTGTCCTGCCCTGTAACATCCTCTAGCTGTGTACTAAATCTTATCAAGATCCATTCAGCCATTTTGACCTGAGAAGGCAGCAGACGGACATGGTTACTTTCGCATGTAAGTATAATAATGCATTTCCCACAGACTCTAATATTCAGAAACAATAGCAAACATACTTTCTAGACATTTTTAATAATATAGCAAGGCTCAGCTGCTAGTACGCCGGGGCGTCTATTATTACGCGCCCTAACGTCGACTCGTAAGGAAAATCTATGACTGCATAATAATATAATGCTGTGGCTCGTTTAATTATTGCATTATCTACGTACAATACTACAGCTGCTTCTCTTCCCGGGCATACTGTACAAGTCAGTAGAGGGACAATAGGGTCTTGGTGTTTTGTAGGCGATGAGCTGACCACTACTAACCGAACTTGTACATCTCAACTATACCCTCAAAATTGGTCAGAAGTGGCACCATGTGGTTCTATCGGCCCTTAGTGCTCTGCCTACCCCGTAAGGGATAAAGGCGTGATTATTTGTATGTTGTCTACGCCCCGAGATTACAATGTGGCGATAGCGTTATAAACTGTAGAGAGGTTCGTGGTTGTTCCACTAAATGTGGTATAGTGCGTTTCTGCAAATACCTAGCGCTAGCGCTGGTTGTGTTTGACAATATAGGTGCATACAAAAAATGTTAGTTCTGAAATCAGGTACGCAAACCATTCTATAAAAGGAACTCTAAAAATTTTCTTTCTATTTATAACGTTTATTGCAAGTTATAATTAGATAAAACATCTAAAAATCAAGTTCCAATTAAATCGTAAGAGTCATGCATGCGACTTCGTAAAGCAAGTGATGACCAAACTGCAGGTTTATGGTCTAGCTAGCTAGGTGTTCTATAATTTACTACTCATGTAGATAGATAGATGATACGTAGACAATCCAATTCCATAATTTGAGAGTAGCTTTTATTATTTTACTAGTTAGGTAGAGTATCTATAGGTTACCCACTTGAATTTGTTGATTTTGGTTTGTATCTAGTCAACCAGATTTAATATTCTAATCTATAGGTATTGTATATTCAATGCTATTTATTTTTTTAAATTATGTAGATATGTGTAAGTAGAAAATTATAGAAATCAGTAATTGTCCACTGTCGGAAGCCGCCTGCATCCGTTCCAATGTGCCGATTGATTAAAAATGAGCTATGGTTAAAATTGCAGTGCGGATTTTTACTTAATAGCCAATGAGAGTTAGAGACCACGTTCGGCACCGTAGTAAAGCATACTTTCGAAATTAATTGACATAATTAGGTATTTCAGTACCTACTTACTCAGGTCATCATTTACAGCCCTGAGAAGTCCACTATTGGACAATCTCCCTGTCTCACTCCCCTCTGCAATGAAATCGGCTCAGTGCTCCGCTCCTGTACTCGTACCGACATGGTGGCGTTGCTGTATAAACACTTCAGTACTTCGATATATCGATGGTCAATATGGCACCGCTAGAGAGACTGCAGCACTGTCCATGTCTCGATCGAATCAAAGGCCTTCTCATAGTCCACGAACGCTAGGCATAGTGGCCGATTATACTCTTCCGTTTTTTGTATAAGCTGCCGTAGCGTGTGGATATGGTCTATGGTACTAAACCCTTTTCGGAAACCGGCTTGTTCGGGAGTCTGGAAGTCATCAAACCTGCGAGCAAGACGATTCGTGAATACCTACCCTTCAAAACAACTTGTAGACATGGCTCAGAAGCGAGATGGGTCTATAGTTCTTGAGCATGGCTTTATCGCCTTTTTTAAAGAACAACACCATCACACTTCTGCTCCATGCTTCCGGCGTTACGCCTTCGAGCAGGACGGAATTGAAGAGCCTCTGGAGGACCTTCAGTACCGGCGTTCCACCCGCTCTTAGAAGCTCTGATGTAATTCCATCGTCGCCCGGCGCTTTGTTGTTTTTGAGTTGTTTAAGGGCAGTCCTAATCTCATACAGGCTGATATCCGGGATGTCTTCAGTATAGGTATAGTGTCGGGTGAGCTTGGCTCTTGGGTCTTTGTCTAATCTAACAGGTTTATCGATCGAGGTATATAGCTGTCCATAGAACCTCTCAATCTCCCTTAGCACCTCTGGTATGGTAGACGCTACACTGCCGTCCTCTGTCTTCAGCTTCGTCAACTGGCTCTGCCCAATAGATAATTACTCAGGTACATACTTATTTTATGTTTAGCTAAGCACCTATACACATTAATAGGTGGGTAAATATTAAATAGGAAATTGAGCGCAGGTTCTAACTACTATTTGTTTGTTTTTTAAATGGGTAAAGTTAATTGGGTGCAAAGATGAACCGAGTCGAGTCCGGCGGCGGCGCTACGTAGCGTCGCGGCGGAGATAACGAGTCGGCTTATATGCGCCGGCGCAGGGCGCGCGCGCCAGTCTTTCCAATCATGCCGGCCTGTGCGCCCGAGTACGCCCGCCTCGCGCGTTCCAACACAGAGTTCTTTTCACCCAGAATCAAGCGATGCTCTCACCAATCGCCACCATTCACAGCCCTAAGGAGATCCTTCTCATCCACCTTTTCGCTGATACCTGAAGAGCGCGCCATATCCCCCGAGCGACCGCCGCCGCTGCCACTTCTCATAAGGCTCCTCATCTGGGGTCCGCGGCTGTTTTTCAAACCACTGTTTCTTCTGTTCAGTTTCTTCGCACATCCTGCCTGGAAGCAAATATTAGTGGTGTTACCCACATTGTGGATTGCAGCATCCCTGTTTATTTTTTGGAAGTGTTTTCAGTGGCCCATTGGTGTTCTCAGGAAGATCAGCCTCGCCCTAAGCAATCAGAATCCTGACGTGAAGCGTACCGTGCTCATCAGTGGAGGAAGTTCAGTGCAAGCTTTACATTTAGCGAGAAATTTCCATTCAGGAGGAGCAAGAGTGGTTGCCTTTGAGATTGAGGGACAATTTGCACTACTAAAATACTCGGCGGCAGTTGATAAGTTTTATACTTTACCACGACCAAATCCCGCCGATCCTCTGGCATATGCCAGAGCGTTACGAGAGATTGTTGAAAGAGAGTCAGTTGTGTACTATGTACCTGTGAGTTCCTCTACGCCAGCTTACTACGACGCTCTCGCGAAACCGCACCTGGAGGTGTTAGGATGTCAGTGCTTCGTCCCGTGTGCCCGTGACGTCGTTACTTTGGACGATCCTTTGGAACTTATTCGCGTATGTTGCGCCGCAGGACTTCCAACTCCGCAGTTTTGGGTTGTTGCCAGCGATGAAGATGTCCGGACTTGGTACGATAGTGGTGCCTCGAAAGGGGGTCGGCATTCTATTGCGAGTGCTGGAGCTCGCGGTGCCAGAGATCGCCTTCGATTCGTTATGCCCGAAGAAAGGACTCAGTTCAGATTTCCCAGAGAAATCAGTGCTGAGAAACCTTGGGTGATTATGAGGGAACCAAAGGGAGATAAGCTTATGACCTGCACCACGTTAAAAGATTCCCAGGCGGTCGGCAACGTGACTTGCCGCATGGACGCAGTGAGAAAAGGGCTGGTGCCCGAAAATGATAAAGACGTGTACGACTGGGTAAAGCGATTCGTGTCCTGCTTATCGCCTGCCAGGCCAATGACCGGCCACATATCGTTCAGGCTAGTACGGGATGAAAATGGAACGCACGGAGCAGGAAAGTTCACAGCCATCGGGGCTCGTGTGGGTGTTTCATTGCCCTACCTGTGTCAAGGGCCTACACGATGTGGGCACGTGGGCAAGCTCCTAGACACGGTCCTAGACACGCGTGAGGCGTTGTTTGCCTACTGGGATCCCTTGCCGTACTGTGCGTACTATAAGTCAAGAGGAGGAGAGCCGCGTCAGCTACCGCCAGAGCCCTGCAAAACGCCGCCGAACGTTCCTCTCTGAAGACCTTGTTTGGAGGACTAGGACTTATTTATTAAGACACTCAGTACCTGAAGAGTGCGTGAGTGGAAGCTCTCTGTCGGCGGTAATGCCTGCTCATCACGCTCTCTGCCTGTCGTCTCTTGGATGGTGACGAGTTGAACAGTTACATACCTCATCAACTCCAGTATCTGGGAGATGACAGAAATCATTTTGTAACTACCAAGTAGATGATTAAATGTAGCCATGGATACCGAATATTGTAATAAGACTTATTATATTAATAGTATACTTAATAAATATTATACGATTTTGTAATTTTATTTTTGTGTTTTATTTTCTACTAGTAGACGCCCGCGACTCCGTCCGCGTGGACTACAGAAAAAACAAAATGTCGAAATTAGCCGGGATAAAAACATTTTCCCGAGATAAAAAGTAGCCTATATATTAAGTGGGACCTGTCACAATATATTCCTGAAAACTGTATCGAAATCGGCACAAACGCACAGACAAACCGACAAACAGACAAAAATTCCAAAAATCATTCTTTTGGGTACTATTGCGTTGATAAAGTTCTCCTATAATATTTCTCTCATATATCTTCCATGTACAGACAGCGATCTGTTACATTATTATTATATCGAGGGGTGAAAGGATATTTGGGATATGGCGCTTATCCCAACTAGCGTTTCACCCCTCGATTTATGTGTAGGTACTACTCGTAACCTAACTCTATCATTTCCGACTCAAGAGAGATATCAAATTACCTCTATCTATGTTGGCTAGTCCCCTATTAGCTAGATCTATCTAGATCCTTAATGGATATAAAATAAACTCTCCCATTAATGGTATAAATAACCTAACTTCTCCCCTCTAATAAAATAATGCACTTAATGATATCTTTCCGATAATAATTTGTTTTGCTAGTCTAGTAATAATAATCTTATATAAATGTATCACAATGCATAAGGCTGCCTTTTCAAGCTATTCTACTTGACTATATCTGTCGTGGCCATATTGTTAAATTGATAATTTCATGAAATAATTTCATGAAGTGGTCGCCTGAACAATTCTGACCAGATCGTTAAATCCTCTAATGTACCACTTGGCCAAAATGGGTCCATACGAATGTGGTAGAGCTTACACCATATATGCATAAGGTATGATGGTATGATTTTTTTTGCTTAATGATATTTTCACAATATAATATAAAAACATAAAAGACTTTACAAAAGCCGATAATCGCCGGAACGCTCGCTCCGCTCGCTCGGCTCGTGCGTTTTGCTATCGTAATCTAGTAAACCAATAAGTCTAATCTTATATAAATGTAGGTACCTATGTTTTATTAAAAAGAAAAATGTTAAATAAGCGCCTCTACAATGTCACATAAGATCAATAATCTTGACCACTTCATGAAATGCCGTTTAGTTGCCCATTCACGATTTTTAATCATGTGCCCAAACCATATCTATTGGCCTACGTTCTTTTCTGAAATGCGACCATTTCATGAAATGACCATTTCATGAAATGATCAATTTACGATATGGCCACGACCATCCACCAATCCTTATACATTATGATGTACCAATGAATATTAGTGATTTCACACGCATCTGGCGAAAACGCAGTCTAATTCTGGCGTCACCAGCGCAGCAAGAAAATTGCACCCACTGGATCAACAAAGGGTTATTAGATTAATTGCCTAAACTGCCTTCATTTTTTTTTGTAAACAACTAACATAAACTTGCTCCCTGTTTATATTATTTAGTCTATTTATATTAGTATCCGTGTCAAAAGTTCAAAATAATAGATGATTAAGTTAGCGAGCGATACAAACGTACAAACACATATAACTTCCGCTAAATAGACAAATATTATAATTTTATTGATAAAATCAGGCAATCAATTGAAGTGGGTGCGAGAAGTTCTGCTTGGTAACTGTCTTGTAGACTAGTTATGTATTTAGAAAATCGGGTCGATGGGCCAAACATTATTATGTTATCAGCAGATTATAAACCGGAGTTAGATAATAATAACCTATTTAAAAAAATTGTATTTGAGATATACAGTAGCTAGAGTACGTTCCACAGAATAACTCCTATGCCTGTTTTCGAAACTAACATTTTTTGCTATTATTTTTTGTATACAGTAACATATTATCGATAGTGGACGCCCGCGACTCCATCCGCGTGGATTGCAGAAAAAACAAAATGTCGAAATTATCCGGGAGAAAAACATTTTCCCGGGATAAAAAGTAGCTAAGTGAAGTAAGTGTTAAGTGGGACGTCTCACAATATATTCCTGAAAACGGCATCGAAATCGGACCAGCCGTTTCTGAGATTAGCGTGCACAAACGTCGATCAGTTACAATTTTATTATATGTATATAGATAGATAGATAATGGTCATACACATAGTAACTAGCGTCATCATTTAAAGGAATTGTTTGGTAAAACGCACTCTACGTACATAGTTGGGTATCTTTTATGATCTCCAGCTTTATAAGGGGAGATGGGATATGATTGGGTCGCTTCCGGTGCATATCGTTTTATCTTTGTTATGTCGTTAATCTTAAAATTGACCAATTTAAAAAAATATTATTGAAAATTCTCTTAGGCGATAACCAATGTAAACATGGCATCTCATTTATGATCCTGCAGTTCTGCCATTTTGGAACACATCTTCTTCTTCTTCAGCCTATTGTAGTCCACTGCTGGACGTAGGCCTCCTCCAGGGCACGCCACAAGGCTACTGCCACAGGGGGGTTTTGCCCATAGTCACCACGCTGGGATGTGGAACACATATATTTTATTATTTCTGCAAAGATTTAGGAATCTAGGGCACGCACACAACACAACACTAAAACCGTTTACGTATAATTTGTGACTACGAGTAGATGCCTAACTACATAACAAATGGGTAAGATATTAGTGTAATTACCCAAAAATAAAATAAGTATAAGAGTCAATAATGAACTATGAAATAAATAAGAAATTAACACTTAGTACCTACTATATTAGACTTGTCATGTTGGGGGTTACAATATGGTTACAATACGTAAGTGACATCGGTCAGGAAAATCTAGATATCCTTTATCTTGGTACAAAACAAGAAAACAACGATCACGTAAGCTTCATTATGGTGATATTTGAGGCCACCAGAACCAGAGTGGCCCAAATACAAAATACGAATATGTGGATATATGCCAAAATACTATGCTCTATTAATATTTTAATACAAGATGCCAAACATATTTTTTTTTAGTCATCTATGATTGTTTACTGAAATTACTTTGAGCCACTCTGGCTTTGACTTGGGGGTGAAAGGGGCATTGTCGGCTAACTAATATTTTCACAAATTGTGGTTTGGGCCACTCTGGTTCTGGTGGCCTATTTAATGTCGGACTATGAGAGTAACGGAATAGAGAGTGCATCTGTGTTTGCGCACACACTTGTGCACTATAATATCTCCTGCGTACCTGGCCAATCTCCGTAGAGATTGGTCGCCTTGGCCGAAATACGGTCGGACATCATCATCATCATTTAATGTTATTAAAAAAAGTTTGTTTTCATTGTTTTACTGAAATATATTTAACCTCACATACAAACTTCAGTTACAGTTTTTGACCCCGCTGTTCGCAGTCCCTTAGCTACGCCATTATTCGTACACAACATATTTAGTACCTACATGATAGCCACGTATCATTATCATCTTCCTGTCTTTACCCCATTATTTATGGAGGTTTCTTTCGAAACTAACATTGATAAATTGACATTTGTTCACGGCCTGCCTAACGCCAACTCTCCACAGATATACGTAGCTAAGTGATAATTGTAGATAATCTTTACATAAAATAAATTCAGTGCTACCCACGTATATTTCCATAAAACTATTCAATAAAACCGAATGTTACAGCGTCATAAACTCATAACTGCACATACTGCACAAACAACGTCTCGTCCCGTCGTGTTTTGCTGCACTTAAGATAGCACTATCACCGCCCGGGTCGCCCGGCTGACCCGCCTAGATTGTGCCTTTCTCGAAGTCACATGTAGAGTGCGTTTCATGAAATAGTTCCTTTGAATGGGCGTTTTTTTTCCACTAGACGACTCGGCCACGACACGAGCACGGCTTTTCGACATCTAATAGGGTCGTGTCGTCTAGTGGAAAAACGAGATATATTATTAAATACATTTTTGCTTCCAAAAAAGCTGTGGTCGTGTCGTGGTCGTGTAGTGGAAATACGCCCATTGATGGCGTTAGTTGTATGACTACAATGGGTACCATACATACCACTACAACTACAACCACTAAAACTGTTAGTTCCGAAATTAGCCATTGAAGTTATTTTATGAAACGGACTCTACAATAGAGCTAGTATGCTAGTATGCCAGGGGGCCAATTCATGAAAAGTCTCGAGTTGGAACGAAGCCGAAACGGAATCGTTGTAGACGCTCAGAACAAAGCAATAATTACTTTACGGTGATGTAATTAGACCCGTTCTAGCACGAGACAGATATTTGTTTTTATTATGTCATACTCGTGACCATACGTGCTAAAATATACCTTATTACTCAGGCGGTAAGTATATATTGCTTCGCACCGCGTTTCGTTAACGGCTCGTTAGTGGTTGCGTTTCGGTTCAAATATTTCAAGAATTGCCTCCCTGTTCTATTTAGATCACGCACGAAGTCGCGGGCTTGGCTTGTCTTCAATAATTTACTGCATGTTGCTCCATTTTTTTTTTACATAAACAACAATTTTGTGAATCTAACTTAATAGTTTATACCCAAAACAAAAATACCATAAAAGACATCGTATTAATTACTCTAATTACTATGCTACTATGTATACTTGGCAAGCGTAGCGTTTGACGCCCTCCGACAAGATGGACCGATAAAGAGTGCGGCTGGTAATGACTGGATGGCGAAAACGGGAGATCGAGCCATTGGCATGCTCTGGGGAAGGCCTACGTACAGCGGACTATAATAGGCTGACGACGACGATGTGCCATAACATAATACAATATAAATAGTATAAATTTATTAATAAAGAAATGGAAAAAATTCCTCACAGCGGACTATAATAGGCTGACGACGAAATTACATTATTGGAAACGTTATTTTTCATCCCGATAGCTATACATAAGATGTGCCATAACATAATACAATATAAATAGTATAAATTTATTAATAAAGAAATGGAAAAAATTCCTCACCCGGGTGGGAATCGAACCCACGACCTCTGCATTCCGTGCCAGCGCTCTTACCACTGAGCCACCGGGTCAATTACTCGGATGACGAATTTTACCAAGAACCAAGCAAATTTGAAGAATTGTGTCCTTTATTCCCGGATTTTATGATCGATTATACCTATAATTCGCTTATCAACAGCAGACGGGCTGTTATCTATTGCAAACATTAGGAACGCGTAAATGGAAAATACCTATAGTGCTACGACTCGTAGACGTCTACGGTTCGTAGTGTTTGTAGTTGCATTTGTTTTAGAGATTTGTCAATGGTCTAATATACAGGTGTTTTTTCGTTGCCACCCTTAACGAAGGGTACGTACTCTATACATCAAATAAAGTAAGTTTATGCCAAAAATAAAGCTGCGAAAGGATATCAATTTTTTTGAAAAAAAACATTATTACTTGATCGGGCGAAATTTATAGTGTCCAGTGTTTATGCTAGTTTTTTCATAGACAGATATTAATTATTTCTCGTGAAAAATTCTTGCAACGCGCGTCTATGTGCATTTATGCAGAAAAACGCAGCCTATTTACTCAACTTTGGACCCTAATATCTTGGGAACCAGACACTTCCCAGGTATGCTTCCATGGAGAAAAATGATCGTGATGATGAGGAGATTCCGTAGTGTTCGGGAAAAATCATCCTGTATAACGTTTAAATACTGAGTTATAAAGTTATTTCCAGATGATAGTTGATATTAAAAAAATCCTTTCGTTAGCTCTCTCTAAAATTAGAAACTAGCTGAATAACCGATGTTATATAAGGCTCCTTAGGTAAATGAAATCATTAGTACCTACATTACCATTAAGAAGACATGCCTTCCTAGGTAAGAAATAAAAATAATAAGAATAGTAACTCCTGATACAATTAAATAAGAAATAAAAACTAAATAAGACTCTTAGATATAAGCATTATATTTAACTTGTCTGAATAACAATAAATCCCTTAGCAGGTACTGTGTATTTTCTTTTGCTGATTTAGGAAATTTACTTCAATGGAACAATTCGCTGGGTTTAATTAGTTGAAGCTGGTGACGTTTTTATTTTAATATTCAATATTTACTTATTTATTATTCAGATATCCGTTAAAATCTAATCGTAGATGTCTACAACAAGTCTGACCTACAGAGGTAGCCTTGGGAGAACTAACTGCGTCGCTTGTTCTTATCTTTACCTAGATAATATTATATATTTTCTTAAAAATATAGAGGTACTTATCTCGGTGTTTATTTACATACTTTCAATGGAATCAGCGAATGTTACAGTATTCATCCTTACACCTAAGTATATGGCTATCGCTCAGTAAAATGCTTAATTTGATAAACTATCTAGAGCTACACTAGGATACATCAGCTGCATCTCCTTCCCAGCAAGTCGTAAGAGCAGAATAAGGAACTCGGGCACCCTCTCAGGCGATACGCTAGTAACTTGTTACTGGTCGTGAACATGTTTCCGCTATGCTATACGTGGCTGTAGGTTCTTCTTTGTGACTCTGCAGTTCTGGATACCCTATTTCGAGAACACAGCCGTCTGTATAATTATATCTATGTATAACGTATGTTTATAATGTTTTTAAGACAGCTCGGTGTACTCTATTCATCCTCAAACTATCGCATAGTGAAATGGTGTAATGTTTAATTTGGTAAAGAAATAAATATTTTTAACCAATAGGAACACCAAATTTTTTAGAATACCAATGGTGTGATGAAAATAAAATCTAACTGTATAGTATTTGTTTATTCTTTGTATCTGTCTTTTTTTTCTTCCTCGTGCAAGGTTTATCTATTCTGTGATATGTCTTTTTTAATATTTTTGTTCGGGTCTAGTCTGGAAGAATCTCTTATGATGTACCTATAATTTTTAACCAATAGGAATACCAAAGTTTTAACTAAGAATACCAATGGAAACTATGAGATCTTATCGCGATCTTGATCTTTTGTGTAACAATTGGCTGTTTGATTACTGTTTAACATTTTTTTATTTATACTTAACTTATGTAATAGCACGCCTTTTTTATATCTTTTTGGATTGACTTTTTGTTAAAATTTTATGGTGTACAATGAAAAATAATAAAGAATGTATTGTAATTTAAGGACCTATAAGATCTATGAGAATTTTCTTCATTATAGTAAGTTAGTTAGGCAGAAAAGTTTATTTTTTTATTTTTTTATATTATTACTTGGCACTGTAAGGTCTTTTGTAAGGAAATGTTTTAATTTATGTGATTATACAGGGTGATTTTTGGTCGTCAACGTTCCCGAAAACTACGGAATCTCCTCATCATCACGTTTATTTTTCTCCATGGAAGCATACCTGGGAAGTGTCTGGTTTCCAAAATATTAGGGTCCAAAGTTGAGTAAATAGACTGCGTTTTTCTGCATAAATTTGCACATAGTGTCTACGCGCGTAGCAGGATTTTTTCACGAAGACAGATAATTAATATCTGTCTATGAAAAAACTAACATAAACACTAGACACTATAAATTTCGCACGATCAAGGGAATTTAAAAATTTTTTTCAAAAAAAAAATTTTTTTTCCCAGCATTTTTTTTGGCATAAACTTACTTTATTTCATGTATAGAATACGTACCCTTCGTTAAAGGTGGCCACAAAAAAACATCATGTAGTACTTAATGACTGTTTGTTGCGAAAATAAAATAAAATAATTTTCTGGCAGTCAATATATCTATTTAGTTGTATAGGCAAGTACCTACATATAATATTCTGTGCCGCGTTATAGACCGCGTTGCAGCGTAATTAATTAAACTCGAGTAGATATTTAATTCAAAGATTGTACTTACCTACTAACAAGTGGCACTGATAATATATCATAACATATTTATCTTATTAGCTCATAGTACAAGGTCCTATTATAATATAAACTAGCTGGCGCCTGAGCAGTCGAAATTTCCATCGTAAATTCAGTATACCTATATGTACATAGGTAGGTATACTCGTACATACATCTAAGCGATATCTGTGCGCTTAGCAATCTGCCATAATGTCATCCAATATACGATTTTATGTTAAGGGATTTTTACAATGGTAAGATCCTACTAATATTATAAATGCGAAAGTTTGTGAGTATGGAACTGCATGATACCTACATGCAGTTAGCTTGCAGTTGAATTGCAGTCCGTGTGTCTTTACCCTTACATCGAGCAGCGACAAAGTGCGTCACTTTGTCCCATATGGGTCCCGCTCCACAAGGCTGTGAAACGATGATGTTCTAGCATTGTCACGTCCAAGTGGTCCACCATGGTCCAAGCGAAGCATTAACATGAATGGAAACTTTCTAAGTCGTCTCCGATTCGCTGACGACATTGTCTTATTGTCAGAAAATCAGGGTCTTCGCCCGGGGCACTTCAGGTCCGTGGGAACGCTACCTCCCAACAGCTCGCCACAAGCTGCCCTGCGGGCTTATTATTATTATTATTATAAATTACGCTGCTAACGTATGCTACTAAGTAATAGAGCGAGTAATAGGGATCGAGTGAGCTAAGGTACAGTCAACAAGTGCAATTCTCGGGTCCTCATCGTCATCTGCCTACTCGTATTGCAGTCCACTGCTGAATATAGGCCCCCAGGACACGCCACAAGGCTGTGCATTGCCATGCGGGGTTTTTGCCCATAGTCACCATGCTGGGCAGGCGGGTTGGTGACCGCAGTTTGTATTTTGGACTATGTTGTCAACAAGGGAGGTGCTGCTTCCTACCTCCCGGAAACCCTTATCGCCTCGTACGATACCCACGGGCAGACATGGGGTGGTACGAATTCTACTCTGCCAGCACCACGCGGCACGCGGCTTTCTCGGGTAGCGTACCCAAAATGCTATCTGCATTGCCACTTTGAATGGCGAGTCTAAGCTTACATTGAAAGCAGCATAAGTATATGGACAAACATACTTTTATCTAGCGTAATAAAATCTATTTTCAAACATAACCCGATAACCGTGTGCCTAACAACAGAATACAAATTTACATAATACAGCGAAGCGAAGGTGTCGCTGGTGTTGCCCAGTTATAGGAGCGAGCAGTGAAAGAAGAGTTGGTTCCATATTTCCCATTGTCCCAGATATGTTGGTAAAGCACAGTTAAATATCTCGACATTTCTGATCCCAATTAAAGAAGGTGCAATAATATTTGCAGTATTATTTCTGCTGCCAATTAATTAAATTGTAAACTTAATTGATTGGCAATAAAGTCGTTATTTATTTGTCACTGACCGACCCGTTTGACTTTATAATAATACCCGGATACATATAAAATGTGGGTTTTTGAATTTTAAATGTCTTTTTTGACCGTTTTTTTTTAAATAAAAAAATGCATCTGTATAGAACATCGATCTTAAACTAGCAAAGAAAAGTATTCTATACAATCGCAAATACAGGGTGTAAAAAGACAATGTTGTTATTTTAATACCTCGTATTCTTTGTAACGTAACGATCATTTTTTTCTATGAAACCAACCCTGGGAAACGAAAAAAATTTTTTTTAATAAAAAATCTCTTTTTATTGCAAGCAATGTATTCGATTGATAAATGTACCTACAAAACTAACATTTTTGAATATTAATATGGTATCTTTAAAAGAAATGTTTGTTAACTGTTTCCAGATGGATTTATTTAAAAAAAATGCTGATATTCATGTAACTTTGGACCTCAATATCTTGGAAACCCGTGGTTTTCCAGGGGTGCTTTCATAAAAAAAATATCGTGATGTTACAAAAAATACGAGGTATTAAAAGAACAAAGTTGTCTTTTTACACCCAGTATATTGAAAAACAAATCATGTACCGAACCACATAAAAACTATTAGTCCTGTGCTGTTGCGGGGCTTTAGAATATGTCAGCTGCATCTAGTTCCGTGTAGTTACGTCGAGGAAAGAGGGGTAAGCACGAACCTCCCGATAGTCCGTAACGTTATCGTCCAACTGTCGCATCACATACGAGTAGATTTTGCTAGCGTTAAGCCGCGTAAAAAGGTTCGTACTTCCCCCACTGGTGCGTTCTCTCAATGGTGAGCTAACACCACTTGTCACTGATTTTTTACCTCTGCTCAAGTAGCATTGCCTGCGAAACACGTTATGATAAACCGATTTATCGACATTTAGCCTGTCAAAATACGATAAATATAGCCGCCAAGTTGAATGAAGAGACGATATAATATCGTATGAGACGATATCCACGATGCGTGGTCATGCTAGGGGGGCTGGTCCCGCTCTAATGTGGCAGTTAGATCTTTTTCGTGTTCTAGCTACATGACCTAAATGAGAGAGTAAGTATATTCTTTGATACAGCTATTTTATTTTATTTTTATTTATTTCGGAAAACAAACAGTGTACAAACTAAAATAGTAACTTTTAAAATAACATAAAACCTATGCACCAAAGGTATATGAAGTTTGGTAATGCCAATATCTGGGGGAACGAGGTTGACTGTCTGGTCATATCTCATATCACTCAAAAACTGGATAATTCCACAGATTGTAAGGTGTTGGATACTATGAGTAGGTAGTTTGCATAGACATGTCGATCAGTTAAGACGGAGATTGCGCGGCTCTTTAGGTTATATTATGTAAGTGAATGTAGTTAGGTATAAACCTGGTTATATAAGTAACTTATTCATGATTTATCTTGGTAGGTAAGAGGCTAAATTTAAGTTATTATCGTTGATAATTTGAGATAAAAATTGCATGAGGATGACATTAGGTACAGGTTATCTACGAGGTACCGAGTATGGCGAACTCACTCGTTAGTATATACCTAGTAGGTAATACTTACTACTTATACTTACTCAATAAATAAATAAAATAAATAAATATTTATTGTGAGAGTAAAGGTAGGTATCTTAGAATAATTTGTAAAGCGTAGAAATTACTTGGAAACAACAACCGAAATAAAAAAGGTTCTTTTTAAAATAATTTATGGTTGCGCGTCATGATTAATTTATCTGAGTCGCAACTAAAATTATAAACCAGAAAGTTAATTACTTGTCACCTTTTTATGCTTTATTTACTCAACTGACACCTTAAAATTTTGCGTGCATACAGGATGATTTTTGGTCGTCAACGTTCCCGAAAACTACGGAATCTCCTCATCATCACGATCATTTTTCTCCATGGAAGCATACCTGGGAAGTGTCTGGTTTCCAAAATATTAGGGTCCAAAGTTGAGTAAATAGACTGCGTTTTTCTGCATAAATGCACATAGACGCGCGTAGCAGGATTTTTTCACGAAAAATAATTAATATCTGTCTATAAAAAAACTAACATAAACAATAGACACTATAAATTTCGCACGATCAAGGAATTTAAAATTAAAAAAAAAAATTCCCAGCATTTTTCTTGGCATAAACTTACTTTATTTCATGTATAGAATACGTACCCTTCGTTAAAGGTGGCCACAAAAAAACATTCTGTATAGTTAGGTATACGGAAAATGACATCATCCACGCGGACGAATTTGCGAGCAACAGCTATTCACTTAGAACTTACATTCCATTATATGAATTCCATACATGAAAAATATTGCATCAAATGCAGTCATCATTCCACAAATCTAAGGCTCTACCGTCTAATAACTACTACGCTCCGTAGCATTTGCTACGAAGTACTACGACTTCCTACTTTCATATAGGTTTATGGCACCTTATGCCTCCTTTAAAATTATTTAATGCAAGACACTTAACCGAGGTTTAAGTTGTTGCTGTTTGACAAAACTGGTTCAAACCGCTCCAAAATGACTCAAAATATTAATTACATAAATAAAATATAAATCAAATATTAATTATTTACTCAAAATATCGGACAAAACGAAGGTCAGACAATCCGTTTATTAGGAGCGTGACTTGGCTAATTAGGAAAAGTGATAATACGTTCGGAATCTTTTATCCTACATTATGTTTGTTTGCTTCTCCGTATGTGGGTCGGCTTGTCTGGGCGGATCCGAACTTTGCTCGTCTAGTGGACCGGGGACTTGCCGATCACGTGACGCTAGGCCATGATGCGTGATGCCACGCCTAAGAAACATAGTAGCTATATTTGAACTGGCCTGCTGCCTGTACACAGCTTTGTACAAAGTTTGTAAGTATGGATGGATGGATGTTTGTTACTCTTTCACGGAGCATTGGATGGAGTTAACTGATTGTTAACTCCTGGATTAATACATAGGCTACTTTTTATCCCGGATAATTTCGACGTTTTGTTTCTTCTGCAGTCCACGCAGACGGAGTCGCGGGCGTCCACTAGTTAATTATAAGATTTTTAGGAAAAGGATAAAAATCATTGATGTTTATCTCTATAATATAAGTTTTCCATGAATATCTTGATTGCGAAAGTCGTCATATGTCAATATTATGTCTACGAGTATTCTGTCTGCAATATAGGTACAATGTTGTAAGAAACTAAAACAAGGCAACTGACAAGTTAAGTATACATGCGTTCGGAGGAGATCCTATAGTACAGTACATACCTACTTACAATAGCCAGATGTAAAAGATCAGAGACAAGTTGCTAGCTTGTCGCCTGAACACCAATTACGGAAGGAGATAATAACCTAAGCATTTATACCTGCTAGCCAGTGTTTGGTTTCTTTAAAACGAATGTGTTCACGAAATAGGCTTGCCAGCACTGCAGAATTATGGAAGACATCCCATAGCTACGTTAGCATACCTATATAATAAGTATAATACATATAATACTAATTATTATTTTATATATATTCAATATATTTGTTTATAAATTTAGTAATAACCTTATTATTACATTAAATGAGTATACCTAATTATTATTTTAGTTCTTAGGTGTAGTTTTTATTGCAAATAATTTTAGTACATACGTGATTAGTTATAAATATTATTGTAAAAACCTTATTAATTACATTAAATGAGTATACCTAATATAAAAAAATATATTATAGGGGCAGTTGTAAATGACAGCTAATAAAGTATTTAATTTATAACCAAAATGCAGAGCGCCAGATGACAGCTATCTCGTCGTCGTAAAGTAGGTATGAGATAAGGGTAAAATCAGTGGTGAGGTACCTAGCTCTTGCATTATTATTGTAGGTACTGTAGTTTGTTACAATGTATGGTCAAAGGAAAATTATTGGAGGTGATAAGCGCGGAACCAATTAAGGTGAATGATTGTTTCGTATGTACCTAAGTAGATACTGTGAGTAACATTTAAAATGCAGATGCGAAATAAAGCACGTATCTTAAGTGCTTTTTAAAATAACATACGTGCCTTTAATATCGATATAGGTGATATTACAAGGATTCAGCGTAGATTTTTTTTACAAGAGAGAGAGAAGAAAATTATTCCTTCGGTAAGTTGACCTTATATCCTTCTGGGTATTCATATAAGTTCTAGACGGTTTCTTTCTTAGGTATCCAGTCAGAGGCTTCCTATACCTATGAGTATTTCCCAATTGATGTCCCCTTGGTAAATACTTTAATATACACGACAGACGAAGACGCGATCACGAGATGCAGCTGGTGTATTCTAGTGAAGCCCCGAATCGGCACAGGACCTTTATAGGTACTTTACTTGTAGGCATCAAATAATTTACAATGCCGGATATTACTAGAATACATCAGCTGCATTTCCTTCCGTGCATTTTGTAACCGCGTGGTGCCGGCAGAGTAGAGTTTGTACCACCCCTGCCTGCCCGTGGGTATCGTACGAGGCGATTAAGGGTTCCCGGGAGGTGTACAGCAACGCCTCCCGTGCTGACAATATAGTCCGAAAATCACACTGCGGTCACCAACCCGCCTGCACACTACACTCCCTGTGACAGTAGCCTTGTGGCGTGCCCTGGGGGAGACCTACGTCCAGCAGTGGAATGCAATAGGTTGAAGAAGAAGAAGGTTTTAGTAACAGAAGGATTAGGGATTTGCACACTCCCTAGCTAGCAACTTGGCATTCGTTCACATTGATATTTTATATGTCGCCGCTATGCTAATGTGGCTATGAGTTCTCCTTCATGATCCTTCATGAGCCGTGTGTATTTGTATGTATGTAGGTAAATAATTTACTTGCCTATTTAAACATGATTATTTGTTTACAGTATTTACGTTAAGTACTTAGATAAATTAACTAATTAAGCGCTCGTGCAAAATGTCACGTATATCTCGCAGGTCCGGTTAAAATACATAACTCGTAGGTAGGTATATTTTTTATCGAGCTTACTAAGAAACGGGTGAATTTATTTTTTGCATTAATTGACTCATTCAGTTATCGAGTGCCCTAATATAATTTATTATTGGGAGTAAAGGTCTGTATCAAAACAAAAATAAATGAATACTTAGGTTAACTGTACAAGGAGCGAATGATTTCATTAATTAATTATTTTCTTAATTATCATTTAAAAAGCCCTTAAGGATAATATTAGCCACTACACTATAGACACTTTTTAAATGATACAGGGTGTAATAAAATGGGAAATGCTATGAAAATAGCCCATTTTAGAGAACTTTTCCTAAAATTAGAGACTCGAAATCACATCTTTATTTTCATTATAGGACGGTGAATTCCTAAACAACACAGGAATTTTCATATAATCTTTATCTAGATACATGCTGATGATCGCCGACCGTATTTCGGCCAAGGCGACCAATCTCTACGGAGATTGGCCAGGTACGAAGGAGATATTATAGTGCACAAGAGTGTGCGCAAACACAGATGCACTCTCTATTCCGTTACTCTCATAGTCCGGTGGGACGGAAGCCGACATGACCTCTCTAGATACATATTATTATAATGTAATCTTGAAATATTTCACCATGTGATTTCGAGTCTCAGTGGTACTGTCCACGGTTCTTTATAGTGAGCTGTTTTTTATAGTTTTATTCAATCTAGTCAAGTAGGTCAAGGAGTCTTTTCAGTACTACAAAGTTTTCTTGACAGGTTAAAAAAAGCTTCAAAAATAAACTTCATAATATAAAGAGAAGTGTTGCTGGACATGGGGCATTTTGCAACTTCTCCTTTATCTTTAAAATATGAATTAGTACCTAATACTGTTATTTTGTTTTGTCTTTAAAATATGAATTAGTAATACTGTTATTTTGTTTTGTTTTCCCGATTCTTGAATCTTCACTTTCTAACAATTTTAGTAACTACCTAAAGGTAAATATAATTTTCAGATTAACCTCGCCTGAACCTGATATTTATATACGTCAGTGACTTGCAAGTTACATTTACACATTAACCTACTGAGGTTCAATAGATTGTTTGATAAATGGTTCTAAACCCATTGTGGTTTTCTTGCATTCACCAAAATGTGACGCTATCTCTTTTTCTTTTACTTTGCTAACGCGGGATAGCTATAAATTTTGGTTTACAAGAATATGACTTGCAATTTCAATTATTTTTCTCTATAGGTGTTGGTTACAATTTAGTTAGACTGTGGCTGTTGTATGAAGAACTTGTGTAAAATTGGGAGTGGTTTGAGTTATTTAGGTTATGGGAAGCAGTGAAAAGTCTCCTTTATCACCTAGATCTAGAGCTCCTCTTAACGAGCTCGGAGTACGCTGGTGGGATTTGTATGGGGAAGCTGAGGAAAATAGGAGAACAAACACAAATAACGAGCCTAATGAAAGAGAAAATAATGATCAAGCTAACAAAGAATTACTCGATAAATCAACAAGCACAAACACATTAAACGTGCAACGAGAACTAACTTCAAAACTTTACACAAACTCAACAATTGAAAACCCGACGGAGAAAGTAGTAAAAAAATGGCGCGAGCATCAAGCGAGAACCAAATACGAGAACGCGCGGAAAGCTGTAATAAATTCGCTCAAAGAAAAATTTGGTCGAGCAACAACCGTTCCGAAAAGTATTAGTCGAGACAACGGAGTAGGAAATTTGAATATAAATCGCGGAGTAGCCGCCCAAAAGGATTTGAAGCCTATGGTTGTGGGCGGTACGGTTGAGACTGGGGCGGACGGCTGTGTCGATGAGAGTCACGCGAGGAGGATTCGGATGGGACCAGGTGGTGAGCTGGCACAGTGGAGGAGTGCCTCTCTTGGCAGTGCCGCGGCGGGCGCGGAGAAGTCACCACGTGCAAGCCAGCAGATTGCAGCCAGCATGCCGGTGAGTATGCTTTAGGAAGCACATAAATTCCACGCACTGTATGAATGAAGCTTGATTATATGGTAATTTAAAACTTTGCGTTTGGTAATGCGCCGCCGGTAATGTCTTGGAAGTTTAGAAAGTTCGATTTGGTTTTACAAGGGAAGGAAGGAAGTTCGGTAAACTTATAATACTGTAATTATTTAATTGTATCAGGCGTTACTATTCGGAACTATTATTGAGTTGGCAGATCCGAAGGTCAGCGGAGGGTTTAGGGACCGGTGGTGGGCGAACCCTTGATGGAAGTACTGTAATTTTAAAAGCTTATTTTCTCATATTTTTGTATAAATCTAAAATTAGCGAGACTGTCTGGATTTGGATGCTATTTGTAGAGATTAGGTAGGTGCCAATCAATACTCTATTCTATTAGTTAATAAAATTTATTGACACCTTTTTAAGAAGGTAAGCATATAATATCAACAATAGAATCCACACGAAAGAACCTTTGCAAAGTTGGTGCTTACGACTAAGTTTAAGTTGCGATTAAATTAGATAATCCTTTCATTATTTTCCTTTTTTTCGACCACCACCGACAAGATCCGACGAGATTTTTGATATTACAAAACACAAGTAGATATGACGCTTGCTCTGAAACCACTTTCTTTACGTAGGCATCATCATGAATAGACTTACTCTATTCCAATTAGAATCAAAGAATGAGTGAGCTCGATATCTAAGTAATTTTGCTGATGATATAGCTTTTAAAATATTTGTTATAAACGCCCTGTATCACCTACTAAGATTACAAACATCCATCGATAGAGGATTAATAAACCTTCGTGCATATTGAGCATATACGAACAACGTCGGTAGTCATGCCATCACAATCGCGGAACAGGATCTCCCCTATTCATCGACTGCATAACTTTATGTTCTATACACCTTACACTTCATCATGATTTTGTTTTATATTGTCAAAGGAAATTTTTCTCTTATACAATAGAGTGATGCGTAGAATAAACTACTATTTTTCCAGATACGACTTAGAGTTTCGTTCAGCATCTATCTATACATATAATAAAATTGTAACGGATCGATGTTTGTGCACGCTAATCTCAGAAACGGCTATACCAATTTGGATGCAGTTTTCAGGAATATATTGTGACAGGTCCCACCTTAACATAGGTATAGGCTACTTTTTATCTCGGGAAAATGTTTTTAAGCCGGATAATTTCGACATTTAGTTTTTTCTGCAGACCACGCGGACGGAGTTGTGGGCGTCCACTAGTCTTCAACTAAAGTTCCAAGTAGTTAAGTAACAGTAAACAGCAAATAAACTCACAGTGGCACTAAGACTTTATCCATTGATTTAGCGATACTCAATATGTGTTACTTGAGACTTTATTTGTCGAAAAGCTTGGGTACTGACTCGTATTTGATACTTTACTTGGAGGTTGTGAACGAGGCCCAGTCATTATTACGGACAATACACCAAAAAGGGTGTGTTTGCAGTTTAGAGCAACGCGGCTGGTTTGCAGTACCTAGTTATTAGGAAATGCACTGTGTGCATATTATAAGACGTAATTACCTCAATTTTTGCAACTAGATAGTTTACATATCGCTGATTTTTTTTTAGAACTTTCACATATACCTATCATTAATTTCACAGACATTTTGGTAAATTGCATCAGGTTGTTTACTGTCATCTCTAGTTATTAAATTATTGATTACTTCGTACCAAGAAATAATTAGCTATGTACCTATGTTATATTTTAAAATATCTATAGGTAATGAAATTTCTTATGTTCGTCATGTTGTCGGTAAAGTTATTAGATAAATCAGACATGAAGTCACTAAGGATTCCTGCTCTCTCATAGAGACTCTATGATTGTTATAAACTAGCGTGTTATAAAAATGCAATAGCATAGGAAATGCTTTTTGGCACTGCCAAAATGTTTTACGGTCGCGATAGCTATAGTTTATAAAAAAAAGAGAAGATAAAGACAAAATTGCTTTATTTACACGGAAAATAGCTCATTCTAATGTTGAGTTATCACGGAAACACAACGTTATATTTTTATACAATATTTCTTTAGAGAAATTCTTGTTGTATCCTTGTAAAGTTAAGTCCAAAAGCTCATGTTGACTATTTCAGAATGTCTGAGCATTCCAGGCCTAATAATGTTCAAATAGTACCTACTCATATCGATAATGGATATTTAAATTGTCGTAAAGGACATTTTGCCGAAAATGAGTTATAAAAAGAAATTTATATTGTTGTTGTATTGTTGTTTTTGAGTCTCTTCTGTAGAGTTCTGTTCTGATACACCGTGTTTACCGACATATTATGTCGAATTCATTTTTATGTCTTTATTTGCGATGTAGGTACTTGAAAAGAGTGACTAGGACTAGGGTTAACTTGTACCTTCATTACTAACCTAAATACCAACTTAATGTACCTACCTACATACAGGGTGTGGGTGACAGCCAGGCAAATACTGAAATTCTGAACAAGTACCATTGTGTTAAGTTATACGACGCTATTATTACTCTCAGGAAATATATTTTTGATTTGATTATCAGTAATCTTTGCTCTCCACGCCAATTGTATCGGGCGATCATGTGACTAATTAAATGGGCTTATTATTATTGTGTGACACATTGCTGTTTTTTTGGATCACTTGTGACTCTCTTTTTAGGGTTTTATTAGGTTTATTAGGGTTGATCAATTATTTGAACTTTTATGAGGGACAACTTTTTTTTGAAAATCTTCTTTTGGTAAAAAAATATATTTTTAAATCATTATCTTAGACTTAAATAAATGAACGAAACTCTTTTTTTTTCTGAAAATATGAAAAGAAAAATCGGAAAATTTTGGAATGTTCCTGCGCCTCAAAATCACAAATGGCTGTCACAAATACCCTGTATATTTATTGATACACAGGATATTTATGATAGCCAGGCAAATATTAATACAATGACATTCGCAGGAAAATTCCAAAATTTCCCGTTATTTTTTTCATATTTTCAGAAAAAAATAGTTAAGTTAAAATTAAATAAATAAATAGTTTAAGTAAAAATTTTATCAGAAGATAATTTTAAAAAAAAAGTTGCTTTTTAAAAGTTCAAATAACTGATCAACCCTAATGGAGAGTCACAAGTGATCCAAAAAAAAACAGAAATGTGTCACACAATAACCTATAAGCCCATTTAATTAGTCACAGGATGGCACAATGCAATTGGCGTGGAGAGCAAAGATTACTGATAATCAAATAAAAAATAAATACATTTCCTGCGAGTAATAACACTGTCGTATAACTCAACAAAATGGTACTTTTCAGCATTTCAGTATTTGCCTGGCTGTCACCCACACCCTGTATAAATAAAGAAGAATATATACTAATAGTAAATTAGTTTTAGTTACGAGTAATCTATTGCTTATCTACGTTACAAGATAGACTACTGTTTATCATAGTAAAGTCATATCATATCATAAAATACTTAGATAAATAATTTGTCCTTAGTGAACTTTGAAATAGAAACTAATATTATTATCATATAGCTATCAACGTCGGTGAATATTAACTTCCTATTCGAATGTTTCTATGTTATTTTACACTGGCAGCCGCTAACGGCTTCGTCCACGCGCGAAGCCAGGGCAGGTAATATAATATAACCTATAGCCTTGAAAAATTTACTATTTCACACTGAAAGAATTTTTCAAATCGAACCAGTAATTTCTGAGATTAGCGTTTTCAACCAAACAAACTCTTCAGCTTTACAATATTACTATAGATTTATACAAGTTGTTAAATGTTTCTCCTTTAAAGATTATTCAGAGTAAATGAGCTCATTTGAATTAGAGTAAAATTTTTCGTCGTAGATACATATTACCAGTATGTGCAATTATGTATGTTACTCTATTACGCGACAATGGCATCGCAATGTTAGTCGAACCAATATTATGTAGTTCGCGGAAGTTTTACGTAGCGCGTTCTACGGACTACGAACTACTACGGTAGAGCCTTTTATGTATGTACTGTATCATCAACCCTTGTATACTAATACATTTTTATTTTTAATCGACTTCAAAAAAGAGGTTATCAATTCGTCTGTATGTTTTTTTTTTATGTGTGTTACCTCAGAACTCCGTCATTTATGAACCGATTTCAATTTTTTTTTATAGTTGGTCTTTATTATTCTCCTTTTTTTACGATTTCACTAAAAGCTTGCTTTCTAATATTTCATAAGTAAGTGCTTAAATATGTGGCCTATAGGCTGTACAAAAAAAATATGCCAAGAATAGGTAATAATATCATAAAAATTAATTATATTCTACAGGAGATAGTATACAGTAGTTACACTGATGTAACTGAAATTCACTAACAAACTTCCGGAAATACAAATTGAAATTTTTAACAGTAACATTGTAAAATATACTCTATATTAAACACCACAATGTTTGTATATTTTTCCTTATTATAATGGTCAACGCGTACGCACAGCATATCCTTTTAAAGTTAGATAGTGCTCTTGACGGATGGAAATATTTTTAGATAGTGAACTTTGTTTATATCAAGTGCAAAGTGCATGTCCTAATATCTTTTACTATAGTCTCATTTGAAATGTTTGCAAGTTACTGATGTCATCTCAATATAACTAATTATTGTCTAATTAAAATATTCAGACACAATAATAAATATAATTATAGTTATCTATTTAATTTACAATTTGGTTTAGACATAATATTTAAGAAAACAGAACACAGAAGTATAATATATTATTTTGTTTATCAAACGTGTACATTGTCACGCACGCATTCTACCTACTATTCTGAAATTCCGTAATCACTACTGTGACATTGATTTTCATTAACTAAGGTATAATAAAAATATGCAGACTTGTACCTATGTTATTTGATATGATTATCTAATAATTTAATACATAAGCTATACGCCGCACCGTATACTAAGCAGACTTCATAATCGATTAGAGTGAAGAATCCGGCCCCCTTATTACCTAATTAGCAAAAGCAAAGCGATAGCGAAAATTGTACCAAAATCGCTGAATGCTTGTCAAATTCGTATTACGTAAAATGAATTTCAAAGGAACTTTGACATTTCAAGGCGAATATTGTACAATTTTCGCTATCGCTTTGCTTCGGCTTTGCCGTAATCAGGGGGCCGGTCGTTCAACTGTCTGGTTTCTTTAGTGTCTGTTTTTCAAGTGTAAAGTACTATATAGACAGTCTGTACCTACATTTTTAATCCTACTTAAATCTACAGTCAGTTCGCGTATATAACTAGCTCGAGTCCATCTCGTTCGACCATGAATTATGTACAAAAATAGGCACATTACATTATGCAACATGAATCATTATGTTCTGAGAGTAACGACTAGGACCTCATTACTCGATTGCACGGAGAAGCTGCGTGACTCAGATAACGCAAATTCGACATCCGTGTACGTACATATCTGTGTCTGTTATGAATGCAACCGGTGAAATAATACACTCTAAATTATGTCTGCCTTTAATTTTATTTTGGCCTCATGAAATTTTAAATGTTCCAAATGCACCAACTTCAATTCCTGGGATTAAGTTTAAATATGTTTGAAGAATTTTTTCCATTTTCTTTATTAATAATTTTATAATATATAATATCTTGACTAAGATAAATTTATAAAAACACTTCTCCATTAATATAATCCGTTAGGATATGGTTGATCGTTTCATCTTTAAACATTGTGCTGAGGGATTCAGCTTTGTTTGCCGAGATTTGGCTAGTGTATAGCTATCGGGATGAAGAATAACGTTGCCAATATGTAATTTAGAAAAGAGATGGTAAAATTCGTCATCCGAGTAATTGACCCGGTGGCTTAGTGGTTATAGCGGCTGGCACGGTTTGCAGTGGTCGTGGGTTCGATTCCCACTCGGGTGAAGAATTTTTTCAATTTTCTTTATTATTATTTTTTAAATATGTATTAGAATGGTTTAAAATCATACCAGGCAGGCTTATCTTCTAACTTGCGACTGGTCCGCAAACAGTCGCTAAACGTCAAATTACGACTGCGCGACTTATTCAAATGATCCCATTTTATTAAACAATGTCTAACTTTAGACGAGGATTTGCAATCTTTTGCTATGGGACGGGGCGGCGCGGCAGCTCTGAATTTTTACTCTAGTAGGATTACCGATCGCGACCGGTTGCAATAGGTAATAAGCCTGCGATCATCATAGACACACACGTCTCCTTCTGCAGTTATATATCCACAAAAGGCATATACAGTAAGTAGTAACCAACAATTTTATTTGGAAAACATACAGCCTTAACAAAAAAAAACAGGCCAAGTGCGAGTAGGACTCGCGAACCGAGGGTTCTGGACAAACCTGTTTTATTATACTCGTATGATGTAACTCATAATTTACGGTTTCCGCAATTTTTCCTTTATCTGTGCTAATATGACGTTGTGTCGTAGGTAGGTAAATACCAAACTTCAATATTCTGAGTTCACGGGAAGTATCTTGTAGATTTTGATTCCCTTGCGAAAGTCAAAAATTTGCAGAGCGGCATTCATTCTCACTCATTTATAAAGTAAGATCAGCTGTTTCCTCAAGTTTTTTTACTACTTTATCGTCTTTGGCGCTAGTGTGCTAACGAAAATTCAGCAAACGATTAGCGAACGATAGGCTTAGGTAATACGAATTTTTTGACAGATCGCGCATCTTCGGCGCGACCACCGCGTGCATTTTGCTGATCGCAAATTTTACATAATAAGTGGCGGGGCGGCTGTATCTTTTGATTGCGTTGGCTTAGTGGAAGTTTGATTTTTCACAGCTCCATGAGACAGTAGACCTGAGTATTTGTTATAAATTTCAGCTTGTTACCCCTACCCGTTCCTGCTTAAAGGGTCTTGACGGACAGACGGACGCATGGACGGACAATTAAGTGATCCTATAAGGGTTCCGTTTTTACCTTTCGAGGTATGGAACCCTAAAAAATTAAATCCTATTAACCTACTGCTATTGCATGCCTACTATTTTTAAATTGCGACCGGTCACCCAGCCTGTCGAAGGTTTTGTCGGAAGAATTAAAGTACATACCCATAGCAATCAGTTTCGATATTCATTGCAATAGGTACCAAAGTCCCCTTTTCAAATCTGAATCTAACTCTTGACCATTGGACATTGGTCCGTAACCTACTCAGTGGATTTACCTGTTGTTTGGCGAACACGCGTCGGCCACATGATATCTCTGACCGATGCTCACGGAACTGACCTATGATAACGATAATCCGGCGATGACTTGTGACCTAATAGTTGTTTGTCTTATTTGTCAGTGCTGGACTATCTTACACGGGTAGGGTTTAGTGTCAGAGTGCCAGTTTGACCGAAGGAAGTCCACTGCTGAACATATGCCTAATAACCTCCACACTCGACCGGCCCCCTTATTACCTAGCTAGCAAGAGCAAAGCGATAGCGAAAATTGTACAAATATCACTGATTGATTGTCAAATTCGCATTACGTAAAATGAATTTCAAAGGAAGTTTAACCTTTCAAGGCGAATATTGTACAATTTTCGCTTTCGCTTTGCTATTGCAAATTAGGTAATCAGGGGGCGGTTGTAGGTGGTCTGCATTCAGCAGATATCCGCGGTGCTAGTTCGCCCACATGTGGAACAACTGCTTTATATGTTATATTACTTTAAAAGATATCTTTCCTAAATTATATTCTTAGTTCACCTCATCTCACATAAGTATAGAGAAAACAACCTCTATGCCTTAATAAAAATGGTAAGAAATAAGAGAGTTGAGTTTAGGTACTTAGATAGATTCGTAACCCAAGCTGAGAAACCTAGATAGTAGTTACATGTGATTTTACCAATTCATTGATTATTTTGCTATTTTAAATAGTTCTAATTATTTATCTAATTGATAACAGTAACTGTTATCGGAATAAGCAATCAATTAAGATGATGGCAACATTAATTACTATTCATGTTTACTGAGAATTTAGAGCTAAATGTTGTAAACTATATAAGTACTTAAGTCTGGAAAGATTTATTGATTGAGTATGTAATATTTACTTTTGAGTATTTCAGTAATGTTATGGGATATTAATTATTATAAAAGTATATGGAGCACGTAGCAGCATTTAGAGCCAGTAGGTACCTATAGATTAGAGACTTACATAGTAAAATACCTAATTACGAAACAAGAAGGAACAAATTTACAAATTAATATTTCAGTCGAGCAACCTACCAATTTAAAAATAATCGACTTACAAGTACTAGGCACCTACCCGCAAATAGCCATAAATTCGACAAGCGAAACCATTCAAATCTAAAGTTAACGTTGCAATTCGAGTATCCTGCTCTATTACCTACAAATTGCCCCAAAGATTTCCGGGGAAATCACCAGTTGGCACAATCGATATCGGGTTGTACTGTACCCGATTTTTACAAAAAAATGCTAATTCCTTTTGATAATCTGTGCTCTATATCGAACAGCATTTGTTTGATTTTACGCCGGCATTTCGAATACGCGGGAAATTTTGCCGGTAAAACAAAATGGCGTCCTGACAAGTGACATAAAACGTTATTTACGATCGGGGTTTTGCGAGGATGGCTCATGCAAGCTCGTCACGAACTGAGGAACTGAGGAAGTATGGAGTAAACAACCTACTCATGACTGCTTTTATGGGGAAGTTTGAAAGTTATTGACTATCTATGTACCTGCTTACCGTAGATTTATAATTTTTGTGACACTGTGTGATGTAGATGTTTAGAGTGAATTGCACAGGCGTATTTTTTTCGCGGCGTCACTGAAAATGTGGTATTTTGTGGAAAATTTCTGTGTAATTATATTTTTTTAAAGAAGTACTTGTACCTACGCTAATGAGTCAATAATTAAAAATCTCCTGTATAGAATATTTTAAGAGATAAAAAATAATTAACTACTTATTTTATATTTTGGTGGTCTGTCCACAATCTACCTTGATGTGTATTTTCATTGTTTAATGAAAAAACGTAAGAAATACGAAAAAAACTAATATTATTTTCTAAACATATTGAGTTTTTTTTTATTTTTTTTTTATTTATTTATTGAGGAATACCCACAATTGTTACACTTTTACATGATTGAGTATCATCTATATCATACAATTCCTGGTAGTGCACAATTAATTACGGGCAAACACAGCACGTACTAATACTAGTCAAAACATTTCAAAAAATTAATCTACAAAAACGCATTATCACTCAGGTTTGTATCACACTGACACGACAAGTAAACAAGTAATACCTTAATGATATGGAGTTAATCACCGAAAGACAAGTTAAGTATAACATACATATAAAGATGGACCTAAATCATAATAAAAAATTGAATGGTAAATAATTGAGGCGAAAACGACACTCTGAGCTAATATCTACCCAGAGCCTTACGGATCTGCAACCTGTACTTCGATTCACTTGTAGCAAATATATCTGTGTATTGGCTTATTTTATTGAACAGTCTCGACATTCGCGGTATAGGTGAGTTTCGACCTAATACGGTTCTACGTAGCGGCGCAGCAAAGGGGGCGATAAGACCACGGGGGTATCTTACTGGAGCACTGATCCTGAGACGAGAAAGAAGATAAGGGGAATCTATGTGACCCTGAACAATTCTGTAAAGAAACATGAGGTCGATCATGTCTCTACGCCTGCTCAAATCTACGAGCTTAAAGTACTCCAGCCTCTCGTTATAGGATTTATATTTCTTCGCTACTCCTGCAGAGTATGCCAAATGATATGCGAACCTCTTCTGTATCCTTTCGAGCCGCAAGGAATGGGTAGCATAGTGCGGTCGCCATACCACACTACAGTACTCGAGACTACTCCTCACGAGGCTGTTGTAGAGAATTACTTTTGTTTTAGGTGAGTGGAATACTCTGCTAGTTCGAAGAACAAATCCTAGCATTTGTGAGGCCTTTTTAGTAACCCTGTGCATGTGTGGTACGAAGGTAAGCTTCGTATCCATTGTAACTCCCAAATCTCTGATACTGTCAACCTCCTTCAGTTGAATGCCATCAATTAAGTAGGTTGATGGTATAATGTTATGCTTACGTGTGAACCTTATATAATAGCATTTTTTAAGATTGAGACACATTTTATTATCTTGGCACCACTGAAAAAGGTTGTTTAAATCACTCTGCAGGAGCGCGACGTCCTCTAGCGATTGGACTGTGATAGACAACTTGAGGTCATCTGCAAACATGTAAGGGGTTGCGAATCGTATGATGGATGGGATATCATTTACAAAGACGTTGAAGAGAAAAGGACCCAGATGAGAGCCCTGTGGGACACCAGATGTAATTTTAGTTACGTCAGATTGATATCCATTAACAACTACATGAAAATAGCGATCCGTGAGATATGACTAAAACCACTTAATCAGGGGACCCGATATACCGTACCTGCACAACTTCCTTAATAATATTGCATGGGAGACTTTATCGAAAGCCTTGCTGAAATCCGTGTAGATGACGTCAGTTTGAAGACATTTATCAAGGGACTCCAACAGAGGTTCGACAAAAGATACCAAATTACTGTCTGTCGATCTTCCTGACACGAAGCCATGTTGGTGAGAGGTTAGATGTTTTTTGAAGAACGTTTGGACCGTTGGATAGATCACCGACTCGAGCACCTTGGCAACCGTTGATAGTATCGATATAGGCCTGTAATTACCCACATAGGATTCATCCTCGGATTTGTGCACAGGTATGACATATTATACTATTAATTAGAGTTAATCTACTAATTAATAGTATAATCAGGGTATTTAGAACAACGGTTAAATTTAAAACACCGATAAAAGATCTGTCCGAGCGAAATACACAATTTTGGTGGAAATCATAAAAGGGACTCTATAGATCCCTACGTTGCGTTTCGAAGAACCAGGAACTTTTCCCTATTTTAAGCATGTCTTGGTCACCCACCCATCGTGATCAGTTCTGCACAACGTGCTATAGTTTTCCCGTCAGAAATTTATGAAACCTTTTTCAGACAACTGTGACAGTTTTTTTACAATATTGGTGTCTGAATTTAAAATATTGGTAAAACTTGTAACAGAATGAGCTTTAATGTACAGCATAAGTAATGGGGGCCTATTTCAATTGAAAGACAAGCACAAAGCGTAAATACTATATGTCATTACTTATTTACGAAAAACTACAAAATTGCAATTTTGGTGTGGCTATTTTGGTGGTTTTGGTGGTATTACTGTATTCACCGAAATTGCTGTTGGTCACCAAAATTGTAAAATCTCCGCCGTCCATCGGTTCTACGACAGATGTGGCCAGAACACATACATACACATACATCTTCTGCTGCATAATTGTTTCGGTCTTTGTCTATTAGCGAGGTTCCGAGCCTTTCCATAGCTTTCGGAGTGAAATGCAATCGGTGGGCCAGCCCCACCGTAAGGTTCCACGTCTCGGCTCCGTAAGTCATGACTAGTAGGATGTACTGATCGAACACCTTAGTCTTGAGGCATTGTGGCAAGGATGACTCAAAGATATGACGCAACTTTCCAAACGCTGCCCAGCCAAGCTGCACTCTTCTGAAGAATTCCCCCTTGAAGTTGTCTTTAACCAAATGCAATGTTTTCCAAAGGTATACATACTTCTGGGCACCTTCTAGGGCTACACCTTCGACGGGAACCGACTCAGGAATGATGTGCCCATTGAACATGATCTTATCCAGGTGCATCCCGAGTCCCACATGCATCAACGCAGCATTGAAACTAGACAGTATTTCAGGCAGGTCTTGTAGCTAATCAGCCATTAAGATTATATTATCAAAGAAAAGCGTGAGATATTCACAATATTCTGTGAAAGCAATTTTTGTGGTCGCAAATAAAATTTTGGTGAGGTAATGCAATTTTGGTGTGCTTGCAATGTAGGTGTAATGCATAACTTTTAAAGTATTCACTCAAATTAAATTCTTAGTTAAATTTACATATAAAAGACGTCCCTTGTGCATCTAAGTACAAAAAACTATAAAAAATTAAAATCCACCAAAATTGCATAAAAATTACAAATGTTGAAATTTACTCTTTAAGTTGTAGCTAAACTACCTATATGTCACGTATTCAGCGTACTCTATATAGAGTAGTATATACTATAGATTGTAAACGACATGTCCATTTGTAGTTCATACAATACTGGAAGCTCAACTGACCACAAACACGGTTAGATCATGCACTATAAATTTGCACCCAACCCAGGTATCTTAATCCGTGAATAGATTAAACTACAGATAAAACAACTGACATCAATTAATTAGTGACACGGCCAACTTTTCGTAACGAGCCAAGTTGTACATTCAGTTTAATTTCGTGTTAACATCCATTTCCTTTATTTTGTTTTAGCTTAAAAATGCATTTTGCAAACAGAAAATAAAAAGGTTACATGGTGACATGTTCATTCCATTCATTCGTTCATCAATTGAGCGTCACCTTTCTCTTAAAAATGTAGAGCTAACTTTTTTGACTCTGTACCTATACTACTCGTACCTACCTACTACCATCTAGGTACCTACCTAAGGTACCTACGTATGTTTTTCCGAGCATCCCACTCGTGTTTTTACATACATTTTATAAATAAGTGTTCGATTTTGTTAAGTATACCTACTAGTAACGAAAGCTCTAAAGTTCAGACTCATACTTATTAACTTTCGTAATTACAAAGTCGACTACTCGTGTTCTCGAAGATAGACCTACCTACTTACCAATTATTTTTTTTCTAAATTCTAAATCGATTCTAAATCGTGATCTCTGGTCTTTGACATGTAGACATTTGACATTTACACTTTTTATCAATGGACGAAGTACGTAATCATAGAGTGTATCTACCTATCTTGACTACTACTACTTCTAAAGTAGGTAGGCATCGATAGTTGTATATCGTTATGTTATCAAGTTTGTTATAACTATTTAGCAGTAGTTTGTTTGCGATTTATGTCACAAAACACGAGTTTCTCTTGGTCTATTTTTAGGGTTCCGTGCAAAAAATGAACCAAAAAAACGGAATCCTTATAAGATTACTCGTGCGTCCGTCTGTATGTGTGTCCACCTTTCCATCCGTCTGTACGCAATATCAACTCGCACTTGGCCGGTTTTTAATTAATGGGCTAGAAAGGCAGATATCAATTAAGCTACATTTACGGCTACCAATTCTCATGATATCCAACAACACATTGAACTTATACTACATATCTACATAGATAGGTAAGTTTTTCTTTATAGACTTTCTAATTAAACAAACAAGGATTTTCTTTTGTTGGCAAAAATACGCACAAATAAATGCCAAACTAAAATGATTAGTTTTCAGAGCGATTCTGTTCCTAGCATTATCATTTTATCATAAACGTTTATTGTGACTGTGACCCAGATAGGACACGCGAAGGAAACAAACCAAGTCAATCCTTAATAGGCAGAATTTCAAAATTAGGGCTCTACCTCACTATGAAGCCAAGGCTGACGACGACGTCGCCGGCTACGTAAAACAGTTGAAAACCGGCGGTAACATAGAAAGTGAAGATTAAAGCCTAAAGTGAGACTGCCTGCTCGCTGTGTGGAATCTGGGGACGAGTCTATGGTCTGGAAGCCACTAAGTCTATGGATATGTCGCTAGAACACGAGCAATATCTTACTCAGTATCTGCCAACTTTTCCAGCAAGGCGATAAATGGTGTCCGCTAGTTTATTTTGTAACTGAGGGTAGTAATTAGATGCAGTAATCAATTACTAACTAAGACATCTATCTAGCTAGCCGTTTCATATAATAACGCCTGACTTCGGAACTAACATTTGTTGTATACAGTGACACAGATAATTTAGTCATACACATAGTAACTAGCGCCATCGTCCAAAAGAACAGTTTGGTGATACGCACTCTACATAGGATAAAAAATCTCTTATTCTAGGTACATACCTACGAGAATTTATTATTCTTTGGCACTCTACTAAGTCTTACTAAGACTTTATAGACGGTGACGTCGCCATGGTGTTTATATAAGGCATTCCGAAAAAGCTGTAGTTATATCAACTCTCTACCTATATTAATAGGTAGGGAGGCACATCTGTGGGGTAAGCACGAACCTTTTTACGCGGCATAGGTAACGCTGGCGACTCGCTAGCAAAATCTATGTGATTTGACAGTTGGACGATAGCGTTACGGACTATCGAGAGGTTCGTGCTTACCCCTCTAATCGCTGTTCCGAAAGATACCAGCGTCAAACAAATCCAGTTTGTATGATTATAGTTATAAGATGGAAGTCGTGAAGGATGTTATTCGCGGATTCGCTAGCCTTAAGGTAATTTGCTACACCCTGTCCTATTCTCACGCTATATTTTTGAAGGGTTCGCATTCCGTTATTTTTTTCGTATTTTTCCATGCTGCAATATTTATTGTTCGTTTGTAGATTTCTGTTCCGAATAATAACTTTAGTATTAAATTATCTATTTAGGTACGTAATAATTATGTAATTTTATTTATTTAACTAGATAGAGATTAATGGATTGGTAGTTGGGAGTTTTTGGTAGAACTTGACCTCCATGCTCTTATATTTTCTATAGTCTATTCTAGTTTTTTTTTAATAGGTACACCAACATCACATTTTGTTTTAAATTTACTTAACATTTTTTACGTTATAAATAAATAAAATAAAAATCATTTATTTTCAGACCAAGTCCATAGTTATATTAGTATGATGATTGACTTATAAACTATCTTTGTAAATGAGCAATAGGTAAGGTACTTAATAATATTAATATGGCTAAGGGCAGCATAGTAATATGACCAGGCTCACCGAGTGCTCGGGCGAAGCACGTGCAGCTCTGTGAACCGGCCCAGTAACGCGGAGTCTAACCGCTCCCCTACCATCCTCAGGACGCTGTTCGCGCTCCCTCGCACTCTGTACATGAGTGAGCCAACCTTCTTGCGGACTACCGCATAGAAGTCATCTACTCCAGAATCGGAAAACATGCCGGAGGCACTGCAATATCGAGGGAGCCCGAACAAAGCCCTAAATACATTATTGTATTGGATACGCAGGGCACTATAAGCCTTAAGTGTAAAATTGGCCCACAGGCTACCCGTATAGAGGGACTGGCAATATGGCTTAAATAGTGTTATTTTTACCTCTGCTGAGCAACGAGCAAACCTGCGCGCCAACATATTGCCACGTATCGACAATACCCTGCGTTCCCTTTCAATATCTGCATTATCTTATCACACAGATCTTCAGTAACTATATGACCGAGATATTTAAACTGGGAAACACGGTTCAAAGGCATACCGTTAAGAGTGATTAAAGGAATGATAGACGGTTCTATTCTGTTCACTTTGAACAACATGAACTCACCATTTTTAACATTATATTTAAGACCGTGTTTCTCAGCATACTTTTCACATATGCTTATCAATTTTCTTAAACCCCCCATCGTGGAGCTCAGCAGCACCATGTCATCTGCATAACTCAAATTATTTACACATACATCATCTACGTGACACCCAACATGAGTGCTACTGAGCTCCTCGATAAGCTTATTAATATAAATATTTAAAAAGTCTTGGTGAGGTGAGCCCTCCGTGGTGAGGAGGTGTGGAGTGAGGCATCCACACTCAAGCAAGTAGTCATCGGAGTATGAATCATTCCACTTAACTACATTGTGTTGATGACCATACCAATATGTAAAAAGCGCTACAATATCTGACGACACGCCAGCATCCCTTAACTGTGTCCAGAGCCTTTCATATGAAACCATATCAAAAGCCCTGGACAAATCCAAGAAGCATGCATACACAGCAGTTTTCCGATTAACATAATACTGCACCGTGTGCTTCAAAGCTAATATTGCACTTTCTGTAGAGATCCCCTGCCTGAACCCGAATTGTGTGTCGTGTAATTTCAATACCGATTCTATCTTTTTGTCTATTAACCCATCAAGAACTTTTGCTATTACCGTGGCTAAAGAGATAGGTCGGTAATTAGACTTATCAGAGGTATCAGCCGTGGGGTTTTTAATTATGGGCACTACTATAGTTCTCATAAGCTCAGATGGCAGACAGGAATGACGCATGCAGAAAGTAAATAACATAGCCAATACCCTATAGATACCCTATAGTTATGTACTTACGTACTTAGTAAAGTTCTCAAATATGGATTTTGATAGTGTAAGAAATAACGAAAGAATGTTCATGTACTTAGTTTTAGCTATAACTAGCTGACCCGGCAAACGTTGTTTTGCCATGTAAAAGGGGTTGATCCTAGAGGGGTGAACATTCATGGTTGTATGTATTTTTGTATGCTGTATCATAAAATTTTGTCAAAAAAATAAAAATAAAAATTTAGGGGTGGACCACCCTTAACATTTAGGGGGATGAAAAATAGATGTTGTCCGATTCTCCACCCTAACCGATATGCATGCTAAGATTTACGAAAATCGGTCGAGCCGTTTCGGAGCAGTTTAACTTCTAACACCGTGACACGAGAATTTTATATATTAGATTACGATTAACCACAGCTGTGTTCCGAAATGGGGTAGCAGACTGTAGTTCTGCAGGATCACTAATGAGATCTCACGGCCACGTTTAGCATACAAGGGTACAAGTTTAGTTTGTCTGTTTTATAACGCGTAGGCACTAATAATGTGGCGTAGGCAAGACAAGATAACTGGAAAATAGGAAGGTGGCTACGTACACTCGTGTAATAAACTATTCGATAATTGTTTTAAATAACCAAGGTCTCGTATCAGCGAATTTGTGATAGCTGGCTTTCTCGTACGTTCGTTAAAACACAATATTTTGCGTTAGAATCAATAACAAAGAGTAGATAAGATATATAGAGTCAATGACCGCAGATTGCTCTCAATGGTTGCATTAATGGAGCTATTTGCGTCATCGACCTTTTTTTCTTATATTATTGTGTGGATGCTCTCTGCCCCTATAGGGGACTATAAGGAACCAGCATAGATTACCCGTGGGAACCAGTCACGGTCGTTACCCAACGAAAGGTTAATCAAACTATACAGGGTGTAACAAAAAGGGTATGTTAAGCGAAAAGCTATGTAAATAGCCCACTGTAGAGAACCTATCCACAAAATTTGAGACCCGAAATCACATGTTTATTTTTCCCGATAGTATGGAGAATTTTTAAATATCTCAGGAATTTTCATACAATCTTGAAAAATAAAAATGTGATTTCGAGTCTCAAATTTTGGAAATAGGTTCTCTATAGTGGGCTTTTTACATAGCTTTTCGCTTAACATACCCTTTCTGTTACATCCTGTAGAGATCCAATTTCACTAAAGCACCTTCCTACTGTTTGTATGCCTTTTAAAAGCAGACGAATTTTTAAGCTCAAATCCCATATAATCCCTCAATCGAAACGCAAATGTTTGTTTTTACAGACTACTTACTAAGAAAATTTAAAATTTTTACCTATATGCTGATCCAGATTTTCATACACTTACCTATAAGTAACGTACCTAGGTAATGTACATTGCCACGTTTTCAGATTATTCTAGTTGTTCTTGTTTATATTTCGCTTTACCTACGTCACTTTCTTTACAAGGGCGTTATAGCAATTACGATAAAAATGAAAATACATTCAATTATCTGAATTTAATGACTAAAATAAAAGGCGAATTGAGGTCACAAGAGATAGCGGTCAAATTGGAAAAAAATAAACAGTGAACAACACGGTTTTTATTTTTATAATGCCTCTACGTACGAAGTTCGCACACGGTAACCACGTACTTCAGACAAGACTGTTTTTACACAATAGGGTAGCCTGAACTGCTTGAAGGAGATCTTATAGCCACGTTTAGCTTAATATTGCCAGTTGTAAGATCTGTGGCATTTGCTAGATAATCGCCTGACAGAACGCACCCGAGTACCTTAGTCGACTCTTCGAAAGCAGATTAGGCTGTCTAAGTCCCAGTAGCAGAGAACAAGTCTTTAATATTCTGATAACAAATTATACCGACTACGAATCAAACTCCTTCCTCATCTCCTTCTGTGGTAAAACCGTAGTGTGGTAATTTTGGGAATACATAAATAAAATGTAAGCAGAATGCGTTTCTAGTCTCTTTGAACATTGGCGCTAGTTGGTTCCGAAATTACGCCCAGCACCGGTATGATGAATTTGGTGAGAGCGAGATATCTCACTTTTAAACGTCAAATTCACAGAGCTATTAATAAATAGATAAACTAAGTGTATGTGCTTTGCACGTAAAAAATAGATTTGGGAATTAGAATAGACACTCGTTCTCGAGCCAGGACTGAATGAATTAGGGCTGATAGAAATGGTTTGCAATCCCTTTTTACACACCAAGTAGAAGCACTTGCCTCGTCTAGTTATTACTTAGCTCTGTGGATTTGTCGCGTAAATGTGAGACATCTCGCTCTCACTAAAGTCATGCTACGGGCGCAGGAGTTATTCTATCTAACTGACTCTACTTTGATGTAGGTATGCAAGTATCACTTAAACTCAAAAACATTATTTCATTAGAAATTTTTCTTCAGGTGGAAGTAAATAAAATTAGTAGGTACTTATCATTTCCTCTAGCGTAGACAGCAGTTATGATGATAGCTACGTGTCTGTGCATAGGAATTTTCCTACCAGTTAAGTTAGTAAATGATTATGTAACTGATAGAAAAATAGGCATGTAAGTATATCGTAAGTATAAGTACTTACCTAAATTATACTACAATAGAATAACTTAATGCTTACTATCAAATTATTATCTCTGAAACTGGATTTTATCGGTCAATGATCCTATTTGTCGCTTGTAAGATTTGTGCGTGTACAGTAGCACATAGGGTTGCCAACCGTCCCGCGTGGTGCGGGACTTCCCGTTTTCAGGGCCTAATTAAAGCGTCCCGTTTCAAGTGTCTGCGGGACGCCAAATGTCCCGCTTTAAGGTGAATCATCTCCATTTGTTAGAAAAACCCTTCTTCAAATTATTATCACGGAGAGCGCGTGATACACAAATCTTGATTTGTTTTAATTTTTTAGGCGGATTCTTGAATATTCAATAGCCTAAGTACCTACTAGTTTAATATACTTGTTACCTCACTGATTCATCGTCAGTAAAGCATCAAAATTTATAATTAGTATTAGGTTAAATCATGGTTAAATATTATTAAAATCGTTCTCATTACTTCTCTTCACTCGCTATGACATACTATGTGTCAATCACTCAACCAATCGACAAAATATTATGTAAATATAGTGTGTCTGGGATAACGTTAGCGATAATTTAAGGACGTTATGTACACTTCATTTTATCGATAAAAACACCCCCAACTAACTGCCCACTTTTATCTGAGTACCTGAGTAGCGGTACCTGAGTGACGGGCTATGGGCCTATGGGAGGTATTATTTAGTAATACCTCCACATAATAATAATAATAATGTGGGCCCGCAGGGCAGCTTTGTGGCGAAGCTGTTGGTGATTGGCGTCACCACGGACCCGAGTTCAGAGGGCCACTTTACCATCTTTGGCCCTCGACTCTTAGCTTGCCTTTATTGGCCGGTTAGGAGGGAACAGCGCAAGAGCGGAACCTTTGCTCCAGGGTGGAAGTGTAAAATGTCATAACGCCGGGGGTAACTGACGTTCACGCCCCGCAGTCTCACCTCTCTGCACCCTTAGCTGCCCGCGCCGGTGTTGCCTCCCCGGCATGCGCCACTTATGGGAAGCCCACCTCATGGCCTTTAATTACGGGTGGCAAGTCACCGCCTGCCACCTCACAATTTTGGGACTAAATTGTTATGGCAGGCGTCCGATAGTCTCCCTATATAAAATAGCCCTTAGCCAGTCACCCAACATTCAACCCCATAGCCCATGACCTTAGCTTTCCCTCGCACGACGTAGATCTGCACTCCAATAGTCTTTGCACATGGCGGGGACCACCACCGGGTGTATTATAGGTATTGTGTGCTCGGTGATGGTATCCGCCATGTGTATCCCACACCATATTAAAGTTCTCTTAAAAGGGCCTCTACATCTTGGCTACGGCCCGATGCACGCCTCTCAAAGGACCGGGTCTCTGTAGTCCCGTGAATTTCGAAAGAGATACAATAATAATGTGGAAAACTTTAAAAGTTGACTAAGGATTCAAATTAAGCAAAGATTTCCGCGCTCACTTCTCTCGCGTTCAAGTAAAATTTATAAATTAGCCTAATAAACACGTTGTATTTGTTTAATTAAAAAAATAATTTGTCATTGGAATAAAGTGATGATTCATGATTATTCTCAAAGAGTATCAAGCAAAGTAGGTATACCTACCAACCTACTATCGGCTGGGTTAACACAAAAAACATTTCAGATACGCCACTACTTGTTACAATGAAATTAGACCTCCATTTGCATTATAAAATCACGAAATATTTATTTGTCTATAAAAATGTTTAGAAACTTCCGATTTGTAGGTGTGTCCCGTTTTCTTGCTCTGGTCCCGCATATTTAACTCGACTGTCCCGCAAATCTGTGTATAAGAGTTGGCAACCCTGGGCACAGTACATACCATCATATCAATAAGTGATGTAAATTACTTTCCAAAACATTTGTGAATGTTCTTATCTAATCTATCCTTTAGCTTGCATTGTTTTTTAATTGCTATTGTTACCCAATAATTAAACTTAATTCTAGCAAAGAGCTTTTATAACGTAAGTACTGCTCCCATAAAGTTGATTGAGAAGAAAATGTACAAAGGCGCACTCGTCTAAAAGAGATTTCTTCCAGCAAACTAGTTGAAAAAAAAAAGAATTAAACACTAGCTAGGAATATGCATGACGGACATAAAAAATAATGGGCATTATGTTAAAATCTGTATTTACCTATTGCCTTTCATTCAATTTTATTCCCTTCAATGAATTGATAATTTAGACACTTGCTTAGTAACAACCAATCAATAAAGCGATTGATAAGTTATCACATCACGCAGGGGGTGGCCATCCATGCGAGACGGCTGCGACTACCCCTTCAAAATACTACGCAATATTGTAAATATTTAAATAGTATATTTTGGCACTGGCCACGGGAAGAAGTATTTTTTGTAGTGAAAATTCAGTTTGTTTTTCGGCTCTATACTTTTCAATAGCTTAATGAAAGTGTTATTTTTGTATAGGTCACCTTTATTGTCGACTCAAAACCCCTTAATATCACAGAAAAAGGTGCAAAAAGATCTAATTACTTATCCTTAAAAACGCTAAAAGAATCTCGAGAAATAAAGGTAGAGTCACAGTTCCATCAGTCAAGATTTAAAAAATGTTTTAGGCACCTACATGAGTAAGTATAATAAAATTGATTTAAAGAAAATTATACCTAATAATACGGTCATGCCTATTATAGTATTGTTTTACGTAGTGATAATACATTTTATCCATCTCTACCTAGCTACTTTTACTGGTCCGTATGTTAAGTAGGCTTAACTTAACATTGTAGTAACAAAAACAAAATCGAAACTGTTGACTAACGCCATTCTGATTGTGTTGCTAGGCAACCAAAAGTATACTACCATGTGTAATTCGACACTACCTGTATAAAACATGTGGAAAAGTGAATTGTAGGCGCTTGCGAAGGTGTCCTCAGCATTGTCTTTGGGTAAGTAAGTAAAGGTAATGGAAATCACTGAAATTATGTACGTACCCGCATCGCACGTGGTTCCAGCCAAGGTTAGGTATGTGTTTGTTGTCATTCTAATGGTGTGTCTCTCGATCGTTTAGTCCCGATATTTCTCGTTTGCTCTTTGGATACAGCGAACAAGAGCTCTTCGTCGAGAGTATACAGATGGTCATTTGCTCGCCGGTTAACCTTGTCTCAATTACTACACGTCGTCGCGTCATTTAAACCCTGCAGATTGTCGTTCTCGGATACCTACATTCAATACTCACTCATTCATGGTCAAACTGACCTCTGAGAAGACGTGGAGAGAGTTCTCTCTATAGAGAATGTATAGGCATCGTCATACAGTATTGTAGGTACATGGTACATACCTGGTAAATTGATTACCTGAGTAATTTGTGACCAGTAGGTAATTAATAGGGTATTACATTGCGTTCAAGGAATCTGCCATCTGTGTAATATAATTCTTATTCAAGTCAGGAATATTCATACAATCTTAAAAATAAAAATCTAAAATTTAGCGGATAGGTTCTCTTTGATCAGGTTAGTATTTTCATAGTATTTAGATTAAAATACACCCCTTTTGTTACATTCTGTATATAAGGTCTACCGAAAAATTTGTCATTATTTTTTTATACGAAACTAGGTAGGTAAAAAGAAACAACTTTCATTATGGGACAAACTCCGATATTATTCGAGATTGTATGGAACAGCTGATTTTTTTTCTATATTTCGGAGTTGGTCCCATTGTGAAAGTTGTTTCTTTTTACCTACCTATAGTTTCGTGTCAAAAGATAATCACTAATTTTGGATAGACCTTATATAGGTAGAGAATCGTATGTACCTCTAGGTACCTGTAAGTCCAAACAAGTGTTTTCAATGTCACCTGTTACTACCTACTGTCCGAACTACTAATGATTTATTTGGTGAAGGAGGGACTAGTTTATTCACCCCAATCACAGTATAAGAATACAACAAGGTCTTCATGGCCGCGGATTTCATACGAAGATTGAGAATGTTGTTGTATTGTTTTATTTCATTGTTGCGATTGTATCTGTGTGTATAATCCTCAAATAAAAACCTATTCTATTCTATTATGCGATCATGTGGCGTCTATATCAAGAAAAAAAAAATTCACAATACGTTAGCATAGCCTATTTTATGTTCTATTACCAACCGCTGGAAGGGTCAACTTCGAGAGAGACTATTCGTAAAAGTTAAGATAACGAACTTTAAAAAATTATGAACCTTGGTATAAGTAGGTAAGTACATAAGATAGTTACTGACCCATTACACGTCAGGAATATAATGCAGCGTCACTACGTAAAGCGTAGGTACTACTATCATCATTGTACTGTCCCCCAGTTCTCACTAACTACATACTAGGCGCGATAATTAGATGCCAAGTACGATAGCCACATACCCTGCTCCCACCACTACCCTTTACTGCAAACTTCACCGCATTTCCTCGGTTTTCTTCAACAAGAAAACAGCGCTAGAGTTTTTTAAACTGTTTTTCTGTGGTTGTAAACCGCCTAGGAGCGTCTGGAGTTTTTGAAATGGGCTTCGAATTAAGAACTGCCCGTCATTTTCATTTTGAAGTTAAACGGAAACGGAAAATTAAGAAGAGAGTTACTTTTATAGATGATGTTTCGGTAAATTGCTTGTAGTTTTTGTGTAGGCGTTGAGTGTAGTAAACTTGATAGTTTTTAGGTACTCTTCAGCGCGGATTAAACAAAACTTAGGATTAAATTAGGTTTCTAGATACTTTGTACAAATGCGAATACATAGATAGGCATGTCTAATTAGCGGTTAAGTCTAGCCTGCCATCTTGTTTGTCCTAGTTGCCATCGAGGGAGAGTTTGTCGACACCGAGAAGTGCTCGGGCTCCTCTAGGGAGGAGGTCTTCCAGTGCGCTACCCCACCAGCGCCTGAAGAAAGAGGTATGTTTTGCTTATAGATATCCATTTAATTATCCTTCTGTAGGTAATATGGAGGATGAGAACTAGGTAATATTCTGTGGTCTACATAAATTTTGGTAAGTAAATAAGTAGGTGAAGTTACCTAATGCATTTACTTATAGGTGGCTACATAGTAGGTACTTATAACTATATTAGGTCAGATTAGATTACGTAGTTGGTTTCGATAGTTAGGTATCTATGATTTTTTGTTTAGAAATCCCTGGACAGTCCCCCCGAGATGGATTCTCCCATTGGAAGCATAAGTGGGGACTTGCGTCGGCAAAATGAAGAGCTTCGCGCTAGATTGGCAGGAGAAGCCGCTGATCATAAACGCAGGCTTGATGCCTATCGCAGGGCGCAGCAAGGTCAAGCTGCACTGGTGTCCAGGCTCCAATCAAAGGTACAAAGCATCTAAGATGAGTTGTGAGTAGTAATATTATACCTAATAAAAGAGCATCATCTGGAGAAAAAATCGGGCCAAGCCGCATCGCTAAATTTGCCTTTGCTTTTTATTCCACGATTTATTAAAACGTCGCTGGGTTCGGTTTTGGTAGTTTTTGTATCCTTTTTATTCTTATATACGGTTAGATTGCTCTTTCAACAGCTAGAGGTATACGTTCGTCCCACTTTTACAGTAAACGTCAATGTCAATTCAGTCAAACAACGAAATGTCAATTTTCCAAAATAAATATGTAAACAAACCAGACTAAAGAATTTTTGGATTCGGCGGGAAAAGCTGGAAGGGAGCGGGTGTAATATTCTTGTGAAAATCAAAATTTATTTGTAGATGGCTTGCATGTGTCCGTAAAGTGATGTTTTTTGGTAGATAAGTAATATTTTGTTTACTTGTTATGTGAATCTAGTGCGTGTGCATGGTTTTATATGCAGGTAAGCTGAGTAAAACTTTAGTCGGAATACGATCTCTTCATGGGCTCATGTAAGTTGTTTCTGCAATTATTTTTGATTTTTACTAATTTTAAACTCGTTCTTGAAGATTTTCCCGACGTTTCCACTCATCATCATTGTCATCCATCATAAATTCAGAATACATTTTACTAAACAATGATTAGGCTGTATGGGCTTAGTTCCCCTTGCCTTTCCTTCGAGATAAACTAAAAAAAAAAAAAAAAAAAACTAAAGAATTTTTATTACATATTTAAAGTTTTATTTAAGAAACTAATAAACTTTACATAAAGAATATAGGTAGTCGTCCTCACTCCCTAAGGAATACTTTTTATGCAACTTGGTAAGTCACTTACTGTGCTATCTACCAGTTGATGACGTAAGTTAGTTGTCTTCCTACTGAAAACTTCCTAACTTACCTAATAATCTGTGCGTTTCTCTGGCACAGGTGCTTCAATACAAGCAGCGATGTTCGGAGCTAGAGAGCCAGATGGAGCCGAGTCCCCGAAGCGACCCGTCGTCCTACCGGCAAACCAGCAAGGCGATCAGTCTCCCCGCGCCGGCCGCCCTGCCCACGATGGAGTCGCACGCCGAGAGGATCAACGACTTGGAGACCGCTCTGCGGAGACTTGACGAGGAGAAGCGCAAGTTGGTGACTTTCTTTCGTCAATTTTATAAGCATGTAAAAATTGTGATAAACTTAAAGCAAATTATTACTAATGAAGCTAGCCTGAGTACCCTATCCTTACCTAAATTATCAAACAGCAGTTTGAAGTATTTACTATATAATTAATTACACCTAAACATCCACATACCTTATTACAGATGTGAGAAACTGGTTGCCCAGAATAACTTGTTGCGTGAACAATTGGAGGAATCCCATCATCTGAATGAAGCTCTCACCAATGATCTACAGAAGCTCACTAACGACTGGGAGGGGCTCCGTGATGAAATGGCCATCAAGGAAGATGAGTGGAAGGATGAGGAACAGGTTTGTATTTGCTTAATATGCTGGAATGACAATGAAAAAATTAGGTATATGACCAGTTGTTTCATCAGTTAAGATTACTATAATGTAAAATATACCAGTTAAAGTCATTGTTTAAAGAATAATAAATAAATAAATAATAAACTATACTATTTTTATAAAATTATTAATAAAGAAATGGAAAAAATTCCTCACCTGAGAGGGAATCGAACCCACAATCTCTGCATACCATGCTGCTACTATTAATTAAAATAATCTTAACTATGTACTGAACAAACTATTTGGGTTAGGCTGGGCTGTATATTATTATCTATTGGGACACTGGCTAGAGAGGATGTTTTTTAAATTGTAACTAAGTACATATTTCCATTTCATATTATTTACATAAAGTAGGTAGGTATTAAAAAAACTAAATTAAGTTACTAGTCTAGTCATAAATAAATTTTCCTTAGTACTCCTTCCCTACTCTTTGACACTTCAATATTTCAAAATCGTGTGGCATAGGACATGACCTACATACAAATTTTCATGCACTTCTCACATTTATTCAGGCCTTCAATGACTACTATTCAAGTGAGCACAATCGTCTGATCAGCTTGTGGAGAGAGGTGGTGACCGTTAAACGCTTCTTCAATGACCTTCAAACATCAACTGAGAGGGATCTGTACAAAGTGAAGAATGATTTGGAGTCGGCGACCAGGGAGATGGTTGGCACCCTGAGTGGTTACGCCATCAATGCCTTTGCTCAAGGTTCTAAGGTATTATTATGTTGAAAAACTATTTATAATGATTTATTATTTATTTCAAACATTGATATAGTTACATCATAAATATGTCTGACTACCCTACAACAAACCAACTTTTATAATATAAAAGTTGGGGTAGAATATAAACTACTTGACAGATGTCAAGTTGTACACATAACATACCTTTCCCTCAGGTTAAGAAATTATAATTAAACTAACTGACAAGATTAACAAAATCAACTTCCTATCACTATCTCCAAACTAATTAAGTAACACGATCATATGGATTTTTGTTATGTACCGAATTCTTCTTTTTAGTTTTTCCAATTTCAGAGTCTGATGTAGACGGAATACCCAAAATCTCAGCCCATTGTTCTGAGCTTGGTACCTCGATTATTTCGTCTTCCTTTTCTTCAACTATAACTTCCTGTCTTCCCTCTCTGTCTTCTTCGACCATTTCCATGTCCTCCAACTCAGTACTTTCTGTCTGTTCTTTGTCACCTTCTCTTACTTTTACTAACTGGTCTATATGTCTGTGTATTGTGTCCCCTTGTTTTGTCTCTACTCTGTAACTTGATGGTCCTTCTTTTTCTGCAATTCTCCCTGGCATCCATTTAGGTCCCACTGAGTAATTTCTATACATTACTTTTATTCCAATTTCAGTTTCCCTGCTTTTTCTATTAGAGTTATTTACTATTTGTTCCTCCATTTTCTTATTTATATTTGTATTTGGATGTATTGTGTCCAGTAATGTCCTTAATTGTCTCTTCATAAGCAGCTCAGCAGGGCTTTTGTTTGTTGTTGAGCATGGTGTAGTCCTCATTGCAATCAAAATTCTAGGTAGTTTTAAATCCCATGGCAAGTCATCCATTTTTTTGAGTTTTTGTTTCAGGGACTGTACCATCCGCTCAGCTTGGCCGTTTGTCGCCGGGTGGTATGGGGCAGTAGTCACATGCTTTATTTTATTAGCGTTCAAAAAATCTTTGAACTCCTTAGAAACAAATGCTGTACCATTATCCGATACTAAAGTCTCACAAAGGCCATGATGTGCAAACATGTATCTTAGGTGCTTAATTACAGTTGCAGATGACATAGAATTTACAATATAGATTTCAGGCCACTTAGAATAGGAATCTACAACAATCAAAAATATTTTGTTCTGGAAGGGTCCTGCAAAGTCAATATGGATACGTGACCATGGTCTTGACGGAACTATCCACTCATGTGCTGTCTTTATAGGCATATTCCTATTTTCCAAACATTGTTGACAATTGTTAATCATAGTCTCTATGTCTTTGTCCAAGTGAGGCCACCACACATAGCTTCGTGCTATTGATTTTGTATGGACAATACCACTGTGGGTTTGATGCAGCAACTGTAGTATTGTATTTCTCATTCTTGGTGGAAGTACTACACGAGTTCCCAACAAAATACAATCATCTTGTATGCTTAACTCATTTCGATGAAGCCAATATTTGTGCATATCTTTATCTTGTACTCTTATTGGCCACCCCTTTAATATGTATTGATGGACTTCTCTAAGTAACAAGTCCTTTTTAGTCTCTTGTGCAATTTGATTGGTACCAAAAGGTAAGTCTAATGGTGTTTCCGCTATCAACAAAATATCTCCCGGGAGTTCCGGCTCTTCAGGGGGTACAGGTAAAGGCCATCTGCTTAAACCGTCAGCATTAGCAATTTTCTTTCCTGACCTGTACACAATCTGATAATCATGCGCTGATAAAGCAAGACATATTCGTGTTAATCTTGGCGATAATATGTCAGGCATTTTCTTATTTGGATTGAAAATTCCCAATAATGGCTGATGGTCAGTAATAATAGTAAACGGACGTCCCATTAAGTAATTGTGGAACTTCTTAAGTCCGAAAAGTATAGCTGTAGCCTCTTTGTCAAGCTGCGAATAGCGTCTTTCGTGTGGATGTAATGTCCTAGAGCCCATAGCAATAGCTTTTTCTTCGCCATCCTCCGTGATATGGGACAAAACAACACCGACTCCAAATTCCGAAGAGTCGCAAGTTAACGTTAACTTCTTTCTGCAATCATAATGTGTTAGTGTAATGTCAGTAGTAAGCAAACTTTTCGTTTTTTCAAATGCAGATTGTTCTTCATCCGTCCATTTCCAACCCTCCTTACGATTTAATAAGCGGTGCAACGGCTCTAGTACTGTTGCTTTGTGATATACAAATCTTTCATAAAAATTGTAGAGTCCTAGAAAAGCCTGGAGTTGTTGTATATTTTGTGGTGCTGGTGTCTTATTTATTGCTTCCACCTTACTAGGTGCCGGGTGTAAACCCTCAGCATCCACTATAAATCCTAAAAATTCCACTCTGTCTTTGGCAAACTTGCACTTGTCTTTATTTAGCTTCAAACCAGCTCTATCTATGCGTTTAAGTACCATATCCAGTCTGTCATACATCTCATGGTAAGTACCACCGGTGATAATTATATCGTCGAGAAGAACAGCCACGCCAGGAATGTTCGCTAGCAGGGCAGTCATTATACGTTGAAATATCCCTGGGCTGGCTTTAACACCAAACGCTAATCTGTGCATGGAGAATAATCCTTTGCATGTATTTAATGTTAATATCTTGGAAGTATCTTCATCAACGGTGACTTGTGTATAGGCTCTGTCCAAATCTAGAGTTGTAAAGCAGCGTCCACCCGCGAGGAGAGCAAATATTTCGTTTGCTGTTGGCATTGGATAGGTATCCGAATCAGATGCTTGGTTGACAGTGCTACGGTAGTCGCCACACAAACGAATGCTACCGTTTTTCTTAATAATGGGAACTACTGGTGTTGCCCATTCAGAATATGGTATGGGTTTAAGTACTCCATCAGAAACCATGTTATCAATCTCATCTTCCACTCTCTGTCGCAAAGCATAAGGTACTGGGCGTGCTTTTACGAATCTTGGTACAGCCTTTGTTGACAAATGTATTTTAACTGGTTCTCCACGGTAAGTACCCAAACCAGGTGTAAAAATATCTTTATATTTGCAAATCAATTCCTTATACTGTATATTTTCTTCACACAAGTTAATTTTATTAAAACAAATATCTAAAGGTTGGAACCAATCTCGTCCTAGCAGGTTAGGTCCTCTTCCTTTAGCTACTATTACTGTCAAATTAGTTTGTATATTGTGTACTTCTACAGACACTTCTAACTGTCCCAGTAAGTTAACAGGAGAGTTAGTCCATGTAGACAATTGTATAGACAGTGGCTTTAATTGTTTTTGTTTCCATTGTGGTAATAACTTGAATGTATCCACATTTATTAAAGAGTATGCTGCTCCTGAATCTATTTGCATTTGTGTTTTTACACCACATATTATCACTGCTGTCACAATAGGTAATACTTTCCTCAAGCCACTTGGTCCTGAAATACTGTAAATACCATTTAGCAATAAACTTTCATCTTCATTTGTATTATTTTCTGTTGTATAATTAACTTTTCTGTTTACACTATTACGTTTCTGTGTACATATTTTTTCCAAATGTCCTTTTTTATGGCAGTAATTACATATGGCGTTGATGTACCGGCAAACTCCACTATGCTTATCGCCACATCTATAGCATGATCGATACTTGTATGATGGTGTATTATCTTTCACCGCTCCTATGTCCATTGGTTCTACTGTGCTTGCAGTTGTAGATGCATGTAATGTGATATTTGGGTTACTCGCTGCATTCATTCGCATAAGGCTAACATCTTGAAGCGCTGTTTCAGCCGAAATCATAGCATCTACCACTTGTGCATATGTTAAATTATCTCGTTTCAGTAACTCAAACTGCAATTTTTCATCTTTGATTCCACAAACTAGGCGATCTCGAAGATTGCGTTCTAAATTGTCAAAATTACAACAAGCTCCTAATTTTCTTAACTGTGTTATATAATCATTAGCCTTTTCTTCCTTGAGCTGATCACGATTGTAAAATCGATAAGTCATTGTTATCTCATTCGCCTTAGGTGTATAATGATTGGTTAGTAACACCACTAATTGGTCATATGTAACATCCTGTGATTGACGTGGAGTAATCAAAGCCAAAGCTGTTTCATACACTTGTGCACCACACACTGTATAAAAGTTAGCCTTCTTAGCCTGGTCTGATATGATATTATTTGCAATGAAGCAATATCCAAGTCTGTCTATGTAGTGTCGAAAATCTTCATTCCCGGGTTGGTACTCATGGAATTTAATAGCACTCATGTTGGTACCTGAATATTATACTTAATTTTTGACCTCGTCGCCACTATTATGTTGAAAAACTATTTATAATGATTTATTATTTATTTCAAACATTGATATAGTTACATCATAAATATGTCTGACTACCCTACAACAAACCAACTTTTATAATATAAAAGTTGGGGTAGAATATAAACTACTTGACAGATGTCAAGTTGTACACATAACAGGTATGTTTTAAGTATGTAATGTAATGTAGGTAGGTCCTCAAGTCGGCCAATCGACACCGAGCGTGGCGCTAGGCAGAGATTTGCAAAGTTATTTTGTCTAACGCCCACTTTGAAAATCAGTAGTGCCTCCCATTTTTATTTCATCTTAAAAATGTCAATAGCATATTACATAGTTACGCTATTTTTTTCTGGGGCGTTAACTGCCCCTTTCTAGGCCTCCAACGCCCACGAGGGGGCGTTATCGCCCACTTTGGGAAAGACTGCACTAGAGTCTTTACGAGTGGAGTTGCATGACGTGACGTCACAGCAGGACGCCGCCGCTGCTGACATGCCCTCTTCTATGACGTCAAGACCTATTGGATTAAATTCTGACACTAGGTCATCTCATCATGCAATACAATATTTACCATATAATTAATTTTGATTTAGTTTGATTTGATAGTTTTTTTTTATTTGTTCCCCTACAGCCGGACATAGGTCCTCAAGCCGGCCAACAAACGCCGAGCGTGGCGCTAGAGTCGCTACGAGTGGAGCTGCGTGACGTGACGTCACAGCGGGACGCCGCCACCAGCGACTTGCGAGAGAGAGACGCGAGGATACAGCGGCTGTTGCAGGAGCTGCAGGGATTGGTGAGATTGTAATTTACTTATCTAAATGACGAAATACATCCTTTATTAACCGACTTCAAAAAGAGAGGTTATCAATTCGTCTGTATGTTTTTTTTTATTTTTTTTATTTTTTATGTGTGTTACCTCAGAACTCCGTCATTTATGAACCGATTTCAAATTTTTTTTTATAGTTGGTCATGGTATACTTCCAGGTTGGTCCCATATTCACCATATCAGGATCTGATGATGGGATCTTGGAGAAATCGAGGGCAATCCTCGAATATTGTAGGCACATGTAGTCTGTTTTTATACTTTTACTGAGCGTTTTGGTCACCTACATATAAAACATAACATCTGATGATGGAATCTCTAAGGAATCTAGGGATATCCTCAAATATAAAAGGCACGAGTAGTCCGTTTTTAGATTATTATAGAGAATTTTGGTCAGCTACACATAATATAAAGGAAACGAGGGTCTGATGATGGAGCCGCCGAAAAACAGATAGTGGAACTTTTTAGTAACAAAATCCCCCTATGGCAGGGGGGCCTACGTCCAGTAATGGACTGCAATATAGCATTTGAAGATGAAGATAATTGTGTTAAGTCATGAAATTATATGTTGCGTTAAGCCGTGTCCGAAGTAAGATGGTTATAGAGAAAGAGGTAGAAATGAGAATAACGAGATGAAGGATAATAGGGATGAATGAAAAAAGAGTACCTACATATTGCACCGACCCCAAATGATTGGGAACAGGGCAGGAAGAAGGAGAGTAATTATATGTTGCTCAAATAAGTGTGTACATGGCTATTATGCTGCCAAATCTCTTATATTCCTCCGAGGCGTGGTGCATGTACCGTTGCCACATACGCACTCTGGATCGATTCAAGTGCCTCCGATCCATCATGAGAATCAGATGGTCCAACCGAGTGCGTAATACCGAAGTATTGCGAAGAGCCAATGTAAGTGGCATTGAGGCCTACTTAATGCGTCGGCAGCTTCGGTGGTGCGGTCATGTGTCTAGTATGGCGGAGGAGAGATTGGCTAAGCGCATATTCTTTTCTGAACTGTAGGAGGGTAAGCGGGAACGCGGCGGGCAACTCCTCAGATACAAAGATGTTCAGAAAAGACATATGAAGAGATGCAATATAGATCCATCTAAATGGGAAGTTTTGTCAGCACAACGACCAGAGTGGCGCAGGACGGTGATAAAGCAAGTACACGAGTTCGAGGAGCAGCGTCAAGACCTTGACGCTAAACGTGATGAACAGACTCGTCCTCCTGCTGCCATTATCTATAATACAATAATGGCGCACTAACCTGTCCTCTGTGTGCGCGGGCGTTCAGGGCGAAGATTGGCTATGTAAATGTAAGTCATCTCCGAGCGCATGAACGCCAACTTAGTAATATCTAGGAGTAGAAGTGGTCGCCATGACCGAAATGGTCGGAGGTCATCATTATCTACATAATCAAATGACGATTCGAAGAGTCCTTTTTCTCATCGCCTATTTTATCTATCTATACATATAATAAAAATGTAACGGGACGCAGTCTGTACATGGAAAATATATGAGAAAAAATATTATAGGAGACCTTTATCAACGCAATAGTACCCAAAACAATGATTTTTGAAATTTTTGTCTGTTTGTCTGTGCGTTTGTGCACGCTAATCTCAAAAACGGCTGAACCGTTTTCGATGCAGTTTTCACGAATATATTGTGACAGGTCCCACTTAACATAATATAGGCTACTTATTATCCCAGATAATTTCGACATTTTGTTTTTCTGTAGTCCACGCGGACGGAGTCGCGGGCGTCCACTAGTATTATAATAAACATATTAAAATTAGTCCTAGTGATATTGATGACTTTCGTCACCGTTTTTCATGTTTTTTTTGGTCAATTTTTGCTCCTTTTTAGGGATTCAAAACTACCGTAGGTATTCTAGAATTTAGTAATTTTAGAATATTAAAATCCTACATGAATTAACTTTAGTTGTACAGGCCCGTAGCTGGATGGTAAATATACGGTAAGATAATAAGATAGTAAGATAATATTTCTTCTATGCTGCTCTGGGAGTGAAAAAAAAAGTATAATACTACAGCTGCTTCTCTTCCCGGGCATACTGTACAAGTCAGTAGAGGGACAAGATTTTTTGGTGTTTTGTAGGCGATGGGCTGACCACCTGTCACTACTAACCGAACTTGTATTAACGAACTATACCCTCAAAATTGGTCAGAAGTGGCACCATGTGTTCTATAGGCCCGTAGTGCTCTGCCTACCCCGTAAGAGATAAAGGCGTGGTTATATGCATGTATATATGTATAATAAGTGCTGCTATGTATTGTTTTATAATATGTAGTAATTATCAAAAAAACCACAGTTGGTACTCAGTGTTTTATTTCTCCTGAAAAACGTTTTGTTTTACGTTCACGAGGTTTTCACTCCCGATGTCGTTGTTTGGCAGGAGGAGCGTTGTGAAGCGGCAGAGGCACAGTGCTCGGAATGGAGCATGATTCACGATCACTCACACATGCATAAAAGGACGTGACTTTGTACTCGTTTTTAAGACAGAACTCAGAACTCCTAGCTAACCACGTGTTAGCAATGTACAATTTCTACTTCAAGTGTGGCAAAAAATAGCACTCTGTGTTTATACTATGTAAATATTGTGGTAAATATAGATATATTCCATGTATATCCTACAATTTCCTATTCTTCTACGAGCTGTCTCGGGCATACTGTACAAGTCCCAAGATAGTAGGCGCTTGTCACTGCTAACCGAACTAATTGCAAAATTGGTCAGAAGTGGCACCATGTGGTTCTATCGGCCCTTGGTGCTCTGCGTAAGGCGAGTGATTATACAGGATGTCCCAAAACTCAACGTCAAGCCGAAACGGGGTGACAGGATTGATCATAACCATCACGAGAAAAATCTGAAAAAAAATCTATCCCATGCAGTTTGAAAATTATGGGCATTTTAAGAAAAACCTAGAAATTTGATCAAACTGTACCATTTTTCGGTTATTGTGGTTATTCTTTTTTATTTTTGTTCATTTGAACTTTGGAAACGTAATCCTAAATAACATTTCTAGAATCCCAATAAAAAATAATGACACAATTGCCTCAAGTTTCCGAGAATTGAGACTATTTGTTAAACTACGAATTTAAAATTTTCAAGATTCGTCGACTTTGACAGGCCCTCCTATAAAAAAAATGTACTAGAGTGCCTTGGCAAGTGGCATTAAAAGTTGGCGCATTTAATCAGAATTCTAAAATGGTACAATACTTGTTAGTTCCATACAATAGAAAAGAGTAAAAAAATTAAAACCTCAAGTAACCCGATTTTTGCTATCTCATTTTACTCAGTTAAAATGTTTTTAATTCACACAAGCTCTAGGTAGGTTCTTAATTTTAAGACAAAATGATGAGAGAGATGGATAATGGGTATGTTCGCCATGAGTGAGCGAGACAGATAGTACGCCATACCAAAGTGAAAAAAAGTTAGTAAAATTAGTAAAATAATTAGGTTTGTTGGAATAAAAGTCAGATATTAACGTTTGTTATTACAATAAATGTTCAAATTGTTTACCATTCAATGTACATCTTCTTAAAAAAGATCCTTATCTTAATCGCCTCAGCTGCTTGAGAAATGCGTTCACGCAGGTCGGCTACGTTCTCAATGGGCTTTGAGTAAACTTTTTCTTTGAGAACTCCCCAATAATCCAGGGGATTTAAATCTGGTGAACGGGCGGGCCACGAGATAGTAACGTCCAATCCACCTTCCCGGAATTCCTGGTGAAATCTCTTACTTTAATGCGCTGGGCAGCCATGTTGAAACCACACGAAGATCTGCTAGTTACGTCCTCTAACAGGGTTGGTAAACTCTTAAAAAATGTAGGTAATTAGTTCCATTCAAGTTTCAAGTTTAGGCCCAATAATACCGTTTAAAATTCCGGTCCACAGGTTTACTTTAAAACGATACTGGGGCATTAAATGTGGATTCTCCACATGCCACTCGTGATAATTGTGCAAGTTCATGTAACCATCTTTTTTAAATGTCGATTCATCTGACCATTTTTTGGATAAATTCTCATTATTCTGTAGCATTGTTCTACAAAAAGAAATCCTTTCCTGATAATCTTAGAAGACTTTGAACTCGTTGTACGTGAAACTGCATGTAAAATACGATGAGCATTCGGTATTCCCGTTCTTTCTTCAATTCCACGTAATATCACGTGCGACCTCTTGCAATACTTCTTCCTGGAAAGGAAACACAGGTCTACCTCCAGCCTGTATTTGATTCATGTGATGAATGCACATTAACAAACACGCGGTGATTCTCTAAATTTGGATATCTTTCACTAAAGTCTAGCGGCAGCACTTGCGTTGCATCTGCATTCCCCATAAATGAGGTGCATGTTCGCATATTCTTGTGAAGTGTAGCGCGTAGGCAGTAGATAAAAAGGATACAAAAGTCCAGAGAGAACAAAGTTGCGGTATGTTCAACAAGTCCTCACTTCAAGTCCAAAAAGAGAAGGTTGTCAGTACTAAATGAATACAACGTCAGTAGACGAATGAGGGTACTAAACTGGTAGCGTAGTCTTGGTGAAACTTTAGATATGCCATAGCATCTATCTGTTTCATTCGCACTCGTTTAAACGACGCATCTCCGTCTCAATGCGTGGCGTCCTATCTGTCTCGCTCACTCTGGCAAACATACCCATTATCCATCTCTCTCATCACCGAACCTACCTAGATGTGCGTAACTGAGTAAAATCTGATAGCAAAAATCGGGTTACTTGAGGTTTTAATTTTTTTTACTCTTTTCTATTGTATGGAACTAACAAGTATTGTACATTTTAGAAATAAATGCGGCTACTTAGAAGTACATTTTTTTTTATAGGAGGGCCTGTCAAACGACATGAAAATTTTAAATTCGTAGTTTAACAAATAGTCTATTCTCGGCCCTAGAAATGTTATTTAGGATTACGTTTCTAAAGTGAACAAAAATAAAAAATAATAACCACAATAACCTACAGTTTGATCAAATTTCCTTAAAACCAAACCGATTTTTTTTCAGATTTTTCTCGTGATGGTTATGATCAAACCCCGTTTCGGCGACGTGAGTTTTACCCTGTATGTATGTTACATACAGTATGTATGTATGTATATCTTACAATAGTTATCATTGTCCCAGGTCTCCTAAGCGCACTCCGTCGGGCACCGCGACAGCATTCGCTGAGAGCACCATCTCCGCCGTGCAGGCCGCACTGCACAAGTACCAGATACAGATACACGAGCTGCAGGTGACTAACGACAATAGCGGGAGAAGATGGAGGGATTAATGGAGGGATTAACGCTCTCTGTAGGCATTAGTTAATAGCTGAAATAATAGGTATAATAGCTGTGACAGCCCAGTGGTTAAGACGTGCGCCTTCCAAGCGGGAGGCATAAGTTCGATCCCAGTCACGGGCCTGTACCAATGAATTTATTTCATGTACAGATTTTAATGTTGCAAAATTGTCACTTAGCTCGTGCCTCGGAAAGCACGTGAAACCGTTGGTCCTGCGCCTGATCTCTCTCCGGTCGTGTCGGCTTTCCGTCCAATCGGACTATGAGAGTAACTGAATAGAGAGTGCATCTGTGTTTGCGCACACACTTGTGCACTATAATATCTCCTGCGTACCTAGCCAATCTCTGTAGAGTTTGGTCGCCTTGGCCAAAATACGGTCGGAGACATAGATAGAATAGTATAATAACTAAAAGATGTATGACCACATTTTCTGTTTCCCTCATTACAAAAAATGTCAGTTCCGAAATCAGGCATAGGAATTATTATATGAAACGGACATCACATCACCAATGTTATTATTCCAGGTGAAACTACAAAATACACGAGAACAGCTGGCAACAAACAGAAAGCATTGCGAAACTGCCGACGCAAATGTGGCGTCTTTAGAAGGAAAAGTTCAAGATTTACAAGGTTTGTATGTTTGTTTAAAATGCAGTAAAGTATTCAGCACGTTAAATCCTGTAATCATACCCCTCAATATACATGATATTATATTATAGATCTCTTTCTATTACGTGAAATCCGAAGGGGAGCGCGTTAGCCTGCCAATATGAATAACATTATACGAAGAAGTTTAATGTGTTTTAACTATACATTATTTTAACGAGCCATGGTTGCTTTCAATTCAGCTTTTCTAGGTATGTTTTTGGTGAGTTTCGTGATTTCTTAGTTGAAAAAATATGGAATCATTATTATTTCCAGGCAAATTGGACCAAAGCGAACGCGGACCTAAACCAACTCAATCAAGAGAAGGAGTCGATGCAGAAGACCATAGAGTCTCTGAGAATAGATAAGAACGGCCTCGAGAGGAACAGGGTGGAGATTAATGCTATGGTAATAATATAATAATATTTTTATTGTTTTATACGTACATGCGTGTGTAACAAAAGGGAAATTTTATGAAAATAGCCCATTATGCAGGGTATCAGTCAGCCAGGAAAATATTGATATGCTGACTTCAGACCAGGATTCTAAGGATTATTTCCGGCAATTTTCATAGCTTCCCGCCTAACATACCATAGTTTAGGTTATGTAATATGTACCTAACTGTTTCAATTAATAAAATAGGTATTCCTCATTTGTATGACTTTTATTTACTCGAAATTACGTCTTAAAATAGTTCCTATGACACTCGTGGGCTTTGGTAATTACTACACTCGACTTTTACCAAGCCTTGTGCGTAATGACCAACTTAGCTCACTTGTATCGTAATGTACATATGTACATTATGTTACCTAATCTACAGGTAGAATCCCTGACCTCGGACTACGAGAAGCTGCAGAAGATAAACCATCGTCTGGAGAAGAGTATCGAAGCTCTGGAGGGAGATAAGCAGGGACTCAATGCTGAGGTGGAACGACTGCAGAGAGAGGCCGGGAATAGGGAGGCTGTGTTGAGGTAAGGCATAGAATAATGAGTCCCCAGAAGATAAAACACTGCCTGGAGAAGAGCATCGAGGCTCTGGAGGGAGACAAGCAGCGACTTAATGCTGAGGTAGAACGGTTGCAGAGTGAGGCCGAGAATAGGGAGGCTGTTTTGACGTGACACTATGTTACCGACAAACGGCCAGTTTCGATACTAGAGATCATATGTAACGAATCTAGGATTTTTAAAATTCTAAATATGAAATTTTGTATGAAAATACTGGAACATTCAATCCGAAATATGCAAAAAATCTCCGAAATTAGCTGTATGCGCTAGTGCACACTCTTGTACAATATAATCTCCTTTGTAATTGTCTAATATTTGTGGAGATTAGCCGAAAAACGGTCTGGGCGAGGGTAGTAGAAACGAAAGCGCTTACGGCTACACCGGGCCACCGGGGCACTTATTGTTTGGTCTATGTACGTATGTATGTATATATCCTTTCTCAGTGCTCCCCTACACTCTACAAAAAACATAAATGCCGAATATGAAGAAGAAATAATAGAGGGGCAGAGGCTAAGTATATTTTCATACAAAAATAGTGTGCCACTGAGCGGGGGTGAAGTATGGGACGTGGGGACCATCCTAACACTGTAGCCCTGCCCATTTACATAGAAACCTTGTAGTGACTAGCCAGACTACTTGCATAAGCGTGTGCGTTACACACATTTGCCCTGAAGCTCCGCCCCTATCATGACGTCATGGCCTCACGATTGCCACACGACTCAGTTTATAGTCCCACGTCCTCTTTTATACCTTCTCCATGATGCCGAATTTCAGCTTAATTATTTTCATCTATGCGTTGTCTATCATTCACTCAGTCATTATTTATTTATTATTATTAATAATTCATTTAATAAATTATACAGGGTGGAAGAAGAGCGTTCTTCTCGTCTCCGATCTGAATTGGTGTCTCTTCGTGAAGACCTCGACAAGACGAGTCTATCGCGAGACCTGTTAGAACAACACAAACTGGAGACCGACTCCATACTGACGCAGATGGAGAAACATAGGAGTGAGTATTATTATTTTTTGTTTAGATTTTTCCGTAGGACAAGGAAACTATAGTCTATACATCCATGGTTTTAAATAAAAGGATTTCTGAATTTATGATGTGTAGGATAATGATGATGTAAACGTCGGGAAAACGTTAAAAAATTAGTCAAAATATGGTGCGTGTTAAGCCAAAACCGACGTTTGTTTTTAACGTGTTGTTATGATGTGTGACGTATATATGTCGTCCACCTACGTTTCCCATTTGCCTCGTGCTCATACTCACAATTTTTACGACCGTATTGGCTTTGCTTTTGCAAGTTACGTAATTCCCCTGCAGATTAGTAATAAACTATATATCGCAGGTGAACTGGAAATAGACCTGGAGAGAACTCTACTAGAGAGAGGAGATTTGCAGGACGTGGTGGAGAAACTGCAGGCCGCTCTGCGGAATCTCGAGCAGGAGAAGAAGAAGCTGCAAGAAGATCTTAAATATGTGAATCTTTTAACCTTTTAAATTGTAGCTGTTCAAAAAGTGATTGAAATCATAAATGTTTTTCTCCCAAATGTCAAGGTATCTAATCTATGTAGAAGATATTTATTTATTTATATTCCTATAGTGAGATGGGCATAGTACATACATGATCTTAAAGTAAAATAGTGCCCGCCCATCAGTTTAATACACTTACATAAAATGTACTTACATAAAATCTTCTTAAAGGTCCCCGAGCAGAGCATTTAGTGTCAAATTTTTAATACGGAGGAGGATTTAGGAGATTTTTTATTATGCAAGATATATCCCAACATTTTTATTACATTTTTTTCGCTTGTGCAGTAGATAGCCCCATGTATATTATGTCGATATTGTCATTATTGACAGTTGGAGGACGAAAAGTCATCTCTTTCCAACCAATCGTCGGAGCAGCAAGGGGACCTCAACTCCCTTCGCAAAGAGTTGCTGGCGGCTGAGCAGAATCGGATGGAACTAGAGGCGGACAAAGCGTCCCTACATGAGAAAGTCAAGTTTTTGGAGGGAGAGAGAGAGAAGGTGGAGATGGAGTTGAGACAAGTTGTCAGGTGTGTATGAGTATCTAACACTCTTCTTAGCATCATGACATAAATATTATTTTGTGCCATTAAAAAATACTTGATCTCAATACGTAGAGATTTTTTAAATTATATCTGACTGCTTAACTATATGAGCAGCCCCTATTTAATTTAAGCATAATGGCTTTGTATTGTGTTATTTTTAAATGTTATCGGAGTTATTTTCTCTCTATGTCTTTCTAATATGTAAATAAATACATTATTCAATCGACGGGTTACAGTAACTATATCAGTTATGTACCAGTATTAAAATTATATTTAACCAGGGAACGCGGCGAACTATCCTCCCAGCTAACAGCCAATGGTCCGTAAGAAAGACACCCTGAACGAGGAGATAATGCGTCTTCAGCAACGACTGGAACAAGCCAGCGAGACTATCGGCAGAGTCAACAGGGCTTTGGAGGAACATGTCAAGGATGGGGAAGAGAAACAGGTGAGAATATAAGGGGAGGGGAAGGGTGATATTGAGATTGTTTGTTAATGTTCGTCTGACCGTATTTTGGTCGTAGCGGCTAATGTCAATGCAGATTGACCATATACGAGGTTGATATAGTGCACGAGTCTGTGCGCAAATACAGGTGCACTCTCTATTCCCTTAACATAGTCCGGGGTCATAAGTCTAAGTATCAATTTAAGAAAATTGAAAATTAGTGCTCATGATAGCATTATGTTTATACCAAAAAAAGCTAAAGATGGTACGTATACAATATACAAATTACAATTTAAATCTAGATTTTCCATTTATACTATCGGAATTGCAGGTTACAATATACTGGTAAAAAGTCGTCGATTGATTACTGCTTAGTAAACTTAAACTTTTCACATCTTGAGAAAGGTTTCATCATCACCCTATTACAGTCCACTGCTGGACGTAGGCCTCCCCCAGGGCACGCCACAAGACTGCCATGGGGGGTATTTGCCCATAGTCACCACGCTGGGCAGGCGGGTTGGTGACCGCAGTTTGTATTTTGGACTATGTTGTCAACACGGGAGGCGCTGCTGCCCACCTCCCGGAACCCTTAATCGCCTTGTACGATACCCACGGGCAGACATGGGGTGGTACTAATTCTATTCTGCCGACGCGGCCAAGGTTGATAGGTTTATAGTTGTAAAAATAGTTGTTATAGGCCTGAGAAAGGTTTATAGTCATAAAATTAAGGGTTACTTAAGCTAAACCTATAATAAATGATGATGATCTCCGACCGTATTTCGGTCAAAGTGACCAATCTCTACGGAGATTGGCCAGGTACGCAGGAGATATTATGGTGCACAAGTGTGTGCGCAAACACAGATGCACTCTCTATTCCGTTACTCTCATAGTCCGATGGGACAGAAAGCCGACACGACCGGAGAGAGATCAGGCCCAGGACCAATAGTTTTACGTGCTTTCCGAGGCACAAGCTAAGTGACAATTTTGCAACATTAAAATCTGTACATGAAATAAATTCATTAGTACAGGCCCGTGACTGGGATCGAACTTACACCTCCCGCTTGGAAGGTGCACGTCTTAACCACCGCTTAATATATATTACTATAATAAATAACCTAACTATAAACCTTCCAGATCCTAATAGACAGTCTAGAGAAAGACAAGCAGCATCTAGTAGAGCAACTAACCGCAGTGCGTACAGAGAAGGATGCCCTTGAAGCGGTGTTGTTCGACACGGCTAACATGCTGGAAGATGCCGAGAAAAGACGAGAGAACCTTGAGATTGAGCATAAGGAGAGCTTGGTTAAACAGGAGAACCTTAAAGGTAGGGACATACTAATATTATAAACGCAAAAGTTTGTGAGTATGGATGGATGTTTGTTACTCTTTCACGTAAAAACAGCTAGAGCGATTTTAATAAAATTTGGTATGGAGTTAGCTGACACCCTGGATTAATACATGGGCTACTTTTTATCACGGGAAAATTTTTCTAACCCGGATAATTTCGACATTTTGTTTATTTTTGTAATCCACGCGGACGAAGTCGCGGGCGTCCACTAGTACGAGTAGTAGAATATTTAAAGTGTAACAGAAAGGAAATTTGGAAATGCAATAAAGGGTCCACTATATTTAGAAAATAGTATGCTGAATTCGTAACCAATTTATAAATGTTTATACTTCTTCTTTAGCCTATTGCAGTCCACTGCTGGACGTAGGCCTCCCCCAGGGCACGCCACAAGGCTACTGCCACAGGGGGGTTTTGCCCATAGTCACCACGCTGGGCAGAAGGGTTGGTGACCGAAGTGTGATTTTCAGACTCTGTTGTCAGTACGGGAGGCGCTGCTGCCCGCCTCCCGGAAACCCTTAATCGCCTCGTACGATACCCACGGACAGGCAGGGGTGGTACAAACACCACTTTGCCGGCACCACGCGGTATAAATGTTTATAGAGTGTTGAAAAATAAAATTATGTGGATAGATAGGTTCTTTGTAGTGGGCTATTTTATAGCATTACGCTTAACATCCCTTCTTCCCTTTTGATTTTTTTATTTTTTACAAACCTATTTTTGAATAGTTAACCTATAAGTCGCACATAAGGCTACTGCCGCTTGTCAGAAAATATACAACAATACAACCGGAAATGAGTTCAACGAAAAATATTTCCGTATCATTCTCTAAAGCGCAGTCAACACCGCCAGCGAGCTGTGCGGGCGAGCATCGTTTCACCTCTATACATACATCGGTTCACACCGCGAACTACCGAGCTAAGCTACGTCAACGTCAGTTTGTATAGTCTCCTCCTCTCGCTTCGCCCGTCCGCCTAGCTCTTTGGCTGCGCTTTAACAGTTTTTACGTATAAGTCTTTAAAACATTAGTGTATGTATATTCCAACAGGCCAAATAGCACGTCTAACGAAAGATCTAGAAGCGAGTGACAAGAAGCTCCGAGACACCCGCGCATCCATGTCTCAAGCGGCGAGTCGCAAAGAGGCGGAGTATCAGCAGATACTCGCTAATGTCAACCGGACCTCCGCCGAGAATATCCACAAGCTCAAGGAAGAGAAGGTAAGGTAATGTGAAAGGTAATGTAAGAGTAAATCATAATACCTGCTGGTATGTATTACAAAACTTTTAAAGGTGCAGCAGCCTAAATGTATTTAAAGCATTTATTCAATAAATAAATATTCTAGTGATGTATAGTTGTAATGAATTGTACATCCTACTAATATTATAAATGCGAAAGTTTGTGAGTATGGATGGATGGATGGATGGATGTTTGTTTCTCTTTCACGTAAAAACGGCTGAAGCGATTTTGCTATGGAGTTAGTTGACACCTTGGTTTAATACATAGGCTACTTTTTATCCCGGGAAAATATTTTTATCCCGGATAATTTCGATATTTTGTTTTTTCTGCAGTCCACGAGGACAAAGTCGCGGGCGTCCACTAGTTAGATTATAAATTTTAAAAAAATTAATAAAAATGAAATCAATGTAAAAGGCATTTATTTGCAGAAAACATAATCACAATTAAATGTTTACTGCTAATGCTACATTAGGTAAGGTATAGATAAGGTATATACTATACTGTTCGCTGGATAAAATTAAATGGGAACATATCTGTCCGCTTCCGATTGGTCGTGGCAAGACGAGGAGGCACTACTGCCACGTCTGGCACAACAGGGCCAGATGTAAATGATGAGTTTCTTAATCGACTCGACATTCACGGAAGGAGATGCAGCTGATGTGTTCTAGTGAAGCGAATCAGCACGGGGTAGATGGGTCACTGTGTTGAATTATGTAGTGTGATTTTAGAATGAAGTTTAACCCAAGTTTTTCTGAAATAACACTTCGAGAATTCTCTTTGCCGTATCCCTCGGTAGAACACGATGTAACGGTAAGAGCAGTTTTATATTGACCGCTGAATTGTAATAGGTTACCCTGCTCGCTGCGCCATAGGTCCTGGGTTCGAATCCCGATAGGTGCAAGCATTGATATGATGAATATATATATTTGTTTCCGAATCATGGATGTTTCTATACTTATCTATGTATGTATTTATTTAAGACCTTAGGGATATTTTTTTATGTTTTATTTATTTATTATAATGATCAATAACATAATATATAAAAACACTAGGAAAGAGAGAGAGAGAGACAAAGTTACATAGTACTTAACCAAAGAATAAATTACTCTCTGAAGTACTTACCTAGTAAAAGGTAACCATATTCTAAATACAAAATAATTTTTTACCTTCAGGAACAACTACGTCAAACCCTCGAACACAAGCTAAGTCAAACCATAGCGGCGTTAACGAGTGAGAAAGAAGCATGCGACGCCGGCGGGAGGGAGAGAGAGAAGAAACTGTTGCTGCAACGAGATCAACTCATGATGCAACATGACGAGGCCATGCTTAGAGCCGAGAACGATAAACAACAAGCGCTTCTTATGGGTACGTTTAAGTTAAAATAGGATAGATCTCTGATGCCTATGAGTAATGATCATCCATACTTGTTTATTGAATAAATTGAAAAGATTTAACTTCATTCATATCGGTTCAGCCCTTTAGGCACTGCGATGCTACAGACAAATAAACACACACATACACATAAACGGGTCAAACTTATAATACCAGCCTGCTTTTTAGCGTCGGTGTTAAAAACCGAGATTTTTATATGAACCCTTTATAATAGAACGAATTTACCACAGATTTATACTGTTACGATTTTTATTATTATTTATTAGCTCATCAAGAACAACAAGCGATCCTCGAACGTCTCGACGAAACGAAGCGAATGCTCGACTCGGAACAGAACAAGATGGAGCGAGTTAGAAGGGAGGCGCATGCGCGGGCAGAGCAGGACAGAACTACTGTCAACCAGCTCAAGGACGAACTGGCGGCTTTGAAGACTAGGTTGGATGAAGCTAAGTTAGTGTTACATGTTTCTTTTTACCCTTAGTTTCATAAAAGGTCCTCAAAACTATGTTGATGTTTTTTTGGTATCTTTGTTCTACATATATAAAACATATAATCAAGCCTTTATCCCTTACGGGGTAGGCAGTGCACCAACGGCCGATAGAACCACATGGTGCCACTTCTGACCAATTTTGGGGGTATAGCGATGTACAATTTCGGTTAGTAGTGACAGGTGGTCAGCCCATCGCCTACAAAACACCAAGACCCTCTTGTCCCTCTACTGACTTGTACAGTATGCCCGGAAAGAGAAGCAGCTGTAGTATTATACGTGTTTTTTCACTCCCAGAGCAGCATGGAAGATCTTTGTTCTATCTATCTTTATTAGCAGTTTTGTGGGATGTTGTATCTAGTTTTAAGATTTTGTAATTGAATAAAGAAATAATTGAACTTGGAACTAAATAGGTATTATTATAAATTGCCTCAAGCCAACTGCTAACTCGATAAAGAGATCGAGAGGTATAAATACTAAGCGATCCATACTTTATGCGATTTCTTTAGAAGTCTCACTATCAACCTTAAGAAATGCGATTAAATAATCAAGGATTCAGCTTGACTTACTCATTCATTTACCTTTAAATTACATCCTATTTTTTTGACGCTAACTCGCTCAATAATCAATTAATTCATTTACCAAAACACTTCATTCGAATCATTCATTCATTCACACAGAGCGGTCGCCGAAGACGACTGCGCTCGCTTTGAATCTCGCATCAAAGAGCTTCACGGAGAAAAGGAGGCGTGTCTCAGAGAGTGTACCGACGTTAGAGCACAACTGTCACTTGTGGAAGACAAATACGATAATACCTATGTACAGCTGCAGGATACTATGAGGAAGCTGAAGGAATGTAAGTGTACAATTACTGTCCTTTATCACCATCATCAGCCTATTGCAGTCCACTGCTGGACGTATGTCACATCTGTCACAATCTGTCACAAGGGCAATAACTTCCCCTGGAGGCCAAGAGGAGGGGGAGGGATAGTTTCAGTCAGTCTGTTTGTTTGTTACGGTTAATTTCTGAAAGGGCTGGATCGATTTTGACGGGATTTTCACTGACAGATAGCTTATGTAATAAAGCGTAACGAAAGCTACTTTTATTCCGGAAATTGCCATGGGAACGGAAAATAACTGGGATTAAGTTTACGCAGACAAAGCTATACCAATGCTAGTAGTACCAATATAATATTTTAATCCCTTGTTTCCAGTGGAGAACGAATCAGATAGTCTTCGCAAAGAACTAACGGACGTTCGTCGACAACTGACTAACTGTTCGGCAGAAAGAGACAAGTATAACAGTACTTGCAAAGAGTTGAGACAGCATGTGAAGAGAGCCGAACATGAACGGTCACAAGCTGCGAGGGAAAGAGACGAGGCTACTAGGACTATAGTGGGTAAGAAAGAGGCTTATATGACTTAGAAGTAAACTAACCTGATTGGGTAAACTAAATACAGTAGATTCGTCATTACTGCATGTGCCTGCTGCCGATATTGTGGTATGCAAATCGATGTCATTGTTTGTTGACATCTGTTCCCGTCCTTCCCGATATACTAAACGTAGCTGTTGCATCTCCTTTTATTATCTAGCAGTTCTGGCTACCCCATTTGGGGAACACAACTGTGTCTATAAATGTCTATGTATATCGAGAGGGAACGGTCCCGAACGCCAGCCAATCAAACTAAATAAACTACTTCTATTTTTTTCCTCTAGCTCTCGAAGAGAACCGTACATCCCTAGATCTCGAGCTCTCTCGAGTGCAGTCTCTACTGAAAGAGTCGCAGAGTAGCGGAGAGCACGCGAGCCGCGACCTGAGGGCGATGGAGTCACAGCTGAAGAGAGAGCGAGCGGCGCTGGAGCAGGCGCAACATGATATCAAGGAGATGCAGTCCAGGTAAATAGAATAGAATGGAATAAGTTTTTATTTGGGGATTATACACACAGAGATACAATAGCAACAACTAGACTAAACAAACAGGGTAGAAATAGAGACAATGAAAAGTAATTAAATAATATATATATATATATATAGTGCAACATAAAATATTCTAGAAGAACCGTGCGCCCTATCAGAAACCTGCCAGTTACATCAAACGCATGTGTAGCCGCCAAACAGGTCCCTTTTCAGGTGGATGCTGCTGAGACAGGATAGGGGTATAGACAGCATGGTAGGCAACTACAGCGCTGGATTTCAAAAGGGACCTAAATGTTTATCAGTTACACATATAATATCATCATTATCATCATCATCATCAACCTATTGCAGTCCACTGCTGGACGTAGGCCTCCCCCAGGGCACGCCACAAGACTGCCATGGGGGGTATTTGCCCATAGTCACCACGCTGGGCAGGCGGGTTGGTGACAGCAGTGTGATTTTCGGACTATGTTGTCAACACGGGAGGCGTTGCTGCCTATATTCCGGAAATCGTAAAATACAACAACCATTTTCATCCGTAAATACTAATAGCATATATCTGATATTAATTATTTGTCACTTATCGTATTTAGGCTACAAAACGAGAGCGAGGAACGCGAGCGAAACGCCAGCGATGCCGCCGCGGCGCGACGACACTCCGCCGAGCTGGAGGCGGTGCTGTCTGCCGCGAGGGCGGAGATCAACGCGGCGCGGCAGCGGAATGCGGAGCTGGAGGACGGCTGCCGGGCCAGGGATCAGGTGTGGATTAGCCGATCAATGTGGTTACACATAATAGTACATTACATAAACACAGGGAGTGATAGACAGGTATGCTATGTGAAATGCTATAAATATAGCTCACTATAGAAACCTATCCATAAAATAATGTGCTTCGAAATTATATGATAATTTTTCAAAGTTGTATGTTCTTAAGAATTTCTTCATAATTCATCAGCTTCCAGCCCACATCCCATTATTTATGAAGTTGGCGCAACATAATTACTTCTGCAAAATAAACATGTGATTTGTGGACTACAAATCACACAATTTTGTAGAAATATTATAGTAGTAGACTGTATTACCTTGTATTAGTGTGTAAACACTTACCTTGTATTATTACACACTTACCTTGTATTATTACACACTTACATTGTATTATTACACACTTACCTTGTAAGATTACACACTTACGAGTACCTCGTAAGATTACACACTTACCTTGTATTATTACACACTTACTTTGTAAGATTACACACTTACCTTGTATTATTACACACTGTGCGCTCCCAAAATGGGGTAGCCAGTACTGAAAGTTCTTTACCTCACGTAATTTACACCGACAACGATAGACAATGGTAACTAATTCAATTAATTTTAATTAGAGAAAACTAACATATAGGCTCCTAAAGTCGCAGTTATATTCTGGTGATTGTTCTAGGAGCTGGTGCTTCGTTTGGAGGACTGTCGCGCGAAGGAAAGACGTCTGGAGGAACTCAAACATAACCTGGAGGTGTGCCTCGCTGATGCCACACAACAGATACAAGAGCTTAAGGTTAGTGCTGTAAAATATTACAGGATACTATCTGTTGTCCGCGACTTTGTCCGCGTACAGAACGTAACCTATGTCCTCCGTGTTTCCAACTATACTGGGTGTAAAAAGACAACTTTTAATACCTCATATTTTTTGTAACATCACGATCATTTTTTTCTATGGAGGCACACCTGGGAAACCACAGGTTTCCAAGATATTGAGGTCCAAAGTTACATTAATATTATCATTTTTTTTTACATAAATCCATCTGAAATCTGTTAACAAACATTTTTTTCAAAGATACCATGTCAAAATGTTATAATGTTAGTTTTGTAGGTACATTTGTACTTTGCGCATCAAATGAATACATTTATTGCAATAAAATGACAGTATTTTTTCATAATTTTTTTGTCGATTCCCAGGGTTGGTTCCATAGAAGAAAGTGATTGTAACCTTACAAAGAATACAAGGTATTAAAAAACCATTGTTGTCTTTTTACACCCTGTATGTATGCTTAATAAAAAAAAATTGTTAGAAACCAAGGTATCAAGCTAAGAAACTAGCATACCTACTTTCGCATTTGTTATAAGATGATATTAAAAGTCAGTCAAGTAAAATTTTTTGTTCTATTTATAATTATAATTTTTGCTCTTTGGTTAGTGTGTTTAATTATCGCCCGAGAGAACGCCCTAATATTCCTTAGTCGACTCTTACGACATGCACGGAAAGAGATGCAGCTGATGTATTCTAGAAGCCCCGTAGACTGATTTCGTAACTTGCAGTAATTCGTAAATTGCGATAGTAATACGAGAACGAAAATTGAATCCTGATTCCCAATTTTCGCACTGTACCAATCTTCGCCGTAGCATTTCTATCGTTCTGCTAGACAATAATGCTTATAACATTTCAGGCGCGTCTAGGCGGCAGCGAAGGCCGTTGCCGCGCCCTAGAAGCCTCGCTTACCCAACTAGAGAGTGCTAAACGCGACGCGGAGTGTAAACTGTCGTCGATCGTGCACACGTTACGCCGCGTGTGTGGAGTACAGGCGGACGGCAGTGTGGCGCCGGCGAGGCGACGGCTGGCTAGTCCGGCTAGGCGGTATAGTCCGCATCCTGGTACGTACTCGTATCTATCTATTCTATACCACGTGCAATCTTGTTATGAGTAGGAGTAGCAAACATTTTATAAACTAAATAATTGATGATAGGAAAACACAAAAATATGCCTAATAATTAACCTAGGTAATTTCGTTCTTTTCTATTCCTATACCCCATTTTATTTAGAAGTATAAATAATCCGAAAGAACGTATTTAAAAAATTTAAACGTCACTCATATCTTACAAATACGAGTATGCTAACGTTTACGGCTTCTTTCTAATAGGTCTATGAGCCCACGAAGACAGAGAGCGGTCAGAGTTCAGTTTGAATTCCGCGTTCTAGTGACAGTTGACCGCTAAAGAGTTCCGATGCACATAAGTGGTGTTCAAATTCCAGCGTTCTAGTTTTGTTTTTGTGTCTTAATACATGCAACATGTCACTACAAAGTACATCTTCCGATGAAGAATAATCTCTTGCGGATTAGGTAAGGAGCGTCTAAAAAGGAAAGAAAGTATTGGGTGCACCCAATAAACGCAACGCGAGAAAAACAAGGCGAATTTAGTATGTAGGTTTTTCAGGATTTACTAAAATTCGCATAACATTGACGGATGTCCCCAGGTCGCGATCGTGATCATTCGGAAGACCGCAACGAGATAATCGACGTGGACCCTGAGCTCATTAAGAAGGGAGTTCGTTCCCTCATGCACGAAGTCTGCCAGGTTGAACGGGAGAAGGTAGGTATTAATCTCTATTACCTATACCTATTTCACAGAATAATAGTTGTCAAAAAATTGATTTATAAAAATTGCCATATTAGCACTTATTCTATTAGCATTCTGTCCGACTCAATTAAAAATAGAATACTTAGATACATTTTAAAATTTCATCCTACTTATTTATATATTTTTCTTACATTTTAACGCGATGGAAATCGCATAAACTACCTAGTGTAAGAATTATACCCTGGAAAAAAAAAAGTTGTAATTTTAAAATGTCCAAAAAATGTGGAACGCTTCACGATTTTGCGTGTCATCCTTGCGCAGGGGCCATGCTAATCTTCTCTGTATCGTTCCAATTTTAGTATATGTACTGCCGAAGCAAGTACACTCATAGTGGGTCAAATTCTGTATATATACTCAAGATATTAAAAAACTTCACCATCGCGTTCTAGACCTCCATACGAATGTTAACGAAATGTTCTAATTGTTAATCAGCGCCATCTATCGCGGTACGTCGTACACTATTTTATGCCGCATCTGCAAGGCGCCGCGCCCGGGAAAATTAAAACCACGTGTCAGATATTAGGGGTTGGTTCTGCCTGCATAGGGTTGACTCGCGAGAGTTTTTCAACTTTTAACTAATGTTGATTTACTTAGGCGCTAGTATCTTTATAATTTTAACAATATTTTATTTTGGTTCCATAAAAGTACTTTCTTATCTTAATATAGTCTGAATGAGCTGATATCTAATTATAAATTTTTCTGAATACCTTTTTGATTACTCGAGGTTTATCTTTAGGACGACTTCAAATCCCAAATGGCAGCCCTAAAGAAGCAGCTAAAAGAAGCGAGCGAGCAGAAAGGCAAGGGAGAAGGGAAGCTGCAGAGCGTGACTAGTAACTTGAGGAGTTTGCAGGAAGAGAAGGCGAGGTTACAGACAGAACTGGGGCAGAAGGAGGCTCAGCTGAACGGTCTGGTAAGTGCATTGGTGATGTATGATTTGTCTTTTATTTTTTTAGATGTACCTAGATATCTTATAAATCATATAATTTTAGGCAGAGTACCTACCTATTGAAATTTCTGTTTATTAATTACAAGTAAAATGATTATGGAATGGCATTAATGCAATATAATATCTGGTTAATTCTATCTGCCATTTCTTAATCCTAAACTTTAAAACATAACCCTCCTTCTTATGCAGTTGGGTAAAAATTAGATAAATTAAGTGTAGTGTTATTAAGTGAAGAGGCGTTACCTGTGGCAGTAGCCTTGTGGCGTGCCTTGGGGGAGGCCTACGTCCAGCAGTGGACTGCAATAGGCTGAAGAAGAAGAAGGCGTTATCATATTAAGGTCAAACTTTTACAACTATAACTAATAGTATAATGCTTTATTGTACACAGTATGTAAAGTTTTCACAAATAAAGTTTATGACAAAGAAAATGTACACTATAAATTTGCCTTTGACTATTAAAATTTTGAGGTTTTAGTATTAACACGGTATTAGTAAGTATTTGTATATCTTTAGTATTTAGTATCATTAGTTGGTATATCTTTGTGTTAGTTTTAAGATCTTTTGTCTAAATCAGTGGTTCCCAATTAGTTTTTTCTACGTACCACTCTAAGAAAGACCTCAAAATCGCGTACCCCTTATTGCAGGAACGATAAATAAAAGATAAAATCAGATGTATTTAGAATTTATTACAATTAAAATATAATAGAAGATGACAGAGAACATCAGTTTTATTAATGTGACAAATGGGCACGTTTTTCTTTGCACAACTCTGAAAAATCTGACTGTATAAATATTTTTTGGTAATTTTAGTAATTTTGGTTCTTGTTTGGTACGCGTCGCGTACCCCTTGATGCAACCTTGCGTACCCCTGGGGGTACGTGTACCACTAATCGGGAACCACTGGTCTAAATAAATAAATAAATAATAATAAACTTGACAGAACGAGTCAGTACAAAAGCAGTCGGTAGAGATGAGCAACCTGCGCGACAAGATCACCAGCTTGGAAGCGACTCTATCGGCCGTCACCGAAGAGAAAGTACAGAACGAGGTAAATTACACATATACACGCCGTGTGGTATTAGCAGAGTAGAAAACCACCACTCCATATCTGCCCTTGGGTATCGTAAGGTTTCCGGGAGATGGGCAACAGCGCCTCCCGCAATGATAGTCCGGAAATCAGACTGCGGTCACCAACCTGCCTGCCCAAGCGTGGTGACTATGGGCAAAAACCCCCTTATTGCAGTGGCCTTGTGGCGTGCCCTGGGGGAGGCTTCTGTCCAGCAGTGGACTGTAATAGACTGATGTGTGTATGTGCGTATGCACATATATTATTTCCTAGCTCTTTGAGTATTCTTAGCACCCATATAAAGCTATATTAATTTCAGTATTATAACGCTTTATGATCACTGTTAAAATTTGACCCTGTCTGGGTCTGTGTAATATAAACACCCTAATCTTTTAAGAAATATGACTTTTCATTGTACAATAATTTGTTATACGTCAACAGAACAGCGGTTGTTCTTGATGTGATTACATTAGTTGCCTATATTTAAATGATTTCAGAACAAGGGTGGGAATCTTCGAGCACAGCTAGCAGAGAGGGTGCAAGAGGTTCAACAATTGAGAGAGGCGCTAGCCGCGGCCGAAGGTGATAAATAATAAAAATCACACACTTCACAACACATTAACTTAGTTTCACACTAAGATCACTAAGATATTGTGTCGTTGGTACTAAGCAACGATACTTACATAGATAAGTATATAAACATCCATGACTCGGAAACAAACATCGATATACATCATATCAATGTTTGCACCTACCGAGATTCGAACCCAGGACATATGGCGTCGCAAGCACTATCTACTACACCAATCGGCCGTCAGCATCAAATATTTTATTGTTCAGAATGTTGGCAGGGTAACTATACAATTACACCAATTGGCATTATTATTTATTGTGTTTATCTTTCTCTTTGTGGGCACAATAAAGAATGAATGATAAATATAATTTGCCAGGTCGCGCGGCTAGGCTCGACGTGCGAAGAGCACAGCTGGAGGGCGACATACAACGAGCTGCGGTGGGGGGCAGGGACCGAGACCAGGCGCTCAAGGTACATACATACGTCATACATACAGGGTGTGTGTGACAGCCATGAAAATACTGAGCCATTACAAGTACCATTGTTTTGAGTTATACGACAGTGTTATTACTCGCAGGAAATTAATTTTTTATTTGATTATACGCAATGTTTGCTTTCCGCGCCAGTTGTATCGGGCGATACTGTGACTAATTAAATGGGCTTATTGGTTATTGTGTGATACATTGCTGTTTTTTTTATCACTTGTGACTCCTTTGGGGTTGATCAGTTTGTTGAACTTTTTTGAGAGCAACTTTTTTTTATCATCCATAGGTTAAAATCTTGTTTTTAAGTCATTATTTGAGGCCTACTTAAACGAACCACACAATTTTTTTCCAGAGAAAATGAAAAATTTGTCGGAAAATTTTGGTATTTTCCTGCGAAAATTTTCACTGGTTTTCATTTCAGAATCATGGTCTGAAGTCACCATATCAATATTTGCCTGGCTGTCACAAACACTCTGTATACCATACATACGTCATAAATATACTATACGTAGGTCATTCATATGTCATACATACGTCATATATACTATATGCGTACGTCATACATTCGTGTCGTGTGTTGTCGGCAAGAATAGCACCACCCCATAGGTATCGTGAGAGACCCACACACTCTGCCACACAAGTTATAGGAATACAAATAGTAGGTGTCAAAAGTACTTGCTAAGCATGCATTCTACTTACGATTACCTTCCAGAAACTTCAAGACCGTTGCGAAGGCTACTCCCGTACTATAGCGTCGCTGGAAGACCGATGTACCTCGCTGAAGGGCACGGTGGAGCAGCTGTCAAGTTCGCTGCAGAAGGCCGGCGCGGCGGAGAGCGAGCTAAGAGCTGAACTTGGCAAGACACAACGCATGCTCAATGAGGCGAAGACACATGAACACAATGCTGTGGATAAGCTGAGGCAAATTCAGAAGAATATTGGTAAGAAAGAAAGAAAGACGTTTATTTTTCGCCACACACACACACACACACACACACACACATAAAAAATTACAAGCTAAAATATATAAAGTGGGTATAATACCGTAATCAATGCATATCTATATATACATACATACATTATACACATATATACATATACATACATACATATATTATAAATATATATATACACAATCATAAAACATAAAAAAATAAAATAAAAAAACATACAGACTAATTGATAACTTCTCTTTTTGAAGTCGATTAAAAATACCAAAAGTCATTAAAAGTAGAAAAGTATAAAAGTGCGACGAAAAATTGGTCGCCACTCAGCATAATGTATATAGCATAATGAGATGCTATAACGCTGGTCTTCCGTGTCGCCAGTAAACTTGCCTAATGGACAAGTCGTAAATAATATAAAACTAAAGACAATATACTTAAGCTTGTGTATGTAAGCTTTTGTTTGTTTATTTCGTGACTGATCTAATAGAAAATTAACCAGCAAGTCCTAGAGAACAGGTAAAGTGGTTTAATGTGTAATAAAAAATATAAAATATATATTTATATTAGCTGTGCGTGATAAACCCAGTACCACTCTCATCACTGAGACGAATAAATAATACCTCTCAAGCTGTTTTGGCTCTATCTAGAGCGTACAAAAGAAATATACCTATAAAATATTCAGAATGTTTTTTCGTTGCCACCCTTAACGAAGGGTACGTACTCTATAGATCAAACAAAGTAAGTTTATGCCAAAAAAAATACTGGGAAACAATGAAATTTAAAAATAAAATTACTTGATCGGGCAAAATTTATCAGTGTTTATGCTAGTTTTTTCATAGACATATATTAATTATTTCTCGTGAAAAATGTTGCTACTTGCGACTATGTGCATTCATGCAGAAAAACGCATTCTATTTACTCAACTTTGGACCCTAATATTTTGGTAACCAGACACTTCCCAGGTATGCTTCCATGGAGAAAAACGATCGTGATGATGAGGAGATTCCGTAGTTTTCGGGAACGTTGACGACCAAAAATCACCCTGTAATACATTTCCAACTCTTTTTTTAAACCACGTAACTCTTTTTCTGGCGTAGTAGGATAACGCTATCCTAATATTTTTGTGTAAATAGGTAATCTGGAAAACGAAAAGCGTGTTCTGAGCGAGAAGTTGGACAGCGCTAAGTCCGCCCTCGGCGAGCTCAAGCGAATCAACTCTACCTTAGAGGACCAGGTGCATCGCCTTACTAACCAACTCGCCAATGTTGAGGTGCAGAGGTCAGTGTACTAGACATTATAGTCTACTAGCAGTCATAAGTTCGTCCATATCCATTTGTCCCGCGGACATTGCAGTCCACTGCTGGACGTAGACCTCCCCCAGTATACGCTACATGGCTCGATCTCCCGTTTTTGCCACCCAGTCACTACCAGCCGTCCTCTTTAAGGGTAACTCTAATAATAGAGGAATAGTCCGATATCTATGCTCTAACAAAGAATTTCCCAAAATTACCACGGAACGGCCCCCTGATTACTTAATTTAATAGCAAGCAGCAGCAAGCGAAGCAGCGCAATAGCGAAAATTGTGCAATATTCGCGTTGAAATGTCAAAATTTCTTTGAAATTTAATTCACGTAATACTAATTTGACAAGCAATCAGCGAATTTTGTACAATTTTCGCAATGGATTTGCTTTTGCTTGATAAGTAATAGGAGGACGGGCAGGAGTAAATCAAAACCATAGGCAGACGTAGTGTCTACATACATAGGTACATATAATCACGCCTTTACGAGTATCCCTTACTAGGTAGGCAGAACACCAAGGGCCGATAGAACCACATGGTGCTATTTCTGATCAATTTTGAGGCTGTAGTTGAGATGTAAAGTTCAGTTAGTGGTGACAGGTGGTCAGCCCATCGCCTGCAAAATACCAAAACCCTCTTGTCCCTCTACTGACTTGTACAGTATGCCCGGGAAGAGAAGCAGCTGTAGTATTATACGTTTTTTTTTCACTCCCAGAGCAGCATATAAGCGACGAAGTCTACTAGTATACCTATAAATACATGAATCCATCATCACAGATCTGGCTTAGAGTCGCAACTCCGCATGTCAACCTGGGACGGTAAGGAGAGTACGGATAGCGAGCTGGAGAGAGAGCTACGAGACTTGCAGAGAGAGCGCGCTGAGCTTAGAGCGAAGAACAATGCGCTGCAGGTGATTATCTTTAGTTTTTAAAGGGTTTTTATTCATATTTCGGTGCCTATTCACAAAGTAACAATAAAGAAAAAAAATCAGCTGCGTAAAATGCGACCCAATGTCACTTTTACGACTTAGACGGATCTAATGATTCGTCTCAAACTCATACTGATAATGTACATCACACGTACACCTACATACATTATAAAAAATTAAGTTTATCTTCTACATCCTTATAACTATATGCTATATGTATAGAAGCAAGGCTATATTTATTTATTTATTCCTCACACCCTACATATTACAATTCCATGCAACTTAAACTATACAAATTATAAACAAACGATCTAGATTGTAATAACAAATAAAAATAGTAATAGATACAGATATAGATACAAATAAACCAACTTTTTATAATACTGGTACATACCTGCCAACATATGAAATTAATTATACTATAATGCCTGTTTAATGTACTTAATGTTATAAAACTACCAGGAGAGCATGAGGAAGTTAGAAGCGGATCGTCGTATGCCGCGCACCAGCGTACTTCTAAATATACTTAATGTTTAATATACTTAATGTTATTAAACATTACTTAATGTTTAATATACTTAATGTTATAAAACATTAAACATGTTTAATTAATGAATTAAACATTACTTAATGTTTTAAATATAACTTAATGTTTAAATTAAACATTAAACGTTACTTAATGTTTAATGTACTTAATGTTATAAAACATTACTTAACTTCTAAATATACTTAATGTTTAATATACTTAATGTTATAAAACTACCAGGAGAGCATGAGGAAGTTAGAAGCGGATCGTCGTATGCCGCGCACCAGCGTACTTCGCAGCAAGAGTCACGACCGGACTGACAAGTCGGTGTATTATTCCGAATTGGACTCAGGTAAAACATTACCCGCGTCTGTGGACTTAAATGTACATTAACTTACTGTTTGTTGCCGAGTCATAGATTTTACAATAAATGTAAAAAGTAAAACTATTTAACCATTACTTAAGCAACGAAGCGTGTTAAAACATGCATGGACTAAACTGTATTAATCCATTGAAAAACTTTATGCTAAAATACATTTGCACGATCACCAGTTATATCAATGTTTACTGATTTGGATAATTTGTTGTAGGTATCCATTAATCTTGTCAGAGTATAAGTATAAGAGGGTATAGTAAAAAATAACGATGCCAAAAACGATGTAAGAACAAAAGTTTAAAAGAGATGGTCAATGGTAGCTCAGTTGGTTAGAGCACAGCACGGAATGCGTGAGGTCGTGGGTTCGAGTCCCTATCGGGTGAAAAAAAGTTCATTTCTTACGAGTAAAAATATTTATAAAAAGAGATTTGGCTAGTGTATAGCTATCGGGATGAAGAATAACGTTGCCAATATGTAATTTAGTAAAGAGATGGTAAAATTCGTCATCCGAGTAATTGACCCGGTGGCTTAGTGGTTATAGCGGCTGGCACGGTTTGCAGTGGTCGTGGGTTCGATTCCCACTCGGGTGAAGAATTTTTTCCATTTTCTTTATTAATAATTTTATAAAAAGAGTATGTTAAGCTATAAAAATACTCCACCTAAAACCTATTCACAAAGTTTGAGACTTGAAACCACGAGTTCATTTTTCCATATGTGGAGATTTCTAAACCAAGGGAATGTTCATACATTGAAAAATAAACATGTAATATTGAGTCCTACCTAATAAACGAATTCCACAGATTAGCTAGAAAGTAACCAGATGTTACGGTACCTATTAATTTATTATTATTAAAGCCAATACGACAGCTGCTTCTCTTCCCGGGCATACTGTACAAGTCAGTAGAGGGACAAGAGGGTCTTGGTGTTTTGCAGGCGATGGGCTGACCACCTGTCACTACTAACCGAACTTGTACATCTCAACTATACCCTCAAAATTGTTCAGAAGTGGCACCATGTGGTTCTATCGGCTCTTGGTGCTCTGCCTGCCCCGTAAGGGATAAAGGCGTGATTATATGTATGTATGTAAGCCAACTCCTATGTGTTTTTTAAGTTTGTGGGGGTGATGAAAAGGGAAGCGCTTCCGGCCCCACCGGGCCACTAGTCGTTGTTTAGCCCATGTATATATTCCAATCATTGTGAGAAACTTCGATATCGTGTTCTAGGATTTCGCATTCGATTGTGGTTCTCTCCTGCATCCGATAGATGGCTCCGCTACAAGTTCTATTTACAGTATAGTATTGAAATTGGTTCAGGTCCAGAATCGACAAAAGACTCGATCCCCTGCAAGGACACCGGCGCCGGACTCTACAAGTTCAGAGACAAGAGTGTTTCCGCAGAACTCAGTCTGCTCGAGGTGGAGAATAGGGAGCTGAGGATGAAGATACGCCGGCTGGAGAAAGAATTAGCTGATAAGGTAAACATGTGAAGGGTTTTACTTTATCATCATTTCGGTGATTAAGTCCACTGCTGAACATAGGCCTTCATCAAAAACCCTCACTGCGAACGGTCGGAAGCGGCTTGAATCCAACCGATACCCGCAACCCTGACAAGGTCGTTCGTCCATCTAAAGTGTGACCTTCCCCCCGCTACCCTTGTCGGTAAAATAAGGTAGCTATTTATTTATTTTACAACAAAAATGCTGTTAAAATGAATTCCTCTATACAGTGTGTAACAAAAAGGGTATGTTAAGCGAAAAGTTATGAATATAGCCCATTATAAAGAACTTATTCCCAAAATTTAAGACTCGAAATCACATGTTTATTTTTCAAGATTGTATGAACATGCCTGACTTGTTTAGAAATTCTCCATACTAAATGGAAAAATAAACATTTGATTTTGAGTCTCAAACTTTGGGAATAGGTTTTGGTCCGGAATCTCCTCATCATCACGATCATTTTTCTCCATGGAAGCACCTGGGAAGTGTCTGGTTTCCAAAATATTAGGGTCCAAAGTTGAGTAAATAGACTGCGTTTTTCTGCATAAATGCACATTGACGCGTGTAGCAAGATTTTTTCACGAGAAATAATTAATATCTGTCTATGAAAAACTAGCATAAACACTAGACACTATAAAATTCGCCCTATCAAGTAATTAAAAAAAATAATTACATCGTTTCCCAGCATTTTTTTGGCATAAACTTACTTTATTTGATGTATAGAGTACGTACCCTTCGTTAAGGGTGGCAACGAAAAAACATCCTGTATTATCTAATACACTGAATTAATAAAATAAGTTGAAAAATAAATAATTATCTATAAACAAAATGTAAGCAGAAGTAGTATGTCCATATGAATATTCTTTATTTTTATAATAAATAAATTAACGTATAAAAGCGATTAATTTATTTATTGTCGCTGTGAGACATCTCTTCCAGGTAACAGTTTTTTTGCATTCCTCATAACATACTCATTTCAACATTTTCAACCTAAATGATCAGGGATATTCCAGAGAAGTTTTTGAACATGGTACCTAATAACCTAATTAATTAGTTTTTTTTTATCTATGTAAATAATTGACAGTCACGTTTCTTTCCCAGGAGGCGGAGTTAGCGTTGTGCCGCAGTCGTTACGAGCGTTCGTCATCGCCGCGCCGCGATCTGCAACAATATCGACAACAGGAGAGTTTGTTAGAGGCCAGAGAGAGCGCCTATAAACAGCAGATTGCTAGATTAGAGACTCAGGTACGGTAGCTAGGGTATGGTACTTGGCTGTAAACATTCTGGCTATTTTTTGTAGTTTATTGTAAAATTAAGATGAATTTATAATAAAAAAAAGTTTACGATTGCCCGATTATATGAGGTAAATTATAACGGTATGTCTATACTATAGACTGTTTTCCACTATTTACAAGAGGAAAAATTTTATGGCATTATTTTCCAATCAAATATATATTAAAAGTATTACTTACCATACTTACGTAAATCTATGGAGTATTAAACACAATGTCAGAAACCTCGAACCCTCAAGGGCTACTTGATATTTTATTTGTAACTTGTTCGGCTCATATAAGCCTAAGTTTCACCGATATATTGTATGCATCCACGCGGCCTGGCCGTAGCTACCTGACCGCCATTGTTGGGCTTAATGTTACAATAAAGCCAAAAAGCTATATTATTACATAGCCGCGTCTAAGGTATTTGCCACCGACTACATATTCGAATTTCTTTGGTTTTCTAAACATGCCATCGCCGCTTCTAGCTTAGACTAAGAAAATCATCAAACCAGCCCCCTGATTACGTAAAAGCAATAGCAAAGCCGAAGCCGCGCGATCGCGATAATCTCACACAAACACTCAATTATCGCGATCGGGCGGCTTCGGCTTTGCTATTGCTTTTACGTAATCAGGGGGCGGAACGTTTTACACGTTTCCTAGTGTATATATATTTACCGCAGGCGAGTCAGCTCCGTTCGCAGCTGAGCGCAGAGATCCGGCGTCGCCAGGCGTACGTGGCGCGCAGCGGCCGCGCCGCGCGGGATGTGCAGAGACTGCGGGCGGCGCTCGGGGACTCGCTCAGGACCGTCGCACAGGTACACACGTCCGAGGGAAACTGCACCACACGCCGCATTACAAAACGGCTAGGCATATCGATACATATAATAAAAATGTAACGGGTCGCAGTCTGTACATGGAAGATATATGAGAAAAAAATATTATAGGAGACCTATATCAACGCAATAGGACCCAAAACGATGATTTTCGGAATTTTTGTCTGTTTGTCTGTGCATTTGTGCACGCTAATCTCAGAAACGGTTGAACCGATTTCGATGCAGTTTTCAGGAATATATTGTTTATTACATTTTTACAGGTCCCACTTAACATTTAGGCTACTTTTTATCCCGGGAAAACATTATTATCCCAGATAATTTCGACATTTTGTATTTTTTTGTAGTCCACGCGGACGGAGTCGCGGGCGTCCACTAGTTGAATAATATGTATTTTTCTGATAATTACTGCAGCCTATGCGGAAAAGTCGCGGGCGTGCGCTAGTTTATAATATCAGTTGGAATTTCATTCAGCCAATAGCATGTCTTATTTCTGATCCGGATTTATGAAATATTCAAGTCCCTTTTGGTCCCCCTAGGGTGACAGACTGGAAAAAAAATCGGAAAACAATGTTTGATTTGTCCCACATTTCATACTAATAGTGGGACAGATTAAACATTTTAACACAGAAATATATTCCGATGTACCACCCTTTTGGTCCCCCTAGAGTGACAGATCGGACTATTCCCTATAGACTAGTATTCCTTCCCCCAGGATCCCGCATTGGACTCGTACACGTTGGAGCACGAGGCACGGAAACTGGACAGCACCCTCACACACAGCTTGCCTCCACTGAACGACAGCTACGACTCTTCCAAATAAACTCTTCCACAGTTCGACTCTTCCAAATAAACATTTCCGCAGTTAATCCTATGATAGAATAGCGCAAAAGACCGTCTTTACGATGCCGAAATGTAAAAAGTTTCTTTAAGCCTGTGGTTGGTTTCCAAGGATAACAAAAAAAAACGGCCGCCTTTACGGTGCTGAAATATTAAAACTAAAACTTCCACGGCCACTATATGACGGCACCGCTATCCAACTAAACCCAAACTTTAGGACTCTTGTTAAAGGGATACATTAATGCAGATAAGTTCTTTACATAGACAGCTTATTCTAGGAGCATAATAAGTCGTCAATGTAGATTGCGCAGTATGTACCAATCACTGGTTAACATTTGCTAATTAGTCTACCCGTCTCATGAGCAAAATGTTCTGAAGCGATCTCCTTTTTATTCTATGAGGATCATCTATGAGGCACTAGTTTGTAATAAGGAGAGGACAGTGAATCGCCACTTAGTGCACTTTTAGGGCGCTTTTCGGGCACAAAATTGCAAATATCCGATAACGAATAATAAGTAAGAATAATTTCCGAGTCACTCCAAATTAGTATTATAATAATACGATACTCAAGCTTGTATTTACTTTCATTTCAAATAAAGGTCGAATATACCAAGGTATTCAAGATTTATAGGAAGACTAGCTACTAAAATAGGTAAAGTGACGACATTCCTAACTCTATTTATGTACTAATAGTCTAATACTTACCTATAGCACTATAGACTATGCAGGTTATACATGTATCAGATCTAGGCCCTAGAAATAATTACTAGGGCACATTATTTTCTACTAAGGGCCGATTTTTCCAATCGTCAGATAACCTATATCGTATCTGAAGGATAAAGTTTATGTTGTCTCTATCCTAATCAAATTTTGGAGAGAGACAGCACATTTGTCCTTTAGATAGGCTATCTCACCTATAAAAATGGCGGCCTTTAAGGGAGGTATGTATGAGATAACCAAGTAAATATATAGGTTCTATATCTAGGTTCCTCACTAGTAAAAAAAAACGGGGTAGTGTTTACGACCGTAAGCACCCGTAAACCGTTGGCTTCGAGTATGCGTAGATAGAGACGTATGCCGTATTTTGACGGCCGATTGGTGTAGTGTTTGTAGTAGTGTGGGTAGTGACCCTGCCTGCTACGCCATAGGTCCTGGGTTCGAATCCCGGTAGGTGCAAACATTGATATGATGAATATCGATGTTTGTTTCGAGTCATGGATGTTTCTATTCTTATCTATGTATTTATATACCGTTGCTTAGTACCCACGACACAAGACCTTATGTATCTTAATGTGGGACTAAGTTAATGTGTGTAAAGTGTGTGAATATTTATTTATTTGTATGCTACGCGTCGTGGAAAGTAGGCCTTATAGATTTTCCAATACTGGGATTTCTGAAATGTATTGACGTAGCATGTACTAACCTACGCTCAGATGAATGAAACCTACGTGTATTCGTGACGTCATTGCTATTGACACATGGTTAATTCTCATTAATCTGAACATTACCTATTCATTTCCCCATCTGAAACAACAACGTTGATATACATAGTAAAATAAACTTATTCGCACCGTGCCTTTTTAAAGAGACTAGAAGATACTCGTAGACTTCTGATCTATATATAGGTATAATAACTGCTAAGGTTTTGATCATAATCCGTTCTACAGTTTTTGCGAGAAATACTAACATAAACAAATAATTTCGCACTAATGATAAATACTTAGGTACATATACCCACGGCAAAATAGGGTAGCCAGAACTGCGAGATCATAAAAGAGACCCCACAGCCATGTTAAATACAGATGTAAATCTATCTAATAAATATTCGTATGAATTTACTTTTGTATGTTCAGTCCACATTCACGTTTAGGTAGGTATCTAATTTAACGAACACACCCCTAATAAATTGATTAATACAGGGCTGCGCGACACTTTCCTTCGAGGACGTGCTATTGTCTTCACAAGCGTCACATATCGATAGCATTGTCCGATTCGAAACTCCAAAACGAACGTAACGTGACCTATATACAGAACGGAATTCACCACATTGGGTGATGCTGTTTAATTATAGATAGCATAGTCTAATTTGCTCGTGCACTAATTTTAATTTATGAAACTTTATTTCGTTCATATCACATAAACTAGTGAGTTCTATAGTGGTATTCTTGTGGTTTCAATCCCATGAGGTGCACTTTCAGCACCCAACCATAGCTCGAAAGCTGATTTAGTCGTAATGACGGATGCTGTGATACCAAGCCACATACAGTGGCGTAACTATACCGTTCGAGGTCCGTGACAAATTAATTTGATGCCTCTGTAAATAATTCCACCGGAGTCGTCGATTGGGGGATTCTCCTTTGCCGATTTGCCACCTTGTTAGTTACGCCCTCGTCCATATTATCCCATCGATACTTAAAGCCAAGGCCCTTGGTGCTCTGCCTAACCCGTAAGGGATAATGGCGTGATTATATGTATGTATGTATACTTAAAGCTACATGGGTTCATGTGTTGACGCGACGACTCTTCGTTGGGGAGACATCCTTACGTTTTGAAAAGCGATTGCTTCTAGCAGAGGCACCATGAACCCAGCTAGTAGGCAAATTGGTGACTGCGATTAGGTACTGGTCAGTCCTACATTTCCTGTTGCAGTTTCACCCAAAGTTGCAACAGACCTATTTTTCTTAATACATTGCTGTATTTTATTAGTAACTAATTTAGAATTAATTGAGGAGTGCCGCCCATCGCCCATAAGATATGCCCGTTGAATAGGCCACATAAAAATAAATTATTCGATTACGTTTATAAAGTAGGTTACTATAATGGCAGGTAATCGTACGTTTGTAACCATTGGAAATTAAGGTTAATACTCCAGTATCGAGATTTTATAGTTTGCGATAGGCCGAATAGTAATGCGTTATGATTCATTAATGACCTATATAAGCTTGAGTTTGGCCTAGATTTTGAACTTTAGCATCCTTTGATAAAGTTCACCTCATGTGCAAATACAGGACAATTAAACTTTTACATATCTTTGCTATTTCAAGAAATCTATACCGCAGTTATGAAAATATCGTGATATCTATTTAACATTTCCATAGGTTCACCATTATAGAAAGTTAATAAAGATGTAAAATGTAGCACCATAAAAATAACTGCAGTGTGAACGCTCTATTGGAAAATAGTGAGATTCGAAGAACGCGTAGTAACATACCTTACTAAGCAAAGGTATTTGTTTGATAATACGCGCGCTGATTCACGCTGCCAACTGGTTTCTGATTGTCACTGAGTCAGCGAGCCGGAAGTCAGGAAGTGTTTTTGTAGCCGATAAATATGGCATTCGTTATAGTTACAATCATCATGATATGATTTTCGCAATTTTGGTCAAAATCTTGACTAATGAGTTAATGAATATAGATAATTTTTTTATGTTCTAGTCAAAGCACTAAAAATATTAATGTTAATATTTATATCTATTTTATATTAAGGACATGTACACACTTGGAATGGTGAGCATGCCCTATGTCAGGGGTGGCAGATTGGGAGACCAAAGATCTACAATTTATTGACTTAAAATCTTAAATGAAATCGCATAGTTCAGTGTAATGAATGTAGTATCTCTTGCCACGATCGACTGGATTAATAGTCGCGATCCACCGGTTGGCCACCCCTAGCCTATGTGAATGAACATCACATCTACCTAGTCAATTACAAATATTGAGAGATAAAAATAATAAAGCTATTAATGAAAATCCGTCCTATTTATTTTAATGAGTTGAATTGTATAATTAACTTTATATGGAGTTAATAATTAAATGTTATTTTCCTTAAGTATAATTTAGGTGGTGTTGATTGACTACATGTTCCTACAAACCTACCTATATTATGTTTAAAAGTTAAACAATGATGAAAACTGTCCTTCATCATTAAATAATGCAAATAATGACTTGATAACAAGTAAAAACAGCTATTTAGAACTACATATTTCATTGTAAAAGCAAAAGCAATTATATTTGTAATACATATTACAATTAACTTATTAGTATTATAAGTAGGTACAATGTGAAGCTGTCTCTAGAGTACTATTGTATGTAGATTAAATCACTCTCACTTGCTTTCAATGTTCAATTTATGAATTCCAAACGTTTTTTTCTACGTTAGACGCATTCCACGGTGAGCTAGATCTATGCTTTAGACCTTGCTTCACGTCATGGGATGCGTTAGGTGTAACACTACACTTATAATACCTATTCTGTTCTCATTGAACTAGTAGATTAGATTGCATTCAAGTTCATAGTTAAAGGTTGAGTTAGGCGTATTGTGTTCATTATCAATGGACTGTGTCAATTCTTATGTTACTAGAATATCGACATACGCCCGCCACGTCACACTGCCATGTAATTTTTTTATCAATTGTAACAATGTACCTACCAATTGTATAAGTAAAAACACATTTTATGAAACCTTTTATACACTTGTCGAATCAATAAAATAGTTGTAGATGATGACGGTTGTTTCAATTAATTAAATTCCATTAAAATTCCGAGGCAATTGACGTTGATTTGATTGTCGGAGCCCCGGCAGCGTGCGGGCGACACCCCCCTGACTCATGCGCCGATAAGGGACATCAAGCATGCGACAGAATACAAGCCACAAGGTTAATATTTAAAATTGGTTTTATTGATAAAATTGCAAAAAAAGAAATTAATAGTTATTGTACATGTCGATTATTGATTGAAAAGATAAAAATATACAAGTAATTAATTTGCACAGCATATATAAAAATATAATCCAACTCAGATCAAAGTTATTACCAATATCCTTGTGCAGTAACCTTACATGTTAACAGAAAGAGAATCAAGGAAACATCTAATCCTGTAACAATATTTGAACACCTATATAATTACGATTAACAAAGTTCGTAGCAGTAAGAACAAAGGTATTCACATTTAAGGGAGCCAGTAATAATTAAACTTTAATCCATTTACAATAACAATAAAATTTAGATCAATTTCATAGGTAAGGGGTTATAGTCTAGCTAGTGGTGGTGGAGCTTCCCCACTGGATGTGGTCACCACCTCAAGACTTACATACTACCAGCGGGTGCACTCACCTAAGGCTCACTAAGATTTGTTCAAATATAGAGTCCTAAACGGTGTTGCATATCAACTTTGCTTCGATACATTTTGAATCATATTATAACAAGACAATAATATATCTGAAAAAATTTAATGTATCCTTAATCACTAATCATTACACACTGGTTCAGGCCTGCTGGCACATCTATATGGAGCCGTACTGAAAACTGCAAGGTATGAAGACGCTGAAACCATCATGGATGTTAATCATGACTTGTTAATTCAGATTATAGAATGCAAGTCATGGGAATCTTCATAGGTAAGCAATATTATAAAGGACATTCACATTGTTAAATTTTAAATGGTGATAAGTGTACAAATTCAATGTCCATGTCAATATTGCTAAGTTATAGATGGCATGGTGTAAACAAGCACCTACCACTTAAGAGAAAAATTAAAATGAATTATTGACTAAGCTAACCTATTCTGAAATCATATAAACAAACATAAGTAGATCATAATTGTGGCATAAGCAAGTTATTTATTTATATTTACACACTATCATAAGCATAATGTCTTTATGCCTTCAGTTACCAGTACAGCTTCAAATTCTATACGGATCCTATAATGTTCCACATACAAGTTCAGAAGTCTGAATTTTACTTACATTAGTGTACAATTAGATTAACATTACTAAAATAAGTCTTAAATGCTAAGCCCAGACAGTGGGGAGAATGGTTTACTTACTTCAAATCCAAGCCAATCATTGGCATTTTAAAATAGACATTGGGTATTTAGGATTGATTGAAGGTTTATAATACACAATTTCTACATAGATATTAACATAGAAATGTTATGCATCTGTGTTAGGTAGATATTTAAACATTTTACTTCGCAACTAAGAATGCCCTTGGAACTGTTTTCATAAATTAAAATGCCCAATGTAATTTTCCTGTTCTAAATTTTCCTGTATAATTGACAACAACTGTCTGCAGCTAGCACATTATTAATTATTGTTATGAACAGGGAATTATCTAAGTTATGATAAAGAAAGTTTACATAAAAGCCACAGGTCCACGGTAAGTTTATAATTTTAACAATATTATACAAGGGTTGAGTGCAATTATTAGAATAATAATATTAAAGTTTTATCACAATGTAAACCTTATCATGGACATGGGCAACGGGACTTATTTAAATATGTTGCATAATCTTATCAACTTCTGAACCTAACAGCATTCACACATAGCAATTTGGAATTTTTAAAGAGTGGATAATGCACAGAAATGTTCAATCACAACAACCAGTGATGTTTTAATGTTATTTATTGCCCTACAAAGATAACTCATAGCCGAGTTACTACACAGTATCTGTTCATTCTCCACTCAACCTAGAGCTCAACAAATGCACATTTTTGAAATGCTACAGGCATTTACAAGCACAATGCTTGACACCAGACCTAGTAAACTTTGGGAACTGTCAAGAGACAAATCCAGGTATGAGAAGTCTTTCAAATTATTAAATATTATATACCTAATAGGGTTGGAGGCTCCTTCGATACTTATAGAAGAACACATCGAATTTTCTTGGTATGAGGATTCGACTTGTCAATCTTTGGCGACTTCTTGTTGATCTGACGTACTAGGTCGTAGAATACATCGTTTACGTTAATTTTGGCTTTCGCAGAGGTCTCCATAAAGGCGCAGTTGAAATGACGTGATAGGTTGCTGCCCTGGTCCTTGCCGACCACGCGCTCCGCGTCCAGGTCACATTTGTTGCCAACCAAAACCATTGGCACGTCGTCTTTGTCTTTAACTCGTAAGATCTGCTCTCTAAGATCCTGCAAGTCGTTAAATGTCGACTGTGCGGTGATTGAATACACTAACACAAAACCGTGGCCATTCTTCATGTATAAATCTCTCATCGCAGTGAATTGTTCTGTGCCAGCTGTGTCCAGAATTTCGAGCATACATTGTTGTCCGTCTACTTCCACTTGTTTCCGGTAGCTGTCTTCTATGGTAGGATCATATTTTTCCACAAAGATGCCTTGTACAAACTGTACTGTCAGGGCGGACTTTCCCACGCCTCCGCTACCCAACACAACTATTTTGTATTCACGCATTATTTACTATTTTATGTCACGTAATTTTATACACTGAAATTAAAGATCAAAATGCTAAAAAGCTCATTAACTATGAAATGATTGCAAAAAAACCACTAACAAGTCAAATCGCCATGACACCGTTAGCAGGGCGATGGCTCATCTAGCAAGAATGTTGCCAGAAATTTATCGATAATATTTCCAAAATAACGTTTTGGTAGGTTCTTTCCGTGAGTTCCACAGGCTGTTTCAGTCACAGAACACTTATTATATGGTTTCAGTACCTACATAATAAAATAGCTGTATTTTTTAACACAAATAATTCAATTCAGTAAAGCCAGTGAGGGATTTTCTGATAAGTTAAAATAACTGTCAAAAATAGATGAGCGAATCACCCCCCTAGCTACTCCCCCTTCACCTCTCCCTGTACGTGCCCTTTACATGATAAAACAGAATTTTGGGATGGTGATGTGCTTATGCATCATCTATCTTGGTGATTCGTACTATTCTATTTACTTTTAATAGTTGTTAGAAAATCCCTCATTAGCCTTAAATATTAAAGGTTTGCACCGTTATTGATATTCAATTTACTATGTACCTAGCATTGTTAAAAATTAACAGCAGTGTGGCTCTCTTTCTCTCATACATCTCATCTACGACTGCAAAATCATATTTTTCATAAAAATGCACCCTTCAATACACTTTACAACTTTACCTACTTAGATAATAAAATAAAATTAAAGGTCATTGTTTTGTAATACCTACCTACGATTTATAAAAATCAGCCCCCTTATTATGTAACTTGTAGTAAAATAATAATTTAAAGTGGGACAAGCGAAACATGTCATAAGAAAACCGCGGGAAATTCGAAAATCTTGAAGTAGGTACTTATTCTTTTTCTTTATTGTAGTATACTAATCACTACAATAAATAAATAAATACAGAGAAATTTACAGATCAAGTGCGTACGAAGGCGTGCTTATTAGAACTTTTTTCTAATTCCGAATCCAGAACCTATCGCTATCGTAAACATTTTTTTCCTGAATAATCTACAAAAGGCATCAAAACCATTGAACTAGCATTTATCTTAACGTTTGCCGGGTCGTAGTTTTTACATAATTATTTTACTTGGAAGCATGGCTTGTAACATGATACGCTTATTCGATTATAATTTTGACATTAGCACTACATACTCCGATTTAAATATTTTAAGGTTTCGTTATTAATTTGTATTTCAACAGATTTTACACTCGTTTTTGAGGATTCTCTTGATGTTTCCATTTAATCATCATTATCATCTATCACAAATTCTACTTAAGATAATGGCTGTATGGAAATAGTTTCCCTTGCCTTTCCTTCGGGATAAAATAATTTAATTTTTTAAACCGTTTGCTACCCGATATATTTTAATTTTTTATACAATATAATAATTGTATATTTCATACTTAAAAACTACTATTGACTACCAAGTATATTTTATGTTTTTCAGGCAACATTTAAGGTATGTTCAAATTTTAGGAGCCGTCGCTAGATGGCATTGTTATTAAATTTTTGTTATGGCTACTTGACCGGTTTTTTTTGCTCTAGCGTTGGGCTCTAGGGTTGGATAATTGTGTTCTGTGGTAGTGGACGAACAGTTGGTCCAACAGTTACTGTTGTCTTGTTGTATGGATGGATCCACAAACTATTGTATCAGCGGCCATGCTTGACTTCCTATGCGTAAACATAACGCAATGTGTAGGTAGCTAGCTACTACTGATGTAACTGTTATCTTATTCCTGTTATGTACCTAACTTCCAAGTTCCAAAGACCCAAACATCCACCCACTCCCCAAAACTTTCACGTTTATAGATAATAATTATATTATAAAATTATTAATTCAGCCGAGTGGGAATCGAACCCACAACCTCTGCATTATATTACCTAAGTAGGAAGGATGTGGGGCCAAGGACTGAACCGAGCAATCAGGTTGGACGTGCGTTTGGTGTAGGTAGAGCTCTCAATGCAATGCTTTCTCCGGCATAATGCTTCTTTGGTTGGTAGGTCCACTCCAACGACTCTACAATCTAAGGCTTAGGTACTCGTTTTATAAGTTTTATGATCACTATCAATAAGCATGAACGTTTTTGCGCACCGTATAGGTAGCTAGCGACTCGCTAGCAAAATCTATGAGATTATGACAGTTGGACGATAGCGTTACGGACTATAGGTTCGTTATAGAGCTGAATCGACCCCATGAATATTACGTAGCTAGGTAGGTAGAGTTCGTTTCATTCACCAAATAGGTAGTTCCATTCGTCCGTGGATGGCGCTAGTTTCTATGTGCATGACTACATTATCTGTGTCACTGCCTTAGAATAAGGAGGGTCCAGAACCCATGATCACGAAAACTTTTGAAGCAAATTTAAGTCGGTAAGTTCATCCAATCGGGCTGTAGACGGCAGTGTGATAACATTAAACTAATAATAATTTCTTTATTAATAATTTTAAACTAATAATATTTATTCCAAATTGCGTGGAACTACCTGTAAAAATTGTACCGGTTCACTAAGTAAACACTTTAGAATCACATTTCACGTATAAGTAACATAATTACTAGCCTCGGTATTTAAATATTGTATTTTACATTTTGTTTACAATTGTCATAGAGAAGGGACGTGTTAGGATTATGATTTTCGGACGATCGATATTGGGAGAAGAAAAGTAATACAATTTTAATATTAAAAATTACGCTCCAATGTTTTTATCTGTATAAACTATAGGGTAGGTAAATAGATTTTATTTGTTCATCCTACTAATATTATAAACGCGAAAGTTTGTAAATATGGATAGATGGATGTTTGTTACTCTTTGACGTAAAAACGGCAGGAGCGATTTTAATAAAATTTGGTATGGAGTTAGCTGACACCCTGGATTAACACATAGGCTATTTTTTATTCCGGAAAATATTTTAATCCCGGATAATTTCGACATTTTGATTTTTCTGCAGTCCACGCGGACGAAGTCTCGGGCGTCCACTAGTTAGTAAATAAATAATTTCATTCGTTGCAATATTTGCAATTCGATTTCTATATGAAATATTCACACTTTTGGTATTTTACTACCTATTGTTTTTAATGAAACCCTAAAAAGTTGCAGTATTCCATTAGCTGGCAATAATCCTCGGTGGGGAAGGGAAGAAATTGCGGGGCATTCGAGTCGATTTTTGCTTCAATGCTCGTCATATATTTGTCTTTGATGACACATCTGGAGCTTCCTTATTCTATGGTCACTGCATACAAAAAATGTTACTTTCGAAACGAGGCATAGGAGTTAATCTACGGATTCTGTAGGTACTCGTACGGAGCTACATTAGTCCCACAGGTACTTAGTACCTACCTCCTTTTTGGGACGATCTCATGATTGGGTAGATATAAGGCCATTATCTTGGATAGTACCGGGCAGTATATCCCAGAAAGGTTGGCGTCAAGCCAAAAAAAAAAGTTGAGACGGCAGTAAAACAAACGCCAAAACCTTGGCAATATGAGTTTCGAAATAGTCCGGGAGGTAGCGTTGCATTTTTGATGGTGATTTTAGGCCGATCGATTTTGAGTGCAATTGATAGTTTAGATGAGGACATCAATTGAATTGAGCGTCAGCAGGCGCACTCAGGGTGGGGCGAGTGGGGAGATAATGTCAAAAAAAAAATCCAAAAATTATTTCTGTTCGTCCGAAAATTTGCACATCAGTAGTTTTAACAATAATAATAATTATAGAAACCGTCAGCTGTGAAGAAAATGGCGGGTTGTACGTCAGCAGGTTATATATACCTATATTAAAAATAATTATTTTCATTTCATTTCCGGTCGAATGAAACTGATACAGGTTATTCTTTATGCTATAAAAATGATAAAAAAAAGCCTCAGCAGATCTATCGATAGGGGTAAAATCGTCAGCAAGGTTAATGCATACTCGGATTGAATACCTGCTCGGCACATATAATCCCCTTGCTGACGATTTTACCCCTATTGATAGATCTGCTGAGGCTTTTTTTTTATCATTTTTATAGCATAAAGAATAACCTGTATCAGTTTCATTCGACCGGAAATGAAAATAATTATTTTTAATATAGGTATTCTTAAAAACCAGCAGTCGGGCTAATTTTAAAAAAATAACACGGTTACAAAGCCTAATCAGTTTTATCTTCAAAATTAACAATTCTCTACAATTTAGAACTACTTATGAAATCAATTAATCTAACACTTAACCTAAACAACCTCACAATCAGAAAAACTAATAAGAATCTACAACATCAAATAGCCAACAACCACACGTCCGACACGTTCGAAATCCGGCAGCAAATCGGGGGGTCTTCGAGAGCGCGCGATGCGCGCTCCGGGCTACGGGCCTGAGGGGTAACCCCTGTGCCCGGGCAATGCTCGGCGCGCGACAGCGCGCCGGTCACAATTTTGCGGCTAGGGCCGCACGGCCTCGACTTAGTCGCCGAGGCCGCGAAGTACAAAAAAGTTATTACTAATTTGTGCATGGGGGAATACCCATGCACTTAAATGACAGTACGACACAATTTTTCGGTAGGACGGCAGGTAAACATGGCTGGGTAGATCCGTCGATCGGTCGGTGTCGAGGAGATTTTGCCCCGACCTCGGCCGATCGACACCCCTGCCTGTTACCGCCGCCCTACCGAGTAGAGACAAAACAGAATAATGCTAGGAAGAATTGAAATATAAATATAATATAGTACATTATGATCATAAATGGGACGGACAATTTATATTAATATTAAAATTAGGGACATCACAAATTTTGCCATCAGGGCAGGAATGCTATATACAAATTTGTAGGCGCACTTGTCGAGTGAATCGACTACAGTGCGCCTACATGTGCGTCAGTCCGTGGGTATGTCAAGTCAAGTCCGGGATGGGCCGGCATCGCTGTCGAGTGGAATACTCAACAGTTCCCTCGGCTGTGGGCGGCCGTCTGGCGGCCTCGCGTGGAGTGGAGCAAGCCCGCGGAGATGGGCATGCGGCCCGTTGTCGGCGCGATCGAACATACGACGCGCCAGTCGGGCCACGAATTGCTCCACTTTTATCATCTTGAGGTCTCGGGCGATAATGTCATTGCGGACATATCGCCCGGCCCCTGTGATGTAGCGGAGGGTGGTACTCTGCAAGGCCTCAAACTTCTTTCTGTTTGTAACAGAGCAAAGTTGGAACCAGGCCGGGGCCGCGTACGTGAGACGCGGCCGAACATATAACTTGTATATGGTCAGCCTGGTTCGAAGGGGAAGTGTGGACTGCATGACAGGCCGCAGCAGAGCGCGCGCGGACTTCGCGCTGCGCAACACGTGCTCGACCATCCCAGTCATCCGCAGCCCACGATCGATTTGGCAGCCTAGATACCTGACAGTATTCTGCCAGGCTATCGGCTGCCCTCGAAGCGTGAGCCTGGGAGGGAGCTCTCGCTGCTGACCCGTCAGCAGGGCAACTGTCTTTGCCGGATTGGCTGACATACGCCACTTGTCAAGCCAATTCGGAAGAAGATTAAGGACTCTTTGCATCTGGTCAGCCGCCAGGGGGGAACTGCGCGATGTGGCAAAGTACGCGCTATCGTCCGCGTACAGTGCCAACATGCCATTGAATTCCCATGGGAAAAGCACCTTTATGGTCGGTATGTCGTCTGTATATACGGCATACAGGACCGGCTAGAGGCAACTACCCTGGGGTACCCCGGCCAAGATGGGGTGGAGTTGCGAGACCGCGTTTTCCACCCCAACGAAGAACCGTCGGTCGCTTAAAAACGACGCAACGATCCTTATGAGGGCCGGAGGTAGCCCCTGGCCAATGAGCTTATACAGGAGCCCTGGGTGCCACACACGATCGAAGGCCTTCTCCATATCGAGAAAGACTCCGACCGTGTACCTCTGGTGGTTTCGCTCAACTGCAAGATGGTCCAACACACGCGCAAGTTGAAGCGTCGTGGAGTGGGCGTCTCTGAAGCCGTACTGTTCCTCGCATAACGAAACATACGGCTTCAGACGCCGTAACACCAGACGCTCAAACAACTTGGCGATGTTGGACAAGATGGTGATCGGACGGTAATTGGCCGGGTAGCGCTTGTCTTTACCCGGCTTCGGTAGTGCTATGACTCGGCCCACTTTCCAGAGGTCGGGAAAGTGGCCAGTCCTCAGCACTCCGTTGTAGAGCCGGGCAAGAGCAGCTATGCCTCTCCTAGGAAGGTGCTTCAACGCCATGACGGGAATATGGTCATGTCCGGGGGCTTTGCGGGGGTTCATTCTCCGAACCTCACTCGCAACTTCGGCGGGCGATATAAAAGAGTCTCCGCTGAGAGGCGGGACTGGGGCTGATAGGAAGGTAGAGACTGCCTCCTCGGTCGTCCGATGGAACTCCAGGATTCTCGGAACGCTGCTGGGAGGATGGGGGGTAAATTGTACCGCCAAGTGATCCGCGAGCACTTTTGCTCGCGACTCGGCGGTAAAGTTGTAAGTGCCCGTGGCGTCGACCAAAGGGCAAACCGGCAGCTTGGCGTTTGTTAGCTGCCGGTTCAACCTGTACAGGTTTGCGTCGTCGTCACGGGCTCGATCTAGTACTTTGTCCCAGCAGACGCCCCGAAAAGCCCGGACGTCCTCTGAGACCTTTGTCGCGAGTGCGTTAAGGTCTCTCTTGACCGAGGGGCAGCGTGTGCGCGCCCATAGGCGCGCTAGCCGCCTCTTCTCTTGGAGATCTCTTTTTATGCCCGCCGGTAACTCGTCACGACGGGCGGACCTTGTGTTTACGGTAGAGCTGGCCGAATCGATGGCGTCTTTTAGCTGCGCTGTGATACTCGCAGCGGCGGACTCTACCTCTTCGGCGTTTGTGGTGGGCGGTAATTGGTATTGGGCCATGATGCCCTGGAAGGCCTCCCAGGCCGTTCTGCGCCCCGGTGGTCGGGACGGAACAGATACGGCTCTGGTGCTCACCGACACCAGTATCGGGAAGTGCTGAGATGAAGTTATCTCATATAACACTTCCACGGATACTGGTGCCGGCAGGGCTCTGTGGACTATGATGTCCAGGACATCTGGCCTCATGCTGGCATGAGTCGGGACGTGTGACGCCGTGAGAGGTCCGATCACAGCGCAGTTGCGCTGTTCTGCTGCATGAAGCAGGGCTCTACCTGCCGCGTTCGTCGCTCGGGAATTCCAGGCCGAGTGCTTGGCGTTCAGGTCGCCGAGCAGTAGAGTCGGCGTGGTCCCTACGAACACGGCATCAAGGTCCGCGGCCAAGAAGGGGTCCCCGGGCGGTTTGTACGCTGCGTACAAGTGCCACGCCCGGCCGTTGGCTGATATCTTTACTCCGATAGAACGGGTTGAGTGAAACGATGGTAGGTCCAACTCCTCGTGCACAATGTCCCTGCGGACCAGGACCGCTGTGCCCCTGTAAGCTGTATTGCTCTCAGGGGACACCTCGTCCCTTCTGTACACGAAGTAGTTGGACAATGTGAGCACCGTCTCAGGGCGAATTTTCGTCTCGCCCAGGCAGATGACATGTATGTCCTGCACTGAAACCACGGCCCTCAAGTCCTGGAGCTTGTCCTTGATGCCGCCTGGGTTCCAGTACAGGACCCTGAGCGAGCCTATTGTATCCGTTCTAGCGGAGGGAGCAGTTGGGTCAGAGCCCGTGTGACCATCAGGCGGATGTCCCCGCCTGTCGTCAGTGCTGCGATAATCTCCTGCAGTGTTCCCACAAACATCTGCAGTATATCAGCCACTTCTTGGCGCACGTCGGATTGGCCGGTAGGTTGGGGTTGGCGGTGCCCTACGGCCGAGGATGAACCTCGGCGAGATGTGGGCCGCCTTCCCCGGGATATCGAGCGCCCCCGCCCGGACGATGTTGGGCGGGGGAGGACTGCAGGAGCAGAGAGAGTATTGGGGCGAGAGTTGCCCGTCGGAGGGAGCATGTATTGAGGGCGCAGGCTTATTTCCTGCGCCCTATATAGTGGGGGTGGGTGTCTAGGCGGGGCAGATGGCCCCGCCTCTATATTTGCGGCCTGAGTGGCCGCCTCAGTTTCCGCCGCCCTGCGGTTTGCCAGGCGCCGCTTCCGTTCTTTATCTCGACGGTTTTTTCGGCGGCGCCTTTCAGTTTCGGCGGTCTGCGGAATGACCGGCCAACGCTGTTGATGGACCGCAGGGGCGGTGGGGGGGGCGGGTGGTCGTGTCGGCGGATTAGCCGGGGGCATAAGGGTGGTGGGGGGTACCGGAAGAGGAGGGCGTGTAGTCGCCGTCCTCGCCGGTGGGGGCCCTAATTGTGCCTCAGCAGTCTCCTGTGTCGGGGGCGGCTGCGCATCGGCGTATCTCACCAGCCTAGGGTCTGGCCGGCGTGATAGGGCTGGGGGAGCTGCTGGTGGTGGTGGTTGGGGGGCAGTGGGGGCAGGGGGCGGAACCCTGATGTTCCTGCTCCTGCATATCCTCTTATAGACCGGACATTGCCGGTCATTGGCGCTGTGCGGGCCCCTGCAGTTGGCGCATGTGCGAGGGTCAGTACGGCCTCGCGGGCAGTCGGCCACCATGTGCCCCTCCGCGCAGATTAGGCAGCGCGGGGAGCGGTGGCATATCGCCGAACTGTGGCCAAATGCTTGGCACCTATGGCATTGTGCGGGGCCCTTGTTGGGCCTCCAGGCCTCAATCTGAATCCCGGGGAGATTCAATATAGTATCTATCTTATACAATTTCTCGAGTTGAGCCTTAGAAAGATGCTCAAACTCGAGAAAGAAAATAGTTCCCAACCTACTACGGCGGGACGGAATGGTCCGAAGGTGGCGTATTGGGAGGCCCTCTCCCGAGAACGCCGCCTTAATCTCCGCCAGGTCTGTGCCTGCCGGGAGCCCGCGGAGAGCCGCCTTAGAGGGGAGGCTCTCCGATGTAGAGTACACGTGGTACTCGATGTCTCTACATCTCTCCCTCGCCTCTACTAAGTACCGCTGTATGATGCGGTACTCGTCGGGGGTCTGGCTTAAGAAGCGAAACCCCTCTTTAAAGGGGCGGGCGTTGGGGGGGTGGCCAAGTCTGTTTGTTAGGGTGGAGAAGTGCTGAACCCAGTTCGGCAACTTCTCCACCACTATAGGGGGGTACGATGCCCGCCCCTCCGCGGCGGGGGCCGACTCAGAAGTCAGGGCCACGCGGGGGGGCGAGGGGGGCGGGGGCCCGGCGGCGGCGGGTGTGGGTGGCCTGTCTCTTACTGAGCGGCGTGGTGGGCTGGCAGCTGCCATCTCCGCATACGACGTACTAGGCGTCGGCTGCGGAGATGCTATCGGGCTTAGTTGCCCCGATAGTGAGCTTGACGGGCGCTCCCCAGTTCGTGTGGGTGCGCGGGGGGAGGAAGTAGCGCTCGGCATCTGGCCTATCGCGCGGGGGGCTAGGTGAGGAGTCGGGGACGGTGGGGTCCGAAGTGACTCCATTGAGCGGCTCCGTGATATGACGTCACGGCGGCCGCTCACTAGGGGGGGCGAGAGGGAGTCTCGCGGCGCCTTCGCCGTCGATTCCCCTTCTGGGGAGGAAAAAGAGTCCGGCCGCGTTCTTGTCTGAGCGGTCGGAGTAGGGGAGCTGCTACGTGCTACGGTATGTTCCGTGTCTTGTGAAAACACGGGTAACGGGGAGACATATTTAGGCCCCTTAGATGTGGATGGGGCCGGGATGTTGGCAAATAATTCCCGAGCCGTCATTGAGCCAGTAAGGCGGCCACGGCGGCTTGGGATTCTTGACGGACGTGGTTGGAGAGGCGGGGGGGGCTTACCCCTGTCGGGGGCGGACGGAGATTTGCGCCCCGACATCTTTAGGCCGAGTAGCGAACTAAGTTAGTTCCTTAGTTCGCTACTAGATGGCGCTTTTCGGCCTACAAGTACCCACAAAGGAAAATTAAAAATATAAAAGAAAAAATTGAAAAATAAAAGTACCTACTAGCCTAACTTATTGTCGCCCTTTAGGTGGGCGACAGAGGACAAACTATATAGGGGACGGACAGGACAGTAATACAGGACCTCACAAGTATATACAATATTTACAGTTAATACCACTACTTGCGCCCTTCTTGGCCCTATTTGAACTAAATAGGGCTGTTGAAGGGCAGGGACTGACCTGAGGGGGGGGGCAGGCTCTGAGCCGTTCACCCAGGCGCCGGAGCGGCGCGCACAATGGGCTCGGTGGCGGATGTCGCGACCACACGGCAGGCCACCACCCGCCGAGCCCGCCCGCACAAGTTCAACTTGCCGGGTTGGGGACGGCGACCGGCGACAAGCGCGGGCTGTCGTTACGCTCGACACCGAGCACCCTAACGTTGTGGCGCCAAGCGCCCTATGGGACAGGTGTGTGTGGACCAGTAGCTACCAGCAGGCTGCTGGGCGATACCGCACACACACCTAGTCCGGACAGCTGCCAACACCGATTGCGGCCCCTGTCAGTCGTGTATACCGACTGCCAGCTCCGACGGGCCGCGGGCCAGGCCTGTATCACTTAGCTTTAACGCAATACAGGTCTGACCTCGGCGTCGGTATGGGCTAGATGTTGGTCCGGTGAACGGAAACCTAGCCTGCCGTGGCGACACACCGCCACCGGCTAGCACGTACGCCTTTACGGTCCGCCGCTTAGGTTTTCCTAGGGCGCACATGCTTGTCGGGGGCTAAGAGGCGCCTTCTTCCCTGGCCGGGTGTCAAAATGCCGGCCAGAGGCTCCCTAAATGAGCCAGCATGAGTGGCGTGCGAAACGTAACCTACTACGCAGTATGTTGTTGTCGACCTACCAAATACCAAGTATGTTGTTGTCGACAACTCACCTGCGCAGCACTGGACACGACACTACACTACCTCACGCGGAAGAACCGGCAGCAAAGTGAGCGTAAGCAGGGGCGCGTTCACTTTTATACTCTACTGCTAGGACCAGGCTCGGGAGAGGGGGCAGTTGGTAACACGGCCAATTCTGACGCTACTGCGGCGTCCTCGTCCGTCTGCTCTTCTGTTGGTGCATTGATCTCGCCAGTTTCAGCATATAAAATTCACATACTAATTGAGACTCTTTTTAACGTGACATAATTATGACTAAGAAGATGATTTAGTTCAATAACATGATCTTACGCGTGCACTCGTGAAACCATATCTTTCACAAAATAATCTTCTAAGACATATAGCTCATAATGAGCCCAACACAAGCAAAATACCCCAAAGAGCTAATAAAAGAAAAGTAAGAATTTTCTTATTAAACTTACTAAAATATGTACTTAGTTTGTTCAATTTTAGTAATCACCACATGTTGAGATTTAATCAAAACTTAACATGTCTGCCGTGCGACACGTTAAATGTGTACACACAAGATCATCAACCACATATCGTCTCTCACTGAGAACGACATGTCTGCCACAGACAAGTCTGCTAAATAACCTACACATGTCAGCTCATACTGAGCATAACATGTCTGCCACAGACAGGTCTGCTAAATAACCTACACATGTCAGCTCATACTGAGCATAACATGTCTGCCACAGACAGGTCTGCTAAATAACCTACACACGTCAGCTCATACTGAGCATAACATGTCTGCCACAGACAGGTCTGCTAAATAACCTACACATGTCAGCTCATACTGAGCATAACATGTCTGCCACAGACAGGTCTGCTAAATAACCTACACACGTCAGCTCATACTGAGCATAACATGTCTGCCACAGACAGGTCTGCTAAATAACCCACACACGTCAGCTCATACCGAGCATAATGTGCCTGCCACAGACAAGTCTGCTAAATAACCTACACACGTCAGCTCATACTGAGCATAACATGTCTGCCACAGACAGGTCTGCTAAATAACCCACACACGTCGGCTCATACCGAGCATAATGTGCCTGCCACAGACAAGTCTGCTAAATAACCTACACACGTCAGCTCATACTGAGCATAACGTGTCTGCCACAGATAAGTCTGCTAAATAACCTACACACGTCAGCTCATACTGAGCATAATGTGCCTGCCACAGACAAGTCTGCTAAATAACCTACACACGTCAGCTCATACTGAGCATAACGTGTCTGCCACAGATAAGTCTGCTAAATAACCTACACACGTCAGCTCATACTGAGCATAACGTGTCTGCCACTAACATAAAAATGTTAGTGCTCTCACACGCATCCGGGGTCCATACTCCCCGCCAGAGAACCATGTATTCGGCAGCAGCCCGTGTCTTTTTGCCATAGCACCCAGCAAGCAGCTGCAACTCGTAGCGGTCGTGAGGTTGCACGCGAAGCATCTTATGAAGTCCTTGCATGCCCGAGTCCAGCTTCCCGGAACTTTGAGAGCTTTTGTTCGCAAAACAAAGTCACCAACAGAGAATGTTTTCGGCTGTCGGTGGCTTTTATTGACACTAGTCCTGACGATGTTGATCATCTGTAAGCAGATCAGAAACACGTTGCCGATTCATGGTTAATAGAGCCTCACGGTTAGAGTGTGAGCTGTTTAATGCAAATTCACATACCAAAGATTGAATGACGGGTGTTAGCAACCGCAGCGCCGAACATTGTGCAGTTGCCCGCTTGGTGATACCGAGCGTTAGCTACATCTTCCATAAGGTATCAGACCACGAAGCGCCCTTGTTGCTCGCAACACGCAGCATATCGAGGACCGCTCCGCAGCAACGTTCGGCCTGTCCATTCTTGCGGCGCATGCCAGGCGTGATAAAATGTATGAAGCTACCTAAACCACTCACCCAGTTTTGGAATGCAGAGCTTTCGTACATTCTGCCACGATCACAAACAATCATAGCCGGTGTGCCAATCAAAGCGATTGCGTTTGAAAACATTCGTTTCAGTTCTTCGGTTTCTCGTCTATGAAGGGAGTACAACAAGTAAATTTAAATTAAAAAAATAGCCAGACCTAAGAATTGACGAACTTCCCTTACGTTTTTAGTTTTGGATGACTTAGTTAACGCTTTTACTTTCTCCGGACTCGGCCTAACCTGACCATTCACAATTAGTCGTCCTTAATATTCTACCTCAACATCAAAGAAGGTACTTTTTCTTTTTTGTTTATGGAAAAACCCGCAGCTGTAAGAGCCTTCAGTACATTTTGCAATCTATCTAATCCCTCTTCAATTGTATTAGATAGAATGAGAACGTCATCGATATATTTCAAATTTATATCACCATCAATTAGGTGGTTTTAGAGTATGAGAAATGATTCTTTGATAGACAATGGGGGCGTTTGCCAAACTATATGGCATATTTAAGTATTTGTAGTGCCCTGTAGAAGTTACAAATGCAGTCTTATCAATGGGATCATCTTTCATAGGAACCTGGTGAAAGCCAGTTGCCATGTCGAGACTCGTGAAATATTTACAACTACCAACTTATCTATGTATCTTCGATTAGTGGCAAAGGGAAACGTTCTTTTACAGTAATCGCATTTAGTGCACGGTAGTCCACGCACATCCTATCGCTTCCATCCTTCTTTTCTCTCAAACTATTCCCTTATCAATAAGATCCTTCAATATCATTAACACGATTTTTCTCGTCAATGGAAAGCTTATATGGTCTATAACTCACAGGAACGGTACTTGTCAATTTTATTTCCATGCTGCCCGTACTAACTGTAGAAGTTGCTGTACCAGTAACAAAATATACAGTAAAAGATACCACATACGATACACGGTACACGCTTGATGAATCATCTACCCTAGTTAAACGTTGACAGTCGTTAGATCGAATATAAGTTACACCTTTTCTATTTGATACATAGGTGCCTATTAAAATTGGAGCATTAATACAATGGGAGGGTATAATGTAAAGATCTTGTACGCGCTTGTAGGGGCGTACTTAATGTAGGTTTTCGGATCCAAATTAGACACCAAGATTTTCATGCAAGGTATTATATTGGTATTTAAAATAGATTACAAATGAGTTGAGCACTTAGTGTAAAAATATAGAATTGGGCTAGACGCGCCCGCTACGTTTGCTGAGGTAGTCTGACCGTCTGGTGGCTCAGACCCGAGTGGCCACCCTCCCGCGCGCCCCGCACAAGGCGGCGCCGGCGACGATGGTGGCCGATGGTGGCCGATGAAGACTCGGCAGTAACATCCTCCGCGGCGTTGAAAGTAGAACTTTCAAGTCTTCAGCTGCTGGCTGGATGCGAAGCATGACCCGGATAAACGGTTACATGTCACTGGGTCACTGCATTGGTTTCATTGTCGTGATCAGTTACCGGCAAGAGACACATCTTGTTTACAGCTCTTTTAATAATCCCTTTATCGGTTATAATATCAGCGACACGGCATGTTCCGTCTGGACCGGGGTAGAGACGGCTGACGCGCCCTTTTCGCCATTGAAGCGGTATCAGGTTGTCCTCCTTGAGTACGACGAGGTCACCAATTTGGATGTCTCTTTGGCCGTTCTTCCATTTGACGCGTTGTTGTAGCTCCGCCATAAACTCGCGACGCCATCGTTCCCAAAACTGTTGCCGGATCTGCTCGATGCGCTTGTATCTGTTGACTGGTGTTCCGGTAACAGGCAGTGAAGGTACTGATGATAGTGGTCGGCCGATTAAAAAGTGCCCGGGAGTTAAAGGGTTCATGTCGTTGGGATCGGACGAAAGGGGAGTTAACGGACGAGAGTTAAGGATGGCTTCTATCTCTATAAAAAGCGTGGCTAATTCCTCGAACGTCAGTTTTGCGTTACCCGCAACGCGTTTCATATGAAATTTTGCGGATTTTACTCCGGCCTCCCAAATTCCGCCAAAATTGGGAGCATAGGCCGGAATGAATTTAAAATTAATTGTCTCATTAGCCGCATAATCAGAAACTGGGTGACAACTGGACCGTAATACCCTACCCAGCTCATTGTGTGCGCCAACAAAATTCCTGCCATTATCGCAATATATTACATCAGGTTTGCCTCGACGTGATACGAACCTACGTAGACAAAGTATGAAAGCTTCAGTAGATAGGTCACTGACTAGTTCGAGATGAATGGCCTTGGTAGTAAGGCAAACAAACAAGCATAAATAAGCTTTAGTATTACGACTTCCACGTCCTTTTTTGTTTGCAATCATAAATGGACCAGCAAAGTCCATACCAGTGGAGTTAAAGGGGCTGCTTGGCTCAATTCTTACTTTAGGTAAATCACCCATTATAGGCTGAATGGTTTTGCCTTTCAGTCGAGTACATACGACACATTTATTACAAATACTACGAGCCAAGTTCCTTCCACCGATCGGCCAAAACTCTTCGCGCAAAGACGACAGCAATAATTGAGCACCCGCATGATGTAGATGTATGTGCTGATAGTTCATAATAAGTTTTGTAAGACGGTGTTTAGAGTCCAACAAAATTGGATGTTTTTTATCATAATTATAGTCAGAGTTGCTGATTCTCCCTCCTACTCGTAAAATTCCCTTTGAATCAATAAATGGGTTTAGAGACAATATCTTACTTTTGTGATGAAGTGGCTTACCCATAGTTAAATTTTTAATATCATTATGAAATGACTGCGATTGAGATACTTTTACTAAATATGTCAATGAGTCCTTCAGTTCATGTGCTTGCAAAGGCCCGGTTAACCTCGCACTCCGTTTTTTACAGTTAGAAATAAATCTAAAAACATATGCGTATATTCTTTTCAATCTAACATATTTTGAATATCGATCGAACAATACAATTGAGTCGAAATTACTTGGAATTGCATGGTCAATAGTTAATAGTGCTTTAACTTCTGGCAAATTTGAGAGCGTAGTGTGAGGCTGCAATCGCCAATCAGCAGGTTTTCTTTTTAGGAAAGACGGACCCTCCCACCACAAAGACAAAGTCCGCAAATGTTGCGGTTCAATTCCCCGCGATGCCAAGTCCGCCGGATTCAACTCCGTAGGTACGTGTTTCCACACATAACCTTGGGTGAGCTCGTTAATTTTATTGACTCGATTGCGCACAAAAGTTTGTAGTACTTTAGATTGTGTTTTAAGCCAACTGAGAACCATTGTAGAATCAGACCATATTATTCGCTTTGATATATTTATTTTAATAGATTGGACTACCTTTGTGCATAATTGAGCCCCTAATAAGGCAGCACATAACTCGAGGCGAGGAATAGTTAGAACCTTGATAGGTGCAACTCGAGCTTTCGCACAAAGTAGCCGAACTGTTGCTTGATCATTTTTATCCACAGATCGTAGATAAACACAGACTCCATAGGCTTCTTGAGAAGCATCCACAAAACAATGTAATTCTGTATAATCAGTATTCGGATCGTCACAAAGAACGTGTCTGGGCAAAGTAATTTCAGATAGGTGATTCAAATTGTTGAGAAACTTCAACCATCTCTTTTCAAAATTAGCCGGGACGGGATCATCCCATTCAAGTTTTGATGACCATAAATTTTGAAGTAGGATTTTAGGCTTGATAATGCAACAACTCAGGAGCCCTAACGGATCGAACAACTTGCATGTTGTAGAAATAATTATTCTTTTTGTTATCTTGCTCGAAGATTCAATATCAATTGGAAAGTGCAAGTGGTCTGACTGAGGGAACCATTTCAATCCGAGAACGCTGGCTTCTTTATCAAAATCTAGACAATTGATGATCCTGTTTGATCCTCGAGAATTTCGGGACAATTAGTTCGAAATTTTCTCAGAGGAAGGCACGCAGAATTCAAAACTTTTACGACATGAGTATAGATGTGCTTTAATTCCTCAATACTCGAGGATCCTGTATTGAGATCATCAATATAAAAATCATTTTCAATTACATTGGCTACGATCTTATCCGAACATTCTAGAGCTAACTGCTTAAGACATCTTGTGCTAATAAAAGGAGCTGAAGCCGTACCGTACGTCAAAGTATTGAGCTGAAATGTTTTGATTGGTTGATCAATGTGATCTCTCCACAGAATGAGCTGCCAATGACGCTGTTGTTCGGTGAGGGAGATCTGTCTATACATCTTCTCGATGTCCGCTGTTAAGATGTACCTGTTCGTTCTGAAACGCAAAAGTATTGATAGGAGATCACTCTGTACGACCGGACCAACAGCCTGAATGTCATTGAGAGATTTGCCTGTAGTCGTTTTTGCAGAAGCGTCAAATACGACCCTGAGCTTAGTTGTCTCCTTTTGTTCACGTATTATACAATGATGAGGTAAATAATAACCTACAAGTGGCTGTTTAACTTCAGTCATATGCCCTAATTCAACATATTCTTTAAGAAAATTACTATATTCATTTTTAGTTTTATGGTTTTTATTTAATTTATTCTCTAAATTAATAAAACGCCTCATGGCTATAGGATATGAGGTGCCGAGAGACTCCTCCGGCTCTTCCTTAAATGGCATCTGCACAGAGAATCGACCATTAGGTAAACGGGTTGTATTTTCGATAAAATGAGTTTCACAGAACTCTTCATCGATCGAATAAGGCTTGCAATCGGAAGGCAATTCTTCGACCTCCCAGAAACGCCTTAAAGAATTGTCGACATCTTGTAGTGATGCCGGTTTTTGCCTTGTAGTGGCCAAATTACAATTTACTAAATTACAATTAGATCGATAGTAGCGGTCACCTGTGAAGCCAGCCACTATCCACCCTAGCTTGCTATCCTGTAAAATCGGCTTGTTTTTCCCCAATTTAATTTGATTAAAACCAATTACTTCAAAAAACTTGTCAGCACCTAACAAGATATCAATCTGCGACGGCTTATAAAACAAAGGATCAGCAAGGTCAACGCCATTAGGTAAATTCAATTTCTTGACATCAGCCTCAACATTAGGTAAGTTCCCTGTTATTGACGGGATCACCAAACAATCTACATTTATAGTAAATGGGTTGAAACGCGATCTGACCTTTATTCGAGTTCGTTCAGTTATTTCTGTTTGCTTATTGTTGATTCCAGAAACCTTAAATGAATTTATTTTACTAGTGGGTAGTGCTAACTTTTCTTTCAAATCGTTTGTAATAAAACATGACTGACTTCCCGTATCCAATAAAACACGCGCAAGACAAGTTTCATCGCTATGCAAACAATAAACCTCGACCTGAGCAGTACATAACAACACTTGACCTGGTGTGCCAGTAGATAAATTGGCTACTGAATTAACGACATTATTTTCAGCGGTATCAGATGTCGCGATATTATTGCTAACGACACTGTCATTATGCAAAAGTGTGTTATGCTTCTTTCGGCAGCTACGACAGGTTCCCTTGAGAGAACATTGCGGATCATTATGTCCAGTGCGAAGACAATTGGTACAAAGTTTATGTTTAGATACCTGAACAAGACGGTCTTCAACACTCATAGCTTTGAATTTATTACACTGGAAAATGTAATGACCCTGTCCACATACTAAGCAAGGTTTAATACGGGAACCCTCTAAAGAGGCCACAAAAGATTTTGGGTATTTGTTGTCTTTACTTGTGCTTTTGTTGATTAAAATTCCGCAGGGTTTTTCATTAGACCTACTACAAAACATAGTCTCTAGTACATTAGCACGATTACGTAAAAATTCCTTAAATTGCTCCAATGTAGGCACCTCTGCAGTATTATTAATTGAGGATAGACGTGTATAACTGCCTTTATACTCCTCCCATTTGCCATTTGTCTTAGGATCTAACTTAGATGAGACCAAAAAAATTACTAAAGGGTCCCAGCCCTTAGTGGAAATACCTAGCGACTCCAAAGAATTCAAATTTTTAGATACGGTATCTAACAAATATCTTAAGGCCTTAAAAGATTCCTTATTTATGGGATTTATGTTTACGATCGAACTTAAATGATTGTTTACAAGAATATTCTTATTATCATATCTCTCACACAGTGTATTCCACGCAAGTTCGTATCCGCTGGCAGAAAAATCAATAGACTTTATCACAACACTAGCACTTCCATGCAGAGAATTTCTCAAGTAATGAAATTTATTCACTGGAGCAATGGAATCATTGTTATGGATTAATGACTCGAACAAATCCTTAAATTCCAGCCATCGCGTATAGTTACCTTCGAACGTCGGTAAATTAATTGTAGGCAAACGTATAGAATTATTCAAGTTATGATGGCTGGAAGTTGACTTGTACTCGTCACCTTCTACTACTTTGGCAGAATAATTGTCAATCATATCTTGTGCGAGCGCAATTTGCGAGTAAAATATGCCTTCAGTTTGACCCCTTTCGGCCAACTGCTCATCACAATTAGGAGAAATATCTTCAAGTTGCAGCTGTACAGTATTGTAATCGTTCATTAACCTCCGAAGGCCATCTAATCGCAAACTCAGCTCTTTAATTTGCAATGATGAAAGACCAGAATCTTGACCAGCGTTCAAATTCCTTACGAATTCTTTAAACATTGTTAATTGACTTTTGATTCCACCACGTCTTTTGTTAAGTTTTTTAATTAACTCGGTACTACTAGTTCCTTCGCCTTCCATCACTGAATAGAAATAATGAGCTAGGTAAATAAACAGATGCAATCAAACCGGTTAAACAGTCCAGTCTCGCACCCGCCGAGCCGGCCAACAGTACGAGCTGCGCCGGGCGGGCACAGCTTATCGGCGACTGCGTCCGCTCACCCCTGCGACGATACCACGCAGCACCGCAAGGCGCTTAGTATCACCCGGCAAACGAATTATGCATCGACACTGGAATGCACCGACAATGGACTTTAAAATAGCTATATTTCTCGTATTAAAATGAATAGATAAGTAGGTTTCCGGTTTAAATGTAAACAGATTTTGTAAATAGGATAATTAATTATATAGATATTACTATAAGCACCTTTGGCAAGAAAGGAAGGTGACAAAACAAAAAAATTCGAAGCGTAGTAGGTAGTTTAAGCACTCAACTAACGGTAAATTGCTGTACAGTAGGACTACTGTATTAACTGTACGTGATTCCTACCTACATTTATTTATCGTTGCACAAAATATATTAACTTGAACTTTAAATAATTAGGTATATAAGTAACTTATTTTGCACAACTGTTCCGTAAACCAATTAACCCTTTACGGCCTGTTATTGTATTACGATAATAGTGCAATGCATTTGATCTGTACAGAAATCAACTACTGGCAAATTTTTCTAATTGGATATGCAATTAGACAGTCGTGAAGCTAGACACTTTATATAGAAATAGAATTTAAGTTTAGGATAAGGCAAGGATTAGGCATAATAAAGGAACGGGCTTACTTTTTATCGGCATTCGGCATAGACCTTCAATGTTTGGTAAGGCGCCATAGCAGTATCCCAATTTTTTCCAAATGCAGGTAAATTCCAACGGTCGTCGCTCGTTGTCCTGTCACGGTCGCCAAATGTACGCGCTTGTAGGGGCGTACTTAATGTAGGTTTTCGGATCCAAATTAGACACCAAGATTTTCATGCAAGGTATTATATTGGTATTTAAAATAGATTACAAATGAGTTGAGCACTTAGTGTAAAAATATAGAATTGGGCTAGACGCGCCCGCTACGTTTGCTGAGGTAGTCTGACCGTCTGGTGGCTCAGACCCGAGTGGCCACCCTCCCGCGCGCCCCGCACAAGGCGGCGCCGGCGACGATGGTGGCCGATGGTGGCCGATGAAGACTCGGCAGTAACAGATCTATTTCCAAAGATATTTCGGGAAATTCAATAATGGTAGTAACGAACGAAGTACATTCTACTTCCTGACTTCCCAGACCACGCATCAATCTACAAGTTGGCTTTTTATGGAGCCTTACATACATTAAAACTGATTCAGATACTAAAGAAATATCAGAGCCACTGTCAATTACATTTTTATACTGGGATTCAATTCCGAACAAAAATTTACATCGGTAGATTGTTTACCGCCAGCTTTTAAACTCGTTGTTTTGTAAAACAGTTGTCTACAAGATACCCAGATGTTTACAGTAACTGCAAGTCTTAACAAATTTTGTCGCCGTATTTGGAACCGTCTTACTTTTAAGCGATGCGCAATAATCAGTTTCGCGTGGCGTACTCTGAAGCGGAGGGGTATGACATTGGTCTTTGCGCGACTGTTAACTAGCAGTTGGAGTAGTTGAAACTGGCATTTGCCCCTCAAGCGCCTTTTCTTCTTCTTCATTCTCGCAAGAATACTAGAAAGTGGCTCGCGATGCGGACTACGACTACGTTCGAACGACGATTACGGCGATCGCGACGACGTGAACGACTATCATGTCGACGCCTCGGAGAACGCGAACACGTCTAAAGCAGGCCATACACGCTAGGGTATGCCTGACAGGAATGCCTGTACAGTTACGCCTGTCAGGTAAACCTAAGCTTCATAGAGCCCATACACATAGCGGAAACCTGTACAAACTCTCAGTTGAAACCATGGCTCCGGCCGCGACAGTCGATCTCGATGCCGTAGCTTTAATTGGTTTATTGTTTGTTTTATTGAGAAAGAGGAAATTGAAACGAAAATCTCGTCTACAATGGTGCAAACCATGGTTACTGCGAAGAAAACAATACTCCCATATAAATTTATTAAAGGAACTGAAATTCTAGCGTCTCGGACGACTGACGCCTGCGCAGGCAACCGCCACACACGCTCCGGTTTACCTGTACAGGTTTACTGCGCAGGTATACCAACCGGTAAAAAATACTAGATTTTGTATTTTCTGGTTTGCCTGGACAGGCGTGGAAACCTGCACAGTTGTTTCACATACACGCATAGGTTTAACTGTACAGTTTAACTGTACAAGCATACCTGTCAGGCATACCCTAGCGTGTATGGCCTGCTTAAGAGCTACGATGCCTAGACTGTCTATCACAATCACGGTCATAGGAATCACGATAGTTGCGAGAATCGTTCTCTTTATGACGCTTACGCGTTTCATATTGTCAGTTACTAACATTTTTAGTTACACGTTCAGACATAATGAAAAATTCACTTAAAACAAAAATGTGGGTACTTACCAAAAATCACACAAAAACTACAAAACAAAGAGAACAATACTTACAACAATCGACACTTTTTACAGTTTGCAAGGATAGCTACATAAGCGGCCTAACGCGTGGTAATTACCATCCCACTTCTGATCTTAAAAACCAGCAGTCGGGCTAATTTTAAAAAAATAACACGGTTACAAAGCCTAATCAGTTTTATCTTCAAAATTAACAATTCTCTACAATTTAGAACTACTTATGAAATCAATTAATCTAACACTTAACCTAAACAACCTCACAATCAGAAAAACTAATAAGAATCTACAACATCAAATAGCCAACAACCACACGTCCGACACGTTCGAAATCCGGCAGCAAAGTGAGCGTAAGCAGGGGCGCGTTCACTTTTATACTCTACTGCTAGGACCAGGCTCGGGAGAGGGGGCAGTTGGTAACAGTATATATAACCTGCTGACGTACAACCCGCCATTTTCTTCACAGCTGACGGTTTCTATAATTATTATTATTGTTAAAACTACTGATGTGCAAATTTTCGGACGAACAGAAATAATTTTTGGATTTATTTTTTTTGACATACTTGAAATTCTCTCCCCACCCTTACTGGAGCTGCTGACGTTCGAGTTACTCAATGACTATCCATGAAAAGTACGTTATGACATTAATCAATCGACCAGAAATTATTTTGTAAAATGCAACGCTACCTCCCGGACTAAAAGGAACCATGTTGCACCGACCTCATACCTAGATTTATCCTAAGCCTAAGAAGCCCATTTATAGGCACTTGGTCAGACCATAGTATTGATGACCGGCACCACAGAGGAATAAGGTATATCTTATTACGTCAGGACCTAACACCGGTGCCTAGCAGAATTCGTCTTCAGCCTATTGCAGTCCACTGCTGGACGTAGGCCGCCCCCAATGCACCCCACAAAGGGGGGTTTATGTCCATAGTCACCACGCTGGGCAGGCGAGGTGGTGACCTAGCAGAATAAGCTCGACAAAATAATTTCGAAAATTATATCCCACAAATACCCCGGCGAAATAATTGGACAGTCCGTAATTACCTCGGGATATTTTTAATTTCATTTTTCCGCTGAAAACAAGTTTCTACTATAAAATATTTTCTCTAATGTAATTAGTAAGTAAACTATGAGGTAATACTGCGAACTTTTGTGTGAGCTGTTGAACAGCAAATAGTTTGCTTCCTTCCTCGTTCAACTGTTTGCTGTAACAGCTTTAGAGAAATAATATTGCTGTTCATTTTTGTTTCCAACTTTGAAATGCTAGTTTTTTTAAACTTGGTATTTCGTGTTTACCTATTTACCCAACCTACGTACCTACTAAACAGGGTGTTTGTGACAGCCAGGCAAATATTAATACCATGACTTTAGACCATGATTCTGAGGCGGAAAACACTAAAAATTTTCGTAGGAAATTTCCAAAATATTCCGACAATTTTTTAATATTTTCAGGAAAAAATATTTTATTTCATTTAATTAGGCCTTAGATAAAGACTTAAAAATAAAAGTTTTACCAAAAGATGAATAAAAAAAACATTCCCTCAAAAAAGTTCAAAAACCTGATCAACCCTAATGGAGAATCACAAGTCATTCAAAAAACAGCAATGTGTCGCACAATAACCAATAAGCCCACTTAATTAGTCACAGGATCGCCCGATAACTGAGGAGAGCAAAGATAACTGATATCAAATCTAAAATACATTTCTTGCGAGTAATAATACTGTCGTATAACTCAACACGATGGTACTTGTTCAGCATTTGAGTATTTGCCTGGCTGTCACCCACACCCTGTATAAGGTCTACCAAAAAGTAGTGATTATCTTTTGACACGAAACTAGGTAAGACTATAGGAGTGAAGGAATGCACCTGAGTCTGCGCAGACACTTGTGCACTATAATATCAGCTTACGCAGTTGGCTAATTTTCGTTGAGATTGGTTGCTTTGCTATGACCTCATGATGCACAGGAGTTAATAGCGTTTTTGTCTGCGTAGATGAATAAAAAACAAAGGGTAGTATTCTAAAACAAAACAGTATAAACTTTTCGACCATGGCTTTCCCTGGCTCTTTGTAACTCAGTAGGTACCAAATAGGTACCATTTTTGTTATAATTATCATGATATCAGACAGACAGAGGCTTTCGTAATACCTTCTTACTATCTTAAGGTGGGTTCCCACGGTACGTGATATTACGGACGAACGCGCAACAGCCCGCACCACGGATCGTGGGAAACAGAGCGTCCCTGGTGCGTCCGCGTCCGTCCGCGAAATCACGCACGGTGGGAACCCACCTTTAGGTAGGTAGATACTCGTACTTTAATATTATTATAGCGTCCTATCTATAAATATCCTTCAAGATTAGTTAGTAATTTTTTGAAAAAGTTATCCAGAAAACTCACTCGTAAACGAATTCCTAGGAATCTAGCTCACAAAAACGGGAAAAATAGAAATAAGCTTCTGGGCGTAATATTTCTATATCAAAAGGAGTACTTATCTAATTAGGTAACCTATAAGTAGGTATTTTATTTCAGTCAGCGTAGTTTATTTTAATACATACATTTTATTCTTTGTCCTGTCTGACTTTCGTAAAAGTGAACTACTTAGTAGGTACAAGGCATGCGTGTCCTCGCATGACACCGTAAGGGTAATATTTCTATTAATTACCATATTAATTGCATGTCCGTGTCGTGATTCAGGTGTGCCGGCCATCCTTGGTGATGTCATTTTAGGGCGTCATATTAAAAAAACATAAGGTGTTCTTACACTGAAATACAATTTGTAATTTTTTTTTACACACTTCACAATACATTGACCTAGTCCCACACTAAGATCCCTAAGGTCTTGTGTCGTGGGTACTAAGCAACGGTATATAAATACATAGATACTTATAGAAACATAACTCGGAAACAAACATCGATATTCATCATATCAATATTTGTACCTAGCGGGATTCGAACCCAGGACCGGCGTCACTACCTACTACACCAATCAGTCGTCAATTTGATGCTGTTCACCATGAATGTATAAAGAACGACGGATGGAGTGCTGTCACTGCATAGATTGAAGCACCGTTATGGCGGCGCGTTGTGCCTGTGTGCGTATTTTCTGGCAGGCGCCGAGCTTACTGTTGTGTGTATGTGTGGGTGGATAATGCTTCAATACACATCTCTAGGTACTCTGTAAAATGTACGTTATCGAGCTTACTGCGAATGATTCACCCTTTGTAGTGACAACACTCCGTCCGTTGTTCTTTATAAGCTGATGCTGTTCACATGATGTTTCTACGCTGTACCGTCGCCAGTCGATGGCAAGGGATGGCCCTTATCCAACTATCTATGAGGTCGGTGCAATATTAGTTTCTTTCGAAACTCATATCGCCAAGGATTTGGTGTTTGTTTGATACTCATGGAGAAGAAATAAATGAGGAGCAGCGGCTAAGTATATTTTCATACAAAAATAGTGTGCCGCTGAGCGGGGGTGAAGTATGGTACGAGGGGAGCATCCTAACACTGTAGCCCTGCCCATTTACATAGAAACCACCTTGTAGTGATTAGTCAGACTACTTGCATAAGCGTGTGGTTACAGCTACTGCGTTACACACACTGGCCCTGAAGCTCCGCCCCTATCATGACGTCATGGCCTCAAGATTGCCACACGACTCAGTTCATAGTTCCACCTCCTCTTTTATACTTTCTCCATGTTTAAACCTGACGCCAACCCTCCTCGGGTAAATAGCTAAGTACCGATTTTTAGTTCATTAAAATCTGTAGATACAGTACATAAAATAAATTATGTGTTACAGGCCCGGGACTGGGTTCGAAGCTACACCATTCACTGCATCTATCATCGATGGCAAGTAAGATTATGTAGAATAAAAAAACAGATGGAATTAGATATACCTAACGGGAATGAACATTCAAGCAAATCAAGGCAAAATTCAAAATCGCGATGATAGCAGGCAGACTGGACAGTCGCTATACTCAACACTGGATCAGGATGCATCTTAGTGTGTGTACTGACATAGTCGTGTAAGTCATTTGTGTATTACTAACATTCGATGGATCATCGTTGTTTGAATTAAATGTATTTTATTTATTTATTTATAACTATATGGGCTTTGGTTGTTTGGCATTTGGAAGTTAGAAATTCTAGAGAGAGTGAGGCAACAGAAAATAGCCCACTAATTTGGCGTTGTATTTTAATTGACATGCCCCTAATAGGCTAATAGGTATGTAAGTACGTAATAATAATTAAAAAAATGTATATAACTAAATTATCTTGGCCGTGTGGTGCCGGCAGGGTAGAATTCGTACCACCCCATGTCTGCCCGTGGGTATCGTACGAGGCGATTAAGGGTTTCCGAGAGGTGGGCAGCAGCGCCTCCCGTGTTGTCAACATAGTCCAAAATACCAAACTGCGGTCACCAACCCGCCTGCCCAGCGTGGTGGCTATGGGCAAATACCCCCCATGGCAGTCTTGTGGCGTGCCCTGGGGGAGGCCTTCGTCCAGCAGTGGACTGCAATAGGCTGATGATGATAATGATGATGATGACATAAATAAAGTTCCAAACCTGAGTCAATCACAATATAATGAATAGTGAGTGTACCTACCAGTGTGAGACCTACCTTATACGAGGAAAATGAGCGAACTCGTTGTTTCGTGAGAAATTTGAATTAATTCAGCACTATGATATTGTAGCCACAAGTTACGTTTATCTATCTATAGCTTAGGTAAGTATGTTATGCGTGAAGAGAACTTTTAAAATTAGCTGAAAGATATTAATATACAGGGTGTTTGTGACAGCCAGGCAAACATTAATATGGTGACTTCAGACTTCATGATTCTGAGGCGAAAAACACTGAAAATTTTCGCATGAATTTCTATTTTATGAGAGTTTCATGGTATTTTAACAATAATGCTTCTCTCCCTTAGATCCAGGAACTCCTAACTGCATTTAAGTAATATTCATAACAATGCATATGTTTTTGTTGAAGATTTTAAAATACAAAAAAAGAGTTATTGAAACAAATCGAAAAATACTTTATTTTCATAGCTTTAAATGCACGCTTTAGTTTTATTTTTATACGCAGATACCTATTAGAGATTTAAAATACACAATATTAAAATATAAATCGGCTTTTTTCTCTCCAAAAAACGTATTTGTAGCATACTGTGTGAAAATCAACATAAAAGAATAAAGAGTCGGTTGTTTTCCGAACCAATGCTCAGAAACAATCGGATAAACTCCACATACGATATACTACTATATGCTTACTAGGTAGGTAGGTACATATATTAACATATAGTCCCGCTTAGTCTTAGTCTTCAGCCTATTGCAGTCCACTGCTGGACGTAGGCCACAAGACTACTGCCATAGGGGGGGTTTTGCCCATAGTCATCACGCTGGACAAGCTGGTAACCGCAGTTTGATATTTGGACTTTGTTGTCAGTACGAGATGCGCTGCTGCTCATCTCCCGGGAACCCTTAACCGCCTTTTTTGATACCCACAGGCAGGCATGGGGTGGTACAAACCGTTCTCTGTCGGCACCACGCGGCATTCACTTTTAACCAGTTAGCCTATAAATCCCACGTGGTAAGGGATGAAGGTAGGTATGGGTGAGAATCTTCGGTGGGGTCTATCCGTACCTACCTACAGGATAGACCCCACTGAATTCACAATTGCACATCTACCCTCTCAAACAGATCTTCTATCTAGGTACTTTTTAGGTAGGCGTAATGGTGTCTTACTGCCCGTCGAAGCCCTTTTGTGTCAACACGTCTCTTTTCGTCTTCTTTACTAACTCCGTCCACCCTGGCAGAAACTCGTCATGCGCCACCTTCGTCTTGGCCTGTCTTTACGCGTCAAGCTATCCTGTGGAACCCTTCTTACCCAACTATCTATACTACTAACGTGTAAGTTAATTTGCCATAATATACAATAATTTATTCTCACGGCTTTTAAGCATATGAGGAAATAGTAACTTTTATTTCTAGGTGGACCGATGACCTGATGAAGATATACTACTATATAGGTACCTACACTAATTAACCAGCATTTCAAAGGCGAATGTATTAATTATCAGAGCTGCTTACAGAGCAGTTGGAAAATAAATATTTCTTTTGATTTGATTAGGTATTATTTCGATAGTTTCAAAACAATATGTTTACTGTCGACATTTTATTCTATGCTGTCGACAAAGACATCTGTTTTATTTCAAACGTATGGACTTATCTCTTGTTATTTTATAACTTTGTGTAAGATAAACAATGAAAAATTATTTATTTTAGGGCTGATTTTCTGAGGTAACTAGGGGAGGCAAAATGTTCTGTTCAGCAGTGGATTTCGTATAGACGAAATGATGCTAAATAAATATTTATTTAAGTGTAGGCACCTAAATGATAGAGACCTTTTACAAAAAGTAAGTTAAAAGTATAAGATTGGAGTAGCCACGTTACCCTGACGAAACTCTGAAACTTTTAATTGTAAAGTTTGATTCAATTCGAGTATATACTCCATTCAATACAACATTGGAAGCGTTGTGAATAGGTTCGTTAGGGTAGCTCCGGTTTGTACACTGAGCTACGAAGATTATAAAACATACAGGAGTTTTCATTATAATATGAAATTGGATAATTATACTTTGTTTGTTTCCATTAGTTATTTTTGTTTTCGTTAGGAATATCTTTTTGCTAATTATTTTCTCGTAACTGGAGAATGAATAAAGTTACTTGCTGATATTTACTGTATTTATTTATTTTACCTCATATAATTGTTAACTAAAGAGGCTCTATTGTTATACATAGTAGCGAATATCCTACTATAATTGACTATAAACTTAAAGTTAGTCTTGTGGAAATTGCCGCATCAAATCCAATTCCTATTTTTAGAAACTTTTCACGGTAAAAGTTAAATTGATATTGAAACTCATAGAATATACTTCAGGAAGGCTTCAGCGGAACCTTCATTATAGGACGATAGGATTGTTACCATAATACTGGCCGCTTATCGGTACTATTTATAGTACTCGTATTGCGGTTGCCCGCGACTTCGTTCACGTGAACTACGATAGATTATTTATGTTAATTCGATTTATTGATGATAATAATATACCATTCTATGTCGTACACATGTCATGAAAATTTGACTATCATTGCGTACCTAGTTATACTATTAGCTAACTCCCGTTTGTGAATAATTTAAAACCATTTATAATTATAAATCAGTAAAATAACGCTTAGCCTTGTCGACGGTATTCAGTCTTGTCTCGCTCAGCATAATGGGCTCCATTAAGAAAGAATTAGGAGGAGACGATAATAGGAAGTAGTCTCATTGTAGTACGAAGCGGGGTACGGAATAAGAAGTAGTGACATAGTGCACGGGCGTAAGGGTATGTGCCCACATAAGCATACTAGCCAGTGACTGGATCATACTATGCATTGATTGGGACGCGACGTGACAGGCCCCAAATGGTGTGCTGCACCCAGTAGGTAAATACTTTTTTAATGTTATATTATATGTGCCTTTCAATTTGTTTTCCATAATATTTTTACCCTATTTGTCTTCTTTCATTGCTGCTATGTGCTATCGTGTTTTGTATGTACGTGTCTGTCTGTGTGTTTGATTATCATATACATTTTTTTTTAGGTTTCCTCTCACAATTCAACATCATGAAAAACCTTTTTGTTCATTGTTAGTGTATCTCTGCAGTATTTTTCCTTAATGATGGGACCGGAGATATGTCGTCAGACCAATTTTAATGAGCGGCCGGATTGCATGAAAACGGTCTTCAGTTTATTTAGGATATCACACGCTTCAGAGATCTGTGGAACACATTTTTATTGTCTATGTAAGGTCTTCTATGCTGCTCTGGGAGTGAAAAAAAAATATAATACGACAGCTGCTTCTCTTCCCTGGCATACTGTACAAGTCAGTAGAAGGACAGGAGGGTCTTGGTGTTTTGTAGGCGATGGGCTGACCACCTGTCACTACTAACCGAACTTATACATCTCAACTGTACCCTCAAAATTGGTCAGAGGTGGCACCATGTGGTTCTGTCGGCCCTTGGTGCTCTGCCTACCCCGTAAGGGATAAAGGCGTGATTGTATGTATGTATTTAAGGTCTCTAGATTTAAAATATAGGTACCTTAGCATGCCAAAATTATGTCAACGAATTACTAACTGTACATACTCAAGCCCTAGCTTCTAAAACTTTATCATCACCATATTCAGCCATCCAGAAGTCAACTGCTGGACGGACATAGGCCTTCTCTAATGACCTGCACAAACATTACAAATACCTTGTTTACATTGTGTACCCTGGCCGAATTGTCGAGAGTGAATTATTAGTACCAACGTACCTAATTTACTGTCTGTCTTACGAGGTATGAAAAATAATATATTTACATTACAAACTACTAAAGTTTATAAAACACATAAAGTAATATCACTAATATCACTCCCTTGTTAATACGTTGTAAGTGGATATACATTACCCAGTAAGTGGAAGGCAAAGTCTTAAAAGTAACATAAGTATGTTACCGACTAACTTTAAAGGGTTCTAGAAGGTATTAACTAGCACCCAGCAAGTGAGATTATATTAGGTTCCTCCTAATCTAATATGATCTGTAGGACTTGGGTATATATAAAGGTATAATGATGTGTTATCATTTGTATAGCCTGTGCTGTACATCAGCAGCATATTATCCCGTGCACATTGAGTTGACTAAGGAACCCGGGAATTCTCTTTAGCGATAAGCTTGTTATTGATAATTTACAACTGTCATCTCCTTTATGATCCACATATTTATTTTACGTTATATTTATTGCAAGATATGTACCTAGGTACATATCAGGTTGGGCGCCCTCCGGCCAGATGGACCGATGACTTAAAGAGGACGGCTGGTAGTGACTGGATGGCAAAAACGGGAGATAGAGCCATGTGGCAGTGGACTGCAATAGGCTGACGACGATGATGTACCTAGGTAATATAAGGTCCTGATTATATTTACGATATGGATAGTTAAATTGCAAAAAGGATTTCCTTTATCCTTAGGTCTATATTGTGTTAAACAAAAAACTTCAAATTCTTCGAATACAAACATGACATTCTACAAACTTGCAGGTTTATATAATAGCATTAGCGAGCAGCTCCTTTAGTTAAAAAGGTTAGAAATGTAAAGAAAAAGGGTACTGACAGATCGCTAGTTAGTCGAATAAATGAGTGAAACCTTGAGACGTAAAAAATGGCATAAAGTAACATTGAAAAAGTTTATCTCGAGTTTCGAAGCGCTGAGTTCAGGAGTACGTACTTCGACAGTTGATTCTTTAGAATTGCTTCTCCAAGATAAGTTACTGTTAGGAAAGTTTGCGAAACAGACTGGATTTTACTTCTTATTTTGCTTTGTAATTACATAATTGGTGTTTTTTATGATCGTGAGCGTTCAATATTTACTGGCGGATGATGTGAACGGGTCACGACTAAAGTTAATACACCATCCGCCAATTTCTATAAATGATCTTGAGAGATTTTTTGCATATCTCAGATATAATTTTCAATTTTCATACAAAATTTCAAATTAGGAATAAAAGAATCCGAGATTCTTTTTGATCGCTCGTATTGAAATTGGCCGTTTATGGTTAAGAATTATTTTAGGTACATATTCCATCACAAAATAACTAATACCTTCCACTTATAGCCATGGTAAGTACATAAAGACTGTGATGACTCCTTTTTCATTGACGACACGTGGCCGCGTGGTTGTCCACGTGCTCGGAATCCTCCAAGTCACCCGAATATTTGTAGAAATCCAGATAATGGTTTGGTAGTCCAGGCACTGGTTAATGGCACTGGACTTTGGTTTATGGTCACTATTTGATAGCACTAATAGTTTATGGTTACTGGTAGATAGCACTGATAAATGGTTTATGGTCACTGGTTTTTAGTCAATTTTCACACACTCGCTCGAAGCACCACGATGTAGGTACGGTGAGGTCCGTACACATACAAAATGAAATTATAGGCCATAGTTAAGATATAAAATAGAGAAACTTTATTAATTCCAAACTATGGCTAAAATGGTATGATAATGAGTGCACGCGGGTTAATGGGTGTCCGAACGTGAACTGGTTATAAAAAGCACAACAGGGTAAAAATGCTGACCGCTTGATAATGTACGCTGTTGCACCGTACACAGTGCTTGATAATGTACGCTGTTGCACCGTACACAGTGCTTGATAATGTACGCTGTTGCACCGTACACAGTGCTTGATAATGTACGCTGTTGCACCGTACACAGTGCTTGATAATGTACGCTGTTGCACCGTACACAGCGCTTGATAATGTACGCTGTTGCACCGTACACAGCGCTTGATAATGCACGCTGTTGCACCATATACAGTATGTACATAGATATTAGTAAGGATATTAATTAGATCTCCTACAACTTATAGCACAAGTCCTAAGACTAAGGTTCCTTTCAAGTTCATAGTTGAAAACATGAAGTGCTGTTGAAATGTTCCAGTGGAACGAACTTGGAGGGGTCTCGGCGCGACGGACCCTGAAGTAAGGACAATGATGAAGGGATTACGGATAGCGATCTGAGGTCGACTAATTGAAGAATCGATTTTTTAAACACATAAGACCTATTTTTCAAATCGATATCCTGCACTGAATTTGACCTTTAAAAATCCCGATTAAATTTTTTTGAGATTTTGAAAATAATAATTGACTACTTTCATACAACCTGACTTTAGATCTAATTAAAGAGTGACTTTAGATCTTTATTTTCGTTCAAAGAAATATTGTCGGATTCTTACGTGAATGCGGTAGAGAGTCGTTTTCGATTGGTTTATAATGTGCTATGTAGTTGTTTACTTTGGCGCATGCAGGTCTATATCGATCATAACGTCTCTTCATTATAATAACTCCATGGCGACGACCTACAAACTACGAGATCACGGCTCGAGAGCGTATTCAAACTTTAGAGTGAATTATGGCCACGAGTTATAAAGAAATCTTGTGAATTAACATAGGTACATTACACACGTTTCAGCACTTACCAGATTTTGGAGCGGTTGCATCTATTAAATTGACTGTAGTAACTGGTTCTCCTGTTTAAGATTAAATAAACTGAAAATATTATGAATTAACTATTAGAATTTTATTTTTAAAATTAGAATAAATATCTATCAGTTCTATCGATTACTATGTCTATTTATCGATGCTCGCTTACCGATTGTTTGATCTACAATGCGGTAAATGCAAATCTTGTTTATACCAGATAACCTTTAAAAGCTCTGCTAGTAATTTATAAACTTGCTTCATAACAAGTAATGGGGATATGGTAACAAAGAGCCAAGCTAAGGTAGGGTCAACTCATTTCCATTCTCGAGTAGCGTACGTCGCCAATGCTGGCTAATACTTCCCCACTCAATAGCAAGATCTTAACTTAACGTTTGCGAACGAAAATATCTACCTACAGGTGTTTTTTGGTCGTTAAAGTTTCCAAATACTAGGTATAGATGTCAGATTCTCTTCATCATCGCGAACATTTTTCTCCATGGAAGCATACCTGGGTAGTGTCTGGTTCCCAAGATATTAATGTCCAGAGTTGAGTTAGTATATTGTATTTTTTGCATAAATGCACGTAGACGCGTGTAACAGGATTATTTTAAGAAAATTTAAATCTTTCTACACTTAAAAAAACTATCACAAACTCTGGACACCATATATATCGCGCGATTAAAGTCAATAAAAAATATTGCCAAAAAAATTAAATTGTTACCCAGCAATTTTTTTGGAATTACTTTATTTGATACGTAGGTATAGAGTACGTACTCTTCGTAAACGGTGGCAACGAAAAAACATCCTGTATATCAACTGAGAATTCCAATTTACCTCTCGAACTTTTCATTACATGAAGTTGAAACAAAACTGATAATAATCATAACAATAAGTTAACAGAGTAATTAAATGGTTTATTCGAAGTATTAAACGCGATTGCTAGAAATACAGCTCGGGATCATTCCTCATTAATTTGTATTTTGTGAAGTGAATTCATTAATGCTACCGGTTCAGGATATTTTTAGAAATGAAAATACCTGCTTATTGATGTGTCTGATGGATTTATGACTATTTAAAACTCAAGTGCACAAAAGAACTTTGTGAACGTCATGTCCCGCAATTGATTCGCTTTGAAATTTTTTTTGAACATAGGGACACACCGCCTTTCATCACATACAGCCAAAATAATGCACTGTTTGTTTTTCTATTAAGGACTTAATTTGTTTTAGGGCCGCCAGCATAAAGATAGTATGAATCCTTCAGACTCTGACCATTGGAAAAATTGACCCTTAGAATAAAAGATGCACTGTACCTATTAGTCGTCAATACAGGCTGATTTTTGGTCGTCAACGTTCCCGAAAACTACGGAATCGCCTTATCATCACGATCATTTTTCTCCATAGAAGCACACCTGGGAAGTGTCTGTTTTCCAAAATATTAGGGTCCAAAGTTGAGTAAATAGACAGCGTTCTTCTGCATAAATGCACATTGACGCGTGTAGCAAGATTTTTTCACGATAAATAATTAATAAGTATCTGTCTATGAAAAAACTAGCATAAACACTGGATACTATAAATTTCGCCCGATCAAGTTATTAAAAAAAATTAACTTCGTTTCTCAACATATTTTTTGGTATTAACTTTCTTTATATCATGTACAGAGTACGTACCCTTCGTTAAGGGTGGCCACGAAAAAATACCCTGTAAGTTATGCAGCTTTTAAATTCATCCCGTTATTTTTTAATCTTATTTATTATAAAAGGTTATAAACTTTTAAAAATTGACATTCATTGCCACAATTTTGCAGTTAGGGAAACAAAACAATTTACCTATACAGGGTTAATTTTAAAACATAAATAACTTCGCAGGACTAGATAGCTAAAATCATAAACAATAACATTTGTTCTATGTACGTGTTTTATCATAACTCAATACATTAATTAAAAATGTTTTTCAAAGCTTTTATTGTACTGTCGTGACATTTGTAAGTCTATGTTCTATTCGTAGGTATACGAAAAGGTTGACGCCTGCGATCGCGCGTGTCTCAGTATTATCAAAGACAATTTAATTGTCTTTGCTATTATGTAGACTTAAGAACATTCAGAGGTAATATTAAATTGATATTTATTTTTTAGAAAGTAAAATGTGACAAATTATCAAAACTCGTACAACAAATGTTGTTGTTTATGATGGTAGCTACCTAGCCTTGCGAGGTTATTGATGTTTTAAAATTAACCCTGTATAATCTAGGTATCTATCTACTTACATAGCTTAAACTCGTGTATTACTTATTGTAAAACTGGTAACTAAAATTGAGAAGTTCAAATACAATAATAACTATAGTAAAGCTAATGACAATAATTAACAGCAATGTACGACATAACAGTAAATAGACAGAAGCCGACAATCCACATAACCGTGGATTACGAGCGCCACAGTAGTTTCTCATAAACGCGCCTTTGTAAGTTGGTAGCTAAGTAAGCTCCTGTAATCCTTACAGCAGCTCGCGTTAATCTTGCGTAATTGTGTTGCGGTTATTCTGGGAACGAGATAATAACGTAAAAGGCAGGGCTATTGACAGCAGAAAAAAATCTTATTAGTACCCGGCATGAAAATATATAGAACAACGGACGTAATGCTGTCAATGCACAGATTGAAGCACCGTAATGGCGGCGCGTTGCGGCGGCGCATGTATGCGTATTTTCTAGTAGGCGCCGAGCTTACTATGGTTTGTATGTGTGGGTGGATAACGCGTCAATACACATCCCTACTATATGGAATATCGTTACCGAGCTTACTATGAATGCTTCACTCTGTGTATTGACAACAATCTGTCCGTTATTCTTTATACGTTCATGGCACCAGGTAAATATATCTATTTCAATTAATACGAAGAAAACAATTACTCATCTAATAGTGTTCTACTGCTTTATAATATTCAATACAATTATCTACTTCAATAAAATTGGCTTATTTGTATGAGGTCATTATGTAGGTTCATATCTTCAGGACACAAAGCCAAGGTCTATCAGATTATTATGAGTTCCAGACTTTACATTTAATTTCCTATCTCACTTTTTAATTAATAATCTGTCACGCGAATAGAAAACAGACTAGGTACTAATTTGCTTTGAAAATACTCACCTATCGTATAAAATATCAACAACTGTTGAAGCTGCCGTTTTCGCATTGTTACAAGCAATCAGTTAGACTCTACTGTTAGAGTAACATGAGCCATAAGTTACAAGGCAATCATAGACAGAAGCATCTGTTAGCTATCTCAACTTGTTTATTCGAAACAAGTACATTGTGCTTGAAGAATAGTAGATACTTACTAATATAAGGAATGGTTCATAACAATATCACGCACCAAATATTGACATGGATTTAGGGTCTAAAATTTTGTGGTATGGTTCTCTTGAGGGCTATATTCATGGAATTACGCTTAATTTACCTGTTTTGCTACACCTTGTATAAATGAAATTGTATTAGGCGTTACAATTCGGAAGTTCAAACATTCACTATGGGTGCGAGAGATCCGAGGGTCAGTGGAGGGTGTAGGGCCCGGTGGTGGGCGCACCCATAGTGAATACACCTTGTATGTAAAGTATATATAGCGTAGTCAGAAAAGAGTGTAATGGAGCCACCTTTCGGACGCAAGACAGAATTACAGTCTAATACAAATCCTTAGAACACGATATCAAAGTTTCACACAGCTATTAAAATACCTATACATGGGCTAAACCAGAGGTTCCCAAACTTTTTTTACTCATAGACCCCTTTTAAAAGTTAACTGGTTCTGGTAGACCCCCTACAGGCCTACACCACATACAAATTAATTGTGAACCTCCATTTTTTCACATCAACGTAGACCCCCACCGAGCCTCCTGTGGACCCCTGGGGGTCCACCTGGACCACTTTGGGATCCACTGGGCTAAACAATAACTAGTGGCCCAGTGGGGCCGGAAGCGCTTTACTTTTCTCCACAAAACTTTGGAGACCAGATTTCCACTCCTGTCATTCTAGTTTTCAGCATAACCAAATTAAAATTTGTCATATAATCTCGTTCCTCGTAATAAACCCACGGGAGCCTTAATAATATTTACCGGCGGGCAACTTGTCCGAATTTAGCATATTTTCCCTTGCTCGGCAATTAAACCTGCTCGTTTGGACGCCTGATTAGTATAATTTGTGTACTGGTTCACCTCTATTTTATTTATTTTGGTCTTGCGACTGAGTATTAGGCAGCAGTTGACAGTCTTTGAGTTGATTACCAAATTAATTCACTTCATCATCAGTCCACTGCTGGATGTTGGCTTCCCCACGCCACAAGACTACTGCAATAAGGGTGTTTTTGCCCATAGTCACCACGCTGGTACCTAATTAATTACATTGGATATTATTCATTACAACCACATTAAATTATGTTATCAGTGGTACAGTGTGTGACTTATCGACAATGTCTAAGAAATCGACGGACAGGGAGGCATGTCTCTTAACTGTAAATAATGTACAGTTGGTAAGTAGGTCCCCGCAAGTAATACCCACGATCTTGGTGATCAGATAACCCGACATCGTCTGTTGAAATAATTGAATTTCAAACCTTTAGAAATCGGATACATCTACCTAATACATAAAAATATCTCGTCTCCAATCAAGATCAAGTAATGTCATTTTTGTCAGTGCAACCAGGGATTTGGTATCTCCTAGTGCAACTATTGGCGAAGTAGGGTTTGTAATTCGTTATCATTTTCTTTGATAGATCATGGGTTAATCTATACGTATAATGAAAGTGTATAAATATTTATTTTTAATCCAAAATCTAAAATTTTCTCAACAAAAACACAGAGAGAAAATCTCGCTGAAATAAACAAACACATAAACAATCGATTTGAACATTCATTTTGATGTTCTGACATGCGGAATGACTGGAATTTGTTCGCTTGCTTCAATAAAATTTGTTATTGTATAATTTTATGAGAAACAGTAGATTGTAGGAAACATGTACTCCTATGGAACGGCGATATCGTCTTTATGTCTTTATTAATATATTATATTGGTAAACAACATTGGTTCTCAAATTTATTGTTAGCAGATTTCATTCGAGGGTTTTATCGTGACTGTGTGTTTAGATCGAAGAAATTATTTTCATTCTGTATATTTGATTGATTCATCGTTGATGTTTTCGTTATGCCATTAACACTATGTAGAGATAAATATTTTAAAGAAATGATATATTGTATTTCGTGGCTTGACTCAAGCAAAAAATTCAGTTGACAATGCGTAATAAGGTGCGACATTCCTTTATTTTGATTTTAATTTTGATGATTTTGTAATTTTCCTTTGACTCTTTCCTATCCCTACTAACTAGTGACCCTAGTGCCTTCACGCCCACGCAACTTTGTTCTTCTGATTAAAAATGACTGCCTAATAATAGAAACTATAGAAATAAAGAATAACACATTCTGGCGCTTAAGTTAAGCTATATCAGCCAAGTTTCATCATTATCCATGAAAAGTAGGCAACAAATATCTAAATTCTATAAATATTCTTTATGTTTATAATTTGAAACGATGTATATACGAATTAAGTGGGTGGGGTACCCATAACTTTGAGATACTATGGCATTCACTACAGTAATCTGATTCATAACCGGATATAAACAAGAGTCGAATGGTGTAGAACTAACAGTAACAGCTTACAGGTAACAGTAACAGGTTACTCAATGAATCTCCACTTAAGATGTTATATTCAGCGATCGCTTACGGATGTCTTTATTACTTTTAATGAAGGGTTGGTAGATACACTGTGGTATAGTTTAAAGATCAAATCAATTCAAGATTTTCAAGAAGAAATTCATTGCCTGCGTGTAATTAATAGGGCCCTAGCAGGTAGTGTTTAGGTAAAATACATTATATTGTTGTGACACTAGTCCGAATATTCCTCATTTGTGTACTGAAGACGCACTTTTATCACCTGTTAGTGATGTTGTTATGCTTGTCAAATCACGCCACAATGCCATACTGTGATCGGTTGGCTGAACCTGACTGCAAAATATAACCACGATTGAGTTTGAATTGAAAGCTCACTCTGCGTATTCTCCATTCTCGCAATTAGTACTCGCATACCTAAGTTACCACTCTTTTAAAAGAGGAATGAAAATGATTTGCTTCAAGAATAGCAAAGTAACTAGTAGTAGAGGCACCGAACAGTCTGATAATGTCGATACGATGGTACAGAGCGAGCGCCGGGTTTGAAACTTAGCAAGTAATTACGCTGCGGAACAAGATAAAAGAGGTTAGCGATATTTTAGAGAAATTGAACTCCATATTGGTAAATACATACATAGATACACACACGGATGTGCTCGTGAAATGGGGTAACCAGAACTGCAGGAGAATAAAGGAGATCTCACAGCCCTTGGTAAAAGACCAACAAATTATTTGCATTTTGCTATTCTGTAGATTGCTTTGGTATTATGTCCATCCTGGAGTCCCCACAAGGAGTCATCAATGCCCCATATGGCAGTAAGAAGAGGTGAATGTGACTCATAAAGGAGACGGATAAAAATAAATCGCAGTCAAACTGTTTAAACAGTTTTGTGGGACTTCAATTTAGACATAAGTTTTGCATTGTATTTATAATACTTGTAATAAATAAAAAAAAAGTTAAGTCGATTTAAAGTTGCGTCAAAAGTGAACGCGATCATGGGTTCTGGAGAATTTATTATTCTATGTCTCTAACTTCTTCCTGTATATTCTGCGATATCTCAGATCCGTAGTGCCGATTTTTCTTGATTTTTCATGGAACTAAGTGTACAGGAAATATATAATGTATCTAGTAATTTGATTATATGAAAAACTATCCAGTTAGTAGTAAAAAAAGCTTTTAGTGTAGTAAAAATTATGGAATACGACCCCCTGATTACGTAAAAGCAATAGCAAAGCTGAAGCTGTGCGATCGCGATAATTGAGTGTGTGTGTGTGCGCGGGGCGAGGTGCGGGAGGACGCCGATAATTGATTATCGCGATAGCGCGGCTTCGGCTTTGCTATTGCTTTTACTTAATCAGGGGGCCGAATGAATTTCATACTTTGTCGCGAAACTATCTTGTAGTTACTTTTAAAGATACAATAATTTTGAAATCATAAAGTTTTATACACTACCAATGTATGTTTGTAGGTATCATTATTGCTTTTAATTGCATTTTAGTGAGAAAAGGGTAAAAATTACTATAGCAAACTTAAATATAATTATGTAAGGCAAAGATGAAAGTAGAAGTCGATTAACTAATATAGCTAAAGCTCTTGGTTATATCTCTTGACTCTTATAACATAATACACTCCCAGCTTCGCGAGATCCCAGGTGCAGTACGGAGTTTTGTACAGACAAAATGTTTTGACAACGTTCTTCGATACGAACCAATGCCAACAAAATGCTAACAAACTTTTGTTAATCGTCTTATAATATCTGAAACTATCGCCATCCTCGTCACACATCCGTAAATTACTTCGAGATAAGTATTGAATGATGTAGTTTGTCATGCTCTAAAATGCATTAGGGCGGTTGGTAGCGATCGTTTAAGAAGTTTTATAACCTTTTATTACGTAATAATATGACAGAATACTTTTAAACACAGGTATTTTATGTACAGTTTAGGTACTTACGGGGTAGGTAGAGCACCGAGGGCCGATAGGACCACACGATGCCACACTTTTATATCCTACGCAATACACCGTTATCCGATGCCTAGTAAGTTGCCACATTTGGTCATATCAATGACCGACCATCAAGCTAACCACCAACACCTTGTTCTGCCATCTTTGAAATTGATTCTACGGTACTAGCAGTATCGATAACTATGGGGTAGGCACGTACTTTTTACGCGGCGTAACGCTAACGACTCGCTAGCAAAATCTATGTGATTTGACAGTTGGACGATAGCGTTACGGTCTATCGAGAGGTTCGTGCTTACCCCTCTGTACATTTATAGTAAATCGCTAAATAATAGAGGTGATAGGCTCAATAGACATGTGCCCGAAAAAATACGGACCATTTTGTTATAAATAATATGCAACCAGACATTAATTCTTAAATCGAATTACTTACGGACGGTGTATTGTTAACTAACAACTTAAAAACAATACTTCATCTTAAAATCAATCGAACAGCTTGAATCAAAACTCAAAAGGTATTGTAGAGGCATTAAAAGGTAGTTTTAGACTGTGCCGAGCATTCAGTGCATAATCTACTAGTTAGAGCAGCTTTGTATTGATAACTGCAGCCCTTGAAATCGGTTTACTGGTTTCTTAGATGTTTGGTTTACTGGATGGATGATTTCAATCTTCTGGGCTATTTAAAATCTTAGCTACTTGACCCATAAAGTTTCGGAACAATGATCAATGTTAGGTAATTACATTTTAGGTCTTGCATGGGGAGATTAGATTTTACTTGAAGATTTGAACTTCCGAATAGTGACGCCTGATACAATTCAATATTTACTTGAAGTCTCACTTGCACTTAAAATTTATTAAGACTATGCTCAGGGCCAACTTTTCCAATGGCCATATAGCCTAATTATAGGATACATGCTAGCTAGCTCATCGCCTGAGAATACGCCCGTGAGTTTCTGAGTTGGCTTTTAAGACATGCACGGAAGGAGATGCAGCTAGGTGCTCGGACGGTCTAAAAGTTTGGCATCATCGATCGTTGTCTCTGTACTCCTACCAATAGCGGTACTATCGGAGCAAACGTATCGATTGCAAACCTCTATCGATTCGATCGAAAAATAATGTTAATTTGTCTAAGTCCTCTGATGTATTCTAGTGATGCGGTAATAACTACAGTTTAACATTCATGAGTTCATATTGAGTTTATAGGGTACAACCAATTGTGTTAATAGAACCCGATTTCGATTTTTCCCTAGTTTTTAAAAGAAGGTACCTAAAATAGATTCAATTCTTTTCGTAACAAATAGCAAGGTTTCGTCCCACGTAGCAGGTTGTGGCATGTTCCACATTCCGCGTTGGCACGGTCAATTGGTTCCTTTGTCCTTCGCTTGCTATCGGTGGGCATTTCACGCACGATTGCAACCAGTTTTGTTGGAAAAATTGACTTTAATTCGGTCTCCGGCGAATTTGAAATAGGACGAGTGAGGATGTTAAGATATTATGTAAATATCTACGTTCGTTTGTACGTTTATAGGGATCAATGGGGAAAGCACGAACTTCTCGACTTTCCGTAGTAGGCCAAGCACACTAGCTAAACCGATTAATTAATATATGGAATATCTTTGAAACACCGGAAACATACATACATACATATAATCACGCCTTTATCCCTTACGGGGTAGGCAGAGCACCAAGGGCCGATAGAACCACTTGGTGCCACTTCTGACCAATTTTGAGGTTATGGTTGTTAGAAGTGACAGGTGGTCAGGACCGGAAACAAATTATATAAATGAATGCAGAATAAATTTTGGGACATTTGGCAATATTTCAAATATCCAACATTATCTGTAACTATGTAGCAGAGGCGGTTCGTCCTAAAGAGCGCTGGTGCAGTACACTCCCACCCCACCCATGAAGATTACATAGGCAGACTTTATTTCTTTATACATATTTCTATTTTTCTACATACTTATTGAAAATTTTATTTCTATTCTGATTTGCCTATATAATAGTCTAACAAATATCTACCTATTCTTGCTACGCGTTTGTGTCAAGTAATAGTAGGTAAGTTGTACCTTAAACGAGTGGAGCGCCTGCTATTGCGCTCCTATGGAACAAAATTCCTAGTACTTTCTTCAATGAGTGCGAAAGAGATACATCGACACAGGCCGATGCGTGAAACAGAAGATTCTATATGAGAAATCAGCCTAATCTGGAGCGCCGTTCTCGCGCGACGTGTCCACAGCTACCGTGGATTTGCGTGCGCGGGGGATAACCTGCATGTGCAATGCCGATGCAAAGAATATACTTACTCTCTGCCGATGTTACAGTTTTATGTTTATAAACAAACGTGTCGGCTTTTTGAGTTAATTCGCAGTTTATCTTTGAAATTAATATTAAAAATTGTTTGTTTGCGACATTTTGTGTTAAAAATGGAACAATATGTTTTATTGAAAAGTGTGAAAAAGACCGCTTTGAACTGAACGCCAAAGGGCTAACACGTCCTGGAATTTCTCTATCACAAAAATGTAAGTACATAGTTTGAAAACGAAATCTTAACAAAGTTAAAAAATTATGAACCCCCATAAAAAATATCACGAGCCGCCTCTGCTATGTAGGTACATATACATGAACTTATGATTCCCACTAAAATTGTATCCCTAGTAAAATATTATTAGCTACACTAAGCTCTTACTTATTTCCAGTACGTAAAATACAACGGGTGCAAATGTTAATGCAATGCATTTGAAACTTTATTACGAAGACCGAGAGCCGTTGTTTTGCTGTCAGAGATCGCCCTTATTAGTGCTAATGCACTTTGGACACCGTTAAATTGGATTCTCTATATTGGTATGGTGTTTGTTGTTGTGATCTATACCTAGTAGGTATAGTATTATAGTAATGTATGTAATAGGGTATAATAATACGACTCACTATATAATGAAATAAATTCACAAAATTAGAGATTCGAAATCACATGTTTATTTTTATTTTTTAAGATTGTATCAAAATGTAAAGAGATTATCCTGTCCATAATATTTACTAAAAAAAACATAATTGCGGATAGGTTCATTATAGAGAACACGCAGTGGCGGATTTACAAATTTTCAAGGTATAGGCTGAATAGTTTTTGCCGCCCTTGCCTCAACAATTGTCATATCATACATTATTTTTACAATGCAACAATTTCGTTGAAATTGCACGTAAAATAATTTTTCGGTATATTTTTGAGCTAATCGAAGCTCAATCATGTAGGGGCGGGGTAATGTATGCTATTTACACAATAATGAACATTTGGTAAACGTTAATAAATAATCTTTATTGCGCTTACAAACAGTTAAAAATAATCGACTCCGTCAAGTCGGAATCAATGACCAAGATAGACCTACTTACAAAGGAATAGAAGTTCGTTACAATGCCTTTTTGCGCGATTTTTTGTTGGCAAAATCATCGATGATGATTTTTTTGACTTAAGACTATCTCGCTATTACTGTTCAAGATTTTTTTTTAATTCCAATCGAATTTTCTGAAGCTACTAGTGCATGTGAAACACATAATAGTCGATACATAAGATTGAAATCGGTAAAATTATTCACTAAATTTATTCATTATATTCGAATAAAAATCGAAACATTATATACAAACCATCCAGTTCGTAGCCTCCAACCAGTAGTAAGACTGGCATGTATGGGTTGTTAGTGGGAAGAGGGGCATATTTTTTACAATTGCGCTCTTTTCACTCATAAGAAGTGTGGGCAAAGGGCGCAGAGGCGCGAGGCCGATCACTGCTTGAGGGGCGGCGAACTAGCTGTTTTACTCTAGAATATGGAAGTTTGCTACTCTCGGAATGTGCAATGACAAGTGAGAGAGAAAAGTCATCGACAAAATTTGTTGCAGACTTCTATCTGTAAGACATCAGAAAACCGTCATAGAAAAATATTTTTGATTTCTATGAGGTAAAAAAAAAAAAAAAAAATCGTTCCCCAAATTTGCCGGCCCCAAAATCTGCCGCCCTAGGCTCGAGCCTACTCAGCCTGCTGGTAAATCCGTCACTGAGAACACGGTCTTGAGAAGTATCAATCGGCCAATTTTAATACGAGAGATCAAACAGAATCTCGGATTTTTTTTCGTAATTTGAAATTTTGTATGAAAACAATTGAAGATTAAATCTGAGATATGCAAAAAATCTCTCAAGATCAGTTATAGAAATTGGCTGTAATTAATCGTGAGAGTGACACTGGGTAGGTAGGTAGGTACAACATCAAAGTTTTACGCCTTAGTGCGTAAAACTTTGATGTTTTTTCTGTATATTTTTTATCTATTTACTTTATAAGGCTAAGGAGTGGAATGCACTTCCTGCTGATGTATTTCCCGAGTACTACAACATTGGTCTCTTCAAAGCTAGAGTGAATAGGCACTTTCTGGGCAAAGGTGTACCACCCTAGGCCGCATCTTGCTTAACATCAGGCACGATGGCGGTCAAATGTTTGCCTAGCTAATTGTAAAAAAAAAATACAAGTTTTCCGTTCACCGTTTTCTTCATCTATTGCATATTAGTAAAAGATATACGATTTAAATTATATTATTACAAAAACACGTATTTTACGTAGGTTGCCGCGTGATGCCGGCAGAGTAGAGTTTGTACCACCCCATGCCTGTCCGTGGGTATCGTACGAGGCGATTAAGGGTTTCCGGGAGGTGGGCAGTAGCGTACTGACAACATAATCGGAAAATCACACTGCAGTCATCAACCCGCCTGCCCAGCCTAGTAGCATTGTGGTGTGCCCTGGGGAGGCCTACGTCCAGCAGTGGACTGCAATAGGCTGAAGAAGAAGAAGAATTGTTATAATGAAAATGTTATAATATCATATAACATTTTCATTATAATATAATATAAACTAAGTGAATTTGTAGCAATCAGAGAAACGTTTAAGTCCTTAACACTCTATAATTTTATTACCTTAATAGGTTAAATACTTAAACACAGACTAGTTACAGCATAGCTGGCGGTACCTAGGAAGGAGTAGATTACACGAATAGGTACACCAGATAATGAAATACCTGAATAGCTTGCCTCAAGTGCATATAGCTGACTAAAGCAGTGGCATAACCATTTTTCATCAGACTCCGCCATGCATGGCTTCTCTACTCGTATTTATACCTGTCGCCTGCATATCGCGTTAGGGTTGTCTCATGTGATGAGCTAGCAATTTGTCACTGATCTTTTATAGTTGGTCTCTAATATGATGCTTTACATGGCTGTTAAGTAGATAATTTACTACTGTTAACATACATGCATACTGGGTGTAAAAAGACAATTTTGTTCTTTTAATACCTCGTATTCTTTGTAACATCCTGATCATTTTTTTCTATGGAAGCACCCCTGGGAAACCACGGGTTTCCAAGATATTGAGGTCCAAAGTTACATTAATATTATCATTTTTTTTTACATAAATCCATCTGAAATCGGTTAACAAACATATTTTTTCAAAGATACCATGTCAAATTGTTATAATGTTAGTTTTGTAGGTACATTTGCACTTTGCGCATCAAACGAATACATTGCTTGCAATAAAAAGAGAGTATTTTTTCATAATTTGGGTTGGTTCCATAGAAGAAAATGATCGTAACCTTACAAAGAATAGTTAAAAAAAACATTGTTGTCTTTTTACACCCTGTATAATCACGCCCTTATCCCTTACGGGGTAGGCAGAGCATCAAGTGCCGATAGAACCACATGGTGCCACTTCTGACCAATTTTGAGGGTATACTACTATTAAAGACATTCCATAAAGAGGTAAGTAATATTAATATTATGTAGTTACCTTGTATGATTATAGTACCTATTCATACACGTAACCTAAATATTTTACAATTAATTTTACTCATCTTGCGGCTTAAGTTAGGTATTTTCCTAAAATAGCATAAAGATCAACACAACACCGGAGCATATGGTTACTCCTTCACAGTTAACGCGGTCAAGCTTTGGAATTCCTTACCCCACTCGGTGAGGGATTGTCGTACCATCGGCATTTTTAAGAAGAGACTTAAGGAGCACTACTTGTCTCTCTGAAGTTAGTAGGTAGTAGGTTATTATGGAATATGTATGAAAATTAGTATGTATAGTATTTGTTTATTCTTTGTTATCTGTCTTTTTTTTTTCTCCCTCTGTGCACATGTGTTTTATCTATTCTGTGATATGTCTTTTTTTAATATTTTTGTTCGGGTTAGCTGGAAGAGATCTCTTATAGAGATAAGCTCGCCTTTGTACAATATTTATTTTAATTGTGTTATTTTTTTATTTATGTGTGTGTGTACAATAAAGAAGGAAAGGAAAGGATTTTATAAAACATTAATTTATATATCTACTTAACAATTTTACTCAATTGTTATTTGCTCGGTTTGAATCTTGAAATGAGTAAAATGGTTATAAAAATGATTACCTTTTTTGCTTACATTTACTTGCATTTTTCTGAAATCACAGAACGAAAATCAGCAATTCACATTTGAGGCGAGACGGTGTGTTCATATTTGACGTGATTCAGTGGCACATTTCGAATTTACGACTGTATGCTTATCACCGGTGAGATGAGGACAGACGTGAAAAGACAATTTGGTTTATTATGAGTGAATCGATTTTTTCTCATGCAGAATGTCTTGTATTAATGCGGGGCTTTACTAAAATACATCAGCTGCATCTCGTTCGATGCATGTCATAAGAATCGATTAAGGAACTCAGCCTCCTGATTACGTAAAAGCAATATCAAAATCGAAGCAAAGCGATAGCGAAAATTGTACAATATTCGCCTTGAAATGTCAAAGTTCCTATGAAATTCATTTTACGTAATACAAATTTGACAAGCAATCAGCGATTTTTATACAATTTTCGCTATCACTTTGCTTTTGCTAGTTAGATCATAAGGGGGCGAGCTTTCTCTCAGGCTAGCCAAATAGATACATCTGTCCCCGCTATGCTAACCGTGGCTTTCCTCGAAAGCCTACAATTCTGGCTACTGCAATTCGGACATACAGCCGTGTGTATGTATACAGGGTATTTTTTTATTGCCACCCTTAACGAAGTATACGTACTCTATACATGAAATAAAGTAAGTTTATGCAAAAAAAGCGGGTGGGGCTGTGTCGGGGCACACGGCCGTTGGTTTTAACGTGAAACGTCTATGTTAGCGAATCGCTTTTAAAGTAAAAGATTGAAATGAAAACAAGATGGACGCTGTTTTAAGTATTTTAATAAAAAAAGAACAGGTACGTAATAGAAACATAAAATACATAGCAAATGTTTATATATTTATTGTCACTTTCTGGTTATTTTAAATAGCAGCCGCCCACGACTTCGTCCGCGTGAGGGGGCGTTGTACCCGTGCGAAGCCGGGCAGGTTGTTGTATAGACTGTAGCCTTCCTTGGTAAATGGGCTATCTAACACTGAAAGAATTTTTCAAATCAGACCAGTAGTTCCTGAGATTAGCGCGTTCAAACAAACAAACAAACAAACTCTTCAGCTTTATAATATTAGTATAGATATAAATACTGTCCAAATTACACTTATTTTTGTATAAATCAATCGGTTCAAATAAACTTGACAAACACACGAAAGAATCACCACGCTATAAAGTCGGAGTCACGAGTTACACTGAATAGAAACAAGCGTGAGCGCCGGTTTCGCACAGTTATCGCAGTATCCCTCCCCCGCCCCCCCGCTTGACCCCGACACGAACTCAATGTCATAACAGCGAGCTGACTATATAAGTGAAATATTTACACCACATTTTTGTTTCTAAGACCAATAGTTTTTTAATTATTAAGGTACGATGATATAGACCTTTTCGTTACGGTCCAGTTTTTAAACCTGGTACCCGTATGTGTCGGCGCGATTTTAAAGACGTTTCACGTCAAAAAAAATGCTGGGAAAAAATGTTTTTTTTTTATTTATTTTTTATTTCTTGATCGGGAAAAATTTATAGTGTCCAGTGTATATGTTAGTTTTTTCATAGACAAATATTAATTGTTTCTCGTGAAAAATTTTTGCAACGCGCGTCTATGTGCATTTATGCAGAAAAACGCTGTCTATTTACTCAACTTTGGACCCTAATATCTTGGGAAGCAGACACTTCCAGGTATGCTTCCATGGAGAAAAATGATCGCGATGATGAGGAGATTCCGTAGTTTTCGGGAACGTTGACGACCAAAAAACATCCTGTATAGAATATTCGAGTTTCTTTCTTACTTATAGTATTAGGTTGTTCGGAAAGTCATTTCGTTTTTTCCCGCCAGAGGACTTAATTACGTTTTTTCGAAACTAACTTCACACTTAAGCCCCATAACCATTATATGTCTTGAGAGCTGATATTGCAAGGCTTGTGTGTGAAAAGTTCTATTAATTCTACCCAGTAGTTTTTGGTTGGTGCCCTTTACGAAAACTGTCTTTCATGTTCCCCAAAAAAAACGAAATGACTTTCCGAACAACCTAATATAATCGCTCGATGCGGAAGCGAGAAAGCAGCTTCTTCTTAGTACCTGTAGAAAAATTACAAAAACTATAGTTATTGAGACGATCCTCGGAGTCACATTTTGAAAAATTACGTAGTGGGACAAATATAGGTACATATGGTTACTCTGGCTTAAACGTTTATGTTGCAAGTTTATTCTTTCACTTTAGTTACTGTTTCATGACTGCTCTATGTTGTTTTCCCGGGCTGGCCCATTTACTACCCTGTCAGGTTCATTTAGAACACTAATACTCAAACTATGTTTACTTTGGTTTAAAATAACATTTTTTTATATAATAATATTTATTATTCTAAATATTTGTTTACAATTAGCAAATAATAGGGTCGATTCCGGCAGACACACTTAAACCTAAACCTAATCTTAGTCAGGTCTATCTCTTTCGGTTCTTAACATAAATGGCTGAGATAGAAAGACTAATTTTACGTTTAGGTTTAAGTGTGACTGCCGGAATCGACCATATTGCCGAATGATTGAGACGTGAATGTAATATAATTATTGTAATCATAGTAAAAGTCGTTCCTTATTTTGCTTGAAACGGTATATGTAGGTAATTGTTTTCCCATGGCTAATAAGTCGTAACCCCTATTTTTGAATAAGCTTGACAGGAGTTTAAGATTATACACATTTTCCATCAGGCACGTCTGAAGAAAAGTCTTCATATCCACTTCATCTGTTGGGAACCACTGACTTCAACTATTCGTTTAGAATGATATCGAATTCGATGCTAATTGCAAATGGAAATACACAGCCACACTGATGTTAAATATAAAAACAATCACTTCACTTCAGGGAAATCGAAATCAGTAGAAATATGTAAGTATGGCTGAGGCCCACGAGTTTGCGCGCGTAGACTGTGAAAAAATAATTTGGAATAAATAAATAAAGTCGAATGGGAACGGAATAGATTGGAATTCTGTAGTTTTAGCTGACTAATTTTGGAAACATATTCTTATTCTTTATTGTACACATACAATTATATTCTATGCTGCTATAAGAGTGAAAAAAGAAATTATAATACTACAGCTGCTTCTCTTCCCGGGCATACTGTACAAGTCGGTACAGGGTTTTGGTGTTTTGTAGGCGATGGGCTGACCACCACTAACCGAACTTGTACATCTCAACTATACCCTCAAAATTGGTCAGAAGTGGCACCATGTGTTCCTATCGGCCCTTGGTGCTCTGCTTACAGGCGTGATTATATGTATGTATGTATACAATTATATACAGACAGATATTATGATAGAAAATGTACAAAGGCCATATTGTACATGTCATATGTGTATGTACTGACTACGTACTAATTCATTTATTTAACTTACTAACGAAGTATAAAAGATCAAGATATAATTTATCTGACCTGATGATGATGACATTGCCATGATGATGATGATGTCATTGACACCAAAAATCAACGGGATGAAACTCAATAATTTCTCATTGATGTGGTTATTTTATTTTCATGGAAAAAGTATTTTTTCATGTTGTTCGATGAGATTATTAAATGAGAGAAAATAAACGTTATCTCTTATTGAGAAACAGCTGTTGTTAAATTGTCTCAATTATTTGTTATTGTAGGTACGCACAATACCTTGTTACCACGGGATTTTATGTACATTAGGGTAAGCATGAACCTTTTTAACGCTATTGACTCGCAATGCAAGCTAAATCTATGAGATGACAGTGTGACGATAGCGTTTCGGACTATCGAGAAGTTCGTGCTTGCCCCAAGTGCTGCTCTCCTGAAGAAAGGCTGTTGACAGACTACCTGGCAACCCGACAACCGCAGCGTGTGTAAAGACACATAATAACAGATCTTCCGTCCGATATGTACGTGTCCTAAAGGCAATAAACAAGTTAAGATAAAGTCATCGATAAAGTGAACAACTTGAGTCTCAGACTCGAATATAATTTTACCTCAAATTTTACCTTCAGTGTCTAGACATCCATTATTAGCACAAATGATATCAAGTGTCCTTATGGTTTCTCCGTTTATTGTATTAAGTGCTTATATGAGATTACCTTAACGATAACTTTATTATAGGGAAGGCGGTTCTCTCGGAAATATATCGATATTTAAATCGATTTAATTAAATCCTAAGCTGATGTATCGATTTTCGTTTTAGTCAGGGTAAAAATGATTGATATCTGTTGTTTTGGATCAAGATGTTTGATAATAATATTTATTTTTATTACTAGTAAGATCAAGTACGAAAATAGAAATGTATTTTCAAAAATCTAGTAGAAAAAAAATCTAGTAAATTTTAAAAATTATTAATAAAGTATTTGTTAAGAGTGAAACATCGACTCACTTTGATCCAGTACGGCACATCGTTTTATCTTTTGGACAAAAAAAATCGATTCCTCTATTAATCTATGTCATCTGATATAAAGGCATGAATGAACAAGCAAGCACTTTTCGTAGTTGTGCTACGTGCTACGAACCAGCTACAGGTACCGTTCGTGCTACGAATCTACTACAAATTAGTAGAAGTAATACACAAAATGATAGTTTACTATCGCCCTATTTTTCGCCTGAAGCGAAGCCGCTCCCTGATTGCCTAATTTGCAATAGCAAAGCTGTATATCTGTAGTACCTATAATTAACTAGGGTTTCTTTTATACATACATACATATAGTAACGCCCATTATTCGCCAAAGAGGTTGGGCAGAGGTTTCTTTCACCGAGTATAAAATAAAACCTTGCTAGGTACGTTTTTCAAGTCAAGAGCACCCGAAACCGGCGAGCATGTATGAAGAATTTAATGAATGTGGATGAGGCGAAAAAGGTATGTTTGGAACGTACTAAATGGAGATCTGTAGTCTCTGCCTACTCCTATGGGATATAGGCGTGAGGTTATGTATGTATGTATGTATGTTACGTTTTTAATATATGTTCACCATGTACTCGACATATATTATAAGACGTCAATAGTAGCCAACTCTTTTGTAATAGGCACCTTTTATATACCTATTAAGTTTGTGCTGAACTACCGAATTCATTGTCCAGGTAAGAATGAGTTGTAAAGGACAATTTAACGCTTCATAAAACCTAAATCCTTTGAAATTTCTTCTAAGAAATCCAACCTTAGCACAGTAATTCCAAGGTCTAATATGAACTGATGTTTCAGTGCAATCTAATCTTTTATTTTATTGCATATTTTGCTTTAGTAATAAATCGCCAAAGCTATTCCATGCCGTCCCAATCAATCAGTATCTACTCGTAAACTTTAGGATATTTCATCAAGCCTCCAATTTGTTAAACGACTTTATCGGCAATAAAAATAGTATAAAACAAATAATAATTCAATTCTATTTACTCGTTTGAACAGTCAAGGGTAGCTAAATATTGAATCTCTCATATTTGTTTTGAAGAATTCAGATATTGGTTTAATTTTAGCTACTTTTAGCGATCTCCCGATTTAGGCTTTTCGGGAGGTAGGCTCCAGCGCCTCCCGTGTCGACAACATAGTTCGAACATTACGCTGCGGTCAGCATCCCGCCTGCCCAGCGTGGTGACTATGGGCGAAACACCCTATGGAAGCAGCCTTGTGGCGTGTCCTGGGGGAGGCCTACGCCCAGCAGTGGACTGCAATAGGCTGATTTGACGTGGTTGTAGAGGCGACGACGGCAAAGACATAAGTCTCTTTGACGCCGTTATATCAAAATTACTATATTTTTAGGGTCCGTCCTTATTATATATGACGAAATTTAGGACCGGCTTTTCCGAAGGTCAGATAACCTGAATGATAAAATTAATGCTGTTCTTATTACTCGGGAAAATCAACCTTTTTTAAAGTATTCATAAAATAAAACACTCGATTAACCGTAAGCCCAATATATTATTATCCTTTTAAACCCATTCAGAGACAAATAAAATTCATCAGAAGGGTGAACAATAAAGTAAACTGGTTAAAACTTCATACGAGATATAACACGGATCAGTGGACACGAATCCATGTCATGATAATTGGGCACGGCTACGAAATGTGGACGATTATAGTGTTTTATTGAAATGTAAATTATATTTTTTCAATCAATATACAGAGACGGCCGACTGGTCTAGTAGGTAGTGACCCTGCTTGCGACGCCATAGGTCCTGTGTTCGAATCCAGGTAGGTGCAAACATTGGTATGATGAATATCAAAGTTTGTTTCCGAGTCATGGATGTTTCTATAGGTATACTTATCTATGTATAGGTATTTATATACCGTTGCTTAGTACCCACGACACAAGAACTTAGGGATCTTAGTGTGGAACTAGGTTAATGTGTTGTGTAGTGTGTGAAAAAAAAAAACTGTATTTCCGAAATCGGGTGGCCAGAACTACAAGATCATAAAGAAGATACCACAGCCACGTTTACCATAACTAGGACAGATGTAAATGATCAGTAACAAGTTTCTAGCTTACCTATCTGCTGCTGAGAGAATGACCTAGTTCATTGGTCGATTTGTACGACATGCACGGGACGTTGACTTTTAAAGCCTCACAAATAGAATATTCACTATAAAATTATTAATAAAGAAAATGGAAAAAATCTTCACCCGAGTGGGAATCGAACCCACGACCACTGCGAACCGTGCCAGCTGCTCTAACCACTAAGCTACCGGGTCAATTACTCACTTCACCGCTTAAAAACCTCATGTTATTACAGAATAAATTAGGTTTCAACCAAACATACTGGCAGGATCGCCATGTAAAGGAGGCAATAAAAGAGTGTTGTTGGTTCGGAGGCTGAGTCTTTACTGTCTCATAATTAACCTAACTTATATTTTCTATACATACTCGTATAATAAAAATGTAACGGATCGCTGTCTGTACATGGAAGATATACGAGAATAAATATTATAGGAGATCTTTATTAACGCAATTTGTACCCAAAATAATGATTTTTGAAATATTTGTCTGTTTGTCTGTGCGTTTGTGCACGCTAATCTCAGAAACGGCTGAACCGATTTCGATGCAGTTTTCAAAAATATACAGGAAAATAGTGTTACAGGTCCCACTTAACATATAGGCTACTTTTATCCAGGGAAAATGTTTTTATCCCGGATAATTTTGACATTTTTTTTTCTGTAGTTCACGCGGACGGAGTCGCGGGCGTTTACTAGTACTAAATATATAGCTGAGTGGGAGAGTGTCACCACACTGCAGTATGTATATTACCTACTAGTGGACCCTCGCGACTCCGTCCGCGTGGTCTACAGAAAAAAACAAAATGCCGAAATAATCCGGGATAAAAAGTAGCCTATATGTTAAGTGGGACCTGTCACAATATATTCGTGAAAACTGCATCGAAATCGGTTCAACAAAACTTTCAAAAATCATTCTTTTGGGTACTATTGCGTTGATAAAGGTCTCCTATAATATTTTTTTTTCTCATAGATCTTCCATGTACAGACTGCGACCCGTTACATTTTTATTATATATACCTATAGATTGAGTTTTACCTATACCTACTAAGCACAATACCTCCCGACACAAATTAGATAGGGTAATTCTTTATTCAATAGATATAAAGAAAGAATGGAATGTAACCAGGAAAAGTGCTGCAGGACTCTCGTAGGTAGTCCCGTGTCCATTTTGCCAGTTTGTCATTATTATGGTCGATTGTGGTAGATGGGAATAAAGGGATTCTGACCGTTACACTTAAACCTAAACTTAAAATTAGTCCTACCTGCCCCTTTCTGTTTCAGCCATTTATGTTAAGAATGGAGAGGGACAGACCTGTCTAATTTTAAGGTTACATTTAAGTGTGACGGTCAAAATCGACCATATTACCTAACAAAATTAAACAAATCTTTCATTAATCATATTTCTTTATATTTTCTGTTCTTATCAACAATTCAATTAAAAAAACATTGCCATATATCATAATCACAAAGCACAATATGCAATTTATCAATAATTCGTCCGCGTCAACAAACAGAATAAAATATTTTAAAGTACTTCTGCGTAAATTATATTTTTTGTTTTATTTTCTTGTGGCAGAAGAACATACTGATTTTCTCCGCAACCCGATCTTGACTACGCGACATATAATTGGCCGTGTGAAAAGCAGTCTTGACGTAAGTCAATTCCAACGTGTTTAAACGTTTGCCCCTGTGATTTATTAATTGTTACAGCAAAAGATAACTTAATAGGGAATTGAATTCTTTTAAAATGTTGAATAACTTTTCCTAAGACGGTATTTTCATATCTCTCAAAATTTAGCTGGGCTGTTAAGGGTTCTGCATCAGGTTATCTAGACCTTCAATTTTATTACGTTATTAGAAAGTGCTTATCATGCTGAGCAACTTTTCCTAAGACGGTATTTTCATATCTCTCAAAGTTTAGCTGGGCTGCTAAGGGTTCTGCATCAGGCAGTCTAGACCTTCCATTTTTTTCTTTCATATCATTTCTACGTCATTTTATTCTTTCATACATATTTTGAACCGAACATATAACTTGAACCGTTTACGCAGCGCACGCAACGGAAGTCTCCAAAGTTGAATAATTTTCCCCGTTTTTTCCACATTTTCCTCTTATTCTTCGTCCCTATTGGTCGCACTGTGATGATATATAGCCTAAAGCCTTCCTCGATAAATGGACTATCCAACACAAAAAGAATTTTTTAATTCGACCCAGTAGTTCCGGAGATTAGCGCGTTCAATCAAACAAACAAACAAACAAACTCTTCAGCTTTATAATATAGTGTTGTGTATGAATAACATTCATATTCATAGCCTAGCTATACGTGTACAGTTAGATATTTCCTTATATTATCTCTTCCTGTACATTAATTTTACAACCATGTTCAAATAAGTGCGTTTAACAGGTTTCACACGTGTGGGTTACGTTATTTTGTATCCCTATAAAATAAATGGAATTTTCCTTTTTCGTAAATACTGGATAATCAAGTTTGGAGCGAGGGCCCACTTGCACGATACAACAGCAGTACTATTTCAATCCCCGTTCAGCACACGTACGGGTACTCAATTTCACGAACCTGTACCTCTTGCCTAAAAGTACGAGACGAATAAGTTCATTGTAGGATTAAGTACTACTACCGACATTTTGTTTTGTTTTTCTTTCTTGTCCCATTATTTATAGGGTCAGTGCAATATGGTTACATTCAAAACTCATATTCCCAAGGATTTAGCGTTCGTTATGTAAAGTAGCCACTGACTGACATTAGTAGAAATGTAATTTGAACCGTGGCGTGGCTTTCCTTTGTGACGTATAGGTCCACTAAGAAAGGATTTCCCGAAATTCTCACAGGAACGGAATGTACAGTAATGTACTACATTACTAATGTACTGTAACGTATAGTAATGCAATCCAAGTGTCCAGGACTGGAATTGTGAGGCACCGAAAAGTCTAATGGTGCATCGAAGCAGTAAGTATGACATTAGCACTCTATGACATCTTATTCCTCTATGATGTAATGAATCGGAGGAATACGTTCACACTTTATGTTACTTTTATAGTAATTAACCACCAGACATACAAAAAGATGATGTGACTTTGACAAAAAATATTAAAAAGGTTATTCCCTTTTTAATACCCTAATGAATTACTTTCACAGAACTCCAGGTACATTGTAAAATAAAATAATTTTCGCTTAAAATAAATATTTTATTCAGTAGCATGATATTTTACGCCCTTGACACGTGACTGTTCGTAAAAATAACTTCGGTATTTATTTAAACTTTCTTTTGAAATGTTCTCAGATTAATATTGAATAAGCATTCTCGTTAAGTTTTAGTAAAGTTTAATTAGTACTTCGTAATAAAATCTTCATTAATCTCGCTAATTAAGTTGATGTAAAGTAAGGTAGTTCAACAAGATTTTCGAATCTGCAATATTTAAAACTCTATAAATTTGAAAACTCTGTTTACTTGTTATAGAGATGGTATTGTTGGGAATTAAGCGCACCTGAGTTGCTATATTCTTCCATTTATCTCGTACATAAGTACTAGAGATTGTATTGCTTAATATCAAGATAAAACATACAATTAAAGCAAAACGTTATCAAAATAAACGTATAAAAGATAACAATTTAAATATTCACCAGAAAAAATTACGTACAAATAATTTAACGTTCCAAAATTTGGCGAATCCATCGAAATTCGTCCGAGAACAGGCGGGAATCATTAAACTATGCTTAGGCTGCAGACAGGTGGAATTACTTAGAAAATTCCGAACTTCCCGCGGATTGGAGGCCGCCTGCTGCTTCCTAATGATGACTAAATTTGTTCAATCTTAAGTTTTTTTATCGTACCTACGGCTTTTGATTTCATAAGTGACGACCTTTACCGAGTGTGAGTAACTTAGATGAAAAGTCAAGGTATTTAACGTTTGCTTCATTGTATGTAAGACTGTTACGCCAGTGCTATCCATCAGGCAAATGACTCAAGCATTTATTATATTATAGGTAACCCGCCTGCCCAGCGTTGTGACTATGGACAAAACCCCCTATGGCAGGCGCCTTGTGGCGTGCCGCGGTGCCTGACTGCAATACTCTGATGTGATGTATATAGTTAAAAATGTACATAGGTAATCCTATGCTAGTATGAGTATGCTCTCTACCAATAATTTCTTGCAAAACTATTTTAAACATTTTCGGCGGCCCCAATACCGTAAACCTTAACAGATTTTGTAACTATTCAAGACTTGTGTAACTTGTAACTCGTGGAGCGCGCACAAATTTATCTCCACCCTTCTAAAGCATTAATAAGCGAACAGAACGCGAATCAACTTCAATATTTCATTTCCAAACCAAGGAAATGTTCTACTAATAAATAACTGAGATTCCTCGGTGTAACTCTCGCAAAGATATACAGCTGGAAACTATTTCCATCTCGTTCGTGTTTTGGGGTCTTGTGTATTGAGGGAGGGAGACTGTACGAAGGTTGGGACATAAGATTTGGGTTGGATTCCGTAACCTCCGCGACCGAAAGGTTGCACCGCAACATTAGTCAGCCACTTCGGAGTTTGTCAGGTTTGACAAATAGGACGGGGCTGCGACTAATTGTGGCTCCGTGTTGTATCGGTAGCCTTCGTAAACAATTTGAAAGGATTCTCTAATAGGATCATAATAAATTAGATTAAAAAGTATAACGTGTTGTTTTTAACCCCCGACGCAAAAACGACGGGGTGTTATAAGTTTGACGTGTCTCTCTCTGTGTGTAAATGTGTATGTGTCTGTCTGTGGCATCGTAGCTCCCAAACGGATGATCCGATTTTAATGCAGTTTTTTTTGTTTGAAAGGTATATTTAACTCACTTTTTTAAATTTTCACCTCTTTCAAAATGGGGAACCATTCATAAATAAGTGATGGATGAAAGTCGTTGGAATCGGAACTAACTTAATTACCTACTTATGCAAGGGCTCTTTAATTTAAGTTGCTTTGTTTCCTTTTTTTTATAAATCCATATCATAGTAAACGTATCGACATTTTTTAAGTACCTACTTACTTGTAGTTATGAAATAACTAAGGGTAAGGAAAAATATATATCTAACAATAAGTTATGTTATTGAAATAAGACGATTTTACTTCCTGCAAACTCACGTAAATATTTTCCTAACAGAAAAGAAAAACAACTCCCTCAAAACCCGATACTGCATAAAGCACCGGAATCTCAGAATAATTACTGATAGAAGCCCAGTTTTGGCGAGGTCGACACTTTGGCAGTACCTATTATTGCGCTGTGCGTGTTGCAATTGCTTAAAATATATTGGATAGAAGAGTGCAATGCAAGTTATACATCTTTTTAAGAAGTCCACTGCTGAACATAGCCCTTCCCAAAAACTCCATATCTATACGAATACCAAAATGGTTGGTCTACTGTTTCATTGCCTGGAAATTCTTAAATATTATTAATTAATTATTTTTACAGTTAAGATCTTATAGCTAAATGCAATGTCACATATAACTGGTTACGCTGTTTGACAATTGGTTATTATTTCTGTGGCCAACAGGATGGATCTAGTTTTTACTACCATTGACAACTAAGTTCAAGCATTTTTCAAAAATAATATCCGCAATTTGCAATGGTGAACCATCCTCCCAGTATTTAATATTCCAAGAGAGTAACTAATCAAATTTATTGTACCTTATGTATCCTTGAGTACAAAACAAGGCATCGTCAGTCCAGACGAAAACTGTTAAATTTATCGCAATCGTAACCGCCCCCGACGGGGCAATATATTCCGTGCGTACTTATTTTATTGACAATTTCGATATTTTTATTGCCCACTTTTAGATTTATAAAGCCCCAGAATGGTATAAAGGAATCGGAAGTTGATAAATATTTGAAATAGGGCTCATTTTTTATTGTCCTTCGTGTTTTGTTTCTTGTACTTACGTGTTTTTTTTATTCTTATTTATTTTATAAGCTAATTACGAGTTTTGGCTGTAGGTTAGGATTTTTAAAAAGGCAATTTAATTAATATAAATTTATTAGGTAAATGTACATTCGATTTGTACTTATTCTAGGTTACAAAAATAAAACTTAATTAAGGCAGTGATCCCGATTGATCATAAGCCGTCCTTTCGCTACCGCGATTTTAGCTTAAAGGCACTCATCACTCTTTGAATTGTCTCACGAGAACACTGTCACTGGTTTGCTGATGTAGCACATTCCCATGAGATGACTCAATGAGATTTCGGCAACACCACTGGGTTGGTAAATGGAGTGTACATGGTTTGTACCCGTAACAAGCTATACATCATAAGATTAAGTCAGCTTAAAAATAATAACAATGTCGACAATCACGTTAAATTTAAGTCCTATTTCAATGAGTGCTCTCAAAACAAAGGCATCTGGTACAGAACCATTGTACTTACGTGTTGTTTTAGGAGAAATATAGAAATTCAAGACATAGGAGAAGACCACGTATACAAACAGAAATTAGGTTGCTAATAATGTTAATAAATTCCTTTATGCAATGTGCCTACTCGTACTTATTTGTTTTAGGCGCTAATAGCCTTACTATAAAAATCGACTGTTTCAGACTTTTGCTCGTTTATGTGACAGACATTCGTTAGATTTTGCTGTCAATTCTCGATTTTACATACATATTTTAAAGACGAAGGTATTCAACCAGTGCGTGCTGCCGGTGATGACCTACGGTGCCGAGACGTGGTCTCTAACTATGTGCCTCATAAAAAAGCTCAGGATCGCACAGCGAGCGATGGAGAGAGCTATGCTTGGGATCTCTCTGCGTGATCGAATCAGAAATGAGGAGATCCGCAGACGTACAAAGATCACCGACATAGCTGAACGGTCCAGCAAGCTGAAGTGGCAATGGGCAGGGCACATAGCTCGAAGAACTGATGGCCGATGGATTCGGAAAGTTCTAGAGTGGATACCACGTATCGGCAAGCGCAGCGTGGGAAGGCCACCCGCGAGGTGGACGGAGGACCTGGCCAAGGTTGCGGTCGTCGGTTGGATGCAGGCTGCTTCCGACCGGTCGGAGTGGAGGTTGTTGGGGGAGGCCTACGTCCAACAGTGGACTTCTCAGGGCTGTAAATGATGATGAAGACTCGAAATCATTTTGCTTAACATACTTTTTTTGGTAGGTATATCTAAAATTTTACCAAGTGTTCTTCCAAGCGATTTCATATGAATAATGTGTTTCAGCAAAACCGAATTTTCCGACGATCCTCAGCTTTAAGTCGAAATGATTAATTTGCATTTCTGCTCAGCGAGTGACACATATTTTGTTAAATGTGCTTTAATCAATTTCATTAATTATCTCGACCCATAATTTATGTATAAAAACGTTTTAAGGTTACAATTAGCATGACATTTTTGTCATGCTCATTTTTAATAATACTTGACTATCTGACCATTACTTTATAATATCCACTTTGATAATATCTACCAGACCTTAGATAAGCAAGTACCTATAATTCCGAAGAAATCCAGTAAAAATGGGCTCCTTAGTCAACTCATCCCGCTCAAACTCATCCCGCGGGATGAGTTGATCTATTGAATGTTTTGAATCGGTCAACTCATCCCACTGATACTTTTTATGATTTATACAGTCGCGAACAAAATTGTTTGACAGTAGATTTACGTATTTTATTTCAATTACCTTCACGTAGTATTATATTAGTACATATTAATAAAACAACGGTTATTTTTATTGTTTGGTAGTAGTTACCGGCACTGAATGTGTTAAAGACCTATATTTTGAAATTCGCACGCCATTAACTCCCTCCAATCGTATTGTCACTGGGCTCGCACATGTATAATCCTGGGTTTTAATCGAAATGTACTGGTATTTCTTTCTCAAATCCTGGTTTTCAAAGTTTAAGATGGCAACCCTAGTACTTAGTATAATGATTTGCTAAGCTACATGTATTTTTAGAATCTTTCTCAACTTACAAATTCAATTATACAGGGGTAATGATGTACCTAATACAATGCTATGAAATTTGCCCAGAACCTGTCTACAAAATTTGAGTTTGTTTATCTTTCAAAATTCCATGACTGTGACATGAAATTTTCCATTATATCTGAAACATACCTATCACTTCTGTCAACCGTATTATACAGTAGTTACAACATTTTTTGCAACGCAATAACTTGGTCACGTTAACTTCATGGAATAAATTGAATAGTGTTCCAAAAAGTATTTTACGAATTTTATACAGGGTGATTTTTGGTCGTCATCGTTCCCGAAAACTACGGAATCTCCTCATCATCACGATTATGTTTCTCCATGGAAGCATACCTGGGAAGTGTCTGGTTTCTAAGATATTAGGGTCCAAAGTTGAGTAAATAGACTGCGTTTTTCTGAATAAATGCACATAGACGCGCGTAGCAAGATTTTTTCACGACAAATAATAATTATCTATCTATGAAAAAACTAGCATAAACACTGGACACTATAAATTTCGGCCAATTATTATTATTATTTTTTCACACACTTTTACATCTTTTCCCAGCATTTTTTTTGGCATAAACATACTTTATTAACCGACTTCAAAAAAGAAAGATTATCAATTCGTCTGTATGTTTATGAACCGATTTTTTTTTTATAGTTTATCATGGTAAGTTGGTCCCATATTCACCATGTCAGGATCTGATGATGGGATCTTGGAGAAATCGAGGGCAATCCTAAAATATTGCACATGTAGTCTATTTTTATACTTTTACTGAGCGTTTTGATCACCTACATATAAAACATAACATCTGATGATGGAATCTCTAAGGAATCTAGGGATATCCTCAAATATAAAAGGCACGAGTAGTCCGTTTTTAGATTTTTATAGAGAATTTTGGTCAGCTACACATAATATAAAGGAAACGAGGGTCTGATGATGGAGCCGCCGAAAAACAGATAGTGGAACTTTTTAGTAACAAAATCCCCCTATGGCAGGGGAGGCCTACGTCCAGTAGTGGACCGCAATAGGCTTATGAAGATGAAGATAATTGTGTTAAGTGGTGAAATTATATGTTGCGTTAAGCCGTGTCCGAAGTAAGATGGTTATAGCGGAAGAGGTAGACATGAGAATAACGAGATGACGGATAATAGGGATGAATGAAAGAAGAGTACCTACATATTGCACCGACCCCAAATGATTGGGAACAGGGTAGGAAGAAGGAGTGTAATTATATGTTGCTTATATTGTCAGACGTAAAGTTTCGAAGCCTACTCATTTCTCTCTTTTGTCATGTGGCCTATAAATGCTGGCATATAAATCTGACAATATTATGCCTTCTAAACTTCGTACACGGCTTAACGCAATATATATATGCCCTTTAGTAAAATTTTACTTTAGTAAGTTTGAGTTTTGGGAGAAGGCGGTTTTTCGTTTTAAAAAACCATTTTATGTAAAGAGTACGTACCCTTCGTAAGGGTGGCCACGAAAAAACATCCTGTATATTCGAGTCACATTAACAGGTCCATTTTTAAATTATATTTTTACAATCCATTAGGTTATTCTCTGCGATTCATAAAATGTATTTTAATACACTAGCAAATATTTTGTCCGAGAGAACGATTTTCGCCAGCATAGATTTAATTAAGTAGGTACATTTTAGGGAAAGTAAACAAGTAGCTGACAAGAATAACAAATGAGGTTTTTCAAAATGGTCGAACGTTTCAACGATATATAGGTATTTCTAGAAACTTTGACTTATTCTTACTTTTAAACCAAAAGTGTGAAAATATTAATGATTCAAGTTAAAAAGATTTAAAGAATTGATTCGTGTAATATGTAACTTTATTAAAGGTAACTTATTTTTATTCTATTTTAATTGACTTCTAGTATATTATTTTTTCATGATATTCAATTTTTATCCAAAAGTTTCATGATTTGTACCTGGAAAGGTTTGAGTGGGCTTGAGCATGTAGCGGGTACGAGTATGTAGCCTATATCCTATATTCACAGAACATATTTACTTCCAGCTGAAAACCAGCGCTGCAGGCCATCTGTTTTGGTCTGCAGCTGTATGCTGAGCTGGGTCCATTTCAACATAATTATGTTTTTCTGTTTGGCTGTATTGTGAAATATTTTTGAATGCTGAATAAATAATTTCTTTCTTTCTTTCTTTTCCAGTACCTATGTATTTTTATGTCCTTTGCCCCAGGAACAGCCCATGTAGATCTTAGTTTTCATCAGACGTATTCTACACCAGTGGACGCCCGCGACTCCGTCCACGTGGACTCTGGAAAAAACAAAATGTCGAAATTATCCGGGATAAAAAGTAGCCTATATGTTAAGTGGGACCTATCACAATATATTCCTGAAAACTGCATCGAAATCGGTTCAGCCGTTTCTAAGATTAGCGTACACAAACGCACAGACAAACAGACCAAAATTTCTATTGCGTTGATAAAGGTCTCCTTTAATATTTTTTCTCATATATCTTCTATGTACAGACAGCGATCCGTTACATTTTTATTATATGTATAGATAGATGAGCTTGCATGTACAATGAATGTGATGGTTGGTGGTGAATGAAGGTGGTTTTTAATGTGTCTAAACTATCAGGTTAGCTGATAGAGAAAGCCACTGACAAATAACTAAAATACTCACAATAAAAAAAATAATAAGCCCTAGGGAGAATTTAAACACAGGCAAACACTTTCCCTCCTCCTTTCACTGATAAAATGGCATTATCAACCTTTGTAATTAAACTGTGACACATAATTGGTACGCATGAGAGCCGTTTTCCAATGGCCAGATTACCTATTTGAAGGATGAGGTTGATGCCGTCTCTATCTTGATCACGTTTTAGAGAAAGACATCATCAACTTGATCTTTCAGATAGACCTGACCAATGAAAATGTCGGCTCTTAGTAGTTCATTTATCTATCTAGTTTGTACGCGTTGGTCTAACTATAACAAGAAAATCTATCAACCTGTGATTTTTTTTGTAGTATAATCAATATTGATTTAACAACCAGATCATCAAAAAATTTGATTATCTATATCTAATTTAAAACTTCTATGCTGGTCTGGGAGTGAAGAAAAAAGTAGGTATAATACTACAGCTGCTACTCTTCCCGGGCATACTGTACAAGTCAGTAGAGGGACAAAAGGGTCTTGGTATTTGCAGGCAGGCGATGGTTAGCTACGACCTGAATCTGAAAATCACACGTCTCCTTTATTTATGTCAGGTGTTTGAGGTAGTATCCTAAAGAAGATACGTAAGGAATACTAGAAAATATGTAATTACAGTGGTAAGAGCGTTGCAGAGGTCGTGGGCGATTCCCACCCGGGTGAGGTCCATTTCATAATTTTGATTAAGTCGGAATCATTAAAAAAGGATATGCCGAAATGTATAGCACTACGTTTCTCCTCACCCGAGTATATGGCTAGTGGTGTGGCACGGAATGCAGATCGAACCCGGTGAGGATTAAGATATCCGTTAGGATATGGTTGTGATCGTTTCATCATAAAACATTGTGCTAGGGATTAGCTTTGTTTGCCGAGATTTCCCCGTTTCCAAAAGAAGATGGTAAAATTCGTACCCACCGGTGGCTCAGTGGTTGGCACCAGATTCGATTCCCACCCGTTTTAATTTTAGAAAATAATGATCCGTTGCGAGGTTGATCACAACTTATCTTTGTATTTGCTTCATGGAGTGCCCTTTCCTAATTCTATTTATGTATTGAGCTAATGAAGATAAATATGTTTATTGAGACCACTTACGCAAAAATAGAATATACGAGTATATTGTATATTTTATTTACTAAACTACATTAGATTCCTTCTTCAGCCTATTGCAGTCCGCTGCTGGACGTAGGCCTCCCACAGGGCATGCCACAAGGCTACTGCCACAGGGGGGTTTTGCCCATAGTCACCACGCTGGGCAGGCGGGTTGGTGACCACAGTGTGATTTTCGGACTATGTTGTCAGTACAGGAGGCGCTGCTGCCCATCTCCCGGAAACCCTTAATCGCCTCGTACGATATCCACGGGCAGGCAGGTGTGATACAAACTGTACCCTGCCGGCACCACGCGGCTAACTCCGCTTTATTTACTTAATTAATATTCTTGGAATTTTGCATACATAAGTCGGGAGTACGGAGAGTCGGAGAAGGACATAAGCTACATTCTGTAGTCCACGCGGACAAAGTCGTGGGCAACAGCTAGTCTTCTTATAAATAAGAGCTATCCGCGCGACAGTGACTTTTTAAAAACTTCCCGTAGTTCACTCCAGACTTTGTGTTTCTTCGGAAAGAGACATAAATAGAGTGGCACCGTTTTTCATTTTAACGAATGGAAGTTTTTTTATTAGAAAACTTCAGACGTTTTCCAATATTTTTAAACGTGGTTCTTACGTGGCTTATTGAATTTTCTACAGTGTTGACATTTGGGAAAGCGATAAAGTAAAATGCAAAGTTGTGACACGAGTGTCTTGTTTTGATGGGAACGGAAATAACGTTGAGTAAGAGACTAATGAAAAGAGTTTGTAAAAGAAACCTTTTTTTTGTTCTAAGCCAGTACAATGTCCCACTTCAAATGAGGCGACGCGTTCATTATATCTTAGGCTTCAGTACGCTAAGGGAAAGCATTCGTGCCGCTTCCTATGTATCCGCATCTTATACCTGATTACCTGAGAAGGCCTGAGAATGAGTGTCGCGACAAGGAAATGGTATGGTATATTGACGTCATGCATTGGACAAATCTACCGCCTCTTGTATGTCCTATCCAACTCTATATGGAAATTATCACGGGGCTGAGACGCTTATTAGAAAGGCTTAAGCGTCTCTTAACATTTTTTATTCGATTTCTTGAGTAGTTGTTGTTAACTCTAAACATCACACATCGCGCTTCCCAGGTCTTGGTCGAATCCTGGTTTGTTTCTGAGTCATAAAAATAAATAGTCATGCATATATTTATAAATAGATTTATCTTAGTGTAATAAACTATATACTAAAATATACTAAAGTTATTGTGAGGTTAATAAATGTTATAATGTTTTAATAAAAGAAACGAAGTGTCGCTTGGGAAAAGTTGCTACAAAGTAACATAATCCGCCATTTCATCTAAGTAATTCGTCAACAAAAGTTAAAAATGACGATCAGAATTGCAACTTACAATATCAAATCCCCTACCCACAGATGGGTAATCTGTGCCCCTACCCTTTCCCAGTCAAAGGAATCAAGAACTCAGCACTTTGCATTTGGAAGCAATCAATACATTTCCCGGAGTGTTAAAATAATTTATTACTGCCGAGATCGACACGGCCACCGCAAAAACTTCACTAATGAGTTTAGTTCTTATTGGCATTTTAGAAGTTAAGCCAAGCAACCTCCATTTCAATTTCTATGAGGGTTCCACCGTCTTGCCTCGTTTGGGAAATCTATATTTTTTTAGATTAGCTGATGCCTGCAGCTTTGTCTACGATGGTCATTATGCCCCGTAACGCCAACTTATACTTAACAGACCATAATAAAGATATATATAACACATATACCTATACATACATATAGACATGGCTGTGTTCCCATAACAGGGTGGCCAGAACTAGAGGATCATAAGGGAGACCCCAAAGCCATATTTATATAAGATGCTAGCTTATCGTACGAGAGAATGTCCTATTCTCTTTGTTGACTCTTACGGATAGAGATGCAGCTAGATGTATTCTAGGGAAGCCCCATCAGCACAGGACATAGTATCTATACATATAATAAAAATGTAACGGATCGCTGTCTGTACATGGAAGATATATGAGAAAAAATATTATAGGAACTTTATCAACGCAATAGAACCCAAAATGTCGATTTTTTGAATTTTTGTCTGTTTGTCGGTTTGTCTGTGCGTTTGTGCACGCTAATCTCAGAAACGGCTGAACCAATTTCGATGCAGTTTTCAGGAATATATTGTGACAGGTCCTACTTAACATATAAGCTACTTTTTATCCCGGGAAAATGTTTCTATCCCGAATAATTTCGACATTTTGTTTTTTCTGTAGTCCACGCCGTCGGAGTCGCGGGCGTCCACTAGTATAATAATATACATACAAAGATCATTATGTAAAAAAATTACAATCGACAAATAAGGCATGTGCTTTCATGTTGCAGCTTTGGTATATAATTAAGATCGTTCTATAGACTTCAGTCTTAAAGTTGGGTAAGTCGACTTATAACCTGAATGGGGAATATCGCCGTGTAATAGGCCCTTAAGGCGAAAATCACGGGCACTCAGCAATTATCCCGAACTTGGTAACAACGTCTAATTCGAATCAAAGTACAGTTCTAAGTGTTTTTGGACAAGTTTAGAGGTTATACGCTAGTATTTCCATTATTGTATCAGGTACCTTACTTACTTACTTACTTACTATTTGTTATACACGTACGTATACAATGCAGAGAATCGGTAATAGCCATAAATGGTTAAGAAGTGCAACTTCTAGGAGCGGAGAAGGTTCGATCCACTTTTCACCAGTTACCCTGTTAAGTCCCACGTGCTAGGGGGTGAGCCTACCTTCGCTTTTCGGCAAACACTGCAATCTAGCTACCGGTAACGAATCCAATAGAAAATGTTTCCGAGTCATCTATCTTCTATATCTATCTCTCTATATCTATATACTTAAAATAAATAATCTCTCTAAGAGATGGGCTCGCCTTTGTACATTATCTAGGTATATTATATAATTAGCTGCTATTTTCTACTATTTTCTGTGTACAATAAAGAAAGAATAAAATTGTAACAGATCGATGTTTGTGCACGCTAATCTCAGAAACGACTGAACCTATTTCGATGCAGTTTTCAGGAATATGTTGTGACAGGTCCCACTTTATATATTTTTCATCCCAGGAAAATGTTTTTATCCTGGATAATATCAACATTATATTTTTTCTGCAGTCCACATTTCCAAAATATTAGGGTCCAAAGTTGAGTAAATAGACTGCGTTTTTCTCCGTAAATGCACATAGACGTGCGTACCAAGATTTTTTCACGAGAAATAATTAATATCTGTCTATATAAAAACTAACATAAACACTAGACACTATAAATTTCGCCCGATCAAGAAAAAAAAAATCCCTACATTTTTTTTGGCATTAACTTACTTTATATGATGTATAGAGTACGTACCCTTCGTTAAGGGTGGCAACGAAAAAACACCCTGTATATAAAGCTATTACAAATAAGCAAAACACAATACAGAATTATTACAAGACACATTTATATGAATTTACTTGTTTATGTGACATAAGGAAAAGAGATATCCTCGGCAATACCGCAAGCGTTCCGTCCTCGTATCAGGTAGTAGTAGCCTTTGTCTCCCCACTGCGTGCCCCAGGAGTTCTTGATTATCCAATAGGGATACTTTTTGCCTGTATTTGGACATACTGGAAATTGAAATTTAAATAACTATTAGTTATTAGTTAATCGCCGCGTACGATACCCACGGGCAGGCATGGGGTGGTACAAACTCTACTCAGCCGGCACCACGCGGTTACTTTTTTTTTTAAAGCAAAAAACCTGACTGCAGCAAAAACTTGTTGAACCTACCTACCCAGTGTTACTCTCACGACTCAAATGATACCTCTCAAGCTCAAATATGCCAAGCCGTTTAGGCTCCAGAGCGCGCTAAAAAATATTTAAGCAGGTACACTCGAAAAACATAACTCTATCTGTCGCAGTCGTGTAAAAATACCTTTACCTCATTACCTTTCTGTCTTAATTTTCTGGGCTCGGCGTTATATGGTTTATTTCGATACTCACATTGTCAAGGACCACCTGCTACTTGCCTGACGCCAACCCTTTTTGGGTATAGTTAAGGTATAAAAAGCAATGACATATAAACCCGAAGATCCTTGAGTCACGTTTTAAGCATAGTGTGGTCTGCTGTAAAAGATCAGTGACAAGCTGCTAGCTCATCACCTGTGAGAAAGCTCCCAATTCCCTTAATAATTTAACTACGACACGCGGGACGTGACGTACGCAAGGAGATGCTTAAAAGTAAAATTACCGTATGTATTATATCCGACAATAGTGACCGAGTGATCTCTGTAGTAAGGTGGGCATGACTCTTCTGTCGGTTCATCTATAACGTTTCCTTTGTATTTACGCATGGATGCTGCATTTATACCTGTAATTTGAATGGAATGAATGCTAAAGTGAATTTGTCTGTGGCGCTTTCATGCCAAAACTACTGCATCAATTTCAATTAAATTGTGGTACACAGGTAGCCTAGAGACTTAAATACCATATATTTTGCAGATAAATGTCGTTTATTAAAATCATAGGTATCTATATATTTGAAATTAGAGGCTTGTATAGCCCTCATGTTAGCATAAAATTTAAAGTTTTTTTTGTAATAACATGGCTAGAGTTATATAGGTTGTAACAAAAGGGGTATGTTAAGCGAGAAGCTATGTAAATAGCCCACTAAAAAAAATACAATCTACAAAATTTCACACTTGAAATCACATGTTTAATTTCGCAGCTAGTATGGAGAATTTCTAAACAACTTAAGAATGTTCATACAATTTTGAAAAATAAACATGTGATTTCGAGTCTCAAATTTTGGAAATAGGTTCTCTATAATGGTCTATTTACATGTCTTTTCGCTTAACATACCCTTTCTGTTACACCCTGTATAGCTTATGAATAAAAAGTCTTACCAACAGTAAGAGGTCCATTAAGCACCAGCTGGTCCTTCATAATTTGTTCATTATTCCGTACCCTTCGTATTCCCGTCACACGGATTAACTGGGAGAACTGGGTGTCAGGGTTGTATCGGCACTTCTTAGGGGCTTGCACATAAGGGTAGTACAGTTCATCGACAAGAACTCCACCTAACTGCGAAACTATGTTACTGGAAAAACGACCATAAAACAAAAGTAATTTGAAAAAAACTGGAAAAACGTCGTACAAACATTCACAATTATATAATGAACCTAATCGAAACCTAATATAATACCATTATCTTGCCTGTTGCAAACAATTTTATTGAAGCAACAAATGACTGGCATGATCGAAACTGCCATTTTTGCCACATTGTTCAAGTTATTACTAAAAATAATGGCATATCAATAATTGCATTCAATAAATTAATAATTAATTTAGAATGTTCAAGAAAATGGTGTCATGTAATTGGGCCTTTGATAGCTGTTATATAAAAAATAATTACGCGTAGTGCTGTACGGAATTCATGTGTTGACAACCGACGTGATGACCATCACAGTCGAGTAGGAACTGCGCAGAAAGTTTAGTGCGCCCAATTTTATGAGGCGCATGGATAAGTAGATGACTCTCTATTGTCGCTGAAATCAGTACGAAACATATACATATCAGTTCCGTGTATTATCACTTAAAGAGTTGGGCAGAAGTGTGCAAATTACACGCCCACTTTTCACCAGTTAGACTATAAGTCCCATACGGTAAGGGATTCCTTGTTCTATACCGACTATGGATGACATTCAAAAATGTACAAATACGTTTAAATATATCTCCAATTTAAGCAAATTGTCTAATGATATTTACCAATAGCACTGAATGCCCAATGAGCTCCACAGGCTCCCTGGTCCCTAACAGGGGTTACCTTGTTTTCATCCCTCCAATCCCAATATACCTTCTTACTAATTTTTACAACATTTTCATAATCACGATCAACAGTATAATTGAGCGCTAAACTTTCAACCATTAACAGCCCAACAAAAATAGGTATGTACATTTTAATGTGTTACTTTAATGTATACGATTGTTAATGATTTTCAACCTATATTATGTGAAACATGTCATAGTATGGTTGATTTAACAACATTTTTATTGCGCATTTTATTTTTAACTGTCTCTCTCGATCCGCACATAACTTGCCAATAAAATTCAGATAATTTGAATATTTGAAATGGTTTTCAGTATTTGTTATTTTTATAGCCGTAACAATGTTTAGTTTAAAGTGCCAGCTCTAGACAAAATTGATGGCTTGAAATAAATAAACGTACCCACTTAATGAACAGTTGGATAAAAGAGTAGATAATTGTCATTTTGAACTTTATTCGAGCTTTAACGGAGTTGGTACCCCGTAAGGGATAAAGGCGTGATTATATGTATTATATATATATTGACGGAGTTATTTAGTAATATTATTCGAGTAAAGTATTAAATTTTAGTTAATATACCTAAAGAATCTTAAGGTTCTGTACCATTAGGACAGAATTGAATGAAATGATTTTGTAATTGCATGCAAACCATTGTGCTGTACAATACTGGTAGGGATTACATCTGCTTCTCTACATTTTGAGAACAAAACCATACATAGTCGAGTATACATAGTCAACATAGGTAATGTTGACTATGTATAATCGCATTTTCGTGTGAAATATGTTAATAATAAGTACATTAGGTATGGTTTTCATTCTTATCCCGTGTTTTGCAAACTTTCACCTGCCTGCGCCTCTAGATTAGTACAGAAACTTTTTCAACCAATTACTTTCCTTTTGTTCTACCATCAAACGGATCCAGCATATGGTAAGTCGACAGCTATCTTTAAGGTGCTCCCGTAAGTTTTAATTGATCAATTTAACTTGAACAGAAACCATTTGATCTTGCATTAGGGCTGCGCATCTCAGGAGATCAGCGGAATATTACTTGTATATGACTTAAAATTGAACTTGAGTGTTTACGTCTCTCGGGCGGCGGTTGACGTCAATAGCGGCTATGCTAATGTAAATTTAGGGCTGTACCAAATTTGCATTAAATACTTTATGCACGATGATGTGAAAGGAACTGGATGTCCTGTGGAAGTAAATGGAACTGCATGTCGTGGAAGTAAATGGAACTGCATGTCCTGTGGAAGTAAATGGAACTATCCTTACTTTTTTACTAGTATTATAATGCGAAAGTATTAGGTACCTATTTATCTGTCTGACTGTATGTCCAGCTTTCACGCTAAAACTACTGAACCTATTTGAATGAAATTTGACACATAGATAGTTAGTGCCTGAGGATGGCCATAGATTACTTTATATTCCTGGAAAACATTTTTATCGTGGACGGAGTCGCGGTCGTTCACTAGTATAAAATAAATGAACCAAATTAGAGTTTCAAAGAAGACTTCACAACTGGAACTAAAACAAGGCATCTCGCTTTATCTCAGTTACGGATTATTATATTTATTAAAAACCTTCTAGTTATGAAAGTTGTGAAAGCAACTGAAAATCGTAAAGATTACTCGACTTCGTGTACTACAAATAAAAATATGTGTTAACTACCACTACTTGTGTACAACATAATACTTTATTTTCTCTTAGCCGGACCCACCCGTACCGCGAACTATAAAAATAAAACGTTATTTATTTTACCCCCACATCATGAAAATATATGAGTTGTGTCCGTAACAACGTAACAAAAACAGTTGTAACATGACCGCTAACATCGTATCGCGCTCCGTTAAATAATTTCATCAGAATGAAAGTAGTTTCTCTTTTCTGGGATTATCTAAACTGACCGCTGGATATTTTCCTCGAGTGTCGAGTGTCCCTTACATAAAGGAAATACACAAAGAGATGACGAAATAAAATTAGACTTGGGTCATATTTCAGATTCAGATTCAGATTATTATACTTAATTATACTTAAATTATTATACTTAAGTGACATTCGCACCTTTGGTAGAACAACGGCACAATTGCCAAAATTGCAAAAAGCAAATTGTGCCCTTATTCAATCGCAGATCAAGGACACAAATTCGTCAAAAATTGCAAAACGCAACTGTGCCCTTGTTGTGCCAAAGGTGCGATTATGTCAAAGATCAGTATCGCTATCGTCATGTCTAATTTCATACGGAGTGACATTAAAATAAAAGTATCTTAACCATTAGTATTAGTACCAAGTCCCTGGTTAACCACGAAATATAGCAATTGTTTAAATCAAGCTTGACGCAGAGTCTCATATCAAGATTCACCAACAAACATATTTACAAGTGTCCACTGGAAAAGATATTCTTGTTTCTCAACATAATTTGTCCTTAAATTTACTCGCACTCGGCATATTACTGAATTATCAAGTACCCAGTTGAAAGTTTAAGCAGGTGCCTGCTACCGTCTGTCTACATAGCACAGTATGAACCAATCACTGGCCATTTTATTATATGGTGTGCTAGCGTCCGCCCACGATTTCGTCCAAGTGAAAGGGCATTACACCCGTGCGAAGACGTGACGGGTCTCTAGTTATAGATACATATAAACCTTCCTTAAAATCATACATAGGGACAGGCATCGCAGCGACTTTATTTTATAATATGTAGTAATGATGATTATAGTGATTATGCTTCCAGGGGTTACTCGCGCTAAGATGCACCTCCATTTTGGTTTACTTCATGCTGCGACTTCATGGTTTCTGTAGGTACGTACGTAGGTACATGTAATATTACCTTCCACTGTGAAGAATATCCGGATCTGTTATAATGGATTTTTTCTTTAGAAGCAATCCTTTATTTTGTGCTACATACAAATCAAGGTTTAAAGTATTTGCAGTTAGTCATCGAGCCATATGTCAAATCTATCTGGCTGGACCAGTGCGCGTGACACAAAATCTGGGTAACTACTAAAGGTTTGATAATATTAAAGTGTCATGATTTATCTGCCCAATAAATTAAATTGGAAAAAGTGGTCACAGCAATATTCAACGTCATGTGAGCTTTTTCTCTGCATTTATTTATTTAAAATATATTTTGAAATATTGCCTATGTATACTTACATACATTATATAGATATCTCAAATATATATCTATATAGATATGTATTTGAGTAATTTTTTTTGGTAATTATTAGTTGAAGTGTATAAATGATAAAATCGAATGGCAGCTCTGAGAGTAGGACTTATTTCGCCTTAAATAAATAATAGGCTCTTAAATCTACTACAGTACTCTACCTAATGAGTCTAAAAAACTGCAAACGAAATTTTTTCCTAACAATGTTAAAATTCCATGCACAGCCCTACCTAACATCCGATCAATGGCGTAGTCGCCGGACTCTATCCACCTGCAAACTACGAACTTCATTTCCGGAATTACTGACTTTGTTACAAATAACTGAAACACTATTTCAGATACGCTATTTGGTTTGCTCTTGTTAGTAAATTGTGCTACAGGCACAATAGTTATTAGGTCACTAACTGTAGGTAATTAACTCACTGATTGTTTTAAAGTGTTTAAATTACATAACTCTGTTGAAATATAATGCGCGTACTGTTGCGGGGCTTCACTTGAATACATAAGCTGCATCTCCTTTCATGTAGGTATATCGTAAGAGTGCATATATAAATACTGAATAATTCTTCTGAACAGTTCTTATTTTTACGTTTGTGTGTTCTTATCTGTCTACCTATTCCTATTTATTGTATCGTATCAGTTTTTCCCTATTTCTATTGTCTTGTTCTATTGTGTTGTTGTTGCTACAACACAATATCCGTGTATGTGTAATTTTAAATAAATACTATTCTATTCTAATAATGCACTTACAGCATAATATGATATGCATTGTATCTTTTCAATAAAAATATCTCACATAAAGTTGCTAAGTCGCAAATTAATAAATGAATAAAATGTGATCAAAGTTTCAAAGAAAGAAATAATAAATGAAAGAGCAGCTCTTTGCTTAAGGCGAGGTGTGCGAGATAATATTTTAATCTGCATTAAGTATTATTTTATTTACTCGTAACTTCCTTATTATAGCTAGATAATAAGAGTTTTTTTTTAGTGAAGGAATGAGCGAAACGTAAAAATATCTGAGGGTGGATAAATTCGCAAAACTGGTTAGCTAAAACTGTAGGGTTAGGAACAAAATCCAACAGCCTCGTTTGATAACGCGGGACCAGATGTAAATGTTCAGCGAAGAGTTGCTCAATAGTAAATGCATTGATTGTGGTGGCAATGCAAACATTACCTGTTACTATTAATTTTACCTCCATACATAACCTCACGCCTTTATCCCATAGGGGCAGGCAGAGACCACAGATCTCCATTTAGTACGTTACAAATATATCCCTTTCGCCTCATCCACATTCATTACGTCATACATGCTCGCCGGTTTCGGTTCGGTGCAATTTTACCAATTTTCTCCATATTTGTGAAAGTCTTGTTTCATCTGTATTTATGCGTTAAAATAACTTTTGAAGGCACATACTATTACACAGTCGCTGTTCAAACTGTGGAGTGAGATCTTCTTAATAAGTTACTGCAGTGGCTGGCTACCTGGAGAACACGGCGCGTGTGTGGAAATTTTCCATGCACCTATTACATACTCACCCCACTTTGTATTCCCTAACTGACCCTTTTAATTATTTATTTTTATTTTTAATTTAGCTTATCACCATCATAGTTTTATTTTTATAGTATATGTTATATATCATAATTATGTTATTTAATATTGATAGTGTCTAGTATACATACAGGGTTTGTGGCCAAGTGAAACCCCTCCGGTTTAATGCTATAATTGTAATTTTAAAAATGCCAAAAAAAATGCTGGGTTTTAATTTTAATTACATGATCGCTGTCGCATTCTCAAAATTAAAACATTATTATGTCCTTTTATTTAATCTGTATTGATAGTGTCTAGTTATATATATTTAATTGGAATTAAAATGAAATTGATATACTTCTCCTTAAATAATGTAGATCGGTAAACTAAGAACAAGCCTGATTACCAAGCGTACTTTCATTAACGACCTTAATTCCTTCTTTGAGGGGAATATAAAAATAATTTTTATAGTTTTCCATCTTTGCAAAGAGGTAAAAATGCATAGAATTATTAATCTTCAATTGGCTTGTCCGGTTTCTTGAAGGCTTATCAACGTTAACTCGCGATAAAATTATTAATAAAAGAAATTGGAAAAAATTCCTCACCCGGGTGGGAATCGAACCCACGACCTCTGCATTCCGTGCCAGTGCTCTTATCACTGATATACCGGGTCAATTACTCGGATCACGAATTTTACCATCTCTTTTTTTTATTACATTATTGGCAACGTTATTTTTTCATCTCGATAGCTATACACTAGCCTGTAAAGGAGGCAATAAAAGAGTACAACACTACAAGCCAAATCTCGGCAAACAAAGCTGAATCCCTCAGCACAATGTTTAAAGATGAAACGATCAAGCATATCCTAACGGATTATATTATGGAGAAGTGTTTTTATCTTAGTCAAGATATTATATATTATAAAATTATTAATAAAGAAATGGAAAAAATTCCTCACCCGGGTGGGTACGACCTTTGCATTCCGTGCCAGTGCTCTTACCACTGAGCTACCGGGTCAATTACGCGATGTCAAAATGCACCTTGTGATGTGCGAGTTATAATAATAGAATAACACATAGAAAATAATTATTCGAAAATTAAACGGACAGCAACAACATAGAAACAAGACAAAAGAAATAGGATGAAAATAGTTACAAATAGATTAGAGTAAACATGTGAATCACCTCTTTACAGCAATAACGTGACATCGCATAAAGTTGTGGTTTATTAAATATCACATTGTTCTTGCAAAGATATCTGAAAAATAGAAGTAACAAGAAGAACATGTGCACCCTATAGTATGCATCCTGATTGATACGTCGATTAGGATATTAACTTGTAAGTAGGGTTGAAATTCATCAGTTTATGAGGCAAGTTACGGTTGTAATGTTGAAAGCATATGCGATAATACATGAGCTATTTTGGGATGGTTAGACGTGTTGTACACACACGTTTTTAAGCTTCCACAGCGATCCATTCAACACTTATGTTTGTGCCTACACACAGCGTCTACACAACGTGCATACAGGGCTTATAATTGAATCTCAAGGCCACTTACTAGTTAATTATAAATTAAAGCATTTTTTTACTTCTCTATTAAAATAACAACTCTATGTCCAGTCTAAGAATAATTATCTTCGTAGAGGGTTTCGCAATGAAAACTCCGCGGTGAGGTCCTTGAACAAAAGGTGAACTTTGAATGGAACAATGCCTTCACTGAAATGATAACTTTAGTTAGGTTTCAATATTATCTTCTTTTCTGAAAGTTTCCTCCGTTTGAGGAGTGCGGGTTTTTTATTAGTTTCCTTTTAAAGATGCCAGCGATAAAATGACGACTAACTTCCTTGTTATTGTGCCGGAGTTTTTATTATATGGTTTTTCAGGCTTATTTCGTCCTAATGCGAGGCTTTAAAAGCATAATACATTAACTGCATCTTTTTCCGTATATGTTATAAAAGGACTCACTTTAGAACTCAAGGGTGTTCTCCTAGGTGATGAGCTGGCAACTAATGATTGATCTTTTCCATCTGGCCTCGCTATTCAAAACGTGGCTATGCACCTATGTTTTAGGACTAAGTTGAATATACTTACCTTTTCATCCATATTAACGTACCTATAGCTTTAAATTTAAAAATAATCATCGAAAGCAAGACAACAAGAATTCCACTAAACCTTATTGAGCCTCCCTTAATTGGTTAAAAGTCAATTTCGAAATACAATTTCTTTCCAGATTGCTGACCTGATTGACCTTCATAATAACTCTGTTTCCAGAAGTTTCTATAGCCCCTACTAATGGTGTTACGTTGTTTAGGCTTACAACTTAGTTCTAAGAGAACTATCTCATTAGGATACGGTGACTGTGCATGGTGGTGTCAAAGTCAAAATCCTTTATTCGATTGTACATTATTTTTTTCTTTCTTCTTCTTTCTTTATTTATTATGTCGTGGTAAGCTTAAGTCGTAGGCGTTTCAGAGAATTACGAGTATGCCCGCTAAGAGAGTCTGGTTTATTTTATTTAGTCGCCATACAACGAATCTAGAAGAAATAATAAAAGCCAGTTCTTTATGTTAAAAACTTAAAACACAGTAACAAGTTTGACAGCCGTCCATTATTATTATTATTTCTATTTCAGTGAGATGTCATGAGAGATAAAATAATAAAGCACGAAGCAGTAAGATATGTAATAATCGATTCATGTTGAATTTAAATTTATTGCTGGACATTACAAATGTGGAAGCAATTAGCTATAAGTTATAACTAGAAATACAAAGATAAGACATTAATACAACTAATATCTAAATAACAGATTTAAGCTCTTAATCATTAAAGTATAAGTTCGTAGATTCCCACAATCACAAAGCTGCATACAAACTTCTGCACTTTACAATAGGGTTGGTATAATCTGCTACTAATATGAGAATAAATCCTAATATCTTATCGTACATGAATAACTTTTGGGTATTTTCTCAACTAATCTTATTTTAGTTGAACGTTTTTTTGATGGCGTTTCTGGCTACGTCACCAACAGTATCTTAATGTGATGCTGTTTTAAGCTATTGCCACTCAAATGTAGGGGTCGGGTAGCAGATTATACCAACCCTATTGTAAAGTGCAGAAGTTTGTATGCAGCTTTGTGATTGTGGGAAATCTGCGAACTTATATATTAAAGAACTTAAATCTATTATTTAATGTTCAATTATATAAGCCAGCGTGTCCAGAATTAATAAAGCGGTCATCGTAATAATCTATTTTATGGATAAAGATCTTTTCAAAATTTTGTAATGATCGGTGACGAGGTGCTGGCTTAGCTATCGGCTGAGAGAATGCCCGAGTCCCGCAGTCGACTCTTACGCCATGCACGGAAGGAGATGCAGCTGATGTATTCTAGTGATATATTATATCTATCGCACTCTAACATCTAAAATAAAGCACGTAATCCTATGTGTGCGAATGTGAGAGCCAATGTCACGCATGACCGCCGCGGCTGGACGTTGAGATAAAGGGATGTATAGAGCTTAGGGTACAGTCAGACTAAATAATTGCTTTGTTACATAGGTAGGTAAATTTTTTATAAGGGTGAACTTAACGCCTTGCATGGCATTCTCTACCAGCTAACCTGGTTACTTAAGAACATAATTTGTGGCTAACATACGTATATCTACAAAATGATTTATAAAAAAAAGGTATTATGCCAATTTATAAATATTATTATTTGATCACCTCTTCTTCTAGCTGCCCTATTTATTCACATGGGGTCGGAACAATATGTGTTCTCCTTCCATTCATTCCTAATGCATATCCGAAATCTCGTTACTGAACTTGTAAACTAAACTTACACTGTACAATAAAAATTAGCATCTGTCTCTGCTATGCTAAACGTGCTGTGGGATATCTGTGGGATGCTGTGGGATACCCTATATGATCCTGTTAGTTCTGTCTACCCCATTTCGGAAACACATCCATATTTATAAGTATGTAATCTCGTTACTTACTCTCAGTATACGTATTATAATCTTCTATCACGTAGCGTATCCAACACTTGTTCATCATCATCATCATCATCAGCCTATTGCAGTCCACTGCTGGACGTAGGCCTCCCCCAGGGCACGCCACAAGACTGCCATGAGGGGTATTTGCCCATAGTCACCACGCTGGGCAGACGGGTTGGTGACCGCAGTTTGTATTTTGGACTATGTTGTCAACACGGGAGGCGCTGCTGCCCACCTCCCGGGAACCCTTAATCGCCTCGTACGATACCCACGGGCAGACATGGGGTGGTACGAATTTTACTCTGCCGGCACCACGCGGCCACTTGTTAAGTTCCTTTTCCTCCATAACCATCCACATTCATGCCCAGTGCTCAAAATATGACATATATAAAGAATGTGACAAAAGGAGTATGTTAAGCGAAAAGCTATGTAAATATCCCACTAAAAGAAACCTACCCACAAAATTTCAGACTCGAAATCACATGTTTATTTTTACAGTTACTATGGAGAATTTCTATATAACTTAGGAATGTTCATACAATATTGAATAATAAACATATGATTTCGAGTCCCAAATTTTGGAAATAGGTTTTCTACAGTGGGCTGTATACATAGCTTTTCGCTTAACATACCCTTTTTGTTACACCCTGTATAAAAAATACTAACACAAAATAGCTTTTATTTTTTGGGTAAAATGTTGCCTATTTCTATTCATGCGAATCCCATTGAACTAAAATAAACCAAATAGATATAAAAAATCCGTTTATATAAAATAAAAAATATCGGCTGTTATCTGTCCGTTTAACCATTAAACTTTTCATTCACTTTTACGTTTATATCATTGTGTGAATATTGTGTGGACTAACAGCCAATTTCAATACTAGAGATCAAAAATAATCACGGATTTTTTAAATTTCAAATTTGAAATTTTGTATGAAAACACTGGAACATTTAATCCGAAATATACAAAAAATCTCTCGAAATCGGTTATTAAAATTGGCAGTAATTAATATTACCAAATAGATATAAAAGAAATCGCCCACATAGGATGACAAAATATCGGCTGTTATCAGTTTATTTTTATTTTTTTAATTACTTACCTTTGCGTTTATATCAATCTGTAGACTAGGCGGTTGACTGTACCACAGTGTAACGACAGCTTGGTACAGTGGCACAGCGTTTGTGGCTTTAATTGGAACTCGCCGCGTACTGGAAACATATACTCGTAACATACCTAGATATAGCCTACCACACGAGTAAATAGACAAGCCAATACAATTAAAACCTCTCAAAATCGGCAGGGTTTGAGTACCGGAAGATCACGATATATCAGAAAACGAATTATATTATCTTAGGGACTGCTAGGTCTACAACTATAGCACGCCATTTGCGGTTTGATGCCAGTATAATCCACCATTTTCTAGCTACACTGGCATAGATAGATATATACAAATGTAACAAATAAAATACCTATACACTGATAATGTGGATATCCCTTCCTCATAATCCTGCAGTTTTGAATAACCCATTTTAACCTTTAACACTACCGTGGCTATACTGAGTGTAAAAAGACAACTTTGTTCTATTAAAATCTCGTATTCTTTGTAACATCACGATCGTTTTTTTCTATAGAAGCACCCCTGGGAAACCATGGGTTTCCAAGATATTGAGGTCCAAATTGACATTAATATTATCGTTTTTTTTTTTACATAAATCCATCTGAAATCGGTTCCCAAACATTCTTTCAAGGATACCATGTTATAATGTTAGTTTTTAGGTATATTTATACTTTTAGCATCCAACGAATACATTGCTTGCAATAAAATGACAGTATTTTTTTATAATTTTTTGTCGTTTCCCAGGGTTGGTTCCATAGAAGAAAATGATCGTAACCTTACAATGAATAAGAGGTATTAAAAAAATTGTTGTCATTTTACACCCTGTATGTATAGGTAACTGTATGTATTTAATGTAATCGGGTTTCCGCTAAATCTGACATAACTAAAACTAAGCCATAAATTAATAATACCTACTCGTAAATCCGAGCCAATGGAAAATCTATTGGAAACGAAAAATTGTGGAATAGCTTCCCAATAGAAGAATAGAAGTTAGTTATGTAGTGTAAAAATATACAGTGGTTATGTTTTCGGTGATAATGGTTATTAAAACACGGTACTTATTTTATTATACTACTAGCGAGCCGCCCCGGCTTCGCACGGGTGCAAAGCTGATAATATACAAATCAAATCAACCTCCCTGAATCACTCTATCTATTTAAAAAAAAACTGCATCAAAATCGGTTGCGTAGCTTAAAAGGTCTAACCATACATTAGGGACAGACAGACAGCGGAAGCGACGTTGTTTTACGATTATGATGAATGATACTAGGTATATCTTGAATAATACCGACTAATATTATAAAAAAGAAGAAATTACTACCTAAAATCGCATGATAAAATGACTGCGGCCCCCTAATTACCAGCAATAGCAAAGCCGAAGCAAAGCGATAGCGAAAATTGTATAATACTCGCCATGAAACGTCAAAGTTCCTTTGAAATTAATTTAACGTAATACGAATTTGCAAAGCGAAAAAATCGCTGATCGATTTTTGTACAATTTTCGCTATCGCTTTGCTTTTGCTAGTTAGGTATTAAGGGGACGGGTCTTATAACTTCTGCTTCCCAAATAGAGAGATAATCCCATTTTTTTAAAGAAAATTACGCGTTTATAGCTCTTGTGTTTAGTATAAAAATTTAACTTTTTTTCAAATAATTTAGAAAAGTTTTCGAGGCGATGTAGTATTAATTGCTGAATTAAATAAATGTCATGCTACGAGTAAATATTGACCTGCGTATCTAATGGCAAAGGTCAATGATGAATAGTGGTTACGATGGTAGTTTTAAAGTAGTCCTACCCTGTGGCCCTTCGTAAATCAAACCCCAGCGTTTGGAAGAATCAACAATTATTTACCCACGACAGGTACGTCAGAATTTATGACCGACTCACTTTTATTATTCTATTGCCAAGTTCAGTTTGTGAAAATATCGGTTTTTTATGTCTATCTGTATTTTTTGCGGATTTAAGTGAGTTTGTTCGAATTTGTTTTTGATGTCGGCGGATTCCGGTGATTAAATACAGTGGAATTGGAAATATATCGATTTGACCTTAATATTAAGGTATATTCTATATTTGCAAGGTGTAGATAAGACGCAGAGGAAGGGTTTTTTGAAGGTATCGTAATTACTTATACTACAAGAACTCAAAAAGCATTTTTTTCATTGTTTTATTGAGATCGTTTCTACATTAGGAGTTTATCTTTAATATTTCATTTGGTATGATTTATTTTGCGGGGTAGGTAAGTACCTACTGCTGAAATTATCACGTTATTGATAATTAATCTAAGCGTTATTGACATTATTCATTGTCCTAGTCACACTGCAACCTATCGATTATTCTAGATGATGCTAAACGCAGTGTTTTACTTACTCAGTGGGTGATGCCTAGTTTAAGACTGGAACAATCTAGGTATTATTTTTATGCTGTTCATTATAAATTAACGTACTAAAGAAAGGTTATAAATATAAAACAAATATGAACGATACTCATCTTTACGACAACGGTGAGTTCCTAAAAGGGTTGGCATCTGGCCGGAGATTGTCGTAAAACTTGGCTAGTTTTTACAACCTCTGTCAAGTTGATGCCGTATTGTGCAGGACCGGAACTGAGTTCATGGGATTGAAGGATGCGAGATGAATGGATAAACGTACTTATTTCAATATTCTTTAAAATATTTGCGATTACTTATGAATATCTATTGAGGGATCGCCCGCCACCGGGCCCTATACCCTCCGCTGACCCTCGGATCTGTCTACTCATGATCACTTATGAATATCAGGATGGCGGGTGTACTTCTCAGATTGGCCTAAATATATTGCAGTTATTTGGTACCTTTACGTACCTCTCCTTAAAATCTGTGTACCTACGTGCGTACAATTATATTTGGAATATTAGGTACACCCGCCATCCTCACGTCAGAACCCCGGGTGTACTGTTAAACAGTGTACCAAGTTACATATATTGGTTAAGTACATTTGGTACCTCTTGTGTACCTGTGAAACAATTATTAAACAAATAAAATACGGTATACTTACTGAGAAATTAAAAAAAAAATCATTTTGTGTGGGTCCTGACCACTTCTTTAATTATATATCTTTATTATTACTTATGTACCAAATATGACTATATAGGTACTAAAAAGTAGCAATTAGGTAGTAAATATTGGTAGTACATGAATGTTAAACGGTAGGTACTCAATCACTCTGTACACTGACGCACACAAAATGATTTTTTTTAAATTTTTCAGAAAGTATACCGTTTATATTTAAAAAATAGTTTTGTTCATTTAATTAGGCCTTAGATAATGATGACTTAAAATTTTTTTTTTACCAAGGATAATTTTTGAATAAAAAAGTAGCCCTCAAAAAAGTTCAAATAACTGATCAATCCCAATGGAGAGTCTTAAGTGATCCAAAAACAGCAATGTGTCGTACAATAACCAATAAGCCCATTTAATTAGTCACAGGATTGCCCGTCTGTAACACTGTCGTATAAATCAACACAATGGTACTTGTTCAGCATTTCAGTATTTGCCTGGCTGTCACCCACAGCCTGTATAGGTATATACCAACTTACTCACGTTTCTATCAAACTTAATCTCCAGTTAATAGATGGCTAAAATATTTGGCACCAACATACGGTAAGGCCGAACTCGACATTCCAATGCCGTGATAAACAACCGATGCGGAATCATGTCCGTTCCAATAGCATGTTTTCCGTCGGCACTCACCTCCGACATAGTATATAAATCATAGTATGTGCGCGCGTTATCGCATTGAAACTCACCATATTGGTTCGGGCTCTGACCCTGCTGAATGCGCTTCAGGCTTCAGAACCGAGGGTGATTTGCTTGCTGATAGATGGAGGAGTGTTTGTGTAGAATGTGTGAGGTTTTGCAAGATGACCGATAGTTTACGGATCAGCTTAATTAAGTATTAATTTTTTTATTGTTTGTTATATTTTACTGTTTATTCGTTTTGTTTTTTTTTTCTTTTATTTTCCCCTAAACTTGACGGCACCTTGGTATTGCTTGGTAATGCCGTCAAGTCTCAAGTTGTTTCAACAACAAAAATGGTACCCCAGTTTGCAGTAACCAATCTTACACAGTGTAAGTATACACTAAATAGTTCCTTTGATCGATGGCGCTAGTATCTATAGAACTACGCATTATCTGTGTAACTTCAATGTCTTCAATTTTAAATTTGAATTTCAATCTTCAATGGTTGAAGAGTTATGGAGGGTAAGTAAACCATTACTGATGTAAGTCTGGCCAGGAACATCTGTAACTTTCTCTACTATTGTTTATATACCGTGTTACTACACTGTCGAATGTCGATCGCCTCATATTTTGATTAGCGCACCAACGAGCACGAATATTGATGTTGATGTTAATCTAGTAGCTGTGCTCATTTGTGCTGACAGTTAGTTACGAGCTAAAGGTTCTGGATGTTTAGATTCCTTACCTGGTTTCTGTATTACCAAAAAAGTTGATTTGCCTATGTTTTGATGAGATTTGGCTAGTGTATAGCTATCAAGATGAAAAAATAACGTTGCCAAAAACGTAATTTAAAAGAGATGGTAAAATTCGTCATCCGAGTTAAGTGACCCGATAGCTCTGTTGGTAGAGCGATGCACGGAATGCGAGTGGTCGTGAGTTCAAAATCTTACTCGGGTGAATTTTTTTTTCATTTTCATCCTAATATTTTATAAAAAAGTTGATGCAACTGATTTGCAATTGTATATTGCTCGTTGAAAAGCATGTGATATCGGTGTATGTGGATTGCGCAATACTTATCATGCATATTGAAGAATTAGAGATACATGGACGCATCAATTACATGGCTTTGAAGCAAAAATTCGTTAGTCAGAACTGCAAGATCACATAGGAGATCCTATAATCCCGTTTAGCTTAGCAGGGTCAGATGGAAAAATTCAGTGACAAGTTGCTAGCTCATCGTTTGAGAAAACCCTGAGTTCCATAGTCGACTCTTATGACAATGATTTATATGCAAGGAAAACCATGGAAAAATTACGCTCGCGTTTCTTCCTACTACCTAACCCGCATCTGACCTGCACTCACGCTCAATGTGATTTATTTCATGTTGAGCTTTGAGAGAATAAAACTGCGTAAGAATCATTTAAGTAAGGTTGGCAATGTTAAAGCATTGCTTACTGTAATATTCATGTCATCACTTAAATAAATTGCTACATTTCGACACGGCGTAAAAATAAAAGACTTTTTGGGAATCCTATAACATCTGCTTACTCCCCAATGATCCAGTATGATGTATCATTACGATTATAAGATTGGATAACTTTCCTTCGCAAAGCCCATAAATTTATAATGGCAAAGCCTAGAGCAATCAATTTTACCCTTGAATTTTGTATAACGTAAAATAAATCTGTAATAGTGGTACTACGTATGTTACAGATTCGATTGGTTTTAAAGGATTCAAGAAGTTAGTGTGCGTAAATGACTCGGGTAAAAGGGCTCTTAGCAGTACTAGATTCTATACCTACTCTTCTTAAATGTTTATTTTGTATGCCCTAGGACTGGTCATGGTACAAACTATTTAAAACCTTACATTGTATTTACCTATTTTTTTATTTTATAAAGCCTAGCTGTGTCGCACTGCTGGGCAAAGGCCTTCCCCATTTGAGCCCACACTAGTCTTGTTCCCGCTATAGTGGCCCAACCCGGCAGAAACTTATCCAGGTCATCCCTCCATCTTCTCCTAGGCCTTTCTCTACGCCGGTTTCCGTCTGTAGGCACCCAATAAGTGGCTATCTTTGCCCATCTGTTTGGGTGCATTCGACATACGTGTCCGGCCCAGATCCACTTCAGTGTTGCGGTCTGCACGCCAACGTCAGCGACACCAGTTTTGGATTTAACCTATGAACAACAATAAATTATTTCTGATTCTGATTCTATGACTATTATTCGCTAGTCGTTAGGTATATTTTTAAAAATATACCTCTGAACATTCTAGATCTAGCTGGAGTGGTTATAATTAATCCACCGGAGCCTATTATTTTCAACACTAAGTTCTAATTACATCAAATCGATTTGGCCATCCTAGCTTTTGCAGACAGGGTTTTTTTACTCATGATCATTTTATTATGATAATCCTAGACATCCTCGCACGACACATATCCCTTACACATCTCTGATGGAAATTTGCTTAACTTTTTATATTGCTTCACATAAAGATTTATTTCTTAGTTTTTCACCGAAGTTTTTGTACAAGTGTTTTACGATAAAAATTACCACAAGACAAATATTATTGCGGAAACTAACCTAACTAATTCACGTATGGTGCTCGCTCGTAACTTCGGGACGTACATCAAAAAGTTCTCTCATAAAAAATCTTTTGGTAAACAATATTCGTGTTTTGTATGGAATAAATTATGCCGTCGTAACTTGGTTATGCACTCGTAAAGTGTATTCTGTAGTACGTACAGGGTGAAAGATCAATAAAGCCACATACACATGTCAAAACAGAATAGTAAATTGCTAGAATGGATTCCGTAGATGGAATCGGAGATTTTGTTTGTTTTCTAAATCCTAGATATTCTGACGAGATCCCAGGGAAATACGTGGAAGACTTTACGTTACAAGTATCGTAGTGATAAATTAAACCTTAGGCTATATCTATTTGTAGAATCGCGCTAACTGAAAGAAAATACTTTCAAAGAAAAAAAGTATTTTTTTTATTATAACACGCAGCCTTATTGAAATAAGGACTATTTTCTCTGAAATACTTTAGTACCTAGGCATCGGCGCCCGGTAACCCATGGAATACATTTTGTAGCACGATTATGTTCTTTATTCACTATGGATTACACCCTCCACTGACGGACTGATAACTCACAACTCTTGCACCAATCGCCACGCGAAACCAGACCCGAGCACTGGCGATTGTAGTTAGTGCAAGTGCCTGTTTTCGCAATTAAATTATCAGATCCGTGGGTCAGTGGAGGGTGTAGGGCCCGGTGGTCATAGTGAATGTTTGAACTTCCGAATTGTAACGCCTAATACAATTTCATTTATGTTCTTTATGTCTAAGAAAACTAGGATAATATTTCTATAAAAACCTTATTCACAACTTGGTACAAGTTGTTTGTTTACAGTACATACTTTGTACAGCGGACTCGAAATAGTTTGAAGCACGACTATAAGCTCCTTTTCAAGATTGTATGATTCCTGAGATATTTTTCTCCAAACTATTGGGAAAAATAAACATGTGATTTCGGATCTCAAATTTTGTGGATAGGTTCTCGCTATTTACATAGCTTTTCGCTTAACATAACCTTTTTGTTACACCCTGTATACAGGATTGACCCTTAACGAAACGTAATCTATACATCAAATTAAGTAATTATTGCTGGGAAACGATGTAAATTTTTTATATATTTTTTTATTACTTGATCGGGCGAAATTTATAGTGCCTAGTGTTTATACTAATTTTTTCATAGACAGTATGAAAAATCTTGCTACACGCTCAATGTGCATTAATCGTAGTCTAATTACTTAATGGACCCTAATATTATGCAAACCAGACATTTCAGGTATGCCTTCCATGGAGAAAAATCATCGTGATGATGAGATTCCTTCGGGAACGTTGACGACCAAAAATCACCCAGTAGACATACAAGGTGTGTGTCATAAATGAAACACTGAACAAGTACCATTGTTATGACGACAGTGTTTTACTCCCTGATTATCCGCAAACGAATTGTAATCCTGTGACTATTTAAATTAGCTTATTTGGTTATTGTGTGATGTACATTGCTGTCACTTGTGAATGGGGTTCGCTTTCTTTTCGAAAATCATCCGTAAACTTGGAAAAATTATGCTGCGAAAACTCGAATAAAGTGTATTTTCTGTAGGTACTGTTAAAGGCTTATGCAGTGGTGTATAAAAGCATCAAAATAAAGTTACCTCCAATAATAAAACTATTAGGTCAGCATTTTTTTTTATGCAAATACAAAATTCCAACGAGTGTACGAGTATTCAAAATGCCATTAGACTACTATACTACCACAATCGCTATTGCATGCAGCCGTCGACATGGTCGTCCGCCTACAGAAATCTAATGGAGCTATCCATTCGATGGATCGGACGTGTCTGCAATTTATATGGTTCCGTCACCACGGATCTTCTATTACCACGGAACTTTTGCATAAAGACAAATGCAAATGCAGTATTTTCAATATCTGGATCATACCTACATCGGCTCTGGTCTCAGCGGTATTTTCCATACTTATCTATGCAAGATATTTTCATTAAACAATATCTTCTTCTGAAAATATAATTTCGTTGTGTTTACCAGGAACAAATTTAGTTCAGCAAACATATACATAAATACATACATATGATACATATAGATACGGCTGTATTTCCGAAACGAGGTAGCCAGAACTGCAGGATCATAAGGGAGGTCCCACAGTTCACGTTTATTATAGCATAAATCAGTTAAATCTTTAAGAATCTTTTGTCAATGCTAATAAACCTAACACAAGTGTTTATATCCTCAAGTTGATTTAAATTAAGAAAAGAGTGGCCATTTTCTGCGTAACCCTAAAACGGCCGAAACACCCATTATTTGCAGAGCCTCTTGAATAAAAACATTATAATTTCGTCGACGACAAGAAGGGAAGTGATAAGGCTGAGTAGGAAAAGATTAGGGAGGCTTATGTTCCATTATGGAATGAGCTGGGTAAAAAGGTTATGAGTGTGATGATGCTTGTTCTTCACTGTCCAGGCCATTAGTTGACTAACATAGAGTATAATTTCGTAGTGGTTATTAAATGAGACAGATACTAGGCTTAGATAAAGTGAACTCATTTCTCAATCGTAACCTACATATGCACACGGTTGTGTACCCTAAATTGTATTGGCTATACAAGTACTGCAGCTGCGTTTAGAAAAGTGATGATAGTGAAGATCCACATCAGTACAGGATCATCAAATATCGGTCGAAAATGCTCTATGTATATCAAATTTCATTTAGATATCTCTAGCCGTTTTTTCAAACAAGAAATAAAACGACATCCTTATCAACATTAATCAACGTGGATAAGACATGGAATAATTTAATTCGTACTGTCATTTTGTTTGTAAATCTCTGTATTGTCTGTCTAGGATTTTAAGTATATTCAGCATACAAGAGTAAGAAAGAGATACAACATATACATATGGCTGTATCCAGAACGTTTAGCATAGCGGAAACTACTGTTAATCACAGACAAGTCGCTAGCTTATCGCCTGAGAGAATGCCCGAGTTCCTTAGTCGACTCCTACGACATGCACGGAGGGAGATGCAGCTGATGTATTCTAGCGTAGCCTTGCATTAGTATAAGATTGAAGGGAGGATAGTCTTATACTTACGAATTGATTTGTCTAAACGGCTAGCCAGTTTGTAAATGTACAATTCTACAATCCGTCTTCCACATTACCACTGACGTTAGCGGAACTTGTAACTTATAGAGGTTGTAGAGGGAATTAATGTGGACCAGTCAGCCTATTTTCTCGGGCACGTCGCAGTATAACATTACATCTTGTCTCGGTTGGAATATTTTGTGGCCATGAAATCGGAGGAGTTATTTTATTATTTTTACTCGACTGCGACAAAGGATGGTTTTGTTTGACGAGTGTATGTTTGTATCTATGGATATTTTTTTGCCATGGTCTAAATCCGTATTTTTCGTGATCTAAAGTGTAGGGTGTCCCACTGCTGGGAAAGAACCTCCCCACTTTTAGATCATTGCGGTTGTACTAACGTGGACGATTGGACCATGAGCCTTCCACGCTGGTCCAATTAGCCAAACGACCGGGCGGTGAGTTGAGGTTGGCTTGGACTCCACAAAATGTTTTGAGGAACTCTTTTCGTCCTGTATTACATACGTTAAAACTATACAAGTGAAAACACTAAAACTGTGAAATAATATCTTGTTTTATTTCTATCAATTAATGTATCGTTTTACAATAGTAGGTATCACGTATTTAAATGCCGTAAACCTAGCCGTTATATATGTATATAAAAATGTTTGCCTTTAGCTATTGAACGACCGGCATTTGAATTGCAAAAATATTGGATACATAAAATGGTATACGAGTATATGTTATTTCATGGATGTGCAAAATCTTCTGTTTAATGGCCAAACATGTTAGTAACGTGATATTTCGTGTTAGAGCTATTTGAAAGGATGTTTTTATAGTCTGTGACACGAGGCAAGAGTGCAACTACAGTTTACAGTCAGCACCACATCATACATATGAATATATAGTGTACCTTATAATATTAATAGAGATTATTATTCGCTATAAAGTCAATTGATTACGAAGGGGACATTTTCCAAGTATAAAATTAGCTAACATTATGACTCCTGCAAATTGTTTCCTGGGAGGTTGCGATGGTTGTATAAATAGCCTAAATGGTGTCACTTTATTCTTGACTGTTGAGTTTGTAAGACGTTACTCTGCTCGATCTCCTGTTCTATTTAAAAACATTGCAACGATATAATCTATTTACGGCGAATCGGGTTTCTTGCTGCTTCTTTCCCCGAATGTTATATCGCCTGAAGCAGCTTTAACTGTATAAGTGATAAATAAATAGTTCTACATAGCAACTGCGATGTTTGACTCCGCATCCTGAATATACTGCTGCGCCAACGAGTAATCATCGGTGACACAAGAGTGCACCTAGCATGCAAGACGATACTATTCGCAGGTTCTATTCCGAATATCAAAAACTAGCATAACATAATCTACATATGATTTTTCGCCTAAAATTTGAACGAAGGGAACAAGTTCCCGACTATAAAATTAGCTAATATTTAGCTTAAGGGTCAATGTTTCCAATAGATTATTAAGAAAATAGCGTTTATTTATTTATTTCTTAAAACTTCATTAGGATATAGACAGCGTAAGCTTTATTCTTCAGATACGTTACCTTTCCAATAGATAAATCGGCCCTTAATAAATCTTATAATTAGTTTTTCACTTTTTCTATATAAAACGCTAATTTTATATGAAAGGACCTAACATTTTGTTGACAAAACTTAATCCAGCTAACAAAATAATAGGACACAAGTTTAAAATTACTATATATTCTTCGTTCTATTGACTCCTGAAAAAAAAATCTATTCAATTCTCTAACAGAATAGCAAAATTCACAAGTGTTTTCGTAACAATATCAAAATAATGTAATATCGCGAAGATTCCGTTTATAATGTTCACGCCATAATTTATTTTAGGTTAATTAAAATGTAACAGGTGTATTTAACGTATTTTCTACCTGCAACTCTTTTGTAAAGTTTGTATGTTTCTTTGTGGAATTTGTACTTCGTTACGTTGTGATAAAGATGTATAGAAATAATAATAATAATAATATAATAATATTCACACACTTCACAACACATTAACCTAGTCCCACATTAAGATCCATAAGGTCTTGTGTCGTGGGTACTAAGCAACGGTATATAAATACATAGATAAGTATAGAAATGTACAAGTTTTCGGATTTCCGCCATTAACAATGCAATCTCGAATAATTTGTTATACTTACTGGTTACTATTTTATTGTACACAATTGGTAGAAACAAAATTTTGATACTTGTTATCGATAAAAGATAGCATGAAAAACTAGTAGGCAATAGCAATGTAGGATAATAGATTCGAAATCATAATAATATTTACAATACAAATAGACAGTGTATACAGAGAATACCTATAGATTACCTCACGTCGCCTTTCTCAGGCTTTCCCCAAAGCGTCATTAATCATTGAAAAATCACACTCTATCATATTGTGAAATAACTTATGAAATAAAAAACAAAGTATGTACTACTAATATTCGTTCCGACTTGCGTCATGCACAGAAGGGGATGCAGCTGAAGTATTCTAGTTCAGTCTCGCATCACGATGGGCATAATTTTAAACGGGAAGCTAAAGCAAAAATAACCACATATACCTATAAATATTATAGAACGTGAAAATATTGGTGACTAAAATACCACACAGAATCTGAAATAAGTTGGAGGTGGCTCGAATATGAAGTAGTAAGTATTATGAAGATGGTACTCAATGTCTTTGTTGACGAATTTTGTGAGCTGTATTTACTATTCAGAGAGATACATATCCACTTCATAGACTCAAGTGATGAAACAACACCAGGCATAATATGGTGCGTGACTCTTGACCTCATTTTAACTTGAGACACTGCATAAGTATTATTAAACAAAGTCGCTTCCCGCTCTCTGTCCCTAGGTATGATTAAATAAGATCTTTAAAACTATGTAACGGATTTTGATGCAGTTTTTTCTAATAGATAGAGTGATTCAAGAGGAAGGTTTGTTAATGTTTAATTTAGAATCCACCACAGCTTCGCACAGGTGTAATGCCCTTTCAAGCGGACGAAGTCGTAGGCGGCCGCTAGTAATATATCTTCTAATATATAAAATTCTCGTGTCACGGTGTTCGAAGTTAAACTCCTCCGAAACGGCTCGACCGATTTTCGTAAATCTTAGCATGCATATCGGTTAGGGTGGAGAATCGGACAACATCTATTTTTCATCCCCCTAAATTAAGGGTGGTCCACCCCTAAATTTTTTTATTAATTTTTTTGACAAAATTTTTTGTTTTTATTTTTTTATGATACAGCATACAAAAATACATACAACCATGAATGTTCACCCCTCTAGGATCAACCTCTTTTACATGGCAAAACAACGTTTGCCGGGTCAGCTAGTTATATTATAAGTATAACATGAAAATCTCTAAGTCAGAAGTGGCACCATGTGATTCTATCGGCCCTTGGTGCTCTGCCTACCCCGTAAGGGATAAAGGTGTGATTGTATATTATGTTATATCTTATGAAAATCTCTAAAGATCGGTTCATGAAATTAGCTGTTCGTGTGAAAATATTTACACGTTCATGACCGGAATACTTAAGGCTTCTATGTAGGTTTAAAATATCAAGCAAACATTAGAGAAGGGTTTCCTATACATTTTCCAGGGAAAATTATTCACCCCAACGAATAATCGATTCGTGAAAATGATGGATATTATTCCCAAACACTCCTGGGGCTTTGTATTTGTAACGGATATTTTATTGGTTATTTGGAGATGTTTTCTTACACTTTCTTGGACTGAATTTGAACAACATATACATACAATAACCTTTGAAGATACTAATATTAATGGCTATGTTCCCCAAATTGGAAACCAGAATTGCAGAATCAATAAGGAGATCATAGCGGAGTTAGATGTAAACAGGTCAGTGAGCCGAGTGCCTCAGTCGACTCTTACGACATGCACGGAAGGATATGCAGCTGATGTATTCTAGTGAAGTCCCGCATGAACACTTGACATCGTTACTGCATACAATAACGGAGGCTCACACTAACAGCCGTACACCCGTTTTTATAACGGAGAGGTAGTTACTTCTACCGAAGTAATTGCGTTTTTTCAGCCTATTGCAGTCCACTGCTGGACGTAAGTCTCCCCCAGGGCACGCCATAAGGCTACTGCCATGGGAGGTTTTTGCCCATAATCACCACGTTGGGCAGGCGGGTTAGTGTCCGCAGTCTGATTTTTGGACTATGTTGTCAGCACGGGAGGCGCTGCTGCCAACCTCCCGGAAACCCTAAATCGCCTCGTACGATACCCACGGGCAGGCATGGGGTGGTACAAACTCTACAAAGTAATTGCGTAATATTTTTTTTTGTGAACGAGTTGTAGCTGAATTCCCGTGTCAGAATAAATTGTGCCTGCTTTGCACGATTAAATAATTTGGCTTTTATTTGTTATTAATGTAAATTTAATATGCATAACCACCAAAAAAATTTACATGGATAAATTGCGTAAATAAAAATTAATGAATACATACAAGAATTTGTCGAAATCATTTCGGGGAGTCCTTACAAATGTGAAATTAAATTTACAATAATAGTGCAAATATGCATAATATTTTTAAATGTAATTTTTAGGTATCTACCTACTACGTGAAAGATACTAAAATGTAAAAAAAATCGTCCCATAATTAGTTATTAGTTTCCTAGTTAGGGCATAAGAAAATATTTGTCGAAACGCACATCAATTTACTCATCCGAAAATATCAATCCACCAAATAAATTCTAAAACTCGAACACCTGAAATGGTGGTTGCGCTATTTTGATTCCATAAATAAATATTAAATTCGAAGAATTCTTATGAATTTTAAAATTCGTTTTAAAGTTTTTACATCAACTTACATCCCAGTCCCGATCCTCTTATGCTGTTCTAAAGTTAGAAAAGTGCTAAGTTGAAAGTATGTATGTAAGATACACATAAAATATAAGTATAAGTACAGATAAAGATGGCTTCTTCTTCTACAGTCTTGTACTTGTATATCTTGCATGAAACTGAATGTAAGAGTTATGATAATAAAGACGTACAGCTAGCTTCCTTCGTCGTAAGAGTCGACTAACGAATTCAGAGGTATTCCCTCAAGGCTCAGCTGACACTGATCATTAACATCTGAACCGGCTATGCTACACGGTTGTATATAATATCTTCTTCGTCGTCCTGCAGCTCTGACTACCCCATTTTGCCATATGAATGTGTGTATCTACAGCGGTCTTCGATGTTCGTTAGCGGAACGCACGTGCGTACTGTGTTGTTGCGTGTCACACAACGCAATAAATTCGTTCGTCCGTACGTCCGTAGCTTCCCATGATCGTAAGGAGTTTGTGTCTTATCTTATGGGATGAAAATGAGCACAGGTGTTAGTAAAATAAATAGTTCGATAGCAATCATTTATTTAATTTTTCTATTATTTAAGAAAAAGTAAACTACACCAAACTGAATGTGTAGCAAGCCATTTCACAACACATTTACCTAGTCCCAGATTAAGATCCCTGAGGTCTTGTGTTAATTAGTCTCATGTGATTATGAAAGTTTTAGTTCTATAATGTCCTGTCTAACCTAACCTACCTATTACTATTTCGGTGTTATTTACCAAAATTGCAGATATCCTAGTCTATTTGACAAACTGAGTCTCTCAATTCAACCGAAACATAAAGCCTGCCCCACACTGGCAACCACGGCCTTGTGGTCAGAGCTCAGGGTACAGCTTAGTTAGTCTTAGCTTAAGTTAGTGGTCATGCTGACTTGCAAATACAATTGCAGTATAACCTCCTCAGTATACTCGTATAGTTCACTTGAATACACGACCTATTCTACTTGTTGCTGTTATATTCGTGTGGCCACAGAGGTGTCAGGTGTCTGAGAGGAAATAGCATTGTTAGGAGATATGATACAAGTTAACTTCCTAGCTCTGGTGATATTAGCTTATAATGCCTAAATAGGTACATACAGATACTATTGACAAATTCCTAAACAATCGAGTAAATAATGTTCATACCTATATAGCTAATATTGAAAATGAATATGCGATTTAGAGTCTCAAATTTTGTGAACAAGTACTTTATAGTGGGCTATTTTCGTGAAATCCTATGTATAGATTCGGAAACACTTCTCAATGGATTGCTTACCAGTCTTAGGTTCATTATTTGTGCCCGAAAAGCGGCGGTAGGTTCACAACTTACTTATTGGTAACTCACTCTGCGTATTTTATAAACTTCTTGGAATAAACGATGGACTTATTGTCTCTATTCTTAAAAATGTTAAGAAAATGAAATTGTATTAGGCGTTACAATTCGGAAGTTCAAACATTCACTATGGGTGCGCCCACCACCGGGCCCTACACCCTCCACTGACCCTTGAAGTGCTTGTTTTCGCGGTTATGAGTTATCAGATCCGAGGGTCAGTGGAGGGTGTAGGGCCCGGTGGTGGGCGCACCCATAGTAAATGTTAGGTATATAATTATGAATTTAACAACATTCATTTGGGGTGGGTGCAATTATATTCTCTTCCTAATGTACTTGGGTAAAAATTAGGTTTAGATTAGACTACAAGCCAGTAGGGAGATAGTGTGAGGTTAGTGTATAATTCGCGTAGTAGATCTTATTCGCGCTTGGAGAACACACTTAATAGGCAATTTGTGATGTAAATTGACATTCAACGCCTCCTCCAGTGCTCACAAAGATGGCTTTAAACCTGCCTTTGAATACATAAAACACTTGCTGAGTCCAACGTCTTTGTCTGTTTTAGAAAAATATAACTATAGCACCCAAAGAAAAATACTGAAACTATATTGAAAACAGTATATCTTGCTTTTCTTCATGTGAAATAGGTTAGACCATTGGAGAAATCGGCTCTAAACTAAATATAGTAATGCTTGCTACCCGATCGCGCCAGAAAGAGGGTTATGTTTTTAGAGTGTATGTTGATAATATTGAGTTACACCATATTATACCATGAGTTGGCAGATCCGAGGGTCAGCGAAGGGTGTAGGGCCCAGTGGTGGGCGACCCCTCAATGGAAATTTGAACTTCCGAATAGTGACGCCTGATACAATAAAATAAATAAATAAAGTCTTTAGATTCGTCTTGAGATTGACACTGGTTGAAAATTTTTACGCAGTCGGGTTTTTTTTCCTTCAATTATTCGTCTATTTGTTGCACGATACAGAAAGACAAACTCATTTTGTACAACTAGGATGATAATAACAGGTAAGAGTCGTGCTTTGTGTTCATGGCGGGAATATTACTGTAAATTATAGTGACACGTAAGTATACGGTTTATAAATGTTGCAAGGAAAAATCTCAATAAAAACAGCGCTAAGATCACCCCTTATCACGTGGGACTTAATAGGGTAACTGGTGAAAATAGCGTGTGGATTTTGCACACTTCTGCCCAAGCTCAATCATTTGTATTTTTTCATAGTAAATATGACAATAAAATGCGCATGCAAGAAACAGCTATACTATCAGATGGATCGACTATCATTTTCAAACGTTCAAATGGTGTTTGCAGTACTGTATCAATAGTAGCATACATCACATATGCAAAGCTTAAGCTTAGCAAAGAATTCTCTGATGCTATATTCACCATGCGACGTCATCTGTGTACTTAGTTATTTTGGTTCATTCCCACAGGGCAACCCTAAACTTACCATGACAGATAGCTTCACTGTGCCATGTGGTGACGGAGGAGTAGAATCACCTCATTTCTGCCCATGGGTAAATTAAGAGGAGTCGTCTCTTGAGTTGTCATCTTTAAGTTTTAGGGTCCTTACTATAATTTTCACCCGACACTGCAAAATTGAACAAATTAGCTTTAAAAATGAATGCAGTATCCACAGCAGTTTTACAAAGAGCTACTAAGTGTTCAGAAAAGCTCGTTACGCTTCTATCGAAAATATACGCAAAAGCAAGCAATAAAGTTAAAATTTTCAACTACAAAAATATTGTTAGGAACTTCAAAAGTTGGTATGAAAATTTTGAATGGAAAATCTATTTCGGTCCGCATGAAATATTATGCAAGATAAATTCGGCTGGAGACCTTGTTTACTGAATTTAGCAAAGGCCAATGTGTGAAATTGTCCATAAATGGGCCGTGTATATAGTGGGGACATATCATTTGTACATGAGCTTATCTATATAGTATTGGATAGACATCTTAGCTGAATTGATCGATTTCACTATGGGTGTGCCCACCACCGGGCCCTACACCCTCCACTGACCCTCGGATCTGATAACTCATAATTGCGACAACAGGCACTTGCACTAACTACAATCGCCATGAGAAACCAGACCCGAGCACCTAGCATGCAAGACGATACATTGCACTATTCCGAAATCAAAAACTAGATAAATAATCTACATATGTTTCGCCAACAACCGTGGCATCCTCAGGATTATAGAAATTAGTAAATTAGTAAACCACTAATTATTGATCGATTTAGATATAAAAATGTTTATTTATAATTTTATATTTAATATTCTTATATTCTTCAGTATTAGTTATTCCGTCAAAGATTCTCAATCGATAATAGCCAATAGCAATATAATATCTTAACATTTTTTTACTTTTCATATACTTTGTATTTATCAAAAGATTAGGCTGTAAGCTGGTGTTATTATCATGAGTAGATTTAACAAAAAATAAGCTTTTGTGTATACTTAAAATTCTACGAACCTAAACTTAAAATACATCGCAATGTCCTAACATTTTACTTTTGTTATGTCACAATATAGTAAAATCCATAATCTATAACTACGACCCAGTCATAAAATTGGGACGTGCACGCTGTGTATCACTCGTGGCTTGGCAAAGCTCTGGCACATAACACTCCATCGTCGATACAAGCAAGGGTTCAATTCTATTGAACTAACTGGCTTTCCAACTTTGTAATTTGAAGTGCTTTGAAGACATTTGGTATGAAAGTTTCGTGCTTTACTAGTTTCCTTGCTCGATAAAATGTTTGCGGATTATTCGAATATGTTGTAAATCGCGAAACATTGCACTGGAATCATATCTTTAACCAGTGCTGGATTCAGAGCTCTGCTTTCTTTCGGCTATCTTTTTTTGACAATTCACAGTGATGATGACTTGTTAACAATTTTATTTACAAATGATATAGGAAGAGGTATTATTGCCTTGTGTGAAAATTTGGCAAAACATACATTACCAGTTTAAATTAGTGATCTATGAAATGTCGGTACGTGTACGCTGGAGGCCTCGGGGTAACAATGTAGTGGAGAACCCTGGCCCCAAATCTTAATTTGATTATTTTTCCGAAGTCTCTATTCCCGGGATATAGGGATTCCCGGGGCTGTAGCTCTTGTTGCCTTTCCCTAAATCCGGCCCTGTCTTCAACAATGAGTTCTTAGTTCTCTCAATCAAGGTTTAGCAGCTAATTGATTTAGAGTTAATCCTGCACAAAAACTTATGTCTTAAACACAATTATATAAGGTTTGATTGGTTTATATAACCTGTCTTCGACTATGGTGGCGAATTAAAATATGTACCTAGTTAATTTTTTACTATTGAATTATACTCTTCTTTATGAAAACATTATTGCTTTAAAATTTCATGGTCCACACGCAGATAACAATAGGCAAATCATCCAAAGTCAATGACCCGATCAGCTAATCGCGCCTTCTACATATCGAGGGGTGTAAGGCTATTTGGGATAACTGCCATATATATAAATGGCGATTATCCCAAATAGCCTTTCACCTCTCGATATGTATAGCATAGGGCAGCATAAAATAATTCCAAACTGGAGATTTATCCCTAAAGTTGCCGGCACATAATGTAACCATATTATACAAATCTGAACCGAATTTATGTACCTTATTGATATTCTATGTATATCCAGCCTTACAGTAAACACTTACAGTTGAGAAGCGGTCGGTAAACATAAACAAAATGAAGTAAACATTAAATATAATTGAAAATGCATGAATAAATAAGATTAGACATTCCAGACGAATGATCCGTTATTCAGATTTATGACATGAATATTTTTGGTTTCTTTGTAAATGAAAATGATAATTTATTTGCTCAAAACACATTACAATAAAGTTATTATTAGGTACATTATTAGATCAGATACATGTTTTGCTAAAAAATGTGGCATGCGAATATTAACAATTAAATCAATTAATTATTATTAACTAGTAAAAGTAAAACTAAAGCCAAAAATCTCCGATATGTTATACCTACCTAAATATTATATTTTTTTAAATACTATTTACTTTAAACCGATTATAGACAGTCTAATTACTCAGTCTTTTAAAGGTCAATCAATACTTACTATTAAATCAATGTGTCAAATCACAGGGTGAAAAACAAACTCTTATGATAGATTCACGCTTTTTTCTCGATGTCGGTATTTTTCCAATTTCAAGGAATAAAGGTGCGTAAGCTAACATTTGGCATCATGTTGAAATAAACAATATTTAAGAGAATTAAAGTTATTTTATTAGCGAATTTATTATACTATATAAACCGATTGGTCGCCTGGTGGTGGAAATTAGGCCATATGAGGTTTTATTAACTAATTCTAACTATGTTAAATATCATGTTCATCCATATGCCTTAAAAAAGTGGTACCATGCTTTTCAATTATGTTAATATAATAATATAATATAATATATTCACACACTACACAACACATTAACCTAGTCATCCCATACTAAGCAACGGTATATAAATACATAGATAAGTATAGAAACATCCATGACTCGGAAACAAACATCGATATTCATCATATCAATGTTTGCACCTACCGGGATTCGAACCCAGGACCTATGGCGTCGTAGGTAGGGTCACTATTTTTAAAGATTTTTTAAAATGCTTCACTATTAATTATTCTGTAGTATATACCTGGGTACCTATAATGTTAACTAGTTTACCTCGTTGTTCCCATTGGTATTCTGATGCGTCAGATAGACGAGTCGCTAGTTTTAATTAACTTACCGAAACATCCCAGGGAATAGTAATCGATAGTTTTTTAAATGTATTTCTGATGCTGACTATCTCGAATTGCACATTTCATACAATGCCGATAGTGCAATATTACTGAGGATTCTTCTTTGTTATTTCGAATATTCTTTGTCAATTTTAGATACATACATGTTTGCATATACCTACACATGGTTGTGTTCAAGAAGTGGGGTAGCCAGTACAACAAGATCCTAAAGGTGATCCCACGATAGAGGCGAACTTTATGAACTATAAGGTCTATTTGGTGGTAAGGTGCGGGCGCGGAGGCGGGGAAGCGCACGATTGGTTGATCCGTCACCTTCTCCCTGCGCGCTGCGCCTACGCCCCGCTTACTCCTGAATACACTCGCGAGCAGAAAAAGTTGATTATTATTTTGGTTGGTTTGTAAAAAAAAATTGTTAACTTTTTATTAAAATTCCATATAGATCTGCTTTTAATTCAGAACCTGTATAAGAAATATCGTATTTACCTAAAATAAAATAAAAATAAGTTTATACTTACCTAATTATTATTTTTCAAAGTTATTATACCTACCTTCAGTGCTTTTAAAACACAACACATTTTTTTTTATTAATTAACGTGAAATATGGAAATTATAAAAATATATTTTTTTCAGAAAAAATAACTTACTGAAAAACTAATAAAAAATGATAACCGATTATCTATGTTCGTAAGTACACATGCGCGAACTTTCCCCTTCCATGTCACTCGAAGTTCATAAAGTTTGCCTCTATCTTGTATTCTAGTGTAGCCCCGCATCAGCATAGGAACACTCTTTAGAACTAATATACAAATTATATGATATTCGTTGGGAGATTGAGTACTTCATTCAAATACTTCAAAGGATATTTTTGGAATTGATATGATTTTATTTAATAAACAAGTTCCAGTGGTATTAATTTTTGTGTATTAGAAAGAGATAATTTAAGTTAAAAAATAAAATGCTCGTTTAATTTACATGAAACAATCTAAGCACAGCAGTGATAGAAGATAACATATACAGTATAAAAAATGTAAAATTAAATTCCTGATAATTTTAAGCACTTCTTTCTACTTCCTTTTAAAAGATAGTAGAAGAATAATAGGAGTACCTAATGATTCTCCGTGAATGCAAGGTGACTTCATCAAAGGAGATAATTAATATTTTTGACAAGTATATCAGGTCAAGATGCCATGCTTCTGCGTAATTAATCATCCTAAGATGATTCATTACCAGAGAGATTACTTTTATCGCCATAATATTCGAATTTTTCTTTTTGCCAAAAGATAGATTATTATTCTCAGGGGGCGCTCTCTTTTTTTAGCTCCGCCTTAACGGTAAAGCTTTGTGGATTTATAAAGTAGATGTTATTCAATTAGACTTCAGATAGCTAATTGATTTTGAAGTCAAGCCCTCTTGTAGCGTATTTAATCTTTATTGAGATTGGTTATCTGGGTCGATCTAAAATTCGTTGTAAGATTGTGGTAAAATAATCGTAATATTGGATGATGGCCATTAAGGCACATTAATTTAACAATAATAATGTGCTTACTTTATGATTTTTTATAAAAAATATATTCGTAAAAATTTTCTATAACTCGGATCAGTTTTTCTAACAGTCAGATAGTCTATAACCGTTGACCCCGATGACACATGGGATCGATGGGGACTTTTGAGGATTTTTTTCTGATGTTGAACCCAAGCTCTCCACAAAAATTTGGCTCTGTCGGAATTTTTGTTATTTCAAATGTCTAAAATGACCGGACTATTCAGTCTATTCAGATTGCAAAGATTATTACGCGCGTATTTTGCGTTACACAATAACATATTATAATATCTGCCGCGTTTTATTATGTGCTTGTGTATGTAAAAATGAACATTTTCTTTCATAACGATTTCAAAAATCTTAATTTAACAACATTTCAATCTTGTGAAGTATTTTTAATATACAACATGCTCTTTTAACAGGTAACACCATAATCAAATTCCGTACATATTCTAATTTTGGACATAATATCAGGTTGCCTGCTCAGTGTACCTACGAGTATTTGCAAACCCATGTCAAAGTGGTAAAACTTACTTCGTGGTGTAAGGTATGTCTGGGGCTTCCTTTCTATTTTATTACTCAGTATCTTATATCTAGGGTTAGCAGCTATAAAATATCCATGAGAACTAAACCGATTGAGTTTAGATAAATACCTATTTCTGATTATCTACGTTATGTGTGGTAACTTGAAAGTATTTTGTGCTGACAAAAGTTCACCACTTGTAATGTAAAACTATGACGAATTTCAATACTACTAGGTATCAAAAACAAGGTCATATTTTTTTAAATTCCATATTTGAAACTTTGTTTGAAAACATACATATATACATATAATCACGCCTTTATCCCTTACGGGGTAGGCAGAGCACCACGGGCCGATAGAACATTTTTTTGAAAAGTTTGAAAACAATTGAATATTAAATCTAAGACATGCAAAAAAACTCTCAAGATCGGTTATTTGAAATTGGCCTTGATTTTTGTGAAGGTAAAATCATACCGGTAAATTATTAAAAGGACACGGCTTCTTTTTGTCCTAAGAAAATATTTAAGCCTCAATTTTTTTACTTACATAGAAAATAATTCATTCAGTGTATAATAAGGAACGCTTTGATGATATTCAAGATAAGTGGACCACTGAATGACATAGATAACATTCTGAGAAGGAAAGTTTTTCGACATCCATTTACTAGTCCATTTCCATTTGATTCAGTTCTTATTTATCAACAGGATAAAATATATCCTTTCTAATGTTCGCCACTAGATATATCCTTTTAGGAATGAAGTATCTTATAAATATTTATTTATATTGGTACAGACGGATGTATAAGTTAAATGTGTGAAGGAATTGGTGAGCAAGTATATATCCTAGCGTCTTATATAGCACGCTATTTTTTAATAGCAAATATCGCGTGCTACGCGCTGTGGTGCTATAAATATAACGAACCATGCGCGGCAAGTGTTGCGCGGCAACTAACTAGAGGGATAGATAAATAATGTAGCACTTGTTCGTGAGTGAGGGCTTGAGACTGGGGCATGCGTGTGGGCGTAGCTATGGCGTTATGTTGGCTAGTTATTATTCTCGCGCTGCGGCCGCCAGCCGGGCAGTTAGTCTAGCCACCTACATGCATCCTAAATTGTGCGCTATAATATAGAATAAAATATAGCACTCTAGAAAATTATAGTTAGTCCCTGGCATGCTATGTTTTTATAGCCGCCTTGAACACCTCTATATATCGCAAATGTATTCATAACGGCTGTCTTGTCGGAATGGGGTACCTAGAACTGCAGGATCATAAAAGAAATCCTACTGCCATATTTAACATAGCGGGGAAAGATGTAAAGGATCGGCGATAAGTTGCTAGCTTATGGCCTGAAAGAATTCCCGAGGTCCTTAGTCGACTCTTACGACACGCAGGGAAGGAGATGCAGCTGATGTATTCTAGTGAAGCCCCGCATCAGCACAGGACTTTTATAGTTTTTGGCTAATATGCTCCCTTCTCAAATTTTATGAGTTAACTGCAATATCTCCACGGATAAGATCGTGGTGTGATAAAGAACCGGAGGCCTAAGCTGCGCATTATAACTAAAAAAAAATCGCCAAAATGTAATAGTGTAATTGGAAATAGTTCGTTAAAATTTTTGTGTCCATCATAAAATATGCGATAAAATTTTGCGCTTTGCACTTCATAGCAGGTTATATTTGTGAAATGAAAAACAGAACAAAATCGATTACGCCATTCATTATTTGTATTTCCATTTGCACTGAAATGATTTTGGAATACAGTTTATTTTTAAATGAAATAAATTATTAGTCTTCGCCCGCGGACTCTTCGTTCGGACGCAGCACAAAAAGTATGTACTCGTATGACAGAAACTACCCATATACGTCTACCCTTGGAGCCTAATCTTTATTTTCTCAGGATAGCGGTGCCGTCATATAGCGGACATGAAGAAATATTTCGCAGTCGGTATAGTAAAAAGGGCGTGATCTTGCGTAATTACGGCCCTTATACTATACATATGAAATCATCGCTATCCAAAGAAAACAAAGCATTACACAATCAATTTTACGAGCGATAGTGAAATTCGCAAATCGCTCCTATGGAACCTTCATTTAATTTCGTTAAATTATTGGTATAAGTATTAAAGTTAATTATATTTCCATTCTGAAAAATTTAGCAACTTCGCTGCCGCTAGTTTAAATTGTTACATTATCTAAGCTTTATTCGTCCGCAATGCTTTGTTGACTTTCATTCTCTCTCTGTCTTTCATTACTCAATTGCTCCTTAACAAATGCAGGTCACCTACATGCATCTTTTTTCTTTGCAGCTCAGCAATTTGATTACACAGGACGAGAGTATAAGAATTTACAATTATTCTTGGAAATAGGCTCATGAATGATCTTCCGCCTTATCAGACGCCACATACGGAAGGTATGGCTTTGTGGTATACTGGCTGCTGCTCTTATACTACCTTTAATATTGTATCTCTTAATGCAACATATAACGAGTGTTATTATCTTGTACTACCGTCCAAAAAGTCCATAAACTACCGAATATTAAATACATTCTTCTTTGGACTAACATCGGTTATACCAGTACGATTTTGGACATAGAACCAGGCAGCTCTTCGTTCGTTAATAACAAATGTGAAGTGACCAACTGCTTTTTAACAACAAATAGAGAATACTTCGGAGCTGGCAATGAATCATTGTTTGATGCAATTTTATTCCACGGAGATAATGTGGATGTCAATGATTTACCGAAAACTAGATCGCCAAACCAAGTATATATGTTCATACAGATGGAGTCCGCTGTCAACAATCCTGTCTGCCGTGATGTATATGACGGTTTCTTTAACAGGACTGCGACATATAAACTTGATTCAGACTTAAAATTTATTTATATAAAGGTAACAGATAAAAATGGCACACATGTTGGACCAAGGATAGATATGCATTGGGTGAATATGACTGAAGATTATAAGCCGGTGCATCCGTCTCTTTATTTTAAAAGTAAAACTGCAGCTTGGTTTGTATCACGTTGTACTACCCAAAGTTTCAGGGAGAATTTCGCAAATGAACTAGACGAATTCATGTCACGACGTGGTCTATTTATTGATTATTTTGGATCTTGTACCACAATGCAATGTCCAAAGGAACACAAGAATGTATGTTTTATGATGTTGGAAAGAGAATATTTTTTTTATCTCGCTCTTGAAAACTCGTTTGATGAAGATTATGTTAGTGAAAAAGTGTTGAATGCACTTGAGCACTATACTGTGCCGATTGTGTTTGGTACAGCAAATTATTCAAGGTAAGTAATTATTTTTCCTCCTTTGCAGGGTTCCCAAAAAAAAATTCAACTGCATCCCTTTCCATACTTGCCGTAAAAGTCGACTATGGAACTTGGGCATTCTCTCAGGCTACAAGCTAGCAACTTGTAACTGATTTATTTGCATCGGTTACATCAATCCCTGCTTTATTAAACACGACTGTGGCATATCTTTTCTGTTTTATATATCGTACAGTTCTAACTATTTCTATTTCGAGATCACAACTATGTTTTCCATTATCTACCTATACAGCAATAAAAACAATTCTTGTAAAATCTAGTATCTGTGGGGTAAGCACGAACCTTTTTACGCGGCGTAACGCTAGCGACTCGCTAGCAAAATTTATGTGATTTGACAGTTTGACGATAGCGTTACGGACTATCGAGAGGTGCGTGCTTACCCCTCTGTTCTGTCATATTATATTCATTCTTCATAGAATAAATGAACCTCTCAATATATATGGTAAAATGGTCCTTTAAGCCGGAATCACTGAAGAGTAGAATCAATCTTAAACTGATAAATAAAATGGCACATAGTCCTGTCAGGAGTCGCCAATTTTTTGGGTTCTGTTCTGATTCAAAATAGTAAAATGAAATCCTTATTTGTTTAGTATTGGATTGAAAACAGTGATGACTAAAAATATTTTTCAAATGGATTTATACCAGTAATTTACAGCAACCGATAAGTATCTTATCGATGTACTTCTCGAACTAAGAGATATCTTTTTCAGGTTTCTCCCACCGGGATCATACATCAATGGACTAGATTATGCTTTCACTGAAGAAGATATGATGGCTCTCGCGGCAAGAATCGAAAAAATCATAAAAAATCGTAAAAAATACCTTAAGTTTTTCAAATGGAGGAACTATTATAAAATAGAAAATTATAAAAATAGGGATCGGACTTGCAGTATCTGTTCTGGTCTTGATACATTTTTGAATAACCACAAAGTATACAAAAACTTCAGATCGTGGTGGAGTCCAGATTATGAAGAGTTATGTAAAAATGCCGAAAACATTAACTTAAATGTAAAGCTGAGTAACATTGTGTATAGTGTTGAGTAGGACATGACGTAGAAAAAAGTAGCCTCTTTTTCTACTGAGATAGTGCAAGATCCCACTTCAAACAAGGCAAGACATCACTTCATCGTAGGCTTCTGTATTACAGGGGAATTAAAGCATTTGCTAAATTTGCTGGATGAACTGCAAGATCACAAAAATGATCCTACAGCCACTTTTGGTAAAAGCAGGGATAGTTGTAAAATCAGTGACAATATATCACTACATATTATAAAACAAAGTCGCTTGCCGCTGTCTGTCCGTCCCTATGTATGCTTAGATCTTTCAAACTAGGGAACGGATTTTGATGCGGTTTTTTTAATTTAATGCAGTAATAATGGTTAATAAATTGAAATCGAATATGTTGTATGCGATGATGTATTTTACGTTGGGGCAAGTTCATATACCTAATTTGTATGATCTCTTGCCCCAACGCGCAATTAATTCCTCTCCAAAATTGTGACGCGTGTAATAAAATCATCACCCTTTTCTCATAATTAAAAAAAAAAACATTACCAGTGCGTGCTTAAAGCGAAATCAAGATGGACGTGCGTGCGACGCACCCTGTACATTAACGTATAATAATTACATTTCGTTCCGATTACGAAGACCTCTGACATAGGCGCTAGTGTCTTAGAAACTGTGACTCTACTTCATCTATTTTATTTAGTTCCCTAAAAAACCGAGAGCCTTCGTAACTGGAACAGACAATAGATGCTCAAAAATGGGAATGTAGACTTTAATCCAATGACGATAATGCTTGGTATTTCTGTATAAATAAGTACTTTAACCGTGCCCAATGTAACCTGAAATAACACTTTTTCGATTAACACAACTTTTATTTGATTAACACGACATTTTGGAAAGTTTGAATTTGGAGGCAAGTTAGATTGATAATGAAGCGAAAAAAAAAATGTAATTTCATGAATCCTTATAAACCAAGAAAGGATAGGTACGAGTACGAGTACTTTATTTTTTTACTTTGCATTTTATTAATAATAATCCATTCATAATTACTTCGTATCTCTTTTTCATTTCATTCATAATACACATTAGAACTGCAGTATCATAAAGAAGATCTCTCATCCACGTTAAGCAAAGAAGAGACAGATTTTAATAATAAGTGACAAGTTGCTAGCTTATCGCCCGAGAAAATACCCGAGTTCCTTAGTCAACTCTTACGACATGCAGGAAAGACTTGCAGCTGATGTATTCTGGTGAAGCCCCGCATCAGCACATCGTATTTTACTTGATAATAACACAAAGAGTAAATACGTACCGTGTATAGACGTAAGCTCACATTCAATGTGACTTTATGTTACAAAAATAGCTAAGAAGGTGGTACGAATAAAACATGGAATAAATTCCCGTAGGTGCCTACAATTTTCCTTGAAAAATAAGTGTACCATAGATTAGGGTTGCCATCTCAAAACTTTGAAAACCAGGAATTTAAGAAGAAATACCAGTACATTTCGACTAAAAGCCAGGACTATACATGCGCGAGCCCAATGACAATACCATTGGAGAGAGGCGTGCGAATTTTAAAACATAGGTCTTTAACACATTCAGTGCCGGCGACTACATATTTGCTTCTTTTAGGCGTTCTAAAGGTGCCGCTGACGCTTATTTGCGTCGTCGCACTAGGCGTTGACCTGACGTCTACACTCTTAGAAAATCTGCCGATAGCGAATGTGTCAGGACTGTAAAACTCAGGACGATGCTTAAAAACTATCCTGGACAGCCCAGGACACCCCAAAAAGCAGGATATGTCCTGGGAAAACAGGACGGTTGGCAACCCTACCATAGATACGTAAATGTTTCAATTGGAACCAAGCCAAACTGCCTTCACATTACTAGGTAGGTACTACTAATGAAAAATTCGCCCTTTTTTATCATATTTATATTATACATACTTTTTATTTAACACATACGAGTAGCTGCATTCCCGAAATGGGGTAGTCTGAACTGCAAGATCGTAAAGGATAGTCTAGTGTTAAGGGTATGGTATCCGTAGATGACGACATCGTGGTCATGGCAGAATCGCTGAAGGATCTAAGCACAATGCTCGATGGCCTCAATCGAGTCTCCCAACAGGTGGGCCTGAAGATGAACATGGACAAGACGAAGATCATGTCGAACGTCCATGTGCCGCCCACTCCTGTGCTGGTTGGGAGCTCGATGCTCGAAGTTGTTGACGAGTATGTTTACCTGGGACAGACGGTTCAAACTAGGTAGGTCCAACTTTGAGAAGGAGGTAAATCGGCGAATCCAACTCGGCTGGGCAGCGTTCGGGAAACTACGAAGCTTATTTGTGTCCAAGATACCCCAGTCCTTAAAGACGTAGGTATTCAAGGTATTCAACCAGTGCGTGCTGCCGGTGATGACCTACGGTGCCGAGACGTGGTCTCTAACTATGTGCCTCATAAAGAAGCTCAGGATCGCACAGCGAGCGATGGAGAGAGCTATGCTTGGGATCTCTCTGCGTGATCGAATCAGAAATGAGGAGATCCGCAGACATACAAAGATCACCGACATAGCTCAACGGTCCAGTAAGCTGAAGTGGCAATGGGTAGGGCACATAGCTCGAAGAACTGATGGCCGATGGAATCGGAAAGTTCTAGAGTGGATACCACGTATCGGCAAGCGCAGCGTGGGAAGGCCACCCGCGAGGTGGACAGACTATCTGGCCAAGGTCGCGGGCGTCGGTTGGATGCAGGCTGCTTCCGACCGGTCGGAGTGGAGGTTGTTGGGGGAGGCCTATGTCCAACAGTGGACTTCTCAGGGCTGTAAACGATGATGATCCGTTGATGATGACCTTGGCCATATAAATCAAGATTGACCTTAGCCTTTATATAAAAAAAAACATAATTAAAAAAAATCCAAAAACCCGACTGCGTAAAAAAGAACCAAACTATATGTACATAATAAAAAAACTATATGTGAGAATGGTTGTTACGCAATTTTAAATCGATATAGATCCTAAGCGGTCAGTCGAATCAAAAAATGTTGAGAGAAAACTAAAGATGTTTTTTTATTAAATACCTATTCAACGATATTCCACTTGATATAGTTTGTTGACTTAATTTTTTTTTTCATTTTCACAATATGGCGTCCAGTAGTCGCCATATTGGATTTTCACTACGAGTAACGTCATGTCTTTAGTGACACTCGACGGACTAAGAGGAATCGATTGACGTGTGAATCATAAAAATCGGCCCAGGCGTTTGGTCTGTATAGTGCTTCAAAGGAACATACAAACATACATACATAGGCTGTTAAACACAATACCACTCCTTTGCGTCGCGCATTCGAGTAAAAACAGTAATGTATGTGTAGTGGAGGAGTGGAGGTTATTGGGGGAGGCATTATTTTCAGCAGTGGACTTCTCATGGCTGAAAATGATGATAGTAGATAGTTGCACTATATTTAGTAGTCCTCACCATCAATTTTTTTTCGGTAATTGGTAGGTTAGGTACATGTAAATTTTTGTATTAAGAATGGCACTCGGATTTTTCTTGATTTTAATCAGTTTATAACACGACATAACTTTTTACTTTGCAAGACGAAATATAACGAAGCCTATTAAAAGACGAGATGTTAGTATAGGAGTTATTTTACTAAAATGAGAATGTCAGCCAACTTAGTAACTTTTAAGCTGAGACTACCTACTCAAGAAAATTATTATTAAAGGAGAAGTAAAGGAGCTTCGTGAAATTGTTAATGATTTGTGCCTGTTTATTCTCAAAAAGAATAGAGGAATAAGATTTCATAGAGTGCTAATGTCATACTAACTGTTTCGATGCACCATTAGACTTTTCGGTGCCTCACAATTCCAGTCCTTGACAAGTAAATGGAGCTTCGTATGTAATTCAATCTAAGTGTTGGAATGTGTTAATGAAACTGTTAGTTGTAGCACTCTATGTCTACATCTTATTCCTCTCAAAAAGTAACTTATTTATACTATTAATGTAAATAATTATATTATAGACATAATCTAGCTATATTATTTTCCTAGAAAGGCTGGATGGAAATCAAATTATGGGCAGATTTAAAAAAAATAGTTCTATTTGATGAATCAAGATACTGTCCTTTGAAACTTGATTGATACAGCATCGACTTTGAATTTCAAACATAGGTTCAGTAGTTTTGGTGTGAAAAGGCGACAGACAGACAGAGTTATTTTCGAATTTATAGTATTTTATTACAGGGTGTAATAAAAAGGGTATGTTAAGCGAAAACTATGAATATAGACCACAGCAAAGTACCTATTCTCAAAATTATGACTCGAAATCACATATTTAGTTTTCAAGATTGTATGAACATTCCTGACTTGTTTAAGAATTCTCGATAATAACTGAAATAATAAATCTTTGATTTCGAGTCTTAAATTTTTTTTACTTGGTTTAGGTTATTAGTGGGCTATTTTCATAGCTTTTTGCTTAACATACCCCTTTTGTTACACCCTGTATAAAGTGGCCATTTGGAGAAAATAATAATTTCAAAATAGACAAAAATTACCTATGTGAGTCAGCGCTCATTCAGTGCTAACCTATTCAAACTTAATAAAATCCTTGGAAGTGACAGTAAGTTGTATATAGCTTATCTCCTAACCCCATATGTGTGTTACTAAATTAATTTCTTCAGTTTCTTAACCTATTTTTAAAAATGCCTATGGACAGGTCCTTGGAGTATACCACATCTAATTGCATTAGTTATTCCATAGTTAATAATAAAATGAAAAGTAATGACATTTATTTGCTCAAAACATTGTGCAATAAAATTATTAGTATGGTACATTAGATCAGAGACATGTTTCGTTTCACAAAAATTTATAATTAGGTACTTACATTTTTTATATTTATTGTTATAAATAAGGAGTGATCATCACGATGAACTGTCGAAAAGATAGCCGATTCTGGGGCAAAACCTCTTGTAAGATTCCTTGTCACCTATCTATAAAAGCATTTTATTAGATATATTTATAGGAACTTATATCTTATTAAGGTTTTAACTACCAATATAGGTTTTACTTACCTACCTTGATCTCATCTACCGATCTTTTCTTTCAATCTAAAATGCAACCTGATAGTTTATCCCGGGGAAAGACTTGATTTGATGCGAAGGTAATAATGAAAATTTTATTTTAGAAATGCATGATGCCTAGAAAAATCAATATTTAAATAAGTTTAGTGATCTTAATCTAAATATGACCTGGGTTAGGTTATATTTCGATTGTGATCTTACAATTCAATGTATATTACTGTATATTATCTTTAGCCTATTGCATACTCAGCCGATATCTACTAACGTGCTTGGTATGTCTATGAAGCTGAAATTCAGCATGTATGTTCCTTCGAGAATGCAAGGGAAGCAGAGATTTAAACAAAATTTCTACGAGAACGGGTATAAAATAACTGACATTCAAGCGGGCAATATCGTGTCCCAATATAAATAAAATATAGATTATAAGTTCAAATACATACACACAAATAGGTGAGATATCTATGCGAGAATAGTCGTTTGACTGTATTTCGAAGATATAAAAAAATATTGCCTCTTGAGAGCCAATAGAGTGGAAGCCAAAACGACACGTTTTAGATTTTTTGTCAGTCTGTACCTATGTCTGTCTAATGTTTGCACGCGCATTACGAAAAATAATTGATAGTCTATAAAAAAACTAACATAAAACTACTATAAATTTGAGAATTTAAAATTAAAAAAAAATAAAAATATTTGACATTAAAAGCGGTGTTCACTGAACTATCGTAAGTCTTACTTCAAAACTAGTGCATGTTTTATCTTTATACGTCTATTTAAAGGAAGTCGTGACATCCTCTAGTTCAGTGGTTCCCAAAGTGGTCCAGGTGGACCCCCAGGGGTCCACAGGAGACTCGATGGGGGTCTACGTTGGCGTGAAAAAATGAGGGTTCACATTTAATTTGTATGTGATGTGGGCCTGTAGGGGGTCCAGGGGGTCCACCAGAACCAGATAACTTTTGAAAGGGGTCTATGAGGAATAAAAGTTCGGGAATCCCTGCTCTAGTTCATCAATAAACAAACTAAACTAGTAACAAGTTATTCTCCTCTATGACTCGTACAAAAACACCCTATATTGAAATACTAAATCGTTCATAGTACAGCTTCGATCCGAACTCTTGTGCAGAATTCCGAAATGAGCACACACTCCGAAGCGTTTCTCGCTTGACTACGCCTGGAATGCATAGAAACATTTAGATATGACATTTTGTAATAATGCAGTAAATTATAAATGCTGGTGGAGAAACTATTCAATTAATATTACAGAACTTTCAATAAATAACTATTTATGGTAACAAAGTGAAAAGGAAATTAAGTTAGCAACAAAATATGAAAATGAATTTAAAAGCAGAAACAATCAACAATTCACTGAAAACTAGTCTTCGCATTCCCTTTATTTACACAACCTAGATTATGTTTTTACACGAGCAAATATTAATGTGAATAATCATTACTGAATATAAACATCGTATACAAAGATAACAATCGATAAGGCCACATAATGTATTCTTGGAGAAAAAAGTAAAACCTAAAAATATTATAATTTCATTATCGACAGCTTCTTTATATAAATCATTCTTAGTATTAGTATTCTTTATTGTACACATAAATTTTTACCATAGACAGTAAGTTGTAAAAGAAATATTACAAAGGTGAGCTTATCTCTAAAAGAGATTTCTTCCAGCAAACCATTAAGTACAAAGAAAATTTTATAATATATAAAAGGAATATCATATGTGCACACGTATTAAAATATAAATAAACTTAAATAAAGTTCTAATTTACCTTACCTTACTTATGTTTACCTGTTACTTATAGAGACACGGTTATGTTTCCGAAATGGGACAGGATCATAAAGAAAATACCACAGTCTCCTTTATCATAATGTGGGCAGATGTATCAGTGACAAGTTCCTAGCTTATCGCCAGAGAGAATGCCCGAGTTCCTTATTCGATACTTACTACGACATGCACAGAAGGAGAATCAGATGCAGCTGATGTATTCTAGTGAAGCATCGCGTCAGTAGGGGAGACCGGGGATAGTTGACTATGGGGTAGGTAGAATAACTGTCAAAAACTCATTCGGTGCAAAAGCTTTAAGGCAACCAGTGATGCACAAGAGTCCGTCACTGACTCCCGCTCAATCACCAAAAAGGCGACGTTGCACACGCAAGTCGCTTGAGAGAAGGAACGTAATATTGAAAAAGAACGCATGCTAGTAACTATTTTTGTCGTAATGTTATTTGTAATAATGCCTATTTATTCATGATTATTGATTGTTTAAGTATTTGTATCGAATGTTTGATTCATGTTTTTTTCTTTTATATATTATTCTATTTGATTTGGACGCAGTTTTGAGATTATGGCCCTTGATAAAAAAATTTAAAGGTGGTTCGGGGCTAGTAGACTCATAAATAATGGGGCTGGTTGACCTATATATATTATTACTATTACCAAATAACAAATATAATTTCATTAGTTACACGAGATTATTTATTACCAAATAGTTAAAGGTTATAACAAGTTGTCTCATTTTGTTTGAAATACTTAATAAGTTAGTACTTTGTTTGTTTTTGGGTACTCGAATTGATTGTTTTATTTTTATAAATTGAATTTTATTGTGTTTAATCTGAAGTTGCGAAAAACCGTCTATTGGATTTAATTAATAATTTTCTATACATTTTTGTGTATTTTATACTATTTCCTCGTAAATTTGGCCCTTTTAACGTCATTGTTCACTTTACCCCAGGTGAATAGTCAACCTACCCCAAGACTGGTGTAAGTTGACCGGTTTTTCCTTTTGTACATAAGCTGGTTTGTACTCTATACCATAATGAATCACGTGCATTTTTCCACTTATTTCCAAAGCTTAATAGTCAATCTAATAACTGTACCTGTTTTTAAAATAATTAACTGTAAAGAAATAAAAATAGACACCTCTAAGCTGAAAATTGGCCAACCATCCCCGGTCTCCCCTATAGACAAATTTACCTGTTATCGCCGTTTAAAATAGACGTTTATTTTTAGACTTAATAAGGATAATAAAGGAATATTTATAGAATTCATTAGGTAAAGTATTCAATTAAGTAGGCTTTCTACACTTTGGTAAGGAGGTGTGATTTTATCATCAGTTACAAAATTGGCGATTTCTGGAGTTAATAAAACCAAATTACTAAGTCAGTATTATTTGAATGTAGGGAAACTACATGTATGGAGTGTGGAGTTCAGTTAGTTGAAGAAAGATAAGGCCGAAATACAAATTGTTATTAATACAATAATGCTCAGTATTTGGCTATGTATTTATATTTCAAGCAACGTAATATAACTTACTTACTAAATACAGGGTGTTTGTGACAGCCAGGCAAATATTTATACCATGAGTTCAGACCATGATTCTGATGCGCAAAACACTTAAAATTTTCGCAGAAAAATTCCAAAATTTTCCGATTTTTTTTATATTTTCAGGAAAAAAATATTTTTGTTGGTTTAATTAGGCCTTAGATAATGGGATAAAAATAATTAACAAAAAAAAAAATATTTTTGTTGGTTTAATTAGGCCTTAGACTAGATAAATAATCTACATATGTTTCGCCAACAACCGTGGCATCCTGGGATAAAAATAAATTTTAAACCAAAATTTTATTTTTTAAAAAAAGGTGCCCTCAAAAAATTTCAAATAACTGATCAACCCTAATGGAGAGTCACAAGTGATTTGCCCTCAAAAAATTGCAAATAACTGATCAACAAGTCACAAGTGATCCAAAAAACAGCAATCTGTCACACAATAACTAATAAGCCTATTTAATTTGTCACAGGATCGCCCGATGCAATTCACATATTACAAGTTTTAGTAGTAATTTATGGTATACTGCAAAAGACTGCATAGACACAAAAAATAACGAAAATAAACACATATTTTGGGTTTACTGAAAAAATTGCTATGTAAAAATAGGCTCTCCTTTCTGCTTTGTCTATGCACCTGATTCCAGTTATTCAATGCACAATAAATAAATAAATAACGAAAGGCATTCGGAACTAAACCGTGGCTTGTTGACAATATTATGAAAATAAGATATGGCTTCCACACTCCGAGATGTCAGTTAACTGAACGGGAAAAATGAAAAGCTGCTAGCAATAACGTCCTCGCTTGACATCGAGATTAAATATGGCTGTAACTTTGGGAGTTCTGAAAAGTGGCAACACATCAGTTATGTCGGAGCAAGGCGACTCTACACTAGTATATAGACGTACACAAGTGTAACAGAACTATTATATTATAAGTATACGAAAACAAACAGCGTTTATACAGTTTAGGCAATTAACACAAACGAAAGAAAATTAGATTAGATATACATACGGCTGTTCTCGAAATGGGTTAGCATATATATATATATATATATATATATATTATATATGATTATTATGTAGACCCCACATTCACGTGAAGCATAGGTAGTAGCGGAGCGGTAGTGGTGTATTACCATTTTGAGGACAGGTCCATGTCTATATAGGTACAGTGTGTCCGGGATAGAGTTAGCGATATTTTAAGGCGTGTTGTACACTTCATTTTATCGATAAAACTCAAAATAGCTGTCATTTCTAAAAGAGGGCAGTTAGAACCCCACATCAAGGTATTTTTATTGATAAAATGAAGTGTACAACACAACGCCCTCAAAATATCGCTAACTCTATCTCGGACACACTGTATAATGTAAAAGAAAATTATATGCACCTAACACAATCTGCATATTAATTTACAAAATAGAACTGTGAGTGAGTAAATACATTTTGTGCATTTTCTTCGATTTCACATTTTTAGAGTTGTGTCATTGTTGCACTAAATAAGCGATTTTTATTTACGAAAACTCATTATTCTTCTTGACCGTTCGTTATGCGAGATGATAATTTACCCGACTAGGAGGCTATTAAGTGCTGATATTGCTACAGTTATAGCTTCTTAATACTCCGTTGCAAGACATTTGTGTTTATGACGTCATAAACTTTACTGGCGCTCAGGTAGCGATCGATTTGCATAACACTTATGTGTGCAAACTTAGATGGACCATACTCTGAGATGCATCATGTACGTACAGGGTGGGTGGGCAGGGCTTATAGCAAGGGAATGCAATCTCGCAAGATTATGGCTGTGAAGAAATTTCGCGAAATTATTTGCATAAAAATTTAATTACCATTTTAAAGTTACAAAACATGTGAATTAGTTTGATAGGTTAAGTGACCTTGAATAACACATACCTAATTTTATTGGTGGCACACACCTAAAGTTTGCATGCCAGAAAGAGGTAAGCGTGTGATATGTATGGCCCACTCGATGGCGTGTGGTCTATGTTAGCAATAAAAAATAAATGTCTATTTTAACATTATCGCTTTTTTACATAGCAGAGACCAAATTTTATAAGATAAGTGGATACAAGGCCTTTGTTGATTGTGGAACTCTCTGCCTCACACCGTGAGAGATTGCCAAACTGTTGCTGCATTTAAGAAAAGGTTAAAGAACCACTACCTCTCGCTTCAATAGAAATGAGTCTGTTATATATTAAATTAATAGATATTTATGTATGTTTATGTAGGTATATTTTATTAATTATATTGATTAGATTAGGGTATCTATTTGTTAAATTTAAATTTTATTATACATAGATTCTGTGTACATGCATATCTACCTTTTATATTTAATTATCACTTTCCCAAATGGTTTGCTGGAAGAAATCTCTTTCAGAGATAAGCACGCCTTTGTACATTTTCTTTCATAATTTCTGTCTGTATATAATTGTATGTATACAATAAAGAATAAGAATACATTCGATTCCTGTGCTAATGCAGGGCTTTAAAATACTGGGTGTAAAAAGACAACTTTGTTCTTTTAATACTTTGTATTCCTTGTAACATCACGATAATTTCATTTTCAAAGATACCATGTCAAAATGTTATAATGTTAGTTTTGTAGGTACATTTGTACTTTGCGCACCAATCGAATACATTGCTCGCAATAAAATGACAGTATTTTTTCATATTTTTTTTGCCGTTTCCCAGGGTTGGTTCCATAGAAGAAAATGATCGTAACCTTACAAAGAGTACGAGGTTATAATAATTTAAGGAAATCAATTACAGGAAAAAATTTCATATTTCAAATACAATAAATAGGTAATTTATCACTTACATAAAAAGTTGCTAAGTCCTATATGACTTATTGCGAACCTTTTTCCTTTTCAGTGGGAAACGTGCAAGTCTCTTTTCTAATTTCAATTTAAAGAAGTGATATGAATCTTATGACTTAGACCTCGAGGTGTTTTTTAATTTCTCTGTCAGCCATAGCTGTCAGCACACGCACGCAAGGGTGACAACAATTTTCAGAAATATTTATTTAATTCACATCTCGCAAAAAACCGATAAGTACTTACTTGTATTTTTTCATACGTGTTTTTGCAAGGTTGCGATTAGATACTAAGTTAAGCAACTAACGTCTCTTGTGGACTGTACAAAATAATCTACATCAAAAAATTTCTCGGATAGAACTGTTTTTCAATGAGAGTATTTTACACATCCTTTATGGACCTCCTGCCTGCTTGCCACAATGTAACATCGTGTTCTAATAGGCAAACAGATGAAGTTACTTCTCTATTTATAACTTACATTATAAAGGACAGGGTAAATAAGAATATGACCTTCGCAAGATTCGTTGAAATAAATAAGATAATCATATTTATTTTATGTTCAATACAATTTCTATTCAGAATACAAATTGTTTTCTTCGAAACGAAGGCTAAATATCTAAATCGTTGTGAAATTTGCTCGCTTATTAGCCTACCTCGGGGAAAGGTAATAAGCGTATTCCTTCCTTCTTATTCTATAGGTATATCTAAAATTATATAAACAGAAACAAAAGCAGGGAATATATAAAATGATGTCTATTTTATTGAGGTATCTTCCAAAAAATAAATAAATTCGGCACAACTAAAAATTCGGTATCGAGTACAAGCGTAGGTGCCTACTTCGACTTATACTCCGAGAATTCCTTGTAAAATATTATTTAACACATGAGAGTAAAGTTATACTATATTTTCTAAATATTTATTAATATTAGGGGAGTTTTTCGTAAATAGATTAACCGAATTTTCTGGAACACCTTGTCCGAATTGGCACTTTAATATTTTTTCACAGATATAATTGCGATACTATTAAAATTTGCTACAATTTTGTGCATATCACGTGATTATGATCATATGCATATGCAAAATAATAAACAATGAACATTGCATATTATGGATTTGGTTTATATAGACTGCACGACATTTTAAAAAAGGTTTCTAAATTTGTACTATACCTCTTTATAATAATAATAAATAAATAATAATTATTTATTTAATCATAATGGCGGTCTGTCGAATAGATGGAGACACTTAAGAAGATTATAATCACACACTCAGCCCCCTCATCTAATCAGCAGCGTCCGAAATAAGGTCGTAGATGTCCGTCTTTCCGAATCTAAATATAGAGTCACTCTATTGACACTTTGGGAATTTGGTTCCCATAGGTACAGCAGAAACACACGTGAAATTTATTACTCATAATTAAAGGTATCTATTGGTGCGTCCACTTCGTAACTTGTCAGTAACTGTTTCGGTTTGAAGCGAACTACTTCCTTTGGCAGATTTCAGGTGAGTTTGTTATTTAATTTAATATTACGGTTAAAGTCCAAAGAGTAATTAGTTGTTAAAATAAAGTTCAATACCCGTTAGTTAGCCTGACACGCCATAGTTAACCGACTGCCCCAGAAGAAGGGTTATGTTTATTTCTAGAGCCTAAAGGGCTATTCGAATTTGAGCTTGAAAGATATCATTAGATTCGTCGTGAGGGTGACACTGGGTCAAAAAATGTATGTAGGTATGTACGCAGTCGGATTATTTTTTGTTAATGTATGCATACATACAGGGTGTGGGTGACAGCCAGGCAAATACTGGAATCCTGATTAAGTAACATTGCGTTAAGTTATACGACAGTGTTATTACTCGCAGGAAAGTATTTTTGATTTGATTATTCAGTAATATTTGCTCTCCACGCCAATTGTATCGGGCGATCCTGTGACTAATGAAATGGGCTTATTCGTTATTGTGTGACACATTGCTGTTTTTTATCACTTGTGACTCTCCTTTAGGGTTCAAGAGTTATTTGAACTTTTTCGAGGTCAACTTTTTTTTTGAAAATCATTTTTTGGTTAAAAATTTATTTTTAAATCATTATCTCAGGCCTAATTAAACTATTTTTTTCCTGGAAATATGAAAAAAATGTCGGAAAATTTTGGAATTTTCCTGCTAAAATTTTCAGTGTTTTCCGCCTCAGAATCATAGTCTTAAGTCATGGTATCTACATTTGCCTGGCTGTCACAAACACCCTGTATAATCACGCCTTTTCCCTTATGGGGTAGGCAGAGCACCAAGGGCCGATAGGACTACATGGTGCCACTTGTAACCTATTTTGAGGGTATAGTTGAGATGTACAAAACACCAAGACCCTCTTATCCCTCTACTGACTTATACAGTATGCCCGGGAAGAGAAGCAGCTGTAGTATTATACGTTTTTTTTTCACTCCCAGAGCAGCATAGAAGCAAATTTTGTTAAAGTAAATTAGATTATATCATTTACTTAGATTTATTTATTTACAAAGTTCATAGCTATTGTGTATTGTATTTTATAAATATTGTTGTCTTAGGTGGAACTTACAAGTAAGAACGAAGTAATTAGTTATGTCCTTGGCTTGCATCGAGGTTGCAAACATTGGTTATTAATTTAATTATCGATCCCTTGTTGTTTCCCTAAACCGTACAAAATAAACACTGGTTATATACAAAATATAAACTGCGGTCACCAACCCGCCTGCCCAGCGTGGTGACTATGGGCAAATATCCCCCATGGCAGTCTTGTGGCTTGCCCTGGGGGAGGCCTACGTCCAGCAGTGGACTGCAATAGGCTGATGATGATGACATACATATTAGAATGTGTTGTCAAATGTAATTTTAAACAATCTTGGACGCGGTTTTGTAATAACGTCGTCAGTGTTTCATTTTTTTAAATTAATTTAACTAGTTAGCAGGTTAGATTAAGATATTATAAGTGTACTCTCGGACATTGGTCACATCATAAAACCACAACGACATCATATCACCTAATAAAAAAAAAAACTAAGTCAACACAAAAATATTTTTCTTATTAACCACCTAAAAACTTTCGCGAAAAGCTCAATTAATTAACGAAAGTATACTTAAAAGAAACAAATAACTAAGCTTTTCCCAATTAATCAAGTCAGATTAATTTAATTCCGGGCGCGGTGTTAAATAGATATTAATTATCATTGGAAACGGTGTCTCATTTTAGATATTTTTCTTTGTGGAATAAAACAAGGAAAACCTTACCTACTTGTTAATTAATTTAGACTTCATCTTCGGTCTCATTTCATTTATCCACTTTACCCTCGGAAGATTAAGGTCACGTATAAATAACACGTTTTTAAACGTATTTACGTTAGAGGTATCCAAAATGCAATAGGATGTTCCCCTGAACTATTTATATATCTATTATTTATACCTACCTTTATCAGAATATTGTACACTAGTAGACGCCCATGACTTCGTGTGCGTAAACTATATTCCCGTATCTCCCGTTCCCTAGGAAAAATAGGAAAAAAATTCTTATCAGATGAGTCATATACATAATACCTACATATACATACATATGTCATATTGACAAATGATGAATAATATATGCCTTATTTCATCATTATTTTGCCTCCATACATTTTACATAGGTACATACTTACATTTTCTACTATATAAAATCACGCCGAAAGAAAAGACATAGATCACGGATCTTCATTTGCTATGTTGGTCTTAAGAGAGTTTAGTACCATTAAAACACTATAAACCTCACTTATATGGGTAGAAGTCATCTAATAAATTATATCTCATGAGCAATTAACAAAACGGGTGTGTCTCTGACATTTAAATGGGCATTAAATACGAAATACCACAACAAAAACACTTTTTAACATATTTTCGTGTTTTCCTTGAATGAGGAAAATGGAAATTTATGATTAGAGAAAATACGACACTTGATTTAACTTGATTTGATTATATTATACGGATAATTACATGAATAATCAAATAAAATAAAAAAAATCATACACTTCACAACATAATATTATAAAAATTATTAATAAGGAAATGAAAAAAAAATATTCACCCGAGTGAAATTTGAACTCACGACCTCTCGCAAACCGTGCTTTCGCTCTAACCAACTGAGCTATATCGGGTCAATTAAATCGGATGACGAATTTTACCATCCCTTTACATTACGTTTTTGGCAACGTTATTTTTTCATCCCGATAGCTATACACTAGCCAAATCTTGGTAAACAAAGCTGAATTCCTCAGAACAATGTTTTAATGATGAAACGATCAACCATATCCTAGCGGATTATATTATTACATAATATTAACCTACACTGGTAGCGCGACCTAATAATGTGTTTCATCTATCGCTACAAAATTGACGTATCACGAGTATCTCTTGTTATCTCTACGGGAGCAAATTACGTATATTGGCCCTCAAGATTTTTCTCTCTCTCTCTCTTATCTCCTGGTGTTAATTCTACTGAGGGTATTTATTCTACTTTCTTGAGCACCACGCCTTTATTTTGTCTACATACATATAAGACTTATTTGTACAGACAAAATGTCTGCCAATTTGTGAGGTATATATCAAAATTTTGTTTTTACTTTTTAGGACCTTTTTGTAAGGACCTCTGTAGGTAAACTAAGCTAATAAGTTTTCTCTATCAATCACTGCCTTTAGCTTTTGATCTCCCGCGTGTTTGTCACATAGTTTTCCCTCAATGTACTGTTAGGGTTTTGTTTGTTACTTGTTATGGTTATGTGCTTGTTTTGTGTATTGATAATGAGAATCGTTTAAGATTATCTTAGTTTAAGGGACAGTGTTGGAAATTTTTGTAAGAACCTCTGTAGGTAAACTAAGCTAATAGTTTTTAATTTTCTCTATCAATTACTGTGTCTAGCTTTTGTTCTCCCGGTAAATAGAAAATGTCAGTAATAATCACTTATACATTTTCTGGTGAAAATAATTTGCAATAAATATGTACTTATTTTCTATAACACTGTAAAATTAATGTGATCGGAGTGGACATTATTATTTACGTGGTCTCGGTGGAATCTGGTCCCGTGATCGGATTCTACTTTTCATTTGTTTGATTTGAGGCGAAAATAACATCGTGATCAGAGTGTACCCAAAAGAATGATCAGTTTTCACTTACAACTGATCAAATGATCAGAATGGACTAAACCTTAAAAAGAAACTGGTCAGAACATGGTTCTTTAAGGGTACTATGTAGATATTTTGATAGGTAAAGTAACACAAGTGTTACGATTAGTTTTCCTTGAAATGAAACCAAATTCTTTTAGATCCCCATTATAAATATTAATTAGGTACGTCGCACCCAGTTAATATTTAATGTCATCATTGGTAGACATGGGGTTGGTGCTAAATTCCACTCTGCTGATACCGCCCATTCACTACGATATAAACGTAAGATAAAAACTTTATTTGCAGACATCATAAAACCTTTTACTAACTAGATTTTAAAAGCAGTACGAGTATTTTAGAATTTTATTCACTTAATATTCCTCTTCGTAATCACACTTAGCGGCATATTTTTAAGATCACCCTTTAAATAATTACAACAAAAACACGCGACTATTTAGGCTGATGACACAGAGGTCGGAATTAGGTAGAGTCATTCATGTACTTGCACTGATTTCATACAGCGAAAGAATAAAGTGGATATGCCTCAAATTCCGGTATATTTTAAAGAGCAGAAATTTTATGTTAATTATCTTTGTTTTATTTGTCTATCTCTGAGGGTTTTATTATTATTTATTTGTAATATTGTTGGCCACACGGGATTGTCCATTAGAAATCCTGGGAAGGTCCACATTAATATCAACATTTCGATGCAAGTACATAAATGACTCTACCTAATTCCGACCTCTGCTGATGACACACCTGCCATATTTTTCATAGAAGCGAAACGCGTGAAGATATATATATGTCGTAGTCATATTGTAGAACACGCCGCATTTCAAAACGGCTAGGCACAATTAATAATATGAAATATAAAACATTTTAGCACGTTGTTATTTAAACAGTTCTATCATAACCTAATCTAATTTATTAGCAGGCAAAGTGCTAGAAGCGAAATTGTGTCCCTTTAAAATCCAAACTATATAAAAATGCCTAGCCGTTTTGTAATACGGCGTGTTCTACAATATGACTACGACATATATATTATAATTTGTCGCACAGCATAGGTAAACGTTCAGCTGTTATATAGAAAACATAATATAGAAACGTACATATATATATAAAAGTGTTATAGAAAAGTAATGCGTATGCGTAGACGTGCACGTACCACGAGTTGTAATGTATTCAACTGCATAGCGTCGAGCAGACCAGATGCGCATGCGTAGACGTAAGCAATCAGTGTGTACTGTCTTATACAGTTCCATACATCAGAACTCAGCGGTACGTCCACATCTACGCTTACGTCTACGCATGCGGTCTGCTCGAATCTTTATTGTTTACATACGGATAATGTGGTCAATTCTGATCGACACTCCTCGACGTAAGCCTCTGCCAGGGCATATAGGAATAAGATGTCATAGAGTGCTAATGTCATACTAACTGTTTCGATGCACCATTAGACTTTTCGGTGCCTCACTTGACACTCAGATTCTATTAGTGTAATGTATAGTAATGTACTACATTATTAATGTATTGAAACGTATAGTAATGCAATTTAAGTGTCAAAAACTGGAATTGTAAGTCACCGAAAAGTATAATGGTGCATCGAAACTGTTAGTATGACATTAGCACTCTATGTCTACATCTTATTCCTCTATGGCCAGGGTACGCCACAAGGTTCGATCTCCCGTTTTCGCCATCCAGTCACTACCAGCCGCCCTCTTCAAGTCATTCGGTCCTTCTGGCCGGAGGGCTCGAACACTTTACGTATATCTCCGAAATATTCAGCGGTTTCGTTTCAACTTCGCGGTGAAGGTGTGAAAGCTCCGTAGCAGTTGAGAAGATTAAACGAACCGGGGAACTAACAAAAGGAAGTTTTGCGCTTGAATTTTTAGAGTTTGAATTCGTTTGTGGCAAGAATAACATTTGTTGTGGATGACAATGATGTGTCGCCGGGTTTCTGGGACGGAATCATTAGTGAGTAGAGTATCACAAACATATTTGACCCGTTGACGTGGCGCTAGTTTCTTTGTCAACAAACAGATTAAATTATAGCGACAATGTGAATCTTTTAGTTTAGATTTTTATAAACTGCGTTAGATGAGGTTGCTACACTCTCTATGCCCTAGCGTTGTAGCATAATCTTGTGCACTATTAATGCATCTTATTTCGTTGTGATATGATTCATATTTGCTCAATTTGCGAACTTAAAAATATGGGATACAATGCATCACGAAATTGAAGCAGGTTTGTAATTTGAATAAAACTTTTTTGTTCTATGAAACATGTTATTTATGTTTGATCCTGGTATTTATTCTGTGACTTTTTACAAAAAAAAAAATATAACTGTCACTATGAGATTAATGGAGGCTTAAGCCTACTATGACCTACTGAAAAAATTTATATCAAATACCAGCGCTGTATACAGGGTGTAGGTGACAGCCACGCTAGTACTGAAATGCTGAATAAGTACCATTGTGTTGAGTTATACGACAGTGTTATAACTCGTAGGAAATGTATTTTTGACTTGACTATCAGTAATCTATGCTCACTGCGCCAATTTTATCTGGCGATCCTGTGACTGGGCCTATTGTGTAACACATTGCTGTTTTTGGATCACTTGTGACTCTCCATTAGGCTTAATCAGTTATTTAAACTTTTTTTAGTCAATTTTTTTTCTAAATTATCTTTTGGTTAAAAATTTATTTATAAGTCATTATCTGAGGCGAACTTAACTATTTTTTTCCTGAAAATATGGAAAAAGTGTCGGAAAATTTTGGAATTTTCCTGAGAAAATTTTCAGTGTTTTTTACCTCAGAATCATGGTCTGAAGTCATGATATTAATATTTGCCTGGCTGTCACAAACGCCCTGTATATGCCTCCCTATTAATGATTGTTAGGTATTTTGTAATTTGCAATTTAATGGCAACTATTTGCTAGCAACTACCCGACTGGCCTGTGGTTTAAACAACACCACCACCGCCTACTCTCAGTCTTTATGAGGTAGATAATACAAGTATTTAATTAAAACTATGTACTGTTTTAATTATGCTTTAGTATTTCAAGCAATATGATTATAAGGCTGGAGTGAATATTTTGTACGAAAACAGGGTATGTAGGTACTAATATTATACCTACTAGCGGCCGCCTGCGACTTTGTCTATACAGGATGTTTTTACGTACTCTATACATCAAATAAAGTAAGTTTATTCCAAAAAAATGCTGGGAAATGATGTCATTTTTTTTGAAAATTTTCTTTTTAATTACTTGATCTGGTGAAATTTATATGTCCAGTGTTTATGCTAGTTTTTTCATAGACATATATTAATTATTTCTCGTGAAAAAATCTTGCTACACGCGTCAATGTGCATTTGTGCAGAAAAACGTCTATTTACTCAACTTTGGACCCTAATATTTTGGAAACACTTCCCAGGTAGCTTCCATGGAGACAAATTATCGTGATGATAAGGAAATTCCGTAGTTTTCGGGAACGTTGACGACCAAAAACCACCCTGTATGAACTTGATAGCCCGTGTGTTATTTTGATGTATAAGCTATAAACCTGGCATGTTTCATCAAAATTCGTTTAGTAGTTTATGCTTATATCTTTCAAGTAACAAACTCACACACATATATCTATCACAAAGTTTAGCATTAATATTATAAGTAGGAAGTTAAGTAATGTTTCTATGAAGACAAGGAAACATTACTTATTGAGATTAGTTTAATATAGCTAGTGACTCGGTAAAAATCGCCCGAAATTACTTCACGGTTTGTTCATACGTCTACTAATATCAAAAATGTACAAAGCTAGTTTGTCTTACATAGACACCCATTCTATAAAATCGTCAAAAAAAAACACTCTGTATAAAGTTTTAAGTCATCTTAATAACCAGTTAGATAAATTGTACGCAAATATATTAACCAAATGCCTTAATAGGGGCCCCTAAGATTATTTTTCTTAAGTACTAAGCAACGGTATACATAGATAATTATGGAAAACATCCCGACTTTGGCCAAAAACATTAAAGCCTCGAGCACACCGGATGCGTATGGGTACACGTAAGCGTAGACGTACACGTACCTCTGAGTTGTAATGTATGGAACTGTATAGGCACGGGAAGTCCAATGCGTATGCGTAGACGTAAGCATAGACGTCAAGCGGTGACAGTTCCATACATTAAACTCAGAGGTACGTGTACGTCTACGCTTACGTGTCCGCATACGCATCCGGTGTGCTCGAGGCTTTATCATTCATCATATCAATGTGTGTACCTACTGGGATTTGATACCAGGACCTATTGTGTAGAGGGCATGGTCACTACCTACCAACTATGATAACGGTAGTTACGAGCCTTTGAATAGCCCAAATTAGGAAAAAGTGTGAAAGTCCTTACCTGCAAATATCAAACCACAGTAGTATGACAGCATACCCCAGTAAAAAAATTTATATCTAAAAAAAGTAGACTGAAATGCAAAAACTAAAAAAAGTATAGGTATGTAAATAAAGGAGGGTCTTGGTGTTTTGTGGGCGATGGGCTGGCCACCTGTCACTGCTAGCCGAACTTGTGCATCTCAACTATACCCTAGAAATTGGTCAGAGGTGGCACCATGTGGTTCTGTCGGCCCTTGGTGCTCTGCCTGCCCCGTAAGGGATAAAGGCGTGATTATATGTATTATAAGTATGTAAATAAAAATTGACTTTATTTCATAAGTAACGACACGAGACAAAACTAGTATAAATACAAGGGTATAGTGTTGAGTCATCGTTATAATACAAAATCTTCATAACTCTCTCGAAAAGGAAAAGTACTAGCACACAGAACTGTAGCATGTTATTAAACTTAGGTATACTATCAAAATAGGCTTACGTTATTCTAGCTTGCTGAGATTGAAGCTGACGAAGCGTTATACAGAATGTTAGGGAAAACAACATTAGCATACATTATGTACATAATTATAGTCTACAGTTATGCCTATTATCCCCCAAAGAGTGCAGGGCAGAAGTGTGCAATTTACACACCCACTTTCGCCAGCTAGCTTATTGAGTCCCCCGTGGTAAGAGGTGAGCCTACCGCCACTTTTTACAAATACAACAATCTAGCTAGCGGTAACAAAACTAATGGGAAATGTTACCGTTTAATATTCTAAAATTGACACTAACCTACACCAAGGTAGGCAGTTGGTGACCGCAGTGTGATTTTCGGTACAACATAGTTGTCAGTACGAGAGACACTGCTGCCCACTTCCCGAAAACCCTTAATCGCCTCGTACGATACCCACGGGCAGGCAGGGGTGGTACAAACTCTACTCTGTCGGCACCACGCGGCCAATTTTCACGTTTCGTATACCATTATTGTATTAAATTAGTATATAGGTAACTTTCAGAGGGGTAGGTAGAGATCACGTATATCTATTTCCTATGGTCCTAGTCTTAGATTAATGACTGGTCTTCGCTCCGCTCTAAGGTCCTAGTGTAAAATTAGGCGTAATTTCATCTATGTATGCATGTATTTTTTTTTGTGTAAATATTGATTTAATAGCTGATGCCTGCAACTTCGCGGGATCACAAATAACTTTCTCTTTAGAGACAGAGGCAATTACAAGTTATAAATAAATTGAAGCTACCTATTGACAAAAGCTATTTACAAATTCTTTCTTCAATTCTATCATATATAAAAGCTAGTTTTAAAAATAGAAATAGTATATAGGCGAGCTTATGTCAAGTACCTAGCTATAATCAAATCTACAGAAATTCAAAAGAAAATTTCTTCTGATTGTCCCTTTCTCTCTCAGCCATTTACGTAAAGAATGGATAAAGACAAGTATAACTCATTTTAACTTTATTTTTAGGCCACAATATCGATAATATACCTCTCTATTTATCAAAGCCCTCACTATTTACCCCTGCTTCATTTACTGATCGACTTCTCATCGCGTTCATTATACAGGACCCTTGATGCGTAATTTATATGCGTTCTTGACCGCCTTCTTCTCTTAGTTAATTGGTTTCCTGCGGTCAGAATTACAATATACACATACACATATTTACGCCAACCTGCCCCAAAGATGTATGGCAGAAATGTGCAAATTTACAACGACATTTCACTAATCAGTATTTTTAAGTCTCATGTGATCTTATCGTCGCTTTATGGGCACAGACCAGCAAAAGGAATGAATCAGACTTACAGATTAGGTTCTCAAGCTTATTAGAAATTCCGAACTAATTATGACATCTCATCAGCCTTTTGCAGTGCACTGCTGAACGTAGGCCTTCCCCATAGCACGCCACATGGTTCGATCTCCCGTTTTTGCCATCCAGTCACTGCCAGCCGCCTTTTTTAGGATATTATCGCTATTTATTCCAAATTTAATAAAATTATACAAGCAAACGAATAAATCTCATGTACAAATGAACTAAAATGACTTAATAAAACGTAAAATATTTTTTTGTTATCCATCCATTGACATACCTCAGAAAACGTAGCTTAACCCACGCAATGAAGCGAATATCGTTTACTATGTATCATTCATAGGTTCACTACATTAATCCCATTCTGATCTGGCAGGCATCCACAATAGAATAATAGATTAAGTTATGAACAATGACTAAGACCGTAATAGAGGTTCTGTTATGTAAATCTAGGTGAGATACTTCAGCTCGTAGTCGGCTTACAAAATGTGACCGACTTTTATCAGAGAGAAGATATACTTAAAGAAAGCTAACTGCGTGAAAATTTTGAACCAGTGCTACTCTCGCGACTAAAGCGCAGGTCACACCGCCAGCGAGCGGGCGAGCGAGCTAGGCGGGCGGGCGAAACGAGAGAAGGAAACTATACAAACTGACGTTGACGTAGCTTAGCTCGGTAGTTCGCGGTATGAACCGATGTATGTAAAGAGGTGAAACGATGCTCGCCCGCCTAACTCGCTCCGCCCGACCGCTAGCGGTGTGGCCTGCGCTTAAGACAAATCTAATAAGAAACTTAGGCTCAAATGCAACAAGCCGTTTAGACTCTGGTAGAGCGTGTCAAAGAAATATTCATATGTTGGTACAAGCCACCAATTTAATTCAAATCATACTCTTTCACTTATTAGAAGCCCAAGTGTAAACAATTCGGAACTAAGACGATGTCGTCACTCTGTGAATCAGTCTGTGCACGGTCGTGCGAGGCTCGGATGAATTTAATTCATTCTCTTATGCGCTACGCTTACTTTCGAAAGTGGTAAACCAACCCACTGTACTTATGGCCTATCATGCACATGCTGCCTCTTGTCTGAGGTATGGTATAATCTTTGGGGTAACTCGACCATAAAGATATGGCGTTCAAAGCGCAGAAGAGATGCATTAGAGCTATTGTCAATATTAAGCAGACTGAGAGTTGTCAGCTACACTTTAAAAGATTGAAAATATTAACTGTTCCATGCATGTACATATATGACATTGCTCTATATGTTAAAGTTAATATTGATCAATTTGAAAAACTGAGGGGAAAACGTAACAATTGCAAAATTTGTATGCCATTATGCAAAACAGTTTTCTATAATAAAAGCGTATTTGGCATGGCTCCTAGAGTATATAATAAATTACCAAGTGACATATGCAGGACTGATGACATTAATATATTTAAAAATAAACTTTACAAGCTTTTGGTTGGTGGTGCCTACTATTCGATTGAGGAATTTTTTAATGCTAAATTGGCAAAAAAACTATATAATTGTAAAATTGTTGACATTTAACTTATTATTACTATTTTATTTTATTATTAATGTGACATTATTACTACTAGAATTAAAAAAAAAGCCTATATGCTAGAGTATCTGTATTGTATGTGATGCTAGCTAGACTTATAACATTAACCAATTAATAACTTTTAGCTTTATCTATTAAACTTTATCTTTGTGTAACTAACATAACTAACATTTGCATGCCAATGACTGGCAAATATGCAGGAGCAAATTTTTCTATTACACTATCACCATTATGTACCCATATTTATGCAAATAAATGATCTGAATCTGAATCTGAATCATATTCAGGTTTATACCTGCCTGGCGCTCGGTTGGCACGGGCTCAGTCCGATTGTGGCATCCGAACTGTGCACACGTCTTAATTGTGAAACTAGTCACACCTGAATCATATTTTGCTACATAATGGACCATGATGATATGCTACCCATTGCACCTGATGATACTCCTTCACCAATACTGCGCCCTGGCCGCTCCGAAATATACTACAAATTTACACTCGGAAAAGATAACCGTCTTTCTGGCGGAGTCGAGTAAAAATTATCTTAGAATACAGGGTGCGTGCATACTGTTATATTGTCACAACAAGCTTACGGCAAAGTGTTGAAACAATTTTTCTTTTATTAGTATTATTTACATGCCACCGCAATGTAAATCAAATAATCAACAAGTCATTCAGTATCCATTATGTACAGTGCTAATTCACTTTGCATTAATTACAATACATTGCTGGTTACAAGAAAGACATAACTCTCTTCAGCCACTAACATAATTATATTTTATAGAGATATGATGGACACATAAATATGAGTATATAGTATTTATTTAATTTACCTCTCCATTTCATTGTGGTAATAACAATAGTTCTCGTTTGGGTTAAAATCACTAAAACCAAATTAAAGGGTCAATTTTATCTCTATTAATTTCATACAAGGGTAGAGTTTGTTTAGTCTAGGGTAAATTAGAGTTTTTTTAAGGTATAAATCAAGCCGTGAGTTTTTAGTCTAGTACATGAAAGAGTTGGTAACTTGTGCTACCTAAAATATATATATACAGGGTGTAATATGTTAAGCCAAAGAAAACTCGAAATCAAAGTAAAGGTATATTTTTAAAGATTGTATTAAAAATTCCTACGATGTTTCCGAATTCTCCTTACTAACTGCAAAAATAAACTTGTGATTTCGATTCTCAAATTTTGAAATTATCGGGCTATTTTTATAACATTTTGCTTAATATACCCCTTTTGTTACACCCTGTATGTTCCACGAAGGGCGTTCAACTCTACGTGGTAATAACAATGAGCTTATTAAACTTGAAGAAAAAACAATACCTAATAAAAATGGAAATCAAAATGAAACGTGACGATAAACAAGCGAAAATCCCAGTGATACCGCTCCAAATGACTATAACTGACGTTTGGACATACAATTGTTATTTAAATTCTCCCAAATGAATCGTTCGAGGCGCTTCCCCACGACATGCCACAGGACACCGAAATCACCTATCAACCTTTCCCCGAAACGCAGTATACAAAACCTTACTACCGTAAATGCGTAGTGTGTGACGTGTTCCCGAGGAAATCTAACATTTTCTCGTCCACTCGCCTACCTCCCTCTCAGTCAGTCAGTATGCCTCCAGCATTCCCAGAGGGTGGACGTTTGCACATTTTGTAATTCGAATTCAATACACGGATTTAATTCAACGTCGTTTGAAGCGACGACGCGTGTTTAAAGTATATTATGGAGTAAACTTTTGCTATCATTGTTGTTCTAAAGTATTGTTTCAAAGCGTGCAGTGTCAAGTGACAATATGATAGAAGACCGAACTATTGTATTTTCGTGTATTTTGCTGATTTTATTTGAAGGTAAGTTTATTGCTGTTATACTTTAAGTTTAGCTTGATAAGATATTATTCGTAAATTCTCCTAAATGTATATTTTATTATGATTATATTTTATGCTGGCTTTCAAGAAAAACACTTCCTAAACGTGATTTGAGTTAAGATAACTTTCATAATTAATTTCGAACGGTAACCTTAGGTAATAAATATAACAATCGAATTATATTTATACAGGGTGTTTTTAACAGCCAGACAAATATTGATATGCTGACTTCAGACCATGATTCAGAGGCGAAAACAACTGAAAATTTTCACAGGAAATATCTAAAATTTTGCGAATTTTCTTTTTCAGAAAATTTTGATATTATTAAAAATGCATTTCCTGGGAGTAATAACTCTGTTGTATAACTCGACACAATGGTACTCATTCAGCATTTCAGTATTTGCCTGGCTGTTACCCACAACCTGTATACTCTAAGGGCAATTTTTTCCAAACGTCAGATATCCTAACGAAAAAACGAAGTTGATGCTGTCGTTCTTTAAAATTCTCTTTCAAAATAACTTTTTATTTGAATATTAAATAACTGAAAAGCGGTGTTAACCCAATGGTTAAGACGTGCGCCTTCCAGTCGGGGGAAGTAGGTTCGATCCCAAACACGGGCCCACTAAACCACTGAAAATTTCATGCATGGATGGAGGTAGGTTGGCGCCAGGCAAGTAGCCGGCCGTAAAACAAACGTCAAATCCTTGGACCCCATAAATAATGAGATGGGGGCAGGAAGATTATGATGATTAAATTATTATCTGCTTATTTTTTTATTCATCATCATCATCAGCCTATTTCAGTCCACTGCTGGACGTAGGCCTCCCCCAGGGCACGCCACAAGACCGCCATGGGGGTATTTACCCATACTCACCACGCTAGTCATTTTTTTATTAGTCATGCTTAAATCTGGGTAGACATGTTTTAGTTACTTACATTAGGCGTTTTTCCACTAACCGACACGACAAAGATACGACCACGATATTTCGTCATCTAGTATGGGAGCCGTGTCGTGATTATATTGTCTAATGGAAAAACGAGCCATACTATCTAATACATTTTTGCTTTCCAAAAAAGCCGTGTTCGTGTCGTTATCGTGGCCGTGTCGTCTAGTGGAAAATGCCCATTAAAATTTGACAAACGAGGGTGTGCCTTGGCTTTCCTAAATCCGCAAAGTAATTAGGGTAGAATAAAAATGACATGAGATTTTTCCTGTTGCGTTTTAGCATTTGTATTATGTTGATGAAGTTTATTAACAGTGCAGATTTAACTACCTATATCACAAAATGTTGATGAAGTTTATTAACAGTGCAGATTTAACTACCTATATCACAAAAGTTTTGGACCAATTCTACTTCATATAATTTCATACACATTAACATATAGTCACGCCCATTACCCCACAAAGTGGTTGGTCAGAAGTGTGTAATTTACACACCCAATTTTATTACTCAAAATGCCTAGCCGTTTTGTAGTACGGCGTCTTATACATAACATGTATAATATGCCTTGGATATGCATGCATACTACATCTATTCGTGAAATAACACTTTGTGGGCAAATTCAGTTCAAAATGGACTATTAATCCCATGAACCAATCACCACTTAATCCAGATAATACCGTAGGTAAATTGAGAAAGTTTTCCGGTCTATATAAAAAGTCCCTGTCTAATTATTTAGCCTCTAAAAAGGAAATCGATAAAATTTACATACATACATACATATAATCACGCCTTTATCCCTTACGGGGCACCAAGGGCCGATAGAATCACATGGTGCCACTTCTGACCAATTTTGAGGGTAAAGTTGAAATGTACAAGTTCGGTTAGTAGTGACAGGTGGTCAGCTCATCGCCTACAAAACACCAAGACCCTCTTGTCCCTCTACTGACTTGTACAGTATGCCCGGAAAGAGAAGCAGCTGTAGTATTATACGTTTCTCTTCCAGAGCAGCATACAAGACTTTAAGCATAGAAGTTTTAGTACAATATGTCATAATCAAATATTTGTGGGTAATTTAATTTCTAATACGAGGAATACCTGAATAATAATAAGTGAAGAAGACAATTTTTACTTAGCTATTTTGTCAAAATAAAACTAATATTTCAGACCGATTTTTCCAATGTTCAGACATTGGAAAAATCTGACATCAGACAGAATATAAGGATAAAATCCTTTAGGCGCAAATTGTCAAATTCGCAAATTGTCAAGCGGTCGCAATCAGTCAATTTCGCAAATTGTCGAGTTCGCAAGCTGATGCTGTCTCTATTTTGATTAAAACAAGTTTTAAAGAGAGCCCAAAATTCTTCAAATAGACTGTCGCTGTTGATAAAAACCAAGCTGTTTTTATCAACAGCGATAATCAAGAATCAACAACAATATACAATTTCTAAAATAAACTAAATAAATGGAATACTATAAAATTAAAACTTCTTGCATTTTAGCGGGTTCGTTAATCGGGTTTGGTATCGGTATAAAAGAACGAATATTTTGAAGAGAGTTCATGCCTTCAGTTTTATATTCAGAGTAGGTTTCGTATTAGTAGGTACGTATTCTATTAAGATTCTTCTATGCTGCTCTGGGAGTGAAAAAAAAAATCGTATAATACTACAGCTGCTTCCCTTCCCGGGCATACTGTACAAGTCAGTAGAGGGACAAGAGGGTCTTGGTGTTTTGTAGGCGATGGGCTGACCACCTGCCACCACTAACCGAACTTGTACATCTCAATTATACCCTCAAAATTGGTCAGAAGTGGCACCATGTGGTCCTATCGGCCCTTGGTGTTCTGCCTATCCCGTAAGGGATAAAGGCGTGATTATATGTATGTTTGTATTCTATTAAGAGCTGATGAAATGCCATGTTTTTTTTGAAGATAGAAATTTAAATTCCTAAAAGTCAGTGATAATAAACATTAGCACGCTCGTATTTGTAAGATATAATAAAGTTTGACTTTTTTTCATTCAAGCCCAATTAAACGAATTCTATTGATTTCCTTTAAAAATAAAAAGAAGTTAACAATTTTTGGAATTTTCCTGCTAATATTTTCTTTGGTTTTCACCTCAGAATCATGGACTGAATTAAGCATATCAATATTTTCCTGGCTGTTACTAACACCCGGTATAATTATAGTACAAAGTGCTTAAAATAAGTCAAATGTTTTGGTTGGAATACATAATTTAGGTGGATAAAAATTCAATCTAGGGATAGTGAATTAGTTTTAATACTGTACAAGTTAATTCCGAAAATCGAGTACTCGTTCATATAGTAAATGTATTTTAAACCATTTTATAATATAGTAGTGGGTTATGCTACAATAAAATGTATTACTTATTCTAGGAACATAGAATAAAAAGTCTCCAGAAGGAGTCATCAATGACAAATGTATGCCGGGTAGAGAAGCAAAAATCCCGCATCTTCGGCACTTCTAACCCGAAAATTGTTGCTAAATCGATAAATATTATCACTTTTTAGGTTTTAATACAGGAATTTTTTGGTCGTCAACGTTCCGAAATTACGAATCTTCTCATCATCACATCATTTTTCATGGAAGCATACTGGGAAGTGTCTGGTTTAAATATTAAGGTCCGAAAATAGCATAAATTGCTATAATTAATATCATTATTATAGAAAATATTATCACTTTTTAGAGTTTTTATATAAATAGTAGGTTGTAATAATGGCCCATATGCCCAAAAATAGGCTGAATGAGACTCATAAAGGGGAGAAATAAAATTCAACTAGGTCAATTTGACCGACTAAAAGTTGCTTCAAAAATGTGCGTGATCACGGGTTCTGGGACATATTATTCTATGTCTAGGAACTACCTATTATGTCGATAACTGTATTCCGAAATTAATACCACATAGCGATTGATAATTATCATTACCACTAGAATAAATTATTGTATAATATAATAATCAGAGGTCGGAATTAGGTAGAGTCATTTATGTACTTGCATCGAAATGTTGATATTAATGTGGACCTTCCCAGGATTTCTAATGGACAATCCCGTGTGGCCAACAATATTACAAATAAATAATAATAAAACCCTCAAAGATAGACAAATAAAACATTATTAATAATACAATAATAGTATAGGTAGCGTCACAATACATCAAGAGGATAGGTGACATTATTAACCGAGCACGGGGCCAATTCTCGAACTGTCTCGAGTTGGAACGAAGCCGAAACGGAACCGCTGTAGACACTCAGAACAAAGCAATAATTATAAAATTATTAATAAAGAAATGGAAAAAATTCCTCACCCGGGTGGGAATCGAACCCACGACCTCTGCATTCCGTGCCAGCGCGGAATGCAGAGAATCTTACCACTGAGCCACCGGGTCAATTACTCGGATGACGAATTTTACCATCTCTTATTGAAATTACATTATTGGAAACGTTATTTTTCATCCCGATGCTATAAATAAGCCAAATCTCGGAAAACAAAGCTGAATCCCTCAGCACAATGTTTTTTTAATGATGAAACGATCAACCATATCCTAACGGATTATATCATGGAATAATTGCTTTATGGTGACGTAATTAGGCACATTTTAGCACGAGACAGATCTTTGTTTTTATTCTGTCATACTCGCGGCCGATGCGTGCTTAAAATATACCTTATTACTCAAGCGGTAAGTATATATTGCTTCGCATCGCGTTTCGTTAACGGTTCGTTAGTGGTTGCGTTTCGGATCAAAAATGTTCAAGAATCGTGCCCCCCAGAGGGGTAAGCACGATCCTCTCGATAGTCCGTAACGCTAGTATCAAACTGTCAATTCCCATAGATTTTGCTAGCGAGTCGCTAGCGTCACGCCGCGTAAAAAGGTCCGTGCTTACCCTACAGAAAGAGGGTTATGTTTTTAGCTATTTATATTTCTTTGGCTTGCTCTAGAAGTCTAGAGCCTATAGACAGAAGTCTAAGCTTGTGGTATTGCGAGCTTGAGAGATATAATACCTATAGATTCGTCATAGCCGTGAGAGTGACACTTGGTAGGTAGGTACATTAAAATTTTGGGCAGGAGGGTTTTTTGTTCTTTTTTCAACACGAGACTAGCTATGTTATAATGAGTCCATTATCGGGATGAAAAAATAACGTTGCCAAAAACGTAATATAAGAAAATATTTTTAGATAAATTTATAAAGGATACTTCTCCATAATATAATCCGCTGGGATATGGTTGATCGTTTCATCTTTACTCGTAAACATTGTGCTGAGGGATTCAGCTTTGTTTACCGAGATTTGGCTAGTGTATAGCTATCGGGATGAAAAAATAAAATACCATTGCCAAAAACGTAATGTAAGAATAAAAGTTTAAAAGAAATTGTCAAATTCGTCATCCGAGTTAATTGACCCGGTAGCTCAGTTGGTGATAGCACTGCACGGAATGCGAGAGGTCGTGGGTTCGAGTCCCACTCGGATGAAATTTTTTTTCATATCTTAAAACATATATATTTTTTAATTATGTTATTTTATCATTAGTTTTATATTTATATTTTGCTTAGTAGACATGCATGACGGCACTATCGGTTCCAACGGAAGACCAGCGCTGGTTGGTTACAGCCAGCAGTAAGCTGAGGTGGGACCGAGTTTGTGACAGAATACTTCCTCTAATGTAAATATTTTATTTTATTCTTTGTTATGTTTCTGTCTCAAATAAAGCTTTCATTCATTCATTCATTCATATTTATAATCCATTAAGGAAATAAACTTAGGTAATGATAATTTTGTGGACAAGTTTTTGAAAAATCGTGAAACATCAAACCTTATGAAATATCTACACGACCAGTCTTTTCTACTGTCGGACAAAATAAACTTCGGCTTAATGGACTATTCGTGACCTACCTAGTAAAATGGTTTTCATACATGTCTTTCATCACCATCATACATGTTTTCATATATAAGTTGTGGCCCATATTCGATGTACATAAATTGAGCTACACAATCCCGACTCCCTTCAATCAACATATTAAAAAAAAACCTGACAAAAGAAATTCACGCTTCAAAAATGTGACTCGTAAAGCAATAATTAAATTAAATGTACCTACAGCCGACTTGACTATAAGTAAATATACCGATAATGTAATTTACAAAAACCGGCTGGTAGAAGGCACTAATAAAAAGAGAAAATAATTAAAAAGTTCAACTTTAATTAACCCGTCCATCTTAAATTTCCCCTGCAATAAACCTTTTTAACAGACCTAAGTTCTGAAAGGGTTAGTGGAGGGAAAAAAGTCTACGAAACTTTAAAACTTCCGGAAGCTTTGTTTGGTGATGTTGTTAAGTTTCGTAAATTATGAGTTGGGCATTGGTATACTCTCCATGATAAGTCTATGAAGAGGTAAGATATTAGACGGTTAACACTAACAAATCTTAATTAGAATTAAGGTTTGAAAATCATTATTAGAACAGTTTTACATAACTTGGTAAGACGGATACACCATTTTAAATGAATAAAACGTGCTAATTAAAGTCATAACACCAAAACATACCTCTCTTTGTAGAATAATTATTTCAGAGAAGCAACGAAGTTCTGCACCGCGGGGAGTGAAATGAAAGGTGAAAAGTGAAATGGAGAATGGAATACAGACTCACCCTGCAACCTAACAAGAATTTCAAAGAACCGCGTTCCTAATTAACTGCATAGGATAGCTACATAACGTGAGATTTACTAATATTAACATTGAGGTGAATGTAACTACATTTTGTTGTTTCATAATCAAGGAAGGAAAGAAAACAAAATGTGTAATTCGAGACACCATTCACGATTCGATTTAGATATGGAAGATCATTTAATTTTCACCTAAACCCAATAACCCTTGAGGTAAATGCCGATATTCGAAATATCTCTATTCAAAATATCTCATGGTCATTAGAATAGACTCGATGGAAGATTCCGAAAACATAGTCTATTAAGGGCTGAAAATCTAAATAAAGAAACTTGAGATTCGATAGTTTTAGCCACAAATATCGGAATAGTTTTGATTTTAAAGTACCTGGAAATGTTGATGCGGTATTATATTTTCAAAATGGGGTAGCCAGAACCGCAGAACCATAATAGAGATCCCACATTCATGTTTACCATTGCCGGAATAGTTGTAAATGATGATACTTGTAAGTGACAAGTTGATAGCTTACCGCCTGAGAGAATGCCCGAGTTCCTTAGTCGAGTCTTATGACATACACGGAAAGAGATGCCGCTGGTGCATTGTATTGAAGTTCAGCACAGGACCGATGTACATACATACACACATAATAATCACGCCTTTATCCCTTACGGAGTAGGCAGAGCACCAAGGGCCGATAGGACCACATGGTGCCAATTCTGACCAATTTTGAGGGTATAGTTGAGATGTACAAGTTCGGTTAGTAGTGACAGGTGGTCAGCCCATCGCCTACAAAACACCAAGACCCTCTTGTCCCTCTACTGACTTATACAGTATGCCAGGGAAGAGGAGCAGCTGTAGTATTATACTTTGTTTTTTCACTCCCAGAGCAGCATAGAAGAATGTTAGAAAAGAACGATCGATGTAGATAATCGAAAATAGTGATCACCCACAACTGGACCTTACACATCCTCGTATCTAATTGGTTATGGTTGTGATCACTGGAAACTACACTCGCGATGAGAAACCAGTGGGGCAAGCACTAGCCTCTCGAAAGTCCGTAATACTATGTCAAACTGTCATAATATCTCATACATTTTGCTTGCGACTCGATAGCGTCACGGCGCGTAAAAAGGTTCATGCTTACCCTTCTAACCGCGAACACCTAGCAACCTGCAGTGAAAGTCAGTAATTATGTTAATAAGTTATTCCACAATATCTCGCAAACATCCGTGGTATCCGTATTCGACGGCCGATTATTCCCATGACCCAGACTACGACGCTAAAAAACCAAAATTTATATATATAGAGGTAGGTATAGAATATATCTAGAAAATATACATACATACATAGTTACGCTCATCATCCCCCAAAGAGGTTGCAGTCAGACTCTTATCTTGTACTCCTACCTCAATCAGACACCAGTGAACAAGTGAACAGTGACTGTGGAGGGTGTAGGGCCCGGTGGTGGGCGCACCCATAGTGAATGTTTGAACTTCCGAATTGTAACGCCTAATACAATTTCATTTATAAACCAGTGAACAATTAAAAAATTGTAGAAACTTTGTTTGAAGCAATAAACACTGGTCATGACAGTGTTGACAGCCTAATTAATGGGAATGATTTCGCGTTTCCCGCTGCATTGTTTAGGTTTTGGAAAATTAAATAGTTTGCTTATAAAATACCACAAACACAAACACTGTGGCCAACACAGGAACTAATACTATCATTCAGCATTTGTGAGCGATAGACTTTCACAACAGCGACACCCCCAGAGTTGTTGAGAAGTTGGTGGCACTTCCTATGCTTCGTTTTATTAAGCTCTTTAACAAAGGCGCTAGTGCCTTTGTATTTATAACAAGGTTTCATATATTTTGTTTAGTTTCTTGAAATTCCGTGGTACTTCACTATGCACAGAGTATATTTCAAACAAGGGTTCACATTGTGACATTTTTCGGTTCCCATAAAAAAAGATGTGGTACTTGTGGGCTTTGCTCTGATAAATTACGTTCTCATATTATGCTTATTAATATTAAAGCTTATAAGGTCGTTATGTATTTGTTATTTTAATTATTTCCCGGATAACGTGGGTTGTTATTAGATAATGGGGTCGATTCCGGCAGTCCTTTTCTCTCTCAGCCATTTATGTTAAGGACGGACAGAGATAGACCTGACTAAGATTAGGTTTAGATTTAAGTGTGACTGCCGGAATCGACTATTATGTTGTTATCTCTACATAATTTATCGATTTTAAATTATGCTTGTTTTATTGGTTGATCACACACTCCAGAGGTACTTCTATATTAATAACACTATCTACAAAAAACATACGGATTTGAATAAACTGAATAATACAGAATTGAAGCTACCAATGAATAATTATTTACAAATTTCCGAGAATATATTTACGGAGATGAATACGGAATCTTCAATTCAATGAAATTAAATATTCCTATCATACATCCTTGTTTTGTAAACAAAATCTATACACAAAAATAGATTGTGTGTCAGTCTAGGTAGTTCAATAAGACAACAAAAACCAACAAGGAAAACCAATTTTAGATGAACATCGTTCAATAGACTTAACTTATATTTTGATTTAGGGAATAAGGCAAAGAAGACCTATAAAATTGATGGACTCCATAAAAGTCGACAAAAGAAACGCGTGTCACTGATAGCTGAAAGGTTTTGGGTATTTTGTGTTTTATCTGTTTTCTATGGTTGGGTTTATGTATTATGCAGATTACATATTGAATTTGAGCAGCTTCTAGATCTAGAGTGCGCTATATCACTTGGGTTCTTATAAGCTTAGTAACTGAGATACCAACCTACATATCCTAAGAAGGGTAAAAATAATGAGTAAAGTATGTAACTAAAATCAACATTGATGTTCACCCTTAGCCTTAGCTACTTGCACGTTGGTGCGTAAAACAGTTCCAGGCGTCTGTCGATTCTTTTTGAATTCAAAAGCGTCTCATTCTGTTTATTTCAATAAAGCAACCAAGATATACTCGGACTAGTTTGCGGATGAAATAAAACAAAGTAAATGATTTTAAAACTAATTACTTTGTGAGTTCATCGAAATAATTTCTCACCTGGTTCCGCGGAATATCTAAAAACAGAAAGCGATCGCTTTGTGATATAAATTCGGTTACATTAGAATAATTTCTGTAATATTGTGCATGGTGTGAAGAATTTCATTTTACGCACAAGAAAAACTCTAAATTTAGAGTTTCAGGCGTTTATCGATTCTTTTTGCATTCAAAATTGTCTCCTTCTGTTGGTGTCAAGAAAAAGTAATCAAGAGATTCGGACTAGTTTGCGTATGAAATAAAACACAGTAAATGATACTAAACTTACTTAGGTGTTGAAGTCATCGAACTGAATCACCCCGTCAAATAATAATATCTCACCTTGTTCCGGGGAATATCTAAAAATAGAATGTGGTCGCTATGTGATCGAAATTCGGTTATATTACGGTAATTTTTGTAATATTGTGTATGTCGTCGTCAGCCTATTGCAGTCCACTGCTGGACGTAGGCCTCCCCCAGTGAACGCTACATGGCTCGATCTCCCGTTTTTGCCATCCAGTCACTACCAGCCGTCATCGGTCCATCTGGCCGGAGGGCGCTCAACGCTATGCTTGCCGGGGCGCGGTCTCCATTCGAGAACCCGTTTACTCCACTCCATGTTGTATACGGTGTGAAGAATTTTATTTCATGCATAAGAAAAACTCTGATTTGAAAGTTTTCTTGTGCGAAAAATAAAATTCTGCATACTGCACTTTTTCTCGATGTTACCGTGTCAAATGTTTATCTGTGAGCAATTAGGGGGCCGATTTTTTACAAACGTCAGATAGCCTATCAGAAGAATAAAATTGATGCTGTCCTTCTCCAAAACTTGATCAATATAGAGACACCATCAACTTTAAACTTCTGTTACTCGTAGGCTATATGGCGTTTTAAAAAATCAGCCCTAAAAGAGTTGCCCTTTACGTATGTATTAAGGTGATAGCCCAGTGGTTAAGACGTGCACCTTCCAAGCGGGAGGCGTAAGTTTGATCCCAGTCATGGCCCTGTACCAATGAATTTATTTCATGTACAGATTTTAATGTTGCGAAATTGTCACTTAGATCGTGCATCGGAAAGCATGTAAAACCTTGTCCTACGCTTGATCTCTCTCCGGTCTTGTCGGCTTCCGTCCCATCGGACTATGAGAGTAACGGAATAGAGAATGCATCTATGTTTGCGCATACACTTGTGCACTATAATATCTCCTGCGTACCTGGCCAATCTCCGTAGAGATTGGCCGCCTTGGCCGAAATACGGTCCGAGATCATCATCATCAATGTATAGTTTACTTTTCTTAGAAAATTCACCCGCTTGAACCTGTCAGGAATGACACGTTTCCCATATCTTCATCAACCCTAGCAACAGTTAATTACACTGAGTGATTGATTACAGTTGCCGATGGCTATAGATCGGATCGTTTTTCTATAACATACCTACTCTTGGTGTTGACATTATAAGAAAACGGTTTTGCTTTTGTCGAAAAAAAAAAAAAAAAAATTAAAGTACCTAGTGGTTGATAAACATCTAGAACAAATAAACGTATATATTTACTAGGTTACGACTATAACAAGAATGTTTTATCAAACAACATTATAAATATGTAGTATTTTAGTAACTTGTAGAAAAAATCTGCTTACTAAATATTTTCGTGACTTACCCAGTTAGGTAGTAGTTAGATTAGCTAAAAACAAAAAGCATTGTCGTGTGTCAGTTTTTAAACAAACAAACAGCATAATGATGGCTAAAACGTTTTTGTAATAGAGATTTTTTAAATCGTGCGTTTGACAGCTGTTTAACTGTTTTGTGATAACACTGAAAAATTTTAAAACAACACATGAACAATGTTTTCAATTGTGAAAACTCAATTCAGTCACTCAAGGAGTCTCCTCACGTTATATTAAAATCATTTTAGATTACGAAATCTAATTTTTGATGACAGCGGTGCTATCCTGTGTCAACAAATTTCTGTGCCACGAGGCACGGATTTGTGGGTCAACCCCCGTTTGGATTAGGCTAAATATTGCCCATAATTATATTACTTATAAAAAAAATTATTAACTTTTAAGTATTGTTTCCATTGAGGAAGGAAGCATAATGGTCGTTACCCTTATTATATATTTATATTATGGAATTGGACTGCAAAAAAAAAACAAAATCTTGAAATTATCCGGGATGTAGGTAAATATTTTCCCGGAAATAAAAGTAGCCTATGACATATGTACCAAATTTAAGTTAATTCATTAGTTTTGCCGTGAAAGCGAGACAGATAGACAAAGTTACTTTCTCATTTATAATAAAATATATTAAACGAAGGCAATTATATAAAGAATTACATTTACATCGTGTTCTAAGTTATAACCTGTGTAGGTACATAGTCAGGTACGAGTATTATAAATAGTGTGAGCCACAAGTTATTAAGGACATGAAATTCAATATTTTATTTTATCTCCACTTCCTTTGTAATTTCTATACAATTCCTCACCAAACAGGTTAATTCAAAAAAATTTCCCCTGTGTATGTGTTCGAATATCAAATTACGTGAACACAATCAGTGTTGCCATTTAAAATATAAACCGCATTTGTAGCAGTAAACAGGTGTGCATAGTGCGGAACAATCCAGCTTAAGTTACACGTGAAAACAATGCTAAGTGCTGCATGTTATAACCATGTTTCAACATTATACTACGCTTGTAGTTGAGTTACAAAAAAATGGGTTAGTGGCCTTTTTTATATATTGAATTGCACAAAGTTCACAGTAAGATGTTTATTTAACAACTTCATTGTCAGTAGACATACATAACACTAAACTGGCCAACCAATATGGACAAATTTTTCCGAACATCAGATAGCCTATGGCCGCGTGGTGCCGGCAGAGTAGAGTTTGTACCACCCCTGCCTGCCCGTGGGTATAGTACGAGTGTACGATACCGACGTATCGTACGCTCGTGGGTTTCCGGGAGGTGGGCAGCAGCGCATCCCGTACTGACAACACAGTCCGAAAATCACACTGCGGTCACCAACCCGCCTGCCCAACGTGGTGACTATGGGCAAAATTCCCCTGTGGCAGTAGCCTTGTGCCGTACCCTGGGGGAGGCCTACGTCCAGCAGTAGACTGCAAGAGGCTGAAGAAGAAGAAGAAGAAGATAGTCTATCTGAAGAATAAACTTTATACTTTCTCTATCATGAATCATGATTCATGATCAATTTATAAAGAAAGACAGCATCAACTTTATTCTTCTGATAAGCTATATAAATCAGTCATAAATGAAAAAGTGTTCTAAAACTAAAAACAAATCACGCCTTAAAATAATCAGCTCCCAAGTTTTAACCCGTTTTTAAACGGAGTTAAAAAAGGATGAAGTTTAAATAACTTTTACAGATTCTATTGGAATATTTATAATTTTTGTTTGCTACGCCAAAAGTTTCACGCTCTCCAAGTTTTATAAATCTATTTTAACTGTATCTACTCTTGTTTGTTGGTTAAATTTATAAGTTTAATGCAATCCTTACAATAAATAAATTCTCGTAAACCTTTTTACGCGGCGTAACGCTAGCGACTCCCTAGCAAAATCTATGGGAATTGACAGTTTGACGCTAGCGTTACGGGCTACCGAGAGGTTCGTGCTTACCCCTCTGAATCAAAAACAACGAGGAACCAATTCTTAAGAAAAATAAATTCTACAAAATCAGTAAACCTTTTCCGTTTCCGTGGAACCTCCAATAAACTCACTTTTTTAAAGAAATAAGTCGTTTCCTTATAAAACGGTACTGCTACTGAATGTTACTAAAAATAATTACGTTACCGACCTACCATATCAATATAAATTTGCAGTTTAAAGTTTTGTTACAAGAGCTAAATTGATTTTACGTATACAAAGTGTAACAAAAGGTGTAAAAAAAATAAGAAAATACTTTATTTATTTATTTTTAGACACACCGACAACATACAGTAGGTAATATTACATTTGGAAACATTACAGCAGACAAATGTTCTCATCCGTACACCAATTATGGGTCTGCATCAACACTCATATAGTAAATCTAAATATTCATATACAAACAAATTATAAACAAATTATACTTTAGAGATAGCCCACTATATAGAGAACATAATATTCACAAAAGAGACTCAAAATCACATATAAGTTTTTCCCAGATAGAACGGAGTTATTCCAAAACAATTCAGGATTCATAATCTTGAAAAATATACTCGTGATTGAGGCCATACATTTTGGGTATAGGTTCGCTATGGTGACCCAGTTTCATGGCATTTCAATCAGCATATCAATTTCAATGTCCTGTACCTAGTACATACTTTCAATCGAAACTAATTAATCGATTAGTTATCCGTGACGGTCGCGTAGTCTGGGATGCTTGTTCAAATTCAGTTTCTTAGGAGTTAATATACAAGGTAACACATTTTTCTTGCTCATAAATATACTAAACATCAGCAGACGTTCATCCTCATATTCAGTTACTTCTTTTGTTCTAAGCTGAACAAGCATGCTAGGATATTTTACGTGCAGATTTAAAGTAAATTACATTTCGCCGCTTATACATTTATATGTTTCTCATTTCTGAAATCTGCTGGATGTGCCATATAAACATATAAACCTACTACACTAAAATGTATTGAACGGCTTTTTGTCGTGTCAGTAATTTTGAAAACATCTTACGTAACAATACTGATTATACGAGTACCCCGTTTTTTTTGAAGATGGAAATAACAGTTTTGAACAAGCATTGATAGTAAACCTGTAGTAAACATTAGTACCTTTGACTATGGATCTAATAGACAGACAGCTAGTGTGCCACCGATAGGGATGGAATATTTTGTTTATGGACAGAACTGATAGAGAAGATAGAAATTTAGGGTTACCAGTAAAAGGAAAAGTGCCCAATCACTTGCGATGTACCTATCTCATTTAGCTTACATTTCGAGAAGAACCTTCTGCATACAAAGTATCAGAAGGCCAATCGCGCTAAGCGACGTTTTTACTTTTCAACTGAACGTTTTTGTTGTGCTTTAGCCTTGATGTGACTATTCATTTGACAGCGTTTTAGATATTTTCAACGTCTCACTTCTGCTTACAACGTTGTCAAAATTCTTCGAGATACTAAATTTGCATAACAACAGTGGTTCTTTGTAAATAAAGCTTTGGTAAATACGTTCAATAATAGCGCGATTGCCCTCCTAGGGTCTCTTGAAGGTGTTGCGAGATCACCAGTAACCTATAAAGTTACATCGTGTTTGAACTTTTACTACTAATAGAAGAAATAGAGACAATGTATAGTCGACTCTGACAGTCACACTTAAACATATACTCAAATTCAATCCAATTTAAATAATGTATATAAAATAAATAATCTTTTTAAGAAACAGTCTTTATTACCTAAATAAGTTACATATTAATTCCAAAGCAAAATATTTACATGTAATACTTGCTTGTCTTTCCTGTAAGTAAAAATTATAAATCAATTTCATATTTTACTATGGTTTTTATGTAGGTAGATCAGAAAGAAGTGTGGTATAAATGAGGACATGGTGACAAAGATTGTGAAGGGTATGTTGAGATGGTTTGGGCATGTGGAGAGGATGAGTGTAAGTAGACTGACAAAGAAAGTGTACGACGGAAGAGTGGATGGAAGGGTTGGAAAGGGAAAATCTCGCCGGACCTTCACCGATCAAATTGGTGAAATTCTAGAGAAAGGTCAGTTCAAGAGTACCCTAAACCGACGAGCGCGCATGAAGAATATCATGCAAGTAGATGAAGCGAAAGAGGTGTGTCAGGATCGTAGCAAATGGAGAACCGTGATCTCTGCCTACCCCTCCGGGAAAGAGGCGTGATTTTTATGTATGTATGTATGTAGGTATATTTCTGCGGCTCCTACAAGTAGGTCTGTTAACGTTTGTATTGGTTCCAAGTTCCAATGGAATAAAATTATTTCTTGCAAGTGGGCTTTTACATGTTTATAGAACATCGTATTGCATTTTTATTTTATAATTCACATTTTTCAAATTACCCATAATAGCTCCAATAATTTTCAGGGAAATTTATGACGGAAACCTAGCAACATTGAACAAAATATATTTTAAGGTTATAAATATTTCAATTTGATCTTTTTGATTCAGTATTGATTGAAACTTATTATTTCACATGAAATAACATTAACAATACATTTCGGCATTAATATTGAATACATTTGGGCTGGAAATTATTACAAAAATAGCTAGTAGTTACGAATTAAATGATATGCTGGGTTGTTTTGTTTCAGAGTCACTTTTAAAGCCTAAAACAGTACACCGCACCATGTTTTTGTTCATAATAACGAAAAGTGGGTTAATCACACTATTTTGTTTATCCTAGAATTGGAATTTTGCTTGTAATTTATATTTTTTTCCAAAATAGAAAACTGAAAGTAAAATTCACGATGTTAGCTATCAAGTTTGTTTAGCCAACGAGAGATGGCTAAGCACCGGAAAAGCGGCACGGTGTCGAGACAAAAAATAAATGATTCTTACTCATTTCGATATATTACATTTAGCATATTTCTGTCCTATTCTGTGCGAATGCGACGGAAGATTACTTCTTCTATACCATTCTCTTTCTACGATTAGCACACTCTTGCTTGTAAAATATGAGTGATTTTTGACGTTTTTCCATATTGACGTATGCTTCCAAAAAGTGATGATGACGATGGTGATAAATACACACACAAAAACCTAATTAAATTCTTTCGGATTCTTTCTACGAGGTATAGTTGTTCGCGTTTTGTGACGTTAGATGATGATTTTCGTGTTTTTTTTTAATATAACAATTTTAATAGCGTTTTGGTGTTCTATTGTTAAGCTGTTAAACTGATTTCCAATAAATAAATAAAATAAACAATACGAGTATATCCAGACCGAAGCGAAGACCAATCATTAATCTAAGGCATCTTCGAAATTGTATTTTTTTTTCTATAAAAATGGAGTGTAGAATAAATTAAGGTACATAACGCCTGTGTTACCAAAATAGGCTAGCCAGAATTGTAAGATCATAAAAGATATCACACAGGCACGTTTAGCGAAGCGGGGATGATCAGTGACAAGTTGCTAGCTTATCTCCTGAAAGAATCCCCGAGATCCTTTGTCTGCTTACTACATGCACGGGAGAAGATGGTGCATCAGTGAACCTCGCATCAGCACAGCATTGTTAGATAACTAGAATTGTTTATAGGGAAAATACTTTATTTCGGGATCATATAAAGAAGGAAATAATAAAAACCTATGGGATATTGTTTAATATAAATAGTACCTAGAAAAACATTATGCTATTGAAGGCGTTTTCGTTTGAACCGACACAATTCTACGTATTTCGCTTTTAGTGTCAGTATCATTTTCCTTATTTATATTTAACTAGTGGACGTCTGCGACTTCGTCCGCGTGTACTGCAAAAACCTAATTTAAGAAATAATATTTTATATATTTTTTCTTAAATATTCACGTTTCCTCAGCCGAGGAATACCCGAGCAGGGCTTGCATCAGGCAGACAGCCGGCCGTAAAACAAACGTCAAATCCTTGGCAATATGACATTCGAATTAACTATATTGCGCCGACGACCTCATAAATATAGACATAAGGGTAGAAAGATGATGCTGTAGGAAACATGTAGCTGGACATGATCAACTAAAGAACTCTTAGACAATGTAATAAAAAAGTCGCCATTTCATTCGTCAAATTACGTAATGAAGTCTTACTTACTTGGTTACTCTATTTACTTACAATATTTATGTACACCTACTTATAGGCTTTTAATTTTTTTTTTTATAAAAAAACTGATATTATGTGCCAAAACAGATGATGTCACTATAATACATCAGCTGCATCTCCATCCATGCATTTCGTAAGACTCCACTTAGGAGCTCAGGGGCGTTCTCTCAAGCCAGACTCTAGCCGCTAGAGCTTGTAATGTAAACAGTAGATTATACAGGGTGTAACAAAAAGGGTATGTTAAGCGAAAAGCTATGTAAATAGCCCACTGTAGAGAACCTATCCACAAAATATGAGACTCGAAATCACATGTTTATTTTTCAAGATTGTATGAAAATTCCTGAGATATTTAAAAATTCTCCATACTATCAGAAAAAATAAACATGTGCTTTCGAGTCTCAAATTTTGTGGATAGGTTCTCGACAGTGGGCTATTTACGTAGCTTTTCGCTTAACATACCCTTTTTGTTACACCCTGTATAATCACACCAACGCGAAACAAGACGTAAATAGTAGCAAAATAAAGATAGAACACGATCGACCATTTATTTAGATAATCTTGTGTAACAACTGACTAAAATAATATTGGACTGTCCTCAAGACAACAAACATATTGACATTATTACAGCCTGTTTGTCTCTCTTCCTAAAACGGAAGCAATAAAGAATTTCTTCACATGTCACTCGCAGGGCTACAGAGCCTAAGGGCATTGTCTATCCCTCTTCATCTGTTGTAGGAGGTCATCGTGCCATCTCTCTTTAAGCTAAATCAGGTATATGGACTGTGTTTGAAAAGGGGAGGTAATGATTTTCCGCTCATGGATAAGGAAGGACCCGGAAAGTATAGTCATGTTGTGTGAAAATATTGTAAACATTTCCATGACTACCTTATTATATTATGTGTAAATATAATATAAAAAAGCCTTTACGAGAACCTATTTTAGGTACTCTGTATCTGTTTAGACCTTTGTTGTGTGAGGCATAATAATTTCGTTAATGTTACGCGGAAAAAAAAACATCACGGAGGAGAATATAAGTATTTAGGAAATTTGTGGAATAGCCACCCTTAAGATGAACGGACTGCATTCCCAAAATGGGGTAGCCAGAATACAAGATTATAAAGGAGATCCTATATTATACGACTGGCATGCGCGGAAAGAGAAGTAAATGATGTATTCTAGTAAAATTATTAATAAAGAAATGGAAAAAATTCCTCACCCGGGTGGGAATCGAACCCACGACCTCTGCATTCCGTGCCAGCGCTCTTACCACTGAGCCACCGGGTCAATTACTCGGATGACGAATTTTACCATCTCTTTTTGAAATTACATTACTAAATTAAATTAAATTACATTATTCTAATAAAGCCAGGCATCAGCATAGGAATCTTACTTATCAGGTCAGGCATTAGAGATACTTCAAGGGTCCATTTTGATGCTGTATGTACAAATGTTGTCTGTATTGTTCATACGATTTAGTTACATGACCAAGACTTGTAGTAACTTATTCTTATTCTTTATTGCACACAAATTAAAAATATATATGTACATAAATTACATAGGTACAGGAGAAATATACAATGACGATATCTACATAGATATATACAAAGTAATAACGTCTTAAAAAAACACTAGCTAGAGCAATATTTTATATTTTCATAGGATTTTATCAACCGATCTACATGCGATAACTAGTGGACGAGACATAAATATAACCACCTAGGAGCAGATAAGTTTGAGGAGAGGGAGTTCAGATCTTTGCACAGATATAGAAGTTACAATATCTGACTTACTTGGTTTATGTTCCTGTGTCCCCTAGATGGGGCAGAGGACCGCCACAGTTCTTCACCATCCCACTCGGCTTTGAGCTTCGCGTTTTAATTCTCTCGAGATCTTCCCTACTTTCTTCGTCTCTGCGATGATCGTCCGCCGCCAGGTCTGCAGACTACGAGTAATATCGCAACTTTTATTCAGGGTTTGAAATAACGCTTTAATATTCCCCTATTTTATATAAAATTTATAAACAGGAAGAGAATGAGGTAAGACTGTAAGCCCCAAAGTAAACAAGTTACACGTGTTTCTGTAATTAATGTAAAATGTACAAATGCGAGCGAAGTATATTCAAGAGTGGGTGATTACTTTACTATTATTTTACAGTTTGGGATATTATATATTTTAAATCTTACCTACGTACTAAGGATTAGAGCTACATGAAATAGAATGCCTACTACCTACTGGGTGGGTGATATTATGAATAAATAGGTACGAACTCAAAGCTTTATTTAAGGCGAGGAACCTACTAGTGGACAAGCGAAAAACACCTTTCGCTAGAACAAATTGTTTTGGTATTTACAACTAACTATATCTTAAAAATAATACTCAACATACTTAAAGATATTGTCTAAGGAATGTGCTAACTCGTTACACGATAGTGTATACTTTGCTGGATAAAATATTATCTCAAAAAAAGCTCAATGTAAAATCTTAAACAAATAGTTTGATAATAAAATGTCTTATTTCCAATCAATTTTTATAAAGTAATAACCCTTAACAATTACTACAGGGAACCTGCTAAAATTTAGGTATCACTTAATTCATAAAATTAGTAAATTATCAAAAAAACAAAATTCTAGAAAAAATTCCAACTTTCCATGCTCGTTTGGTAACTTTAGTACTGCGCATGGCGCTTTAGGCGACGGACCTATGTCAAATTTTTGATGAAAAAAAACAGAAATTTTTGATAAATACAAAGCAAAATATAATAAATAGTCCATAATAAATTAATAAAAGTGATATGAAGGTTATAGAAATATGAAAATTCATTTCTGGTCACGTTTATCATACGGAAATACAGACTTGGTATTATAACCTATGTTAACTACCATCATCAAGATCGCAGGGGCGCGGGGACGGAGTGCAACCGGGCCCTCGCCGAACCACTACCGGGCAAAGGCGGTCCCGATTTGGGGGATCTGTAGGAAAATATTAGTGAATTTCCCTTACTCAAAAATCTTGCCTATATTATGCTCGAAAATACGCATGAAAAATCTATTTTTCGACGACTGTCATAATATAATTATTTGAGAATGTAAGTTATGATAGTATATCTAATATTTCGAGAATGAAATATTTTGAGAATATAATATTATACTCGCTCATAAGCCTAACAAAACAAACTCCCATTCTTCTACTGATATGGTAATGTGGAATTACTGATTTTTGTATGCTGTGGCCTTTCGTACTATCCATCAACTTCACGCATGCGCAGTCGTTGAATTGCGTGGCCTTTTACAACTATTACAAACTGTATATTTTGTTTGTGGTGGTGCTGTTCTTTAAAAAAGGCGATAAAGCCTTGCTGAAGAACATAGATCCATCTCGCTTCTGAGCCATGTCTACAAGTTCTTTTCAAAGGTATCACGAATCGTCTTGCTCGCAGGTTTGATGACTTCCAGCCTGTAAGTTATAGATACGTATTATCTAATATTTGGACTATGAGAGATTCGATGAATGGGCAGTGTTGCGGTCTCTCCATTTTGACCATCGATATATCGAAGTGCTGAAGTGTTTATACAGCAATGCCACCATGTCGGTACGAGTACAGGAGCGGAGCACTGAGCCGATTTCTTTGCAGAGGGGAGTGAGACAAGGAGATGTTATTTCTCCGAAGCTCTTCACCAATGCAGTGGAAGACGCCTTTAAGCTTCTCGAATGGAAAGGACTCGGCATCAATATCAATGGCGAATACATCACTCACCTTCGGTTCGCAGATGACATCGTGGTCATGGTAGAATCGCTGAAGGATCTAAGCACAATGCTCGATGGCCTCAATCGAGTCTCCCAACAGGTGGGCCTGAAGATGAACATGGACAAGACGAAGATCATGTCGAACGTCCATGTGCCGCCCACTCCTGTACTGGTTGGGAGCTCGATGCTTGAAGTTGTTGACGAGTATGTTTACCTGGGACAGACGGTCAAACTAGGTAAGTCCAACTTTGAGAAGGAGGTAACTCGGCGAATCCAACTCGGCTGGGCAGCGTTCGGGAAACTACGAAGCTTATTTGTGTCCAAGATACCCCAGTCCTTAAAGACGAAGGTATTCAACCAGTGCGTGCTTCCGGTGATAACCTACGGTGCCGAGACGTGGTCTCTAACTATGTGCCTCATAAAAAAGCTCAGGATCGCACAGCGAGCGATGGAGAGAGCTATGCTTGGGATCTCTCTGCGTGATCGAATCAGAAATGAGGAGATCCGCAGACGTACAAAGATTACCTACATAGCTGAACGGTCCAGCAAGCTGAAGTGGCAATGGGCAGGGCACATAGCTCGAAGAACTGATGGCCGATGGAGTCGGAAAGTTCTAGAGTGGATACCACGTATCGGCAAGCGCAGCGTGGGAAGGCCACCCGCGAGGTGGACGGATGACCTGGCCAAGGTGGCGGGCGTCGGTTGGATGCAGGCTGCTTCCGACCGGTCGGAGTGGAGGTTGTTGGGGGAGGCCTTGTCCAACAGTGGACTTCTCAGGGCTGTAAATGATGATGATATTTTGTTTGGCTTACAAAGGATATTTTTACTGTTGGATGTAGCTTAGGATCAAAGCTGCAGCAAAGTTAGGAAGACAGGATTTTTTTCAGTTTCTTTTTGCCATTTTGACGCTATTAATTAATATTATATAGTATTTAACAAAAGGGGTATATTAAGCGAAAAGATATGTAAATAGTTTAAGAAACCACCCACAAAATTTTTGACTCGAAATTACGTATATATTTTTTCAGATAGTATGGAGAATTCCTACACAACTCATATACAATCTTAAAAATAAGCATGTGATTTGGATTCAAAAAAATTTGGACCGAATTTTCACTTAACATACCCTTTCTGTTACACCCTGTATAAGTTGCAATTACAATATAGGCAAAGAACATAGGCAAGGTCCCATACAATGCTTTACCTGAAAGCGAATTTGAGTCTATGTTTGAAAAAATGTCTTTGTAATAGAGTTTTAATTACTTAACCATTCATCAGCAACACTTTTGGTTCATAGTGGCCGGAAAAGAAAGTTATTAAAATATTATAATTATAATTAGAGGTTATGTCGACACGACACCAACCTTTTTTTTATCTATCTATAATACTTATAGATAATACTTAATTATACTTATTTAGATTTAGACAAACAGACAAATAGACAAACCGACAAACAGACAAGCAGACAAACAGACAAAAATTTCAAAAATCATTGTTTTGGTTACTATTGCGTTGATAATGGTCTCCTATAATATTTTTTCTCATATATCTTCCATGTACAGACTGCGACCCGTTACATATTTGATATTGTGTTGAAAAAATTAGATCACAGATAATTAAATTAGGTGTCCTATGGTTATATTTAGGCCTTTTAGTGAATGGGTAGGATTTTTTTATTTTTAACCGACTTCAAAAAAAGGAGGAGGTTCTCAATTCGTCTGTATGTATAATATTTTTTTTTATGTATGTTCACCGATATTTCCGTCAATTATAGACGGATTTCAATTTTTTTTTGTTGGATAGAGTTCACTTCTGAGGTGGTCCCATTTTCACCAGGTCAGGATCTGATGATGGGATCCGGGAGAAATCTAGGGCAACCAACGAAAATTGTATGCATACGAGCATACACTATTTAAATATTTATAATTATCACTTATTTTTTGGAGTCGGTGCCAGCCAAACAAATAAATGTAAATAAGAAAACTGACCGACACTAAAATTCAAAGTAAAACTAAGAATAGGAAATTGCCTGCCTACTACACCGTATTGTATTTTGCCGTGTGTGTAGCTTTGCCAGCCGTGCGCGTCCATCAAAACAACAGACTACGTTACCTAGGCTGCCACCGACTCCAAAAAATAAGTGATAATTATAAATATTTAAATAGTTAAAGATGACTTTATTAAAGTATTAGATATTAATTTGTAAATATTTAAATGATTGTAGACATTTAATATGTATTAAGTAGATAAATTAGTTATGTACGTTATTTATCGCTTTTTAGTTAAAGTTTTTGTCCTTTGTTTCATTTTTCAAGTCGGTTTATTTTTTTTTAAGTCAGTTTTTATTAGAAACTTGATATGACGTCTGATTGGATTTATCGGTCTCTAGCTTTTAGTGTTATTGTAACTAAATGTACCATATTTTTCATATATTATATATTTATATATTAAATTATAAATCATAAAAAGTTCACAAATAAATAATATAAGTAGTTACTTGAAACACATATTTATAATTTGTGCAAATTAAAATGTTTTTATACATTTCAGCAGAGTTATTTTCAGATAATTATTACAAACCAGCACGCTTTATAATTCGTATGTATATTATTTATATCACGGTGTTATGTGTATGTACAAAGGATACGAATGTTTGAAATCAAAGGTTTTTTGTATAACATTATGTCGTATGTGGTCGTAAACCATTATGCAAGTATAAAAAAAATGCTTGAGACACTTTAAGGTCGAGGAGCAAATCAACCGTCTGAGGGTCAGATAATATCCAACAAGTTGTTGGACACCAGTGGATAAGATTGACTCAGGACAGAGGAAAGTGGCGTAGTAGATGTGGATGCAGGACGCTGTATAAATAAATATATAAAACAAATATTAGTAAACCCAATAAATGACAGGTAGCTGAGAATGTTGATTGAGTCTTTCAAGCAAATACCTCGCTGAACGAATTTTGATGAAATTTGACTGTCAGAATCCATATTAATATGGACTCAATCTGGCTATCCAATGTCGATTGTAATATAGTCTTAGGTAAACCTAAAACAGTTTGCGATCATGCGATATTTGAGACAAACCTAATTTCTCATATCTGTAAAATTTCGTTATTATAATGAAAGCCAAACCTAATTAACTGCACATGTCTCTGTTTTACTTATAACATAAGGGTTGCTATAATTTAAATTTCTAGATAATTAAAGCAAAGTGATCAACTTCAGATGTCAACGACAGGGAGTTGACGAAGTTTGTTCTTAACAGAGATTCGTCGAAAACTCCAACAAGTGATAAATAAGATGACTTTACCATGCTTTAGACCTATTGTGAAGGGCCAATGTTTAGAGTTCGGGTTCTTAGGGAATGTAGTTAAAATGTTTCGTCAATAATCTCGGAAAATTGCGTTTTGGTTATGTATTCATAGTTCTTTTAGGTGATAATAATAAAAAAAAATACGTTATTCGCAATCCACACGCAAAAAATCTATTATTTATATGTAGGTATTGTTTAAAGAAATTAAAAGTTCCTATTGACGTATATGTACTTACCGAAACCTTACTTGCTGAAAGTAGAAGTTTTTATATACTTAGAATATCAAATATGATGGATCAATTTAAACTAATAGGAAGTTGTATGAAACCCGGGTAAATCCCAAGCCATAATCATAGGTAGTAGACATAATCTGAACATCTTGCGACAGTCGGATATTCAGCAATTGTTTTATGACCAGATGCCAATTCCCTTCACAGATACGGTCAAAAACCTAGGGGTCATATTTGACAGCACCATGTCGTGGACAGCTCAGGTTGGCGAAGTAAGTAGGAGGGTGCACTCATCCTTCCATTCGCTTAAGCGTCTTCAGAACTTTCTGCCTTTTAAAACTAAAATAAGTCTTGCCCAGACCCTTATTCTCCCTCTTATTGATTATGCGGATGTTTGCTATCTCGACGCCAATGAGGAGCTGCTAAATTAACTCGAACATCTACAGAATTTAGGTATCCGATTTATATACGGACTACGTAAATATGATCACGTATCTCACTTTCGTAAAGAGTTAAAATGGCTCCCGATTCATTTTCGCCGGAATACTCATTTATTAACACTCCTTTTTAAAATTTTAAATTATCGCCTTTCTCCGTTATATCTCAGTGAGCGCTTTAAATATCTCTTTTCAAGAGATCGGCCTCTCCGATCCAATACGGCATCACTGCTACAAACTCCCCGATTTAATTCTGGGGCTTTTGGGTATTCTTTCTCGGTTCGGGCGGTTAAGCTCTGGAATGAATTACCCCACATGGTTAGAGATTGTCGCACTGTTGGCACATTTAGGGAAAAGCTGAAGAATCTCTACCTGTCCATTATTTGAATATGCTGTCATTTGTTTCTTTTTTTTTCTTAATGTAGTTTCTTAGAATTTGTTTAATTGCACATGTTACCCTGTTGTTAACAATTTCTCTTTACTTGCTTGGCTTGCTGGAAGAGATCTCTGGTAGAGATAAGTTTATCATTGTACATGCATCTCTTCTTTTATGTTGTATGCCATATTTCTTTTTGTGTATGTGTAATAAAGAATAAAGAAAGAAACTCTTATAAATGAAACTAGAGGTTTTTCATTTCATATAGGTATATGTGTAAATTGCTACAGTAATCGCGTATCAGAGAAATAGGTAAAAATAACATCATGTTATTTCTAGAAGTTAAAAGAAAAACAAAACAATCTTTATCTTTCAAGTAGGCTTTAGTAGAGCATAGCGTGACGTCATCGTTTCAGTCCAATTATTATCCAATTACGCTTCAATTTCAGCAAGGTACGCCTCCTTTTGTAATTGCTCAATTAGTGAAACGATGGGATCTTGTAGGGCAAGCTGTTTACAGTGACTTTTCGCGCATTGGGTAACAAAAAAGGCCAAGTTTAAACCGATCATAAAGTGATAGCTTTCCTTCATAACAAAACGTAAGTGTAAAGCTGCAAGTGCGTATATATTTTGTAGTAATGATCAAATCATTATAATGTAAACCAATTCTCCCGTGATGTGGGGTAAGTACGAACCTTTTGACGCGGCGTAACGCTAGCGACTCGCTAGCAAAATCTATGTGACAGTTTGACGCTAGCGTTACGGACTATCGAGAGGTTCGTGGTTACCCCACTGATAAGGGGATCACTAGAATACATCAGCTGCATCTCCTTCATTGATCATTTACATCGGCCTGTCCCCGCTATGGTAAACGTGGCTCTGTGATCTATGATCCCTCAGTTCTGGCTACCTCATTTCGGGAAAACAGCCATGTCTATACAGGGTGTAACAAAAGGAGTATATTAAGCGAAGAGCTATGTAAATAGCCCACTAAAAGGAACGTACCCACAAAATTTCACACTAGAAGTCACATGTTTATTTTGCCAGATAGTATGGAGAATTCTTATACAAGTCAGGAATGTTCATACAATCTTGAAAAATTAAATAATTAAAGGTGATTTTGAGTCTCAAATTTTGGTAATATGTTCTCTATAGTGGCCTATTTACATAGCTTTTCACTTAACATACCCTTTCTGTTACACCCTGTATAAGACCTTAACGCTTAACATAACTACTTTGCAGGTAAGGTTTAGCTAGTGCTCCTGCAACACCCGCAGAGGCGTGCCTGCCTTATTTATACTTATTGTCTGGCTCGAGACAGGTAAAAATAATTGCTACTTTTACCCGGAACCTTTAGTCGATACGAGCATAAATTCTAGTTCGGAATGTAGTCTCGACTCGGTGTATTTAAATTGTATGTTCAAAGAGATTGTTCAGTTCAGTAAAAATATGTAACTACGAGTACCTACCTATGTAGTTCAGTTACTTTGTAGTTTAACTAACTCTGTTCAAGATACGATTATGATTATATAACACTAGTATTATAAATGTGATTTGTGAGAAAGATGTTGGGATGTTAGTGACGATTTCAAGCAAAATCTACTAAATAGATTTTGATGAAACATGGTTGGTATGTTGGTTCTATAACATACATTGGAATAATACAAAGGATTTACAGTTAATGAAGTCGTGGACGTCCGCTCATATACCTATATTAATAGACAATAGTCTGATTTATGCAAAATAGATAGTAAATTTATTTTCTACATAGCCGGCTAGAGGTATTTAATATAAAGGTATTGAAATGTATGAAATAAAAGAGGAGTAGCGGCTAAGAACATTTTAATACAAAAATAGTGTGCCGCGGAGCGGGGGTGAAGTATGGGACGCGGAGAGCATTGAACACTGTAGCCCTGCCCATTTACATAGAAACCGCCTTGTAGTGACTAGTCAAACTACTTGCTCATTATCAATATGGTTCAAGATTGTTTTACTAGTGCAATCACTCATCGCTAGAAGGCAATATTATACTACGTTTTAGTAAAAAAAGTACCCTGATAAAAGCGCTAGTGTCTTTGTAATTTTAAAACGGTTATATTTCGGAGCACAAGCGTTACGCTACTGCGTTACACTGGCACTGCAGCTCCACCCCTATCATGACGTCATGGCCTCACGATTGCCATACGACTTACTTCATAGTCCCACCTCCTCTTTTATACCATATTCATGGTATTGCCATTCTCTCGATATACATAAAATGACGTCAGAAATCCGTAGCTACAAAGAATGGGATATTCCGGTCGATTTAATATAAAAAATCTGATGAAGGTAAAGCTATAGTTTCATAGGATAGTGGTGCCGTCACATAGCGGCCGCATTGACGCAAATACACGCTTTTTTACGGTATTAACATGTGTTAAGTCGATATGTTACAATTATTATTGTATTTGTAAACAGGCAGGCAGTTGAGGCAACTGATTTTGCCTGTATCTGAATGCTTATAAAGAAAGTTTTATTGCTAGTTGCGAATGAAGCCAAGGTAACATATAGGTATTGGAAAATAATTCTAAAAAAAGATCTCGTAATCGCCGTGACAGACACTGCCTTACCTACCATATAGAACCTACCTACGTACTTTCGAATAATAGAAGCCGGAAAATATCCATAAAATGTTTTATCGTGAAATAAAAACCCGGAAAAAACATATCCAGGTACCTACTCATTTCAAATTTAGTGCTTGTTAACTGGCAATATAATTCTATGTAGGCATATCTACCCACCAATTTGTATAATACGTTTATAGGTAGAAATAATTAGAACCGTGTCAGTCGGCAAAATAGAAATAGCACCGCCCCATATCTGCCCGTGGGTATCGTAAGGAGATTAAGGGTACGGTAGGTGGGCAGCAGCGTCTTCTGTGTTGCCAATATAGTTCGAAAATTATACTGTTACCAATCCTTCACTATGGGTGCGCCAACAAGCACTTGCACTACCTACAATCGCCACGAGAAACCAGACCCGAGCACCTAGCATGCAAGATAATACATCGCACTATTTCCGAAATCAAAAACTAGATTAATAATCTACATATGTTTCGCTAACAACCGTCGCATCCTCAGGATTATAGAAATTAGCGAATAAGTAAACCACTCCGCCTACCCAGCGTGATGGATGACTATAGGCAAAAATTATTGTAGTAGCCTTGTGGAGTGCCGTGTGGGATGTCTAGGTCTAGCAGTGGATGGCAATAGGCTGGTATCATGTGATGAAAAAATAGAACCGTTTCTAAATATACACAAACTATGTATCGCCATTGAGAGAATTTTATCTAAAAAGCACGATTCATCTACTCACCTCCGCACTGGAGCCATTTTATTCTAGCACAGACAAGATTTGTTCTCGGAGAATCCTAACATTGTTCTTACGTAGTAATGTATGGAATTGTATAGGCACGGGCAGACCGGATGCGTATGCGTAGAAGTTTATATTATACCTATGTGAAAGATATAATTATGTGTTAAATGATGTGTGATATAAATAAATATTTTTTTTTTTTTAATTTTTACATTTTATATATTTTTATATTATTTATATGAAAGTAGATGAGGTGTGTCAGGATCGTAGCTCCGCGGCGTGGTCGCTGCTGCTTGGCTGCAAGTGTCCGCTTGGTCTAAGAGTCTACTAAGGGATCCGCTCCCTGATTACGTAAAAGCAATAGCAAAGCCGAAGCCGCGCGGTCGCGATAATTGAGTGTGTGTGTGTGTGTGCTTACGCGCGGGACGAGGTGCGGGACGCGGGAGGACGCCGAGCGCTCGTTGCACGCACGCACACTCTCTCAATTATCGCAATCGCGCGGCTTCGACTTTGCTATTGCTTTACCTCAAGTGAAAAGCTAGCAACTTGTTCCTGAACTTTTACATATATTTCTATGCAACCCACGACTGCAGGTACTCCTTCATGATCCTGCTATTCCAGCTACCCTATTTCGGAAAAACATCCGTGTCTATTTGTATGTATCTTATAAAACCTCATCGTATGTATATTTCTACACGAAAAAAAAAACATAAAAGTCATACGTTGAAATAGCCAAAGAGAGCGTCGGATTTTTTCCTATTATTTAAAAACACCCTCAAAGCCGAAGGAATATAGTGAAACAGCCCACTCGTTCATGTAAATGCAACGGCTGTATTTCATTCTCAGAACACCATTGTTCACAGTTTTTAATTAAGAAACTCTGATGAAGCATCGTGGTCTTTAAAAAAGAATATAATAGGCCCTTTCAAGCGCCATTTTGTTTATAGACAAAACATCTTTTACGTCTGGCTGTTTAATACAATGTAATATCGTTTCGCATTGACGTTCGTTATCGTAATATATCCAATGGGCGTTTTTTCAGACGACACGACAACGACCACGACATTTCGTCATCTACCATCACTGCTTCTTAGCAATTTTAATTTCTATCTTAAAAAACGTGGTATAGAGTACGCCAAAAATTTCGCAAAGGTATACTCGATAAACATAATCCCCCTTCTGGTGCGGTCGGGTAAAAATATAATAAAATGAATAAAACCAAGAAAAAATATCTGTGATATAACTCGTATGTTTTATTATACCTACTCACTCACGTCATTTATTTTTAAATGTACATTGTAGATAATATCATATTGAATCAACTAACAAGAGAACAACTAATGAGTTTATAAAATAAAATAATAGAGTTTTTAACTTATTTCATTTCAACCAAACAAGGAACGTAAAATGAAATATTCAAACTCCAACCTGTTTTATTTCTGTTAAAACAAGTAATGTGAGTTGAAAATATATGGAGAGGCAGCTTTAGTTATAATTCTGTTCTTAGATTGTAAGTACACATGTATAATATTCACATTCAATTATATTAATTGCATTATTATTAGTAACTTCACTGTCTTCACTGCACTTCATTGGGCATTTAACTTATTTTATTTAGAAGTAGAAAGAATCCGCAAGAACGAATTTTTTTTTTTATTTGGCACATTTTTGTATTTAACCATCATCAATGGTCCCTAAAGAGTTAGCTACTCAGTACAAAAGTACAATCTATTTTTAAAAAGTTTGCACATATAAACATAAACAACATATAAAAACAAGAATAGGCAGATTTCGCAAACACAAATCTTAACTTTTTAGTAGATACGGCTTATTGAAAAAAGTCGTCACCTTATAACCTTACACCTCATACCTTACAAGAACAAGTGTGCTAATGTTAACTACCACTGCTTCTTCGGAACTAAAATTACCATCTTAAAAAAAACGTAGTATATTAAAGCGTAGTAGGTATCCGCGTAGTATATTCGTAGTTTGTGCGTAGCATATTTGTAGTTCATGCGTTTGCTTCTGCAGGCCGCGCGGTTTAAGCTCGCCTTTGCATTTGTATGACTACGAGTAAAGAACTTACTGATTACGTAACTTGCAAAAGCAGAGCGATAGTTTTTGTGAATTGTAGAATGTGTGAGTGAGCGGGGCGAGGTGCGGGGCGTGAGAGAACGCCTCGCTCGCGCTCGTCCGCTCACTCACACACTCTCAATTTTCGCTGTCGCATTGCTTCGGCTCCGCTATTGCAAATTAGGTAATAGTTCTCTAGTTCAACGCATACTTAAACTATGCATGCATATGCGTGGTCTGTCTCGTCTGTTGTAAGTGTGTGTTGTTATGACAGATGATGAACATAACAACACATAAACAAATGAGCCATAATGCTGTAAATGTGTAGAAAGTCCTGACGAGATTCCCCGTGATGTGATGCGAACAAGTAACAATGTAATTCCTAATATTCTAAAAAATAAATAAAATGTACACTTGCAAAACGATACAAATGCAAAACTAATGTTTCGCCAACAACCGTGGCATCCTCTTAGGGTACACTATTTGTGAAACCGCAATGCTGAAGCTTAGGCCACGCGAAATTAGTTTCTTTCGCCGGCAATTTAAAGCAGGGAGAAGCAATCTAATAGAAAGTCAAGGAGATTCTAAAATGTAATTAATTAAAAGGCGTCGAGATTCCTATATAATATGGTTAGTATAAAAATTTAGTTAAACAAATGTTTAGTAAGTGGTCGGGGTGGGTAAGGTCGATATAATGTCCTCTGGGGTCAAGATTAGATCATTCTTAGTTTGAACACGTATAGTTAGTGCTTATACGTGTCATTCGTCCGCAACTTGTTTCGTTTCGGCTTGGCGTTCCAAGTGGCTTCGAGAACTCGGACAATACGCGTGCCCAATTCGCCCGCCATGGCGAAACATATGTAGATTATTTATCTAGTTTTTGATTTCGGAATGGTGCAATTAATGTTGGGTGCTCGGGTCTGGTTTCCGGCGCAAGTGCCTGTTGTCGCGGATCCGAGGGTCGCCCTCAATATTGGATAAAAAATCTATTGTTCTGATCGATTTGTAGTACAGTCAGAAGAAAAAGATTTTTTTTTTTTATGAAAATCATTTGTAATCTGACAGATTGTTGAAAAAAAGGTCTGGATTTGCATGAAACTATCTGGCCTATTTAAATTTATCCTAAAAATATCTACACTTACTAACTTTCACATAATATATGTAAAGCTCCTGACGGTGGGGCTGGATCACCGATTACATGTTACTCAGAGAGCTATGGAAAGGTCAATGCTCGAAATCTCGCGAATGGACAAAGTCCGAAACGAGATTATCCGGTAGAAGACCAAAGTGATAGACATAGTATCGAAATGTAGCAGTCTGAAGTGGCAGTGGGCCGGCCACACCTGTCGTAGAACCGATGGACGGTGGAGTAAACGGGTTCTTGAATGGAGACCGCGCCTCGGCAAGCGTAGCGTTGGGCGCCCTCCGGCCAGATGGACCGATGACTTAAAGAGGACGGCTGGTAGTGACTGGATGGCAAAAACGGGAGATCGAGCCATGTGGCGTACACTGGGGGGGCCTGCGTCCAATAGGCTGACGATGATGATGATGATGTAAAACTAAGTAACTTTTAATTTTAGGTAGTCAAAAGTGTAAGTAAGTACTTACACTACTTACCTACGTAGGTATTGTGGATTTCATAAGTCTCACTTCAATAACTTAAATAGACTCCAATTTATTTTTCCGCAATTCTAAATACATATATCAACCCAACGACACCAACAAGAGTGACACAATTTGCAAAGACACCCCGTTAGATCGATAAGCTTCTTGATTGGTCGGTCCATAATATGCCTCAAATGCCGGTTTTGAACAAAAGGATAGCATTCCTGGAAACATACTTCGCGAGGGATCGAGAGAGCTAAAACAAATACTACTGTAGTGATGCATTGTTATTATTGTACATAAATTATATTCTCTTAGCTTTTTTAATAATTATTTTGAAAATGAACTGTCACCGGAATCAGTTCGTGCCGATAGATGTTTTAACTGGTGATTTTTATTACATTGATTTCTATTTAGATATTTGTTTTAAGTAAATTTCACTTCATTCATTCATTTTATTTCATTATTTTTATTACATATTTATGCATTGTATCGCCTACAATATTTTGGTATTAAAAAAATTCTGGTAACTGTACAACTTACGTCAGATATTTTGCGGTCCCAGTCGACGGATTAAACAACGGTATCCGGCGATTGGGACCGCGGTCCGAGTTTCGAGCGGTCCGAGTCGCCGGAAGACTCTATAAGGAGTGGATACCATTTTAAATATGAATAATTACTATAATATTATTCAATAGGAACATATTAGGTGCAGAGCGATTTTAATAAAATTTGGTATGGATTAGCTGATACCCTGGATTAATACATAGGCTACTTTTTATCCCGGGAAAATATTTTTATCCCGGATAATTTCGACATTTTGTTTTTTTCTGCAGTCCACGCGGACGAAGTCGCAGGTGTCCACTAGTATAATAATACATAATAACTATAATAACAGGGTAGGTAGATTTACTTTCATAAATTATGGGAATATTTTGCGAAGCTTTTATAAAAACGACTAAAATTTTATTTATAGAGCTCTCATATTATTTAATAACTAGATTTATTTACACACGTGTGGTATTAAAAGTGAAATTCTCACGACTCTCAAAAGGAAATACCGTGCTTTTAACCACGTTAATAAGAAAAACTGGCTGTACGAGGACGAAGTTGGGTCTCTTTAGCTTATTCAAAGGAAAAGCTGTTTTAGATGTAGACATATTGAGCCGCCGCCGCGTGTTATTAACTCATTTCTAGTGCCACTTTTAAAGTGATTTTATGAATAGCTTTTTTATTTATTGAATGGTTTATGGTCGTATATTCTTCTAATAACGAGACTTTAGATTATAATACTTAACGGTCAATTTCAATACTAGAGATCATGAAGAAACTCGGATTTTAAAAATTCCAAATTTGAAATTTTGTATGAAAACAATTGAATATTTAAGATGCAAATAATTATACTGCTAAAAAATAACCGTAGTCAATTTCAATACTATGGATGAATACTATTGAATCGTAACATCTCAGGGAGCTTGGCTGTCGGATAATTTTCAATCGATATAGATCCTAAACGGTTGGGCGAATCAAACCTAATAATGATTTTTAAATACCTATTCAACGATACACCACTCGATATAGTTTGTCGACTTTAATTTTCTTTTATTTTCACAAAATTTTCACTAACGTCATATCTTTAGTGACACTCGCCGGAATAAGAGGAATCGATTGTCGTATGAATCATAAAAATCGGCCGAGGCGTTTTGTCTGTGTAGTGCTTCAAAGGAACATACATACATACATAGGCTGTTAATTAAACACAATACCACTCCTTTGCGTCGCGCAGTCGGGTAAAAATCTCTTGAGATCGGTTATTGAAATTGGCTGTCACGAGTAGTTAACTATAAATATTTAACCGCTTTCCCAACAGATTGACGAAAAGGGAGATTTGCCATGTCCTGCCACAACTTTTTCTTTTCTTTTACTTTCATTATTATATTATTAAAAAGTTTATACAGACGCATAGCTCTGTTCCCAAAATGGGGTAGACAGAATTGCAGGATTAAAAAAGAGACCTTATCATTGTATCGCATAGAGTCCCTGTTCGACCCTTATAACATGTTACTTTAGTAAAGCCCCGATTAGTACAGGACAACATTTCCATAGAAGTATCATCTTCTTCTTACCCGTATCAGATATCACCATTTTCCTGGTTCTTCTCCTTTTCTTATTAGGTAATCTTGGGGTCGGCGCAACATGGCTTCATTCGAAACTCATATTGCCAAGAAGCGTGCGTTTTATGGCCATCTGCCTACCTGACACCAACCCTAATGGTGTAATTAAAAGGCACACGTTTTAATTGTTACTGCTATATCAGGACTTATATGAACATCCTCCTCCTCCTCCTCGTCAGCCTATTGCAGTCCTCTGCTGGACGTAGGCCTCCCCCCAGAGCATGCTACAAAACGACTGCCATGGGGGGTTTTTGCCCATAGTCACCACACTGGGCAGGCGGATTGGTGACCGCAGTATGATCAGGACTTATATGAACATCCTCCTCCTCCTCCTCCTCCTCGTCAGCCTATTGTAGTCCTCTCCTGGACGTAGGCCTCCCCCCAGAGCATACCACAAAATGACTGCCATGGGGGATTTTTGCCCATAGTCATCACACTGGGAAGGCGGGTTGGTGACCGCAGTCAGATTTTTGGACTATGTTGACAGTACTATTTTATTTTATTAGTTGCACCTACTTGTTTCTGCTACCATACCGGTAGGTATGGGGTGGTGCAAATTATGAAATGAACTAAAATAGTGGTATATGAACATATCACGTAAAAATATTTTTCATATCTTGGAAGGAAGAACCTTAAATCCAAGTTTCCATGTTAAAGTTAGAGTAGAGGTAAAGCCCTATAACTAGCGTAGTTAACGTTTAGCTGCACACAACTTCTCCATAGTTTTCTGAACTTAAATTGCCAAGTTACAGCGAAGGCGGAAACCAGCTATTTTCAACTTAATACTTGTACCGATTAGGTGTATTAGTGGTTGCTAATTTTCTGCAGTAATTTGGAGTCTTTGAAGATATCCAAGTTTAATGGGCGAATCGAAGTTTCGTTCTGCAAGCTGTAGTTATATAAAGATAGGCAAGTATTTAAGTAGTTCTTGGTATAATGTAAATAGAGAGTTTCAATTATATTACGTTCCATTTAACACAGCACAAGGTATCAAAAAATAGTAAATGGCTTGCATGTGTCCGCATAAAGAATTTTGTACTTGTGATGTGAATCTAGTGCGTGTGCATGGTTTTATAATAGCTGAGTAAAACTTTAGCGATCTCTTCATGGGCCCATGAAGTTTCTTAATAATTTTTCATTTTGACTAACTTTACAAAATTTTCCCGACGTTTCCATTCATCATCATCAATATAAAATCATTTTAAAGACAATGGCTGTATGGGCTTAGTTCCCCTTGCCTTTCCTTCGGGATAAACTAAACAAAAAAAAAAAAAAAATAACGTATAACGGGAAAAGCTTCAGGTGTAATTTTCTTGTGCGTAAATGGCTTGCATGTGTCCGTAATATTTCTGGTAGATAAGTTATATTTTGATTACTTGTGGTGTGAACTGCGTGTGCATGGTTTTATACGCAGGTGTGTAAAATTAGCCGGATTACGATCTCTTCATGGGCGCATGTAAGAACGACTAACTTTAAGATTTTCCCGACGTTTCCATTCATCATCATTGTCATTCATCATAAATTCAGAATTTATTTTTACTAAACAATGATTAGGCTGTATGGGCTTAGTTCCCCTTGCCTTTCCTTCGGGATAAACTAAAAAAAAAAAAAACAGTCACGTATGAGAAGTATGTTAATTAACGTCACGATTATCCTATTATTTCATAGCACAATTGACATCTAGATAGAACCGAATGCTTGGCTGATATAATTTTGTGAGATCGTGTGTTTTTCTGTTAACTATTAAAAGTAAAAAAATAGCACTGGATAGATGGCGTGAGCGAAATTCTCATTTTGTCATTGGACACGTACAAGGGGAGGTGAAGGGGGAGCAGCTAGGGTAGGAGATTCGCTCACGCCATCCATTTTTGACAGTTATTTTAACCTGTCAGAAAATCCCTCATTACCATTACCATTGATACGCCATAGGTCCTGGGTTCGAATCCAGGTAGGTGCAAACATTGATATGATGAATATCGATGTTTGTTTCGAGTCATGGATGTTTCTATACTTATCTATGTATTTATATACCGTTGCTTAGTACCTACGACACAATCGGATCTTAATGTGGGACTAGGTTAATGTGTTGTGTAGTGTGTGGAAAAAAAAACTTCATAAATTAAGAAATATTGCTTTGATATTTCCCTATCCAATTCGTTATCTGTGACAGTTAATAATTTGTCTTATTACAAATACTAAATATTGTTTGAGCTAAACACTGTCTAAGTCTAGTGTCCAACTTTAGACATTATTTTGTTATATCACCGAATAAGTTACAAGACTAAATCGTAATTTAATAAAATTGAATACATGCAAATTTTCAGGCCACAGATACAATTTAAAGCGGTTGACCCACGGGAAATAACGGTATTACTAAACGTTCCAAATGAATATTGCTGAATAAATAACGGTATAACATTATCGCAACAGTTACCGGGTTGTTACGTTATTCCGCAGCTTGCAGCTCCCATCGCAGGGATCATGTAGGAAGAACTAGATGGAGATGGCTCTGTTTATAAAAAACGTGTCATTGCCCGCAACTTCGTCCGCATGGACTACAAAATGTATTTCTCCGTACTTCCAACTATGTATATGTTTCCAAAGTTTCAAGAAGATTGGTTGTGCAAATAACGGCGGCAGAATGACGGCCGATTGGTGACATTGGTAGTGGCTCTGCCTGCGACGCCATAGGATATGATAAAATTTGTTTCAGAGTCATGGATGTTTCTATACTTATCTATGTATTTATATACCGTTGCTTAGTACCCGCGACACAACACTTTAGGGATCTTACTGTGAGACTAGGTTAATGTATTGTAAAGCGTGTGATAAAAAAAACGCGTAAAGAGCTAACATACAAACTTACTTTCGCATTTTTACTGATGGGCTTTGATATCTTCACCGGGCAGTGTACGCTTTAAGCGCACAATCGAAAGATCATCCCAGATGCAGCTGGGGCTTTATTGCTTAGGGGAACTAAACATAATTATTTTGACTTTTTATAGTATGACTGGTTGGGCTTATGTCCCAGCAGTACCCTACTATCTCCCACTAAACCTCGAAAGAACTCGAAAGACCACGGCACGGCTTTACATATTCACACACTTCACAACGCATTAACCTAGTCCCACACTAAGATCGAAGATCCCTATAAGGTCTTGTCTCGTGGGTAAAACAACGGCAAATAATGTATAGTAACGTCCATAACTCGTAAAGAAACATCGATATTCATCATATCAATGTTTGCCCCAACCGGGATTCGAACCCAGTACCTATAGCGTGGCAGGCAGGGCACCAATCAGCCGTTGATTGACGCTTTTGCAAGGCTGGCTTTGATCGTTTTTCCTTCCCTTCCAAGTCCCCTGCTCTTAATACTTCCTTCGTGACCGGGATTGACCTGTGTAATGTACCGGATAATGGAATTTTCCTGCGTGTGTTCACGATAAAATCAAGACGAATTACTCTTTTTCCGTTTCAATACCGATATCGTTAGGGTTGTAAGGTTTTTTAATGGCAGCCATTTTGGTTCAGTGGTAAATGTATGAGGTGGTCTGAGGTGTCAATGAGCATTTTGCTTAGGCCTTTGATATTGATCATTTAGGACAATACTCTTGGGTCAAACATGATGTAATAAAAAGGGTTATTATGAATAGCCCACTATAAAGTACCAATTGAAAATAATTAGGTATGTTTATTTTTCAATATTGTATGAACATTCCTGAGTTGAAAATACTATCCGGATAAATAAACATGTGATTTTCAGTCTTAAATTTTGTGGATATGTCCTTTAGATTAGTATAGCTTAGCGTAGCATAGCTTTTCGCTTAACTACTCCTTTTGGTACACCCGGTAATTGCGAATAGTTCGAGTTTAAAATGAAAATCACATTCTTTACAATACTCGTACGAGTAAATTAACCTATTCCAATGTGAGTAGGTAGAGACTTAGCAACAGTAAGGTGTACGCGATAGATAATCCATTACTCGGAAACAATAACATTTTATCATATTAACGTTTGAATCCTCTCTGATAAGGGTGTTCACAGAAATACATCGACTGCATCTTCTTCCGTCATAATAATCAGCCTATTTGCAGTCCACTGCCGTAGGCCTCCCCTAGGCCAAGTCACAAGACTGACATGGGGTGTGTTTGCTCATAGTCACCGCGCTGGCCAGGCGGGTTGGTGACCGCAGTTTGTATTTTGGACTATGTTGTCAGTACGGGAGGCGCTGCTGCCCACCTCCCGGAAACCCTTATCGCCTCGTACGATACCCACGGGCAGACATGGGGTGGTACGAATTCTACTCTGCCGGCACCACGCGGCTAATCTCCTTCCGTACATGTCGTACTCGTATAAGGAACTCAGGGGCATTCTCAACGGCAATAAACGACACGTCATTCATAATTTATATTATATCTGTTCCCGGTATGCTTAAAGTGGCTCTGAGATCACTTTTATGATCTTGCATCACCATTTCAAGATCATAGCCGTGCGTATGTAATGTATGTATCTATTGGGAGTCGAACTCAGGACCTAGCTTAGATCCCTACAAACTGCACCAATCGTGCATCTATAGAGATGGGCGAATGTAGTTTAGTTATACGAGTACGATATTAGCTACACCTAGCATTCAGGCTAAACTGCGATGGAGTTCCAGCAAAATTACTAACGAGATTCTAGCTTAAATTCGCCGAATTTGTAAACTTTTGCTATAAACTCTTTTAGTTTTACAAATTAATTTAGAAGTGCTATAGTTGGTTTAGGATGTCTCTAAAAGCGACAATGTTATTTTTATTTTTGTCGAATCTCTAGGGAATATGGACTTTTAAATTATGAAGCAACCACAATTGCAGTAAACATGATAATTATTTAGCTTTACATTGATATTTACTTAAATTAACTATTTAACTCGGGTGAAGATCTTTTTCATTTTCTTATTAATATTATTTAAATTAACTAATTTCTAATTAGATTTCACAATTTTTTACCTTTATGATAATTGCAACGTTTTTTATGATTACAACAATATTAAAGGAAGTTTAGAGATATATTCAAGGTATTTTTTTAAGAAACTGTTTTATACAGATCTAACTGAATATAAATAACCCTCTTTGGATATTTCAATTGGTCTATCTCGATTCAATTTGTGTACCTCACTGTGTTGGCTGTACAGCAATATTTTTCGGATCCTCTGGGAATATGGAAACAACAGCCTGATACTGAATAACATTTTATATCTTGACTAGCTTATACCCGCAATTTTGTGACTCTAAATTAGCATATGTGATATTCTGATTTATTAGCTATATTACTTCCAAGTTTCATCGAATTCCGTTCAGTAATTTTCCGTACAAGAGTTATAATATCCAAATATTCTTAGAAACTTTCATATTAATAAAATTTGTTAGATCATACAGAGTACGTAATTTTTTTGTATTCTTAGGTCTGATTTTTTCAATGATCAGATATGTCGATACGATATTACTCCTCCAGACTCTTTTCATCTGTCAACAATCTCAGAAACTACTAATTTTACTAGCACCGAAAACTTCGAAAGTTTTCAGTAAGAGAAATGTGAAAGTTTGAGTGACCATTCTGGAAAAATTTAACTATTTCGTAGTAAATACCTAATTTACAAATAAATAACGAGCTATTAATGGTACCTACGAGTATTAATGAAAGAGCCTCACTTGCACATGTATTTTTAAATAAAAAAAATACTACAAAGGGTGTAACAAAAGGAATATGTTAATCAAAATGCTGTTATGTAAAATAGGCCACTGTTGAAAACCGATCCTCAAAATTTTAATATCGAAATCACATACTTATTTGCAAATACTATGAACATTACTATGTTATGTTGAATCCTTCATACATGTAAAAAAAATATTTCCAGTCTTGAGATGTCAGTTACGAACTTACGAAGTAGATCTTAAAAATGTACTTATTCTTTGGTTAGCAAATACTTGAGAAACCTTTAGTACTTTAGAGATTTTTGAAAGTATTTGCATGAAACAGCCTAAATCATTTAAATCCTTCTGTGTTGCCATAGTCCCTTCACATCGGTGAACCTAAAACAAAACAAGTTTTTAGTTGAAATTTCTAATGTCGATAACTTTCATTTCCTGTTCGATAAATCGGCTTAGAAGTTTCAAATAACATCATTTCTATCAGTCCCCGCTATTCTAAATGTGACTGAAGGATCTCCTTTGTGATCTAACTACCCTATTTCGGGAACACAACCATGTGTTTATGTATGTGTGTGTTTTCAAATAAGTATTAACAATAGCCCGCAACTTCGACCGCGTCGTCTACTATTTTACCCGCGAAGTTATGTGAATCATTGCAGTTTTTTAGTATATTAGGAAAATAATAAAATTTGTCAATGATAAAATAGAACGTACCAGGACGTACTTACATAAATATTTGTCCATGAAAAACATAAGATGCATCTAATCAGATGGACAATAGTCTTGTAGTTTTAGCCCATGATATTTGTACCTAACTGTAACCTAAATACGTTTGATTTCAGGAGTGACCAGTCTGCGAGACGTAAGACTCCTCGTCCATCCCTCCACAGTGGTGACCAACGGCACAGCCATGCTGATCTGCTCCAGGGACATGCAGGAAGCGCCGCTATACTCCGTCAAATGGTACCGAGGGACCCATGAGTTCTACCGGTACACCCCACGAGAACACCCTGACAGGATGGTGTTTGGAATACCAGGCATTTATGTTGATGTGAGTACATTACGATAGTTTGTCTAAACATCCATATGCAATGGCTGTGTTCCGAAAATGGAATAGGTAGAACTCCAGGATTGCGAAGGAAATCCCGGCTAGATGTAAAAAACCAGTGAGAGTTCTCCAATCAGTCCAGAGAAAACGCCCTTGAGTTTTGTCGACTTTTACAATATCTACGGATAGAGATGCAGCTGGCTAATATTCTGGTTAAACCCCTGATCAGCATGGGATTGAACGAAAATTTAAGATATTTTGTGATGAGTAGTACCTATCCTTCCTTATTAACGCAGCTGGTATAGCAAAATTATTAATTTACTAATAATAATAAGCCCGCAGGGTTGTTTGGGTGTATCATATTGTGCGGTCGGCGATGGTATCTGCCATGTGTATCCTACACCATATTAAAGTTCTCTTAAAAGGGCCTCTACATCTTGGCTACGGCCCGATGCACGCCTCTCAAAGGACCGGGACTCTGTAGTCCCGAGAATTTCAAACGAGATACATAATAATAATAATAATAATTGATTACTAATTATTGATTACCTAGCGTATGTAACCTTATTTATTTTAACAGTCAAATAGGCTATGAGCGAGCAAATTATGTCACTGATCATCATTTATACCATGGCTGTAGGATTTCACTTAAGATCCTGCAGTTTCTGTCGACCCCATTACGGGAACAAAGCCGTGTATGTCAAATCAACATAAACCATTTACCGATCTTAAATGTGCCTTAAATAATGACTTTTCCCAAACCAAAGTTGTTATGGAAGGTTTGGAAGGGGAAGACCTCGCCGGACTTTCACCGATCAAATTGGTGAAATTCTAAAGAAAGGTCAGGTCAAGAGTACTCTAAACCGACGAGCGTGCATGAAGAATATCATGAAAGTAGATGAAGCGAAAGAGGTGTGTCAGGATCGTAGCAAATGGAGATCCGTGATCTCTGCCTACCCCTCCGGGAAAGAGGCGTGATTATTATGTATGTATGTAAAGTTGTTATATTAGTACAAGCACATCCATCCACATCTCAAACAAACACGCTTTGTTAATATAAATGTAATTTCTTGCCTCATCACACCCTAAGGGTCGCTTCGACTGCAGAACAAAATAATTTCGCGGACGACGACTAATTGCTGGCCGCCTTGGCAAACTTGCCTGGTATTGTTATTTGCTCAAAATGGACTAATTTCTTGGATGAAACGCCTTGGCACCCATTTCGGATGTTTATTTAGGTCCTTTTAGCCCCATAATTGATTAATACCCTTTACTCATTTAAATATTAGGCATTAATTGACCTGAATATATTTAATTCTGTTTAATATAGGTAAGTATTGCTATTAATATACATGCCGTTATGATCTACCCACGCTTTCCCTATCATTATGGGTTTTGGGCTATATGGTTTCTATCAAAAGCTTATTATAAAAAATTTAGCTTCAGTATTATTGTGTGGTTACTTACTTTTGTTTAAATCATCTACAATCTTTTTTCTTTCAAAAGCCTTAGCTTACCTTGGTATTGTTTAACACTTTGGCACAAGTTTTGAATGCGATTAGCTATTAATACTTTCGAATATTTTCCGATAACCTATAACTTTTCTACATACATACATATAATCACGCCTTTACGAGTATCCCTTACGGGTAGGCAGAACACCAAGGGCCGATAGAACCACATGGTGCCACTTCTGACCAATTTTGAGGGTATAGTTGAGATGTAAAAATTCGTTTAGTAGTGACAGGTGGTCAGCCCATCGCCTACAAAACACCAAAACCATCTTGTCCCTCTACGGACTTGTACAGTATGCCCGGGAAGAGAAGCAGCTGTAGTATTATACGTTTTTTTTTCACTCTCAGAGCAGCATAGAAGTAACTTTTCTAATATTGGCAAACTTTTAAATTAACCATCTTTGGCGCAATTTCGTACAGTAAATAGTGATTTCTGTATTGCTTTTCTATGATGCGCCTATGGTAGATAAGTGGTAATATATCTATAGCTAATTTACATTATTTTCTATCTTCTATCTATTCTATCTATACATAAAATAAATTGTAACGGATCGATGTTTGTGCACGCTAATATCAGAAACGGCTGGACCGATTTCGATGCAGTTTTCAGGAATATATTGTGACAGGTCCCACTTAACATATAGGCTACTTTTTATCCCGGGAAAATGTTTTTATCTCGGATAAATTCGACATTTTGTTTTTTCTACAGTCCACGCGGACGGAGTCGCAGGCGTCCACTAGTTTGTAAAATAATTGAACATAAGACAAAACCATACCCAAACAACAAAAGTTATTTTGTTATGAAATAAACAAATAAAGGCAAATTTTCTTTAAGACCACGCCAAGTAATTGGCAAGGTGAACCACGTGCAAGTGACGCCAACCGCTTCAGCGATTTTATTAAATTTTAGAACGAACCAGAGTTTGTTGTATTTTAGTCTATACAAAGCCAAACTTTTGTGTATTTCAAATACCTATCCGAAATGGATTCGATATACAGGTTGTTTTTTCATTGCCAATCTTAACGAATGGTACCTTGCTCTATACATCAAATAAAGTAAGTTTATGCCAAAAAAAAAAATGCTGGGAAACGATGTAAATTTTTTTGAATTTTTTTTTAATTAATTACTTGATCGGGCGAAATTTATAGTGTCCAGTGTTTATGCTAGTTTTTTCATAGACAGATATTAATTATTTGTCGTGAAAAAAATCTTGCTACACGCGTCAATGCATGTCATATCGTGAGAGTCAGCAAGGAACTCCGGAATTTCATCAGGCGATAATCTAACAACTTATCACTGATAATTGACATCTGTCCCCGCTGTGCTAAACGTGGCTGTAAGATCCCCTTTATGAACCTGCAGTTCTAACCACCCCAGCCCTGTGTATGTATCCTATCCTTCTTCCTACTAATATTATAAACGCGAAAGTTTGTAAGTATGGATGTATGGATGGATGTTTGTTACTCTTTCACGTAAAAGCGGCTGGAACGATTTTAATAAAATTTCGTATGGAGTTAGCTGACACCCTGGATTAACAAATAGGCCATTTTTTATCCCGGGAAAATTTCGACATTTTGTTTTTTTTTTGCAGTCCACGCGGACAAAGTCGAGGGCGTCCAATAGTTTATATTAAAATTTAAAATGGTGGTGATGTATAGAGTTAAATATGTCTTGATCTAGAGCAAAAGTATAAAAACATTTTTTTTTATATCAATTAATTTATGAAAAATACAAAATTAAATAATAATAAGTGTATCTGCAGTTTCCATCTGCAATTTAATTTTAATATTTTTTTACTCTAGTTTGTTTGCTTTTGCTTTGGTCTAAAAATTTTCTATACTAAAAATATAATTTTTCTTGTGATAAAATCTTATGAGATTCGGTTAAAGACTCCTTCGTTTATCGCAACGAGCTCTACTAATGCTAACTCAAACATTTACCGAACTGAAGTGGTCTCGGTTTAGACATGGGATTCTTAAAATATAAAACGTATTTCCTCAGAAACGTTTTAATGTCTACTATAGTGGCCACCCGCGATCGAGATCAAGTCTTATGTCGTACTCTGGGGGTTGCCTACGTCCAGCAGTGGACCCTGTGTGTGTGTGTGTGTGAGTGGGAAACGATAAAATGGATAGTGGAATTATGAAGAAACCTGTTTATTAGAGAACCTGTTTACATTTGAGACTCAAATACAAAAGGTAGTTTATTTTATTTAAGAACATTTAAACATTCCTAAGCATTTAAGACTATTCATAGCTGCAAGTCTATACTAGCTTAATATAAATCTTATCTAGTTTCCTTAGATGGTTTTGTATTTAAAAGGCTATGTTAATGTCGCTCAATAAATTACTATGCAGTCAACGTTTCACTGTCGACATGCCTTTGTTAAGCTTTCAATGAACTAATAGTCTAATCAAATTGTTCGAGACTACACTGCTTTTAAGGTTGAATTTATTAAATTTGTTGTCCTGTGCTGATGCGGGGCTTCACTACAATACCTATACAGGGTGTAAAAAGACAACAATGTTTTTTTAATACCTCGGATACCTTGTAAGGTTACGATAATTTTCTTCTATGGAACCAACCCTGGGAAACGACAAAAAATTATGAAAAAAATACTGTCATTTTATTGCAAGCGATGTATTCGTTTGATGCGCAAAGTACAAATGTACATACAAAACTAACATTATAACATTTTGACATAGTATCTTTGAAAATAATGTTTATTAACCGATTTCAGAAGGATTTATGTAAAAAAAAAAACATTAATGTAACTTTGGACCTCAATATCTTGGAAACCCGTGGTTTTCCAAGGGTGCTTCCATAGAAAAAAAAATCGTTATGGTACAAAGAATACGAGGTGTTAAAAGAAAAAAGATAAGGTAGCAACTTGTCCAGCTATTCGAGCTATAATAAACGTGGCTATGGGATATCCTTTATGATTGTGCAGTTCTGGCTACCCATTTCTGGAACGTAGCCGTGTATGTATATAAATTTGAACATGTTAAGAGAATGTACAAAATGTGCTGAATAGGAAAATGATCTTACCTTTGACTCTCACCCTCGCTATACTAATAAAGGTAGGTATATAACGGATTCTCTTATAGAACAATTAACTCTTGCTCTAACCAATCGAGGCAAAACGCCCCCCTTATTACCTAACTAGCAAAAGCAAAGCGATAGCGAAAATTGTACAAAATTCGCTGATTGCTTGTCAAATTCGTATTACGTAAAATGAACTTTTCAAGGTGAATATTGTACAATTTTCGCTATCGCTTTGCTTCGGCTTTGCTATTGCATTTACGTAATCAGGGGGCCGGTGAGTGACAGTACTTTTACCAAGTACAATCTAGGTTGGAAAAAGTATTGTTACAAATTTTGGCACATATTATTTAGACATATAATCACGTATTTCTTCTATGCTGTTCTGGGAGTGAAAAACAACGTAAAATACTACGGCTGCTTCTTTTCCCGGGCATACTGTACAAGTCAGTAGAGGGACAAGAGGGTCTTGGTGTTTTGTAAGCGATGGGTTGACCACCTGTCACTACTAATCGAACTTGTACATCTCAACTATACCCTCAAAATTGGTCAGAAATGGCACCATGTGGTTCTATCGGCCCTTGGTGCTCAGCCTACCCCGTAAGGGATAAAGGCGTGATTATATGATGATGATTATGATATAATCACGATTCCGTGAAAGAAAAACTCTAGATAACAACAGGTGTATACATAAATCAGATCAGTGCATTTTTACATTTGTTGACCATATCACACTGGGCGTAGTAGGAATACTGGTTCATTATTGGTTCATTAGTGACTGCACTGGCATACCTTATATTTTCCTCCCAATGAACGTATGATAAAAGAACAACAATTGTAGTGCTTTCACTGCCCAGATTGAGGTATAATTATAATGATATAATGGTTTGTATGTGTAGGTAACGTGTGAGTCTCTCCTCCGTCATTTAAATGCTTTAATATGTAATAGCAGAACACTCCGTCCGTTGTTTTTATGACGGAATCTCTGTATTTACCAGACTGTGCCAGAAGGCGGGTTATATTTTTCGAGTGCATGTTTCTATGTATGTATATTTCTTTAGCACGCTCTAAAGTCAACGGCGTGTCGCATTTGAGCTAATAGAGGTGTCATTAGATTAATTTTTGTCGTTAGAGTGACATTAGGTCATAATGTTTACGCTGTCTGTTTTTTTTTCTTCTTTGTATTGTCTGGAGTCGCCGAGCTTACTATGGTTTAATTTTGTGGTCATATAACGGGTCCTGAATACTACAATATATGTAGTTACAACACTTCGTCCGTTGTTCTAATGACGGAATCTCTGTTTTCACAAATAAATGTTAGTCTGTTCCCTTTGGTACTTCCTTCATGCATCTACATTCTTATTAACTTTCACCGGATATTACCTCCGCTTTTAACTTATTCAAAGCTTCGCAGTCGTCTGTTTTATTTCCGTCAAAATTAAAAGAAACAAAGTCCCTCTTACATTACAAAGGAAAGTATTTATGTTAATTTCCCTCCAAGTTTAAGCGATTTGATATTTTAATGTTAAAATTCTTCTGCTTCTGAACACACTCGTATACTGCGAGATTTCATGTTTTCTTAAATTTTCGAGTCAAATTCACAACTTTAGACAAATGATACGTACTTTCTTAAATTGAGAATCACGGAGATTGTCAGTACGGAGTCAGTCTAGAGAAAAGTTCCTCAAAGACCACCATTCCGAGTTATATTGATTACTCTTATTATATATTTCCACAGGCTGGTATAAACAGAAACCTAAGTACGTACACAAATAAAAAATATTTTGTCTATCTAACTACCAAGCAATTGTAAAAAATGAGAAAGAGTAGTAGATAGTAGGTAGGTACATTTCAATCTCGTAAAATAAATTCTCCTGAATTTATAAGTTATAAAAATAAAAGATCCATCTGTTTCACAAAAAAGAAAAATGTTTATCGTGACGACGTTTATTAAGATGAAATTTATTATTTAAATTATGCCAACTCACTTTTGTGCGAAATCGCGATCATTATAATAATTGATTGTACATTTTAATTTTACCTTCGGGCTTTCTGAATTTTTACAATGGCAAAATCGTATATAATGTGGACATAGATTGAGGCGTGTCTACAGTCAACGACTTATCCCGAATCGGGTATAGTACATGTTATACCATGATCTACCTATAGATGTTAGTAGGTTCGACTTTACACCTTAGGAGCCAAAGTCAACCTCACCTGCCCGTAGTGCACTCTGCTATTTAATGATCGAGGCTCTGATAAAGTAACAGCTTGATCAGCTGTATTTCTAATGTTTTATATGGGTGAATAAAAAAAAAACTTAATTTACTAGCGACAGCGAAGTTTGGTAAGTTAGCGGTGTATCCTCCGATAGGAAGCCTTTATTTAGTAACATTTTTACATAATTTTAGCGCCTATTGGAGATGATAGCAAAGCTTATAAGCCTCAGGCTTTCTTCGTTCGTTCTTCAAGTCAATCTGCAACTGACCGCCAACACATCATCTTTGACCGCACATTAGTCGACTCTAAACTTTCTTTTATTATGTCTGCTTGGTCACATAGTCCCTTTTTGAGCACATCCTCAGGTAAACACATAGCTTAAGAATTGTATTATATATTTTCAGATGAATCAGTCCAACGGCAGCCAAGTACTCCTCAAGTACATGGAGTACGCACTAGCCGGTGACTTCAGTTGCGAGGTGACGGCGGACTCGCCTTCCTTCGTCACGCAGATCGCTCACAAATTCATTGATGTTATTAGTAAGTATAGAATAATTATACACCTCTAAAATAGATGAAATTACTACTAGATTCAGCAATATAACCCAATAAGATTTAGGTGTATAAATCTGGTTTACTTGCCCCCAATTCTGGTTACAAACATTTTATTATGGGACCCTGCGTCTACCTCTAATCACGTCACTGTTCTTGAATAACCGAATGACGTGAAGATCAACGTATAGTTACCGCTGATCGTAGAGTACCTATATATTATTATATGATCGTAGAGTACCTATATATTTAATTTACTATACGTATATATTTTCATATAATATCTACGGTCTGGAGAATATCATTATTGACTTATTTAAGCGTAACTCGTAGCGCAAGTTTCCAAAGCAATTGACGTCTCCAAACTATTTACGATAGAATAGACTGACTGCAGATGATAAGTTACTCCATATGATAGTAAGGGTTTATCCAGACATGTTTTGATTTGTACAGACATGTGCATTAATCGGGACAGCTAAGTGGTAATATCGAGTAGATGAATATTCGGATGGAAAGCCACCCAAATTTCTCAAATTGGACGAATGGTACGAGTCAGATATTGGTAGGTAACTACTACATCAAATTTTCACTGCCGTCGGGGTTTAAGTTTTTTTAATTATGGTTACGATTCTTTGGGTATCTCGTTAGCCTATTGCAGTCCACTGCTGGCCAGTTGCCATAGCTGGCATGCCATACGACTCGACCTCCCGTTTTTGCCATCTAGTCACTACCAGCCGCCCTCTTTAAGTCATCGGTCCATCTGGCCGGAGGGCGTACAACGCTACGCTATTCTCTGGGTATGGAACCATACAAACCCAAACTTATTGCCAAACATCACAGTCAAATAAACTATAGTTGTAACAGTCATAGTTCTATGTGTGAATATGTGTGTAATATATTCACCATTCCAGCTCCACCGCCCCACGGGCCGCTTCTGAAGGCCGATAAAGAACGCTACCAGCCCGGCGAGCTGCTCCACGTCAACTGTACCTCATATCCTGCCAGGCCACCAGCCAACCTCACCATTTACATCAACGATGAACCTGTAAGTTTATCAGCATCATCTCCCGATTTCTTCATTCTTCTTGTCTGCTGATTGGTGTAGTTGGTAATGACCGGCCATCGGTCCTGGGTTCGAATCCTGGTATGTGCAAACATTTCTATGATGAATGTTTGTTTTCGAGTCATGGATGTTTCTAATGCTGTGTATTATTATATAATTTTGCTTGTACCTACGACGCAAGACCTTAGGGATCTTAGTGTGGGACTAGGTCGATGTGCTGTGAAGTGTGTGAATATTTATTTATTTATTTCTGCCGTTATCTCATTATTTATGGGGTCAGTGCAACAAGGTTTCTTTCGAAACTCATATTGCTCATATTGCGTTTGATTTACTGCTTGCCTGATGCCAACCCTCTACGGGTAAAACTAAGTTACAATATTGAGAATAATTTCAGTGGTACTGGCCCGTGTTTGGGTTCGAACCTACGGCCTTTTGACTGGAAGGCACACGTCTAAAGCATTGGCCGATCACCGCTTTATGTTTAAGTTTATTATATACCTATATGTAATGTACTCGTAAGTTACCAATTTGACTCGGATTTATAGGAACGAGTATAATCCAGGCCATTCATTGCTTATTTTGTAAGGCTTATTTTAAAAAAAATTAGGTAAAAAACCTTTTTAAAAACAAGCATGCGCTAAAAAGAAAAAATAAACTTTTACACTAAAACTTTTACTGTTAATTTATCTGTTATAAAAGCTTGTCGCGACATTTAAACTCGTATTTACGTTCTTACTTTTAAATGTTTATTAGGCAGCATCATTGGCCGAGAAATATCCGTCACCCTTCCGCTTTATGTGCCCCGAGGTGGTATTTAAGTCATTAGTCCTATATGACCTATAAATACGAGTAATGTAAGTTACCAATAATAGTTTACATAAAGACTATCAAACAAAACTATTATTGTAGTTTTGTATCAAATAGTATTATACTCGCATTGAACCATTATTCGTTATTCGGATTTATAGCATCAACGATGTACGAGTATAATCCAGGCCATTCATTGCTTATTTTGTAAGGCTTATTTTATAAAAATACAAGCAGGTAGGTAAGCATTAATTGGAACAGTCCAATGTATAAAACCGAATTCGAGTATTATGTGAAAATATGGCGAATACAAAATGTAGCCTATAGGTACTCGTATTCTTCTCCGTAACTATTATATATTATGCAAAATTTCAACAAGATTGATTGAGTAAATAAAGCGTGAATAAGTAAGAAAGAAACAAACAAATTTTCTTTTAAATTTATAACATTGCTAGCGACTACCCGCGACTTCATCCGCGTGAAGGGGTATTGCACCCGTGCGAAGCCGTGGCGGGTCCCTAGTTGTATATTATAAACCTTCCTCTAGAATCATTTTATCTATTTAAAAAACCGCATCGAAATCCGTTGCGTAGTTTTAAAGATCTGAGCATACATAAGGACAGACAGACAGCGGGAGCTTGGTTTTATATACATAAGGACAGTACAAACAATAAGTGATCTAATTGGTTAGTATGAACCAATTAAATTATTTAATAACATTGTCTTACCAAAACCACAGAATATACAGCAAATGGGTCCCACACTGTAGCCAAATATCTAAAATCTGTGCGCTAACTCAATCAATGTACCAGGGCATCATAAACGCGTCGCTCCGGATAACTGCGTCCGACGCGCAAAGCCCTCGAGTCAAATCTAACTCTGACATGGGAATCTGGACGCGAAGCCAGCGTAATCCGTGCTGAAATATCCCGCATATTCTATTCGGAGGTAGATGCAATTTAATTAAAGTACAAACAATAAGTGATCTAATTGGTTAGTATGAACCAATTAAATTATTTAACAACAATCATTGTCTTACCAAAACCGAACAGATGACTTCCATACAGCAGTACCATAGGTCCCAAACTATGTCTAGCGTTCCAAATATCGATAAAATGCCTGTGCGCTAACAATGCCACCATGTCACGATGTACCAGGAAGCATCATAAACGCGACTCGCTCCGGATAACTGCGTCCGACGAGCGCAAAGCCCTCGAGGTCCAAATCTGTAACGATCTGACACCTGTAGGAATCTTTGGACTCGCGAAGCCAGCGTTCGGGTAATCCGTGTCCTGAATGACCTATCCCGCTAATATGTTCTAGCTTCGGAGGTAGATGATGAATTTGTACATCACTGTTGTCAATTAAGAGTCACTGTTTGATCATCTAAGGTTATGCTTACTCAATTGGAGCATACCGGTCAGGTTGTTGGGGGAGGCCTTTCCAACAGTGGACTTCTAGGGCTGTAAATATTATATATTATGATTTAAAAACTTACTGTACATATTATTTTTTTTGTTTAAGATCAGGCAAGCATAAGTATGCATTTCGGGCCTTTATGGCCGGCAAAGAATTCTTATTAATTGCTTTAATTATCTCAATACGAATCTAGGAGTAAGTTTGTCTAAATAAAATAACACAGAACCTCTTCCATAATTTTCCAGTACCGTTCATCAGAGACCAGTCTGCATCCATCAGACGTGGGTCTCTACTGGGCGAGCGTGAGTGTGGAGCTGAAGGTGACTTCAGAACTCTTCGCCGGCGGCCGGCTCAGGGTCGGCTGCAATGCCACCATCTACGACGTCTACAACCAGTCCGCTAAGCTGGACTTTTTCACGCCGGAGACGGATCCCAGGCCTGAGAGAAGTAGGTTTGGTACTTTCTAGAGAGCAGTAACTGAATTAAGTCTATATTTATCAATACTAGCGTTACGAGAGTCTCGTAACGAGACTAATATGTGACTCATTTTCCGTTTGGTACGAGTATGTACCGAATATCAAGTAACACGAAAACAGACAAATATATTTATAGAAACATTCAATCTTGCACACTCAACCGATAACGCGTTAGTACGTTCGCAAGTACGAGAGAGACACGTAGACGTACAATTTTACGAGCGACAGCTAAGTTCGATAAATTCATAGTTCATCAATAGCGGTTACAATTCTTACGTCATTTGACGTACGCGCGAAATAAAGGGCTTCCTTTATAGGAAACGTTTTGATAACTTTGCGAAGTCCACTGTTGCTCGTGAAATTGTTACATTGAATACTGCATCATTTGTTGAGAGTACAAGCTTGAACGTTAAGTATTATCTTCGTCTGTTCCAATGTTACCTGACTAAGGAACCCGGACATTGTTTCAGGCGCTAGCCTATCGCCTGAGACTGTCCCCGCCATGCTAAAAGTGGCTGTAGTATCTCTTTTATGATCTAGCGGTTCTGGTTATGCTTACCACTTCAGAAACTCACAGTGATGGATCCAGAATATTTTAACATAGTGATAACACTTTTAGCACGGCGGGACAGTCTCAGGCGCTAGCTTATCGCCCGACGTTGTCTCTATTGTGCTAAAAGTGGATGTGGGATCTCCTTTAAGATATTGCAGTTCTATTTATCCTATTTCGGAAACACATCTGTATATTATAAAATTATTAATAAAGAAATGGAAAAAAATCCTCACCCGGGTGGGAATCGAACCCACGACCTCTGCATTCCGCGTGCCAGCGCTCTCACCACTGAGCCACCGGGTCAATTACTCGGATGACGAATTTTACCATATACATCTGTATATGTATGTCAGTGTCTCATCCAGTACAGTAACAGAAATATTTGTGGAGGTTTGACAATATTGGAATCTATTTAAATCTCCTTAGCTAACCAGTAATTTCTCTAATTCCAGTAACACTCAACAGCGGCTCCAGCACGTGGAAGTCTCTTCAGAGCTGGATCCTCCTCATCATGATGTTCCTCCTACCCATGATAGTTTATGGCCAGGAGTTCGAGTTCATTGAAACATTCGCCGGCTACAACTACAATGATGATTACGAACAGATGTCGGACAATGCATTCCATTCCCTTGTAGGAGGCTAGTTTTTATTTTAAATGTAGATTTTCAAATGGCTGTAAAAAATATTTGATATTGATTTGTAATTAATACTAGTCGAATAATTAAGTGAGGTTGATAATATTGTGAATTTGCCTATTTTTACTATGCAGATTAATATTGAGCTTACATCATCTACCTACCTGTTTGTATGTAATTGAAATCGGGAAGGAGAAATAGTTTACGAATATTTTGAGTAAGTTGAATTTTCCGTCGAATACCTAATTGTGCATTTGAGTTTCTTAGTACCGCCTCAATATAATGCAACAATCAATAAGATACAGCTGTTTAAGCTGGATCAATATTCGGAAATAATTGAACAACAAAACAAAAATTGTTTTCAAAAAACAATTCTTTACACTCCATAAATTTCAACTTTATCACTTGCGAATACGCCCGTAATTTACCTTGTTGCACTGTACGTACGGCGATGAGCAATAAGATGTATGCTCAAATGTACCTATAGTCATCTCATTTCAAAGAAAAATACATATTTTAAATAATTAGATCCGGCCACTGGGCCCACGGGTTCAGTCAGTTGCGGGCCTAGTCGCCGAGCCGGACGCCTCCCTATACATGGCAACGACCGGTGGTGGGCCCAGTTACTACGAAAAGCTACACACGGCTCGTAGTATGTGCTACGATCTACGGTCCTACTATGACGGAATTGTATTTTGCAATTATTGATTAGTCAGCTTATTATAATCACTTTGTATAGATAAACAAAATAGCACTATATAATATACATCACATTAACGTGTAATTCTTGTAAATAACTCAGGGAGGTTTAAGCCTTAGGTTAAGTTTACAATATATTTACATTCCATTAAAAAATGTTGCTATTTGGAAATAGTTCAATCGCAAGGTAGTGAACATTATCTTTAGAACCATTACTAATTTCTTGTTTTACAGAGAGTGAAGGTAGTTTGATATGAAAGGGACTTTAGCAAGCACAATATAATTTGTTTTACTCGCTTTCTCATTAATCTAAGTTTTCACCTATTCAACATACAATCATTTGAATGTACAATTATGTGTAAAGAAGTTTGTTTGGCAAGAGGTTGCTATTTGTAAGAAAAATACAATATTACGTCCTTACACCTAAGTTAAATATAAATACCTACACACATTTCTATAAAAATGTATGGTAATGTAAATAATTAAGTTTTAGAATACTCGTACCTGTGAAGTATGCTTAATTATAACTGGCCACAATGCCTCGTCACGGGCCTGGGGCCCTCATTCTCTTCCTACAACATAATCCGTGTAATTACCAAAGAATTAAAACTTTGTTCAAGTTAAACATTCTGTGCGTTAAAGATTGTTTAATGAATTATATGATTAGGAGATTTCGCGGCTGTTTTAAAATTAAGATTAAGATTTTAAAATACAAGTATACTCCGATTATTGACTCATTATTAACCTAATGAAACAAGTGTATGTAGGTATCAGTAAGTCAATTACATTATTATAAAAAAAATTGCAGTCCTCTGATGACGCTGAAGCATATCGGCAGCTCAATAGACGTATCTCCAAGTCTCTGCGACACGACATCCGCAGCTTTAATACTCGCTGCATTAAGACAGAAGACAATTAGAGCGAAACCAAGGCTCCAAAGTATTCGCGAGAGAATTATCTTATGGGCAGACAGTTGACGAAGCTGATAGACAGAACAGTGTAACCATACCAGATGATCTAAGGGAGATTGAGAGGTTCTATGAACAGTTATTAAGACCTTCGCTAACTATCCTGTTAGAGTTAGGCAAAGACCAAGAGCCAAGCTACATATACTAAAGATTTTCATGAATATCAGCCTTACGAGACTAGTTTTTGACTTTAAACAACTCAAAAACAGTGACAAACGGATTTTTTATATGGAATTACAACAGATAGTGTGGATACCACGTATAGCGCAGCGTAAGGTGACGGATGACCTGGCCAAATCGGTGGATATGTAGGTTGTATAGGCCTCATTGGACATAAGGTCAGTGGATCTCACATGATGATGATATAAAAAAAAAACTCAATTGTCAGGTAAAGCTACGGTTTCCTAGGAGAGAGGTGCCACCATAAGGCGGCCGTAGATTCTAATTGAAATGCAGTTCGTATCAACTTTGCTCTTTTTCATGTATTGGTTTAACAACGTAACATACAATACTTAAAATACCGACTATTTTGTAAATTTTATAAATTAAGCAGTTGATGTCATGATAAAAACATAAGAAAGGTCACAAAAGAATTGTATATAAGTGGTTACTTTTACAATTTCATAATTTTATTCACATTTTTTGCACTAAGTAAATTTAAGTGGACTAAAATAGATATTTTTCAAATATTTTCTAGTAAGTTAGAATTAGTACTATTAATAATATTATGAGCGCATATTATTTTGATCAGTAATCTATACATAAAATACATTTAAATACATACAAATAATCACGCCTCATTCCCGGAGGGGTAGGCAGAGATCATGGATATCCACTTCCTACGATCCTGACATACCTCTTTCGCTTCATCTACTTTCATGATATTCTTCATGCACACTCGTCGGTTTAGGCATAGAATGGTTTAGGGTACTCTTGACCTGACCTTTCTCTAGAATTTTACTAATTTGACAAATTAACTTATGGTATAAAAATAGCCAAATAATAAAAATACAATTTGTTCACACGGTCTTCTTTCCCAATAGGTTTACCCAGCACGAATTACATTTGAACTGCACGTTGATCCTGCAACAAGCTTGCAGTCAGTGTGCAGTCGTTGGAACTACGCGCCAACTGCATACCGATTTCGATCGGGCTGCACGGCTGGTCTGCAGTATTGCAGTCGTACCATGCTTGCAGTGTGCACTCTAATAATAGGGCACGTACACGTGTAAAATCTGGGGAACCATCGGTCAAGGAGACTGATGTGGAAATTAAACGTGTATGGCGTGGTAAAATTGACTATTAGTGAAAATGGACCGCTTGGGAAAGTGGGAAAATGGACCGCTTGGGAAAATGGACCGCTTGGGAAAGTGGACCGATGGTTCCGGAGGGAAACTTAGGACAAATGTATCTACCTAATGGTATGGTATGTAATCCACTTGTAATTAAAGTCATGTAAATCTTGGATTATTTATCATCAGGTTATTTAAGTGTCGTTCTATATACCGGTAAATGATGACGTCATATGACAACAAAATGATAGTGAGAAAATTCGCTACTAAACTTAAAATTAGGATGGATACGATGGGGTTTGACGGTAGTGTGCCGTGTCGGTTACGAAATGTGATTAACTTTTATACATAAGGAAACAGAAGGGGAATGTTAAGTGAAATGCTTTGCAAAAGCCCAATACTTCTATACAGGGCTGATTTTTGGTCGTCAACGTTCTCAAAAACTACAGAATCTCCTCATCATCAGGATCTTTTTTCTCAATGGAAGTATGCCTGGGAAGTGTCTGGTTTCAAAAATATTCAGGGTCCAAAGTTGAGTAAATAGACTTGCACATTGACGCGTGTAGTAAGATTTTTTCGTGAGAAATCAGTGAGAAATAATTAATATCTGTTTATGAAAAAACTAGCATATAAATTTCAACACTATAAAGTTCGGATCAACGTACGTTAAGGGTGGCAACGAAAAACACCATGTATATGAAACCTCATATTATTTTTAATTTAATTTAATCTAATGTAATTATTTAAAAATTTTAAAAAAGATAATTTCATTTTCTAGTGCCTGTATACACATTGGTACATTAAGGGGATCACTGTAACACAGTTATAACTAACTAGCATACACAGGGCCTCTATTTTTTCTAGTGTCTGTAATTTGGTACCAATAAACAATTATATTTTATTTTTTAACATAACTGAGTAATTTAGGAATTACTAGGACCTATATACTATATATATATGCCTATATACATAAATATACTATATATATATATATATGTATATTAACTATATAGTGAAATTCATATTTAATTTCGGATCTCCATTTGATGGACAGATTCTCTAATAGTGGGCTATTTACATAGTATTTCGTTTTCCATACCCATTTTGTTACACTCTGTATATGTAAATAAGATAGAGCCATGTTAGGCTATGAAATTATATTATTTAAAATGTACATAATGGCTGTATTATTTATCACCCATTGTGGCTCTAAAACTTCGTGATCATACTCGTAGCCCATTAGAGCTCCCTTCACCTAACAAGCACAGGCTCATCTAGAATGGTTAGTCTTAAGAACATACTGCATTATACATGTAACAGATCCAGCCATTAGGCTGTCTTAACATCTTTTAAAGTTCAACAACCAAAACTGGAGTGAAAACAAAAATTTTTATGAAAATCTGTCCAGCCATTCGAGTTTTGACCAGAACAAATGGTTGTTCTTAGATATAAGAAGGTTATTTCAGTTTTTTATAAAATCTCTGGAATAAGCGCATAAATGCATGTTTGCGTTTTAACATTATAATAAAATTGAATATTAAATTCATATACTGAGTCGAAAATTACAACGATGAAATGGTATTATTTGTTTTTTGCCTAGTTTTAGTTTAAACTGTTTATAAAATTTGTGTTAATATTTTGTACAGTAAATATTTTAATATATTTAAGTATTGTAAATAAATAAATAAATACACACAATTCACTGCTTTTATTTTGAATTGTACGGTTATGAAATATTTTATTGAACAGTCTATGGACTATTATACAGTTTCTAGCCGTGAATAGTTGTCGAGCACAATATTCGATGGACTGAATCACAGAAGTGAAGTAGGCTAGGTACTTTACGTATGTGGTTATAGGAAAACTTAGCATGTTAATTTTGTTATACCCACGAATCGCCACCGATGGAAGTGAGATGGAAGGTAGTGAGACAAAATTAAGTCATGTGTAGGTACATTACGAGTACCTCGGCATTTATTTTATTAAATTCCCTTTCTGTCTGTCAAAAAAGTAAGTCGTCTTGACTGCTATTTGATTAATTAAGATCTCTTTCTATTTGACTGACAAGTAAGACGGTATGCTCTTTCTTTCCAAAAAAACAGGGCAGTTTGTTAGATTATTCTTGGATGGAAAATTAAATAAAAAATTTGGTGCAAGCCGGGCTAAATCATAATAAAAAAATTAACTATGACTTCTTTAGAAGAAAAACAATCTTTAGAAATGACTGTTCTATATCATCCAGCTAGATATGCTTAACAATAGCTTGTCAGTGCCTAACATGGAGCTTTAACATAGGGGAGATACGGTGACTATGTATATAACAGCACACCGTAATAAATTGTGCGATTTCCGGATTGCAATAACTGCAATTTCTTTGATGTTTACTTGTAACGTAATATAATTAATTGATTTTTTTCGCATTGCTCATGTAATAAGGGGGATAATACCATTTTATATAATACAGTGTACAAAGCGCAATGTAAACTCATCGCTGACTTACATTTATCTTCCACGAAAGTCTTTCAGCCAGTTAAAGACAAAACGTGGTAACGCATATGTATCTATGTATGTAACGGACCTCGTTTGAGTCCTCTTCCTAATCATTCCTTCATGAAACCTAGCTAGAAGCAGCCCAGTCGGCACAATGCCGCGCGGGAAGCCGCCGAGACAAACTGCTCACCGGAAGCTGGGAAGAGTAGCTGGTGAAGGCAGAGAATTCTGTCTTTAGAGAGAGTTTTTAGACTAACAAACCTACGGACTATGCAAAAGTAACGCGAAGGCAAAAAATAATCATAGAATTTGTATTTCGTTATAGAAATGGTTAAAAATTGCAATTGCAGTGCTATAATTATCCTATAGGTTACTTAATAAGCCTACGGTTCTTCTTCTTCTTCTTTAGCCTATAACAGTCCACTGCTGGACGTAGGCCTCCCCCAGGAAACGCTACAAGGCTCCACAGGGGGGTTTTGCCCATAGTCACCACGCTGGGCGAGCGGGTTGGTGACCGCATTGTGATTTTCTGACTATGTTGTCAGTACCGGAGGCGCTGCTGCCCACCTCCCGGAAACCTTTAATCGCCTCGTACGATACCCACGGGCAGGCAGGGGTGATACAAACTCTACTCTGCTTGCACCACACGGCTAAGCCTATGGTACTTAAAAATCTCTAAAAATAAGAAAAAGTACCGGGGTCTTATGAATGTTTTTTTTATTTTTTCGCTGATTATTACATCTGTCACCGCTATGCTCAATGTAACTGTGGCCTTTGCAATACTGCAGTTCTGGCTACCCTACACACAGCCGTGTGTTATACAGGGTGTGACAGAAGGGTTATAAAAATAAAATAAAAAATATTTATTGTCAGACAAATGAGCCCATAGTTATGTTAGTATTACAAGATCTTTATCAATTAATTATTAAAATTTAAATATAAAATATAAATAGGTTATATTTAGCGAAAATCTATGAAAAAGGCTTAGTTTAGAGAACCTATTCACAAAATTTGAGACTTGAAATCCCATGTTTATTTTTCTAGATAGTATGGAGAATTAATTAATTCAGCTAAACAATTCAGGAGTCTGCATACAATCTTGAAAAATTAACATGTAATTACGAATTTGAAATTTTGCACATTAATTGTTTATTATGGGCAATTTTCTTAGCATTTCGTTTAACATACGCCTTCTGTTACACTCTGTATGTTTGTACCTACCACATTCAGCATAGTATAGTGCATAAACCCTAGTTTACATTAAACACGTCTATCTCTTTGTTTTGCCGACCCATCTAAATTAAATTCGTTAAGCTATGCAAATTATTTTAAAATATTCCGAAGTCTCTACGTCTGACTACCCTATGCGCCCTACAGGGAACCGGCGCGGACTATGTTTGTTCGTTACAGACTTTAATTTGATTTTTCTAGCTCTTTCTAATTGCTCTGCGTTTATAATTTTCTGCACATTTGTGCTGGAGTCGCGGCACAATTAGTTCTGCCGTTTTTTTTTTGTCATTTATGCAGCGAAGAGATTCCATGCATAATCTTTTGATATCACTTTATAGTCACAAAGAATCACTTTCACACTTCATCGTGCTTTGTTACAAGAATACATCAGCTGCATCTCCTTCCGTGCATGTGACTCTTACAAGTCAACTAAGTAATTTAGGGGCATTCTCTTAGGCGATAAAGTGTGCTCACCGTGACTATAGTCACGCCTTCGTGGTCATGCATGGAAGGAGATGCAGCTTATGTATCTAGTACACAGGATAGTCTAACATCTATCACAGGAAGCAATATCTTTTATTTGTAGATACTTTTCTGGTGTGTGTTATATAATAATTATAGTAAATTTATTCTATGCTACTCTGGGAGTGAAAACGTATAATACTACAGCTGCTTCTCTTCCCGGGCATACTGTACAAGTCAGTAGAGGGACAAGAGGGTTTTGGTGTTTTGTAGGCGATGGGCTGACCACCTGTCACTACTAACCGAACTTGTACATCTCAACTAGACCCTCAAAATTGGTCAGAAGTGGCCCCATGTGGTTCTATCGGCCCTTGGTGCTCTGCCTACCCCGTAAGGGATAAAGGCGTGATTATATGTATGTATGTTATTTTTGTTATTAGTACTGTTTGTTTCTCTTGAACAAAATAAAATAAAATAAATCTCTTGGCTGCTTGCCTCAAAATCGCGCGCCTAGGCAAAACGCCTACTGAAGCTAGGAACGTTATATTTGGACCCTAGCTTTTTGTGACGTAAGTACAGTTTTATCAAGAATGAATTTTCTTAAATTACCACGGGAACGGAAAATAACTAACTAATCGATAAAATTGTAATATTCAAACGCGAAGAAATATCGAGCTCAACAAACCACGACCAAACAAAGTTATTGCAATATGTACCTTGTGATAGCGGCCTTTGATTCAATATTGAGACAGCATTGTCTTTATTTACTGGGTCTTTTGTAGAAATTTGCCGCTAGTGTCAGAGGATTTCGTATCGCAGTGTATCCGTTCCAAGAATGTAGTCACATGTATTTGTATGGAACTATTAAAAATATATGCAATAGTGTTAGAAATGCAACACACTGGCGCCTATGTCAGGAGACTTCAATGTTGTAACGGAGTGCAGTGATTTTGTTTTACTGTATTTCCATGGGGATTTGCATTTTGCAGCTTTTATTTTTATAAAATGTTTGCAATATTTTATATCCAAATACGTTTTGTGTAGCGAAGAATATTGTTTATTAGCTTATTGTAATAATAATATGCTTTACGTGATGTTAAGATGTCCGTTACTTTATCACGTGAACTATTCACGTTAAACATAAGTTAAACATCAGCCACGCGATATTTTAATCTCATAATGCCATAAGAGCAGTGTGCTCAGACAATGTAATATCGTTTGGCATCGACATTTGTTGTAGCAACACTCACCAAAAGTGTTTTACGTGACCAGGTGCACGCGCGTAAATGAAAACTTTCTATTGACTCAAACGTGTAGATGACGAACCTTTATCAAATCGATCAAGAAATAATGTTTATCTAGAGCCCCAGTATATTGTACTGTGCGCATTTCCCAATCCAACAGATGTCAAAGTACCAGCGGTACCATAACTCGAAACTTCTCTATACTAATCATATAATGCGTTTATGTCACGCGCCACCAGCGGAACAGCGCTTCGAACAGCGCAAACGAAGTAAGCAACTATTTGCCAGGGAACAGTTCGCAGCCATCCAACGCCGGGTGAACCAACACATTCACCGCTAAGTTTCCACAAACCACAATTAACAATGCTAATTCGGATCCGAGTGTGAGGCTGCTCTGAATTTCATACTGCGAATACATATGGAAATTGGGTTTAAGCGCAAGAAAAACCTTCGTAGCTATACTACTGCTGTGTCTATGTAAGAATTTCTCTTGGTTACGAGGTAAATCATTAATCCATACATATACATATAATCACGCCTTTATCCCTTACGGGGTAAGCAGAGCACCAAGGGCCGATAGAACCACATGGTGCCACTTCTGACCAATTTTGAGGGTATAGTTGAGATGTACAAGTTCGGTTAGGTAGTGACAGGTGGTCAGCCCATCGCCTACAAAACACCAAGACCCTCTTGTCCCTCTACTGACTTGTACAGTATGCCCGGGAAGAGAAGCAGCTGTAGTATCATACGTTTTTTTTTCACTCCCAGAGCAGCATAAATCATTAATCAACTTTAATTTAACTCATATAGACGCATGCCTTCCAGTCAGATAGGTTAGATCCTAGTCCATTACAAGTGTAAATTCAAAATCTACTGCTGACGCGTGGCTTCACTAGAATACATCAGCAGTTTCCGTGCATGTCGTAAGAGTCGACTAAGGAACTCGGGCATTCTCGCAGGCGATAAACTTGCCAATTTATTTATTTATTTATCATTATTAGAACGGCTGAAGTAGCCACTAACAAAATTAACATTTACATCTGGCTGTGGATCATGCGGGTCTGACTACTCCATTTCAGGAATACAAATGTTACGTGTATAAAAAATTAACTGTTGCCCGCGACTTCGTCCGCGCGGTATTCGATTATCACTCAGTGGTGCTACCTACCGCTATAAAAAGTAGCCTATGTCCTTTCTCGGGCTCTAGTCTATTTGTGTACCAAATTTCATTCAAATCGGTCTAGTAGTTTTGCTGTGAAAGACGGACAAACATACACACACACACACTTTCAAATTTATAATATTTAATAGATTTACACTCGAGGACTTCGGCAGTACATCGCACTACGAAATAATATTTGTCGACCACAAAGTTAGAGACGTTGCATATATGACAATAATTTCAAGTACTATGAGTATTACATTCTAACTTGTGGTCGCCCAACATTGGAATATATACCCTCCACTGGTCCTCAAATGTAAGAACTTTTCAATCACGAGCAACTACAATCACCATGACAAACTGCTTAAACAATAATTATAACATCGTTTGACAACCCCATTCGTTGACGCAATAACGGTTTGAATCGCATTGTTTCATCACGTGACTTGACGAACGAGGAAAAATGAGGGCTTCCTATTGGAGCCAGCATACTGGTGACAACTATAACAAATATCGATACCTATTCTTCATTAAACAATGTTAACACCTGCCGGGATTTGCACCCAGGAACCACGGTATAGTAGTCAAGCTCACTACCAACTACGCCAATCGGTCAAAAATAAACTTCGTTACACATTTAAACAGTTGACTGCACCTAAATGTTAAATTTTGTAAATAATGCTTTAACTTTAGATGTAACAGCAAAACTTCGTCTTTCTATTGTTCCAAGTGAATACAACTCGATAGATTTTGTATGTATTGACTGTTGGATAATTTTGGTATATATTAATTTATTTACTTTACTCTATTATTTACTTTAGAATATTCGTTATTTTTCGTTCCCGTGGAAATTTCGGATAGTCCTTTGCGGACTTGTTTCTTAGACTCTTACAATCTAACTTATGTTCACATAAGTAATTCAAAAACAACAATGTGTAACACAATAAATGATAAGCTCCCTAGATAAGCGCCTGCCCCCCTAGCATGACCACGCATCGTGGATATCGTATTGTTCGATATTGTATCATCTCTATACAAAATTCAACATGGCGGCTATATTTATCGTATTTTGACAGGTTAAATATCGAAATTAGTGTGGTGTCGTGGGACACCAGGGTAGGAACGAAGTTCCTTCGGCTAATGTAGAATCGACACAACTTACAAAGATTTTAGTATGTACACACAATATTAACCAATGTAAAATATTTTATATTTATAAATAAACTAATATTTACGTATTTAATTCTTTTGCACTGAATAATTTCCCACTATTATCACTGTCAATTGAATTCAAGTCACTTGTTAGTTCACTTGCCATTGTTACTATATTTGTTATTGTTTTGACGATTTGAAATTAAATGAAAATAAATGTGGCTATTCACGAGTAAAATGTATCTATAATGTGAGTATTCGCCACGTGCTTGTCCATGAATTCATGAGTATATACTATGCATTGGCGGGGTGGAGTAGTAATAGAGAGAGAACGAAAAGAAAGAGGGAGAAAGAGAAAGGTATTATACACTACTCGCTTGTGTATACGACTGTCGCGCCTGCACACGTCTCATTTAACGGTTTTATTCCACGCACTTTTTCTTACGGTTTTACTATCACATTTTTTTCAGTTTGGTCGCGCAGCAAAATTCCTATCTCCTCCAAGCCTGCCGTAAGGATCGTTCCAATAAATTGGTTTATCATATCGTGTTTCCCAAGTCATGCTAGGCTTGCTGATATACCTATACAATTGGCTGGGAACGCATACATTGCTGTTAGTATAAGAAAAAAATCAACAGTATAGGTACTCATATTATAATCTACAATATAAATTAGATTCATAATTTCATAACTTTCCTACTAAAGCACTCCTAAACCTGTTGGCAGATATTAAATGTTGGTAACAACATAATAACATCTCGATATTTCGCTTCAAAACTCGTTGAGATAAGTTTGTAAGCATCTAGAACTAGCGAGCTAGATAATAAAGATAGATCTTTATCATTATACTAGGAATTCGCCCCGGCTTTGCACGGGTGTAATGCCCTTTCACGTGGACAAAGTCGTGGGCGACAGCTATAGAAAAGTGTTGTTTTTTTATTATTAAGTTCGGACAATAACTTAATAACAGAAGAAATAATACTAATACTTATCTACAACAGGGACATAGTAAAATTTCTATCTATATTACTACTATATACAGGGTGTTTTTTGTGGCCACCTTTAACGAAGGGTACGTATTCTATACATGAAATAAAGTAAGTTTATGCCAAAAAAATGCTGGGAATTTTTTTTTTTTTTTTTAATTTTTAAATTCCTTGATCATGCGAAATTTATAGTGTCTAGTGTTTATGTTAGTTTTTTTTATAGACAGATATTAATTATTTTTCGTGAAAAAATCCTTCTACGCGCGTCTATGTGCATTTATGCAGAAAAACGCAGTCTATTTACTCAACTTTGGACCCTAATATTTTGGAAACCAGACACTTCCCAGGTATGCTTCCATGGAGAAAAATGATCGTGATGATGAGGAGATTCCGTAGTTTTCGGGAACGTTGACGACCAAAAATCAGCCTGTATAATATAACCATACATATTAGTATATGTAGGTTTCTAGAATGAGAGAATTAAGGAAGAGACAGGTAATGGTTTCTTAACCTATTTTTAAAAATGCCTTATGACGGAGAGTCTCTTATGGAGTGCGGAAGTAAGTTCTATAGCCTGATTGCATATACAATAAAAGAATACCGACAGGCTCCGGAATTATGTCGTGGAGTTTTGAGTAGAGAAGCAATCATTGACCTTAAGGGTCGCTCTCGTGAAAAAGGTGTTCAAAACATTCACTTAAGTAAGCAGGAGAAAAGGGAATATAATTTTTTTTTATATATAAAAGCGATAAGATGTGTGCATCTGATTGGGAGTCATTTCAGCTCTTTTCGAAAATGAGATACGTGATCATACTTGCTTCGATAGTATAGTAGTTTTTGCAGCAGCAGATCGCCGACTTCGTCTGTATTGCGCCTAATTTTCCAGCTTCCTCCGCAGTTCGACTTTCCAGTCCTCATTTGCGAGTTTGCAAGTTCGTTAGTATTTTAAACTTAATTTATGGACGCGTTGTTGTAAGACGTCTGTTCTTTATCGCGTCTTCTTGAAGACTGCGCTCAGAGTAACTTAATTAGATTAGAATGCCAACTTTGCACTGTTCTTATCTTTTGTTTCGCAGACAGAATAGCTTCTAAGCAGTGACTTTTATATGAGTAGTTTAATGGATTTATGTAGTTTCTTTGCTTAAACCGTTATCAAAATTACACAAATAATTTACTTACAAGGCTTGAATACAGATTAGATAGAAATGCTTCTTAGTTTATAAAAAATATTAAAAATAATACAATTAATATGAATTTCCCTATACAGGATGTAACAAAAAGGGTATGTTAAGCGAAAAGCTATGTAAATAGCCCACTGTAGAGAACCTATACACAAAATTTGAGACCCGAAATCACATGTTTATTTTTCCCGATAGTATGGAGAATTTTTAAATATCTCAGGAATTTTCATACAATCTTGAAAAATAAAAATGTGATTTCGAGTCTCAAATTTCGGAAATAGGTTCTCTATAGTGGGCTATTTACATAGCTTTTCGCTTAACATACCCTTTCTGTTACACCCTATATAATAATCATTTAAAATTTTTGGTAATCAGAATAATGTTTCAATTAAATAGAATAAAAAGCAATACGCTTCCTTTTCGGTGTTTTGCAAAATGCAAAATCAATATTTTCAGCTACACTTTCCGGTAAATTTAAAAGTAACGTGTTATTTGTTGCATTTTTATTACAGCAATATGAATTGGCGATAAAACATGGAAATATATTTATTTTGTATTTTTATATTTCCATGTGAAGATGACTTTGAAATATTTAGTATTGTGTTTAGGTATTTTTGTCCACAATACGGGTAGTCAAGCTCCTGGAGGGAGAGAACCCCCTGAGACTTATCCAACTACTTTGGTATTTAAAACAATATTTTCACCTAAAAGTAAGTACATATTTATTTGTCTAAAGAACATACAGCATAGTACATGTAACAGATCCAGCCTATGAACAAACTAATCTCATCATCATCTTCCTGCCCTGTTCCCATTTATATGAGGTCGGCGCAATATGTACTTTTCTTCCATTCATCCCTATTATCCGTCATCTCATTGCTCACTCCCAGTACACGCATATCCTCTCTCACACAGTCCATCCAACATTTCTTTGGTCTACCTCTTCCTTTATATCCATCCACATTCATGCACAACGCTCTCTAACTAACTGATCTAACTATCTAATCTGGCATACTAAAAATGTGTTTCTATGACATAGATTTAATGAATATTGGTGACTTGCAATAGTAGTGGAGTTCTTAAGGCTTAAATGATGATATTTAATCTTTTCTAGTACTCTTGAATACGTGCCTTTTGACCCCAAAAACCGGGCCCTGTAGGGCCAACATCCCTATGTATTATTACGACCCGGCCCTAAAGAAGTGCAATACGTTTGCCTGGGGTGGATGTCAAGGGAATGGGAATAGGTACGACACGTTAGAAGAGTGCCAAATAGCGTGTATAAGTACAAATGAAACTAAAAGTAAGTGGTAGCTAGTTTTCCAGTCTTAAGTTTTGCCCCTATTGTACATTCAATACCTATTTTTTTTTTTAGAATAGAATATGTTTATTTGCTCTTGTATACGGTACAATGTCAAATAGTAACAGGAAACACATACAGCCATAAACAATGGCACAAATTTAAATTAAAATTAAGTGAAGATATTTTAGTTCACACAGTATTATTTGTTGTTGTATATTCTGTATAATAATATAGGTAGACTCATACCCAGAAGTTTACCTTTAAAAAAGCCTAATTTCATTATACTACTAGTCAATCAGCTGCATCTACTTCCGTGCATGTCGTAAGAGCGGACGAAGGAAATTCGGGAAGAAGTACTCTCAGGTCTCTCTCTGTCTTTGCTATGCTAAATGTAGATGTGGGATCTCTTTAATGATCTTGTTATTCTAACTACCTCAGTTAGGGAAAACACAGCCCTGTATATAATGTAATAGTTAACTTTGTAACTTTTTATCTTTTTCATAATATAGTTCAGAGGCCAAAATGGTGCAATCTTCGATTCGATTATGGCTTCTGCTTCGGAAATTTAAAGAGGTTTTACTACGACAAAATCTGGCAGACATGCAAGGAAACCATATACTCCGGCTGCGGAGGAAATAAAAACAATTTCTACAACTTAGCACAAGTAAGTTAAATCTCTACGTAAGAGGCGATAAAGGGTTACCGGGAAGTCCGAAAATCACACTGCGGTCACCAACCCGCCTGCCCAGCGTGGTGACTATGGGCACAAACCACCCTATGACAGTAGCCTTGTGGCTTGCGAGAATTATGTTCAGCGTGGACTGCAATAGGCTGATGTTAATAATTATGTGGTTAATAATAATTCTCGTATATTTGCCAATTTCATAAATTTTTTTTACAAACATTTAACCGCAATCGTGCCTGATGTTAAGCAAGATGCGGCCTAGGGTGGTACATATTTGCCTAGAAAGTGCCTATTCACTCTAGCTTTGAAGAGACCAATGTTGTAGTGCTCGGGAAATACATCGGCAGGAAGTGCATTCCACTCCTTAGCCGTTCGCATTACAAATGAGTTAGCATAACGTTTGGTGCGGATGGGTGGGATATCAACAACATAAGGGTGATACGCTAGTCTGCGTCTAGTATTTCAGTCATATTTTGGCGGTTGAAATGGTCTTCATTATTTCAGTGTGAATCTATATGCCGTTTCAACACCGGCAAAATAACAAGGGGGAGGTCAGACATGAAGGGATACTTCTCGAAGGTCCTGGTATTGAATCCTTGGGATGCTACTACGAAGAAAAGTGTTTTTGGCCGTCCAAAATAATTATTAATATAGAATAATCTAATCTTAACCAGTAAGCTTTATTCATACCACTATGAGATAATATAATAAATAAGTATTATAATAGTGTAATAAATAGTCTGTTACCAAAACTCAAGAAATTAAAAGTTTTCTGTAAATAATATTTTGTATTTCAATGCATAACTTTTACAACCAAAACATGTTGGTACACTGAGCAACAAAGTGTCAGTTATTATAAAAAATGTCAAATATATAATTTAATATTAAGTTTTTTAAACATAATTTCATAGAAAAATTCATCTAAGATAGAAAAGCCTGCACTGATTTTTGGACACCTTCAAACGTCAGTTTTGATCTGAAACAGGAAAGTTCTTATTCTTATTCTTTATTGTACACATACAATTACATACAGACAGAAATTTGGAAAGAAAATGTACAAAGGCGTGCTTATTTCTCAAAGAGATTTCTTCCAGCAAACTATTTAAAGTTATAATAATAAGAATTGTTCCAACAATGTTAATTCTTAAAATGTCGCTGCCATTACGAGGGTGGAATCGCAGTGTTTATACTGCGCACGATTCACTGATTAAACCCATTTACATGATACTGTTTTCTTGACCATTCAAGAGCAATTAATGATATGTCATTATTATAAAATTATTAATAAAGAAAATGGAAAAAATTCTTCACCCGAGTGGGAATTGAACCCACGACCGCTGCAAACCGTGCCAGCCGCTATAACCACTAAGCCACCGGGTCAATTCGGATGACGAATTTTACCATCTCTTTTCAAAATTACATATTGGCAACGTTATTTTTCATCCCGACAGCTATACACTAGTCAAATCTCGGTAAACAAAGCTGAATCCCTCATGATATGTCATTATTTATTAGTAAAAACTTGAACACACATACATACGAGTACATATAATCACGCCTTTATCCCTTACGGGGTAGGCAGAGCACCAAGGGCTGATACAAAACTTGAACAATGTGTAAAAAATGGCAGATAAGACCATGCCTGTCATTATTGTTGCTTCGATAAATTGTACCCAACTGGCAAGAGAATGGTATCATGGAAATGAGGCTAAACTATCAATTTATGCACAAAAGTTTCTCCAAACCGTGGGGGTAAGCACAAACCTCTTGTTAGTCCATAACGCTATCGTCCAACTGTCATATTTTATAGATTTTGCTTGCGAGTCGATAGCGTAAAGGTGAGTAAAAAGGTTCATGCTTATCCTACTTAATTTTGAGAGTTTTTATACATCTCAGGTAAACAATCTGACTTTATGTTGTGATTATATAGCAATCACTTACTGTTTATTACTACATCCTTCCATAAGTGTCATCATGTATCTCGGGCACACTTCAGGATGGAGTAGCCGAGCATTGAATAGAGTTCCTTGGCAGTAGCAGTATAATAGAATAGAGAGAGGAATCTTGTCTGTAAGTATCTTTTTGTCATATAATATCGTTGAGAATAGCTGAAAAAAATAGGTACTAAATTTAATACTTAAGTCCTATAAAATAAGTTCAAGGTACAGTTATAATTATTCCTTTTGAAATGGCAAAAATTTTTTTGCAATTTAGCAATGTAGACCCTTATAAAAATATATTAGATAATTTAGCTGATACAATCATTATCTGTGGTACATAAGCACGGATCTCTATCGATAGTCCGTAACGCTATCGTCACACTGTCATATCACGATTTTGCTTACGAGTTGATAGCTTTACGGTGCATTAAATGGTTCATGCTTACCCTTCTATATAATTTACTTACATTATGGTGAGTCCTTACATAATATATTAATAAACAGAATAACTATACCTATAATAATAAACAGAAAAAAACACACCTTAAATACTGTGGTAACTGAACCTATTGCAAACCCGAGACTAGGGTTAAAAAGATACGACAGACCAGCGAGGTACCCTGCTGGCAGTGCGTAAAGTTCCGAATCGAATCCTCGCTTACGGCATAATAAGCATATCACAGTCTAGAAGAAAATACAAAGTTTTTGATAAGGTACGGTCCCTAGTTATACATGACGGCACCTTAATCGCCGTCGTAGTAAATTATAACCTTTTTTACTTTGGCTGTATGATCAAGATTCTTATATCGATTAAACGGAATAAAAATTGACAGATGGAAAGAAAGTCAGTTTTTGGCGGGTTGTTCACAGAGGAACAATCTACCTGTAGGCGCTTGGTAGTTAATAAGGCACTGTGGGAATCAGCGATGGATGGCGCGAGCCCTCAGTTATCAATATCATGCAAAGTCTCATCATTCGATCGCGGCATTCCGAATAGTCTATTCACAAAGCGCATAAAGAGAATCGCACGCGAATCTCTATAAATTAGGATTTCCGAACACATCGGAATTGGATGATTGTTACTCTGTGAACAACCCGCCAAAAACTAACTTTCTTTCCATCTGTCAATTTTTATTCCGTTTAACCAACATAAGAATCTTGATCTTACAGCCAAAGTAAAAAAGGTTATAATTTACAACGACGGCGATTAAGGCGCCGTCATACACATAAACTTTCCTCATAAATCACTTTATCTATTTAAAAAACTGACATCAAAATTCATTTCCTGCGAGTTATATATAACACTGTCGTATAACTCAACAGAATGGTACTGATTCAGTATTTCAGTATTTGCCTGGCTGTCACCCACGCCCCGTATGTATAATTCAAGTAAAAAGAACAGAAAATATATTACCTTGTAAATTCCTATATAGCTGCCGAAGAATAATGCCATGTTAAAATGCTTTGCCCGTATTAAAGATAAAGCCTTTACTGGGCTTGCCATACGTGGCAAGATCAACTTAGCCAAGCTTATAGCGAGACCTACTGCAAAATATATACTCGTACCCTGAAAATTGAGATGTAACGTTATATTGGGCAACTTCAAATCGCTTAGCTTTTATCAAATAAAGGTATACCATCAGATTTGTAATGGAAAATTCACTGATTTGTTTCAACAAGCGACTGTCGATTTGAGATCAACAACACAAGACCAAGCGAGCCCAGTAGAGAAAATAGTGGATCATTTAAAGAAAAAAATCCGCCTAAAACTAGTCTAATGATACCTCTTTCTCAAATGCGACAAACCGTTTAAACTTTAGAGCATGTTAAAAAATATTATACTTACATACCATGTGGCGTAGTCGGCTAAAAAGATGGATTACCTTGTACTTACTTTCATATAATTTATAAACAGAGAACATATATTTTCTCACCTTAAGTATATGTTTTCCACAAGATCCTTCGTGGGGACAAACGTTTGGCGAGTCGTCCGTTTTCCGCCTCACTCTTTCTGGTGTGAACAACCTGTAAGAATATAATGAGCGAAATATTAAATGCACAGAGAAATAAAAGTATTGCGATAATCTTCTAAAGCAGAGGTTCCCAGACTTTTATTTCTCGTAGACCCCTTTCAAAAGTTTACTGGTTCTGGTGGACCCCCTACAGGCCTACATCGCATACAAATTAATTGTGAACCTCAATTTTTTCACGCCAACGTAGACCCCCGTCGAGTCTCCCGTAGACCCCTGGGGGTCCACCTGGACCACTTTGGGAACCACTGTTCTAAAGGATCGAAATAAAACTACAGATCATTTGACTTTTCTAAATTTGATATGAAAACAAATTTTTTTAGGGTTTACAGCCAATATCAGTAATGAATCGTTTGAGAGATTTTTTACATATCAGCTTCCTGCTCTGCTCCCATTTATTTTCGTCGACGCAATATGTATTTTTCTTCCACTCATCCCTATTATCCGTCACCTCATCGCTCACTCCCAGTACACGCATATCCTCTCTCATACAGTCCATCCAACATTTCTTTGGCTTACCTCTTCCTTTATATCCACCCACATTCATGTGCAATGACCCGGTAGCTCAGTGGTTAGAGCGCTAGCACGGTATGCAGAGGTCGTGGGTTCGATTCCCACTCGGGTGAGGAATTTTTTCCATTTCTTTATTCATAATTTTATAATACAATGCTCTCTGTAAAATATGCCTTTCATCCCGTCGCTTTATATGCCCGTACCAAAACAGACGGTTACTTCGTAACTTGTCTGTGATCGGCGCAACTTTCAGACTTCCTCTTATATACTCATTTTTCATTTTATTCATTCTGGTAATTCCACACATCCATCTCAACATTCTCATCACGCTTACATGTAGTTGATTTTCTTCCTTCTTCTTTACAGCCCAGTATTCAGATTCATACAAGACGACAGGTCGAATTACAGTCTTGTACTCCTTACCCTTTAGCTTTAACGGCATCCGGGCATCGCACGTAACTCCGTGACCTGTCGCCATTTCATTCATCCTGAACTATTTCGGTGCTTTATATCTCTGTCTATTTCCTATATTTTTTTTTATTTATTTCAGATTTTTAAAAGAATTACAATTAGGTTCAGGGTGCCATTAAACCGGAGGGGTTTCACTTGGCGCCCTTTATGTAACTATTAGTTATAAATTACTTACTACATTTATTCAGTACCTACACTCAGCCTGCGACACATTTATACGTTTCCCCGAATAGCTTCTATTACCGCTTTTTCTTTTCTTATTCTTATTCCTAATATATTTGTAACATTAATTGTTTTTAAAAAAATGTCTCTGAACATAATATGGGAAGGATCTTTTTAATTACTCCCCATCAAAATGGAGTAGTTTCAGAAAGCGTGCAAGGCATCGTGAAGCCGGAATCCGACCGAAGCCCACCGAAGCCTTTGCAGCCGACCCTTACGAAATTGCTTCGGATTCAATCACTGAGTTCACAACTCATTCGGAACCATAGAGAATAATTCATTGACTTAGTTTCTAGCCTTAACCTGTCAAGCGTCGGACCGAATTATTCCAATAAAGCTCCGCATCAGCACTTGTTCACTTTTCTATTAGGTACAGCATGCTCGTTAGAATTGGAAGGCTTGGATTGCGTAATGCTTAGTGCAACTCACGCACTATATACAGAATGTAACAAAAGGGGTATGTTAAGCGAAAGGCTACGTAAATAGCCCACTAAAAGGAACCTACCCACAAAATATTAGACTCGAAATCACATGTTTATTTTTCCAGATAGTATGGAAAATTCCTAACCAAATCAGGAATGTTCTTACAATCTTGAAAAATAAACATGTGATTTCGGGTCTCAAATTTTGGAAATAGGTTCTCTATAGTGGGCTAAATACATAGCTTTCCGCTTAACATACCCTTTTTGTTACATCCTGTATCAAATCATTGAACTACAATAGCTAATTAATGTTAAGTGAAGAGGCCGAAGTATTGGAATTTTACTCATATTGAGGAAGGTCTTGCATTGTTAGTATTTACAAACTTTAGGTATACTCAAATACATTGATAAAGTCCTATGCTGATGCTTATTTTTTTTATTTTTTTTTTATTTATTTATTATGGGTTTGTCAACAATCGCTACAATGTTCTTACTTATTAACTAGTGACATAAAATTTAAAACTAACAGTAGAATAATTTATAGACAAACACAGCATGCACAATTTTTAACCATAATATCAATTTAGTTATGTCTTATAATTAATGCAGTTAAAACACTAAAAACACGAAACAATATTAACCAAGAACAGCAACACTCGCTAGAACATAAGTATAGTATATCTGTTGTGTACCAATGAATTTATTTCATGTAAAGATTTTAATGTTGTAAAATTGTCACTTAGCTCGTGCTTCGGAAAGCACGTAAAACGTTGGTCCTGCGCCTGATCTCTCTCCAGTCGTGTCTGCTTTCCGTCTCATCGGACTATGAGGGTAACGGAATAGATGGCAGAGTCACAGTCAACCTTCACAGTTATTATAAAAGTTTTTTTTTTTTTTTTAAGTAACATTCCATAAAGAACATTGAGTGTTTGTGAAGATACCGTAATGATTATGAACATACCAGAATGTTGGTGTTCTTTTCTTCTTATCTCCTTCTAACCGCATAAGATAGAAGAGGAGGGAACTACCAATCATAAACGCAATAGTTTGCTTAGTCTTCGTCAGAGATATTAAGCCGTCTCTTTGAAATGTTCTCAGCCAGTATTCGATGAGCTGAAATGCAAAGTAATAATAATGTAAAAAGAAATACTAGAATACCATAAGAAATGGAAAACATTCGGGATGTTGCATCTATACCCTGATCACTTATGAGCAGTAATCACACACACATGCATACTTATACGGAGTGTAGCAGAAGGGGTATCTTAAGCGAAATGCCATAGATAACCCATTATAGAGAACGTATTAGAATAGAATAGAATAGATTTTTATTTGAAAATTACACATACACGGACAGAAGTAACATAGAAAAGGACAATAGAAATAGGGTAGAAATACAGATTAAAAGAAGTAAGTAGACAGGTAGAAGTAACATGAAACGAAGAACAGTAAGTAGAACTGTGTGCCCTATTTGGAGCCCGTCAGTCCTGTGTACGTGCAACCGCCAAACGGGTCCCTTTTCAGCTTTTCAGTATTAGAAGTATAGAGATATAATAATAATAATAATATAATAGAGAATAAGCCACGTGGTGCCGGTAGAGTAGAGTTTGTACCATCCCTGCCTGCCCGTGTGAATCGTACGAGGCGATTAAGGGTTTCCGGGAGGTGGGCAGCAGCGCCTCCCGTACTGACGACATAGTCCGAAAATCATATTGCGGTCACCAACCCGCCTGCCCTGCGTGGTGACTATGGGCAAAATCCCCTGTGGCAGTAGCCTTGTGGTATGCCCTAGGGGAGGTCTACGTCCAGCAGTGGACTGCAATAGGCTAAATAGGGAATATGTATAGAGAGTTCGGACACAACATTGGAATTCACATTATCTTGGTAAAAGACGTGTGCTTTCAATTCTCATATTTTAGAAATAGGTTCTTCATAGTGGGCTATTTTTATATTATTTATTTTAACATACTCCTTTTGTTACACTCTTGACGGCCGCTTGGTCTAGTAGGTAGTGACCCTGCCTGCGACGCCATAGGTCCTGGGTTCGAATCCCGGTAGGTGCAAACATTGATATGATGAATATTGATGTTTGTTTCCGAGTCATGGATGTTTCTATACTTATCTATGTATTTATATACCGTTGCTTAGTATCCACGACACAAGACCTTAGGGATCTTAATGTGAGACTAGGTTAATGTGTTGTGTAGTGTGTGAATATTTATTATATTTATTTTATTATTATTATTACTCTATATAAGTATGCATCTGTGTGTGATAACTGCTCATTAGTGCTCACCATGAATGGTGCAATAATTATGCCGAATGTTTTCCATTTCTTACTGCGCCGTAATATAAGCGACCGGTAACAAATCCAAATCCAATGGATTCTTACTAATACTATAAATGCGAAAGTAACTCTGTCTGTCTGTCTTGTTTTCACGCCAAAACCACTGAAACAATTTTAATGAAATTTGTTACACAGATAGTCTAGCTAGAGCCTGAGAAAGTAGCATCCATTTAGAGATAATAAGATGATTACCAAATTACTGAACAGGTTGATAACAAGTCCTCTGCGGCTTGGTGGCTCAATGTATATCAGTACAGCATTTATTGTGGACGGTATGAGGAAGTAGCCGTAGTAAGAGAACTTTCCTCCGTTTAGCCATCTGAAATTAAGAAAATAAGTTATTTAATTATCTTTTACAGATCTAAATAAATAAATATAATAAATATTCACACACTTCACAACACATTGACCTAGTCCCACACTAAGATCCCTAAGGTCTTGTGTCGTGGGTACTAAGCAACGGTATGTAAATACATAGATAAGTATATAATTTATTTATTATTTATTTATGATTATTATTAGAACGGCTGAAGTAGCCATTTACTCTAATATATATGTCATGTCATTAGTTTATAAAATAATCAAAGATACAATCAATAAATATATCACACATTAATCAATAGAAACAAAAACACACAATAGAAAAAAAAAAGGAGAAAGAAAAATTTATGGTCAATCATGCATCACATTCACTCACAAAACCTCAAACATGCCATAATGAGCCTCATCCATCCATCCGCAAATATGTCAATGTCAGGGTTGGCATCAAGCAGTCGGTTGAGAGCGGTGAGGGTACGAGGAAGCGGAGAGTTGGCGCGCGCTACGGTACGACTCCGAGGCCCACTGAAGAGCGTGTGCCCCCTACTGCGAAGATAGTTTCTCGGGACATAAAAACGAAGTAGCCCATTATGAAGCTCGGGAGCGTCAATGACGTTGCGGAACACTTTGCAGACTATTATCAGCTGTTCCCACGCTCTCCTAGTTTCTAGTGAGTTATATCCTAAATGGCCCTGCAAGAATTTTGTGGGATACAGGTATGGGTAGTACCCCGCGGTGCGCTTGTAGAGGTATCTTAGAAAGGCCTTTTGAACCTTTTCTAAGCGAAGTGCATAAGTTACCTCATGCGGGTTCCATACACAAGAGCTAGACTCGAGCTTGCTTCTTACAAGGGCATTGTAAACAAGTCGTAGAACTTGCTCACTTTGAATGTCTCGAGCATTTCTGAGAACAAACCCCAATCTCCTAAATGATTCCTTGGCGATAGCAGCAATGTGGTCGTGGAAAGTTAGCTTTTGGTCGAATGTTACTCCCAGATCCTTAGTTGTTAATGATCTGGTAATTGTGTTACCATTTATATTGTAATCAAATGACACTGGGCGCAGCATTCGTCCAAAGGTTATAACTGAGCATTTAGTGGGATTAAATTTCATTTTGTTATCGATGCACCACTGACATACGGCATCAATATCAAGCTGCAGGGCCAGGCAATCAGACAGAGACCGAATTACTGTGTACAGCTTCAGGTCATCCGCGTAGAGAAGACACTCCGCATGCCGAAGAACAGTTGGAATGTCATTCACCATTAACAAAAACAGCAACGGTCCAAGTATCGAGCCCTGACTGACTCCAGATTGCGTGTGATAAGACGATGACTCATAGATTCCGAGCCTCACATACTGCTGACGGTCTCGCAGATAATCAGCAATAAGGTGTATCAGGTTAGGGGCAAAACCTATGGCACTAAGTTTTGTCATCAATACATCGTTATTTACTCTATCAAACGCTTTGCGAAAGTCAAAGTAGAGCACATCTACATGCAGACCCCCATCAAGCTGCGCAGAGACGTAGTCCACTAGGGTCAGAAGATTGGTGTTAACAGATCGCCTACTCCGGAATCCATGTTGCTCATTGCATATGAACTTCTCAACTTGGGCGTATATTAATTTATGAAGTACGTTTTCGAATATCTTAGCAGGGGAGGAAAGAATAGCGATAGGGTCTATATTCTTCGACGTCAAGCTTATTAGACGTCTTTGGTATGGGAGTGACTCGTGATACCTTCCATTGTGATGGATATACCCCAGATCTCAGTGAAAAATTAAAAATGTGGCACAGCGGGTTCACAATTTTTTGCTCACGCGCTTAACAATTGCTGACGGAATACCATCAGGCCCCACAGAACTACTGACTTTCAATTTGTTAATGCCATAAATAACCTCATTGGGCGTAATCTTAAAAATATTAACATAATTGCTGTTGCAGCTATTGTCTTTTTCGTTAATACTGTTAGCATTTAATAATGGAGTGTCAGATAAAAATACGCTTGCAAAAAAGTCGGCAAAAGCTTCAGCTGCAGCAATACCTGTGCGAGGTTCGCCCTTATAGATTACATTAGGTTCAAATCCTCCCTTACTTCGTAGGCTATCAAGCCTATCAAGTCACATATCAATGTGACGCCAGAATTCTCGCGGGTTACGTGAAATATTATTTTCAATGCGTCTCATATATGCGCTATAGGCAGTTGCAGTTCGTGACTTTAAAGAGGCTCTAAGTTTTGAAAAAGACCTGTAGTCGTTTTTAGCTAAGGTACGCTTCCAATTATAGTGCAGCTTACATTTCAATTTAATGTCCTTAACTATGTCAGCTGTAAACCAAACCGGATACCTCCTAGCTACAGTTTTACTCCGTTTTTTCCTAGGTATGCATGTGTCAAACGTACTATAAATTGTGTTGTAGAAGTTATTCGTGGCATCAACAACACTATTCACCTGCAATACATTGTCCCAAGAGACATCAGATAGCAAGTTAAATAAAAGCTCATAGTCACACTTTCTGAAGTTCCAGTCCTTGGCCGGATTAATGTTACTCGGTTCAATTTGGTTCGTATGACGAGTCCTATCAACCCTCACCTCTATGTCTAAGGCCGGGTGCGGTGGATCTATGGGAACAATACCCTCCGTGCTGGAGACTGATACACCTCTATAAACAACCATGACTCGGAAACAAACATCGATATTCATCACATCAATGTTTGCACCTACCGGGATTCGAACCCAGGACCTATGGCGTCGCAGGCAGGGCCACTACCAACTACACTAATCGATCTCGTCGTCGTCAGCCTATTGCAGTCTACTGCTGGACGTAGGCCTCCCCCAGTGTACGCCACATGGCTCGATCTCCCGTTTTTGCCATCCAGTCATTACCAGCGGTCCTCTTTAAGTCATCGGTCCATCTGGCCGCAGGGCGCCCAACGCTACGCTTGCCGAGGCGCGGTCTCCATTCGAGAACCCGTTTACTCCACCGTCCATCGGTTCTACGACAGATGTGGCCCACTGCCACTTCAGACTGCTATATTTCGAGACTATGTCTATCACTTTGGTCTTCTGCCGGATAATCTCGTTTCGGACTTTGTCCATTAGCGAGATTCCGAGCATTGACCTTTTACACATAATGCAGTAATAATATTGGAATATAATAATCATTTAATTGCCTTCTATACAGGGTGTAACAAAAAGGGTATGTTAAGCGAAAAGCTATATGAACAGCCCACTGTAGAAAACCTATCCACAAATTTGAGACCCGAAATCACATGTTTATTTTTCCGGATAGTATGGAGAATTTTTAAATATCTCAGGAATTTTCATAAAATCTTGAAAAATAAAAATGTGATTTCGAGTCTTAAATTTTGTCGATAGGGTTTCTATAGTGGGCTATTTACATAGCTTTTCGCTTAACATACCCTTTTTGTTACACCCTGTATACACGACAACACAAGTCGCGAAAAGAAAAACAAAGGAGTTATAAGACAGTTATCAAATTATAACAATTATTAGAAGGTACAGAAAAATTACTTATGATATAGAAAAATGAAGAGAAGAAATAACTGAGCCATCTGTGAAAGAAGAACAGAACAAATCCTATAACGTGATATTGAAGTTTCTCTCAAGTAGTCGTATCTACTAGGGCCAAACAATTAACTTAGTGTCGAAGAAACTTAGATAGGCTACTTTTTATGCAGAAAAATATTTTTTCCCGAAAGCTTATTTTAATGGAATAATAAAAATCTTACCTTAAAAAACACGAAATATTTATACAAGAAGCAGCAATTATCGCTCCCATAACAGATGATCTTAAATAATAGTTCAACATCTTCATCCATACTTTTTTCTTTTTGAGACTCGTAATTCGCATTAGAAGTTGTACCTAAAAGAAACCAAGGTATTGATAATGGAAATGGGTCTGACTAAAATTGGTGGTCCCTTGGCTACGAAGGGAACTGATGTAGTTTCTCAAATTGCAGCTATTTACTAAAATAGCTCCTGTCTTGATGCGGAGCTTCACCAGAATACATTAGTTGCATCTCCTTCCGTGCATGTCGCAACAGTTGACTAAGGAACTCACGTATTCTCTCAGGTAATGAGCTAGCGACTTGTCACTGACTTTTATTTACTAATGCCCCCTAATCCTAGTGGTTATCGAAATGATGGCCAACAGAGTTGAGTAAACAAAGCAATGTTGCGTCACAAATAAAATAACATACATACATAGGTACATATAGTCACGCCCATTATCCCCCAAAAAGGTTGGGCAGAAGTGTGCAAATTACTCCACTTTTCACCAGTTAGCCTATCAAGTCCTACATGGTAAGAGGTGAGCCTACCGCCGCTTTTCGGGCACAAATACAGTAATCTAGCGACCGGTAACGGAAATGTTTCCGTGCCATTCTACATAAATAGGTATTATAAGCTATTCAGCGTCTGAGCCTCTGCACCACGGGCAGGTGAGGTTGACTTTGGGTCCTAAGGTATTAGTCGAATCCACTTGCACCCTTAAATAAAATAAAAATAATGGAAATAGTGAAAGAAGAAAAAGACGAAGGTAGCTAGAAATACTGACCATATACACAAAAGAGTAGAATCTGAAGCTTCCTATAAGTGCATGCTTGGCCGTCGGCAGTACAGCTTTCCAGCAGGTAGGGCTCCAGGGGTGGAGGATCACATTACAATCTAAATCCCTGCATGTGCTGTCGAAGAGGTGCTTGCTTATCTCTACCATTTTGATCTGTAGGTCAATTTTATACAGTAAAAGCAGTGAGCCTTCCTTGCACGTATCGTAAGTTAGCTCGTCAATCGTCAAAGACAGTTAATAAAAAATACCCAAACTATTTGATAAACTTTCATGTAACTTTTGTAATAACTAATACGTTATTTATCACTTTCTTATTACGATATCCTGTGCGAGGCTTCACGAGAAAACATCGGCTGCATCTCCTTTCGTGCATGTCGTAAAAGTCAACTATGGAACTCGAGCACTCTCTCAGCTTGTCACGCGAGGTTATGTAGGCTTAGTTTCATAGAATTAAACCCTATGTCTGATTTCGGAACTAACATAACATTTGTGTGGTGCAGTGATACATATAATTGAGTCATACACATAGTAACAAGCGGTGATAGCCCAGTGGTTAAGTCGTGCACCTTCCAAGCGGGAGGTGTAAGTTCGATCCTAGTCACGGGCCTGTACCAATGAATTTTTATTATTATTACTTAGCTCGCTCTCTCCGGTCGTGTCGGTTTTCCGTCACATCGGACTATGAGAGTGAGGGAATAGAAAGTGCATCTGTGTTTACGCACACACTTGTGCACTATAATATCTCCTGCGTATCTGGCCAACCTCCGTAGAGATTGGTCGCCTTGGCCGAAATACGATCGGAGATAATCATCAACTGGTGCTATCATCCATACGGTGAAACGCACTCTAATGTTTGTATTTTGTCTTTATTTTATACACTTTATATTATAAAATTTAATCCATCGTCTTCATATATTTTAATCCCTGCGACCTCATTAAGTAATACGTAGATTATCTTGAAGTAGTTTCGCTTAAGCAATTAAGTTCTTTAACGTACGCGCTAGTATCTATGTAATACTAACATTGTTTCAAGTATCTTGTCTGGTTCCTTTAAAATCCGTGGGACTTCGTTTTGGAAATTACTGTTAAATTACTGAATTATCTTGTACCTATACATACATACTACATTCAGTTGGTATCATAGCGGTAGTGATGTCATAGAACAAAATAAAAACAGCTTATAAAGGAAACGCGTGGAAATCCCTTGTAAATGATAAATAAATGAAATGACTTACGTGTACCTACACTTACTCGTGTTGTTAATATCCACAAACAGATCTATATGTATCATCATAATCATTAACAGCCCTGGGAAGTCCACTCTATATGTATAACAATATGTACATTTTACAGTAGTGGACACCCGCGACTCCGTCCGCGTGGACTGCAGAAAGAACAAAATGTCGAAATTGTCCGGGATAAAAACATTTTCCCGGGTTAAAGTATATGTTAAGTGGGACCTGTCACAATATATTCCTGAAAACTGCATCAAAATCGGTTCAGCCGTTTCTGAGATTAGCGTGCACAAACATCGATCCGTTACAATTTTATTATATGTATACATATATAGAAGATACACGGGAGGTGTTCCCGTGTTGACAACATAGTCCAAAATACAAACTGCGGTCACCAACCCGCTTGCCCAGCGTGGTGACTATCCCCATGGCAGTCTTGTGGCGTGCCCTGGGGGAGGCCTACGTCCAGCAGTGGACTGCAATAGGCTGATGATGATGATATAGAAGATAGAAGATAAAATAATGGATTTTTATCCCCTTAATATAAAATGAATGGAAGCTAATTCGATAGAATATAACACATCAGCATCTCTTTCCATGCATGTCGTAAGAGTCGTCTAAGGAACTCAGGCATTATCGCAGGCGATAAGCTAGCAACTTGCCAAGTTGACCGTTTCCATCTTTCCTGCTATGCTAAACGTCGCTTATCCTCTTTATGATCATACAGTTCTAAATTCTATTCAGAATGAGTATACGTTTGTGTGTGTGGGTGTATAATTTTATTTACAGACAAAGATTACATACATACATATAATCACGCCTTTATCCCTTACGGGGTAGGCAGAGCACCAAAAGCCGATAAGACCACATGGTGCCACTTCTTTTTTGAGGGTATAATTGAGATGTGCAAGTTCGGTTAGTAGTGACAGGTGGTCAACCTATCGCCTACAAAACACCAAGACCCTCTTGTCCCTCTACTGACTTCTACAGTATGCCCGGGAAGAGAGACAAAGATTAGGTTATGTTATATTTCCTTATCTTCTGTATTCTTCACTAAAATTCTATATTTTGCAATTCCCACATCAATCATTTCAGCGTGACCTGCAGCTGCGGTAAAATGCAGTATTTTCTTGAAACTGATAAATTTCAGCTCATTAGGGCAAAGATGATAAATCGTTTACTAAGAGGCACACAGTGAGCTCATTTCTTCAACGGACTCTTAACTTCTTTAAGGCGGGTTTTCCTGTCGCGGAGACGGTTGGCGCTGATTGGGTCAATTTGTATGTAGTTACAGGTAGCGTTTTTGATTCGCGCTGAATCGCACAGCGCTGACGGCAGTACAAATTGACGTGCGCCGACCGTCAGCGCACATCAGCGTGACAGGAAAACCCACCTAACGTCTTTGCTTGCTGCACCCGAATGTGTGAAATATTTGGTCACATATATTAAATTAATTTTAGAAGTTTGTGACATAATATTTATAAAATGTATATGAAAATGTAGTAAATAAATTACTCTGATATTATAATAATAGTTTATCAATTTAACTTAAAGACTTTTAGGTAAAAATGATTCACAAATAATCACGTTTGTTGTAAGGGGGCCCCCCTCGAAGATGTATTTTATTTTATTTTTGTGTATTATAGCGACAACAGCAATTAGAATTATGATAAAATATTATATATATCTCGTAGATAAATTACTTTCGGGAATACACCATTAAAATAAAATTCGCTATCGATATTATGATAAAATAGTTTCTATCGTTCGCTGATAATTTGAATTATTCAGATTTTTTAAATACCTCCCATATTTTTTTCACCTCCCTTAACTAATTACTTTACGTGTAATTTTACAAATCTTCATTGTGTTATGTTTAATATGCCATATTATTAAATAATAAATTTAAAAAATAACCAAACTACAACTGCATAAAAATTAATAATGGCAAAATCACTTAGATTAAATTCGCTTAGATTTTATTTAAAAAAAAAAAACTTTATTATCAATAATGAAATGTTTTCCCGGGATAAAAGAAAATCCCCTACAAATCAGGCTAAAATATTTAGTACATATACATACCTAACTTTTCTTTCCCAACTTTTCAGCATAGGCACAGTATTATCATATTTATAGTACAGAATTTCACCTTTTTACTAATATAATGAACAATAATTTCATGCAAAATTATTGAAACACGTGCGAAGAACTATGAAGATATAACTAAAAGGTATAAGCCATTTATATTAACATTGGTAGCTAATATAAGAATATTATTATGACGTACTATTATTTTTACGTCAAGTGCAAAGTACTAAGATAGCTATTAAAAACAGAACTAACAATAATTTAGTCATCATAAATTAGTAGTAGGTACGTGGAATTGATATCGATGTCAATATTTTTTATTAAGGGCCGACTTTTCCAATGGTCATATTCTATTCTTTATTGAAATAAATTTTAATAGAGAACACAATAATATGACCATTAGAAAAGTTGGCCCCAGTCTATATTTGTAGTAGAAGTAGTTTAAGAGAAATATACGAGTACAATCAAGGCCACCTTCTCCTGAAGAACTAAGTAATTCGGTGCTGGCGAACCTTTTAGTTTATTAAAAAAACAGATACATATAAATATCACGCCCATCATATCCCAGGTTGGATAGAAGTGTACAAAGTACACACTCACTTTTCACCAGTTAGCCTATCAAGTCCCACGTGGTAAGGGGTGAGCCTAACGTCGTTTTTCGGGCACAAATACAACACTCTAGCGACAGATAACGAATCCAATAGGAAATGTTTCCGTATCATTCTAAATAGGTATTAAACCTAAGAGCCTCATCGTTATAATTTTTTTTAAATTTATTTATAGTTATTATTATAAATCTATCCCTGGAAAAACTTATTAGCAATTAAAACGTTAAATTTTCATCAAAATTTATTCACTACATGTTTTATAGCACTCAAATTGCTTTTAAAATCGACCATGCTTTTTATTAGTATTTTATCGAGTAAAATGTTAAATTAATTGTTTTAAACAAAATAAAAAACCATTACATCGAATTACTTATATTTTTTCCGATTTTAATAACGAAAATTTCTCGTAATTTCTGAAAAACGGGCCCTTAACTTTATTTTTCGAATAAGCTCACTGACGATATTTAAAATCTGCCCTTAATCTACAATATTTTTACTATCCGGTCCTGATGCGGGCTTTCATTATAAAACATCACTTGCAACTCTTTCGGAAAGCGTGCATATCGCAAGAACAGTTGAGTGACAATTTAAATATGTCCCCGCTATGTTAAACATGGCTATAGAATTTTGGGATTTTTGTTTTATGTATTAAAATTAATTGCTAAAAGGACGAGCATTTCGATAGTCCTTAAGCGTAAAAATTTACTATAAATGGAAAAAAACCGTATTTCGTGCGAACCTAGTAAATCAAAGCTTGATATTTTTATGGAACATACAAAATTACTTACCTAGTACCTACCTACATAATGTAATGAATATTTTCAATAACAGTTCTCATAGACTGCATTTAAGCATTAACTTTTACCGAAGTCTGCTTCACTTTTGCTTCAAATTTACTACCACTTTTTATACGTAATACTTTTAATGACTATTCACACATAATGCACTAACTATTTATTATTTCAATTTCACGTATGTTTTGAACATGAATTAAAAGCAACAACACATGCGTCCGCGCAACTCGCTCTATTAAGATCTATAACAACCACTGAACAATATGAAATCAAACTCCTCAATAGCATTAATGTGTAAAAATGAGAGCCAAGTTCAATACTCAGTAGTGCGACATGCGACTTCGACGATTAAACGAATTGATATTAATGATGATACGAGTACCAAGTTCCAAGGTGTGTTTAATAATATTATAGTAAGATAACAGTTCAATTATTTACTCGTACATACTGAGTTAATCTCTTTTGGGTTTTCGTCTTTTTCTGTAGTTTACGGGCACAGCTATTAGTTTGTAAACATTGAAGATAAGAAATAATTTTGATTGCATTTTACTTATCAGAGAAGTATGTAATGGGCACATGGATTAAAAATTATTTACGTTGAATATTTTTTTGTTGCTATTGCCCACTGTAGAGCCACCACAATCCAAAACAAATCCTAATTTGCGATAGTTGCGAAGTTTATCGCAATGATTGGAATATACTCGTATACATGGACTAAACAATAACTAGTGGCCTGATGGGGCCGGAAGCGCTTCCTTTTTCACTACCCCCACACCCATTGCAAGACAAAGGTCAATGCTGCACCCACAACTCCCTATCTCGGACTCTATACGTTCACCCTGGTAGTAATTAATCGAGTTCATTCTGCCATCTGCGTCTCGGCCTACCCCTATGCCGGCTTGTGGCACCCTCCAGTGAAACAGAAGAGGTATGTTAAACTAAATGCTACGAATAAAGCCCACTATAGAGAACCTATTCCCAAAATTTGAAGCTCGAAATCACATGTTTAATTTTCAAGATTGTATGAATATTTCTGAGTTGTTTCATACGCGAGCTGCAAGGAAGTCCTCATGGCCGCTGCTCTACCGACCTAGCAACAAAAATAATAGAAAACAAATCAAACTACAGAAAACATGACAGCACGATATAAGCATTGCAATAATTTACACTTAATAATTTACAATAAGGTACACAGAAATGCACATCAATTAGAGCTATCGCTCACAGCGTATAAGGTCAAATCAATTCTAGACTCTGGTATCACGACCTAGAGGAATATATTATCAGATCGCTTAGTTGAACATCTTGGTTGGACTGCGCCCCTTAAAGATATGCCATTTACATATCGCATTCTCCTAAATCTCAGGTTATACAATTATGACGTCATATACCTCTAGGCGTAACTGCATTTGCTAAGGCACGAAAGGTAGTTGAACTGCAAAAAGATGGGTCAGTCACATTGGGTCACATTGGGTCACATTCGGTATGGTGATACACACTAAGCGCCTGTTTTGTTCCACTCTCTTAATTGATGTCAGGTTACATAATTTACGACGTCATTATCAGGCGTAATTAGAATACATCAGCTGCATCTCCATCCGTGTATGTCGTAAGAGTCGACTAAGGAACTCGGGAATTCTCAGGCGACTAGCTAGCAACTTGTCACTGATAATTACCATCTGTCCTCGCTATACTAAACATGGCTTTGGGATATCTTTTATGGTTTTACAATTCCGGCTAACCCATTTCGGGTACACAGCCAGTTAAAGGCGTAATTGCACCAACTATGGCACGAAGGCTGAACGAACACATTATTACCTCTATAACTATTGGTCTCACTTTGCTTTCTGTTATGCTGAAAGAAATCTCTTGCAGAGATAAGGCTTTGTATGCATTCCTTTTGTAAATTTATCTGTATTCATTGTTATGTTTTATGTACAATAAAGAATAAGAATAAGGCTGGCTGAACTACAAGCTTTATTAGAACGCAGTCTCCTTTCTGTGTTTGCGAAGTTTGGTGCGGCTGAAAAAGAGGCATATTCAATCCATGTGATGTATAATGGCATATGTAGTATCATATTCATGACGTCTTATTCCTCTATGTTAGTGTGTAATTAGGATCGGTTCATAATTTTTATCTCCCGTAAGTAACCAAGACTTACATTTTATTAGCAGTCCACAGTCGTTTTCGCCCCGTAGCCTATTGCAAATTAGGTAATCAGGGGGCGGGGTTTTTTAGCACCTCCCGCCTTACTATGGACCGGGCCGCTGCATTTTCGGACTATGTTGTCAATGCGGGAGGCGCTGCTGCCCACCTCCTGAAAACCTATTGCCTCTTACGAGACCACGAGCAGACAAGGGGCGGTGCTATTCTGCTCCACCGGTTCTTGGTTACACGGATGATTGTACTAAACCATATCGGGTCCTACCTATAATGTAATCTTTGATAGGGGTAATATTTTTAGAGAAAAATTTAGTGAAGTGTTCACTTACAATGTAATTGTGTTGGCCTCAGGCCAGATAGGACGTAGAAAATGAGTATTTCTTTTTAGAAAAGCAATATTACCTTAAGGGCTTTTAAATTTGGTGGTGATACATTTAAATAATATTATACAGTGCGTTTGTGACAGCCAGGCAAATATTGATAACATGACTTCAGACCATGATTCTAAGGCGGAAAACACTGAAAATTTTCGCAGGAAAATTCCAAAATTATTCGCCTTTTATTCCATATTTTCAGGGAAAAAAATAGTTTAGTTCGTTTAATTTGGGCTTAGATAATGACTTAAAAATAAATTTTTTACCAAAATATGAAGTTCAAATAACTGATCAACCCTAATGGAGAGTCACAAGTGATCCTAAAAACAGCAATGTGTCACACAATAACCATTACGAGTAAGCCCATTTAATTAGTTACAGGATCGCCCGATGTAATTGGCACGGAGAGCAAAGATTACTGATAATCAAATTAAAAATATATTTCCTGCGAGTAATAACACTGTCGTCTAACTTAACACAGTGGTGCTCGTTCAGCATTTCAGTATTTGCCGGGCTGTCACCCACACCCTGTATAGGTACAGTCATAGGTATAGTAAAGTAAGTAGGTATATAAATTAGACCCTCACTTTTACTAGTCATGAGTGATTTGAGAGTCATTCGTAGTAAGGTTGAAATTTCCAAGGTCCTTCTAAACTTGTTATTTAGTTACATTCCCTCTGGCTCTGTCATAGTCAGATAAAATATTAAATTAAATAACCTTATACTATCATAAAAACGCTATGCTAAACGTAACTGTGGGATCTCCTAAACGATCCTGGAGCCAAAACTGCGGGAACATAAAAAACCCACAGCCATTTTTACATATCTGGGACTAATGTAAAAGAACAGTGACAATAGATTGGTGTAGTTGGTAGTGGCCCTGCCTGCGACGCCATAGGTCCTGGGTTCGAGTCCCGGTAGGTGCAAGAATATCGATGTTTGTTTCCGAGTCATGGATGTTTATATACTTATCTATGTATTTATATACCGTTGCCTAGTACCCACGACACAAGACCTTAGGGATCTTAGTGTGGGATTAGGTCAATGTGTTGTCAAGTGTGTGAATATGTATATATATATATATATATATATATATATATATATATATATGCTAGCTTATTACCTGAGAGAGTACCCGAGTTCCTAATGGTTTAATGGCACCCTGAACCTAATTGTAATTCTTTTAAAAATCTGAAATAAATAAAAAAAAAAACTCGACTCTTACGACATGCACGGAAGGAGAAGCAGCTGATGTATTCTGGTAAATCTTCGCATCAGCACAAGATTAAATAAAACATATTTTAAACAGGTACCTATATATTTTTTTTTTGCAAATTTTCTCAAGTTTTTCAATATTGTTCTTTAACTACGATACATGAAATAGAGATGTCAAAAAGTATTGAGAGAGACCCACTAGCTCTTCACAGCCTCTTAAGCCGAATCAGTATCATATAAGAAACATATTCGACCCCATATCTCTCTGGGTTGGTACCAAAGCGATAAATACGGACCCACTATGAGATTATTTTGGACTCAAGCCAATTTTAATTTCGCATAGAGTGTTGCACGTATATCTGGATGAGATACCGCCATGCACACATGTAAATAAGTGGTGGAAACGGTTTTTTATCATTCCGTATTTAGGTTATTTAAGTAAATTCCTTTTTTAAACGAATTTCGCCAGTTTGTGTCGAGATTTAAGTCGCGTTGTTCCTTAAAGTGACTGTGGAGATAAGGGTTTTATTTTATAGTGTGTCTCGCACTGTGCAAGTTTTAAAGTTGTACCTACTTGGTCTCTTTTTTTTCTGTGCAATAATTGGCAATGGCAAAAATTATTTCTAGTAAAATTACTGCTCATATTCACAGCGTTCGCCTAAATCAGCGGTTCCCAAAGTGGTCCAGGTGGACCCCCAGGGGTCTGTAAGAGACTCGATGGGGGTCTACGTTGGTATGAAAAAATTGGGGTTTACAATTAATTTATATGTGATGTAGGCCTGTAGGGGGTCTACCAGAACCAGTAAACTTTTGAAAGGGGTCAATGAGAAATAAAAGTTTGGGAACCCCTGGCCTAAATGATAATGATATACTTACTAATCTTTGTGATTCCAGGAGTAATTCATATCTTTTTAAACTACATAGTGCAATAAAACTTAGTATAATGAGAATTAGTTAGTTACCCAATAAACTCCTCCTGTAATTAATTATAAGTGCCTACAGATTATACAGAGTGTTTTTTTGTGGCCACCTTTAACGAAGGGTACGTACTCTATACATCAAATAAAGTAAGTTTATGCCAAAAAAATGCTGGGATTTTTTTTTTCAATTTTTTTTAAATTACTTGTTCTGGCGAAATTTATAGTGTCTAGTGTTTATGTTAGTTTTTTTATAGACAGATATTAATTATTTTTCGTGAAAAGATCCTGCTACGCGCGTCTATGTGCATTTATGCAGAAAAACGCAGTCTATTTACTCAACTTTGGACCCTAATATTTTGGAAACCAGACACTTCCCAGGTATGCTTCCATGGAGAAAAATGATCGTGATGATGAGGAGATTCCGTAGTTTTCGGGAACGTTGACGACCAAAAATCACCCTGTATATACTTTCAAAATCGCTATCTCTTATCGCTGAATACATCAAGATGTGAATAAATATAAGTAATTAATGAGATCGTATCTCATACCATATCTAATAACAAAAAACTTAATTAATGAAAGAAACATGAATTCGGCACAGAAAGAAATGAAACACCAAACGTCACTATTCATTGCGGGAAACTTCATTGAAAGAGGAGGATGGGGTGAGAGACCATGGAGGAAGAATATAAAAGAAATGCGTTTACTAATAAAGACCTGCCACTGCATAGTTTATATAAAATTGAAATTCTAGACACATTGGTTGACCCGGTAGCTCAGTGGTAAGCGCACTAGCACGGAATGCAGAGGTCGAGGGTTCGATTCCCACTCGGGTGAAGAATTTTTTCATGTCTTGCTTTGAAATTTTTATTCTGAAAAAATAATACATAATTTGGGAGTTAAAAAAACGTATAATACTACAGCTGCTTCTCTTCCCGGGCATACTGCACTGTAGGCGATGGCCTGACCACCTGTCACTACTAACCGAACTTGTACATCTCAACTATACCCTCAAAATTGGTCAGAAGTGGCACCATGTGGTTCTATCGGCACTTGGTGCTCTGCCTACCCCATAAGGGATAAAGGCGTAATTAATGTATGTATGTAAAAATTAATAAAAAAATGGTTATTTTATAAACAAAATTTTTATCCTCTAAACTAAGGAATCATGAAGCGTGTTTTAAGCGTCCAATGTTATGACTTCTTTTATTATTATGGCTGGAAAAACGATAATGATGACTTCTGCAATCGTAACGAGGCATATTTAAAAAAAAATGTTGACAGGCCACCTCCTTTTTGCTCTTACGCCATGGTGGAGACGTAAAAATTGTTATCATTAACATTGTCTAGTAAAAGAAATACAGTCTATACAATGTCGTAAAGGAGGCGTCCTTTTGAATTCGACTGTAACACGATAGATTAGAGTGGATAATTTTACTGTATATCTATATACATAGTATCTCTTAAATTGTCACACATCACTCCATTGCTGGACGTAAACCTCGCGTAGGGCACGCTAAAAGGCTACTGCCATAGTGCGGTTTTCAATTGCCTATTGTCACCACGCTGCGCAGGCGGGTTGGTGTGCAAAGTGTTATTTTCGGTGTATGTTGTCAACACGAGCGGCGTTGCTGCTACCCTCCCGGAAACCCATAAACGCCTCTTAGAATACCCACGGGCAGCCATGGCGTGCTATTCTCCTCTGCTGATACCACATGGTTATCTTTATACTAGCGACTGCCTACTTATCATGTATCTTACTCTTGCTAATGTTATAAACGCGAAAGTTTGTGAGTATGGATGGATGGATGTTTGTTACTTTTTCACGTAAAAACGGCTAGAGCGATTTTAATAAAATTTAGTAAGGAGTTAGCTAACATAATTAATACATAGGCTACTTTTTATCCCGTGAAAATATTTTTATCTCGGATAATTTCGACATTTTATTTTTTCTGCAGTCCACGCGGACGAAGACGCGGGCTTCCACTAGTAGGTTATATGTTATCCCGATGGATACATTTTATTATTATAAAGATGTTGTTTCAACTATAACAACTATACAACTGGGGTTTTTTCACCTGTGAATGCTTTTTTCCATTTTTCACCAGTTTATAGGTATCCTTTTTCTACCCGCTGATTTATTAATTCCACTTTCGACATAAACATCATTTTGTTCTTTTTTCAGCCAGTATAAAATACGTATTTATCTACTTATACCCAGATGGATTAGTAAGTAAAGAGTTATTCACTGCATAATACAACCAAATGTTCTCCACCACCGACCGCGTATAATCTGTTATAAGCTATTAATTTATATCTGGGGCAAACTACATCTAGGTCAAATTAATAGATACAGTCTGCCACCTTAATAGACATGATATGTGATGATATTTGGAATAGTCCGACTAAGAGTCAGAGTAGACTAGCTGATTTAAGGCGTGGTTAGGCAATGTGACATTCTTTGATATTTATTTATTTATTTTTTATTTTATTTATTTATTTCATACCTTACTTCTATCTTTACAGGTTTAACCTACCACGACAGAGTAGCAACTTTATACTTAAGTGTAACATACGATGTACATAGTTATTTTTGTAAATTCATTCAAAGTACAATGGAATAGGTCAGTAATATCCGCAACTTTATTGAGCGTATGCATCGTGCGCGTCATTAATGCGCAATACACACTGGGCCCGCCGGGCTGCCGACCTATGTCGGCAACTTTTTGTCGGCGGGCTAGTTGGCGGCTTCAATTGCAAGTCGGAAAATTTTGTCGGCGGCTTGAGATGACAAATTACAAAATACTAGCACGTCGCTACGGGTCCAGAGTCGCCGGGCAAGAGCGCAGGCGTACGCAAGCCGCCAACATGTCGGCGGGCAACACGCGCTGGCTCATGTTGCCGACATGATTCATTACATATAGGCCGCCGGGTTGTGTCGGCGGGCTGTGTCGGCGGCCCGGCGGGCTCAGTGTGTATTGCGCTTTAGTGCTTTGTTTACTAGATTGGTCCTGCCGCGTACCACAGTAAATAGCCGCGGTCGCCGTCGTCTACCTACGTATCGACGAAGTTTTAAGTTCAAGTTTACAATTTGGTGTTCTATCCTTGACGACCGATTTGTGTAGTTCGTAGTAACCTTGCCTGCGACGCCATAGGTCCTGGGTTTGAATCCCAGTAGGTGCAAACATTGATATGATGAATATCGATGTTTGTTTCCGAGTCATGGATTTGCTGTTATTTATATATCTTATCTTCTTATCTGTAGAAATGGTATGTATTATCTTATAAATTGAATTGCACAAGCTAACTTAATTAATAAAATTGTTTGTTAATTAAATATAAAACTAACTTAGAACTACTTAGATCTATGGTGTACTTGTGGGAGATCGGTTGACCATCCAAATTTTTACAGGATGGTCAGCCGATCTACCTTATCAGGTAGCGTGCCCAAAATGCTGGCTGCGTTGCCGCGCTGAATGGCTATGCTTATTCTTTGGCCTAAGTAGCAGCCAGCATTTTGGTCACGTGTGGACTCTACGAGGCGCCCGGCCAGGTCCCTGTATGTTTTGAGCGCCGCCGGTCCCCAAGGGCCCAGGGTCTCCACGCCGAACGGCGCAAATAAGTAGCCTCTGTCGAGGCTATCTTCTTATCTTAGATTGGGAGGTCAATGTATTGTGAAGTGTGAATAGTTATATATATGTTTATTTATACCTCTTTTTCTGTGTTTATAATCATTAGTCTTCAGTTTCGAGGGGTTGAGTCTTGTAATATGTGCATTATACAAGTTTTAGTCTAACTACAGTCATATGATATTGTTCTAATGTGTATTGTAAAAGTAGATTCAATTCAATAAAATTATTTTAGATAAGTCTACTAAGATAAAATAATAGACCTAAAATTGGCGTGGGAAGGTATTATTTTGAAAGGTTAAAGGTGATATTCTTCCAGATTATCTTCTTACGATCGTCTTTTCTTTTCATTGTCATAAATAAATAAAATAATAGTAATAAAACCTTTTGAAGGACCAAAAATTACGGAAAACAAGTTTCGAATATCAGTCTAAAGTCCTCTTAAAGTCCTATTGTCTAGCTCCAAAACATCAACCTATGCTAACATAAGAAAATGACAATCATCAACTTAGATAATATAATCCAATCGACAATAAATTATAGAGTTTGAAGTATTTATGATAGTTATTTATCTTTGAAATAATGTTAATACGAGTAGAAAATATTATACAGATATAAACAATAGCCCGTCTGCCACGTTTGCGGCATCGTAAAATACAATCAAATCGGACATATACTATGTGTCTAATAACTTTGATTGTATGAATTTGTAGTGACTGATTATTATGCAATTTATTTAAGTATCTGGGTAATATAAGAAAACTTTTGTAAAACACCTCAATATCGGATATTTAACTACAACTAATTTGATAACTAATTTACAAAATGTTATAAGATAGATAAATTCTTGAAACTTGAAACTCCTCGATCTTTTACTTCTTTTTTAACTTACCCCGATTTTTTTATTTTTATTTTATTGACAAGCACAACAGGTAACTACCAACGCAACATTATTGATACATTAATTATTTATCAGATCTTATAACTAGGTCCTTACCCTTAGTGTGCTTATACGGCATGGCAAACGTGACAGTATCTAGTGTTAGTAACTTAAAATCTAACATGCACATGCATACTTATTCTATTGTTAGTTGGGGAGATTATAAGTAAATTGATATAACAACTTTACTGGGCGAGTCACAAGAAACAACTTAGCTGAGGACGCGTTGAGTGATTCGCGTGAATGTCGCGATAGTTGCGCTGTAAATATCCAACTCAGGGTGCGCTTTGGATACCTCATTATATAAACGGAACGTCCTGACCAGGGGACTATAGAACGACGTGTTATTTTTATGTACTTCGAGTAAGAAAGTTGGTCGATGACGGGCGTTATAGCGGCCAACCACAATCTTCACATGAGAAAGAAGGGTGGAAGAGTCTAGATTGTGATTGAATATTATTGTTTTCCCAAAAATTCAATTTACATTTAACCATTTCAAAATAATTCTTCCGTTTATATTATCATCTCTCACATAAGTGCTCTAAAGGGAAAAACTATCACTAAGAAAACGGTATTCTCGTATCATATATGTAGGAAATACTTTAATAAAGAGTAGCTAGTAATGTTTGTTTGTCTTGTCGAAACATACAGTCACAAAACATTTACTTTACTGGCAAATAAATAAATCCAAAACAAACTAAGCCTGTCCACACAATACTAAAAGCGAAAGAGCACAGTCAGCAGATGAAATGTTCCTTCATGACTCATTAAAAATGGGTCGCTCGGTCTCGATTGCTCATTATCCGAGCCCCTCTTTGTCTGCCCGAGTTTGTTGTGCAAGATCTTCATTTCCGGATATCATTTTGCCCTACCTTCAGCTTCCAGCGTTAGCTTACTATAAAATGCTGAGTCTTATCCAGTTTTGTTCGACCTTTTTCGTTTTTAGACAAAAATGCTACCTGTTTAAAAATAAAAACTTCTTATTTACGTTGTACTTACTTGTTAGGGTTTTCTTGAGCTGATGTAGGTCTTATTCTTATTATTTATTGTACACAAGACATTACAGTAAATACAGGGAAATTTATTTATAAAAATGCATACAAAACCGATCTTATCTCTACAAGAGATTTCTTCCAGCGTACCAGATAATAAAGTGAGACAAATAAGGGGCGTAGATAGAATGCATCAGATGCATCTCCTTCTGTGTTTATCGTAAGAGTCGAATCAGGCTCAGGAATCTCCTTGAGGATCTTGCAGTTCTGGCTACCCCATGTCGGGAGCATAGTCGTATGTACATGCATGTCTGTTAGAATTTACCAGGCTCATACCGGATCAAGCATACGACATTTAAATCGTATCAGATGGTTGTATCGTCACATCTCAACTATGAAATGGAATTTGCCTTTGCCTTTCTTGAAATAAGTAAATAGTTTATAACCTAAGTTTAAGGCGGTGCAAAATCTATCTTAGTACCATTCCAAAATGACGTAAAGTATATCCAATTAAAATAGAAAATACTTCAACAGTCAAGCAACTAGAAGTCACAGCAATCAAAGCAAGAGCACTTCTGTCTGGTGCTTAACCGTTAAACTTTAGTACAGAACTAGTCACTATCACAGTAATTTTAGAATACAAAGGGTAAAGTCACTATAGCGACTAACTTACTTCTAGCTGTAATGACTGCAAACATTACTTTTATTAAATCCCTATAAATTTTTATTTAAGGCATCTTTACTAGAATAGATACATACATACATATAATCACGCCTTTATCCCTTATGAGGTAGGCAGAGCACCAAGGGCCGACAGAACCACATCTGACCATTTTTGACCATTTTTGAGGGTATAGTTGAGATGTACAAGTTCGGTTAATAGTGACAGGTGGTCAGCCCATCGCCTACAAAACACCATGACCCTCTTGTCCCTCTACTGACTTGTACAGTATGCCCGGGAAGAGAAGCTTCTACTTTTTTTATATTATATATAAATATATTATATATAAATAGTATTATACTTTTTTTTTCACTCCCAGAGCAGCATAGAAGAGAATAGACTAGAATAGATCTAAAAGGAAAACATAGTCCTACCACCGCCCATCTGAGTGCCCAGATAAGAAAAGTTACATCGAAAAATATTTTATTGCACCACTCTTCATATTAAAAGTAGTGGAATTTTAATATGGATATTTATGATAGTCTGTCTACTTGCATCCAGCCCAGGTCTAAGTGATGAGTAATCTAGTCAACTGATTAACTTTATGGGGAAAACTCATTGTAAACGACATTGTATTTTGATTATCTTGGTATATTCTCTTTACCGAAAAAGACAAAGAACCTACTACCGTTTTTCAGTCGAGTGTACCCTCAAGGGAAAGTTAACACTGAAAATTCGAGCGATAGCCTTTGGTTTACCTTATCCTATCGTACCTAGATACAGATAGTCATATCTACTATCAAAATAATAAATTAATGCTATGCTGTAGTTAGATACTACTGATTATGAGCTAATCAAATCAATCAATTTATATTAATTACTTGATATGTTTTTGCAGCTAATGATAAAATTTCACTATTTCCAAAACATGGCGTCTTATCTTTCCGTCACACTGTGTATAACACACATTACACACACAGTCCACAAAACAAGGACTATTATATATAGAACTCGAATTTTCAGCCATAAGTCATGACAGATAGGTACATTCTCGACGCTAGACAGTACATTTGGCAGAAAATATTAGACGTCGCTGTTCGAGACCGACCACTCGTATTTCCTCGTTTGCTCTTAACAGATACCTGTAATTTCTCACAACACTAATAGCTGGGTTTCGTACTAGCGCTGGAAACGCTGGGCGTTTCGTTTTTGTCTTAATTAGTTGTTTGGAAGGTGTAAGGAACTATAAATTAGCTATCATTTGAATTTCATAGTCAATTTCACAGACTATTATAATGTTTAAAAGTTGTGGTTGCGTGATATTTAAAGTTTATATGATTTCATTAAGTTTCATTTAAAGACATACAGTTTGAAGAAATTACTGTTTTAAGACAATGTCAATGGCAGGGACCATACATAGACGTTAATCTACTTTGTATGTACATAACGTCTTTCATTCCCAACCGGGTGAATTTTTTTTACATTTATTAAGACATATTTATAATAACGTCTTTTGTTATTAGTAGATAGTGTTTTGTCATTAGTTTTTCACAGTCCTCGGCAGACGTGCATAACATACTCATACTACATACATACTTACTTCATACTTCAGCCTATTGCAGTCCACTGCTGGACGTAGGCCTCCCCCAGGGCACGCCACAAGGCTACTGCCACAGGGGGGTTTTGCCCATAGTCACCACGCTTCTATTCTATCTTTATACTAAGGAGATAGGTAATTATTTTTACCCGACTGCGCCAGAAGAAGGGTTATGTTTTTCGAGCGTATGTATATTTCTTTGGCACACTCTAGAGCCAACAGTTTATCGTATTTAAGCTTAGATGCATCTAGTCGTGAAAGTGACACGTGGGTCAAAATTTTCACGCAGTCAGGATTTTTCTTTAAGTAAATGAGGTATTTTTATAGAGTGCATGGCATACCTTTTCACTAGTGTTAAAACATAACCCTTCTATACTTTTAGGATAAACGTTATGACGTACCTACAACGCCCGCGGACCGCTCATAAAATATGCTTTTGAAATATGAGCGGCCGGCCCGCCCTCAAAATACAGTTGAAAATTAAATGGATACCAGAGTTTCCGTGTAAATATTACTGATTTAGATCGTTGTTTTTCACTGTTTATTGTATGGACTGGCTATTTTATGAGAATTGTCTGTTTTATCTACTAAACTTTATTTACTTACGGTATAAGAAAATAAGGTTAAACTAGAAGTCTCGAAACGGAACTAAATAAACTGCACAAAACTGTCATTCTATCACGTTCCCATAATGAGTGGATCGTCTAATTTTTTCTCGACTTTTAGGCTAAACTGATATTACATTTGGTTATCACTTTGCATATGCACAAAATAAGTAGGTAAACAGTTGCTCACACCACACCTTATCTGTACTTCACTTGCACTTGGCAACGTGTAAACTTTACAGAGGTTCAATTGTTTGGTACTAGAATACACAAAAGAATGACGTACGCTTGTGTCGCTTACTTGGCAATGCTGTCTTGCTTCACCATCACTACATATTATAAAACGAAGTCGCGTCCCGCTGTCTGTCTGTCCCTATTTATGCTTAGATCTTTGGTGTGGATTTTGGCGTGGTTTTAATATGATGATCTCCGACCGTATTTCGGCTAAGGCGACCAATCTCTACGGAGATTGACCAGGTACGCAGGAGATATTATAGTGCACAAGCGTGTGCGCAAACACAGATGCACTCTCTATTCCGTTACTCTCATAGTCCGATGGGACGGAAAGCCGACACGACCCGAGAGAGATCAGGCGCAGGACCAACGGTTTTACGTGATTTCCGAGGCACGAGCTAAGTGACAATTTTGCAACATTAAAATCTGTACATGAAATAAAATTCATTGGTACAGGCCCTTGACTGGGATCGAACTTACGCCTCCCACTTGGAAGGTGCACGTCTCAACCACTGGGCTATCACCGCTTATTAATATATACGTAGAATGAGTCAAGAAGAAGGTTTATGTGTATAAGTAGGGACCCACCCCGGCAGTCCACTGCTGGACGTAGGCCTCCCCCAGGGCAGGCCACAAGACTGCCATGGGGGGTATTTGCCAATAGTCTCCACGCTGGGCAGGCGGGTTGGTGACCGCAGTTTGTATTTTGGACTATGTTGTCAACACGGGAGTGCGTGTCAACACAACTAACATACTCACCCTTTACTAACCGTATCCCTTACTAACCCTTCTAATAAATTGTTTTATTTTTGAATTAAGTAAGTCACCAATGTGTACGTTTTATAATATTGTCTATTGCTTGTATGTATGAATGTCCCTGGGACATCGTCTAGCTAGATTAAGACCTATATGTACTTTTTATATAATTTGTATTAATAATGTCCTGTTATTCATATTTAATTTCATTATAAATAAAAAGAACAAGTAGCAAACAAAAACAAGGAGCTCTTAAACTGATCGATATCCCGATTACCCATTAAGAAAATGCAGTACGGCACAAAAAAGGAAATTCCGTATAATAATAGTGAATAAAGAAGGCAATACATCATATCTGGAAGCCCACATACCCGTATTGAAACAGCTTAATATATGAGGCTGAACGCGGTGCGATCAATCAATAATATTGCTTCCGTAAGCCCTAGCAGTGTATTTCCTCGGCTTGCTGGTGACAGAAAATGTAGTAAGTATAATGAAGTGGGTTCTAGGACTTCGCTGTTGTAATCCCTTGTTTTGGCCGTAAACTTAGAAATGTCTTGGCTGTTTACTGCGACTAACCATGCATCTGATACGACAGCTTTTCATAGAGTTACTAACGACCAATTTCAATACTAAAGATCATAAAGAAACTCGGATTTCTTTAATTCTAAATTGGAAATGGAACATTTAACCTGAAATGTGCAAAAAATCTCTCGAGATCGATTATTGAAATTGGCTCTTAGTGTTGGCATTTTAGAATTGAAGATATTTGTATTATTTTAAGCTACTTGTTACTTATAGATTTTTGGTCATATACTAACATTGTTGGACATAGGCCTCCCCCAACAACCGAGGCCTATGTCCAACAGTGGACTTCTCAGGGCTGTAAATGACTTACATTGTAACAGTTATTACCAATAGTGGACGCTCACTCACTGCTTCCCTTTTCGATCCTTTCTTATTGAATGCCATGTCATACAACGAAAACACCTCCAAGGTCTACGTCTCTAAGAGCAGCGGTTTATAGGTCGTCGGTGAGTTATTTAGGACAAAGCATTTTATATGTATAAATAAATAAGTTTTTGCTATCAGATATTGCTAAGTCTAAGTAACATTTTGGAAGCTTTGGTCAAAATAGGAAAATTGCGTTGCAGATGCGTCGTATGCTCTTCGCTTTCAACATTTAATTTTGCTGTCAACAATATTTATTCATTTATGTATTAACTACTGCATAACTTACCTATACAAATGAATATAAATTTCTTACCTATAAGTACGTTGTAACAACTTAGATTCGCAAATGGTAGATTCCAGCGCGTGAGGGCAACACTTAACGCGTGTACTTTTGGTTCTGCTATAAAAGGCGATGCACGCCGCAGTTAAACCCTTTCTTTTTTTGACGACCACTATCAAAATAGTCATTCTGAAGCTCTTGCTTTTCCCATGTGCTGATCTACTAGCCATGTGGCACATATATATATATTATTTATAAAATAAGGTTAAATAAACTAATTAAATGAAGAAAAATATAAAAGTGCTTGTGAAGTTCATCAAGCTGTAAAGGGGTCTAGTCATGCTGGATAGAAAAGTAGGCTTGTCAAGTCCGAGCTCAACCGTCCGATTCTGCCATCCGGGACATGTGCGGCCACGTGCTTCCAGCTGAAGATGACCTGCTTGGTGCTAAAATTGCTGCAGCTACTTCCTTTCACCACTCCACGCGGAAAGTATTGTTTCACTGATAGTAGCTTAATTATAATATAATAACCTAAAATGTTAATTTGGGAAGGAATATTTTAAAACTATTTTAAGTTCTAAATTCCAAATTAAAAAGCTGGCTTGTTTCTTTACTTCATGGCCTATTAAAAATTCTTCTACTAAACTAGTCTAATATTGTATACTCGTAGAATTGTATTAAAAGTATATTAAAACTATTTGAAACATATTTAAATCTTATCTATCCCACTTACTAGACCAGGTGCCCAAGACCCTAATCTGCAATAAGCACCTCACTTTGATCTGGTATAGAGACCTCTAATATCTAAATAATTTCCTATACCTTTACTCTTATTCTTAACTATAATTCTCTAAAATAGCTCTAATGCTATACCGGCTGGAGCGACCCGGTGAGTAACCCTTTTCCTTCTCAAAGTAAACCCCGCCTTGGGAGAGCAAATTGTTACAACGTGAGTAATCTAGTAGGTAATTTTGTTTTTAACATATCTTTGAATGATCAATAGATGCATAACAAATTATTTACTGTTAAGATCATGGAAAAATACCCATTGTCTTAAAAGACTTATAATAATTATATCAGCATATTGTGGAATTTAACACAATAGGTCGTACTTCACCTATGATACCTGTCAAGAAAAACAAGTATAGAAAAGCGTACAATACCTACCTAAATAATGACAATATACCTATTAAATAATTTAATTTTGCTACAAACTTATTCTTAAAGAACATTTTATTTTAAAATCTAGCTAGATATTACTTTCCTGAACCATTACAATACTTCCTTCCGCGCACCTGTCCGAAAGAAAAAAAAAGAATCTAATTCACGAAGGACGTTCAAATTGGATATGCTATAATCAATGCAAGCCTGTGTAGCAGCTTGTTGCTGCTCCATCGTTTCGAGGACTTCACTGGTATACATCAGCTGAATTTTTTTCCTACATGTCGTAAGAGTCTATTAAGAAAGTCAAGGGCATTCTCCGAGCAGCTAATCATTGATCTTTTTCGTCAGGCCTCGCTCTGCTCAACGTAGGATCCCTTTTGCTATTAAGTTCTGGGCTATTTTAATTTTTATGAATAAAATGTTTATTCACCGTAAGGCTACTTCTTCTTTTAATATACGGAAGTTCAAGTTTATATTCCTAAGAGATCCCACCACCGGTTGTAAGTCAAACACAATGAACTAGTATCGAGGTGAAATGAAATGAAGTAGTATCGAAGTAGAGGCATTGCCAACCGTACGTCATTATACACGTATTGCATGCTAGATGCTCGATCCTGGTTTCCTATCTCGATTTAAGTTTCCTGTAATCATGATTTATCAAACTCAAGGTCAGTGGAGTGTAGAGTGGTGTGGTGCACACCTCTCCTTCATATTCCTTCATGCTGCTTCTACTCTACAATTTTCTCTATAATTTTTCATGAAAATCGCAGATGGGACACTTAGATATCTATCAAGGCCATATTTTTTACTGAGTAATTTAACACGAGGCGTCTTAAGTGCTTAACGGAGAGACGTCTTCAGTTACAGAACGGTGTGTAAGTGTGCTCCGATTGGTGCTTTATCTGTTCACCCTTTAGATGTGACAAGAATATTTTTATATGTAGTTTGTGCGATGTTTTTTCCTAGTTTTTGATCGACTTCAAAAAAAGGAGGAGGTTCTCAATTCGTCTGTATGTATAATATTTTTTTTTATATATGTTCACCGATATTTCCATCAATTATAGACAGATTTCAATTTTTTTATTTTGTTGGATAGAGTTCACTTCTGAGCTGGTCACCATTTTCACCAGGTCAGGATCTGATTATGGGATCCAGGAGAAATCTAGGGCAACTACCGAAAATTGTATGCTGCTTGTGCTTTTGTTACGTAATCATGTCTTACTCGGGTATATGCTTCAGGGTGTCAACATCTGATACTGCTGTATTAATGATGAAGCTAACCTTAACGGTTAGGAGTTGGGAATACATATTAAATATCTAAAATTATTTAAATATTTACAAAATTATTAATAAATAAAATGTAAAAAATTCTTCACCCGAATGGGAATCGAACCCACGACCACTGCGAACCGTGTCAGCCGCTATAACCACTAAGCCACCGGGTCAATTACACGGATGACGAATTTTACAACTATATTTACAACTTACAATACCTAATACTTTAACAAAGTCACCTTTAACTATTTAAATCAATGCTTCTACACGTGTCAGCTCTGGACTAGCTACAATAGGAACACAATAATAATGCATACCGCATTCTAGTGAGATTGCCAAGATATTGCATTGCGTCAGGCATGTTTGCGGAGGTCAGAGTGCCTGATTTCTTTGCAGTAATAAGATCAAGGGTTGCCTTATTTTGGAGCAAGCTCCGTGCCTCCAACAATGAGATCCTCCGTAGCTTCTCTGAGCGCCTGGATGCTCCAATTTTTAGACATTGGCTACCCGTGCATCGCGATGCAAATAGAAAATAGTGCTAGGATATGGGTGTGTAGTATGTGTGCGCGTGAGTGTGTGCGTGTAGATGTCTGTAAGTACGCATGTACCCATACATGATCTTTATGTGACTGTAGTTACCTAGGTCCTAGGTGATTGGTTGGAGACTGTATAGTAACTATAGTATACTATACTTAAGTATTTTTATTGTTATACCTACCTAAGACTACCTAGGTACTTGAATTTTAACATTATGGGTGCTTACCTGAAATAAACGAATTATTATTATTAAATATTTATAATTATCAGTTATTTTTTTGGAGTCGGTGCCAGCCAAACAAATAAATGTAATTAAGAAAACTGACCAAAACTAAAATTTAAAGTCCAACTAAGAATAGGAAATTACATAAGTGATCATTGTAAATATTTAAATAGTTAAAGATGACTTTGTTAAAATTTTAGGTATTAAGTTGTAAATATTTAAATAATTCAAGATTTTTAATATGTATTAAGTAGATAAATTAGTTACGTTATTTATCGCTTTTTAGTTAAAGTTTTTGTCGTTTGTGTTTTTTGAAGTCGGATGTATTTTTTGGACAAACTTCAACGTCCACAAATCTTGCACATATACAGGATGAAAAGCCCCCTCCTCACTGAAAATATTATGAAAAGAAGATCTAGAAAGAACAAACCCTTCCTGTTCAAACAGGGCAAGTTTCCCACCGTTCTAATGGCGGCCACGGAAACAAATATTACTGCAAGGATTACATGTTGCCCTTAGGGAGTATTTACCGCATCCGTATACTTAGGTATATGGTCCAAGAAAAGTAACCTCGAACGAACGACACTCAAGTGTTGGCAAACGTTATTACGAGTACTTCTAGGTAAAATATGAAGTTCAACTCTAACAAAATTTGTCCACTTTCAGCAATATTTTGCTTTATTTACCTTTGAGCTTCTTCTCTGCATTTTAAACAAATACCAAGAAGAGCCGTGTTTAAAATAAAGAAAAAATGATGTATATATTTATTTATCAAATTACATACGATACATATACAAGTACGAGTATTCTGTAAATTTTTTTGACCTTTTGAATTAGCGTTAATTATATATAGGCTTATAGAATCCAATATTTGTATATTTGATACAAGCTCAATTAGAGGGACTATCTAGTTGCAAAATATGAAGATATAAATAAACCCGTATAATAGCTAGGAAGAAATCTCTGTTAGAGATAAGCTCGCCTTTGCACATTATCTTATAAAATATTGTATCTTTTTTTTCTGTGTACAATAAAGAATATGAAAAAAATAGCTTGGTCACATGACATGTCTGCTTTGATAGAGATATCTTGTAACTAATTATTATTTTTAATATAACAATACCTACTAAAATTATTCATAAAGAAATTGAAAAAATTCCTCACCCGGGTGGGAATCGAAACCACGACTTCTGCATTCCGCGTGCCAGCACTCTCACCACTGAGCCACCGGGTCAATTACTCGGATGACGAATTTTACCATCTCTTTTCTAAATTACATATTGGCAACGTTATTTTTCATCCCGATAGCTATACACTAGCCAAATCTCGGCAAACAAAGCTGAATCCCTCAGCACAATGTTTAAAGATGAAACGATCAACCATATCCTAACGGATTATATTAATGGAGAAGTGTTTTTATAAATTTATCTTAGTCAAGATATTATATATTATAAAATTATTAATAAAGAAATGGAAAAAATATTTTTTCCGTTTCTTTATTAATAATTTTATAATATATAATACCTACTAAAACAGCTTTATTTTTAAATTTGTACACTGAGTATATAAATATGATATATAAATACACGGAAATATACACGGTCGCTTGTAATAAATAAAAACAAAATGGCTTAAAGGTAAAAAATATAACGATGATAAAAACTGTGAAAAAAAAATGCCGAATAATTCCGTTTGTACCCAGCAAAAGCACGAGTAAAGGCTTATAAATTGGCAGGCGGGATGTGCCTAAATGGATGTGATTTGTAAACATAATTAGAACATTAATACAACCAGATAACGGGGTGGAAAAAAAACCAAATTACATTCTGAACCCTTTTAATCATTTGTAGGTAAACAAGGTATGAAATTAGAACTTTTTTGTTCGTACAATATTTTCGTACACCCCTTTTTTATTCGAACAATTATAATGAAGAAAGGGGTAAATGGGTATTACTCGTGTAGTCATGATATTATTTCTGCCATATTAATAATTATGTAGTTCAATTGTGATTATAATATTACGATTATGTGCGGTAATGAGTTCCTCAGACTGGGTCATTAATAAGTCCACTTTTTATTTGGGAAAATAAATATTTACCAGGAAAATTATTTATTCTGACAAGATTTGTTAATAAAAGAATTGTACTGATCAGCTGTAGGATGTTAAAGCCACCTTTACTGGCCTACTGTCTAAATAGTTCCGTGATCATTGGGGCAAGCAGGAACTATCAACTAAGGCGCCGCTGACATGCCTTAAGGTTTCATTTAGTTTGCAGCGCGTTAGTAAACCATCCTTCAATAGAAAGTTAGAAAAACATTACAATAGACTTTTTTACTATTGACAAAATGTAAAACAATAAAAATATTGGCTGACTAGCACAGATGTCAAACATAAGAATATTCTTAACAATGATTTTTACACCCTCTCCTGTTGTTTTGGGTTTCTCAAGACAAAGGCTCATTTTCTGTAACTTTTTAAAAAAATATTGATACAATGAACAGATTGGTGCAGCAGTAAAGAGTATGACAAGGATCTATTGGAGCTTGCAAACGAAAAATTTTTAGAATCGTGTCAGCGGCGCCTTGATTGATAGAACCTCTCGTAACGCTATAGTCAAACTGTCATATCTCATAGATTATGCTTGCGAGTTGCTAGCGTTACGCCGCCGCGTAAAAAGGTTCATGACACAAAGGTACATTCTGTAGGGTTACAGCTTGGTACAAAAATCAAGATGTGTTACAGCAGTCTCATATCTCTTCAGTTTAAAAATCTATCGCCACAAGTCGATATTTTCCAAATATCATCAACATTTATGCAGGGTGTAACAACAAAATAATTAGGGGGTAACTGACCTCTGAGTTGCAGCCTACATTAGGTACACACAGTGGGAACACTAATTGAAAACTTGGATGAAAACTATTACGAGCTTAATATAAAAAAGCTATTAACAAAATTTTTGACTCGAAATCATATGGTTATTTATAAGATTGTATGAAAATTGTTAAGCAGTTTTTCAATACTATCTGGTATAAACATGCTATATAGTCTCAAATTTTGCTACCTTCTTTATAGTAGGCTAATTTTATGTCATTTTGCGTAGCTCACCCTTTTTACACTTCATATATAAGGTCTTTTTAAAATTAGTGATTATCTTTTGACACGAAACTAGGTAGGTAAAAAGAAATAACTTCACTATGGGACCCACTCCGAAATAGCGAAAAAAAATCGGCTGTTCCATACAATCTTGAATAATTACTGCACTGAAAAGTATGCAATAGCTGTTTCAAAAGCAAATCTTTAATTTTGAAAATACTTTATATGTATAGTCCTTGGCATCATGAATAACGCAGCTTCATCATACAGTAGTAAATAAAAGCTTATATTTCACTTAGCAACATTTATTATCATGTTTACAAGTTAATATTCGTTAGTTTCGGTAAACATATACATTACGAGTTTACAAATGACATGTTTTTGCGTAAAAATGTGGTTGATGCGCGATTTATTGTTGGCAATTTATCTAAAAGGCTGGGCGAAATGGTTTTTTTATGTGTTTACCTACTCAAGAGGTAGATTAGTTCGTTGTGTATGGATCCGAGAGAACTTCGCGTTAAAAGGTTTCATATAGCCTAGGGATGTTGCAGTAATATGATACGAGTATAGTGTAATTTCAAGGAATTACTGGTTTTGACAGTTTACCTGTGACAATTACAATATCTAGCTTTGTGTGGTCAGCTGTCACCAACTTGGTTTTCATAGGAGTAAATTCATGCTGCTTTTTGTGTTTTTCTGATGAACAGCCTGCATAACTATTAAATTTCATCAAAATCTATTCGGTAGTATTTGCTTTACGTAAATGCTATTTGCTTTATAATGTTCGTAGTTTTATTTAGACACGTTTATTTAGCATTTTAATTTCAACTTGACGCGTTTAAGCTTTAGAGAATGGGGTGTTTAAGCTTTAATATTCTAGGATAGCGGTACCGTCATATAGCGACTATAAATGAACTTTTGACATGACATCATTGTAAAGACGGTTATCTTTTGCATTTCAATGGCCGCTTAGTATTACACTCTCCCGCCATAGGTTAGTAGCTCATCTTTTGCAAGTACGTGTTAAGGTTTGTAAATAAAAATCATGTACTCGTATAATGGACGAAATTTATACTTTCACAGTAACATAGAGATCTTATGATGGTTCATCAACAAAGTTACTCATATCTTATTGATATCGTAATGGATCCTTAATGACGATAATACTTTGTGTACTTTTAGAAAAACATTAATAATGGAGCAAGTATAAGAAATAGATTAATAGGTCCGACTATATCCTCAAAATTGGTCAGAAGTGGCACCATTTGGTTCTATCGGCCCTTGGTGCTCTGCCTACCCCGTAAGGGATAAAGGCGTGATTATATGTATGTATGTATGTAAATAGGTCCAATTGCATGATCTGATCACAGAATCACACATGCAGTCTGATTTTTCCCATAGAAACTACAAGAAACATTAATGTGTGATAGACACATAGACACGGCTGTGTTCCCGACATGGGGTAGCCAGACCTGCAAGATCATAAAAGATATCCCACGGCCACGTTTAGCATAGGCAGAATCAGGCAGATATCCTTAAATTATCGGTGACAAGTTGCTACTTATCACCTAAGAGAATGCCCGAGTTCCTGACTCCACTCTTGCGACATGTATTTTAGTGAAGCTTCGCATCATAATACATACATACATACATACATAATAATCACGCCTCTTTCCCAGAGGGGTAGGCAGAGATCACGGATCTCCATTTGTTACGATCCTGACACACCTCTTTCGCTTCATCTACTTTCATGATATTCTTCGTGCACGCTCGTCGGTTTAGGGTACTCTTGACCTGACCTTTCTTTAGAATTTCACCAATTTGATCGGTGAAAGTCCGGCGAGGTCTTCCCCTTCCAACCCTTCCATCCAATCTTCCGTTGTACACTTTCTTCGTCAGTCTACTTTCACTCATCCTCTCCACATGCCCAAACCACCTCAACAACCCTTCTCAATCTTCGTCACCACGTCCTCATTTATACACACTTTCTGATCACCTCATTTCTTATCCTATCTTACAAAGTGACTCCACACATACTTCTCAATGCTCTCATTTCCACTGCATTCACTTGACTTTGATGTGTCATATATGATGTGGCATCATAATGTGTAATAAAAACTTTATTTATTTTTGTAGGCTACGAAAATGCGATAATAGAGATACGTAGTTTACGAAATTCCTGCCCTTTCTACGTTACTCAGCGACTCATATGCTATAGATTAATTTAGGGGCCATATTAGCGTGTACCCACGCTAGCACGCGTTGTCCTGTTAAACCTTGTGTATACCAATAGCAGCGCGAGTTTTTTATTTACTATCAGCCTATTTCAATAACCGATCTCCGATCGAGAGATTTTTTGCACATTTCAGAGTAAATTTTAAATTGTATTCATAGAAAATTTCAAATTTGGAATAAAAAACCGAGATCTTTATAACCGCTAGTATTAAAATTGGCCGTTCGTTAATCATTCGATTCGATATGTCACAAAAAATAATACAGTGTCCCCTAAACTTTATACAAGTTTTTCCGTACACCGATTTTGTTATTTATTGTACGAAATCGGGAATTTTATGGTTTGAGCTGACGAAGTCATATAATTACGTTCTCCAGTGTCCTCATAATATTATATCAGTCGATAGAAAACTTCATTACACTCAATCATTGCGAAATTACTCTTAGGTCAAAGTACTAAGTTTTGTCACTCGAGTGACCTTAAAGGAAATGAGCTTATTATTATCGAGGCGAATGAAAAATTAATGGGGTATTACATTACTACAAAAATAACTGGGCAATGTTTAAATAATTTGGCTTTAATTATATTGATTAACCTGCAAATTCCAAGGTATTATAAAAAACCAATTAACGGCTGCGACTTCATGGAAGTAAGCAACTTTAAATATTAAAACCATATTCGTTTTACTATAAATAAATATTAGGGAATCATTTTTAGTTTTGGAAATCATAATATAATGAAAATGGCGGCAGGCACACCCGCAGAATAGAAGCGAAGGGGGGGGGGGAAATGTTACCATTAAAAGTTTCCCTAACTTCTAGTTGAATAGTGTCATTTCAATTTTGTGTATTGAAAAGTATGTTTTCAAAAGTTTTGCCACAACTTCATTACTTTTATTAAAATAATTTTAATTTAAAAATTACAATTTGATTTGTTAAAGATTGAGGGTAGGTTAGGTAAGTAAATGACACATCCATGTTTTATCCAATAGGTAGAGAAATACTGAAAAAAACACAAGGCACTTTTAGTAGAGTTTAGCGCGATTCCACACAATTATGGTTTATGGTTAAATACATACATACATATAATTACGCCTTTACCCCTTACGGGGTAGGCAGAGCACCAAGAGCCAATAGAACCACATGGTGCCACTTCTGACCAATTTTGAGGGTATAGTTAAGACGTACAAGTTCGGTTAGTAGTGACAGGTGGTCAGCCCATCGCCTACAAAACACCAAGACCCTCTTATTCCTCTACTAACTTGTACAGTATGCCCGGGAAGAGAAGTAGCTGTAGTATTATACTTTTTTTTCACTCCCAGAGCAGCATAGAAGATATGATTATGGTTAAATGAATAACAAATATAAGCTATGAAAAGTGTTGTCTAAGTAGGTAACTATATTTTTTGCCATTAAATGTCAGAATTGAAGCTTCAGTTCAGTATAGTACAGGCTTAACATATCAGAATATTCATGAGATACCGCACTGCAAACACCAATGTTACCACTCTATAAGTCCCAAGGAGTTTTAAGTACGGCTGGAGTACACATTCCGAATACCTATTTGAAGTAAAAACCGATTTTGATGAGGCTTGTGATTCGGTGTTTAAAAAAAATCAATTTTGTCACTTGCAATGTTAAAACTTAACAAACCATGGTGAAACTTGAACTAAAGCACTTACCGTTACAAATTGCTAGCTAACTATTAGGTTATAGCTATCCTCGTCTAATCCCATAACCATTGAATCGAATTTCGATCACACTTAACAAATAAAAAATAACTTTAATTCAAAGGTTATATATAAAGTACCCGTACTACCATCTCTCATCCGCATGTCTCGAGAAAAAGTTACAACTTAGAATACGTAAGCTAGCGCCCTAGATAGATTGATGAACCTAACTCGATGTTACGGTAGGTAATTTACTTTAAGAAAAAGCTGTAGTATTGTGCTCTAGTTACATCTATAAACTCCTTGATGAGTCCTGAATGTATGCAAATGTACGTATATCGAAACTGTCTACGTACTCCAATTGAATTTTATTAAACGAAAGGTGGAGAAGAGAAGAAAAGAAAATTATGCAGTCGACTATAAAACTTATCATCATAAAACATATCATCATCATCATCATCAGCCTATTGCAATCCACTGCTGGACGTAAGCCTCCCTCAGGGCACGCCACAAGACTGCCATAGGGGGTATTTGCCCATAGTCACCACGCTGGGCAGGCGGGTTGGTGACCGCAGTTTCTATCATAGCAACTATTGGCGCTATATAAAGCGCAAGTTCGCCCTTGTATGGAGTACTGCTGCCACCTTTGGGATGGATCAGCTAAATATCAGCTAGCCGCACTGGACTCGGTGGAAAAATGGGCAATAAAACTTATTGGAGATGAAACCGTAGCAAATTCGAAATTCCAGGACCTGATCCACCGCCGTAAAATTGCTGCATTGTCAGTGTTTTACAGGATACACTTTGGAGAGTGTGCGTGGGAACTTCACAATACAGTTCCACCAGCCCCTTTTCACCATCGGGATACTAGACGCAGACTAGCGTATCACCCTTATGTTGTTGATATCCCACCCATCCGCACCAAACGTTATGCTAACTCGTTTGTAATGCGAACGGCTAAGGAGTGGAATGCACTTCCTGCCGATGTATTTCCCGAGCACTACAACATTGGTCTCTTCAAAGCTAGAGTGAATAGGCACTTTCTAGGCAAACATGTACCACCCTAGGCCGCATCTTGCTTAACATCAGGCACGATGGCGGTCAAATGTTTGCCTAGTTAATTGTAAAAAAAAAATATGCTGTTAGATATTGGTTAACCACCAGGTTACTAACGTTTTTCTTTAATTTGCTAAGTTAATAATTACATTGATTAAGTGGTATAAATTTTATTAAATATGTTATAAAACCAATAAAAAACTATTTGATTATTTCATGTGCAACTATACTTATTAAACTTGCTTTAAACTAGGCGTTACAACATTCATAATTATTTCTATAAGTCAGAATAGATACATATCTTCAAAATCACAAATCATTATTAGGTACGGACTTAACTACAAAAATTCGTACAACCAATCACATAAAAGCCAAGTGGAGAAATAGACAATCCACCAAAACATATGTTGCTAAAGCTCTCAGTAAAACCTTAACAAAAATTGCTCAAAATAGTACAGCTGTACCCAGTCCATTGCTCAGGGAATTTGAGCCGTAAGTTCAAGGTTCGTGAACTGAAAAGATGATGTTTGGGTGAAAATTGTGCGGTAACCTAATGTGTGCACATCGTTTTATTTACCAAGTCCTCTAGTATCGTCGCTAGTGTCTTTATAACTGTGACTGTGTGTTACATACAAACATATAGTCACGCCCATAATCCCTAAAGAGGTTGAGCAAAAGTGTGCAAATTACACACTCACTTTTCACCACTTAGCCTATTACGTCGCACGTGGTAAGGGGTGAGCCTACCGCCGCTTTTCGGATACAGATACAACAATCTAGCGACCGGTAACGAAATGTTTTCATTCCATTCTAAATAGGTATTATACAGCTATTTAGCGTCAGAGCTTCGTCCGTTAAATAGCAGGGTACACCACGGGCGGGTGGGGTTGACTTTGGGTCCTAAAGTATTAGCCAAACCAACTTACATTGTGTGATTTAGTTTGATGAAAATCCGCAGGACTTGGTACTTGGAGCAGCCAGTAGTGATAAATAAGAGGTCTGACGTTGAGCGATAGCGGGCGCGTTTGCACGGCCAGCGCGACCTCTCTCAGATTCTTTGGCTCGGATTTCACTAACGTTTTGGACAGGGGCGCTGGAGAAAAATTGATGCAGAATTGTCCATGGTTACTTCAGTTACCTATAAAAATTACGAAAATGATTGAATATGAAATGATGTCATTTGTAATTACGATTCTTGCAAAGATGAGAAATGTACAATTTCAATAATAAATCAGTTGAATTTGAGTTGTTTCTTCGTGTGATAGGCATTTTGTGCGAGAAAAAAATTATGCTAAATTATATTTTTCAGTTATAAAACTCATTTGCGATTCTTATCCGTAATAGTGACACACATGAGAAATGTATAATTTCGGTCACTTGTATTTGAGTTATTTCTTCGCGTGATATACCTACCTACATTTAGTGATCTTTTTAACTTACCCTCATTGTATTTTTATTTATTTGTTATTAGTTGTTACAACACAGCAGTTATATAAGATTTACAATAAATTAACATTTAATGTCACGGTGCCATACCCCATAATTGATATATTACATACTTATTTATTTTTGTACGGTTTATATCAAAATCTGCACGAGCATGAAAATATAATATCGAATATACAATAGTGAACTCTATAAAACTTTATAATATAAAACCCCAACTGTAGATAGCGTATTTTAAGCACTCACAGACAAAAATAACTAGGTACTTGTCAAATATATTTTAATTTAACTTAAATTTTTCTCATTAGTTAGCGAAATTGGGCAGCAGGTCGCACACAAAATATTGTCTTTTATATAGTAATAAATTAAGATGTTCTATGGACGTTGCGCGTTACTTGTGTGGTTTGATTTATTACTTATTTATTTTTGAACACATACATCTGAATCTGCACGGAATGAAAAATATAATAAATATTCACTATTAGTGGGTATTCCAACTTCGATTCGAGTAAAAAAAAGTAGCTTATATACTGTCTCTGTCTCTAGCTAGAGTGTACAAAACAAATGGATAGGTTCAGTAGTTTTGCCGTGGAGGTCACACAGACATACAGATAGACAGACAGAGTTAATTTCGGATCTAAAATATTTAAGCTAGTCTCTAGCATAGGAGTAGATACAAAACAAATGGTATGAGGTTCCAGTATGTTTTAGCTCTGTGGAGGTCATCCTGTACAGAGCACTACGAGATAGACAGACAGACGCTATCATAAAATTTACGACGAATCTTAATGTATTTATTTTCAGAAAAAGTTTTTTTTGCAATCACATTTAAGGGGTAACTATTGGTCTATTAGATTAACCCATACTTGGCTGCCGTGCATTTCTACCCTAGAAGTACTCTGTACAATAATAAGTTTTAGCTATAATTTTGTGATTTGTGATAGTTATTTTCTGAAATTTCTTAACGGTCGGTATGGCGTTGCCTGCATCCAGTGAGATAGATTATCCCAGTCGTAGGCACAGTAACAACTTTGAAGGCTGACTAGATCATCTCATCTCGCGGGTAGCCTTCCTGAGCTGCAATTTCCAGACTGCCCGAGAATACTCCAAAGTGTCCATTCTCTAGTAGTACTCTGACAGTAACTTATACGCTAATCAAAATAATAGACACAAAGTTATTTTAAACAGATACATGTATTGGTCCGGAGTCCATTATCTTTTTAAATCGATAACAACGATGCTCCAAATTTAACATCAACCAGTGGAATACTTTCCATGAAAAATTTCCTGTACATAATCGGTCATATGGCAAAACAATTTATTAGAAAAGAAAATGAGCAGCTATAAGTTTCGACAATAGCTAATATGGAACCTTTAGGAACTATAAAATGTTGCTACAGATCCTGCAAATCACAAGGTTTTCTTCTTCACTGCTATGATCTGCGAGCCAATTAGGTTATCGTTACGGGGTGATAAGAAGTGCCCATTTGCTCCAGATTCTGTTATACAACAGCATTTGCACAATGGCAACGAATTATGATTCTCATTAGGAACTGGTCTGCCTTTGAAAATCCCGAATTTATTCCAAAATTATAATAAAAACAATTGGATATCTATTTCTGTACAGAATTAGCGTTCTACCTACATGATTGATATGGCCATATCAAATGCTTGGCGATTACATGTACAATGCAGAGAAGAATCTATACTGCTATTTTAGCCAGATTTTATCTGAAACAATCGCCCCAAAGACACTCTGCACGTCCTTCGACATCTAATGTAGATGGTTTACTTTCCTGAAAAGCTACCGAAACGAGTAGATTTTCACAATTGGGGCTTGCAATCACATTTAAGGGGATACTTTTTAACTATTGGTCTATTAGCATTTTTTATTAATGTCCATTTCTAATGAGAATAAAACACCGTAACAGAAAATACGATCTTATGAATTTACATATAGATACGACTATGTTCCCTAAATGGGGGTAGCCAGAAATGCAAGATTGTAAAGTATATCCAAAGGCCACGTTTAGCATAGTGAAGATGGATCTTACCAAATTGAAAGACCATTTTGCAGTTCATATAACTACGTTGTTGTGAACTTAGAAAACCTTCATTAGGAAAGACTGTATTAAGATGAAACCAACCAATAAAATATGATAACATAATGTAATATTGTATGCACGTATAAGAATTTGTCCCAAGTCGAAGTGATTGGGGTTTCGGATCGTTCATCACCATCATCATTCCTTCGAGAGCTAAATACGATAGACCGGTAATTGGCAAGTATATTTTTAACTCTGTCATATTTAAAATTGATAATACTGTATGTTATTTGAACTATTGGGATGGGATATGGGGTACTAGAATTTAATTATATTATTTGACATTTGACTTTGGCATTGTACGGAAATCTCTCGAAGCGAGAATGAGGTACTACTATTCCCTAATGTTAGGTAATAAATGTGGAGTACTCGTATGGAGAAAATAACTTCACTCTCATGTTGCAACGAAAAAGTTAAGAGTTTAAGATAAGAGTATGCTCGTACTAACATGACGGGACTACTTATTTTCTATACATTACACCGCTATGCACAACATCCAGTAATTTCATTGGTAACTGCAATATAAATGCTAGAACGCGGTGGCGTGTCAAGCCAAGTTCAAGCTAACAGAACTGGCGAGCAGTACCGTATGTATAGGTACTATATACATAAATACACACGATTGTGTTCTCAAAAATGATGCAGCCAGAACTACAAGAAAATCCCACAGCTACATTTAGTACATCGGGAACAGATGTAAATTATAAGTGACAGGTTGCTAGCTCAATGCCCGAGAAAACATCTCTAAATTCTTTAGTTGACACCTACGACATGTACAGAAGGAAATTTACGTAATATATTCTAGTAAAACCCTGCATCAGCACAGGAAATGCTAGAATTACAAAATGTACAAGTGTGGATACCAAACTGCCCATTTGTTCAATTATACACAGTCATGAGTTCAAAACACTTACAGGTTAGCACGTTCAATCTCCATGCGCCTACAAAATACACCGGACAAAATTGCTCCCCGAGCAGTCATAATTGTTTCGTACAGGAATTAATTTAGGCACTCGTATACAGAATGTTAATTCGCCCAAGTAAGGTGCTATAAATTTGATTTGCTGTACTGATAGTATGATGAATTTAAGTCTTATTTATTACATTGTTAATCCGTGAAGTGATAACTTTGCTTTTGTACCTTGCTATGTTGTTGTTTGCGGAATACTGACAAACTGAGATATTAATGTGTAAAATATGATTTGTTTTATCATAAATCTATTATTATCATTATCATTATTATTATTTGTATCTCTGTTTAAATTCTCGGGACTACAGAGTCCCGGTCCTTTGAGAGGCGTGCATCGGGCCGTAGCCAAGATGTAGAGGCCCTTTTAGAGAACTTTGATATGGTGTGGGATACACATGGCGGATACCATCGCCGAATTATTGCTTTTACGAATGTTGTATTTTTCTATAAGTAGATGTGCTATTACACAAGTGTGGTAAAATTAAGCTAAAATCATGTATATAATAATAAAAGTAACAGTTGTTGATAAACCTAAGAAATAAATTAATCACCAAATGATGCGGTCCATCGACATAGCAAAAACTGAATCATCTTTACTAGCAATAGACTAGATCTTGTAACTATACCTATTACCTGTGCCTGTACCAGTGCTAGTCAACTAGCGATGCTGTTGTGTAGTATCCCAGAGAGCTATCTATGTTCTTTTTTTTTAATAGCCTATGCTGTGTCCCACTGCTGGGCAAAGGCCTCCCCCATTTGAGCCCACACTTGTCTTGTTCCCGCTATAGTGGCCCAATCCGGCAAAAACTTATCCAGGTCCTATTCCGTCTGTAGGCACCCAATAAGTGGCTATTTTTGCCCATCTGTTTCGGTGCATTCGACATACATGTCCGGCCCAGTTCCACTTCAGTCTTGCGGTTTGCACGCCAACGTCAGCGACACCAGTTTTGGAGCGCAGTATGATGTTCCTAATACGGCCTGTGCGTTTTACTCCCAGGATACTGCTCTTACAATATGTTATTGCCGCAATGTCTCTGTATGTTCACATTAAAGTCAATGCTTCTAATATGTAAAATAGTTTTCAACCACCAAGAACTTGTTTGATAATAACGTGTTCCATGTTCACGTTTTATATTTTTATTTTATCTGAATATTTCTGAACTCGCTATTTAATTTTCTGTGGGAAAATTTTCGAAACTCATACAATACTCTTTATTAGAATTTTTACCTGATAAGTTTTTGAGATTTAAAATTATAAATAGTTTCGCTTTTAAATAAATTTACTTAATTATTTTTTTAAATTATATTTTAATAAATTTAGGAGTCCATTGCTACGTTCTCTATATATAGATCTTATTTAATATTTTCCAGTAATAACTGACAACAAACAGGCAGCCAGAGTTATTTATGAAATATAATAAATAATAATTGTTAAATAACTCTGGCTGTCTCTCTGTTAGTCAGTTACTTATTATTGTAAAATAATGTTTCAAGTATGCATTTACGAAACATTTAAATAATACAGATACCAATAATTATGCTTCCATCGATCATAGATAGATGGATAAAATTCTTTATGGTTTTATATTCTTTATTTTCTGCTGGATTCAGCCCGCTTCGAACCATTCACAGTGGAGGTCATTGTGGGAAGCTTATGTTTAGCAGTGGACTTCTCACTGAAAATGATGACTACAAATTTTACATACTAACGCGAGCTTCATGCTTTCAGTGGCATTCTCTGATAACTAACCTGGTTACTTATAAAGGCAGGTATGTCACTAGAAGTTGGTACCTACATAAACATTGGCCTAGATTTTACTTCCACTAGGTAGGTAACTCACCTGAGCGAGTTACCCCACTTTACCTAGTTGTAGGAGACTAAAGTACTGTTCACTCTCATAGTTAGCTACAGTAGGTTAGATATTGATCTAATTTTCTTGTGAAATCTTTACGTTTTTGTCATATTAGCTTTCCACTGGATAGTCTATGTGTTTTTCTGTTTTACCAGCTTTATAACTTCCAAGTTTCACCAAAATTTGTTCGGAAGTTTTTTCAATGGCACCGTTTGACTAACAAAGATGAGAGTTAACAGAAGCATTTTAAAGATTTTCTCATTATTCCAATGGAAATGGAAGAGATAAAGTTTACGTAAACGAAGTCAAGGATAAAGAGCTAGTGTAAATATAAAAGTTATCACATTTCAAAAGCTACCGAATAAAAGGCAATCCGCAAATCCTTTATTATTTAAATGATTTCCACAAAGGAAATAAATTAAAGTAGTCTCGTAGAAAAGGACTGGAGGCCGTAAACTCTGGCCGTAACCCACAAAGTAGGAGTCACGGTATGCGTGAAAAGGTCCCACAAATAATACCATATACAGTACGGAACTTACACCGGTATTTACTGCGTGTCACAGTATAAAATATCTGGTACATAAACACTAGTAGCCGCCCGAGACCTACGGTTTATTAAAGCACCGTGTCTAAAGTTAGATACTGTTTAAAATGGGCAACAGCAAAATGAATGGAATATTCTCTTCCTACTTAATATTATAAACGCGAAAGTTTGTGAGTATGGATGGATGGATGGATGTTTGTTACTCCTTCACGTAAAAACGGCTGAAGCGATTTTAATAAAATCCGGTATGGAGTTAGCTGACACCCTGGATTAATACATAGGCTACTTTTTATACCGGGAAAATATTTTTATCACGAATAATTTCGACATTTTGTTTTTTCTGCAGTCCAAGCGGACGAAGTCGCGGGCGTCCACTAGTCTGTAAATATTTGGCACCATTGAGCTTAAGTAATGCTTAAAATCTTTTATAATAACACGGTTAGTATCAGTAAATTTTGTAAATGTAGAAATTGTTGGTTTTAATTAACATTTGAGGAATGTACACTAAAGGCTCGAGCACACCGGATGCGTATGCGTGCACGTAAGCGTGGACGTACACGTACCTCTGAGTTTAATGTATAGAACTGTCACCGCTTGACGTCTATGCTTACGTCTACGCATACGCATCCGGTCTGCCCGTGCCTATACAGTTCCATACATTACAACTCAGAGGTACGTGCACGTCTACGCTTACGTGCACGCACACGCATCCGGTCTGCTCGAGCCTTTAAACGTTTACTACGTCCAGTAGTTTCAGATGTGTCTTATCTCTCAGTCAATAGGGCCAGTGTTTGAAGTAATCCGAAATAGGTAAAAATAATCTAAAACCTAGTCGTGATATTACTAAAATTAATTTTGTTTATATTTTTACATGGATGCAACACGTCAGTCATGTTGGTGCATGCTATTGCACATGAAAACTACAGTGTTACTTTATATCATTCATCACGTATTTCATAACAAATATTTGAAAATTTCCCAGTTCATCGCTGATTTGCACGTAAACTAGACGAGAAAATCGGAATAATGCTTCACCTAAACTAATGAAAAGAAACCAAACTGTTGAAATATATTCTACACCTATGTGAAAGTAACACAAGTGACAAATCGACAGAGTTATAAATAACTAGACACAAAAATAAGAATGCGTACTTCTCGTGTATAAAGTGAGTGCTCACTTCTATTAGTGAAATAAAATCCATTCAGTCCTGAATCCAGAATTAGCCTCTACTTTCCTCCCCAACTCTTTTTTTACATGCGAAGTAAGTACTTATTATTTTAACTACATATTTTTATAATAGCTCTCTGAATTTAACGTGTGACACTCTCACCTATCTTATGCTACATGTTCTGGAAGTTAGGACTTGATAGTTGATCCACTGACCATTTCCACTGTGGCATGCGCTGTGAGTGCGTATGACACGTTTACGATCCGGCGCTACTCCCGGCTACTGTCAAACGCACACGTAAACGTTTGTACGTGTATATAGGTAGTTCCACGTTATACGACTTTCTTTGTTTCGGACTTAGGTATTTATTGTATTGCAAATAAGAGCCGGTTTAAGGCCGCGAATAAGCATGAATTATTAGGGTATTTGGGTATATTTATTGTGATTTTCGCTTGAATCCCGTTGTTTATTGATTTCGAAATTCCTAAGTCTCTGAAAGTAGGGTTTGTGTAGTTTTTAAAGCTATTTGAAATAGAAATATCCACTACACAGTAATTCAAATATAAGCGAAACGACATACAATTTTATCTGCAACAATGTTTCCCATTTGAAGCTTTTACGTTCTATCTGAAGTAGACAGTGCAAGTAAAATAAAATATTGCATAAAATCAGGTCATAAAATATGAATTATCCTATCTAATGGCAACACCATCTAAATCCAAAAAGGTCATAAATCTAATTTTCATTGTGAAAATAGGTTAGGTCAGTATACCGGAATCGGACCGGAATTCGGATGAGGCGATCCGTTTGAAAGGATCAATTGAAAATACATCGGACGAGATGGAAGTTTGTTGCATTTCCTGGTTTTCAACTTTGACCGCAGCTTAGGAGTTTGAGTGCTACTGGTTTAAAATATTGCTTTAAATTTAGAATAAGATATAAACTATTTTGTGGGAAAAATAGGTATATATTTTAAAAATATATACAGTATAAAAATATTATTTTTTAAAGGTTTCCTATCGGATGAGATTTTATCTCTTTTTGAAATTCATTATTGAAACGTTATTTTTTCCCGATTATATAAGCCAAATCTCGGCAAACATAATAGATAATTCAACCAAAACGGATTAATTATGGAGAAGTGGCATTTAATTCATCACGACAAAAGCCAGCGGATGCGATGAAATTACATTATTGGAAACGCAATCCAAGTTGGCGCTAGAACGATCAACCATATCCTAACATCTCGATAGAAAAACTACCCGGGTGGTAACGTTATCGTGCAACTGTCATATCTTTTTGAAATTCATAGAAAGTTATTTTTTTGCTTAAGCCAATCGGCAAACAAAGTCAGCACAAGTTTTAATAGCGATCAACCATATCCTACGGATTATATTATGGAGAAGGTTTTTATCTTGCAAGATATTATATATTATAAAATTATTAATAAAGTGGAAAAAAAGGTTCGAACCCACATGCATTCCGCGTTGCTCTACCATGGCCACCGGGTCAATTACTAGGTAACTTTTTATTTATGGAAACATACGCTATACATACATCTCGGCAAACAAAGTGAATCCCTCAGCACAATTTTTTGTGAAACGATCCACCTTCCTAACGGATTATAATGGGAAGTGTTTTTATCTTACGTATTCTATATTATAAAATTATTAATAAAGAAATGGAAAAAATTCCTCACCCGGGTGGGAATCGAACTTTTATGCCAAAAAAAATGCGGGAAAAAAAAATTTTTTTTAAATTTAAATTCCTTGATCGTGCGAAATTTATAGTGTCTAGTGTTTATGTTAGTTTTTTTATAGACAGATATTAATTATTTTTCGTGAAAAAATCCTGCTACGCGCGTCTATGTGCATTTATGCAGAAAAACGCAATCTATTTACTCAACTTTGGACCCTAATATTTTGGAAACCACACACTTCCCAGGCATGCTTCCATGGAGAAAAATGATCGTGATGATGAGGAGATTCCGTAGTTTTCGAGAACGTTGACGACCAAAAATCATCCTGTATTACATAATATACAGACGGTCGTGCTTCCGAATAGGGTAGCCATTACTACATAATTGTTAAGAAGATACCATGGCCACCTTAAGCATTTCGAGAAAAGATGTAAGTTATTTGTGACAAGTTGCTAGCTCATTTCGTGAAAGAATGCCCGAGTTCCTTTGTCGACTCTTACGATATAATTTACGATTTCGTTATTATAAACTTTTGCTACTATTGGAATTCCAAAGGCCTTAGCCTAATGTAGTCGTGCATAAGTAGGAAGCTGCCAGCTTCCACATAATATACGGAATAGCTATTTACAATTACAATAGTTAGGTATAGATGGAATAGCTATTTATAAATACATTTATATATCTACAAGAAGGAATTATAAAGCGGAGGTGTGATGTCAATGTAATTCCGCGAACCCAAACGTAGACTAGTATGGTATAAATCATAGAAGCAAAACGTTAGTTAATTATTGGTCCTCAATGGTTTTACTCTTTGACCACAGTACACTAGATTCAATGAAAATGGTTCGATCTTAGACGATGTAACAATTTTAGTAGCTATACCGACGTTTGCAAAGTAATTAAAATATTTCCTCACAATCGATGAGATTTCATCACGTCATTGAAGGAAAGTGCTAATTGAAGACGTCCAATTGGAGGGAATTTTTCGATATGTTTACGAACTTCTATATGTAACGTAAGCCCTCAGAAGACTTATCATCAATTGACACTTCGAATTAAAGCAGCCAACCAATCATGTCGTGTCATTATTCTCGTTTTATTACATCACGTCATCACGCTGTAACGTGATTATTTGGCTGCTTGACGCTAACGCAAACGAGTTCGAAAATAAAACTCTCACTCTCATCCTCAGCTCCTGTCAGTCCTTCGTTCATGAATATCTACAATCTCGAACCTCCCACACACAAATAGGCCAGACAGTCGCACGAGATAATGTCACCTCCGAGACGTCCCGGGGCTGAGTGACTAGCTTACAAGACGCTACAATGGAACCCACTTAATGTAGCCCTGTCATTCTTCCAGTAAACAATAATAATATATTATTACCTTGTTCAGACTATACGACATTGCCGTGATTTATAAAGACTGTCAAGTTATTGGAGTTGGGCTAATAAATTCTCAGATAAAAATTCATTAAATATGTACAACAGCAACTAGATATTTTTTTGTGTTCAAGACATTAAATAGGTCAGCAGTTAAGGTTGATATTGTCAATCCCGTCATTCAAACTGTATGTACACTGGCATATTTTAATATAGTAATCTTAACTACGACCTTCGCACAGCTGCGTCCTGTTTAGCAATCATGGAAATTGACTAGGAGAGTCAAGCTCAATATCATCATCATCAGCCTATTGCAGTTCACTGCTGGACGTAGGCCTCCCCCAGGGCACGCCACAAGACTGCCATGGGGGGTATTTGCCCATTGTCACCACGCTGGGGAGGCGGGTTGGTGACCGCAGTTTGCATTTTGGACGATGTTGTCAGCACGGGAGGCGCTGCTGCCCGCTTCCCGGAAACCCTTAATCGCCTCGTACGATACCCACGGGCAGACATGGGGTGGTGCAAATTCTACTCTGCCGGCACCACGCGGCCAATACATCATACATACATATAATCACGCCTTTATCCCTTACGGGGTAGGCAAAGCACCAAGGGACGATAGAATCACATGGTGCCACTTCTGACCAATTTTGAGGGTATAGTTGAGATGTACATACATCTCAACTATACCCTCAATACAGTTCGGTTAGTAGTGACAGGTGGTCAGCCCATCGCCTACAAAACACCAAGACCCTCTTGTCCCTCTACTGACTTGTACAGTACACCCGGGAAGAGAAGCAGCTGTAGTATTATACTTTTTTTTTCACTCCCAGAGCAGCATAGAACATCATCAATTTATTCCGGTCTAATGTTAAAACCGTGTTGCTGTATGGGTGTGAAACGTAGAAGGTTACCAAGGACATCTCGCACCGGCTCCAGATCGTAGTCAACCGCTGTCTTCGCCATATTCTCCCTATTTACTGGCCCGAGAAAATCTCGAATTTGGAGCTGTGGGAACGCTGCGGTGAGACCCGAATTGACCAGCAGATTAAACGCCGCAAGTGGAACTGGATCGGCCACACGCTTCAATGGGGGAAACCACATACCGAGACAAGCCCTGGATTGGACCCCCCAAGGGAAGCGCATCCTAAGCAGACCTGGCGGCGTACAATAACCGCAGAGGCGAAGAAAGTAGGGAAGACCTGGAGCGAAATAAAACGTGACGCTCAAAACCGAACGGGGTGGCGGACATCTATGAAGGCCCGCTGCCCCAGCTAAGGGACACAGGAATATAAGTCAAGTAAGTCAACTACTGATCAAACAATTGGCTATTAAACAAATAAACTGATGATCTCACGCAAAATCTAAGTAATTTCAAATCTTGAATTACACGTAAATCTCTCTTGCAGCTTAAATTTTTGAACTAGGCTCTCATTTCACATTTAGTTTTAATATGGGATAATATCTTTACATTGTATGCGGTGGCAAACTAGAAGGCTTAGTATACATTATAATACAATACGGATATGAATTCGCTCAGTTTGTGTGCACAGCACACAATAATATTTTGAAAGAGTAATCTTTTATCAGAGTTTTCTCTGCATACAAATTCATTTTATTGTTCGCCGCTGTTCTTGTTCTGAAATTGTTTGCATAAACTCTTATATTTATCTTTTTATTTTTATTTCAGTGAGTGAAGTTAAGTTTGCATTGTCAATGTGTTCTGGTATGAATCTTGTTATACCAGTAAATAAATCTATATGAACGATGATGTAATTTAGGTACATATGTATACCCAAAAGTAGAAAGTGACTAGGTATAACGTCGTTTGGCATCGACGTTCGCTATCGTAACACCCTCATCAATTGCAGTTGGAATTCATCACAAAACTGGCTTCCTATGGGAGTAAAAAGTATCGGTGATGGAACTTTCTATCGAATGTTACTGTATCCAAGGCCTCACTAGCACAGCGGGATCACGCCCCTAAATTACTTAGTCGACTCTACGACATACGGAGGAGATACAGCCTTGGATGAAACTGGACACAGCTAATAATATCCTAGAGAAGGCCCGCGTCAGATCCAGATATTAAAAAAAAAGAACAAATATAGATGAAAATAGAATTGTCTTTGAATATAAAAAAAATCTTAACAGGTAAGGGTAAAACCCAAGAACTTCAGTTCAGTAGGAGACTAATACCTGCACTAATTGTAAAACTACAATGAAACCAGAAAAAGAGGACATTGTAAATGGTATGTTCATTAGGTTAGCAGTGAAGCTGGTGGGGATGATTCTCATTAGAGCGTACCCGGGGCGGGCCGTGTACGTGCCTCGGACGGGGCATGGATTAAACACGTTACATACATTTTCGGACATCCGTGCAACAAACGTGGTGTAGACTAGCGTCGAGCGGGCCCGGATGGGACACGGATAATGCACGGTGTAATATAAATTGCTTCATACAAAATGTATGTAACGTGTTTAATCCGTGTCCAGTCCGGGCCACGTAGGTACATGACCCGCCTGGGCACGGCCCGCTCTAATGAGAATCATCCCTTAGCCTTTCAAAATTTCCGATTATTCATTAGAAAGTTGGTTCACTAATGAATTCCAAGAAATAAACTATAATTCAGTGCACGCAAAAGTCTAATGAATTTAGTTCCTACGTTGGGAAGTAATTTGCAAAAGTTTTCTTGTGGTTTGTTAAAATGAATGGATGTTTGTCATGTTTATTGGTAATAATATAATATGTATAATATAGGTAATATCATAATCTAATGAAGTTTTCAATTCAAATTATTATACTGCATGATGATTTAACATTATGTCATCAGCGATAATTTCAAAGTTTGTGCTAATGCAATCAGTTAGAATCACTGGCGGCTCGCTGGTGCAGTGCACTCCCACCCACGAAGATTACATTGGCAATCTATATTTCTCTATATTTATAATTATCTTTCAATTCTACTATGTTTATACAATAGTGTCTACGCGTTCGTCTCAAGTACTCGTAAGTTGTAATCTTATGTATCGAGTGGACGCTAGCGATCGCGAAGCTGTAATTTTGCATGCGCTCATATTAAAAAAATGTGAATTCCATCTAAAAATATCAGGAGCCGCCACTGGTTAGAATGATTATAAATTATAAGACTTGCGAAATAAAAAACGTATAACCCAAAATTATTTACTTCCTATCTATAATCCTGAATATGTAATCAACTTTATATCCGTTTTTCTTAGCTTGCCTACTCAATGTACTTGTAATATCCCTTATCTTCTTGACTACTTCTTTCATAGTCAAATTGGTGAGAACCCTTTTCTTAGCGCGGGGAGAGGGTCGGTCACCATTTTTGTCACGAAGCGCCTTTTTTATATAACTTGGTAGATCTGAAATTGAAAAAAAGATAGGTACGGCCTATTGAAGTCCACTTCTAGATGTAGACCTCTCAGTGTGATTTTCAGACCATGCTCCCTACCTCCCGGTAGCCCTTGATTGTCCCTTACGATATCTACCGGCTATTCTATATGGCACTCAGAGTTAAAAACCAATTTTCTTTAAATGCCGCGTGGTGCCGGCAGAGTAGAATTCGTACCACCCCATGTCTGCCCGTGGATATCGTATGAGGCGATTAAGGGTTTCCGGGAGGTGGGCAGCAGCGCCTCCCGTGTTAACAACATACTTCTAAATACAAACTGCGGTCACCAACCCGCCTACCCAGCGTGGTGACTATGGGCAAATACCCCCAATGGCAGTCTTGTGGTGTGTCCTGGGGAAGGCCTACGTCCAGCAGTGGACTGCAATAGGCTGATGATGATGATGATAACTATTTCATAATTTTACTGTCTAATCACCACACGAAATAATTTTCTACCACTAGGTAATCATGATTTTCCTAAGACTCTTATGTTAATGATATGAGTCTTCGTAGCGGAGCGAATCATTATTCTAAGCTAAGACTTCTTCTTCATCAGCCTATTGCAGTCCACTGCTAGACGTAGGCCTCCACCAGGGCACGCCACAAGGCTACTGCCACAGGGGGTTTGTTAAGCTAAGACTTTTAACGATAAATCATAAGTTCTTAAATCAGTATTAAAAAAATATTACCGTTGTTGATCGAGACTTCAAACTGCGGCTCAACCAATGCAATCACTAGAAGAGTCACTGCGATCACCACTAGCATTGTTCAAAACTTGTTCGACTCTTTGTTTTCCCTCAGTTTCTTTGTGTTTCTTTAGTACAGTTCACGTTGTATTGTATACGAGTTGCCAGCTCTTGTTTTATAAACATGTGGTTTTAGAGAACTATTGAGTTATTTGTGGCGATTCTTTTGACAAAGTTTATCAGCTTGACCTTTTGTTTTAAAGTTATAATGTCAGGATGTTGAGCTTTTGTTTGGTTTCTACATCAGGATGCTACGAAATCCTCCTGTCCATCCTTTTGGAACGAGTGCAAAGCACTATGTAGATAAATTATTTTAACAAAAGTATCAAAAAATATTTTCAATTGATGATGGAGTGATTTTATCACCGTATCAGAATTATATAACTTCTAAAAACCTTTATTTTACTCCAATGATAAAATTCATTAAAAAATATATCCAGAGTAGGTATGTACATGACCAAACCAAAATAAAACATATATACATACATATAATCACACCTTTATCCCTTACGGGGTAGGCAGAGCACCAAGGGCCAATAGAACCACATGGTGCCACTTCTGAACAAAATAAAAAATCTTATAAAATCTAGGTGACTGAATCCTCTACCAACTAGATTCTAGGTACTAATATGTAGACATATTATCTTCAAAACAGTGCATAGAAAAGAACCTTTCAATAAAATAAGGAAAATTCCATAAGATTTCTCACCTGCCTCATGGCTCGGACCCCACTTATAGAAATAATAATTAAAACGCCAACATAAATCAACGTAACAAATATATTAGCAAAGTTTCACCAAAGTCATCGTATGGAACAGATGTTGCACTGCTGCTAATACATAGGTAATGTTATATAGGGAAAGGGACTTACACACTACACAGGGTCGGAACAAAACGTAAGAATGTTACTAGTGGCCGCCCACAACTTTGTCCGCGCCAACTTTAAATCCTGTTAATTTCCGTACATATACTCGTAGAGATAGTAGATATATACAAATAGATCCTCGAAGTTTCAGGTCTCTAAGATTTGTGTGATTTAACGTATGCGTTGATCCGATAGTTACTCAGTACTAAGCATAACAAAAAATAACTTAAACTTTTTTGTTCGTAAATAAATATGTAAATGAAATATTTACATATTTATTAATCCTAGAAACAGCCCGAGAATTTTTGCTTTTGGGGAACTGTCTGTGGATATTAAATGCAATAATTATTGTGCAATATCAAACTGTAAAATATGTAGGTATGTTAATGATTTTTTTTTCTTATTTAAAAGCATCTTCCATTAGACGCGAATCGTTTTAAATTTAATATAGAGCCGAAACTTAAGTTTAAACATATGCGAAGCCACGTAAAACAACAATGTGGTTATGTTTATTGGGTTCACTCTATTTAAGAGAGGTACGTTAATTTTACTTATCAACAAATTAATTAAATTGTATGCTCGCACACTTGGAAACAAAGTGTCAAAACTCAGGTGGACTGCGTTTATGAACATCCTAGAATAAGTGAATTAAATATGAGGATTTTATTACTCTAACGATCTTTCCTTTTTACTCTCTATTTGCTTAATTATACAGGGTGTTATAGAAGGCATCAAATGAAATGCTATATATAGAAACACTATAAAGAATATCTGTACAAAAAACAGAGATTTCTTCGAGCCAACCATTTAAAATAAAGTGATTAGCGAAGAAAAAGGAAATCATACGTGCACAACCAAATAATAAAAAAACACAATGTAGTATAAACAATTAAATAAATAAATGCAATATAACTAAATAACTACATATATACATTTTATAAAATAGAATAAATGTAAAACTACACATCATCAATGAAGAGAAAGGTAGTGACTTCTTAACTATGTACATACAATCATGAAAAATAAAATGTATATATTGTGGACAGGTTTGGCAACGCAATGCAAGGTCTTTGGGCGTAATACACCTACCTCTTCCGCTATATATATTTGTACATCCAGCGATTTTACAATGAAAATAGCTAGGTACATATAGATAAACAAGTAAGTAGCAAATGTAACGAGAAGGATTTTCACCATTTGCGTGACATTGCCGGAAAATGTCATAAATTGGCCAAAAACCATCGTCCTTAGCACATTGCCATTTCAACCCAACAAATTGTCACGCAAAACAACTGTTAGAATAATAGACAGGGAGGCGTTCGCAAAAACGGGCCCAACATTCACCACCCAAGACTTGGCTTTATTCAAACGGAACACGACTGCGATCTGTCAAAGTCTACAAGCCTATTCATGCCAAGATAAATACTCTTCTGACGTGATAACAGGGCCCTGTAAGAAATTACCAACACAACTCGCACTGAAAAGAGGCGCTAGTGTGTATGCGTTGGTATTCCAGATATAAGTGGAAAAAACCAGTTCAGATTTTCACGTGATTGTAAAAAGTTGGTGAGGCAACACCTTGTAAACATAGCGGGACCGTATCATGGGTTTTTGTCCTGCTCTCTCACTGATTGATGTTAGTTATGTTGTTGATAGAACAGAAAAATAGAATTGTATAGATTTATTTTTAAAAAATATGAATTTTGTTACAAATTAATATGGGCCAATTCCCTTTCAATATTATAAAGATCTTTGATATAACCTGACTCCGCTAGCCTAACTGCACTTTCGACTATATTGAAAATGCGTAACATAGGTACAATTTATTATCTTAAGTATTTCTATCATTTACAAATTATATATTTATACAGGGTGACTTTTGGTAGTCAACGTTCCCGTTTACTATGGAATCTCCTCATCATAACGATCATTTTTCTTAATGGAAGCATACCTGGGAAGTGTCTGGTTCCCAAGATTTTTTTTGGACATAAACTTACTTTATTTGATCTATAGAGTATGTACCCTTCGTCATTATTGCTCTATGCCTTCGTTAAGGGTGGCAACGAAAAAACATTCTGGACATAAAATGTTACGATCGTTCTCAGATACATATTTTAGGTTTATATGCATTTCTCTGGTCGCTTTTGTTGACCCTGGCTTACAGGAGTTGTGGTGGCGGGATTGAGTGCTACAGAAGGCAGAGGTAAGTAAAACCTTCTTTTTGTTCACAAAATAAATCTTAATATGGGTGGAAAAAAATATATCAGCAACTAGGTCAATTTTAAAGTAAACTTCAGGTACTTTATTCCGCTAATTACTGCTTAGTTCATTGCGTACCCTTGCGTTACTTACAGCATTTCACTGAACTCTTATGTAACTATTGCCCTATGAGAGTTCTTACTTCTGCCACACGCAAGACTACAGTGCAAAAACTAACATAATTAAATCATAGAGTTCAAATCATTTCCCTTTCGCTCCTATTTGACGTCCCCTACCTCTTTCGTCACAAAGGATCTGACTTGCCAGCATCGTCGTTTCTTGTGGCGATTTGTCAACGTCACCGCTCATATTTTATCAAGTCTGGGACAATGGTAACTACATTTTGATATCGCCCGTCCGCGTTTAGTTTTCAAACATTTGATGGATTGTGTTAGGTCGCGTCGTCAAATGTGATTTAGGGTCGTGGTAGGGGTTAGGGTCTATTACTTATTTCACAACATACCTTATACCTATATTATACACTAGTGGCCCGCCCTCGCTTCGCTTGTACATATCAATACATAGATACAACTTTATATTTGTCGTTTAAATTTACTCCCGTTGGTCCCTTCCCGTGGGAATTTTTTTTCTTTTTGAAACGCTTGGTTTTGCGTTGACGTATTTACTGTGTCAAATGTGATTTAGGGTTATCTATCGTGGTAGGGGTTAGGCTCCCTGTCTATTACTTATTTCACAACATACCTTATACCTATATTATACATAATACATAGTTTCGGCAGTACAACCAAACAAACAAAGTTTTCCTCTTTATAATATTAGTATAGATAATACACACGGCCTAATAATGGAGTAGCCGAACTACAGGATCACGAATGAGAACCTAAAGCCACGTTTAGCGTTGCAGAACTAGAAGTTTTATAAATGAAATTGTATTAGGCGTTACAATTCGGAAGTTCAAACATGCGCCCATAGTGAATGTTCATACACTGGGCCCTACACCCTCCGCTGACCCTCGGATCTGATAAATCATAACTGCGAAAACAGGCACTTGCACTAACTACAATCGCCACGAGAAACCAGACCCGAGTGATAAATAATCTACATATGTTTCGCCAATAACCGTGGCATCCTCAGGATTATAGAAATTAGTAAATTAGTAAACCACTAATTATAATTATATTATTATAAGTTAATCAATAGGTATTAATGTATTATTATAAAATATAATTTTTAGTTTATTTAACAGAAATAATACTAGTTAAATTTTATACGTGTTTCACGAAGATTATCAGAGAACAATTTATTCCATGAAATAAAATATTAACACACACAGCCGTAGATAAAATATAAATAAAATAGTTTTCCTGTTAATCTCATATACATACTATATGAGTAAATTATTTATATGCCTGTGTAAATTTATTTGAAAAATCTGTCCAATAAGCTCACAATTATTTTTACTGAGCAATGTGAAAGAGCGTTTTTCTATTTTAAAAGTTGAATCAGCATTAGAAAAATAATTTTAAATTTATATACCAAATTTATATAGCTAATTTATTTTGAAAAAGTTTTCCAAAAAGCCTCCTACAGTATAGGTACCTAACAATGTAAGTTATAGACCTTTTTAATGTAAAATTACCGTGTATTTATTTATAAAGCTTAAAATACAAGCTAACACAAGGTAACATTCAAATAAACTTGGTAAATTCCAACCAAAATGCGCACTTTTGTAATAATTTAATCCATTTCGGAGTGATAATGGAATTAATTGCATGGAAAAGTAGATTAGCCAGCAATGTATAATGTCTATTGCCGCCATCTGCCTTCTTAGCACTTTTGTACACACAGACAGTGCACATTACAAGTACAATTAGTAGGTAAGTTTATTAATGTGAGACATAACAAATATAAAAAGAGAGTTAAAAATATATATATCTTTTCTCTTTTTATATATATAATATAAGATTTTTAGGTTAAAGTATTATATAGACAATAATAGTTCTATTGCTCTCAAGTAGTCAAAATACGTCATACATACTAAGTACGGTTTGACAGACAATTTTAACTTATAGTAAGTTTAACTACCGATCAAAAAAATAACCTTATATAGGTATAATGTATAAGTAGATAATTAAGTATTGTTATTATTTAATAAATATATTTATTTTGTGTTAAGTTTATTTATATTTTAATACGTGTGCACATAATATATTCCTTTTATATATTATAAATTTTTCTTTGTACTTAATGGTTTGCTGGAAGAAATCTCTTTTAGAGATAAGCTCGCCTTTATGATAAAAAATTATGTCTACAATAAAGAATACTAAGAATACTAAGTAGTAAGAGCTATATTTAGTTTCGCATTTTACAAATGAAATCGTAATTTGTGTTCGTCATCCAATCTGTCCGTATGTCAAATCCCTAAGAAGCTTGTGAGCACCGCATTATCATAATTTGGGACATCCATTCTGGACCAATGTTCGGTTGTACAGGCTAATGCAAGGGAATGTGTTTGTTAGCGCTTAGGTGCTTAAGGGCTCGTTGAATTATGTTTTAATTAAATAATTAATGAAAATATTTTTAAATATTATTATAAAAATTAAAGTGGATTTATTCTACTTAATACTTAATATGTTTACTTACTATAGTTTTGAGTATTATATTTTAGGTACTTAAACTCATATTTTGTAACTTTATTACGGGTATGAAACAGACAGACCTCACGGCGAAGAAAGTAGGGAAACGCGCAGGGCTATTACGAGTACATAATTTGCAGTAGCAGAGCCGAAGCAATAATAAAATAAATAAAACATAAGTAAGTACTTATAGGTAACATACTAAATTAAGTATAAAACTATAAAAAATGTTTTCTAACTACAATTTCAATAAAAACTGATGAAATAACAATAAATCTATTTACCAAAATTATGTTTATAGTAATATTCGATTAGAGCACATACCAACTAAACTCCCAAAGATGCGTAGCGACACTATCGACGATATTATCTTATTTTACTGGGAAATGTATGTGATTTCAATTTTGGCCGTAATTCCAGTCAGATCTCCAGGCTATTCCAATATAATGAAACTATGTAAGATTAATATTATTAAACGGCCTATGAAAGAAATTATATTAGAAAACCTGTAATTAATAGCACTCATATTTCGAGTTGTAATCTACTCGTATATTATTTCTTATAAAGTAAATACAGGTAGTTCCATCCTTTTTTAATAATTTGGGCTATATTATTGCCCAAATTAATATGTCTTTTTCATTTCTATGAGACAATATAATTCAATATAGGTTTTTAATTTATTTTATTATATTACTATTTATTTTATAAATCACTTAGTCTAGTAGACAGCAACATACGAGTAGACTGAGTGATTGATCTACTACAGAATATAACAGAATGTTACGGAAAGTGTGTTAATGAGAATATTTTGATAACATACTGCAGACATGTTCACAAAGATTAAGACTAAAAACCTTTTCTATTTACCTTTAAAGTTTGTATGTAATAAATGCGTATAAAATGTCACATGTCGAAAAAACTACCTTTGACTTCAAATTCTTCCAATGCCATATGCACAAACATTTCTTAATTTTCAAAGAGAAACCAAGTTATGAACGTAATAGCGTCAAAAGAAGTTCATTATCATTGAGTAGACGGTAAGGCTACTAAGCCATTTCGGCGTAACCTCAAACTAAAAGGTCTACACACACTACACAACCTAATGACACTTCTAACTTTGTTACGTACAATCCACTTTACGTCAAAGAACAAAGCCGGAATTTCCTTGAGAATAATAATTTATTTCACCGGACAAATTGATGTGAAAGCAGGAATAAGGAGCTTATCCTATCGTTTATATTTATAAAGATTCATACTAAGCTGTTAACTTCAAAAAATTGTATTATAAAGTTATACAGTGTGTACCAAAAGATGTGATTTTGTCGTTGTCGTGGTCGTATCTTGTAGTGGAAAAACGCCCAATCATTCGATCAATATTGATTTTGTTTAATGTATATGAAAGTAACAGTTAAAATATTAAGCAGTAACTTAATATTAGATTATAATAATATTTAAATATTATGCACTTTCTAAATATAAAAAAAATGGTATACAGGATGTTTTTTGTCGTCAACGTTCCCAAAAACTACGGACGGATTCTCCTTATCATCACGATAATTTTTCTCCATGGAATTTCTCCATACCTGGGAGTGTCTGGTTTCTAAGATATTAGGGTCCAAAGTTGAATAAATAGACTGCGTTTTTCTGCATAAATGCACATACACGCGCGTAGCAAGACTTTTCACGAGAAATTATTAATATCTGTCTATGAAAAAACTAGCATAAACACTATAAATTTCGCTCGATCAAGTAATAAAAAATAAAAAAATACATCGTTCCCTAGCATTTTTTTGGTATAAACTTACTTTATTTGATGTATAGAGTACGTACCCTTCGTTAAACATCCTGTATAGTAATAGAGATTCCCGCAGGACTCAACTCAATTTATTTAAGCCAAAGAACCTGCGCATTTCAATAATAATTAATTATTTCGACTTCGCCACAAGACTAACTTCATTAGTATGGATAAGGGAGGAAAACAAACCTATTAAGCGAACCCCAAGAAAAGAACATATTCTACTAACCCCTAGTGATATGGGGGTGTGCTATGGGGAAGATAATTAATCCAATATAAATGGATAGAGGATCAAGGAAGCGGTTGCCCATTCTTGGTTTAAAAAGATGAGAAATTGTGGATACTGAATTTTGTTGTATAGTAGTGGCCTTTACCATACCTATATACTGGATTAAAGTCAAAGCTACAATATGTTAACTCCCGTCTAAAATAAATGCTCATCGCAAATTAAAAGGCCCGTTTTGACATTTATCTTCGCAACCTAACTAGTGATGTAACCATACGACTTAATACTCGATACTCACGATAAATCGATTCAAGTTTGCATGAGTATTTTGTCTGCATGAATATGTATTGTAAAGTGCATTGGATCAAAGTTCTAATTTGAAAATATATCATTTTAGGCCAAAGTTTATATCAATCATCGTAATAAAAAGTTTGCATGGATGGATAAATTTTTATTACTCTTTCACTCAGTAACAGCTTGACGGATCAGGCTGAAATCTAGATCAGAGAAAGGTTATATTATAGTCTGAAATAACATTTGGGCTACTGTTTATCCTATTATCTATTTTCTGAGAAACCGGTAGTTTCTAAAAGGCTTATTAATCTTTTCTTTATCTATTTTAACTGTCATTTAACTGTTACATTCTAACCGTGTATGCATTGACATTCCCTAACCGACGCCGGGTAGTGAAGAGCTGCACCTGAATCTGTTAAGTTATATTTTCTATTCACTATGGGTGCGCCCACCACCGGGCCCTACACCCTCCACTGACCCTCGGATTTGATAACTCATAACTGCGAAAACAGGCACTTGCACTAACTACAATCGCCACGAGAAACCAGACCCGAGCACCTAGCATGCATATGTTTGATGCATAATAATCTACATATGTTTCGCCAACAACCGTGGCATCCTCAGGATTATAGAAATTTGTAAATTAGTAAACCACTAATTATTATGAAACTCTAAAACCCAACACATTACCTACACAGAATTAACTACCCTCTACTCTTCTGTGTAGTGAGTTATCAGATCCGAGGGTCAGTGGAGGGTGTAGGGCCCGGTGGTGGGCGCACCCATAGTAAATGTTTGAACTTCCGAATTGTAACGCCTAATACAATTTCAATTATATTTTCTACTAATTATATGCTATTTAGAGTCCAATATTACTTCTCATAATGAAAGCACAAGAAACAATAAAGCTTATGAGTTTATGGTTATATTTCGGTACACACAACCGTGTACGTACTACAAAAATAATTGGGTTCCGGAGGATATCATCATTACAATAAAGTCTCCGAAAATAGCATTGCCCAAAACAACGGGACCATAAAAATAATTTCCTCTTCCACCTTATTTTGAACAGTGATTGAAATAAGGTAAAAAGAAACAATATAACCGATCCGAGTTAATATGGGGGCGATACTAAATTACCGAGCTATCTAACTCGTTTAACGTAACTCCGTCTTATCACGCTTCCAAAAATGAATCTAAGATTAGAGATATAAGGTCGAGAATTACGTCGTTTTGCTGTTATATACGATGTTGCTATGTTCGCAGTGGAATTCGAGTCGTACGACATTGTTGATAAGGGTCGCGCTCCTTAGGCAACGGTGTCCTTTCGCGCTTTGCTCCTATTTATGTTAGTGTTTCAAGTTATAGGATATTATAAAAAAATAGGGGGGTTGGTGGGTTTGAATAACATAGCTTAAGCTCACGAAGTCAACCTTCATGAGGTCACGAAGTCACCAACATGGCTGTCCAGCCTAGAGAGGACTGGAGACTATGGGCAAAAACCCCCCTATAGTCGTAGCCTTGTGGTATGCTCTGGAGGAGGTCTACGTCCAGCAGTATACTCCAAAAGGCTTTGTGTGTGCTATTAAACATAAAGAAGATTAGATATTCTCGGTGTTATTACGAGTACAAATTAGCGCCTAAAGTAAGGCTCGTTTTAAATATGACATTTGACAGCAAAATGTATAGAATATCCGTCAAATTTAAGCAATATTTCGCTTAAATGATGCTTATATACTTTTGTAATAACACCTTCGATGTCCTACTTTCTTATTATTAAGACAAGCATCATGTCTGGGCTGGATTAAATATATAGAAAGACTGGATTTCCTCTTGAAATTAAAAACAGTTTCTATGCAATTTTTATAACATTCTACATTATTATACAGAAAAAAGTAAGCACGAGTGAATCATTTGTCAAACTGACAAACACTTAGTTCATGTCAGATGCATTTATCTAGGTCCCTCGGTAGATATTAAAACGCCTATCTCTTATAATTTAGAGCAAAACCTACTTTAAGTCCCAAGTAACAAATTGAGTTTACAACATTGGATTAGGAGCCAAATTAGATCATATTTCGCAAGCCACTTTACTATCTCGCTTTTATTCGGGATTCTTATGAAATATTCCATTATTTCTTGACGTAATAGTTTTTATTCAATATTACTTGCTTGGTTACATTACATCTTAATTTATAGAGTACATTATTAAGAGTGATGTTATGATGAAATTTATCTTGAAGAAAGACTTACGAATTTTACTTGGAACTTGGATGTTTGTCAGTCGTTTTGCTAAAAGGATATATTCTATTTTTTAAATAGCTTCAAGTATAGAGTTTCCTTTAAGGTGCCTGTCTTGGTTATCCCCACCTACTTGGTCCTTGGACAAACAAAAGGAGGGCTCTAGGGCGATAATGTTCATAGAAGATCTGGCCCTACTCTCCAGCTAGTACCTTTAGCCCAGTATTGATGTCTCGCTTTCTATGACAAAATATACATATAAAGCAGAGCGAGCGTACTTATGTCTCTAAGCTGAATCATTAAAACAGCCATCATTTCCGCATTTTTATTTTTATTAACTTATAACTGAGACGGGCAGTTAAAGTGCACCACGCCTGGCTTGATCATAAAATTTGATGCCTTAGATAATTGACATTGGACACAAAGATTTAAGTTTTCACCATATTTTCACGCAAATATACGCGGAATTTGTCCCTAATCGATCGACAATAATCGCCGTAAATTAAATTTGAATCATCATCATCATCAGCCTATTACAGTCCACTGCTGGACGTAGGCCTCTCCCAGGGCACGCCACAAGACTGCCATGGGGGGCTATTTGAACATAGTCACCACGCTGGGCAGGCGGGTTGGTGACCGCAGTTTGTATTTTGGACTATGTTGTATTGACAACAAACGCTGCTGCCCACCTCCCGGAAACCCTTAATCGCCTTGTACGATACCCACAGGCAGACATGGGGTGGTACGAATTCTACTCTGCCGGCACCACGCGGCCAAATGTCAATACTTTAATCAAAATGACGTTAATAATTAAATTGCACATTTACAGTAACAATTTAACTACGGAAAATACCTACTCATATAGCGATTAAGCAGCTCTGCACCGTCCGACTTTTCAATCGTTAGTTCAATAGTTTGGTAGATATGTGGGAATGTACGTATAAGCTACAGCTTGTCCAAGAAGTCTCAAAAATATCTGAAAATATACTTATTGAAAACTGTTACCCTGTACGCTGTTCTGTACTGTTACTCTTCTATTTTTTCTCCTAGTTTATAAATAAATAAATATTCACACACTACACAACACATTAACGTAGTCCCACATTACTCGTAAGATCCCTAATTTCTTGGGTCGTCGATATATAAATACATAGATAAGTATAGAAACATCCATGCCTCGAAACAAACATCAATATTCATCATATCAATGTTTGCACCTACCGGGATTCGAATCCAGGACCTATGCCGTCGCAAGCAGGGTCACTACCTACTAGACCAATCGGCCTTCTGAGCAGGTATCGGATTATTCTCAGGCGATAAGTTGGCAACATGTCATAAATTATTACCATCTGTCCCTGCTATGCTGAACGTGGGAATATGACCAAATTGTTCCCGCACTTTGGGAACACAACCGTGCATACAGGGTGATTTTTAGTCGTCAACGTTCCCGAAAACTATGGCATCTCCTCATCATCACGATCATTTTTCTCCATGGAAGCATACCTGGGAAGTGTCTGGTTTCCAAGATATTAGGGTCCAAAGTTGAGTAAATAGACTGCGCGTAGCAACATTTTTTCACGAGAAATTATTATTATCTGTCTATGAAAAAACTAGCATAAACACTGGACACTATAAATTCCACCCGAACAAGTAATTCATTTTTTTTTTCAAAAAAATTTACATCGTTTCCCAGCATTTTTTTGTCATAAACTTACTTTATTTGATGTATAGAGTACGTACCCTTCGTTAAGGTTGGCCACCAAAAAACACCCTGTATATGTATTTTTAGACAGACATTTGCCACTGTCCTACCAAAATAGAACCGACAAAAAAAAGTCAAATCCGCAATGTGAATCGACGCAGAGATCCAGGAGATAAGTCAGTGATATATAGCACCAATTGTTTTTTCCAAATTGTAAGCCCACTGGCAGCTTGCTAGATTTATGCGTGACAATTATTTTTTATTTGCAAAATTGGCAGAAGGATGAATTAATTCATCCATTTGTGTGACAGTGACTCAATTTTCCTCTTTAAGTTGAAGTGTGTGTCAAGGATTATCTTTAAACTTTTCAAAATTTCATTTCGGATACCAGTGATGTTCTCTTTTTTGATAAACATTTAAAAAAAAACACTACCTTATTAGTTTTTATACCATTTCTACATATTAAAGATAAACCTGGATTCCAAACAAATCGGAAAAATGTGACTCCTCTTTACTCCGAATCCAAACTCACTATGGACTAGACATATTGTAGAAAAGTAAGAAACAAATTTAGGTACATAATTTGCATTTTACGAACACAAACCAACATAGTTGATGTGTTCTTATATTTACCTGTAAATTAAAATAAAAACCTCATTTGCAAGAGCCAGTGGATATTGGACTGTATACAGGGTGATTTTTGGTCGTCAACGTTCCCGAAAACTACGGAATCTCCTCATCATCACGATCATTTTTCTCCATGGAAGCATACCTGGGAAGTATCTGGTTTCCAAAATATTAGGGTCCAAAGTTGAGTAAATAGACAGCGTTTTTCTGCATAAATGCACATTGACGCGTGTAGCAAGATTTTTTCACGAGAAATAATTAATATCTGTCTATGAAAAAACTAGCATAAACACTGGACACTATAAATTTCGCTTGATCAAGTAATAATTATTTTTTTTCAAAAAAAAATTCATCATTTCCCAGCACTTTTTTTTGGCATAAACTTACTTTATTTGATGTATAGAGTACGTACCCTTCGTTAAGGGTGGCAACAAAAAAAAATCCTGTATAGGTATATAGTAAAAAATAAGCCTCAACTTTGCTGTTCCACATGCAACTAAATTGATTTTGAAGTTAAGAGTACTGATTTTGTTCAACTATTACCTTAAGTACATTGAGTTGTATCTTCTGAAATAGCACGTGACTAACTTGCCAATTTCATAACATTAATCAAGCTTTTAAAAGTTTGAAATTTTGTGTATTGGGCCAGGCCCTCTAAAGAATGAAGCTTTACACTGAATAAAAACCACTGTCACTATATTATCCGGCCCGAAGGACCATATGGTAATTGAATTACACGATAAAATAAATAAAAATTAATTTATAGAAAGATCTTGTTTTATTGACTTATCAAGACCAATGACAATTCGAATGTGAAACCAAAGAATAATTTTAAAAGAGGCACACACTAGGGCACCCTGCATAATATATGTGACCGAAAAGGTATTGTTGGCAACGTTGCCAGACCCTGTATGCAGCCACTAATTGCCACAAAATGTATCGCGATTAAAAGCCTCACAGTGGCATCTCTATACCTGAGCTACTCGTTGCCCCTGCAACTCTCTGCCACACCAAGCGGAAGGAACCAACATTTGTGACATTCCTGAAATGTAAATAGATTTGCAGATAAGTCTCGATATATGGTGGCAATTTCCTACGAAGAAGGGTGTAAGGAAGAAGGATATTTCGTTTCATCCATTCCTTTTTATGCGAACTATATTCTATAAGTCCGTCGAGCGAACGTAATAGCGCTCCGAAACTATTGGTTATTTTTTATTGCGAATTCTGGGGTGACATCTATACGCAATCGGAGATTTTGGTTTCTGTGGTATTTACCTAGGATATTTATTGCGTCGTTACATACGTCGTTTAGCTTCTTCTTAATATTTCATGCTGGTTATGTGCTTTTAGAATAAAGTGTTTTCTGTGTTATTTCTAAGCATGTGTGAAATATGGTCACACAGAACAATGAAGAGGACAACACATAAACTAGGAGTATATTATTATGATACGATATTAAATTAAAAAATTAGCATAAAACATCATCTAATCCAGAGGTTCCCAAACTTTTTTTACTCATAGACCCCTTTTAAAAGTTAACTGGTTCTGGTAGACCCTCTACAGGCCTACACCATATACAAATTAATTGTGAACCGCCATTTATTCACATTGACGTAGACCCCCACCGAGTCTCCTGTGGACCCCCGGGGGTCCACCTGGATCACTTTGGGAACCACTGATCTAATCATTATAATATCAATTTAATAACATGCAAATAGGCAAATCCGTTAAATCCGATGATTTATATTTGGATGCCAAACTTTAAAACAGTAGAAAGACGTTCTGAAAGTAAGACACAATAGAGATGTTACGGATGTTAACATTACCTTTATAAACATAATATGTACGTCATTCGCATTTATTTGAACGCACATAGAACAAAGCTAACGCACCTACATAGCAGATGTACTGGTAGGTAAGTAAAGTAATAGGGCAGGATAAAGTGCTAATACGCTACAATGGGCGTTTTCCCCCTAGACGACACGACCATGATATTTCGTCATCTAGTATGGAGGACCGTGTCGTGGTCTTGTTGTCTAGTGAAAAAACGAGCCATGCTATGTATTTAATACATTTATACTTCCAAAAACGCTGTAGTCGTGTCGTTATCGAGGTCGTGTCGTGGCCGTGTCGTCTAGTTGAAAAACAAGCTAATTCAAGCAATATAAGCAATCTAAGCATCTATTTAATATTCTTCTATGCTGCTCTGGGAGTGAAAAAAAAACGTATAATACTACAGCTGCTTCTTTTCCCGGGCATACTGTACAAGTCAGTAGAGGGACAAGGGGGTTTTGGTGTTTTGTAGGCGATGGGCTGACCACCTGTCACTACTAACCGAACTTGTACATCTCAACTAAACCCTCAAAATTGGTCAGATGTGGTTCTATCGGCCCTTGGTGCTCTGCCTACCCTTTAAGGGATAAAGGCGTGATTATATGTATGTATGTATCTATTTAATGCATTATTGCTTACAAAATATCCGTGGTAGTGTCGTGGCCGTGTCGTCTAGTGTAAAAACGCCCTGAAGTGATAATACACTACAATGTCGACACTGTGTTTACTGCTGTGTGCTAATGCTTTTAGCTCTTTGTTCTCGGCTTACGGTAAGATGGGTTTCAGCATCAGCTGTTAAATAGGTGCGATGGTTATATTAATTTCGTAAATAGTACCGACGACCGATAAGTGTAGTTGATAGTGGCCATTTCTGCGCGCCATAAGTCCTGGGTTCGAATCCCAGTAGGTACAAACTATGTGATGAATTGATCGATGTTTTTTTTTCGAGAAATTGATGTTCCTATACTTATCTATGTATTTATATACCATTGCTTAGTACCTAACACTTTAGGGATCATAGTGCGGGACTAGGTCAATGTGTTGTGAAATGTGTGAATATTGATTTATTTATTATTTTATTTAGTACCGATGCGGAGCTTCGTAAGAATATATCAGCTGCATCTCCTTCCATGCATGTCGAAAGAATCCAACAACTTGTCATTGATCTTCAACATCTATCTTTGCTATACTTAACGCAGCTGTGGGATCTCCTTTACGATAATGCAGTTCCGGCTACCCCATTTAGGGAACTCAGGCGCGTGTATATTATGTTATGTATGTATGTCGGTCACCAACCCGCCTGCCGGTTGTCCGGCCACCCACCTGCAATGTCGTCACCAATGGAACTCAGGGGAATATATAGTTATATCTATTTTTTTTAAAGCAAACATATAACCCGATGGAATTGTGACTAGGAGACGCTTTAACATGGAGAAGTAGACCATCTGCCCAATACATACTAGATAGAAGGAAAACGGTTCATTCTCAGTAGTTCTATTATCCAATCACCAAGCAGCTGCGAATAAAGAAACGCATGACTGTGTTTCCGTAATGGAGTAGCAAGAACTGCAGGATGGTCAGATGATATACGAAAAGTTCTTCTTCTTCTAGTGGCACTCCATTACTGGAGGTCTGCCGTCAGCTTACTAAATGCAGACTTGTCCCTGGCCATTCGGAACAGCTCCTCCACATTAGCTATTCTCGTCCTCTCACGAATGTTTCGCAGCCAAGATTTCTTTCGACTTCCGACGCGTCTTTTCTCCTGTGTTTTGCACGAAAAGTTGATAAACCCCAATGGGCGCAGGAGGCTGTGTAAATAGATAGATAGATAGATATACATCATCAATGCCGCAGCCATTCCCATCGGACTGTGAAAGTAATTTTTTTTTATCTAAAATTTAAATTGGGTATCTAAGGTTGAAAGCGCTGATGCGAAAACTCTGCATAAAGATCTCTAAATTCACCAACTCAGCTTAACGAGGAAATCAGGGGATAATTGTCGTGTAGAAGTATCTAAATATGATCGGAGTTCAAATGAGCTTCGATTAGCTTCACTTGTAATAATTATAAATTTACTAGGATGTGAGAATATTAAAATGGATACGCTAGTTCTACTCAACTTTCCAGTATTATTATCTAACTGTTCCAGAAAGAGGGTTATGATTTTCAAGTGTGTATGTATATTTGTTTGATACATTCTAAAGCCTAAACGGAATGTCATATTTGAGCTTTTCTTGAGGTTTTTTCATTTCTCTGGCTGTCCCTGTTGATCCTGGCTTACAGGAGTTGCAGTAGCGACTGTGAGTGGTGCTCAGTCAGTAAAAAGTTGCTAGCGTATCTGAGAAAATGTCCAAGTGCCTTAGTTGACTCTTACGACATGCACGGAAGGAGATAGAGATGATAATTATATTCCAGTGAAGCCCGCATCAATACCGGATAGTAGTTAAATTTAATTTAATATTATTTGCATATCCATTATTTATTAATATTCTTACTTTCACGTTTACAAACTTAACTTACTCCGCATTAACATACTAATCAGCAATTTCCATTACCGAATTGAAATTGAATATTAAATTTTACTTTCTAAGCTCATTTCTGGTAAAATGCTAAATTGTTTATCGAACTTTGGCATGTTTTGCATTACATAGAATTTCATATTTTGGTTACAGAATTAGGCTGGATTTCCATCAGAGATGTGCGAGGATTTTCAATTAATAGAATCGCTTCTTGTACCTTACCTAGCTAAGCACAGCCTTGGTGAAAACGGGTTAGTGGAGCTGGTTTTTTTTACGTACAAAGCCAAGCGAGAGATGTGTGCAAGAAATATATGAAATCTGTTGCGAGGGATGAAGTGCGAGGTTTGTGACATACTGTACATAGACACACGTGCCTCGCCCAGCTTTGGTGGAAACCCTCTCATATTTACAGCAAGATATCCTTGCCCGGCACATTTCCTGTAACGTCTATTTCTTATACAGTATCAAATTCTGGGGGTGGTAATCCAATGGTAAAGGCTTGCGCTTTCCAGCCGAGCGGCGGCGTAGGTTCGCTTCAACTTACGGGCCTGTACCTACCACTGGATTTATTTCATGTGCAGATTTTATCTAAAATTATCACTTAGGGAGGTTGGCGTCAGACAGACATCATGGCGTCAAATAAATACCACCTTAGCGATGAGTTTCAAAAGATTCCATATTCCGACCATTTAAATAATGGTATAAGGGCAGGAACAAGACGATCAGCTCAAATTCTACTTTGATATGACGCTGTTATACCTTCATATTTCACGGTCCACAGAGTATTTATACCAGTATTCAGTAGAAATGGCCGTTACAAAGGATTGGCATCGAGCCGCGTAACATGTTCAGTTAGTGTACTATGCAAACATCTCGGAACATAGATTAGTCAGGTGGACAGATACGACAGAGATTTTGTTACATGCCTAACATTTTTGACTAGGGCTTGACCAGTCGGCTCACTAGGGCGTACTAATGAACTATTACTAATACTTGTGCAATAGTAACGTCCCATGCCATTGAATGTAGTACTTAACATTAACAAATAGTAAGTATGTAAATATATAGTTACGTTGAGGTGAGACTAGTTGTACGTTTCATAGGTTTAGTCTTTCTATAATTAACATATATTTAAGATTAAGATTGATACAATACGCAACAATTATTGTTATTTATTATACTCGTATTTGCCCTTTTGCGTTCCATAAAGTACCTGCAAAACAAATTCTTTTAAAAGAAGTGAAAAGAGATTGTTGATTTGTCTTTTTTTACTTAAAACAGCTTTAAGGGTTATATTCTTAAAATCTTATTTTTAATAATACCTAACACTTACAATTTAATTTATGTAGGTTGTTAGTTTTAGCTTTTAGTTACAATAATTAAAATTCAAAATATTTGTATTCCAAATAATTTCCAAATGAAATTGTATTAGGTGTTACAATTCGGAAGTTCAAATTTACTATGGGTGCGCCCACCACCTTAGTATTAGTATGTTAGTGCAAGTGCCTGTTTTCGCGGTTATGAGTTATCAGATCCGAGGGTCAGTGGAGGATGTAGAGCCCGGTGGTGGTCGCACCCATAGTGAATGCTATCGGACATTAACTATCAGAAATAGAGTTAGAGGTCGATTTCAAGTATTAGTTACAAATTGAATGCAATGTACTATCTTGAGAATATTCTTTGACCGTTTTATAGAGGCTAGGGGCGTCTCTACATGCAATATATTTTGGCGAGTGTACCTTGCAGACCAACTAAGCGCCTACACAGTAGCATATAGTATCACCTATAACATTACTTAAGACACTTCGACTGTAAAGGTAGGTTGTATATTTTAGACTATAAAGTTACGCCAAATATTAATATGCTGATAGCCGTAAAAAGTGATGAGTGTAGACTAATTTGGTCTAGTTACAAGCAGTGTTAAGTATGTTAACTAGCTTTGCATGTTATATACTTAACAGTCGTGTATCATATAGACATATATACCTACAACTGAAACAACAGAAATAAAATACATACACACACTACTATTTATACATACATAGATAAAAATCACGCCTCTTTTCCGAAGGCAGGCTGAGATCATGGATCTCCATTTGCTACGATCCTGACACACCTCTTTCGCTTCATCTACTTTCATGATATTCTTCATGCACGTTCATCGGTTTAGGGTACTCTTGACCTGACCTTTCTCTAGACTTTCTCTACTATTTATAAATAAAAATTAACTTGGTTAGAGGTGCTTCCGTGCTCCATGATACAATATGGTAAAAAATATATGGGCGTTTTTCCCCTAGACGACACGACCATAACATTTCGTCATCTAGTATGGGGTCGTGTCGTGTTCATGTTGTCTAATGAAAAAACGAGCCATATGTACTATCGAATACATTTTTGCTTCCAAAAAAGGCATGGTCGTGTCATTGTCGTGGTCGTTTTGTAGCCGTGTCGTTTAGTAAAACGCCCAATCCTGTTTCAAACCTATCGGAAAAAAATATTAATCACTTAACAAGTCCTACAGACCAATTAGCCTTCTACCTCTGGTCGGGAAGCTGTTTGAAAAGTTAATCCTCAATAGAATGTATCCTTACTTAAACACTATTCTCCCTGGGCACCAATTTGGCTTTAGACAAAGGCATGGCACCATCGAGCAGGTGCATAGATTGACAGATACCATCACCTATACGCTAGAGAATAAAAAATACTGCTCAGCTGTGTTCCTAGATATAAGCCAGGCCTTCGATAGGGTCTGGCATGACGGCCTCTTATTCAAGATTAAAAAACACCTGCCTCACTCCTTTTTCTCTATACTGAAAAGCTATCTTCACAAAAGATGCTTTGAAGTTAAGCTTAATAGTACTACGTCAGACTTGTTCGAAATCAGATCGGGTGTACCACAGGGGAGTATCTTGGGGCCCATAATGTATCTCATCTACACTGCCGACATTCCGGTTGATGATAACACCGTTATTGCCACATACGCCGACGATACTGCGATAATGTCAGTAAATGCAAACCCAGCACTCGCATCAGCAAACGTGCAAAAACACATAACGGAAATAGAACAATGGCTCAACATATGGAGAATAAAGGCTAATCAATCCAAATCAGTCCACGTTACCTTTTCTCTGAGAAATGGTGACTGCCCACCGATCCTACTTAATGGTGAACAAATTCCTCATGATGTTACCGCAAAATACCTGGGCATGCATCTGGACAGAAGGCTGACATTTTGGAAAAAGCATATCTGGACCAAAAGAAAAACCTTCACTGGATACAAAACTGAGATCCATGTCCTGGCTGATTGGTAGAAAGTCTCAGTTAACTAACGAAAGCAAAATGGCAGTTTACAAAACTATTTTAAAACCAGTTTGGACATTTGGCATTGAACTCTGGGAAACAGCAAGTAACAGCAACATAGATATTCTAGAAAGATTTCAGACAAAAGCCATTAGATCAATGTTCAACATCCCAAATTGCATTCAAAATAACTATATCCTGCAAGACTTGAGGCTCGATACTGTGAAACAAGAAATCGCTTCCCGAAGCCAGAAATACCAACAAAAATTAACAATACATGTTAATGCTTTGGCTGCCAATCTAAAAGGTTCAGGTAGTAATGCTTATTCAAGACTGAGAAGGAACAGTGTTTCAAACCTCGTAAAAAGATTCTCTAAAGAATAGCGATAGTGGTCAATGGACCACTTCCTTGCTGTACCAACAAAGTGACCAGAAAATGCTCAGACAAAGAAACAGCTAAATGTTTATGACAGATTGCTGTGTAAGCAGAAACAATAGGAAAAAAAAAAAAAAAAACTTAACAAGTGAGCTTCAGAGTTACCCTAGTGTTGGGTAATCATATAATTTAAAATACCTTATATACTTAACTACACGCCCCGGCTTCGCACGTGTGCACTGTTATGGTTTCTTCCTCTCTAATCACTCAATCTATTTTAAAAAATCGTGTGAATATTTATATACTATGTTATGATTATGATATGTTTTTCCTTATGATGATGATCTTCGACCGTATTTCGGTCAATTCGACCAATCTCTACGGAGATTGGCCAGGTACGCAGGAGATATTATAGTGCCCAAGTGTGTACGCAAACACACTGCACTCTCTATTCCGTTACTCTCATAGTCCGATGGGACGGAAAGCCGACACGACCGGAGAGAGATCAGGCGCAGGTACAACGGTTTGACGTGCTTTCCGAGGTACGAGCTAAGTGACAATTTTGCAACATTAAAATCTGTACATTAAATAAATTCATTGGTACAGGCCCGTGACTGGGATCGAACTTATGCCTCCCGCTTGGAAGGTGCACGTCTTAACCACTGGGCTATCACCGCTTTTTCCTTATACTCGTACCTACATTATAATATTATGGTTGTTGTTTTAGTTTCACCCCATAGTCTGTAGGGTTTAAGGACCCATTAGACTTAGTATAATATTTACCCGTCGTTTGCAACGCCTCTGACAAAGAAAAGTAAATCACTTCCGTGCCTAGCTAACAAGCCTTTGAGAAATTTCCATCTAGCTTCTATCCTTACAAAGTTTTTCCTGAAGAAACACTACTTTGATGTAACTTTATATTATGCACGGAATCCGTTGACTTTATCAATTGAATCAAAATGTAGGTACTACAGACATATTTGTTTACGCCTATTATGTCTAAAGACGATGTGCAGAAGTGTGCATATTATTATTACCAGTTAGTATATTAAGTCCCTCAAGGCATAGAGGAATAAGATGTCATGGAGTGCTGATGTCCTACTTATCTTGATATGCTAGGTCATGCTTTATCTGTTATCCAAACAAAAGATATCTCTCACGTGAATTTTCTATAGTCACTTATAGTTGGTAGGAGAGACAACTGGATTTGGGTAAGGGACATAGTACCCTCTTCATTTCAATGTCCAATTCCTCGATTTATAGCTTAAGGGAAGTATTGCAGGAAGCCAACTGATGACAGGAATGAACTATGGACTTCAATGGACTGAGACGAAGGGATTTGGAGACCTTTCGATAGTCACATTCCTGGGTAGACCCAACAGGTTAGGTAGTTTTTATATAGGTAACAATGTCAATGTTTTATATTCTTTTGCAACATAGTCCATGTTGAATAAGGAAAGAAAACTATGTTATAGGTAATTTTTTTCGGTCATACCAAATTTTACTCATATTTCATATATTTGGATGTCAAATTACGTATTTAACGCGTGTTTACTTGCTATACCTATTAGGAGAACCATTAGTAAGATTTACCTTTAAAGATAAGTAAAGTATCTAAAAATATATATATTACGAAATTACAGCGAACCGAATTTATTTTACGACCCACATTTTAAGCAGGCTTTTTATTAGGAGAGCTTTTAAGGCTTTACAAATGTATGAAAGTAGCGAACAGTATGAAACATCGTAGTTATTTCAATAAGGTTTATGTAACGTAAGTACATAACACAGTAAATAATAGAACAAAATAGATATATAAATGCTAAATTTCATCACAATGCGTTCAGTTTTTTACGTGAAAGGATAAAAAACGTCCACATTGTCATAAACTTTTACATTTATGGTTAAATTATAATAACAGAAAAAAGGACAGAACTTAGTTTCGAGTACTTTACTTATCTTACTTTACTTTAAAGTCTCTACAGCGATTGGCCAAGTGCGTAGAAGATATTATAGTACACAAGTGTGTGCGTAAACGCAGATGAACTCTATTCCGTCACTCTCATAGACAGATCAGGCGCAGGACCACCGGGTTTACGTGTTTTCCAAGGCACGAGCTAAGTGACAATTTTACATCATCAAAATGCGTATCTTCTCAATAATACTCGTAAAAAAATTGCATAAAACGTACTCGTAAAACGCTAAATGTGTTGTTAAGCGCAAATCTCCAGAACGGCTGAACCGATTTTGCTAATTCTATTTTCAGACTATTCCTTGAAGTACGAGGATAGTTCTCACATAGAAGAAAATTTTTAAAATTACCTAAAAAGTCTAAAAACAACCCTTTTATATACCGGCCGCCCACGACTTTGTCCACGTGAAAGGGCATTACACCCGTGCAAACCCGTGGCGGATCCCTACAATCCCTAGTATGAAATAAATGTACAGGACCGACTGAGATCGAACTTCCTTTAATAATACAGAGATACTTTAACTTATACATTAAGTTAGCTTAATTTTGTATCTGTCAAAGTCAGATGGAGTCACTCCCACAATGGCAACACAAACGTTGCCCTAACCAATCAAAATCAAACCTCGAACTACATTACTTTGGCAACATCCCAACATTAAGTTACGAAGGAAAAAACTTCAAACACACGCAGTATCTTTGACCCCCGAAGTGAAACAAAGATGTAGTAGGTGTCGCAATAAAACATGAAAGGTACAGTTGACAACACAGTCTCTAACACTGCTATCGATTATTTGACTAGATGAAGTTGGGTAATTTAACGAAAGAGTAACATTGTAATAATGTACATATGATGTGTTTGTGTATATTAAAATTTATGGGCCTATTTAAAATTTTATGATGATATTGTACATCTCAACTATATCCTCAAAATTGGTCAGAAGTGGCACCACGTCATAGTAGAATGAGTGGGAAGTATGTTATCTTCATACAAACGCACCGCGCGCGGCTTGTATGTGTGCGCCGTAGTATCTATGCGTCGCCGCACGCACACTCAAACAAAATCTCGACCCGTTTCTCAGTGCGCCAGTCGGGGCTAACACCGCACTAGGTTCGCGCGTCACTCACGACACGGCTTTTTGGCACCGATAAATAAACGAAAAATGTGTGATAATCGCAATGTGATAATAAACTATCGCAGGTACTCGTACTCATCACCACCCCGCGTCGCCTGTCTCTGGCCCCGCAACCACATAGGTATCATTAGTCTCTCTTTTTTTAATCGTGAATAGTTTCATCATCGTTTAGGTAAAACCGACCTCAATAATCCTGAACCCAGACACCACAAGTAAAAAATACAACTTCCCGGCCCTGGCCAATTTCTGGGCACTGAATTAATATTTAGCTAAAAGTGACAACCCTGAGGCAGGCATGTATGATAGGTAATTATGTCGCGGATTGGGCCTATCAGACCTTGGGGCTCTGCCTACCCCGTAAGGGATAAAGGCGTGATTATATGTATATATGTTTGATGGCAGTGGGACATTTACATACATGGAATGTTACCACAGCCTTAAATTGGTAATACACAATACTTTCATTCAGAAATCTACATAAATCTACATAAAACTATAAGCGTTTCCAGACTTAAATTACACTGAACAAAGCTAATTTCTTGCCAAGGTCGGTTACCTCACCTCAACAATAATTATATTTTGTATATTGTTTCACATTCTTACTGATGCAATAAAACCGTCGGTTGTTATACAGCCAATTTAAATTGAAATAGGCCGATAGTATACATACGAGTAGCAATGACACGCCATGTTTATATGTGTTTAATCTGAGTTGCACGCACACATCTAAAAGCTTGATATGTCATACCTAGTGTAATATTATGTATATTATCATAACTATTACAATTGAATTATTCCAGATAATTGCATGCCTGATGGAACATCATTTAGGAACATTTATAGGTATATTATGTTAATATCAATAATGATAATTAAGCCATAATTATTGTTAGAACTTCAAATAATACAGAATAAATTAATTTAAATGAATCATGCGGTAATATTAATAAACATACAATATAATATTTGTGGAAATGTAAAAAAAAACAGTAAATAATAGCTTTTAAAATATCGTAGCCATACTATAAAATCCAAAACAAGATCATGTAAATATTAGAGGTGAAAAAATTGGAGCAGACACGTAAAACATAAGTTACCCTGTACAGGTTGAAATCGTCATGTTTATTTTTCTAGACAGTATGAAGAAATACCTAAACGACTCAGGAATGTTCACACAAGCTTGAAAAAATATATATATTACTTATTATGTGATTTCACACTGCGGTTACCAACCCGCCTGGCCAGCGTAGTGACTATGGGTAAAACCCTCCTGTGGCAATAGCCTTGTGGCGTGCTTAGGGGAGAGGCCTACGTCCAGCAGTGGACAGCAATAGGCTGAAGAAGAAGAATATGTGATTTAGAGTCTCAAATTTCGTGGATAGATTACACATCACTAGGTCTATAAGACCCTTAAGTAATAGTCCCACTTTTTTTACAACCTGTTTATTGCATATTCTTGTGTGTTGCTGTGTAGTGGGTTTAATTTAACTTGTTTAATTTAATTTGTAATTATGTGAAATGTTATGTTTAATGTCTAATTTATGTTGACATGCTTATGAGCACTACCCTGTAACTTATCTCCAGCAATAGTGGTTAACTGGAAGAGAATGCTATGTAGCATTTCAGCTTTGTATATACATACATAACCTCACGCTTATGTCCCATAGGTTACCCCTATACACTACATATCTCCATTTAATACGTTCCAAACATCGCTCGCCGGTTTCGCCTTTGTATAAAGATTTTGTAGTGAAATAAAGATTTTTTAATCTATCTATCTTAACCAGATAGTTTATCATCACATAATTTTTAGTGTATTTGGGTACGCGGCGGGCTGTATGCGCGTATCTGAGCACAAATAATAAACTCTGTACCAAATCGAGTGGTTTGAGTTATGTAGAAACTTGGCCGAACTCGAACAAAGCGGTAACATGCATGTAGACGCAATGGAAGCGATATTAATCTGGAACCTATTGTCACTTATCGCTCGACATGTGTACACTCGACATACGAGTATCATTATTTGTCCATACTAATAATGATAGCTTAAAACAGACGAATATTCTTAAAAAAGGATTAAACCTACATACTTTATGATAATTTAATGTTTTGTATGTCAATGGCCTGCGGTCACCAATCTGCCTGCCTAGCGTGGTGACTATGGGCAAAAAACCCCCATGGCAGTAGCCTTGTGGCGTGCCCGGGGGAGGTATACGTCCAGCAGTAGATTGCAATAGGCTAAAGAAGAAGATGTCTATGGTAAGACTATAATTTCGGCCGGTCTACAAGTAGATGTAAAAGATTAGTAACAAATTATTAGCTCATTGCAAGGAGGCGCAGCTGGTATATTATATTCTAGTAAAGCCCCGCCTCAGCACAGGTAAATATGTACATTTTTCATAAACACTTTTTATAACTCTTAAGTGGCTTATTAAAAATATTATCATTAAAAAAAACACTTCTCCATTAATATAATCCGTTAGGATATGGTTAATCGTTTCATTTTTAAACATTGTGCTGAGGGATTCAGCTTTGTTTGCCAACATTTGGCTCGTGTATAGCTATCGGGATGAAAAATAACGTTGCCAATATGTAATTTAGAAAAGAGATGGTAAAATTCGTCATCCGAGTAATTGACCCGGTAGCTCAGTGGTTAGAAAGCTAGCACGGTATGCAGAGGTCGTGGGTTCGATTCCCACTCGGCTGAGGACTTTTTTCCATTTCTTTATTAATAATTTTATAAAAATATTATTTATTTAGTTTAATTATTATAGTAAAAAGATTTTTTGAATAAGGCAAATTACCTATCATAGTTTCAAAATATTATAAGTAAACTAAATTCTACACGCGTGTTAGTTATTTTTAGTTGTTTGCACTTTAAGCTTACTTATGATTAAGAGTTTACTAAACAATATTATGAAAACATTCATCACCATCATCATCAGTCATCACCAAATCATCAACTAAATATAGTTCAACCATGTCGTCTCCAGTACATCTAAATCCGCGAACTTAGTACATTCACTGCCATAAATAATAAGTGAGAGACCGGAGGCGCCGCGGATCCGTACAAAAAGTAACAAACAGATCTCTTAAATAAAGAAAACACGGGCATATGTTCACATCTGTCGGTGGACGGCTACAGGCGCGTGGACAAGTGCTCCACGGAAAAACAAAATGTACGCCATATCCGGTGGTTACTGCTTTTAGATCGATATGAAAACAGGAACCTTGTGGTTTAAGCTAATAATGGAAAACGCGTCTTTACTGGATAGAACAGTGTACGTCATCCATTGTAGATATTTTAAGAGATTCGTTCAGAAATGAGTAATCATATGAGCATTTCTTCCGGTAATAAATTTAGGCCATCGGCCTGTGCTTAAAGTCTTTCTATTTGAATATATAAAACTGGGCTATAAAATCGTGTTTTGTATACTATGTCGGTGACGCATAAGAATTAAGAAGCGATTCATTTTCTTTGAAATGTTAATTAGTCTACCATTTTGGAATGCGAGAAGAGTGGTTTACACGTATATGCATATACACTCAATTATAATTCTAAAATAGAGTATCCAGATTATAAAGGAGAGCCTGCAGCCATGATTAGCATAGCACGGATAAATGTAAATTATCAATGAACAAATTGCCCCAAATAATCAAAATTATCGCCTGAGAGAATGCCTTAGTTCCTTAATCAACTCCTATGAATGCAGCTGATGTATTCTAGTGCAGCACTGCATTAGCACAGGAATGTTGTTACATTTTACTCACTTTATACTATTTTATATTGCCTATCAGCTATTATCGACATGCACGTCAAGTCGACTAGGAGAATAGTAGTATAGTAGAATAGTAGTCGCCATGGCCGAACGCAAATGGTCGGAGAAATCATCGTCATTATATTGAATCCTAACATTAAAAAATCGTTTCAAAGTTGGAAAGGTAATCGTTTAGGTAAGCTTTATTTAAAAAAAAAAACTATTTCTATGTTCTAACATAGTCGGTAATTGCAGTTTTCTTTCTAAACGATTTGTCTCCATCACTGTAAAAAGTGTTGCCATGTGCGACTTCACTTTTCCCTAATTATACAAGTCTTGACGCGCCCTCAGTTTTGTTAAAACACTTTCAACCCTTACTTCAGGATGTAAAGTCGACTTTAGACTGGGTTTAAATAATTTGAAGTTAACGTGTAGCACAAATCAAAAGGCAATAAATGTATGGTTTATACCTTCTATTTGGGATTTGTTTCCTCCAATGAAAGCTTTTATACTTGTTAAGAGATGCTTTGAGAACGGGTTTAATAGATCACACTTGCCTCATTTGACTCGTAATTATCTATAAATAGTCTCTATTTATACCTCCATTGCTGGGATACTTTCGGGTATTGTTGGCTCGACTAAGTCTAAGGCCGCACTACGACAAAAGCGCCGCGGTTTTTAACCGCTTGATTTTGAGGAAACTAAACTGGAAGCGGCCGCACTGACGGTTTTGCTCAGCCATACCAAAAAAGTCAGGCGGTTAAAAACCGCAGCGGTTTTGCCGTAGTGCGGCCTTAGACTAATACCTTAAGGACCCCAAACCTCATCTGCCCGTGGTGTACCTTCCTTTATTTGGTACGCACGAGGCTCTAGCGCTAACAGCTTCCAAGAAATTATTATCACTCGAAAACATTTCGCATTGCATTCTGTACCAAGAAAATGCGGCGTGCTAACTGGTGATAGATGTGTGTATTCCACATTTCTGCCCAGATTTTTTGGGATAATGGGCGTGACTTTTTACACCTCCAAAACTTTAGTTAAGCTCAGTCTCTAGAAAGAACACCTTTTAATATGACTTTATATCTTCTTCTATTCTTTATTTCTTCTATGCTGCTCTGGAAGTGAAAAAAAAAAGTATAATACTACAGCTGCTTCTCTTCCCGGGCATACTGTACAAGTCAGTAGAGGGACAAGAGGGTCTTGGTGTTTTGTAGGCGATGGGCTGACCACCTGTCACTACTAACCGAACATGTACATCTCAACTATACCCTCAAAATCGGTCAGAAGTGGCACCATGTGGTCCTATCGGCCCTTGGTGCTCTGCCTACCCCGTAAGGGATAAAGGCGTGATTATATGCATATATATATATGCAATTATATCTTCTTATTTTATTTATACTCGTATATTTATCATTATTATAATAAAATCAAAATACTTTATTGGACGTTTTAACTGCATGATTTACTTGTCGAACATAAGTAAGTATTATATATTTAGAGCATAGATAAAAATCACTATTATAACTCGATATTACAGCTAGCTTCATCTCAAAATCCTAAATCCAAGCTTCTGAGATAAATCAACAATTTCAAAAACAAACATACGTGGCTTTACTCGAAACTCGTGCCCAGTAAGACAAGGGGCTAAAAATAGACATTTTAAATCTGAGACGTCACGTCAAATGGGGACGGATTTTTAAAACTGTCCCCTTGCACGGATTTAGCCTGTATGTTTCGCGTTTGTCACGATTTATTTCAGTTTTGCTTTAAATAATGTTAAATTACTCCGTGTTAGAATTTTCTGGCGGTCGTTTTGTAAATCTATTTCAGGTAATTACGTTTGTGAATGGAGAGATTCGTCTGAGATATGGGTAAAAAAGTAATTAGTTCGTGACATATCGATATATTGGATGAGTAGAAGCTATTTTCCATTAATCTTGAAATTAGACGTGGATTAAGTTCTAAGTGAAAGATTTAGATTAGTTCAGATGTAATATATATTGATAGTAATTGTTAACACTAGATAAAGTCTATCAGATTTTCCATAGTTCTCCATGCATAATATTAAGAAAATGTTAGTTCTCGCTTACTAGGTATTAAGAAAATGTTTGTAATGTTTAATAGCTGATGAATGATATAGGAACTTCCAATTATTTAGAACAATCAAAACTGGTATATAAAACTGGTATATAAACCATTTGGCTCACCTAACTGCCTATATCCATGACCCGTCGCAATCCAACAAATAAATTAGACGGCTATTAAGAAATTTTATCTTCGGAAACGCGTCCGAAAGCGACAGTTAATTTTTCGTGACATAAATAAAATTGAACGAGGGGGGAGGACCGGTGTTCCCTGAGAAAGAAAAAAATAACAAACATATCTCTCAAAGTAAGAAAACAAACAACGTATGTTAACATCTGTCGTGGAAGCACGAGCCGGTACAGTCAAGTGTAAAAGTAAGCACTTTGGATTTTTGTGATTTCGTTAGTACAAAGGAAGTTCAGAAAATTATTATTTCTACCTAATCAATCATATCTAATTTACGATGAATAAAAAAAAACAGATAAATTTAATATAGCCTTGTCCTATAGAAATACTCGTAGTAAGTACTGACGTGCAATACTCCAGAAATGTTGATTTTCAAAAATTATCCTCTTGAATTGTTAAGGAGGTTCTTAGTCATGTTTTCTTAACAATTGCAAAGTTTCAACTTTGATTACTCGTTCGGAAAAGCAAAAGAAAACTTTTAACTTGCTACCTACAAGTTTCTGTGTTACTTTCATACTTTGTTGCCGCATTTTCGTTCCTTTTTATTTGCAAATGCTTCTAAAGAATAAAATTAATAATTAATTCAATAATTTTTTTAGTCGTGTCCGATAAGTCTGAAAACTCGGTCGAAGCTTAAACAATTTTGTAGATCAGTATTTAAACATATAAGTTGTTTTTAAATCTACATAAATAAAAATGAATCGCCGAAATTTATTGTTACGGCCGGACGTGCATAACTTCTGAACTACTGTATCAAATTAAATTATTCCTTTTTTGTGTTAGTTATTTTCAGGATAAGGTTTATATAAAACAATTTAGAACATATTATTGGAAAGAATAGGGCTCTACGAAGTTTGCCTGGTCAGATAGTAAAATTTAAACAATGAATTTTTTTTATAGTCTACAGATTCGTAGGTAAAATTGAAATGATTATTTTTTAAACGAATAAATTGTTCTAAAATAAATTTATTGGAAATACATCCTGTGATAAAAGTATTTTTAACGTGACTGTACCAAATACTTGAAATTCAATGCGTCAGTGTTGATTGCAGTTAATTATAAATTCGTCTCCCTCTTATTGTCCGTCTATTTTTAATTCACCTCTCTCCCATATACAAACCAAATTTCAACTTTTTCTTAAGGTGTTATAGTACACATTTGTTTGTTTTCACCGAAAATATTAAACCTCTTTAATCCGCGCCGTTCCTAAATCAAATTGAAATCAGTGTTTAAAAGGACTCCTTTGAGAGGATTACTTCCGCCAATAAAAAGCTTTGCTTTGTCCGGTGGCGATGGCTGGTGAACTGAGAAATCGGCCTTCTGTATCTATTACACCGAAATGAAATCGCTGTTGATTTATTCGGTTATTTTGTATGCGTGGTATAGAATACAAATATACGAGTGGATACAATTTTGTATATAGGACGAGAATGCGCCTTAAATCCTTTGTCGACTCTTTTGTTTTATAAATTGAAAAATAATAAAATACTATCATTTATTTATGAAATCATTTCTTTCGATAACAAATAGCGCGAAGTGTCATAGACTACGTATGAAAACATACTCAAGAGTCATACATGGACTTATTGCCTTACGATATATAGTAAATTTTAGATATTTATATACCTAATAAATAACCCTTTTTATACCTGAAATCATATTTGAGTAAAACAGTAATATTTTGGGTAGTAGGTACTGTTAAAATATAAATAAACACAATTATATTAAAATTGATTGTGTTATCCATACATTTCCGTCAAAATATTTTTCAGCAAGGACATAGATAAATGTTAATTCAATTTTAAACTGACTGTAATAAAATGGCGGGACATAGATTGAAAGGTGACCATTGACGGTCACTTTTACTCGTCACTAAAACTGTTGTGTCAGATTAGATTCGCTTGTCTTTTACAGTAAACATTTTAACAAATAAATAGTGGCAAGTGGCACAACGTATATGGAACCATTCACACGTCATTTGTACTGCAAAAAAAAATGCATAGGTACCGCTTATACGTTTCAACGTATACTTGCCGGACTTATCAAGCAAATACGTTGTTCGTTTTTACACGAATGAACATCTTCCATATGAACACCTGAGACTAGGTTCACACGGTATTGTCCTGCACGTTTTGTTGTATTCCTTTTTTATATATGTAATCATGGGGGTAAACTGCAGGATCACGAAGAAGATCTTAAGTCCCCGTTTAGTACAGTCAGATGTAAAACGATCAGTGACAAGTTGATAGCTCAAAACCCGAGTGAACGCTCCTGAGTTCCTTAGTCGACTTTTACAACATGTATGAAAGCAGATGCAGCTGATATATTCTAGTGGAGCCCCTCATCAGCACAGGACATAAAAATATTTTCTCAAAATAGTACCTTTTCTGCTTTCATAAAACCCTTAACCTAGTTATTTATTATAAAACCGTCAATGATAGCTTTCCGTTGCGGAAGGTAAAATTAAAGCTAAATATTGATAGTCCGAAGGGATTCTAAGGGTCATAGGGATTCACAATATTGATTCAGGCCTCCATCGACTATCTATGAAGCCAGCTTTCGTTTTATGGATAGTTTTAACCATTAATAGTGCTAAAGTAGACACATTTTACACTTTTAGCCCAGTAGTTAAGACGTGCACCTTCCAAGCGGGAGTCGTAAGTACGATCCCAGTCAAGGGCCTGTATCAATTAATTTATTTCATGTACAGATTTTAATATTGCAAAATTGTCACTTAGCTCGCGCCTCGGAAAGCACGTAAAACCGTTGGTCCAGCGCCTGATCTCTCTCCGGTCGTATCAGCTTTCCGTCCCATCGGACTATGAGAGTAACGGAATAGGGAGTGCATCTGTGTTTCCGCACACACTTGTGCACTATAATAATCTTATGCGTACCTGGCCAATCTCCGTAAAGATTGGTCGCCTTGGCCGAAATACGGTCGGAGGTCATCATATTTGTATGCCAAAACAGTAATACACAACTACATAGATGGAACAATAATTGTATTATTCAGAGTTAATACCTACTTCACGTAAAATTATATAATATACAGGGTGTAACAGAAAGGGTATGTTAAGCGAAAAGCTATGTAAATAGCCCACTATAGAAAACCTATTTCCAAAATTTCAGACTTAAATTAACATTTATATTTTTCCAGATAGTATGAAGAATTCCGAAACAACTCAGGAATATCCATACAATCTTGAAAAATAAAAATATGATTTCGAGTCTCAAATTTTGGAAATAGGATCTCTATAGTGGGCTATTTACATAGCTTTTCGCTTAACATACCCTTTCTGTTATACCCTGTATAATACCTATAATATCAAAATAAATAAGCTTTAAAGTTTGGTCCACATCTGTCGGATGCTATATTGATAATTTTTTAAATTGTTTTACAATTAAAACGACGAAAGATAACCATAACTACAAGGGACTTTAGGCTAATTTGATCATAAGCTGAATATTAGTTGAAATTCCTCTACAGATTGAGAAATGTCTTCAACTAATACGACGAACGAGTAGCTTTACTACACTGATAAAAAAAACAGGGCCTTACTATGATAAATATTACTGCGCGTACATGAGCGTGATTGTATTACTATATCTACCTTCATATAACCTCACCTCATTGGACACGGAAACGGCGATAGATAACGACAACGGGTAATTTTAGGCAAACCCTAAACTAGGGTAAACGTAATTAGACTAGCTAGAGCTCAGAGAGATTTAGTGCAGGTTTTATCAAAGTACTTTATGAGTCTGTACCACATAGGCGGGAAGGAAAATTGAAGTATGTATTGCAACTACATTCAGTATGTTAAAATTATTGCATATAATATATTTGTATGCCAGTGTTGGGATTCACTAGAATACATCAGCTGCAACTTCTTACGTGCATGTCGTGGATTCGATTAAGTTTTCGGGGATTCTCTCAGCCAATGAGCTATAGCTTCCTTTCATTGATAATTCACATCTGTGTCTGTCTGTCGCTGTCCTCTGTCGCTATGTCAAAAGTGGCTGTGGGACCTTCTCCATGATCTTGAAGTTCTGGCTATATATTCGTAAGTCAGTGCTAATACCGGGCTTAAGTTTGCCGACGATCTGAAGATTAGAGAGATATAACTTTTGAGATAAAACACAACCGTGCAACAACTTTACCACAAACCAACAAAATTACTAAAAATCAATACCATTCGTAGAAACATCTTCCAATTCATCAAAACAAAGGGAGTCAAATTATCTAATCGTCCGCAAGAGAACGCGATTCTTCTCTAAACGGTGTAAAATTTCCAAGGTAGACTAAATAAATTGATGTCTTTGTATTTGGCAAATAAAGCTTCATGATTCTACTATGGCTCCAATTTACTTTATTACGAAATCATCAATTAGTATAGGTATACATCTTTAGTCTACCTAACCTAACCTAACCACAGATAAATAAAATTACAGTATCTATCTATCATCAAAATTATCGTAATGAACAAAATTTCATGGTTTTTCTTAAATACCTATTATAAAATTATTAATAAAGAAAATGGAAAAAATTCTTCACCCGAGTGGGAATCGAACCCACGACCTACTCGTAAATACCTACATAAAATAGTAAACACATAAACATTAGAGATTAGCAGAACATTATTTATAATTCATAAACAAACACATACATAAAATCACACCTCTTTCCTGGAGGGTAAGGCAGAGATCACGAATCGCCATTTGCTAGAGTCCTAGACCACTTGAGTAGGAGTATTAAGATTTTTTTATAACCAGAATTCACCGTTAAAACACACTAACGATGATTTTAAATTAATGTTTTATGTAGACAATGTCGCGGGGGGTTGCTAGCTAATAATAAAATAGAAGCTATACCTACAAGATACTGAATTTACCTATACACGTTTTGTATGCCCAGACTTAGTTTAGGCTCGTTTACTCAAGAATTTGCTTATTTATTCAACAAATAAGAGATTATTTGAGAACTTATCAATTTTGTTGGCTTGACTCCTAAGCTGATTGTACCCCACGCCCACGCGAATATATTTTTCTATTTACTTATTTCAAAATGTAAAGACTGCAAGTATATGTAAATATGAAAATATTGCTACATTTATTATAGGTATTACAAAAAATCCTTTTAAAGTCAACTTAGAATCGTAGATATGGCTTTAAATATCTATTTTGTCAAAATTATTTTATACTTGCCAATCATTTAAACATAACTTAAAATTACCTACGTTATCTTACAATATATTGTTAAAGTACTTAAGCCTCTCACAACCCCAAGACATTGATTGAATCTTCCCGCTTCGCATTCGTAATATTAACTAAATGCGTGCGAAGATACAATATCTGTATAACTATAGGTTAGTATGTTATTCCAATATAAAGTACATCTGATTGAATATACCTGTATTTCATTTATTTTCCATAAAACCCTTAACTTTTTTCAGCTAATTTAACACTTATTAACACAAACACGTTTTAAGACACCTTTAAGATATATCTACATTTTAATTGCTTACTCACACAAGATTTTCGCGAACGCCCGCTAAATGCGAAAACATCTTTCATCTCGCTTCTCCCTCGTCTCGGCTACTGCAACCCCTACGGAAATCTTCTCCATCCCTGTCTCGCTGGCACGGGTAGAATCCCTTATGTAAGTCAGTGCTTTCGTGAATATCGTGGCGGGCGGACGTGCGCGACCGACGTGCCAAAGCTCTATACGATGCTACGTGCAGGCATTCCGTGCTTACTTTGTGGTTACCATACATTTTTATGAATAAAAATATGACAGTGGCTTTCAAAATGCGCCCTCTAAAGTGGTAGGGTTCAGTGAGTTTCCCGCCAAAGTTCCCGGATTAAGAGATTAGATTTGATATACTGGAATTTTTGGTTTATTTCCGAATCATCATACATTATGCCCGACATAATCCTCAGTTTCAAACTCAAATCTTGTACGAGACGATTTATATGCTGCGATCGCTTTGGAAAATAAAAATAGAGCGCCGAGAACTCTAAATATATGGGGCTGCATCAATTTAAAAGGGTAGTGTCGCTATAATTTGTCAGTAAGTTAATTACGGCTAGAAATAAATGTTGACAGATTTAGTGGTAACAGTCTCAACTGTCAAATTAAATAAGTTGTGACATGTTTAAGACGTGTTTAGCTATTAGTGTACTTTTGAAGTATTAAGAACTAATAAAATGTAAGTGGCAAAGAAAGGGATGTCTCTATTTAAGAGCGTAAAAAGTGAATAAGAGAAGATGGCCGGCTGTATGAAACTGTTGAGGAGGCATTCGTATGTGTTGAATGCTTTGCTGCTATTCGTCTCTATGATATACGGTAAGTTGTAGTTAAGTTGAGCTTAAGTTATGTTAATTTGCTATGATCATACATTATGTGCTAGATATCAGTCATAAGCTGATGTGACCTTCACTAGGATATATCTCCGGCACATATCGTAAGAGACGATTAAGGCCGTCAGTGGCTCTACATAGTATACAGCAATTAGTCAAATAAGTCCCCTACTCCATGCGCTTAAAGCACTTAACTCTATTACGCTCTATATTCATATATTCGGCCTTATTTTAGCCCAACATGTTCTTTACTAGCTGACGATGAGCCCGCAAAAGAGTTTTCGCATTTTGCTACGGGTTATCTATTTGGTTAGGCGTCACAATAATTTTTATGTTTTAAACTAGATTTTAACAAATAAATGTAAAATTAAATAGATAAATTTAGGTGAAAATTATTTTCAATCCTAAAATAATTTATTGTTTAACTAGTTAACGCCGGCGACTACGTTCACGTGGACTGCAGAAAAAACAAAATGTCGTAACTATCCGGGATAAAATATTTTCCCGGGATAAAAAGTAGCCTATGTGTTAATCTAGGGTGTTAGCTAACTTCTTAGCAAATTTGATTAAAATCGCTCTAGCCGTTTTTACGTGAAAGTGTAACAAACATCCACCCATCCATACTCACAAACTTTCGCGTTTATAATATTAGCAGGATTATTAGATTATTATTAATTCTCAGAATATAATCTTTCTGGATTCATATAAAAACAGATATCATTCTATTATATCATCATTATCATCATAATCAGCCTATTACAGTCTACTGCTGGACGTATTCTATTACATACTCGCTGAAAATTGAAATATCCTAAAAATAACGAGTGATCAATTTTCTACACTAATATTATAAAGAGGAAAACTTTGTTTGTTTGGTTGTAATGAATAGGCTCAAAAACTACTGGACCGATTTCAAAAATTCTTTCACCGTTAGAAACCTTATTGGACCTGGATGAACATAGGCTATAAGAATTTCCCGATATTCCCACGGGAAGGCGACCACGGGAATTCTATATTTTTTACGAAAACCGCTATACATATGAAGCTGAAATCGGGCATATATGTTCATTGGGGACAGCGAGGGAGGACTAAAAACGGATTTCCCGAAATTCCCACGGAAGGGGACAAACGGGAATTCATAGTTTTTACGAAAACCGCTATACATATGAAGCTGAAATCGGGCATATATGTTCATTGGGGACAGCGAGGGAGGACTAAAAACGGATTTCCCGAAATTCCCACGGGAAGGGGACAAACGGGAATTCATAGTTTTTACGAAAACCGCTATACATATGAAGCTGAAATTGGGCATATATGTTCATTAGGGACTGCGAGGAAACACTAGAACGGATTTCCCGAAATTCCCACGGGAAGGAGACCAACGGGAATTATTTATTTTTTACGAAAACGGTTAAACATGTGAATCTGAAGTTGAGCATATATGTTTATTTGGGACCCCGAGGAAGCACTGGGAACGGATTTCCCGAAATTCCCACGGGAAGGGGACAAACGTGAATTAATTTTTTACGACAACCGCGATAACATATAGGCTACTTTTTACACTTAACATATAGGCTACTTTTTATTTTTTCTGTAGTCCACGCGGACGGAGTCGCGGGCGTCCACTAGTTATTTATAAATAGCTGCAATTTTGGTGCCAGTCGCTAGTCTATTGAAAAGAGGGGGGTATTACACCTACCCCTTCTAAAGGGCGTTTTACCACTAAACGGAACGGCCACGACACTGCCCCATAAACATAGAGAAATAAGATGTCATAGAGTGCAAATGTCATACTAACAGTTTCGATGTACCATTAGACTTTTCGGTGTCTCATAATTCCAGTCCTTGACATTTCGATTCTATTAGTGTAATGTATAGTAATGTACTACATTACTAATGTATTGTAACGTATAGTAATGCAATTTAAGTGTCAAGGACTGGAAATATGAGGCACTGAAAAGTATAATGGTGCATCGAAACTGTTAGTATGACATTAGAACTCTATGTCTACATCTTATTCCTCAATGCCCATACTAGATGACGAAATGTCGTGGTCATGTCATTGTGTTTTTTTTTTTTTTGTTTTTTTAAACGGGGGTTATCTAGTGGAAAATTGCCCAAATACTGCATCAGAAATATACCACAATTGCAACTACATACCTCTTAAAACGTGACAAAACATATACTATAGGCTTTTTAGTCAACTCGCCCTACTCGGACCATGAGATCAGTTAACCAAACGAATTTATTTTAATGTTTTTTTTTAGTTAAGCGGCCCTACTCTTTATTTGGGCAAAAAATCTATTGTTTATTTCAAGTCGGTGTACAGACGTATTCAAAACTGTTAAGATAAATATAAATGAAACAACAGGGCTTCATGATATGAATGAATATACTTAAAAATTAAACAGTCAAAAGACTATTAAAAATCAAAAGATTATCACGCATTTGAAAGTTAAAAAAATCAACAACATATAGGAAAAATATTTTTTAAAAATGACATAATTCACTTATTATTATACAAAATTAACATAAGTAATTTGTAGTTTTGAATTGCATAAAATAAATTAAAATGTTAATTTTACCAAACAATGACCTAGGTATAGTAATTTCACCGCTAAATAGTTGGTTTATTGTATAGTCAATTATTCGTTTTGTCTCAATGATTATTATTGCCGACCATTAAAAATAAATATACAGGGTGTAACAGAAAGGGTATGTGAAGCGAAAAACTATGTAAACAGCCCACTATAGAGAACCTATTTCCAGAATTTGAGACTCGAAATCACATGTTTATTTTTCAAGATTGTATGAACATTCCTGAGTTGTTTAGGAATCCTCCATACTACCAGGAAAAATAAACATGTGACTTCGAGTCTGAAGTTTTGTGGATAAGTTCCTTTTAGTGGGCTATTTACATAGCTTTTCGCTTAACATACCCCTTTTGTTACACCCTGTATAATGAAATTGAAAACTTTTCGTCGTGATTGTCCACATTAAAAATACAGATACGAGTAGTAGGGCGAGGATACCAATTTGAAAATTCGTTAGGTTAGGTTAGTCGATTCGTTTGGTCCGAGTTCCGACTAGGGCGAGTTGACTAAAGAGCCTACGATACATAACAGAGATTATTGTGCGTAGTCCTGGACTTACATAAAGATTTAATCTACAACAAGTAGTTATCGTATATTGCGATTAAAATTTACAATAGCTATTTACAATTAGAATATCCCATCTCCTTATTATATAACTAAACCGGTGGCAATTTCGCAACAGTCGCTGTCATGCATGACATTTGGTATTGGATAACGAAAATGGGGTAGTTTCCTATGGTTGAATCTTAAAAATATATTTTTCTATGTAACATCGTAATAATATCTATCGCCAATAAAAGAAACATTTGCGAAAGAAAAACTTCGCTAGCTTGAAAACTCTACGGGATATAACGATTTCAAAATCACAATTTTAGACTTGTCAAAAAACGCTCCATACAAATGGCTACCACGACGTGTCGTCACTCTTTTAGCAACTTGTATGCGCGTGTGGGGGTGGCGAAAAGGGAAGTGAATCCGGCCCCACCGGGCCACTAGTCGTTGTTAGGCCCATGTATATATTCCAATAATTGTAAGAAACTTCGTTTTCGCGTTCTAGGATTTTGCATTCGAGTTTACTGATCAACTATAATGGAGAGTCACAAGTGATCCAAAAAAAAAGAAATGTGTCACACAATAACCAATAAGCCCATTTAATTAGTCACAGGATCGTCCGATACCATTTGCGGGGAGAGCAAAGATTACTGATAATCAAATCAAAAATATATCTCTTGCGAGTAATAACACTGTCGTATAACTCAACAGAATGATACTTGTTCAGCATTTCAGTATTTACCTGGCTGTCACCTACACCCGGTATGATGTTGTAATATTTAAATAATTTCACATTAGAAAAAAGGACTTGCCCACTTAACTTTTAAGGTTTATGTCTACCTCATTTGAACACTTAATGAAATTGTAATTTTACAAATAGGATGATTTATTCTGATAAGCATGAAATGTCATTAAAATTCAACCATAGTCAACTACCCTATTAAATAGTGGGCTATTTTCATAGCAATGTGGTAAAATTCAATTCCCCTTTTATTACACCATGTATAATATAATCTTATTTGTACATCTCCTTTATTGAATTACATATTTGTTTGTCATCTTCGAGCTCTTCGTAAATATTCTTTGTCTATTGAATAGCTTTCAGCTTTGTTTTAGTTTTATACGAAACAGAAATTATAGTTTCGTATCTGTTAGTTTTGCTTTAGTTTTCTATTGTAGTAGTTTTGGCTTTTGTGCATGTATTGTTTATTGTTATATAATATTTATTATTTTCTTTGGAGTGAAGTGGAATGGAGTGGAATGATAATTACGTTTATCACCTTTTGTATTTTATTATAAGAGTTAGTTACCTACATTTCTTATGGGATTCGCTTCGCCAGATCATTGAATTTGTGCCCTAAAAGCGGTGATAGGCTAACATAATAAAGAAATTCTATTCTATTCATCTTACCTTACGTGTATACTTGTCTATTTTACCTTTTAAAATAAAAAATAAAAGTTATATAAAGGAAAGGTTTTAGTAATTTTATGTTTTATTTTACAACGTGGTGTGGATAAAAATAAGTAAGATATAAATAATAACATTAGTATACGCGTAAATTAAATTTTCAAATTCAAACAACACGTGTAACATTCAGAACCTTCTAGGTTTGAAACACATAAACAAATAATATTCAGTGTTCCAGATTATGTGAATAATACACACACACACACTCATATATATTTCACAACACATTGACCTAGTCCCACACTACGATCGAGGTCTTGTTTCGTGGGTACTAAGCAACGGTATAAAAATACATAGATAAGAATAGAAACATCCATGACTCGGAAACAAACATCTATATTCATCATAGTAATATCAATGTTTGCACCTACCGGGATTTGAACCCAGGATCTATGGCGTAGCGAGCAGGGTCACTACCAACTACACCAATCGGCCGTCACACATATATTTTTAATCTCTACCAGAATGTTTATACCTATACACTCCGTAGAAAAGAACCTCCGTAAATCATCATAAAGCTACATCACTGCCACGATGACTTGAGCTGTGACTGACTGCCTTCACTTTACTCAGACTGAGCGTCGCATGGCATGAATATGAATGAACAATATATTTATTTGTCTAATTTCCGTTAGTACAATAATGTACAGCAATCCATTTTATTCACCCCTTCGGATCCTTTACGCGACCCGCTAGATCCTTAACATTGGTCTAACCAGCCGGATGAGATGTAAAACTAAAACGTTTAATCTTGAGAGCCGAAATTCGTACAGGTGGTCTATCTTCACTCGTATATCCGGATTTTATCTGCATTGCATTTCGTTAACATTCCCCTTCCATTACACCCTGTAGATAAGCCATAAACTATAAGCAAGTAGTGCTGCAAATTCTGGTGCAAGCTGTCAAAATGTAATTATTGGGAGAATTCAAGGGAATTCTATTGGGATGTGGCTAAAACTTAGTGACGGTTATGGCGTAAGCTGAAGCGATATCTGCTCTGGCGCTATACGCGATACAATTTCCATTAGGTATGTAGAGACCCCTAAGTAGGTATATTATACAATTATGCACGACATTTCAAAATATAATCCTAACCCTTTTGAATAATTAAAAATATTTGTCACAGCGTAAAGTGTCCTTTTTGTTTTTATGAAGTTTTTGGGCTTGCGATAATATTTTACTAATGTTCCCGTTTCCCCTAGATGGGGCAGAGGGCCTCCACAGATATTCGTCATCCCGTTTGATTCTGAGCTTTGTATTTTAATTCGATCCGAGTCTTTCCTACTTTAGTAGGAGTTTACAATAATAGGACTATTTATTTATTTATTTATTTATTTATTTATTTATTTATAACCATATTACAAAGCATTACAGCTTGCGCCAATGCGCCTTGAAATGTAGATATCATGATAACTTTAACAATTATAGGTAAAATGTGCATTAAAATATCAGATAAAAAAATAGGCATTCATGCTCACTCATTCACCATCTCACAGTATCTCAGACACTCACGACTCATGACTATCTTATATTATCAATTGCTGGCTCAAACTTCAGTCGCAAATCACTATTGAAAAATAAATCTTATGTAAAAGGCAACAAAGCACTACCATCCTACTACACTCAAAGAAAAGTATCTTCGAAGAATACGGGTCTAAGTTTTCCAAAGTTTCCTGTCTATAGTATATCGTGATAGGGATAAACTATTTTTGTCATTTCTAGTTAAGCATTTTAACAAGTACCTATATAATAGAATGTTGGCAAGATATTTTATAGCGGCTCGCACAGTTTGCAGTGGTCGTGGGTTCGATTCACACTCGGGTGAAGAATTTTTTTCCACTTTCTTTATTAATAATTTTATAAGACATTTTATATTCAGGTAGAAGCATGCTGTATTTAGTACCTTTTCTTTTTATCAATTGACGACAAAATACTTCTTATTATATAGATAGATAGTCACACGGTGATTATCATTGCGCCTATATGTTATCAAGCTTATAATACAGAAATAAATTAAAAAACACATAGGTCACCATTTTACTTCTACCGAAGTAGAAGCATTTTTAGTACCTGCAATATACGAACTTAGGGATCTTAGCATGGGGCTAGATTAATGTGTTGTAAGGCATGTGAATTTTTAAATTAATTATTACTTTATATTAGGGCTGCCATCTCAAAACTTTGAAAACCAGGATTTGAGGAAGAAATACCAGGACATTTCGATTAAAAGCCAGGACTATACATGTGCGAGCCCAGTGACAATACGATTGGAGAGCGTTAGTGGTGTGCGAATTTCAAAACATAGGTCTTTAACACATTCAGTGCCGGTGACTACGTATTTGCTTCTGTTAGGCTTTCTAGAGGTACCGCTGACGCTTATTTGCCCGATGTCGGCACCCTTAGAATAAAATCCGACCGCGAATGTGTCAGGACTATAAAACTCAGGACGATGCTTAAAAACTATCCAGGATACCCCAAAAAGCAGGACATGTCCTGGGAAAACAGGACGGTTGGCAACCCTACTTTATATTAATAAGACACTTTTTTCTGCAATACAGAATCGCGGGCGTCTACTGAGTACGTAATAAAAATAAACAGGACGTGGTCGTCCTTGTCTCATATATTCTTTATTGTACACAGAAAAAAAAACATACAAGATACAATATTTTATAAGATAATGTACAAAGGCGAGCATATCTCTAACAGAGATTTCTTCCAGCCAACCATTTAATGTATGTCCTTGGCGCATAAATACGCTTCGGGTTGCGGGCCTTGGGGCAACCTCCGTGTCCGGGCGAAATTCTCGGCGCGCGACATCGCGCCGTTAACTTAAGGGGTTATATCCACTTGTGATTTTCAAAAAATCGATTTTGATTTTTTTTAATTTTTTGAATGTGCATATATTCAAAAATATTCTCTGAAAATTTCAAATCGATCCGACAATTAGTTTCGGAGATATGAGCGTATTAGTAAGAACGTCTCCGAGCGTTCGAAAGTAGGCGGAGCACGAGCCGGAGTAGCAGCTGTTTCTGGTAGCTTCTACCCTTTTGTTCTCGACTTATATTGTGTTTGGGGCCCTAAGATAATAATACAAATGGAAGCAAACGACGAAGCAGAGGGTTCCTCTTATGGTGCTGGAATAGATGACACGATGTAAGTTGAAAAAAAAAAATTAATTTAGTGTAAATCGTTCCCGAAACTTTAAACGCGTTTATCTCAAAACCATGTTTTCAGAGTCGGTGAGGAAAATTTCTCCGAAACCGCTAAACCGATCGGTTTAAAATTTTCACACGACTTACTCAGATATATTTTTCAGGTAATGATCGAAGGAATAAGGTTTTGGACAATAATTTCGATTTTTTAAGCCACTTTGAAGTGAAAAATTTTCATGAAAAACTGAATTTTTTTTTTGAACAGCCGCCATTTTGTCAAAAATCAAAATTTTGACTAGACCTTCGATCATTACCTGTATTTATTTATTATAAAACTAAATATTTTTGGTTTTTGGTTTTCAGATAATTTGGACCAGAGATATCTTGCTCACCGCCAAGCACTTTTTTTTGGAGGTCTCTCCGCAGATCATCTACAGGAGCTAGGGGATCCAATATTTTTTTAAATAAACCGCTGATTGTTAAAGTACATTAAATTCTGTTTAAGTACATTTTTTCCATTAATGTATAAAATAAAATGCCTCTTTGGAAAAAATTCACAAAATAACGCGTTTTTTCTGCCTCGCAAGTGGATATAACCCCTTAAGTGGCCCTTAAAAGGGGCCACATGGGTCAGAGAGTCTGACCCATTTGGGAAGTGAAAGATGCGCCTGGCCGGGGTGACGCGAGCCGGGCTAGTCGACCCTTGGTATTACCAGGGTGCATCCGGCCACTTGAGCTGCCACTGCCGCCGGCCAATTCGCGAAAGAAGAGGAAGGACAAGAAAAGGAAGGAAAGAAAGGAAGAATCTCCATGAAATGATCCAATGACGCCTAATTTCCTACACCACGCCTATATCTTCTATGACCCTTACCGTGTGGTAACCCTAACCGAGGCGATGACCTACATAGTGCGCATTGTTCGTTAGAAGCGGAGTGTTGCAACACTTAATGCCCCTAATGGAATCGACTGTACGCTCAATTTTACTTCCTTTATGCTAATTAAAATAATACTGTGGCAGCACTGGCCCATCCTGCAACATGCAGTTTAAATATCCGCATACGCATAGGATGTAATTTATTCTGCTTAGAAAATTCTACTGTTTGCCTTTTCTTACTCCGTTTGAATGCACTTGCAATGTAAGTACATACATTATATAATTATACATAAGTCTGTATTCCCAAAATTGGATAGTCAAAACAGCAAGATTACGAAGGACATTTTACATCCACGTTAAGTAGGTACTATGTCATATAACCTGATAGGTATCATAAACAAATGGCAAATTAATATTTTTATGAGGTGATTCATTTCAAAGTCCTCCTAAAGGTGGGTTCCTACGGTCCGCGATATTGCAGACGGACGCGGACGCGCCGACGGCTACGGACGAACGCGCACCACGGACGAGGCTATCCCACGGTGCGTGCCCGTCCGTGGTCGTCGGCGGTCCGGGCCGAAATACGTGGAAGACTTTGAAAGTATTTACGTTGCAAGTATCGTAGTGATAAATTAAACCTTAGGCTATATCTATTAAGGTGTATAATCGCGCTAACTGAAAGAGAATACTTTCAAAGTAAAAAAGTTATTTTTTGCCAGCGGGATTATAACACGCAGCCTTATTGAAATAAGGACTATTTTCTCTGAAATACTTTAGTACCTAGGCATCGTCGCCCGGCAACCCATGGAATACTTGAGGGTATTTATTTTGTAGCACGATTATGATCTTTATTCACTATAGGTGCGCCCACCACCGGGCCCTACACCCTCCACTGACCCTCGGATCTGATAACTCATAACTGCGAAAACAGGCACTTGCACTAATTAGAATCGCCACGAGAAACCAGACCCGAGCACTGGCGATTGTTTGGAAACGCCGCGTGTGTTCACTCTGTGGTTCAATTTCTTATGAATGACAAGATGATCGCGTTCTAACTCAGCCTAAGCGACATCTAGTGGCCGATACGCAAACTACGAATTAATGTGAGCGGCGCTCCAGATTAGGCTAATTTTTCATACGAAATCTTCTGTTTCACGCGCCGGCCTATGTTAGTATATCTTTTTCGCACATGGGTGAATACAGTACTAGGAATCGTACCAACTTTCGTTTCATTGGAGCGCGAGCGCTCCACTCGATACATAAGATTACAACCTACCTACATAAGACGAACGCGTAGGCACTATTGTATAAGCATAGTAGAATTGAAAGATTATAAATATAGATTGCCTATGTAATCTTCGTGGTTGGGAGTGCACTGTACCAGCGCTCCTTAGGACAAGCCAGTGACACAGTCCTATTATTAGGAAAAAAAATGTATGGTTAGGTTCATTTAGAGTAGAGGTTTGCAAACTTATTTCGGTTAACGCCCACATTGAAAATCAGTAGCGCCCCCCATTTTTATTCCACTTTAAAAATTTCACCTACGAGGGGGCGTTATCGCCCACTTTGGGAAAGACAGGTTTAGAGTCTAACTAAACGAACCTAACCGTAAAAAAATATATATACATGGTGTTTTTTCGTTGCACCCTTAACGAAGGGTACGTATTCTATAGGTATACATCAAATAAAGTGAAGTTTATGCCGGAAAAATACTGGGAAACGATGTAAATTTTTTTGATTTTTTTAAATTACTTGATCGGGCGAAATTTATAGTGCCCAGCGTTTATACTAGTTTTTTCATTGATAAATATTAATTCGTGAAAAAATCTTGCTACACGCGTCAATGTGCATTTATGCAGAAAAACGTAGTCTATTTACTCAACTTTGGACCCTAATATTTTGCAAACCAGACACTTCCCAGGTATGCCTTCCATGGAGAAAAATCATCGTGATGATGAGGAGATTCCGTAGTTTTTGGAAACGTTGACGACCAAAAATCACCCAGTAGACATACAAGTTGTGTGTGACAGCCAGGCAAATACTGAATGAAACAGTGAACAAGTACCATTGTTATGACGACAGTGTTATTACTCCCAGGAAATGCATTTTTAATTTGATTATCCGCAAAGTTTGCTTTCCGCGCGAATTGTATCGGGTGATCCTGCGACTATTTAAATTAGCTTATTTGGTTATTGTGTGATACGAGTACATTGCCGTTTTATATCACTTATGACTATCCAATGGGGTTCATTAGTATTTTGAACTTTTTGGGACTTTCTTTTCGAAAATCATCCATAGGTTAAATTTTTGTTTTTAAGTCATTATCTAAGGCCTACATAAATGAGCTACACAATTTTTTTCCTGGAAAAATGAAAAAAATGCCGGAAAATTTTCGAATTTTCCTGCGAAAATTTTCAGTGGTTTTCGCCTCAGAATCATGGTCTGAAGTCGCATAATTTGCCTGGCTGTCACAAATACCCTGTATAGGTAACTTACTGTTAAAAAAAATCAGAAGTGTATTCATGGGCGAGTGTATTCAAAAATGCCATTAGACTACTATACTACCACAATCGCTATTGCATCCATGCAGCCGTCGACATGGTCGTCAGTTTTTATGTGGTCGCCTACAGACATCTCCGCACGAGCACGCACGAGCGCGCACCGCGTCTGAAGCTATCCATTCGCCATGGATCGGGCGCACCGCCACGGACGTGTCTGCAATTACCACGGACGACCCTATCCCACGGTGCGTGTCGGTGCGGGCTGGTCCGCGTCCGCCTACATTTATCACCACTGATCTAGACGCACCGAGACGGACGCGTCTGCATTACCACGGACTCTCTGTTTCCCACGGTCCGTGGTGCGCGCTCGTGCGTGTCGGTCCGCAATATCACGGACCGTAGGAACCCACCTATATTTAAATCTCGTAATTTTTGGCTCGTTCTCAAGAATCATCTAATTAAAAAGTTGTCACAAGAGACCTAGCTTCTAAGCTTTGTGAAATTTTGGAATTAAATTTGGAACATTACTATTAATCAAATGTAATGAGATAAGTGATATCACAGATATGATAAGAAATAATTATCCCTTACTACTAAAATAAAATACGGAAAACCAAATTTTGATAGAACTGAGAAAAATCAAACTATGTAAATCTTTAATAGATGTAAACTTTTCATTCATAATTTTACCATTGACGTCTAAGCTTACGTGTACGCATACGCATCCGGTCTGCCCGTGCCTATACAGTTCCATACGTTACAACTCAGAGATACGTGTACGTCTACGCTTACGTGCACGCACACGCATCCGGTGTGCTCGAGCCTTCACTCTTCAAGCATAAAGTGTTTTCATCCTAAAAGTGATAATCGCTCAAAATCCCCAATTAAAATGATCCTGCTGTTTTAGAAATCCCCTGGTGTTGCACTAAAATGTTTATTTATCTAGGATGTGAAAACACAACAGCGTGCGATATTGTAGCAACTACTAGTATACGAGGATTAGAAACATAATTTGGCACAATATCGCCGCGCGTGGGTAAACTTCGAACTCGAGCTGGCTATACTCTGAGACGTGGACGACCTTAATGACGTCACCCTAAACGCGAAACTAGGAACTACATGTAGATGGTATGGTTAGGATAGAAATAAGTTTCTATTGAGGGATCGTGGCCCTATACCCTCCGCTGACCCTCGGATCTGCCTACTCATGATCACGAACACAAGACACTACAGTCGCAACGAGAAGCCAGATCCAAGCACCTAGGCATAAATACATAGCTGCTAAAATTGAGTTAGTTGGTTCGGTAGATAGAACTAACATGGATCCGATGCCACGGGTGTTGGCGAAACATATGTCGATTAAAATTTTAATTGGTTTTCGGATTAGCAGCTATGTATTTATGGTTGCATGCTAGGTGCTTGGATCTGGCTTCTCGTTGCGACTGTAGTGTCTTGTGTTCGTGATCATGAGTAGGCAGATCCGAGGGTAGGTATAGGGCCCGGTGGTGGGCGATCCCTCAATAGAGATTTGAACTTCCGAATAGTGACGCCTGATACAATTATAGAAATAAGTTTGTAAAACCTTAAGGTTCTCTCACACAGAACTGTGTTGTTTGCACAACCACACACCAGAATGGCAATCGTAATGATGTTGAACGTAATTACCGAAAGTAATGCTCAACCAAAAGCGTTATGTTAGGTATGCACATTTCGTATTATACTACTATACTACAGCCTAAAGAGAGTTAAAATACAAATTAACGCTATCAAATTAACAGCGAAACTAAAGAGAACCAAAACAAAAATAGCAAAAAAAATTCGTTAAAAGGTAGAGCTTTGATTTAGCGTGATGCCCCTCCACCTAGTGGGAACATCTTTGGAATTCATTTAGCTTAGCAAATCGCAATATCTAATGTGTCATAATCAATGCATTGTGATAGAGAATAATAAAATTATGTTATGTGGTTCGAACAATATTTTATCATTGATATTGTTCGCGTCTAGTTGCTACCGAAGTGGAATCGGAAATGACTAGAAGCCTGAATAAAACATGAAATATTTATAAAGTACAGTATATCATGCAAATTGTGCCCTGGACTAAAGATATATGGGGCGTTACCTTGAATAACAAATATTTTTTGGGAGAAAAATAAGTTATTCGGCCTTTTTTTTAGCTTTTTTGGCTCATAAAATATTATGTCCGATACTTATAATTTTCACATACGTGATCCTATAGAACTAAATAACTATAGACACTTTCGAATCTTTGGTAGGCGCGTTAGCAATATGAAGGGTATATTTTCCGAATATGTTTATTATAATACATTTCTTACAACACAGGTAATCTACATATAGACTCATATCTACTTAGATTCCTAAGGTTATGTTTTGTGGATAGTTGAGCTGTTTTCGGAAAATACGTGGAAACCGTGTGGTGTAAGCAAGAAGAAATAACATCATCGTCTGCACGTGGATATAGTAAGAGATTAAGGGTTTTCGAAAGGTTTGCAGCTAACCTCCCATGTTGACAATATAGTACGAAAATCTCACCTGCCCAGAGTGGTGACTATGGGCAAAAACCTATTGCAGTAGCCTTGTGGGGTGCCTTGGATGAGATCTACGTCCAGCAGTGGACTCGAATAGGCTTATGTATGTACGAGTATGTATGAATATTAATCCAACGCTAGCGCAGTTTGCAGAAAATGTAATATCTCTGCAAATTTGCTACATAGATAGTTATTCAACATGAATTTCTGGTTACAATAAAGAAAGAAAGACTTGTAAAAAACCTTATGTATAACAGAAGAGTCTTATAACAAACTTAGCGCTAAAGGGGCGTAGAGTTACTGTCACAAATACAGGCTACGGAGGCCTCTTTGATTTGGAGACATGTTCCAGCATCGTATCCGTGCGAGGCCACATTTATTGTACCTAATAGAGACAGTGGGCACTATATTACAATCTATCTAAGTATACTTGTAAACCCACTTGCAATCTATGGTCGACGCCTCATCTGAAACCGCAAACCTCAGCTTTGACTTAGCTACTTGATTGGGCTTTATCTAATCAGCGTGCTATACATATAACTTCTATAAACTCTCTCTATGTATTAGTTGTATTAACGTAATGTATAAGTTGTATTAACGCAATGTATAAGTTGTATTAACTTTAATATGTACGATATTTATTCTTCAGTCTAAGTTTAAGTACTTTATTACAGTGATCAAAAAAATATGACATCGTTTGTGTTAAACAAGTTTTAATTTGGCATGTATTTTATATATTTTCTTGTTTGTAGGAATATTATCAGTTGCGTTTGAACCAAAAGAAGTTAGATCAGAGGGGTAAGCACGAACCTCTCGATAGTCCGTAACGCTAGCGTCAAACTGTCAATTCCCATAGATTTTGCTAGCGAGAGTCGCTAGGTCATGCCGCGTAAAATGCTTACCCCACAGAAGTAGTAGGATTTTTTTTAGAATGTACTCGAGATATTGTTATTGATCGATAAGAAAAACATTTGCAACGACTTTTGCTTTGAATTATATTTTACTACCAGCTCTATTTTTAATTACTAAATGCAAAATAAAGCTCGTTGCATCTAAAGAAATAATTAGAGCATTTCTGTGCCTCCGAGGTTCTTAAGTTTGCCAAGAATGCTTTCACAGAAAAATACTTCAGGAATACTCTTAAAAGTATTTTACAGTAGAGGAACAAACGCACTGTGACTCTGGAAAGTATTCAATTTTTTTATTTTACATTGAATTTAATACATATAAGTTTCCCATGTTGATTCGGAACTTTACTAGGTACATTTCATCAGCTGCATTTCCTTCAGTGCCCGCTACTCTAAACGTGGCTGTGTCATCTCCCTTATGATCCTACATTTCTGGTTATTTCGAGAACACCCATGTCTATAACTTTAAATGTAAGAATGGTCTAACTGAAACTTAGACTGTTCGCATAAGTGCATAGCTTGAGAATTCGAAGTGTTTTATTTAATCAAGCATTTGATTTGCTGTAGTTTTGGCTCGTTTTAGCAAAAGCCGCTTTTGTAAAATTAATTGTGAATATTACACCCTGTATATATATTTTTTTCTAAAAAGCAAGAAAATTAAAGAATATTCATCACTCTCCTTCTGGGGCAATTAAGTAAAACAAGACTTGGGATAAAAAAAATCCTAATATATCACTCAGTAAAACATTGAGATCTTCCTTACAGTCGTGGTATACTCGTATAAATGTTATTCATGCCCATTAACCACCAAAGAGTTTGCGCAGAAGAATCTAAGAACCTATTAGTATTCGAAAAGTACTTTTCAAGCCAATTATACATACGCATAAACTAAATCAAACCCTATAAATTCGGAAGTGAATGATGACACAGTTGGGATTCCGGCTTGCCTTGCTGACGGTACGCATAAAAAGTCGGATCTCGAAGAATGCTCGCGGGACTTATTAACGCATTCTTCACTTCCCGCAGTGATTCACTGGCGTGTTCCCGACGCATTTTTCTGTGTTGTGTGGTCTGTTGAATGAGTCTACAGCGAATAATTCGTCTTATTAATCTTATTTCATTTTGTTTATTAGGTAAAATTAGCCAATCCCTAAGCTAATAAATTATACTCCAGGCCTATCAGGTCGTTTATATCTATAAAATCGGGTTTATAGAAAATTTTATCTTAGCTTTTACTATAAGTAATGTTTTTGAGTAAGTATCTAGAATTACTAATACATAAGACAAAATACATTTTATTATTTATAATTGGAAAAGAAAAGGGAATTAATTATTTGCAAATTGTAACATTGAGTCCGTGTAACTATGTATCATGGTTTATTATAGAAAATAGTACGTTTGAAATGGCTGTCAAAAATCTGCATTTCATTCCGACCGAGCTAATGATCAAAGGGCAATGATCACTCGCTGCCGCTTATGATTTGTAAGCTTAGGGTTATACAGACTTTTAGTTTTATTTGTAAAATGCTTTTATGGCTTAAAAAAGACCGTGTATGATTTGTGAGTGCGAATATTTCGAATAGCTGTTTCCTTTGTAGGTGTATGTTGTCCTTTTATGTCAAAGTCCTACAGTATCTCTTTGAAGCTGCGGCTGACTATTGCTGGTTATTTTTGGAAGTAAGATAAATGGAGTTGAATTAAGTAGCTCCGGTTGTTGTAGAGTACAAAAGTAAGTTTTTTTTTCACATCTACAACTTATTAACTAACTAATATATTTACGGAAAACAGTATGTTTTTCTGGTAATCTCAAGTAAAAAAAAAAGCTTCATGTAGAGAAGTTGCAAAGTTCAGAGTTAATATATTTTTCTAACTTGTTCGGAAATGAATGCTTTTATTTAACTAGTTTGAAAAAAAAAATGCTTTGCTATTTACTCCGTATACCGTTGTCCTGCGTTAAAAGAAATTCAACTTATTAATTAAATATTATTAGTTATTACGCATAGTTGACGAGCCTTCCTAGAATTGAGAACCAGCGATGTAGTAGCTAGATATAGTATAAGTTAGCAAATATATGCGGTCATTCAGCGGTCCATAGTTTTTTCTGAGCGCTTTAGACGAACTCAATAGTCGAAATGCAAATATTGATAGATCTAAATTGCAATCAAGGGATAGATCTACCGAAATATCTCACGAATTTTGCGGCTTTGCCTTAATGGGTTAAAACAAATTATGTGGATACGGGCTGGAAAACATAATCGGAATGATTTTGGCTTTAGAAATATGGCTGGTATTTTCTGATTTGCTTACTTATACAGGAAATAATTGAAAAAATAAACCTATAATAAGAAAAATGACTTAAAATATCTCACTAAAAAGCCTATAAAGAACTCGTCCACAGAGAATATGGCCAAATAAATTTTCGAATTCAGTTCTATTTTTTCAGATAACAATAATATGGTGAGTAAGTAAAGAAGAATGTTCATACAATCCTGAAAAATAAACATTTGATTATAATTGTAATATTTTGAAGATAGGTTTTTGATAATGATCTTTACATTTTGCTTAATATGATGATGATGATCTCCGACCGTATTTCGGCCAAGGCGACCAATCTCTACAGAGATTGGCCAGCTACGCAGGAGATATTAAGCCTCGAGCACACCGGATACGTATGCGTGCACGTAAGCGTAGACGTACACGTACCTCTGAGTTTGATGTATGGAACTGTCACCGCTTGACGTCTATGCTTACGTCTACGCATACGCATCCGGTGTGCTTGAGGCTTTATAGTGCACAAGTGTGTGCGCAAACACAGATGCACTCTCTATTCCGAACTTATGCCTCCCGCTTGGAAGGTGCACGTCTTCACCACTGGGCTATCACCGCTTCATATACCATTTCTGTTACACCCTGCATAATCACGCATTTACATAAAAAGCTGAGTTCACCCAAATTAAATCGCGAGCAACGTTTGATGTAAATTCACCTTTGTATAACTAACTTAAAACATTATTTCATTCCAAACCACTGCAAGTTTGCTCTTTCTGGTTCTCAGGTTTAAAAATAGCAAATACATTTTCAAGTCAGTGCAATTCTTGTAAGTAGGAGTTCTTTATAGGACTGGGGAAATCGAGTTTGCAGCGCCTTTGATAACGCCTTAGTCCAGTCAGGGATTTCTGCGATCTTGGTTCACATTGGGGACTAAAAATATTAAGAGACGGTTTGTTATTGTTTATTTATGTATTTTATTCATCGCAAGATTTTAGTTATAAATCATGAAAAGTAATAATAGAGTAAGTAGCATAGTTGTTTTTTTTATAATAACTACCACTCATTTTATATTTTAACATTACATCATATAAATGTAATTATCAGGGTTAAAATAACATGAAGTAGCCATTACCTACATTAGTATGTTCATAACATAGTAAGGAAAATCATAAATATAGCCATAAATTAGTTATATGGTACCAGTGTCGCATCTTACGAGCCTTAAAGGCTCGAGCGCACCGGATGCGTATGCGTGCACGTAAGCGTAGACGTACACGTACCTCTGAGTTATGTATGGAACTGTCACCGCTTGACGTCTATGCTTACGTCTACGCATACGTATCCGGTCTGCCCGTGCCTATACAGTTTCATACATTACAACTCAGAGGTACGTGTACGTCTACGGTTACGTGCACGCATACGCATCCGGTGTGCTCGAGCCTTAATTCAGAGAGAGAGTTTTCCGTGCTGATTCCGGACTTCACTAGATTACATCAGCTGCATCTCCTTCTGTGCATGTCATAAGAGTCGAGTAAGGAACTCGAGCATTCCCTTAAGCGACAAGCTAGAAACTTGTCTCCGATTATTAACATCTGTCGCCGCCATGCCATATGTGGCTGCGGGATCTGTGAAAACCATTACCGAATTGTCGAAAATCCTATTCACATAACTCAAATCTGGTCCTCACTTATCTCGGGCTGTTCGTTGAAATGTAAACACATTAGCGAGCTAGCGCAAAGGTGGCTCCTTTCATCGCGAAAGATAAACATAATCATTTCTAAGTGCAACGAAAAACATTGTGGTTTAGCAAGAACCCTTTGTACAGTGTTTATTCCGTCTCAGTGATGATTGATTTCCAGTTTTGCGAAAGGAGAATTTACTTTCATGCCCTATCGCACATGACGTCTACTTCGTTTGTAAAGGGTCTAATATAAAAGGAATTTTAAGGAAAAACTATGTACAGTGGGTTGCCAAATTAATAGGGACAGTTACGAAATTGTTACTTTTTGTACAATATTGGTCCATAACTAATTTAAAACACCATTTTAAGTTATAATTACATTTAATAATAATAAAGCATCTTAAAAGTAATTTAAAGAAAAAATAATATGACAATTATAAAAATATTTGGTATATAAAAACTGCATGGGAAATTGTTAGTATTTGTCACATTTCCCTTGCTTCTATAAGGGCTTCAATTCGCCTCGGCATGCTTTCTATGCATTACCTTTTATTTTAGGGTTGTGATGCCATACATTTATCAACTTTTCAATTAGTTTTACTTTGGTTGTTATCATTTCTTGGAATTTCCGCCTTGGTAATCCTATTCTATGGGACATCAGGGGAAACAAGGTCTGTAAAATGCCAAAAACTGGTCCTCATAAACACGAATTCCTCCCCTCCGGGAACCATTCCTATGCGGCAACAGGCTCGGGCTGTTCGTTGAAATGTAAACACATTAGTTTAACACGTTCCACTATACAGTCGGGGTGGCTACCTGGCCGCCGCGCAAAGGAATCTCAAATGGCTCCTGAGAAACACACCTAAAAAAAATCTAAAATAATCTTAAATATGGTTTATCAACGTTTTATACAATAAAAGTAATTAATATTAGAACTTACCTTGTTCCATAAACATCACGAGCCCAAGCAAGCCGTTTCTGTTTCATTTCTAATCGCGGTTTCTTCGTGCAACGAAGCCTTCCTCTGCCAACCTTCGCTGTACAGTTCTTGTGGTTTAGCTTCCTGTACCATCTGAGTTAAAGTCCAACCCTGTTTTGCAAACAGATTGATTTTCCTATACTTGGTGTTGTGAGTTTTCTTCCACATTTGCCTTTTCTTTTAGGCGAAAGTTATTCTAAATTTATTTTAATTTTATTAACGTGACTCAGCTATCTTCCTCTGATGACTCGTGTTGAGGGTTTTCCAGTTTTGACCCGAAAGGATCCGAATTTACTACTTCATGCCCAATTATCGCACACGTGTGACGTCAAAATAAACTCACTCGTTTGATTTAGTTAAGGGTCTGGAAATATAAAAGCCAGACCATTTTAAGAAGACAAAAAAATATAAAAATGTGACTGTCTATGTATATATAACATAGCCGACTATAGAGAACCTATTTTATTTTATTTGGGAAAAAACGTTGGATAATTGATGTAATAGCCTTAAAATTTATATCTATACATATAATAAAAATGTAACGGATCGCTGTCTGTACATGGAAGATATATGAGAAAAAATATTATAGGAGACCTTTATCAACGCAATAGAACCCAAAACGATGATTTTTGGAATTTTTGTCTGTTTGTCGGTTTGTCTGTTTGACTGTTTGTCTGTGCGTTTGTGCACGCTAATCTCAGAAATGGCTGAACCGATTTCGATGCAGTTTTCAGGAATATATTGTGAGAGGTCCCACTTAACATTTTTATCCCGGGAAAATGTTTTTATCCTGGATAATTTCGACATTTTGTTTTTTCTGTAGTCCACGCGGACGGAGTCGCGGGCGTCCACTAGTATTAAATAAATTCAAAAATCTCTGAAATGTTAATACAATATTGAAAAAGTCGGCTAAAAATAAACATGATTTAAAATTTTGTGGATCGATTCTTTATTTGTGAGCTATTTTAATAGATTTTTGCTTAACACACTTTTATTACAACCTGTATAAAAGTATTATAGCATGATTATTGTATACAAATACATATATTACAAAATAGGTATATTTTGCAATCACTTTGCTCATTATCAATGTGAATTATCAAAAAACAAATTCCTTCATCGTTTTCTATAAAATAACTTTTGACGTAAAAATAAAGTACCTATGTTGTGCGAAAACTCATCAATCAAGTAAAATAAGATTTCTTAACGACTTCGTTAATTGACAAAAAACTTAAGGATTATATAAGCTATTCCGTTTTTAATCAAAACATGCAATAAATCAGCAACTTTTAAAACTTGATACCAATTATGAGAAATCTATACAGGGTTCTAGTAGCATTATAATCAAAATTTTGAGGAGCCAAATTTGCTGTACATAACATGCTTAGAATAATGATTCGCTCGGAGCGAAGAACAATCATTAATCTATGTATATACATGTATACATCTACGTATGAACTACGACACTATTATGAAATAAGTAATGCCTTTTTTGGATAGCTCATTCAGAGTCCAATAAAACAGCTTTACAGAGATATACATCGTCAGTATAAAGTATATATCCTTCCTCAGAGTTTCTAGAACTAATACACGACTGAACAAAGGTGTGACGCGCAATATTGTCCCTTATTGCTTCACGCTCCGTCAGTAAAGATATTTCTATACGGACGGTTACGTTCTGAAATATCCTTTATGGAACAGTGTTGTATTGTGATACTTTATTTAAGTATAATTATATGGGTGGATTGGTGTATTTCACGTCTCGTAAGTTGCAAGGAATTTAGGTTTAGGATACAAAGTTTGAAAAGGGTTAGTGTGTGGAGGTTTGTACTAATATTTTATGATTACATTATGTTATCAAGTACCTGTCGCTGAAGATAATATGACTGCAATATAAGCTTTGATTATTCATATTTCAAACGGGAACGGAAAGATCGGGATTCCTAAATTGCAGACGAAATAATGACAAATATTTTTTTATTTCATTCATGTCAACACGACTGTATGCCAAGAACTATAGGATCATAGACGAGATCTCATAGCCACATTTAACATACCGGATATAGGATGTAAATTGTCTGAGAGAATGACCAAGTTCCCTAGTAAACTCTTACTACTTGTACAGGAGATGCAGCTGATGTAGTCAGCCAATAGCCGATTGTTGTGATATCAAGATATTTTTATTGTTCAAGTCATAACTAAAAGTAGGTAGTTAACTCTGAACTTACAAAACTCAATGCCGCCAAAGTCATAATAACATTAATAAATAATTCTCCATTGAATATATATAATATATAATAATATATTCATACACTACACAACACATTAACCTAGTCCCACACTAAGATCCCTAAGGTCTTGTGTCGTGGGTACTAAGTAACGGTTAATAAATACATAGATAAGTATAGAAACATCCATGACTCGGAAACAAACATCAATATTCATCATATCAATGTTTGCACCTACCGGGATTCGAACCCAGGACCTATGGCGTCGTAGGCAGGGTCACTACCTACTAGACCAATCGGCCGTCAAATCCTTGAATCCTTTGAAGACTTGACACATTTTCAGTTTTCCTATTCTAAATTTATCATCATGAATTTCACAAATGGAAACTAAACAATACATCTCTGTTGGATTACCATAATAATCGGATTTTCATCATGAATTTATACACAAATTGATATTGATAATGCTGGTTCGATGTTTCATTCATATTGCGGATTAGTAATTATTGCTGATATGAGCATAATTATATTTTGACGTGAAACGTCTTTAAAATCGCGCCGACACATACGGGTACCAGGTTTTGGACCGTAACTCTATATCATCGATTACTATTAGTCTTAGAAACAAAAATGTGGTGTAAATATTTCACTTATATAAGCTCGCTGTTATGACATTGATTACTGCGATAACTGTGCGAAACCGGCGACGCTTGCCTCGTGACTCCGACTTTATAGCGTGGTGATTCTTTCTCAAGTTTATTTGCCGATTGAATAAGTGTAATTTACAGTATTATAGCTGTTTGAACGCGCTAATCTAACTGGTCTGATTTGAAGTGTTAGATATTTTACAGATATTCGCATACAATGTCGTGGGCGGGTAAAATCAGAGTGTTTCATTTGCATGTTTCTATTAGTAATTACTTGCTGATATAAAAGCGAGCATAATTAAAACCAATGCCCCGACACAGCCCCACCCGCTTTTTGATGAATGTTTTGGATATTGTAATGGATCAAAAATATGGTTAAAAATTCAAATGAATTAGGTGTGTTAGAATAATAATATTGAGATGCCCGTGACTACACATTATACATAAACAATTAGCAATATTATTTTTCTGATGTATACCTAGCTATATAATTTCCTACTTTCATCAAAGTCAGTTAGGTACTTCTTACATATTTAATTTTATCAGGCGTCACTTCGGAAGTTCAAATTTCCATCGAGGGTTCGCCCACAATTTTCGCTTGGATCTGGCTTCTCGTTACGACTGTAGTGTCTTGTGTTCGTGACCATGAGTCGGCAGATTCGAGGGTTAGCGGAGGGTGTAGAGCCCGGTGGTGGGCGAACCCTCTATGTATACTTTTACATAGAAAATAACATACATACAAATATCTTCACATTTGTATATACCTATAATTTTTTTATTTTCATAAGCATTATTATACGTTACAAACTTTTATGTACGTGTAAGCGAATAATAAGACAGAAAACGTAGTCAATATTAGCATCTCAAGTACAAAACATACACTGAAAACAACATAAAAGAAACAACGTAATGAAATCGCTCGAATAATTTCTCGAAGGCGATATAACTATTGAGTCTGTTTGTATTCTCTCTTGATCGGCTATCGACATGTTCATAAGCGGAAGAGGGTATTGTTTTTATTTAAGATGGAAGGTGAACACGGGGCGTATTTTTGTCGTCAACTTTTCAAAATACTACGCATTCTCCTCATGATCTCGAATATTTTTCTCAATGAAAACCAGAAGTGTCTGGTTTCTCAATTATTAAGATTACCCGGAAAGAGTCTAGTTCCTTAGATATTAAGATCCAAAGTTGACTTATTACGTTGCATTTTTTGCAGAAATTCACCTAGTGTAGATTAAAGCAATTCCTATCAAAAGATCAACGCAAACTACTACAAGCTAGAGACCATACGTCGCGCGCGACTAACTTAATGAAAAAAAAAATTAATTCCCTGAATTTTCAAACATCTGTAACAAAATCAGAGCTATAAATATTATACCTACTCTAACCAACCGCTTTATCCAGTACTAAGACATCACCCTTAAAATAAGAAGGCAACAGGGGCAGCAAAACGTATTGCCGGCGGCCGGCAGGTGCCGCTTGCGAGCACGGGAACAGTTGTCTTGGCTATTGCTCGTATTGATTATATCAATTTATATATAGGAACTACCTTATTGGAATACTTGTTTTACAATGGGATAATTTAGCTTATTGTTTTTATGGGATTATGATGTTTTATATTTCTTTTTACAAGCTTTTAATCTGCTTTTAACCGTTATCTATCTGTAATCAAATCTTGCAAGTTAAAATTTATCCACTTCCTGGTTTCCAATTGAGCCGAAATTTTACATGCATGTATAAATCGGATCACAATGCAATATTATTTATATTATACACACATTACTACATCGGCATACTGCGGCTCACAGCTGGACGTAGGCCTCTCCCAGGGTACGCTACAAGGCTATAGCTATATTGTCAACAAGGGAGGCACTGCTGCCCACTTCTCGGAAACCCTTAATCGCCTCGTACGATACAAACTGGTTTCTGATGGCTGAGCTCCTTCGTTCTCATAATCACGATCGTATACGATAGGAGAAACCATGAGCCTAGCTCCTAGAATTACATTACGTACCTACATAGCTGCTAGTAACTTCTAAATAGCAGATTAGTTTGCAAGGAACATGTTTTTTTTTACAATTAGCTAGGCAAACATTTGACCGCCATCGTGCCTGATGTCAAGCAAGATGCGGCCTAGGGTGGTACATGTTTGTCTAGAAAGTGCCTATTCACTCTAGCTTTGAAGAGACCAATGTTGTAGTGCTCGGGAAATACATCGGCAGGAAGTGCATTCCACTCCTTAGCCGTTGGCATTACAAACGAGTTAGCATAACGTTTGGTGCGGATGGGAGGGATATCAACAACATAAGGGTGATACGCTAGTCTGCGTCTAGTATCCCGATGGTGAAAAGGGGCTGGTGGAACTGTATTGTGAAGTTCCCTCGCACACTCTCCAAAGTGTATCCTGTAAAATACTGACAAGGCAGCAATTTTACGGCGGTGGGTCAGGTCCTGGAGTTTCGAATTTGCTACGGTTTCATCTCCAATAAGTTTAATTGCCCGTTTTTCCACCGAGTCCAGTGCGGCTAGCTGATATTTAGCTGATCCATCCCAAACGTGGCAGCAGTACTCCATACAAGGGCGAACTTGCGCTTTATATAGCGCCAATAGTTGCTGTGGAGTAAAATACCGCCTAACCTTGGATAGGACGCCTAGTTATTTAGCTGAGATTTTTGCTATGGACTCGATGTACTTGCCAATGTGCTTGGAAACATTTGCGACAAAAACATGTTCTCGTATCGTATCGATAGCAGGTGCGCGCAGTTATTCTACCTACTTCTATATTACGTGTAGGTACTAATATGTGTAGAAACAAACACTGCTTTCAACACTGATTGTTTCATGTAAATAATGTATGTATTACACGAAGTAAATAGACTAGACATCGGATAGGATAGGTAGGATAGGTACGTAAAATTTAAACACGTCAAAAGGGAGTCCATTGATTACTTATACCTACGTAGTACATGATAAATTGAACTTTTCATCTACATCGATTTTTTTTAAATAATGTAACTCAATTACATACTCCTCGCATCTTTAAATCTGTCGCCGCTATACTAAACGTGGCAGTCGGATCACCTTTATGATCCGGCAGTTCTGACTACTCCATTTTGGGAACATAGTCGTAGGTATATGTAGAACGTATACAATCGGTTGGATGCAGGCTGCTTCCGACCGGTCGGAGTGGAGGTTGTTGGGGGAGGCCTATGTCCAACAGTGGACTTCTCAGGGCTGTAAATGATGAACATAATCTAATACGTACCTATCTACGTAGTTGTAGTTGTGCGGTAGAGATTTTTTATTTATTTATTTTGACTTTAAAAGAATTAAAATTAGGTTCAGGGTGTCATTATACCGGAGGGGTTTCACATGGCGCCCTTTATGTAACTATTTGTTATAAATTACTTACTATATTTATCCAGTACCTACACTCAGCCCGGGACACATTTATACGTTACACCCAGGTTCCACCGAATAGCTTCTATTGCTGTTTTTTTTTATAAACACTCATATATTCACAACCGTCACTTTTATTAGACACAGATGCTCTATGCAGCCGAAATTAACGACCGGTCTCATTGGAAAGTTCGATAAAAGTAAATCATTTATTGTATTATTCGTATTACGTTAGTTCGGTTAACTGGTCCAGTTACTATGAAACACCAAACTACTAGTACCCACAGGAACCATTTTTAATAACTGATGAGAGATTTTTTAGCATATACCAGATTGAATTTTCAATTGTATTTATACAACATTTGAAAATCCGTGATTCTTTTTGATCTCCATTAGTACCTAGTACTGGACCTAATATAGAAACCGGCTTGCCTCGTGTACTCGCCGCTTAAGTTATCGCCGGTTATTGGTTCAGAGGCAGAGAGAAGAGGCGTTCACTGAGGGATTTACGGGGACCTTTTGCTGTAATGAACGTTTTTGCGCACGTGATATATCTTTGTCGCCGGCTTTTGTGTATTTCTGCTTTCCCAGATTTTATATTGATTATCGGTTGTGCCGAAATTGAGTTACATCTACCTGAATTAAAATGGCCTCGCATTGAATGGTTGCATTGACGATTATTTTTACTGGGATTGTTGATGCAATTAAATTTTAAAATGTTTTTATTTAAACATAATCCAAGTCCAGTGTTTTAATTCAAACTTAATTAAATTACATGAAACATAATATTTGTAGCGAACATTACAATCATTGTATTGACAAGGACTAAAGAGGGCGTCTGGTAGTGACTGGATGGCAAAATCGGGAAATAGAGCCTTGGGGCGTGCTCTAGGGGAGGCCTACGTCCAGCAGTGGACTGCAATAGGCTGACGATACAATACGATATCCCTATTATACTAACGAAGGGGTAGGTTAAGTGAATCTAAAAAAAAAACGGGCAAGTGCGAGTCGGACTCGCGCACCAAGGGTTCCGTACAAACCTGTTTTATTATATGACGTAACTAAAAATGTATGGCTTTCGCAATTTTTCCTATATCTGTGCTATATGGCGATAGTTCGTACCAAATTTCAAAATTCTGAGTTCACGAGAAGTATCCAGTAGGTTTTGATTCCCTTGCGAGAGTGGAAAATTTGCGTAAATTTGCGACATAAACAGCTGTATCTTTTGATTCCGTTGGCTTAGAAGTTTGAATTTTTTACAGTTCCTAGGGACAGTAGACCTGCATAATTGGTATAAATTTTAGCTTGATATCTACACGCGTTCCTGAGAAAAAGGGTCTTGACAGACAGACAGACGGACCGACGGACGGACTGACGAACGGACGGACAACAAAGTGATCCTATAAGGGTTTCGTGTTTACCTTTTGAGGTACGTGTACCGGAGCCATCTATCGGATGCAGGAGAAAACCACAATTGAATGCAAAATCCTAGAACGCGATATCGAAGATTCTCAAAATGATTGGAATATATTCATACATGGGCCAAACAACTATTAGTGGCCCGGTGGGGCCGGAAGCGCTTCCCTTTTCACCACCCCCACACTGGTGACCCCTGTGAACTGGACATACGCAACCTTCAGCCTTCAAGAAACATCACCATCATCGCAGCACTCCGCAACAAGGTATCATCACAGCAGTATCACCTCTCCTCTCCTTCCACGACAGCAGCAGCAGCAGCACGCCAGCAGCCAGCAGATTCATAAGAAGCCACCATGAGAGCTTCCTGGACCTGTTAGCAACGCACGCACGCAACGGCATCACGGCACGACATGTTCCCAGTCCATGCGCAGACCAGAACACATCAGCCGCATCACGTTCCCAGTCGCCTCAAAGACTAGAACGCATCGCCTGCATCACGTTCCCAGTCGACTCACCGACCAGAACGCATCTTGCCTGCACGCTCGTCGCAACACTTTCCGGTCGACTCACTGACCCAAAAGCATACTTGTGAGAGTATACGCTGGGTGCTGCCGAAAACATATCGACCTCCGGTCTGGAAGGGGAGTAAGGGTTTCGTGTTAACCTTTTGAGGTACGTGTACCGGAGCCATCTATCGGATGCAGGAGAAAACCACAATCGAATGCAAAATCCTAGAACGCGATATCGATGTTTCTCACAATGATTGGAATATTTACATACATGGGCCAAACAACTATTAGTGGCCCGGTGGAGCCGGAAGCCTTTTTCACCACCCCCACATACGGAACCCTAAAAAATAGTATATATATAGGTACATATTGAAGAAAAAATGTTCTATAAAAAATTTAAGTAGGTACGCAAAGCTATTTTGTCGGCATGTCGCTTGTTTCACGTTAAAAGAGAAAAAATATAATAACGTCGGTATTTACATTATTACAGAACAGGCGAATAACAGAGGAGCAGGCGTGACTATATAAATTATATTGTTAAGCATTGCTCCCACTTGGAATAATATAGGTAACATAAAATAAATGAATACACTCGTATGCAAAAAAAGTAATTTTATATTAAACACTCATAACTACTAATACTATATCCATCCATAAACGTAGCATAAAAATAGGAGCCATTTTGAATTTAAATTATTACATACATACATAAAAGCTTAACACGCGGGACTTGATAGTCTAACTGGCGAAAAGTGGGTGTGTATTTTGCACACTTCTGCCCAACCTCGTTGGGGGATAATAGACGTGACTATATGTATGTATGTACGAGTATGTATACATAATGGTCACGCCCATTATCCCCAAAGAGGTTGGGCAGAAGTGTGCAAATTGCACACCAACTTTTCACCAGTTAGCCTATTATCCCACGTTGTAGATTTAAACTATTATTTGAGACAATATTACTTCAATAACGGCGGAGTTCACGCCAGTGCCAAACAAGACATTATTTTAAGTAAGCACTGAAGTGCTATTTTTCTCAGACCACGAGTATCTACCTACTATATAAAATCAAAAATACGAGTACACAGAGTCACATAAAATTCTATTTCGCCATTTTAGGTGTAGATTTTTGACACTAAAATAACTTACAAATAAATTATGCTTAAATTATGTCTGTTTCTACAGTCGAATCTATAAAATGGCTTTTGGACTCGTTAAAAGATTTCAGATTACAGACCATGTAGTGGGTAGAGAACCTTAGTATAACAAGTCATAACTGTTATATTCATTGTTTCCTGGCAGTCCCACGGGCATTCTTGATATAAAATTATGGCGACTCTGTTTCATTCTTATGCATTGGCAATAAATAATTGATTCGTTAGATATTTTCTGGTGGAGCGGCCATTCAATTTAAATGTTTTTTCTCGCGCTTTTTGTTCAGATCTTGATAAATAAACAACATGGAGTTATTATGTTTTATTCAATTCACATTTTTGTTCAATCGTTTTATTTTTGGATAGGTTAGGTAAGGTTAGGTTAGTCAATGGTTCCCAAAGTGGTCCAGGTGGACCCCCAGGGGTCCACAGGAGACTCGATGGGGGTCTACGTTGGCGTTAAAAAATGAGGGTTCACAATTAAAAAAATTAAAAATGACGACTGATTGGTGTAGTAGGTAGTGGCCCTGCCTGCGACGCCATAGGTCCTGGGTTCGAATCCCGGTAGGTGCAAACATTGATATGATGAATATCGATGTTTGTTTCCGAGTCATGGATGTTTCTATAAGTATCTATGTATTTACATACCGTTGCTTAGTACCCACAACACAAGACCTTAGGGATCTTAGTATGGGACTAGGTCAATGTGTTGTGAAATGTGTGAATATAAAAAAAAAAATGTAGGTGATGTGGGCCTGTAGGGGGTTCAGGGGGTCCACCAGAACCAGATAACTATTGAAAGGGGTCTATGAGGAATAAAAGTTCGGGAATCCCTGGGTTAGATAGATACGGGTTGATTGAAAAGTAGCAATGATGATTGAATAAATCGGTACCTAAATATTTATGTGAGCGATATCGGGTCTTGGAAAATATATCATTAATCAAAGTTCTTCACTTAATTTGTACCTACAGAAACCTGCTTTAGAGGAATATTGAAGCTATGTTACGTTTTATGCAATTTATAACTTGGGTTTAACTAGAGGGCGTGAATCTAATTAAAAACTTTAAATTATGTACATTAAGAGCTTCGGGAGCAGTAAAATATTTTGCAACTTACGCAGTAGTTGCATTACCAGTCTATAACAATATTTTCTCTCTGCCTATAAAATGTTATTACTACTTTTGGTCTTTCAGTAACGACGTTTAATTTATAAAGTCGTGAAAAATTGTGGCTCTGGAGGACGTTTCACTAAATAATTTCTTCTCTATAAGGCTACTGCCATAAGGGGTTTTTGCCCAAAATCACCACGCTGGGCAGGCGGGTTGGTGACGGCAGTGTGATTTTCAGACTATTTTATTAAATACGGGAGGCCCTGCTGCCCACCTCCCAGGAACCCTTGATCGCCTCTTACGATACTCACAGGCAGACATGTAGTTGTGATATTTTACTCCGCCGTCACCACACGACTTAATAACCTTACAGTGCTAAGAGCCGATTTATTGAATAATCTTTCCTTTGTTCACAGAAGCAGGAGGCCTCCGTACCACTGAACTGCGGATCACACCTCGAGTCGTCCAGCGGGGAAGGAACGTCACAATGGCCTGCCTTTACCAGTTGAACGACTACGGAGTCTACTCAGTCAAGTGGTACAAGGGCAGCCAGGAGTTCTATAGATATTCACCGCTTGAGTCGCCTAGTACGAAAGTTATGCCAGTACCTGGTATTAAAATTGATGTAAGTTGCTCATCTACTGTGTAATAATTTTGGTTGCTGTTAAGAAATCTCGTCTTTTTTATTTTTGTGTAATTTTAGTAAATCCTTTCTTAATGAAATTGTATTAGGCGTTACAATTCGGAAGTTCAAACAGTAGGGCCCGGTGGCGGGCGCATCCATAGTGAATAAATCCTTTCTTAGTTTTAACACTCTCTAACGAACTTACATGCCGAATTTAGCTTTTTAATTCCTTGTACTATTTTTAGTAAGTACATTTGCTCACTTTACTCGACTAGCTTACACTTACATTATAATATCCTAAATATTTACCTCACTATCACTTAAGCAAGTTGTATCATCCCTTTACTATTAACCATACCTTCTTCCACAGAGGTTAAGGTCAAACGAGACTCACGTGGTGCTCTTTCGAGTAGTCTCGAGCCTCAGCGGCAACTACAGCTGCGAGGTCATTCTCAACGCTCCAGCCTACCCACACTACATGGCGTCGGGGAGGCTGGATGTAGTTGGTAAGTTGACACAATTTTAATTGCCCAAGAACTGACTGACCACATAAAAATTTTAATGTACCTACATAGCTTACGGAAATGACCATCTGAAATTATAAAGATTGATAAAATTTTAATCCTAAGAATATATGAAGTAATTTAATTTTCAACAAGTACAGGAAAATATTCTGGGAATAAATTAGAGTTAGAAATCAGAAATACGAGTACATCTTCATCAAAAATTCATAAAATCAAATGCAGAGAAATGTCAGCTCTTAGCATAAGTACATGTGTGTGCATATATAAATTGAATAATCTTCAATGCCTATAAGGTATGCAAATATTCAGTTATGTATAACTGATCCTATTCAACAACAGTAAGTCCAACCTACATATACAGAAAGGTAACAGAAGGGGTATGTTAAGCGAAAATATATATAAATAACCCACTAAAAGGGACTTACCCACAAAATTTTAGACTCGAATTCACAAGTTTATTTTTCCAGATAGTATGAAGAATTCCTAAACAACTCAGGAATGTTCATACAATCTTGAAAAATAAATATGTGATGTAGTGTGTAGTAGTGGGCTATTTATATAGCTTTTCGCTTAACATACCCTTTCTGTTACACCCTGTACAGTTATACCCTATTCCACAAACGGAATATCAAACCAGCTTCGCAGATAACACTTGATCAATTGTTAAATTTGCCCCCATAAAGGGTATTTCGCGGGTCTTATTTATAGCCCTGTTTGCTAGTTATCCCTGAATGGTCACTAAGTTTAGTAATAATCGTTTGAAACGTGGCCAACTAAAGCCTCTTGCAATTGGTTTGGCGGAAATTGCGAAATAGGTTCTCCGTTTACTGTAATGAGCTCTGATTTCGGTGGTCTCTTTCGCTCAACAGAAGGCCCTGGGTGGCTAGACAGGGACGCATCATTGCAGTAATTTTGTTTAACTAAGACTTTTATGGCTTCATCTGAAAGTTGTAAGAGGTGGCAATAGATAAGGGCGTTGCATAATGGTGCATTATTTCTCGAGCTCTCATACCGCTAGCTATTGTGATATTTAATTGATTGACTATTTCTTTCTTTTTGTATGCCAGTTGTTATGTGAATGTTAAAGAACGAATGAATGAGCGGTTGATCAAAATTGTTTTTCGAGGTCACCACAAAGCTGGATTATTTAAATTTCTTATGTAACTTACTTTATACTCCAGCGTCATGCTAATGGCAATTCAATCGCGATCGATACGTGAAACCGAGTTTCGGAAAGAGCAGTTATCGTATATTTCACAAAAAAAGCTGTAGCGGAGCCACCTATCGGTTATCGGTTAACCTATTTGTTACTTGGCTCATGTATGTCATGGCTAAATCATTTTATTAGTCATTTCATGAAATGGTCGGTTAGGTTAGGTTAGCATCATGAAATGATAAATTCTTGAAGGTCAAGAGCATTTGTCCATTTCATGACATAAATAATTCAACGATATGGTGGACCTATATATTTTCAGTTATTATAAGAACCTTCGATATCGTGTTCTAGGATTTTTATTGGACTGCGGTCCTGCCTCGCGTTCGATAGGTGGCTCCGCTACAAACCGGTCAGCTCAAGTAGCATAACCTGCGAAACACGATATGATAAACCGATTTATCGACATTTAGCCTGTGAAAAACGATAAATATAGCCACCATGTTGAATTTTGTATAGGGACGATACGATATCCACGATTTGTGGCATGCTAGGGGGGCAGGAGTCATATTATAGCTCAAAACATTACACAAGAGAATATTTTTTATCACCAAACTCATTGTTTATTTCGATAGAGGCATTTTCTATACCAGGCTATATTCGAGCATAGTCTGATTTATCGTAGTCAAGAAACAATATCAACACAGTTCTGTCAGACCTTTACCAGAGCGAGTCACATTCTATAGGTATATACGTTGATTGGGAATTCGATCTCCAAGATCTCCTTACGTATTCCCTCTGGATGGAAACACTATGCATGGCTTAACACTGATCGTGTAAATTGAGCTAACTATTCCCTCTCTCTTGACTATAGATCTGAATAGGTTCGTATTCATTAGTTGCACATAGAATAGAATAGGTACTCCACTAGTACAGGTATCTCGCCTCGTACGAAAATATAAGCCAATTTTTAATGATAAAGCCAAAATAGGGGTGAGTCCACATGATATTTTTGTCATATACAGGGTGTAACAAAAAGGGTATGTTAAGCGAAAAGCTACGTACATAGCCCACTGTAGAGGACCTATCCACAAAATTTGCGACTCGAAATCCCATGTTTATTTTTCCCGATAGTATGGAGAATTTTTAAATGTCTCAGGAATTTTCATACAATCTTGAAAAAAAAACCATGTGATTTCGACTCTCAAATTTTGTGGATAGGTTCTCGACAGTGGGCTTTTTACGTAACTTTTCGCTTAACATACCCTTTTTGTTACACCCTGTATAAAAAAATCTGTTAAGTAACTAATCCCCCTCTCGTGTATGCCATAAGAGTAGACTAAAGAACTCGCGGTTATTATCTTAGGCGGTAATCTAGCTATAGTCATTGATCGTTTATATCTGGTCTCGCTTTGCTAAAGTTGCCTGTGGGATCCCCATTGTCATTATAAACAGCCGTGTGGTCATACCGATATAGTTACATTTATTTATTTATTTATTACTGCTTTGTGGACAACCAACAGCTTGTAAAACAATATAATATATTCTATAGCAACAAAGAAGCCAATTACAGGTTATCATTCGAACGATATGCTGAAATCACTTGGTCGATCACCATGAAAGATTGATTTGCTAAAGGAAAGAAAAGATATTGATACCAGTCTCTCTAGCATGACCACGCATTGTGGATATCGTATCGTACGATATCGTATTGTCTCTATATAAAATTTAACATGGCGGCTATATTTTGACAGCCTAAATGTCGATAAATCGGTTTATCATATCGTGTTTCGAAGGTCATGCTAGGCTTGCAGGTGGGAAATCTATATATTCACAACGGCGTGACATGACATATAAAAGCTGAGAGTTAATGAATGAAACAAAAGTATTTTTCAAATTAAACAAAAGAATAAAACGGTAGGCGAAAGTAATTAAATATAATTTGAAAAAATACATCAGACATACATATAGGATAACAGATTTACTAAGCAATTAAAGATAAAACGGAAACTAAAGTACCCAACCTTTTGCACACCTGCTTCCAAATGGATACCTTTGTTTCTAATTAAATTTCAACGTCCATTTTTCCTGTAAAAGTCTCCTTAATCTCCTTTAGATACTTGGGAAGGTATTATGTACTATTTTTAAATATTATTTAAATTGTGTTAGTAGCATACAGTGGCAGTAAATATTTTAGTGTACGTATAAATTATGTTCCTTAATAAAATAAAATTATTGTCCTTTAAGGGCTGGTTTTTTCCAAACGTCAAATAGCCTATCAGAAGAATAAAGATGATGCTAACTCTACCATTCTTCTGGCAGGCTATTTGACGTTTGAAAAAATCGGTCCTTAAGGTAAGAAACTAACAAAAGGGGTATTTCAAACGAAAAGCTATGAGGATAGCTATTAAGAACTTCTTCACAAAATTGGAGGCTCCAAATGTTTATTTTTCTAAAAACATAGTATTTAAGAAGGGGCTGGGCCAAGGGGAAGGTTTCTAGAAATAGGTAAGTAGGTCGAAAAGGTACCTGTGGGGTTTTTGTTCTTTCTTCTTCCACGCGAAATCTCTCGTAGGGTTTTGGGGTTTTTCGCTTTAATCCACTTTTAAGCATTCTTCATTGTTACTTCATTTTTAAACGAAGGTCACTCCTTTAAGTAGGTCAGTTTGTCTCACACAAAAATTCGCTTGTCGAGCGAGAGGTCAGTATCGCGGTGGTTGAGCAACTGGCAGATGCAGGGCGGGGGGGAAACACACGTGGCCAGCGTCCGCGGCGAGGAAAAGAGAGGACAATTAGAAGAGGGAGATACAAAATTATGGTTTTAACACATAGTATGGAGAATTCCTAAACAATTCAGGAATGTATGAGTATCACGATTCTAAGTCTTAATTTTTGAGGACAAGTTCTCAATAGTGGGATATTTTCATAACATTTCCCTTAACATACCTCTTATGTTACACTCTGTATATAGGTAACGTTTTCGGATGAAATTCGTAAAGTCAATACACTCAGTTACGGGTAACAGGAACTTTTTATAGCCGTGAAATAAAATAGAAGTTACTAACAAAGTTAGCACGGACTTTTACCTTACTGAGGGTCGGTTGAATTTTCGGAGAAAAAAGTTCCCGGAAATTTCATACAAAAAAATATCCACACTGTTCCAGAGTTATTCTTTAAATAGTGACAGTTAAGAGAGCATTTTTGTACCTACCTAAATTATGAAGAATCTTTTCTTTGATAAAGTGTAAAATGGTGTAATCGTTATCGAGTACTTGTATCGACTCTTACGACATACACAGAAGGAGATGCAGCTGATGTACTCGTATTCTAGTGATTCGCTATTGTACTTTGTTAACATTATTTACAGTATATTAACATAAATTTATATAAATATCAGTACATAATAAAGAATAATAACAAAATTACTCTTGCCCCAGGTATAGGCGGTCTTCGAGCTACAGAGTTAAGAATATCGCCGCCAGTGGTGCAACGAGGTTCGGACGCCATTTTGGCGTGTCTCTACGAGTTGACAGACGCGCCTCTCTACTCCGTAAAGTGGTATAGAGGGCGCCACGAGTTCTACAGATACTCACCCACCGAAATACCGGCGACGAAGATCTTTCCCTTCGCAGGGATTAACGTTGATGTAAGTTTTATTATGTTACTAACATATCATCATCATCATTTTCAGCTTTGAAAAGTCCACTGCTGAACATAGGCCTGCCCCAACAACCTCCATTCCGACCGGTCGGAAGCGGCCTACATCCAACCGACGCCCGCAACCTTGGCTAGGTCCGTCCATCTCGCGGGTGGCCTTCCCACGCTGCGTTTGCCGATACGTAGTATCTACTCTAGAACCTTTCGGTTCCGGTTACTCACATATAGACACGGCTATTTTCGCAAAAATGAGGGTGCCAGAATTTCCAGAGATCCTGCATATACATATGTGAAGAATTAGTGACACGTTGCTAGCTCATCGCCTGAGAGAACGGCCCTAAATTCCTTAGTCGACTTTGACGACATGCACGGACGGAGATGCAGCTGATGTATTCTAGTGAAGCCCCCTGGCACAAGCGTTTTATTACCTAACTAGTGGACGCCCGCGACTTCGTCCGCGTGGACTGCAGAAAAAAACAAACTTTTATCTTTATAAAAAGTATAAAATAGGTATAGCCTACATAAAAAGTAGCCTGTCAATTTTTATTAAAATCGCTCCAGCTGTTTTTACGTGCAAGTAACAAACATCTATCCATTCATCCATACTCACAAACTTTCGCGTTTATAATATTAGTAGGATTCAGTAGGTCTAAGAATCGGCTACTATCTGTTTTTCATAACCCTTCCACGAAATAAGCGATATCCACGCGAGCGGAGCCGCGGGCAACAGCTATTAAATATTGATATACAGGTTATAATGAGTCAATAGTATAAATTAGAAAGTGCTTATCATGTTGAATAACTTTTCCTAAGACGGTATTTTCATATCTCTCAAAATTTAGCTGGGCTGTTAAGGGTTCTGCATCAGGTTATCTAGACCTTCAATTTTATTACGTTATTAGAAAGTGCTTATCATGCTGAGCAACTTTTCCTAAGACGGTATTTTCATATCTCTCAAAGTTTAGCTGGGCTGCTAAGGGTTCTGCATCAGGCAGTCTAGACCTTCAATTTTTTTCTTTCATATCATTTCTACGTCATTTTATTCTTTCATACATATTTTTTGGATAACTTGAACCGTTTACGCAGCGCACGCAACGGAAGTCTCCAAGGTTGAATAATTTTCCCCGTTTTTTCCACATTTTCCTCTTATTCTTCGTCCCTATTGGTCGCACTGTGATGATATATAGCCTAAAGCCTTCCTCGATAAATGGCAAAAGAATTTTTTAATTCGACCCAGTAGTTCCGGAGATTAGCGCGTTCAATCAAACAAACAAACAAACAAACAAACAAACAAACAAACTCTTCAGCTTTATAATATTAGTATAGATATGCAATCGCAAAGCCGAAGCAGCGCGATAGCGAAAATTGTACAATATTCGTTTTGAAATGTCAACAATCCTTTGAAATTCATTTTACGTAATACGAATTTAACAAGCAATCAGCGAATTTTGTACAACTTTCGCTATCGCGTTGCGTTTGCTAGTTAGCTAATAAGAGGGCTGACCATTGGACAATTCGGCCCCAAGCGTAATCATGCAGTTTATTTATAGAGTTCTGGACACAGCAGGATATATTATCAAAACAGATCCCAAGCTTATTAAGGATAGGGCAAAACTCCGTTTGATCATTCCCTAGAAAGATCTGAAACATTAATACGAGGGTGGGCTCAATTGATGTTACCCCCAATACACTTTAGTTGAACCGTAATAAATTTTTCGCTTAGATTGCTTGTTTATTTAGGTGTAGTAACCATGTATTTAGCTAGGAAAATTTCTACAAATTCACAAACCCCGAAATTATAAACTTTTGGGACATATTTTTTTTTCTATGTCTTATTTACTGTCTTTTTGTGAACATGTTGCATTGAAATTGAAAAATTATTGAATGATTTATATGACGTATTAAGATTTTATACCTAATGCTGTGTAAGTACGTAAGTATGTATGTAATTTTTCAGTATTATATTATGAATCTTATAACAAAAAAAAATATAATAAAAAAAATTATAAACTTACTAACATTTTGCATGTCTATAAGCATAGACAGCAAAATATGTGAAATACTAAACTTCCTTAACACGTTATTTACCATATTATTTGCAATAAATAAGATATACAGGGTGTAAAAAGACAACGATGATTTTTTAATACCTCGTATTCATTGTAAGGTTACAATCGTTTTATTCTATGCAACCAACCCTGGGAAACGACAAAAAAATTATGAAAAAATACTGTCATTTTATTGCAACCAATGTATTCTTTTGATGCGCAAAGTACCTATCTACCTACAAAACTAACATTATAATATTTTGACATGGTATCTTTGAAAAAATGTTTGTTAACCGATTTCAGATGGATTTATTTAAAAAAAAGCGGGTGGGGCTGTGTCGGGGCACACGGCCGTTGGTTTTAACGTGAAACGTCTATGTTAGCGAATCGCTTTTAAAGTAAAATATTGAAATGAAAACAAGATGGACGCTGTTGTAAGTATTTTAATAAAAAAAGAACAGGTACGTAATAGAAACATAAAATACATAGCAAATGTTTATATATTTATTGTCACTTTCTGGTTATTTTAAATAGCAGCCGCCCACGACTTCGTCCGCGTGAGGGGGCGTTGTACCCGTGCGAAGCCGGGCAGGTTGTTGTATAGACTGTAGCCTTCCTTGGTAAATGGGCTATCTAACACTGAAAGAATTTTTCAAATCAGACCAGTAGTTCCTGAGATTAGCGCGTTCAAACAAACAAACAAACAAACTCTTCAGCTTTATAATATTAGTATAGATATAAATACTGTCCAAATTACACTTATTTTTGTATAAATCAATCGGTTCAAATAAACTTGACAAACACACGAAAGAATCACCACGCTATAAAGTCGGAGTCACGAGTTACACTGAATAGAAACAAGCGTGAGCGGCGGTTTCGCACAGTTATCGCAGTATCCCTCCCCCGCCGCCCCGCTTGACCCCGACACGAACTCAATGTCATAACAGCGAGCTGACTATATAAGTGAAATATTTACACCACATTTTTGTTTCTAAGACTAATAGTTTTTTAATTATTAAGGTACGATGATATAGACCATTTCGTTACGGTCCAGTTTTTAAACCTGGTACCCGTATGTGTCGGCGCGATTTTAAAGACGTTTCACGTCAAAAAATTATAATATTAATGTAACTTTGGACCACAATATCTTAGAAACCCGTGGTTTCCCAGGGGTGGTTCCATAGAAAAAAAATTTCGTGATGTTACAAAGATACGAGGTATTAGAAGAACAAAGTTATCTTTTTATATACAGTATAAATAAAAAGAAGAAACATTGATAAATATTTTAAATGAATGTAAACCAGAAAAAATAATTTCTGAAAAAAGATCTCATTCCTATCTAAATTAATTATATTACACCTATTCTTGGACAAAAATAGGCTTTAAATTAACAAAAGTTGGCAAGTTTCACGAAAATCACATTTTCCGCTCGAAAGTTAAGATGATTTGTCTTAAAGTGTCAAGAACGAATGTCGTACGATGTAATCACGAGAGACACAAGTCGCGGACCTGTCAGGATAAAGTTCTTGGAAACACGTCGCCAACATGTGGAAATGAAAACCGACATAGATAATTAAAGCACAACTACAAATAATTTGAGATTCATAATACAAAGCACGAGAAACAACCAAACAAATACAATCTATGGCTAAACTGAATAATACTTTAGAAAAAGAGTAAGTATGTTCAAGTAATTTTCTCTTAGTAACTTTCAATATATCAATATAAGTTATTTTGGATACCGAAACCGTCTAATCCTTTTTGGCATATCAAAGCAAAATTTTCATTATATCTTCTTTCACTTAACTCCGTACTCTCACTAATGGTGGATGAGTTAGCTGAACGTGCCGTCTATGAGATTTTCCTTTTAAACTATAAAATTACTTTTTATCATAAACTTCCACTCGGTAAAATTTTAGTTTGCCATGCAATTTTGAAAGTTAGACATATCTCTTATTCCAAACAGAATATTGTAGCGTAAGTTTGTGGAGTACTTTCAAACTTTAGTAGAGTAGATAGAATAGTGTATCTTCCGGAAGGGGGACAAATTGTGGGATTAAAATTAAGAACATATAAAAAGTTGAACATTGAACCTCTTTTTAGATGTATAGACGAGGAATTTCGAGAAAATTACGCAATGGAAAAGCTTGTAAAACAAAGTATGTATTCACATGATTACATTACATACATGCGGTATTCACCAAACCAGTATGGAAAGTGGGAAGTCTCATTTTGAAAACTTTAAGAGTTTTAATAGTTCTTATGGGCTTGTGTGTTTTCTGAGCCGAAATGATATAGTAACTAAAACGGAAGTGAAGTAACTAACAGCCAATTGCAATAACCGATGTTAAGAGATTTTTTGTATATCTCAATTTGCAAATCTGTAGATAAATAAGCCGTTGTACTTCACAATTTACTTAGTAACATTAGAAAAATGTTCCGATTCCATTGTTTGTTATGATATACGTCCGCAATCCTTCAAAGTACCTAAACGGACATATTACTAAAGATTTGTCCGCTTTCTTCCCTAGTTCATCCAACATTCGATCTTATCAGTAAGACTTAAGGTACACCTTGTTAACAAAACCAGAATATGCCATTGAAAGGGATCACGATCTTCAGTCATGCGAAAACGACTCAGATCAAAGACGACATCGTTCAAAACAGAGATACAGTAGTCCGTGTTGCAAAATGAACTTTTCGTTGAGCCCGTATTGAAATTGAATATATATGACGTAAATGCATGTGGGGCCTTTGTACGGTTTTCACTCAAAGAAATGGACCTTACTGTGAGATTTTCTGTAATGAGTTAGCAAGAATTTGTTCATGTTAGGTATGAATATCAAATGTCAGAAATCCTTGAGACACTATAATTAAATTTTTGTACATACAACTTTATTCCTGAAATGGGATAGTAAGAACTGTATAATCATAAAAGAGATCCTGCAGCCTCGCTTAGCATAGCGGGGACAGATGTAAATTATTAGTGACAAGTTCTCAAATGCTCAAGTTCCTAGGAAAGTTCTTAGGATTTACACGGAAGGAGATGCAACTGATGTATTCTAGTGAAGCCTCGCGTCAGCACAGGATCATTTCAGTTTCTTGAAAGCTTATTATCATCATCATCATCATCATCATTTACAGCCCTGAGAAGTCCACTGTTGGACATAGGCCTCCCCCAAAAACCTCCACTCCGACCAGTCGGAGGCAGCCTGCATCCAACCGACGCCCGCGATCTTGGCCAGGTCGTCCGTCCACCTCGCGGGTGGCCTTCCCAAGCTGCGTTTGCCGAAAGCTTATTATATTTTTTGTATATTTTATTATTCTATTTTAAATCAATTTAACTCGTTCTATACCTAATGTCCCAAATGTACATACTACAAAAATACTTTTAATTTACTTTTTCACTAATGTGATGCTACGGTTACAAGTAGTAATACTCGTATTTTGTTATATCATAGGTGTAGATGCATACATGCTTTAAAATTAAACATACGTCTCATCTCTATAATATAGGTATATGTAACAACCAGAGATTTCATCATACGACATTCACTTGTAACACTGTGAAACAGTTCATCTGAACTTTTCGGGGAAATTATACTTTGGAAGGAACAATTTAACTTTGTAAGAACTTCACAGGGAAGATACAGAGCACATGTTGATAATTTTCCTGAGTTCAATTAAGCTCTTTTATTACGTACGTTTCAAGTTATAAGCCTCGAGCACACCAGATGCGTAAGCGTAGACGTGTGCGTACACGTGCAGTGCACGTACCGCTGAATTCCTTGCTTTTCCAGATAGTATGGAGAATTCTTAAACATCTCAGGAATTTTCATACAACCTTGAAAAATAAATCATGTGATTTCGAGTCTCAAATTTTGTGAATAGGTTCCCTACAGTGGGCTATTTACTTCTTTTTGTTACATCCTGTATAAATACCTATCATATCACAAATTCAGTAACCAAGAGATCGGTGACTTATTATTGTTGACCGGTAAATATTATATCTACCTATACAGGGTGTTTTTTTGTGGCCACCATTAACGAAGGGTACGTACTCTATTCATCAAATAAAGTAAGTTTATGTCAAAAAAATGCTGGGAAAAAAATAACTTTTTTTATATTTTTTTTTTTAAATTCCTTGATCGTGCGAAATTTATAGTGTCTAGTGTTTATGTTAGTTTTTTTTTTATAGACAGATATTAATTATTTTTCGTGAAAAATCCTGCTACGCGCGTCTATGTGTATTTATGCAGAAAAACGCAGTCTATTTACTCAACTTTGGACCCTAATATCTTGGAAACCAGACACTTCCCAGGTATGCTTCCACGGAAAAAATGATCGTGATGATGAGGAGATTCCGTAGTTTTCGGGAACGTTGACGACCAAAAATCATTCTGTATAAAGGTCTAAATAAGCAAGCCCAAAGGTCTGTGGTCAGCCTATTTATCCTATAGGTACATAGTGTCGACCGTATTCGATCCCTTTTCGTAATGAGATGACCAGATTAATCGCTGTGAATGAGTTGTCTAGCCATTTGTTAGGTAAGTCACACAGATTATGTACTATTCGTAGTAGAGCATGACGTAAGTGGAACTAAAATGAACGTGGAGTGGAGATACTGTAACTTTACTCTGAGGTGTAATGTGATGTTTAGTATGAAAAAGTCGGAATATACTCGTGGAGTATAGTATGAGGATCTCCGACCGTATTTCAGTCAAGGCGACCAATCTCTACGGAGATTGGCCAGGCACGCAGGAGATATTATAGTGCACAAGTGTGTGCGCAAACACAGATGCACTCTCTATTCCGTTACTCTCATAGTCCGATGGGACGGAAACCCGACACGACAGGAGAGAGATCAGGCGCAGGACCAACGGTTTTACGTGCTTTCCGAGGCAAGAGCTAAGTGACAATTTTGTAACATTAAAATCTGTACATGAAATAATATAATGTGAACAGTATGATTGTGCTTGTATACAGAAGCAATATTATTGTGATAACTTTCTTCACATTATTTGTCACCGATACGTGTCTCTTTCCATGCATATGGTCATGTGCCCACGCTATATAGCTGTGAAATCTATTTCATAATCTTGTAGTTCTGTCTACCCCATTTCGGAAAAATAGCCGTTTGTATATTATACAGGGTGTGTGTGATAGCCAGGCAAATACTGAAATACCGAACAAGTGCCATTGTTTTAAATTATACTACAGTGTTACTCGCAGGAAATTCATTTTTAATTTGATCATCCGCAATGTTTGCTTTCCGCGCCAATTGTATCGGGCGATTCTGTTAGTAGTTAAATAGGCTTATTGGTTATTGTGTGATACATTACTATTTTTTGGACTACTTGTGACTCTCCATTGGGGTTGATCATTGAACATTTTTGGGACCAACTTTTTTTAAAATCATCCATAGGTCAATATTTTGTTTCTAAGTCATTAACTAAAGCCTACTTAAACGAACTACACAAGTTAGTTTTCCTGAAAAAAGTCGGAGTTTTTTGGCTTTTCCTGCGAAAATTTTCAGTGGTTTTCGCCTCAGAATCATGGTCTGAAGTCGCCACATCAATATTTGCCTGGCTGTCACTTCCACCCTGTATAATGTAATATTCCAGTTCATAAGCTGCAACAATCGCTTGTTATTTTCTAATCATTCGCATAAAACTTATAAGACAAACTTGAAATTAAAACTTTTGTGTATCAAAAAGTTTTAATGAAAATCGTCTGACACCAAAGTATTTACATAAGTGTTTTAATTTAAAGATCGCTAAAAGTTGCTAAAGTCACTCTACGCCAAATAATCAAAATGTCGAAAGATTTTATTACAATTCGTAATTGAAATCACGTCAAAGCGTTGTCGACTTCACCCGTTGTAATTAATTTCAATATTTATTAATTGTTTATTAAAATTTATTCTAAATATTTCTCGAAAACAGTTTCTATTTATCATGTGTATTACAGCTATGTTTACTTACGTTACCTTTTAGAATTGATCACATTTGTAGTTATTAAGTTTTAGCGTGCAAATGAAGATATAATTTCAAAGACAAAGCGGTTATGTTATATAAGTTTTAAAAGTGTATGTACCTAGGTAAAGCTTTGTCTTGCTATTTGAAAACGTCATATTTTATATGGTTGTTCAAAAATTCTTATTCGTTAAACCTTATTGGACTGGATGAACATAGGCTATAAGAATTTTAGGTAACCAGAAGTTAATATTTTTTAAAAACCGCTAAAATGAACTGAAATCGGGCATATATGCTTCATAACTGGGGAAAACAAAACAATATAGACTATAAAGATCACGCGATTCCCACGAAGTTGCTGGTGGCCGATAGTACCTTCTAAGTTACGAGAACTCGCTATACATTTGATGAAATTTACATTGGGGACAACGAGGAAGGACTAAAAACGGATTTCCCGAAATTCCCAAGGGAAGGGGACAAATGGGAATTCTATCTAAACGGATAATTCCCGATATTCCCACTGGAAGGGGACAAACGGGAATTCATTTTTTTTACGACAACTGCGATACATATGAATTTGAAATTGGACCTGTATGTTCATTAGGGACTGCTGAGGGAGCACTAATGAACGGATTTCCCGAAATTCCTATGGGAAGGGGAGTTACGGGAATTTTTTTTAAGAAGATACTCGTAGCTACAAGAACTCTCGGATTTTTCCCACGGGAAGGGGACCAACGGGAGTTCCAAATAAACGAAAACCGCTGTACCTTATAAGTTGTATCTATGTATTGATATGTAGCGAATACTAGTGTTTAGTAAGTTTAAAAATCAAATGTATGTACCTAGGTAAAGCTTTGTCTTGTGAAAACGTCATATTTTATATGGTGTTGTGTATTGCTATTTATATATTGTTACATTGATCCAATTTTAAATATTTTAAAAGCATGAAACTTTAAGTATGGGGTGTTTAATAACTATGTGACACCCTAAACAATAATTGGCTACCTATGCGGTCAAGTAAATGTTCCTACATTAAAATACTGTTTTATTAGACATAATAGTGGCGACGACGTGTAAAAAGTTATCAAAATCGGGACAATCAGTAAAATTCAGTGAATTTAATCCAAATACTGATGCGGGCTTAACTGGACAATTACATTGATAGACTAAAGTACAGGCTAACAATGTGTTGTCTGACACAGCAAAAAGAGCTAATTTCTTCACAGTTTGTGGTTCTCAAGTGTTTGGCGTTGATTACACCTCCTGTGACTTTTAGTGAAATCGTAACAGTTCTTACTAAACTCCAAAACCTAATGAAATTTCTACATCTTACAAGTTCTTAATCAAAAACATGACGAATTAGATACATTGCAGAATAAGAAAAATCAGTTCAAGTTGTAACTTCCTCGACTTAGAACGGATGCTACGCGATAGACTTGTGTGTGGTATGACTGACCAGCGGTTGCAATATGAACTTCTGAAAAAGGATACTTTGACCTATCAAGATGGATGCCATGTTGTCATCTGAAAGTAGACGTTCGAATGATTCAGGGATCTGCCAGCGCCATCGCTGGCGACAATGAAGTTGCCTTGGAGTCGGCACACATGTGTCCGGGGTGGAGCCTATGGAACGCAGTTCGACTGTCTACGAGTCAATGCTACCGATGTGGAGATCGTCATGCTGGCTCAATTCATAAAATGCGCAATGTCGGTACTGCAAGAAAATGGGTCACTTGGAGAAAGTGTGCTTATCCAAGAAGAAGATCTCCCGCAGAAACACAAACTATTGTGAAGATGAGGCAGAACGGTGTTTACAACATTGAAGGAAATACTCGATCGAAGCGAGTGCCGCCGTACGAGGTCTCGCTGGACGCTGGTGATGCAGGTGGACACGGGTGCCAGCTTCAGCATCGTCAACGATGCCGCACCGTTCGAAAGGCGTACACGCTGCGGCCCGCGCTGATTTCCTGCAGCCCGCGCCCGACACTGCGTACGTGGACCGACTCCGTCACCTGTACAGGTTGGAATAGTTAACCCGCTTGTAGTGTTGAGGGAAGGGCCTAATCTTCTGGTAGAGACTGGCTCGGGCCATTAGATATTACTATGAACATTAATTTTGTATCAGATTCGGACATTAGTGAGGTAGACAAAATATTATCTAAACATACGGAAGTTTTTAAAGAAGGTCTCGGTACCTACCGGGGTCACCCTGTAGCTATACATCTAAAACCAGACGCTACACCTAGATTGTCAAACGTCCGGTGCCATACGCTTTAAAGGAACGAGTCAGAGATTGACCGTTTGCAGTGAGAGGGTCCTTAAGGCGGTATCATTTTCCGAGTGGGCTACGCCGGTCGTACCTATAATTAAGAACTCAGGAGAGATTCGGTTGTGTGGCGATTACCGCAGTACAGTGTCAGGCGACAGAATCTGATACCTATCCGATGCCTACTTAGGTTTATAATGGAATATTTTACTATTGATTTATGTCTTGATGACAAGACAAAATTATTACACTAAATACTTGCAAGGGCTTATACTCTGTACATCGGTTGGCTATTTGAGTAAAAGCATGTCCAGGGAAATTTTCCAGCGTCTAATGACTGCGCTGCTGGCGGGAATCTGCCAAAACGGTGTATGCTGAATAAAAAATAAATGATCGATGACATTATCATCTGTGGACGTACCATGGATGAGATGCGGCTAGCCTTAGTCAAGTTTTCGTATTAGAATCTGGTTTACGGCTCAATAAGATACAAATCTTAGAATTTTTGGGTTTTGTAATAGACGCCAAAGGCACATAGTAAAATAGAGTCTATTAAACTCCAAGGCCTAATAATTGCAAGAACTGCAACATATAATTTTTACGAACGGTTCATACCGCAAAATTCGACCAAAGCTAACAACAAGCCCTTACATCGGTTATTAGACAAGACACATACTTGGAGATGGACTGAACATGAACGCATTCGAGAAAGCAAAACACGTTTTATCATTCGATATGACCCTAGTACACTACGATTTACAGAAGCCTTTAATACTAACGTGCGATAGCTCACAATATGGCGTCGGTGCGGTACTCTCTCATGCTGAAGAGGGCGGTGAATTTCCAATCGCTATGGGATCAAGAACGCTACATACACATGAGCGCCTGATATTCACAACTAGACAAAGAAGCTACTGCGATCACATTCAAAAATTTCAAAATTACCTATTTAACGTGATTTACTATTGTAACTGATCACAAACCACTGCTGGGATTTTTGATCCAGCTATGCCTAATATGTTGTCACCTAGATTGACTAGAATAGCTAATCGCTCTTACATCGCACGACTACGACATTATATAGATCACAGATCGGCAGACAGTCTCAGCCGTTGGCCGCAACCCGTGCCGGAACTTCCAGAACAGGAAAAATTCTATTAATGGCAGAAGCCCCAGAAGACTAACGCTGAAAAGATTGCTCATGAGACTAATAAGGACACCACACTTCATCCATTAATCAGGTTTGAACAACAGTCACGGACGGGGAGCTCCAAGTACTGGCTGCACCGCGAGTCGTTATCGCAGCAAGACGGTTGCGTGCTGCTCGGCAGCCGCGTGGTCGTGCCGCCGCCGCTGCGCTGCGCCACGCTGCGGGTGCTACACAGGACGCACCGGCATCTATTGTATGGCCTAACTTAAACGACGACATAGAGCAGTTAGTCGGCAGTTAAGAATCGTCATATGCCGCCTAAAACGAGCCACGAGTGGATAGGCCATGGTCGCGGATACACATAGATTTCGCCGGGCCATTTGAAAAGTAAATTGTTTTTGATCATTGTTGACGCACATTCAAGATGGCCCGAGGTCTTTATAAGATGTATAGTAACATGACTTCTGCATGTTATAAAACACTTGCGAATATTATTGTGTCGGTCTTATGCGAAGTTATAGTTTCTGATAACGGTACTCCGTTTGTATCCTCCGAAATGAAGCAGTTCTATCATCGGCCAGTTTTTTTGCGTCGTGCTTAAAAACCGTCTTGACAAGCATTGACCGTTTCCAGTTTTGCCACCATCATCGCCGACGGTGCAGACCAGCCAGCATTACTACATGCCCGGAGACATGCTTAGCCGAGCCAGGACTGCACGTTCCGGGCCCAGACAGTTAAAGACAAACTAAGGAAAATGAATAACTTGTCATGGGTTCTACATCAACGATCAAGTTGTAAGTTTGTGCATACTAGTAGGGGTCCCTACGTGTTACAGCCATGTACGTCGACAAATAAAATCCAGCTGAACTTCTAATGAACAAGTACGACGTGTTGAGAACACTTCTTGACACTATTGTCACTCCGCAGGGATAATGCATTCAGTATTAAAAGATTATCCAGAAGAACAAATAGCTTTCCGTGCCAATTGTATCGGGCCAGAAAAAGCATAGTTAGAATGGGTTTACTACTGTTTTTTTGTGACAAACCATTATGCGGTTTTTATAGATCACTTGTGACTATGGCATTAGGGTTGATCAGAAATGGTTTGGTGCACTGTTTTGTGCACAATAATTTTTTAAATCGTATCTATTGGTTAAAGTTTTGTTTTTAAGCTGTTATCTAAGGCATAATCAGACGAACTACACTAGTTAAGACAACATAATAATTAGAAACGTCGGAAAACTTTGGAATTTTCCTGTGAAAATTTTCAGTGGATTTCACCTCAGAAGTAATGGGACTGATGCTGATATCAATATTTACCTGAAGTGTCTTACAATGACAATCCTCATACCCTAAATCATATAAACAGGGGAACTTGCTCACAATTGGGTGGCACAGGAACTTGCAGAGCAGGATCTTAAAGGTGAAGTATCATGATGTGATATGAGATTACCTAGCGCTGACAAGTGGGCTGCAGCTTGGGATTCCTAGTACTTCAGATATTAGCCAAAGATTAAAAAGGGGTAAGCTTTATGTACATTCTAAGTTGCCTTATGAACGCCCAGACACAACCAAAATCATTTCTTGTGTTAATCGCCTATTGTAATGTAGGTTGTTGATTTCATTAAATAATTTCATGGATAGTTTCTTTTTTGATTCAATTGTTAGTTTATCCCTGTAGTATTATTACTTAGGGGGGAAATATGTTGTGTATTGCTATTTATATATTGTGCGGGTACTTGATAATCTTTTATTTGTAAAAGATGAACTTTAAGTATGGGGTAGTTTAATAACTATGTGACACTCAATATATACCTAGCTCAATAAATGTTCCTACATTAAAATACTGTTTTATTAGACATAATATATGGTTGTTATTCTTATTCGTTAAACCAAACAATTAAATTTTAGGTAACCAGAAGTTGATTAAAAAGAAAATGTACAAAGGTATGCTTATAACTGAAAACAAAACAATATAGACTATAAAGATCACGCGAACGAAGTTGCTGGTGGCCGATAGTACCTTCTAAGTTACTCGTTATCTATATCATTTCATTTTACACTACACCGCCACTCACAAGCGCTTTCGCTTCGACGCTTTCAAACAATATTCTATCTAATACACTTTAATTGTTATCTCTCTGTCCCTCTGTTGAAGGGACACTGGTATTTAGATTAAACGTAATAATTGAAATGCCTTTGCTGGACTTACTGAGATCCTAATGAATAAATTCAAATTAATGAAGAAAATACTCGTAGTTATAGATACTGGCGTCTTTTTCCAACGTGTGTTGTGTTACATAATGCTTATAATTTTCTACCTGTATAGCATATCTAGTCGATACTATTTAGTAAATAAAGCGAAACCCAAAGCTAAACTAAATTTGTCCTATACAGCGATAGTGTACACTAAAAGGGCTAATGTTAAGCGAAACCAGCTATGTAAATAGCCCACGAGATAAAAGGAATTCGCGTTCCCGTAAACAAACCTATTTGAGACTCCGAGTAAATCACATGTTAACATTTTTCCAAATAGTATGGAGATTTCCTAAACAACTCAGCGAATGTTCATACAAATTCATGAAGCAGAGTATTAAACTACTGCAAACCTAGTTCCAAAATTTCTGAGTCTGAAAGTTTTGGAAATAGGGTCTTTTGCAAAGTGGGCTGTTTTAGCGTTTTGAGAAGTGCGCGTGAAACGGATACCGCTTTTTGTTACACCTTGTATACTCGATTTGGCTTGTCGAAATTTTTTTTTTCTGTATTTGTACGGATAGGCAACAAATACCTATATATAGTTACATTTCCAATTTTAAATATTTAAGCATGAAACGTTAATGTGAACAGTCACCCGTAAACACAAACAACAATGCGGTCAGTTGTCACTCTGTAACATGAACATGCAAGTCCCAACACCGGCAAAAGTGTCAGGAAATAATTAAATGCAAAATCACAATCAAAAAGATAAAGTTCAGCTGATTTTCACTCACAATTCCTGTGCTGATGCGGGCTTCACTGGAATACATCGCTTTCCGTGCATCTCGTAAGAGTCGACAAAAATTCAGGGGAACTCTATTCAGGCGTTCCGATCCCAGCAAGATCCGTTTTATTTAAGTGTGGCTGTTGAATCTTCCCTGTGATTTTGCAGTTCTAGCTACTCCCTTCTTGGAAACACAGCCATTATCATGAAGGATGGAAAGATACGCCAAGATAAGAGAACTTATTTCAAGTACTGTTAGCTCCCAAATTAAATTGTATTAGGCGTAAAATACAATTCGGAAGTTCAAACATTCACTATGGATAGCGTGTCTTACTCCAAACCACCGGGACTTTTTATATAACACCCTCCACTGTACCCTCGGAATATCTGATGACTCATAACTGATATTTTCGAATAACAAACTTGCACAATAACATGACAATCGCCACGATGTTATTTAAACCAGTACCGAGCACCTAGCATGCAAGATCTGCACTATGTTCCGAAAAAACAAAAACTATATTCTCAATAATCTACATATGTTTCGCCAACAACTTCGTGTATCCTCAGGAAATAGAAATAGTAAACTAAAGGACCGGGCGAATTATTAGAAATCTCTAAAACCCAACACTTTACCTATCGCACAGAATTAACCACGTTTTGTCTTGACAATAAGAAGCGGTGGAAAAGGGTTAAATTTATGTACAACCACCATAAGGGCGACGGGTAAAGATGGTAGGTTCCGAGAAAAAAATGCCGGCACCGTTCGAAAGGCGTACATGAAAATTGGTCCGCGGATTTCCTCGACATAATGCTTTATTCTTACGACAGTGTTATTAAAAGCAGGAAATGATTTTTATTTTGATGACGGGTTTTTTCCGTCATAATGTACAGGTTGGAATAGTTAACCCGCTTGTGAGTGTTGAGGATTTTTATGAAGAGGCCATTTGGTTTTTGGTATTTTAGATGAGCTATCGTTTTAGTCAGTTTTATGTAGCGGACTAATCAGGATAATTTCGGATAAATGCAATTTAGCTTCTGCATGAGATGAAATATAAAAGTTCATGATCTATATAAATAGTTTTAAGGCTCGAGCACACCGGATGCGTGTGCGTGCACGTAAGCGTTATACGTACCTATGAAATTATGGAACTGTATCGGGCAGACCGGATTCTGCGTATGCGTAGACGTAAGCATAGACGTCAAGCGGTGACAGTTCTATACATCAAACTCAGAGGCACGTGTACGTCTACGCTTACGTGTACGCATACGCATCCGGTGGGCTTAGGTTTAGGTAATGGAATTGATTCATTATTGTATTTATGTTCTTGAATAATAAGACAAATTTTATTATTAATCAATAACTTTTTCCATTTCTATGAGTATTTTGGGAAATCTTTTTAGCCGACGACGACGTGTCGGAATCAAAATCTGCCAAAATTAATTTCAATTTGTAAAAAATAATTATGGTGAATAAAAAATAAATGATCAACAAAAAATTTATGGTCATAAATTTATGGCCAAGTGGTGGCCTTGAGATGGCATTTAGACTTCGGAGATTTAACACGCGTAATTTCTCTCTCGCCAAACTGTCATATATCTCATTGATTTTGCTTGCTAGTCGATAGCATCGCCCAGCGAAAAATCTTCTTGTGTCATCTAAGATACAACTTTATCTTAGAATTTAACAACTATGTCTTCACCATTCAATTTGAATAGCCAGTCAGTAATTATATTAAACTTAACTAACTAACCTTTAGCGCCATATTGAAATCAGAAATCCGGCATATAACTACGTTACAATTCCTGACGAGTGCTTGGGCAGCAAATTCGACCAAAGCTAACAACAACTTTGCTGGCAACACTGCGTACGCGGAATTCTAGCCGATTTGTAATCGCTAAATGACATGGCAGCCGAATGGCTGCGTATTGGATTTCATGGTAAAACAAACAGTTAGCGATGCTGTACATCCTCTTTTCATAGAATTTGAATGCAATATTGTATACAATACTCCTTTGTATAACGTAGTAATGAGCTCGAGGTCAAGCGTTTCTAACCTATGCAAATAAATTAACATCAAGCTGTTCGAGTTTGCTATTTTTGCAACTGTTATAGAATGTCACTGTTATAATTTGTCACTACTAACCGAACTTGTACATCTCAACTATACTCTCAAAATTACCTACCCCGTAAGTGATAAAAACGTGATTATATAATTATAATTTTCCGTTTTCTTTTTTTGTAAAAATGATAGCAGAAATGATTGTTTCTAAGCAATCTCAACGAACCTACTTAAGTAACAGTGTCATACCCTCGCTTTGCTATCTAGCGATAAATTTTATTGGTTGTTCCGTGCATGGGTGGCCATTGGCGGTACGACGCTCAGTAGAACGCACATTTAGAGATGACACTCTCGGTGCACCCATTTTTGGACCGCGATTTTTCGCCAGAAGAAAAATTCACCTTTAAAGCGAAGATACCCATGCCTGATAACTTAACAGTGGTTGAAAAACATTCACCTGGTACCTCTTCATTCCTACTGATGTGTAATAATTCATACTTCACTCCAATTTAATTCTAGGACTATAATTTTTGTATATACTAACAGGTATTCCAATTTTGTACACACGCTGTTGATCGGAAGTTTTATCTGTTTTCAATTTAAACAGATACAAGTGGTTCTACACGAGTCCATGGTTCGGCCTCCCGGTAATTAGTTGCGAGGAACTTGACGGCCGACGCACCGTCCTTTCATTTTAATGCCAATAATTGGATTTGGGTAAATAGATAATTAATATTCCTATAAAATATTGCTAGGTACTAAAAGACGCCCATAGTGTCTTTGCTTTTGCAAAGTAGTTTGGATTTGAAGCTTTGGTTTCATAGCTAGCCCCGCTGTTATAAGGTTGGATAGTGGTACCGTCAAATATCACGACTTTGAGGGAACATTTCGGCTATTAGTGTGTCTTCTATAGCATGATAAATCTTCAAGGCGTGGTTAATTGAGCTACAGCTAACCGTCGATATGACGCCGAATTGTACTCCATACATTTTACGTCATTTTTAAAAGTGTCTAACTTAAGACGAGGATCCGTAACAACACCATACTTAAATAACTGTTTACTTTCCTAGGTAACAACCCAATTGATGTACCAAGCAGTGCCCGTGGAAGAAGGCCTGTACAGAGCAGAGATATACGTCCAAATACATTTGTGGCCAGCGCACTACGAGCGGGGCGCGCCCATCCTCCGCTGCGAGGCCAAAGTCGGCGATTTGTACCGAGACGACTCCGCCGTGGCTCTCTACTCCGCTAACAGTGATCCCAAAATTGAGAGAGGTGAGATTACATATTGGTATTACAGAAATCGTCGTCAACCTATTGCAGTCCACTGCTGAGGACGTATTGCCTCCCTCGCAGGGTGTACGCCATTCATGACTCGATCTCCCAATGTTTTAGCCTTTCCAGTCACTACGGGCATCTTTACAGTTAAATAAGTTTATGTCGCAACCAAATGTTTTTTCGCAAGTGTGATACTAAATCGGTTTTTTATGGATCCTTACCATAAACCATTAGGTATCAGTTACCCTGTTTTGTGACAATATAATCGTATCTCAATTGGTTAAAGTTTTGTTTTTAAGCGTAAGGATGCCCCATGCAGACGAACTACACAATCATTGCCGGACGATCGGGACCAAAATGAAGCGCGAAAACTTTCGGCAATTTTCCGTGAAGAAGCCTTTTTCCCCATCTAGTGAGATTTCACAGATATCTTAGGTCGTTGAATATCAATGTTAAAAAACTTATCATGAGTGTCACTAATCCTCAGTAGACCCTACAGTACACGGCCTTGCTCACGAACGAAGCCGGAAAACGGTAGGTAGATCTGAGTAGTAACTGAGGCTATACGGAACCGCAAAATACCTAGTGATCAGACCAGCTAGATGACGGTCGATATCACCACTATCGCCGGTAGTCAATAGAATATGGGAGGCACTATCCTAGATCATATGATAGCCCAGCCACCCAACAGTAAATTAATATTGATTTGATCTATGATTGATGAAGATTATTAATTTAATACTCCTTTTTTACATACATGTTTAATCGCGCCTTTATCCCTTACGAAGGAAAGGCAGGGGAGCACCATAAGGGCCGATAGAACAACATGGTGCCACTTCTGACCAAATTTGAGGATGTATATGTTGAGATGTACAACGCGTTCGGTTAGTACTCCTTTTTTAAATTATAAAATTTAACATCTATGGTATATAAACTCTTTTTTCTAGAGGTTTAACATAAATAGTTTTCAATTATCAGCTCCGTATTGCAAAAAAATATCAGTTTAGGGATCTTAATCCGAATTTAATAAACTCGTCTTTGTTCCGATAGCATGAAAGTAATTATTTTTGACATAATTTCGCGTTATTGTCACAGGGAACTAATATTTATTGCTGTTCCACTAATATATTACCGGAAACCCAGTTATAGTATAGTGTACAGATATCAACGTAGGTATTTGTTATACGAAGTGTTCGCTAATACAAACCACTACATAAACAATTTTTAAACGAAACCTATACATGGGGAAGAGTATGGATTATACATTTAAAATTAATGAAAGCGAAGACCCAAGCAGAGTATTTACTGGTTCGCTGGCAAAATTTCTAGTAAGTTTTCACAATAAATTAAGGGCTTGTATGCAGCTTAGCGTTACTGTTTTGTTTTAAACGGAACGCAGGGGATATTATCCCTCGAAATTTATTTGTCTATCATCATTCCACCTACTGTAGGCATAAGCCTCTTTAGGACGGGAAGGATATCTATATAATATATAAGGAGTCTTTTTTGCGAGTCTTAGGGCACAATAGTACTGCACACAGCAGTGAATAAAAAAGTATAAGTACATAATGCATACATACATACATATGTCGTGGCCATATTGTTAAATTGATCATTTCATGAAATGGTCGAGCATTTCATGAAGTGGTCGCATTTCATGAAGTGGCCAATTCAATTTGACCAGATCGTTAAATCGTCTACATTTCACGATTTTGTCATCCACGTTTGGCCAAATCGTATTAACAGGGTGTCCATAAAATCCGAATGTGGTAAGAGCTTACACCATATATAAGTATACCATAAGGTATAGGAGATGGTATGATTTTTTTTTGCTATTATTTATGTGATATTTTCACAATATAATATTTAACAAACAATAAAAGACTTTACAAAAGCGATTCGCATCTGGCACATCGCCGGACGCTGCCTGGGCACGCTCGCTCCGCTCGCTCGGCTCGTGCGTCATTTGTCATAGTCTAACCTAACCTATTCCTAACCGATCGTGATCCTGCAAAGGTCCGTTTTATTTAACAATATTATTATAAACCACCATTTTATGTCAGATGATATACATTATACAATATAACACACTATCCGTGTACTTCGTTCTGATCCCATAGTCACCCTACTCTCTTTAATTTGTTTTATAACCTGTTAGCAAATTAAATTGTATCCGCCATAGGCGTTCACACATTCGGAAGTTAACATTCACGCGCCGCACCACCGGGCCTCCACTGACCCTCGGATCTGATAACTCATAACTATTTTACAGGCACTATGCACTCAATACAATCTTGACCCGAGCACCTAGCATGCAATGATCGGGCACGTTTATTTGCCCGAATATCAAGAAACTAGATTAATAATCTATCGATATGTTTCGCCAACAACCATATCATGATGTGGTATCCAATAGACAGTTGAACTTTTCATAGAAATGCGACCATTTCAGTGAAATGCTAGTAAACACTAATTTCATGAAATGATCAATTCTAAAACGATATGGCCACGACACATTACCATATCGACAGTGTAAAGGCAAAAACGCTAATAGCCACCACGCCTGATGGCGTTTTAGTCGTTTTTGCCTTTCCACAATCGATATAATCACGCGTTAAATATCCCTTTACGGGACAAAGGTGTGAGTGACCAAGAGCCAGGCAAATACTGAATCACACGAGTGCCACTTCTGACAAATTTTTGGGCATAGTTGAGTTATGTACGAAGTTCGGTTATTAGTGACAGGAAATCAGCCCATTTTTAATTTACTAAACAACCCAGCACCCTCTTGTGGGCCCTGTGACTGACTTATTAGTACAGTATGCCTGGGAATAGAAGTAGCTGTAGTATTATACGCTTTTTTTTCTAAGGCATTCCCAGAGCAACGTATATTTTTTTATGGTAATAAATTTTTTAATTATAATGCAATACCTATATTAGTCAAATTAATTTAAATCAAATAGCTCCATTCTGCGATGTTAAAAGAATTTGTTTTAAATTAGTCTGTAGGTATGACAAGAATTTATTTCCGGTTTACTGTCGTCAGAATCTAAAATGAGGTATGAAATCCAAATAAAGTGGCCGAGACATTAATTTTACGGACCGACGTACAGACAGACATGACGGTAATCTATAAGGAGTTCAGATTACTTTACAATTTGACTACGAAATCCTAAAAAAATTGGTACACTTCGAAACTCAAATAGAGCATTCGACATCCAAACCAATACTGTCGTGCAAAAATTTTACGATTTTAAACGCGTAACGCTTATTTTTCGCTTAGGTACCCTCATTGATTTTCTTACTGGACACGTCGATATCGGCATCGTGTCTTTCTTTCCCAGTCGCCATAGTAACGAGCATGCTCTTGACCCCAGTTCTACGGAACCGTATAAAAAAACTACTTCAAATTCCAATTTGAAGACCATTCTAGCCATCCGTTAACTAAACTATCATTAACTAAAGTTCTTATTAAATTCCGTAGGCGTCCTTGAAATCATGAAATCCCACTGGCAAAACGTATCAGCATCGTAACGAGCATGGATGACTTATTGCTCCTGCTCGTGTTCCTCCCTCATCGTCAAGATAATTTCCTCCAGAACAGAGACGCGTTTGTTCGCTAATAAGTTTGTATTTCGCGGAACTAGTTCGTCGTTAGATCTAACAGGTGCACTAAACATGGCCGGAGTATATTGAGTCTTGTGCTATATCATGGTAAAACAAATAATAACAGAAAGCACGTGTTAGTAATTAAATGTGTTTAATGGCTCGAGGTGCGGATATTTTCGTTGTGGTTAACCTAAAATAATTAACATACTTGATTCATATCGGTTTAACCTCTATTTGTTTAATTTAATATTGACTACAAAAAAAAATATATTTAAAAACTACTTTGATTCATGAAGAGCTGATTTTCCGTTTTAACTGTCAGGTAATTAATTTCTACGATAAAGTTGATGCTGTCTCTATCTTGATTATGTTTCTAGAAATACATCTCATAACGAACCTACTTATCCATTAATCATTCACTTTGTATCGCTTAGCGATTTTTCGCCATTAGAAAAGTAAGCTTTTGTATATTATATCTGTGGGGGTGGCCATTGAAAAGGGAAGCGCTGCCGGAACTGGGCCATTAGTCGTTGATGGCCCAAGTATTACATTAAGCATTGTGAGAAAAATAAACTTCGATATCGCGAAGGATTTTGCATTCGATTGTAATTCTTTCCTGCATAACTAGTGGTTGAATTGATAGATTGCTCGAATGCGTGTACATATCTAAGCTAAAAGTTTGAAAATATCGGGTATTGTATCCGTGAAATTTAAATAAAACGTGGTTGGTATATTTCGATTGGTTAATATGAAACGCTAAATTTGAGCACACGGTTGATCGGAAGTTTTATCTGTTTTCAATTAAACAATACTATTCTACACTCCATGGTTCTCCCTAATTAGTTAGGAACTTGAGCCAAATTGCATTACATGGCATTTTAATTCAATATTTTAAATAGATAATTAATTATATTTAATTTATTACTAAAAGACGCCCGTGATTGCTTTTAAAGGTTTGGTTTTGAAGTTTGGTTTCATAGCTAGCCGTGAAAAGGTTGGATAGTGCTACCGTGAAATAACGGCTTTGAGGGAACATTTCACATGTCAGCACCATAAACAAGGCGTGGTTAAGGCTACAGCCGTCGATATGACGCCTCCGAGCTATCTAGGAACACAAACCTGACCCCGAAACCACTTCATATGTAATCCATACATTTTACGTCATTTAGTAAATTAAATGTGTGACTAACTTGCCGGGATCCGTAAAATAATACTTATAACTGTTTACTTTCCTAGGTAACAACCCAATTGATGTACCAAGCAGTGCCCGTGGAAGAAGGCCTGTACAGAGCAGAGATTTACGTCCAAATACATTTGTGGCCAGCGCACTACGAGCGGGGCGCGCCCATCCTCCGCTGCGAGGCCAAAGTCGGCGATTTGTACCGAGACGACTCCGCCGTGGCTCTCTACTCCGCTAACAGTGATACCAAAATTGAGAGAGGTGAGATTACATATTGGTATTACAGAAATCGTCGTCAACCTATTGCAGTCCACTGCTGGACGTAAGCGTCCCCCAGAGCACGCCACATGACTCGATCTCCCGTTTTAGCCATCCAGTCACTACCATTACAGGAAACCTTAAATGTCGTAACTAAGTGCTATGTCGCAAAGCAAATGTAACTATTGAATCGGAATCACGAATTGGATCCTTACACATTAAACCAAGGTCCTAGAACTATAATCCTCAAGGAAAGCGCAAGCGTGGCTGCCCCATGCAGGAACTACAATGATTGCCGGACGACCGGGAGCAAAATGAAGCGCGAAGCTCAAAATCGGCAACCCTTAGAAGCCTTTTTCCCCATCTAGGAGACACAATATCTTAGGTCGTTGTCAATGTTAAAAAAACTTATCATTGAGATACTAAAGTAGAACAGTACACTTGGAACGAAGGGAAAACGGTAGGTAGATCTGAGTAGTACACTGTTTATAGAGCTATAGCTGAACCGCAGAAATACCTAGTGATCAGACCAGCTAGATAACGGTCGACTTTGATCACCACTACTCGCCGGTAGTCAATAGAATATGGGAAAGTTGCACTATCCTAGATCATATGATGAGCCCACGCATATTAACATTACCCAACGAGTGAATTAATGTTGATTTGATCTATGATTGATGAAGATTATTAATTTAATACTCCTTTTTTACATACATATAATCGCGCCTTTATCCCTTACGGGGTAGGCAGAGCACCAAGGGCCGATAGAACAACATGGTGCCACTTCTGACCAAATTTGAGGGTATAGTTGAGATGTACAAGTTCGGTTAGTACTCCTTTTTTAAATTATAAAATTAACATCTATGTATATAAACTCTTTTTTCTAGAGGTCCTTAACATAAATAGTTTTCAATTATCAGCTCCGTATTGCAAAAAAATATCAGTTTAGGGATCTTAATCCGAATTTAATAAACTCGTCTTTGTTCCGATAGCATGAAAGTAATTATTTTTGACATAATTTCGCGTTATTGTCACAGGGAACTAATATTTATTGCTGTTCCACTAATATATTACCGGAAAAGTTATAGTATAGTGTACAGATATCAACGTAGGTATTTGTTATACGAAGTGTTCGCTACAAAACAATTTTAACGAAAAGGGATACATGGGGAAGGTATGGATTATACAATTACATTAATGAAAGGAGAAGACCCAAGCAAAGTATTTTGGTTCGCTGGCAATCTATTTGTTTTCACAATAAATTAAGGGCTGTATGGTTACGTTACTGTTTTGTTTTAAAGGAAAATATTATTATTTATTTGTCTATCATCATTCCACCTACTGTAGGCATAAGCCTCTTTAAAAGGATATCTATATAATATATAAGGAGTCTTTTTTGCGAGTCTTAGGGCACAATAGTACTGTAAGACACACAGCAGTGAATAAGTATAAGTACATAATGCATACATACATACATATGTCGTGGCCATTTGTTATTGATCATTTTAATGGTCGAGCATTTCATGAAGTGGTCGCATTTCATGAAGTGGCCAATTCAATTTGACCAGATCGTTAAATCGTCTACATTTATTTTGTCATCCACGTTTGGCCAAATCGTATTAACAGGGTTCATAAAATCGAATTCTTACACCATATATAAGTATACATAAGGTATGATGGTAGATTTTTTTTTGCATAAGCCTCTTTAAATTTATGTGATATTTTCACAATATAATATTTAAAAACATAAAAGACTTTACAAAAGCGATTCGCATCTGGCACATCGCCGGACGCTGCCTGGGCACGCTCGCTCCGCTCGCTCGGCTCGTGCGTCATTTGTCATAGTCTAACCTAACCTAACCTAACCTATCGTAATCTAAGGTTTTTGTTTAACAATATTATTATAAACCACCATTAAGTCTAATATACATTATACAATATAACACACTATCCGTGAACTTCTTCTGCATAGTCACCCTACTCTCTTTAATTTGTTTTATAACCTAAAAAGAAAAATCCGCCATCTTCACACATAAATAAAACGCGCGCAGCGCCTCTACCGGTGATTCATGTAACTATTTTACGATATGATCAATAATCTTGACCACTTCATGAAATGATCGGGCGTTTAGTTGCCCATATCGAGAAACGATTTTTAATCATCGATCTGCCCAAACCATTATATGATGTGGCCAATAGACAGTTGAACTTTTCATGAAATGCGACCATTTCATGAAATGCTCGACCATTTCATGAAATGATCAATTCTACGATATGGCCACGACACATACATATCGACAGTGTAAAGGCAAAAACGCTAATAGCCACCACGCCTGATGGCGTTTTAGCGTTTTTGCCTTTCCACTGTCGATATAATCACGCGTTTATCCCTTACGGGCAAAGCGGAGCACCAAGAGCCGATAGAATCACATGGTGCCACTTCTGACAAATTTTGTGGGCATAGTTGAGATGTACAAGTTCGGTTAGTAGTGACAGGTGGTCAGCCCATCGCCTACAAAACACCCAGACCCTCTTGTCCCTCTACTGACTTGTACAGTATGCCTGGGAAGAGAAGCAGCTGTAGTATTATACGCTTTTTTTTCACTCCCAGAGCAACGTAGAAAATAATGCAATACCTATATTTATTTTTATAAAGTGCGATTTTAAAAGGTTTAAATTAGTCTGTAGGTATGCAAGTTCCGGTTACTTCGTAGAAGAATAGGTATGATCAAATAAAGTGGCCGAGACATACGGACCGACGTACAGACAGACATGACAATCTATAAGGGTTCAGTACTTTACAATTTGACTACGGAATCCTAAAAAATACACTTCGAAACTCAAAAGAGCATTCGACATCCAAACCAAACTGTCGTGCAAAAATTTTACGATTTTAAACGTCCTTATTTTTCGCTTAGGTACCCCATGTTCTTACTGGACACGTCATATCGGCATCGTGTCTTTCTTTCCCGTCGCCATAGTAACGAGCATGCTTTGGCTACGGAACCGTAAAAAAACACTTCAAATCCAGAAGACCATTCTACATCCGAACTAAACTATCATTAAAAAGTTCTTATTAAATTCCAGGCGTCCTTGTTTTACCCCATGTTCCCACTGGCCACGTATCAGCATCGTAACGAGCATGGATGACTTATTGCTTCCTGCTCGTGTTCCTCCCTCATCGTCAAGATAATTTCCTCCAGAACAGAGACGCGTTTGTTCGCTAATAAGTTTGTATTTCGCGAACTAGTTCGTCGTTAGTTAACAGGTGCACTAAAATGGAGTATATTGAGTCTTGTGCTATATCATTTAAAGTTAATAATAAGCTCGGTTAGTAATTAAATGTGTTTAATGGTTGTGCGGATATTTTCGTTGTGGTTTAAAAGTTAATTTTACTTCATTCATATCGGTTTAACCTCTATTTGTTTAATTTATATTGACTACATCAAAAAAAAAAAAAATTTAAAAACTACTTTGTTTCATGAAGAGCTGATTTTTTTAACTGTCAGGTAATTAATTTCTACGATAAAGTTGATGCTGTCTCTATCTTGATTATGTTTTAGAAATACATTCATAAAATTTATCCTTAATATACTTTTTCGCTTAGCTTTTTCGCCATTAGAAAAGTAAGCTTTTATATATTATATCTGTGGGGGTGGTGAAAAGGGAAGCGCTGCCGGCCCCACTGGGCCACTAGTCGTTGTTTGGCCCAAGTATTATATTCCAATCATTGTGAGAAACTTCGATATCGCGTTCTAGGATTTTGCATTCGATTGTAATTCTTTCCTGCATATACCTATATATAATTGATAGATTGCTCCGCTACATATCTAAGCTAAAAGTTATCTATATGGGTAACGTAAATTTACATAATGTCATCATTTCAAATTGATGGTATAGTCACGGAATAAAAAGTAATGTTCTAGCGTGACGCCATTGTGATGCCGCTACATGTAGAGCGTTATTTCGCTTTGACAATGGAAACAATCCTTAGTTACTCTAATAAAAGTAATATTTTTCAGAGTCAAATTGCATTACATCGCATCTTAATTCAATACTTTTAATATATATTTAATTTGGAACCAAGTTTGTTCAATCTCCTTTTTTACTTTTAACTTGTGTTCGCCCACCTCTTTCCATCATCCGCTCACCCTCGAATCAAACAAAATAATCATCATCGCAATCACAGACAGCAGCAACAATCGCGTTTGTAACCAAACGCGAGCATCTAGGAACACAAAACCTACCCCGAAACCACTTCATATGTTAATCAAATTTTTAACATTACCCGGCTAGTAAATTAGGTAATGTGTGACCTTGCCTGGGCCGATACGGTAAAATAATAAGTCTTCTATAGCACAGTAATTGGCTAGTAGGTAATGTATGATTGCCTGGGCCGATACGGTAAACGCGGGCGCACAGTAACTACCACTCATAAATGCACATAAAGCAGGTTATAATACATATAGACACATTTCGCACGATCTCAGTATTTATTTTGGCATAAACTTACTTTATTTCATGTATAGAATACGTACCCTTCTGCCACAAAAAAACATTTGTGTCTGGGTTGCGCGGGCGTTCTGAACACTACACTCGACGTGGGCGCGCTCTGATTTTCACGTCCGGCACGACGCATGCGCGAACCGAAGCGTCATTGCTGCGCGGTCGGGCGGTCGAGGGGAGTGGCGGCAAATTCAAAATTTGGCGCGTTATAAATTATATTTTGCGAAAACCCGTGGCATTCTTAGGATTATAACCAAGATAAGTACCTATATAGTTGATCCTAAACTCTTAACAAAATCCTTTTTCAAAACCAAATGCTGACCAATTATATTAAGTCAACTTCGCAGGTAAAACACCTTAATGTGTACTAAGTGCTATTAAGTGGCAATTTGTAGCAAATGTAAATTATTATTGAATTAATCTAAATTATGCCGCACATTAAAAGTCCAGAACGAAATTAGCGAAGTAAAAGCTTTTTTAGGTAGGTAAATGTTGAGAGAATGGTGTCCTGATTAATGCTGATCTTTGCTGAATGGTCCATAAAGACGATTTTTTTCGAATATTTATGTTAAGTTATACTGTCGGCCAATAGATAGTTCGTATAAAATAGGTATATTAAAATAGTGACTGGGGGAATAGTGGAGGTCTACGTCCAGCAGTGGACTGCAATAGTACATGTTTATAGAGCTGAAAGTTGAAAGCTGAAAGAAAGTTACGTGATGAAAGTGGAAGATAACTTGAAACTTTGAACCCTACAACTGCTATAAAAAAATGAAAGAAGAAAGTTGCGATAGTTGATCTAGACATATCTGATTTCTTGAACGCATATTAACATTATTCACGATGAATCGAATCCATGAACGTAAACCATAGTTAAATCGATGGTCAACAGCTAGCGTTCGAGAAACAGGGCGATAGTCTTTTAATTTAATACCACTTTATATTACCTCAAAGTAATGAAATGGTTCTGATGAGGGACTTCACTAGAATACGTCAGCTGCATGACGTAAGAGTCAGAACTCGAGCATTCTCTCAGGCGTTAAGCTAGCAACTTATCACTCATCATCATTATCATCATCATCAGCCTATTGCAGTCCACTGCTGGACGTGGTCTTCCCCCAGGGTACGCCACAAGACTGCCATGGGGGTATTTGCTCATATTCACCACGCTAGGCAGGCGGGTTGGTGACCGCATTTTGTATTTTGGACTATGTTGTCAACACGGGAGGTGCTGCTGCCCACCTCCCGGAAACCCTTAATCGCCTCGTACGATACCCACGGGCAGACATGGGGTGGTACGAATTCTACTCTGCCGGCACCACGCTGCTAACTTATCACTAACACTGATTATTTATATCTGACGTTCACATACTAAAGGTGGCTGTGTGACCCCTATTATGATTCTGCAGTTCAGCCTACCCCATTTAGGGAACACAGCCGTGTTTACTTTTTTTTTTTATTTACTTTATCCCGAAGGAAAGGCATGGGGAACTAAGCCCATACAGCCTATGATTGGAAACGTCGGGAAAATCCTCAAGAACGGGTGTAAGTTTAGTGTAGATCAAAAAGAATTACAGCCGTGTTTACGTGTGTGTGTATTACTGTTTTTTTTTTCATTGTAACTAACCTATTTCTATCTTCCACAGTGACGTCACCAGGGTCCGCAACCAAGCTTCAATCGTGCCAATTTCTGCTTGTGCTGTATATAATCGTATGGGTGAATAGAACGTAAGATTAAAATTGTAAAGAGTATTCTATGAAATTGCATTTCTTTGTTGAAATACTGTTGTATTTGTGGGGATACTTTTTTTAAAATTTCTTTAAAGGTTTAAAGTAAGTACTTAATTTCTAATTTCTACGGGGTGTTGCGCGGACGGGTGGCGTCGCTAATGCGCAGAGTGCGCGGCAGCCCCGAAACGATCCTGACTGTCGTTAGAGAGAAACCCGACTGTCCCATCTGGAGGCACTGGATTCAATTGAACGTTGTTATGCCCGGTGGTCCAGGTGGGCAGGGCGGGTACTTTCAAAACTAGAATATATGAATCACATACTGACATTAGTCTCATAAGTTTTTTAAATACTAACAAAATTATGGAAGAAAATCTGAAATAAAATTATTTTATTTTATTAATTGTACTACAAATACAGGGTGTTTTTTCTTCGTTGCCACCCTTAACGAAGGGTACGTACTCTAAACATCAAATAAAGTAATTTTATGCTAAAAAATGCTGGGAAACTATGTAAATTTTTTGAATTTATTTTAAATAACTTAATCGGGCGAAATTTATAGTGTCCAGTGTTTTTGCTAGTTTTTTCATAGACAGATATTAAATTATTTCTCTTGAAAAAATCTTGCCACACGCGTCAATGTGCATTTATGCAGAAAAACGCAGTCTATTTACTCAACTTTGGACCCTAATATTTTTGGCACCAGACACTTCCCAGGTATGCTTCCATGGAGAAAAATGATCGTGATGATGAGGAGATCCCATAGTTTTCGTGAACGTTGACTACCGAAAATCACCCTGTATATTTACTTACCTAATATTTATTTATTGGTTTAATTTTATCTGCAGATTATTATTTTCAAAGTAGGTGCCTACAGTATTTCAAGAAAGCGTATGAGCAATTTTCGTATTAGGTACATACATACAACTGTAAAATAATTTCTAGTACATAACTAGCTGTATTTGATTTAGTCAAGAGATATTGTGAATTATTAGTGATGTACTTAAACGAGCTGATAATTATACCAAAGAATGTAAAGACTAAAGAAATATTGTTGATTTAATACAAATTATATATGTCGAATATTTGTTTAATTATTTGCCTCCTAAATCAATCGTCTATCAAAAAATTCATGGCCGAGAAAACTACTAATTTCTATTAAGCATTTGCTTAAAAGGTGATGATAATCTCCGACCGTATTTCGGCCAAGGCGACCAATCTCTACGGAGGTACGCTGGAGATATTATAGTGCACAAGTGTGTGCACAAACACAGATACACTCTCTATTCCGTTACTCTCATAGTCCGATCTAAAAGGTAAAGGTAAATTAAATGTAAAAAGGTTCTCTTAAATAACTTAACTTCTTTATAACATCAGGTTAGCTATGTCACAAGGAAATATTTTTTCTGAAAAGTTTGTCTTCAGAAATTAAGCGAAAGGATATGAATATAACCCACTATAGAGACAACCTCTTCACATACTTATAGGTAATTTATGGCCAATATTGACACTAACAAAGTTACCCCAATAAAAAATAGTAACCTATTTTAGGAACAGGCCATATGACGTCATCTATTAACGATCTCTAAAATGCGAGGCAGAGGCCTTAGGTATAGACTTGAGACAAATGGCCTATAAATAATAACCTGTACCAAGACCATTTTCAATAAGTTTTAAATTAATTTGATTAACATACAATCCTGGTCTCAGAATCATTTATCAAATGAATAACATTAATTAATATTTTATACGAATCACTGATTTAATTTCCATGATATTTCCATTAGTGATTTCGAATAAGTTAAACCGTAACGAACATTCAAACTGAATAAACGCGCCATAAATAAAATAATAATTACATATATACATACATAAATGCTTCTACTAAATGATTAGTGAATAAATTTTCAGTTTCCAAGCATTGTTTGACAATTTTCATTTCGATTTGCTTTATATGCATCATTCTTCAGAGAATAACCTTTTATATTAGGTTAAACAGGGTGTTTATGACAGCCAGGCAAATATTGGTATGGTGGTCTTAAACAATGATTTAAAAATAAAATTTTAAAGTTTGGATGATTTTCAATAAAAAGTTGCTTTCAAAAATTTTAATTAACTGATTAACCCCAAAGGAGAGTCACAAGTGATCCAAAAAACAGCAATGTATCATAAAATGACCAATAAGCCTATTTAACTAGTCACAGGATCGCCCGATACAATTGGCGCGGAAAGCAAGCATTGCGTATAATCAAATCAAAAATTAATTTCCTGCGAGTAATAACACTATCGTATAAATCAAAACAATGGTACTTGTTCAGTATCTCAGTATTTGCCTGGCTGTCACAAACACCCTGTATACAGGGCGAGGAAAGAATTCTTCTATGTGAAAAAGGGCACTACTATCGCAAGGGTATACAATACTAAATAATAGTAAAAACGAATACGTGCACAATTTATGAAAATGAGATATAAGAGTGTTTGTCACTTATCACCTTAAGTTTGAAGTAAGTACCAAAAAATCCATGGTTATAGCTACTACAGGCAGAGGCGGCTCGTCCTAAGGAGCGCTGGTGCAGTGCACTCCCACTAACGAAGATTACATAGGCAATCTATATATCTCTATATTTAAAAAAATCTTTTTGTTCTACTATGCTTATACATGCAAAGAACATACACCTATTTTGTCTAGTTAGGTATACGGCGTTTTTCCACTGGACGATACGACCACGACAACGGCTTTTTTGGAAGCATACTATGCCGAAATGTCGTGGTCGTGTCGCTGACGCATCGTGTAGTGGAAAAACGCCCATTATATAGCTCTTTGAATTGGACGTTCCACATTTGAACGTCGATATCTCGCTCACACCAAATTCATGCTACCGGCGCAGGTAGGTACATCCTTATCTTTACTAATACGATTATTAAATTGCTAGAGCTATTTTGTCTGCCTACTATCTGTATGTCGCCTTCACGCCGCACATACGCGATAGAGATAGTATAGATAGAGCCATCTCGGTTCAGTGGTTTTGGCGTGAAGGTGTAATAAACAAACAAACAAACTTACTTTTTCATATTTAATATTAGTTGGGATAAATACACACTCTATTATTAATTACAAGTCTAGACATAATTTATTATAGCTTAGTTTTATTATAGCTTAGTTTACAAGTAAGTTTATTAATCGATCAATTCCAAGATAATTAGACCATACCTAATGGTGTTAAGGTGGGTTCCCATGGTGCGTGATTTCGCGGACAGACGCGGACGCACCGACGGCTACGGACGGACGTGCACCACGGACGCGTCTATATTACCACGGACGCTCCGTTTCCCACGATCCGTGGTGCGGTCTGGTGCGCGTCCGTCTGTAATATCACGAACCCACTGTTAGAACTACAAATCACAATTACTGAGTCTCGGTTGCGCACGAGTAGATTTTTTACCAACTTAAAAAAGAGTGGTTATTAGGTTGGAGCGATAATGTATGGGGATTTCAAAAGTTTTTTTTTTCAACGGCATAGCTATGAAAAGTTGCCTTGTAATATATAAAACACATATACAAAATATCAAACAGCTGGCTTAATGTTTTGAGGTGCCCCAGTACAGTGGAATATTTAAATTTTTAAAAAATATACATTTTCTACATTTATTACGAAAAATATTCTCTTACATTACTTAAAATACTATTTAAACATCAAACTGTTTTTTGTATTGAAATAAGGCATTCGTTAACGCGATAGCAGTTTTGCCCTAGTGAAATCTCGTTTATTTTCCCCACAAACTGCACTCGATGCTTCTGTCACCAACTTGATGCAGCGATCCACGGCTTGGGTGTGGCATGGAAAATCTTCAATATTCTGACATGTACCAAGACCGTTTTTGACAATGTCTTTCAAGGTTTCATCAGACATATTTAAAGTTAGAGGTGGCTTAGTTATATTAGTCTCGCTCGCCACATAATAATGTCTGGTTAATCGTTGGCATTGAAGTTGAATGCAGTTATTTCAGGTTAATATTGTAGGTATAACGGTAAATTCGACTATCGGCATTGTTTGAGAAGTTTGTAATTGAGATCCAATGGCGCCTGAAAAGCATTTAGGTACTGTAGTTTTTCCGTCTAAATGGAATAAAAGATGACGTAGTGGTAACTCATTTGAATGAAATTGACAGATAAACCACTGTAATGGCCTGTTGAATTCCTCCTCCACCAGACGAATAACATGCATATGCATGCATGCATGCATATAATCACGCCTTTATCCCTAACGGGGTAGGCAGAGTACCAAGGGCCGATAGAACCACATGGTGCCACTTCTGACCAATTTTGATTTTGAATTTTGAGACGAACAACACCACCTTTGAAACCTGTATTCACTACAGTTCCATCGCACCCAACAACAGCTAATTCACTCAGCTTTACCGACTTAGATTTCAAGTGTACCTAATAATATAGTGTCTTTAATATTTTTAGCAGTCCCCGACTCACAGGTTCCAAAATAGTTGCTTCCTGGTTTCGATAAAATCACATAATGATCTTTTATCTGTCTTTTTCTGTAAAATTTACCTTCTTTATCAATACGAACCAGTCTTATCCTTCCTTCTGTCAAAATACAAACCACGAAGTATTTTATTTCAGTCCGCTTCTTGTAAAGTTGATCTGACCTTAGTTCTTTCACGGCGCAACTTTGAACGATCAATGACAAAACTTGGATCGTTCGATGAAATAATACCGACGTCTTTTAAGCCAGAAGTAGGTTCTATTTAAGACTCTAGTACGATCACAGGCAAGGGCTATTGACAGTAAATTTAATCTCTTTTTTTTACAGAGGTGGTGATAATTTTCCGTTGACCTGTTCTGGGTCTTTTTGGTTAGGACTAGATGGTACGAGAAAACTATCATATATTATCACATGAGCTGCTTTCAATTGAAAAGTCATCAGCCAAAGAACGAGAAAAACAAGATTAACATAGCATCGCTTAGAACATCAAATAGCGTTTATAAAATGTTTGTGAATTTATGAGTATTTGGCGTTAATTTTCAAAACTTCATGTCGATGGGGGCACCTCTAAACATAGCATGAGATTACTGATTTTTCTTGTGTTTAATGTTTACCTAAAACAGCAACTTTGTACAGGTATGCCGAAGCAAAAATGAAAAATAAATAAAATCGCTCCACTCTAGTGGTTATCAAATTATGTGTATTTTTTATCGTATGTGATGATGTTGGTGAGGTTATGTAGTTTTGGTTTTATACCATAAAAAACAGACCACAGGTGACAATATTTCAGGAATTTCTCTCGATTACGGTACGAAGCTTGCGATTTTATCTCAAGATAACATTTACACCTGGCCCTCTAAAGTAAACGAGGTTGTAGGATATTGCTCGTGATTCTGCAGTTCTAGCTACCCTTCTTTGGGAACACAGCCGCGTCTACCTTAGTATTAGTAAACTGATTCTGTTACAGGGCTATTTTTAATGTTAACCATATAGCATACTACACCATATACTATACATATACAACCCCTCACATCCAGAACACTCTTTATATAAACTCCTTACTTCCGAATCATCCTGTATAATCGCATTTGTAACCGAGAACTTCAACCCGCTTAAAACAGCGAGGTTCAATTTATAGCCAGCCGGACTAGTTTTTCTAATGCAATTTATTGAGCGACCGTATCTCGTTCTGGAATGACATAGAATACCGACGGAATTAATATTACTACTAGGAGTAAAAGATAATGGATTCTTGCTTATCCGATGACCGCTTTACCTAACTGACTGATAATATAAATAAAAGTGGAATTATCTTGAAATGAATTATCGTTGGACATCGAATATTGCCTTACGTTACAGAATTCCGAAAGTAATAGGAATCGGACTAAGCAGGAGAATTTTCCTAACTACCTATATACGAGTAAAAAGTACTGACTTTATAGGTGTGTGCCAGTTTCACTACTTGCTTATTCCGCATATATACTTGCTGGCACTTGTTTGACAATCAGTTTGGTCTGAACACGGCCTAATAATCTTAATATCACAATATTTCACATTTATTTTAAACTAGTGGACGCCCGCGACTATAAAATGTAGAAATTATCCGGGATAAAGACAATTTCACGGGATAAAAAGCCTATATGTTAAGTGGGGCCTGTCACAGTATATTCCTGAAAACTGCATCGAAATCGGTCCAGCCGTTTCTGAGATTAGCGTGCACAAACATCGATCCGTTTCAAATTTATTACATGTATAGATAGATTAAAATTTTAGTGGTAGCTATTAGCGATAGGCTGATTGCGTAGCTTCCAAAAGCAATGCGATTGCGATAATTTTGTTTGACGTTTGTGTAGCACAAACCCACCCCATTGTATTGGCTTTTGCTGTTGCAAGTTACGTGATCCCCCTGTGGAAACCAGAAACGTTCCAGGTATGCTTCGATGTAGAAAAATGTTCGTGAAAACGAGAAGAATGCGTAGTAGTAGGTATCCGGAAGCGTTGATGACCATAAACCACCCTGTATGTAGGGATATATTTCACTAGTAGCTTTAACACTGCGTAATATATATATATATTTGTCTAGAATCTAGACTCCAGATAACTAGGAACCTAATTGACTTGTCCTTGAACATAATTAATCCAATATTGGACAATTGGCATACCTTGGATATTATGTGCTGTGAATTAATCACATTGTGATATCCACTCAATTATAACGGCATTGATGAGCTTGATGCTAATTTGTAACCCTGTACAAGGAATCAGCTGTTGTATTTGAACTTAATCATGAACAAATTACATACATACATATAATCACGCCTTCCCTTACGGGCAAAGCGGAACACCAAGGGCCGATAGAACCACATGGTGCCACTTCTGACAAATTTTGAGGGTATAGTTGAGATGTACAAGTTCGGTTAGTAGTGACAGGTGGTCAGCCCATCGCCTACAAAACACCAAGACCCTCTTGTCCCTCTACTGACTTGTACAGTATGCCCGGGAAGAGAAGCAGCTGTACTATTACACGTTTTTTTTTACTCCCAGAGCAGTATAAACTAATTCAAAGCCGATAAATGGTATTTTCCTTTAATTCCTGTACTGGTGAAGGGCTTCACTAGAATATATCAGTTGCTGATGCGGGTCTTTACTGCAATACATCAGCTGCATCTGAATCCGTGCATGTCGTAAAAGTCGCCTAAGAAACTTAGGAGCATTCTCTCAGGCGATTAGCTGGCAACTTATCACTTGGTACTGATTTAAACCTGGCTGGTCTATGCTACACGTGGCAGGATCTCTTTTGTGATCTTCAATTCATGAACGATCTATGACCGTTCATTGAACTCCTAAGTCGCGTCAGCGATACTATACGGCGCGCTTATTTATTTATAGGTAATTACTTTATAATTTGATGTTCTAATTACTATTGATTGTACCTACCAGTGTAATACCGATCACCAAACCAATCGCGCGTATTCACTCTCCTATCTCACCATGCACTTACCAGTTACTCACCAGATGGTTCGGGGCTTCACTAGAATACATAAATCTCCGTGCATGTCGTAAAGGGACTCTAGAGATATCTCTCATGCGAAGAGCTAGCATCTTGTCACACCTGGCCACTTTATGCTAAACGTGCCTGTAGGTTTTCCTCCAAGAATCTGAAGAAGAAGAAGAAGAACAGTTCTGGCTACCCCTTTTGGGAACATAGCAGTGTAAGGAAAGCATAAACGTGACCGTATGCTGACTTGGCGGCGGATGATCATCGCACAAACGAAGAAAATAGGGAAGACCTGGATCGAGCTCAACACCGAGCGGGATGGACGAGAACTGTGGATGCTCTCTGCCCCAGCTAGATAACATAAAAGATGTTACAATTTTTTTGAAAACCATGACTTACAATTTGGTTCCTTTGCTTGGGAGTATACATGCGAACTATTGTGTCTGTGGTATGGTGTTTGTTGCCGTGTAAATGTATTTGTTTTTTATAAGTTCTGTTATGTATTTTATATGCTTTCATTCCTATATTTGTATGCCAAAATGGCAGAGCACAGAGAAGCTAAATCTATTATTGTAATACCATTTTATACCTGTGTATCATAAATAAATCAATTGAATTTGAATTTGAAAATTTACTCGTACGCTGCGATTGAGTTCCAGCAAGTAAGGCTGCTATGGGACAACTATGTTGATATTGCTGTCACATTACGAGTACTACGTATTGCGTATAGGTAATACATTAACATAGCCTTTGACATGTAAATAGGCTAGTTAGCGTTGCTAATATAAACATATGGATATTTATGATAACAGAGTCGAATCTCCTAACTAATTTGGCTTCAGTCCTCTGAATGGGGCGCTAGTATCTTCGTAGCTTTTACAAATATTCACTTATTTAATTTAGTTTTAGGAAACTCCGCCAGACCTAGTTACTGAAACACACATATCGACGTTCAATTATGTTTCAGACCACCTAAAGACTAACAATGAAATAACGCTCGATTATTTTTTTCGCAATACTCCTAAAACTGTAACAATAATAAGATTAATGAGTGTTTATTTAATACCACGAAACAGTTAAATACTGTTTAAAAATGATATTTAAGAGGAAAATTTATGGAATTTAGGCAGACATGGTTTCGTAAAAACATCGAACAAATAAAACATAAAGTAACAAATTATGGATGTCGATTAATTATGCTTGAGGGTTCGTCTATTAGGTACCTCAAAGTCATAAAGTATCCTATCCTACACTATCCATTTGGAATTACGCCAATAAAATGATTATTGCAATAAAAGCACACCACGGAATTCCCTTATACATATATTTCTATAGATTAAGCACGTACTTAGCAATTAGGACCGCCATTGAAAAACATTACGATGACTGGAGCTGAGGTTAAGAGGAGGAGGAGGAGGCCGCTACGAGTATAAACACTGCCGTGTAGCAATCGTTTCTTTAGTTTTCTAGCCGCACGCCTCGTATTTATATCTACATTAGAAGCACATAAAAAAGCTTCCTCGGAAAATACATGAATTAAATGATGTTTTTTCAATACTTCGTAAAAAAAATTATGATTTAAGTAAGTACCTATGTTGAGATAACGCACTCATGATCGCAAAAAACAGCAATGTAATAACATGATAATATAATGCAAACTGAGTTGTGTACTGCTTTTTGGTGAACAAGCGTTACAAATTGCGTGGTGATCAAATAAATAAAGTAAACGCATTTACAGGAACTATAAGATATGGATGTAGTCCAAATTTTAGTATTTGCCGCTATCAGAACGTGAAGAAGCTGGCTTTAAGTGGATCCAATGTAGAGAGGAATAGAAAGGGAGGTCATCGAAATAAAAGTCTTGGTAGGGCATGGTGATGAAGAAAGAAGAGTTTTCATAGCTCCTCCTCTTTATTATTACTCTTTGATTGAGATACCTTCTACCCGTAAAATTCGCGATAAAATCAACACGTTTTTGCGTCCCATTAGTATGTAAAAGGGAGGAATAACGTCACTTTTCACTTAGAGGTGGGGAGATTACGAATCGGAATTTATGATGGAATTAGATACAAGCATTCGTAATTTTATCAATTAACTAAGATTGTTTGTATAAAATATATTAAGTTTATTTGTGCGCAATCCTAGGAAACGTACCTTTTCTGTTTTTATGGAGTATTTATAGGTATAACGTAGACTAGTGAGAGATTCTAAAAATAGAAATCTTACATAACTGTCAGTTGATATAAAAGACAGCATATCGTCTGTCCGGTCAGCTAGTAATAAATATAAGATATTAAATTATAACCTAGAATGTTGTTTTCGATTTCTTGTATAGAAAATAAAGCTATATTCTACAACAGGGCAACCAACTCCAACGATATAAAGATGTGGCGAAGCGTCAAATGAAAACACGGTACGTGATCTGTCCCTTTGGGAGGCAGATCCAACCTCAGTGGCGGGCACCAGTGTATACTGTGTTCTGAATCGAGTATCTATTTTTACTCTCCGTGATCTGACTAAAGACGCCAATACAAGTTTCTGATATAGGTATATCCTATGGGTATATCTAAAGTTCTGCTTTCGGTCACCGCAAATAGACCTCTTTCTGTTTTTTTTATTATTCCCTGTGTAATTTTCGCCAAGTGACGTAAGCTTGTATCACCCACATTATTCATAAGGTATTTAATGTTAGAATAAAATACACTCAGTGGGTATAAAGGTTTCACAGTTCAAAAATTAAATTTATCACTGGTGAAAATTATGAATGGATCGTTGAAGTAAAACTTAATCGAAACAAGAATACATAAAATGAGGAAGCCAGACTCTGCAGCTCTGAGCTGCAGGACCACGAAGGACCTACAGCCATGTTTAGCATAAAAGGGAAAAACTATTTACTTAATTAAAACAGTGTAGCAACTAATGTTTGGGGATTTACATTTATCCTGGTAGCGATAGGGTCATTTACAGTTTTTTTTATTCGTATTTATATCGAAAGAACATAAAATAAAAGACACATTTGCACATTGCAAAAGAAAAACTTTGTTTGCCGAGATTTGGCTAGTGTATAGCTATCGGGATGAAGAATAACGTTGCCAATATGTAATTTAGAAAAGATATGGTAAAATTCGTCATCCGAGTAATTGACCCGGTGGCTTGGTGGTTATAGCGGCTGGCACGGTTTGCAGTGGTCGTGGGTTCGATTCCCACTCGGGTGAAGAATTTTTTCCATTTTCTTTATTAATAATTTTATAAAGAAAAACTTCGCTAGCGTAAAAACTTTCCGGGATATGACAATTTCAAAATCACAATTTTAGACTTGTCAAAAAACACTCCATACAAACCGCTGCCACGATACGACGTCACTCTTTCAGTAACTTGTATGCGCGTAAAAGAACTTTTGTTCTACAGCAATATTAAATGTTTCGTTTATAAATATGGTCACAAAACAAAAGTTGCTGTAAATGATGCAGGTGGGCATAATTATGATGATTTTTTGATTATGTTGTAGAATTTGATCATTTTCTAAAAAAAATCTTCTTAACTATACTCAGAATATACAATATTAAGTTTAGAAGCATTTTTATGCACAGAATATTTGGAGCTGGATTACTGGATTTTGATTTCCACGAAATCGACATGGTGTTAGTCAGTTTTTTTTTTTCAATTTACGCAGATGTGCAAAGTCTTCGTCGTCAAATTCCAATCCAATGTGATTGGAATCCATGATACTTTAGGATGTGGTGCTGTCTGTTATAATTATAGATACTGCGATGTGATGATAAAATAATAAAATATATATAATATATTTCAGGCTTGTGTTGTATTTCAGGTATTACACATTACATAAACTATCTAGGTTGGTTACGTATACATATGAAAATAAAAGAGCTAAAAAAGCAATATACCTATACACAAAAAATAAAAACAATATCTGCCTTTGCACGAATGGAAGTGACAGAACTGCTATTCCAAAAGGTTTGCGCCTATATAGAGACATCCAATACTTCATCAAAACGTGTTGATATAAAACTGTAAAAAGAACAAATTTCCCTATAAATTGCTACAGACTCTAATCATGCCATTACAAACCGCCCCACTGCGCGTAAACAGGGAGATATTTATTTTTTTAACAACACCAGTGGCAAGCCCGATTTTGGAACACATTGTTCCGTAAACGACCATTTGTGGCCCAAAATGGATCGTAAAATGGCTTTTATGAGTGGACAGGTTCGTCCGATCGTCCATTAATCGGCGATTTTCATCGAGAAATTAAATTAATTGTCGTACGCAAGGGACGCGGAGCGAACGGAAGTCTATGCGCGATGTGCGTTAATGTTTTCCGATCCTGTCCTGCATTGTTCGGTTGATTTACCTTTTGGATGTAGGGAATTGTTGGAATTCATTCATTCGTGTTTGATGTTGAGTATTAATTTTCAACAATTTGAAAGCAAATTAAAGATGATTCGGAAAAAAATCTCTATACAACTGACAACTAGTTTAAGCAGAACGTCAAATTGATTCTCTTAAAAATCAACTTTCCCTGGACATAAAGTGAGATTACTCATAAAGTAATAGCAAAACATAAGGTCAGATATTAAACTCCTGGATTATCATAACGATTGTCGAAGTACTTCCCTTTACGCCCGGACCATAAACAGTTATGATGATACCATATTTTTGGCAACCCGTAAAGGAATTTAACGTCACAGCTAGATTTTCGTTTACAACTTTCCGACCCCATAAATTCTCTGGCGAAGCAAGCCCGTAAGGCAAAGACAGTGTACCTTTAAATTATTACTTGTCTTGGAGTAAGTTTATACTATAGAAGCAAACACACAGGCTTCTGTGAAAGCCTTTGTGCATATGCCAGACGTCTGCGGTGCGGTCGAAGCATGTACTCTATTTTGGAAAAGAATATTGTGACTACTTACCTGATATATTGGAAAAGGTATTATGTAGCAATCAAATGGAAATAAAAGTTGTATATCGTATTAGTTTTCTTTAAAAAAAAGTGCCGGAAACGCTTCGCTTTTCACCACAAGTTTCACCATGAGTCGTTGTTTGGCCCATATATATATTCCAATCATTGTGAGAAACTTCGATATCGCGTTCTAGGACTTGCATTCGACGGTTCTCTCTTCCATCCGATAGATGATGTTTTATGTGTTGCGAACTACCATTCATACTTTACATGGTATATTTTCAAAATGGAATGAAGCGGTGCCGTTATATGGCGGCCGAGGAGAAATCGCTAACAGAGGAGAATCGCGAACCTTAAAGAAATAAATTTGCGTTTGATAGATTATTATTAAAATGTATTAATATATTTAATTTAAATAGTATTGTAAAAATAAGTATTTATGCTGTAGATTCAATTTAAAAGTATTTGATTTGTTATTGTACGTAGTAGGAAGTACTACAGACATTTAAAGTTTAGTAACTTAATATCTTAAATTATTGTCTTGCTCTGTTATATTGTATTAATAAATTACTATTATAAAGTAACGTAATAATTAATAACTGTACCTATTTCTAATTAGTAAATAAGCGATGTAAAACCATAAAAGTATTGCTATTGTTTGGGACTCGGTACTGGGAAAGGTGCTATTGGTCACCTGAAATGTAGTAAGGGAATATTCTGAGTCTAACGACACATTCTCCGAGGGACCGCCATACTGCGAGGATTAAAGCTAAGTAAAGTAGTACTTAATTACTATTCAATTTATAAAGATTGTGTGTCTAATTGTTAGTATAATAGTTGGAATGTAGTGTGTTCCGAATATCATTTCTATTTCTTATAAGGTTTATGTATGTTGAGAATACACTCTCATAGCATAATGCTCCTTTTATTAATGTGTAATTGTATACCTGAATACCAATTTCCCTTGAGTTTCTTCTCAGTTCTTCTCACAAAGGTGTAATCGAACTGTGTATATTTTCAGTAATATATAATGAGATATATGTATGTTACTAATTTACTTGTTTTTTTTTTTAAATCCTGACCTAACTTATTAGTTTTGCCCCTTTGAAATAGAATAGATAGGTAGTTTAGTACATAGCCCACCAAGGATATTCAATCTAGACTAGATAATATATAAAGTAAAGTCGACCTTAATCTATCACGTTCATATCGCCGCTATATCTCGCAACGCTTTCCTACAAACTTCATCACTTTCCGTGCATGTCGTAAAAGTCGACTATGGAACTCAGGCGGTTTCTCAGGCGATAAGCTAGCTACTTGTTACAGATCATTATCATCTCTTCCTGCTATGCTAAATCTGACTGTGGGATCTCCTTCGCGACCGTACAGTTATGGCCACATTTCTGGGAACACAGCGGTGTATTTATGTATATATGCTTGTGGGTAACTCGTCGCCTGGAGTATAATTCGTTCATGTACTATGTTCTTAGTGTTTTACGATATCCATTGCAGGAGATATAGTTTACTTTAAAGAATTTTAGTACTTATTAAAATAACTACTATTAAATTCACTATCTATAATGTCTATTTCTTCTATGCTGCTCTGGGAGTGAAAAAAACGTATAATACTACAGCTGCTTCTCTTCCCGGGCATACTGTACAAGTCAGTAGAGGAACAAGAGGGTCTTGGTATTTGGTAGGCGATGGGCTGACCACCTGTCACTACTAACTGAACTTGTACATGTCAACTATACCCTCAAAATTCAGAAGTGGCACCATGTGGTCCTATCGGCCCTTGGTGCTCTGCCTATCCCGTAAGGAATAAAGACGTGATTATATTTATGTATGTATCTAATGTCTTATCTCATTTAATCAGTGATTCCACACGATAACTTTTTAAAATGTATTGTATACAATCATTGAAGGTTTATAAATTCCACTAGCTCCACCTAGCCGCAAATCCGATTTTTTTATATTAAATCACAAGAGGCCATGCAAGGCCTTTAAGATTTCGTTCGGGAAGGAGTATGGCTTCACTGAAATTAAATTCGTAGCTTCGCGTGTAAATTGCGTGAGGATCTGATTAAAATTCTACGAAGATATTTGATTAAATACTCCGCCATTGTGCAGGCATTAATAAAAATGTTAAAATTTTTCCCCTTTTACACATAATGTATTATTATATGTGAATTTCTCTTAATAATAGCGCAAAACTGAAACAAAAAATATGTTCTGATTTAACACGTAATAAATTTAAAGTTAGTTTTTCTTGTAATTTATACCATATTTTTTTGTGATATGAGCTGATTTACCCTTCTAAGTTTTAATAAAGATGCTAACATTCATGTATACTCTAAAAAACATACACCACTGAATACCACAAAAAATGAAAAAGCCTACATTTTTCATTGTTTCCAATATAACTAAAACTACGTGTCAACTCACAAAGCTCACGTGTCATTCAAACTCACTTGACCCAGAATTTAAAAAGTTATTTTTTAAAACAACTGAGATTTACAATAACTAGAGGCATAATCAGCATCCGTCATCGCACGACCACAATAAAAGGGACGGCGCAGTGAACCCTGTATTCATGACCTTTTATTTATTTTGGGGTTGTGTAGATAAATAATAGAGATATATACCTACCACGTAAAGCTAGATCAATACTCTGTTTTGAATATTCTCTTCAATGTACGAATAAATTTAAACATGTACTTTAAGTATTTAGTCTGAGGTCATAAGCATACTTTACTATCTTAACCATCTAATATCAGCCTATTGCAGTCCACTACTGAACGTATGAGTAGGCCTGCCCCAGGGCACGTCATAAGGCTGCGCAAAGCGCAGCTGTGCAAGCGGATTGGTGACTGCAATGTGATTTTCAGACTATGTTATCAACACTAGAGGGAACCCTTAATCGCTTATTACAATATCCACGGGCAGATATGAGGTGGTGCACACTGCTGACACTATGTATTATTCAAAACCGCACTTCGCCGAACGCGCAAATGACGGTTTCCTATTGGAGCAAACGTGTCAGTGATGAACTTCTACTCGAAATAAATATTACTTTATCTTAGGCCCCATTCGGAACCCACACTAATATAAAGATCACACTTGTGGCTCTCACCTTTATCTCTGACGGGAGCGTTGTTTACAGCCATATTTAATTTCGACGTTACATTTAATTGGAACACGCACAGAATACGCGCCGTGAATTGTAAAGGGATGAATTGCGAAGGTTTTTTTTGCAAAAAAACACAGCTTTTTTATCTTTCTCTGCATAATGTGAGATAGTTTTAGTGAAGAATTATGTATGGCTCAAATGTATGGCTGGGCGTCATGGTGGGTCATAATTTAATGTAAGCAGAGTCAAGGTAATTACATCTGATTTAAGTTAAGTATTTATTATAAACAGTTATTACTTTCATTGCGTTTTTGTAAATTTCATATGGAGCACACTCATACTCTAACTCCATATTATGCCAATAAATATATAGGAAGTGAATCTGTGCAAAAAACTATATTATGCAAGTGCACACCCCAACTGTCCAGGTTTATTGGCTCACGTATCGGAACACGCTGTGAAGTGGATTTCCCAACTTTTCCCACAGTTCGAAGAAAAACAGAAGAAAGCGCTCTTTCACTTCGCCCTACATGCTGCATTTGAAACAGTAGTTCAACTTTTTATAGTAGAAAAAGTAGTAGTAAACATTGTGCGTTGTTTATCAGTAATTTAGTCACTATATATATCAAACTAGGCACTGCCTACCCGCGTATCCTTTAGAATTCCCGTTTCTTCCGTTCTCGCGGAAATTTCTGGAAATCCTTTCTTATCGGATGCCTACATCGCACAGAGAACATCCTGCAAATTCACTTTTGATTACTGTGATACATTTTATCTGTGATCCCCCTATACAGTACGTTTGACGTGTTTCCGATACGGCGGAACTGGAACTTCCGCACTTTAAATAGCTGTGTCCAGTAAAAACTGATCAAGTTTTTAATTTAACTTTGTGGTCAGATTTTAGACGAGAATATTAAGATTGTACTTTGTGAATTTAGTTTACCATCGACATTGTAGTACTAAACATGTCTAGATGGCTGTGTTTCCAATATATATATAAAGAATAATAAATAACTTGACCTTTTCAAAAAACAAGCTAGACAATGCAATTGTTTCTACTTGGTATGTAAAAAGGTTTTTTTTTATTCTTATATTATTTAGGGACTTGAAACTACTTTAATGTAGTTATGCCAGCCCCATCGTGCCCTTAACAAGACGACTCAGCTCTCATCTCTGTTTTTAATGCTAGAGAATGCTACATAACATTAAGTTCGCCCATGTAAACTGCTTAAATGTGCAATAAAGAATTTTAATATTAATATTATAATAATATGGTGTGGGATACACATGGCGGATACCATCGCCGACCGCACAATATGATACACCCGGCGATGGTCCCCGCTATGTACAAGACTATTGGAGTGCAGATCTATGTCATGCGATGGAAATGGGTGGGGTTGGGTAACTGGGCTATTGAAGGAGACTAACGGACGCCTGCCATTACAACCAAGTCACATAATTGTTTGGTGGCAGGCGGTGACTCGCCGACTCATTTCATGGGCCACCTGAACCGGCCGCACGTATGGAGCGACAAAGGGGGCAACATTTGGTGAGCGGCTAGGGTGGAGGGGTGCCCCTGGACTTTAAACCAAAGCCAACTCGCCACTTACTGACGGGCACGTCCACTCTCGAGCTGTTATAGCCCTCGCGACTCCACTCTGCCCGGCCGGCGAAAGCAAGGCAGAGGTGGGGGAACAGTTGCTCATCAGACCTCACTCCGGCACTGGAGATGAGGAACAGGGTCTTCCCCCGGGAGTACTTCAGGTTCGTGGGAACGCTACCTCCCAACAGCTCGCCACAAGCTGCCCTGCGGGCTTATTATTATTTCCTTTATTTAACACTTTTTCTTATTTTTCTACATTTTTAAATATGAATAATATAAAAGTATAAAATAAAAATTTAAAAATATAAAAAACAGCGTTACGCCTGCAGTGGGAGTAAGTTCCATGCTACCGGCGGTCAGGGTCCCAGAGAGAGGCATTATTATTATTATTATTATTAATACTGTCTAATACAAACATATAAACTAACTTAGCTGTATCGGTGGTTGGAAACGCCAAAATAGTCTGGAATATACCTAAATCTAAAGCATTTTGCTTAACGAGGTTTTGCAAGTGTGATCTACCTGGTTCGTTCAGGATACATTCCACTAACAGGTGGTATTGATCTTCTGGTTTAATATACGTTGTGCAATTCGGTGATTTAATCTTTTTCATTCGAAAAGCGAACTTATTTAATGGCATGTGACCGGATCACCGGATCGCAATCTCAGGGCTATCTTAACAATACGTCGAGACATTTTGGCCCTTCCAAACCATGGTATATGAGGAGATTCACTTTGCAACGTTTTAAACCATATCCATTTTTCTTTAGACTTTTCATCGAAGTACTCTTTCCATACATTAAAACATTTCGTTTTTGTATTCAGTTAAAAAGTCGGAGTAATCAGGTCAAATGTAAATCTCATCTCCATCAACGCAGGCTTGCCTGGCTAATAAGTCAACCTCCTCGTTACCTGGTATGCCTACATGTGAAGGAATCCATTGTAATCTCAAGGACACTTCCTTACTGCAGAGTATATTAATCTTATTTAACGATAAGTAAGCTAAAGCTACACCTCTGTTACCAGAAGCGCAGCGAACCAATTGTTGCAATGCACTTTTACTATCGGTAAGAATTACGGCATTCTTAATTTCCAAAGCATCCACATACGAGACCGCCTCTGAGATCGCAAATAGCTCTACTGACATTATACATATATTACTGGAGATTTTGTATTGTTCTCGTACATTCATATTTCAATGATAAAAAGCTGCACCTAATCCTCTATTACATTTCGAACCGTCTGTATAGATCTTTTGATAATATCGGTATTTTTCTTACAATTCTAGTTCAATCCTTAACCTAAGAAAATCAGTCTCATATTCCCTTTTAGCTTTAGTTAGACTACTCAAATTAGTTACAATAATATCGTTAATTAGGGTGTTGGATATCCATGTATTTAATGTGAACATAGGTAGAGGACAAGAAGAATTTTTCTCATTCTTTAGATCGTAAAAAGGGATTGCAAACCACTTCTAATAGCCCTAATTCATCCAGTCCTGGCTCGGGACGAGTGTCTATTCTAATTCTTAAGTCTATTTTTACATGCATAGTACATACACTTAGTTTATCTAGTTATTAATAGCTCTGTGAATTTGACGTTTAAAAGTAAGACATCTCGCTCTCACCAAATTCATCATACGGGTGCATATACGAACGATCTTTAGCATATACGAGTACACACTGAACGCCTGCTATGTCTGCCAAAAGTGCAGCCATTAGATAATTCTATCGGACGTTTATACAGAGTGAAACAAAAGGGGTATGTCAAGCGACATACTATGAAAATAGTCCACTATAGAGATAGTATTCCCTAAAACACGAAACTCGAAATGACATGTTTATTTTTCAAGTACAAAAATACACATCTGTCACATGCTAAGCGTGGGATCTCTCTTAATGCTCTTCCCCTAAGTGATGAATATCGAAATTATAAATATACGATAGAGACCATGAAATGCTGCATTCGTTTAGTCTATAAAAGGATATTGCAGTGATGTATATAATAAAATAAATTATTTCATTTTTAATGTTTGTGTTAAACTCGGAAACTATAAAAAATATTATTTTACTTTTTTTCTGATAGTAATATTAGTTAATTATTATTTCTATCTTATTATTAATTCTAATTATTATTATCTAATATGATATTAGTTAGATGAGATTGTAACTCTGTAACTATTTGTTGGAAAATGTTTTTCGATACACAGTAAAAAGAAAAACACGTAAGTTTCTTACATTCCCTACCTGACCGCGCCAGCAGAATTTTAATTGTTATTTTGTATTTTGTATAATGATTTATAATATAAGTTTTTTTAATAGAACCTTCAAAATTTCTTGAATAACTAAAGGGACCAGACAAACTGTCTTCTAACAACTCGTAAATATAATCTTGTTCTAAGTTGAGATGCGCAAAAGTTGTAATTGCATTTCTATGACACAGCGAAGCCACAAAACATTAGCCTCGGCCATCTTTCCATGTTTTATTTCATGAAAATGTCTAACTATGGATATATCTAGTACACTTACCGGAGAAACTCAGATTCCTTATTAATTAAAGGGAATTTTTTTTTTTTCATGGAAATGTCTGACTCTAATCTAATCTACACTTACCGGAGGAACTAAGATTCAAAGGAAAAATTAAAAAATATTTTGAATCCCTATTTTGTGATGTGTTGCGTTTATGTAGTAATAGAGTATGTTTTACCCGACTGCGCTAGAATGAGGATTATGTTTATCGAGTGTATTTTTGTATGCATGAATATTTCTTTGGCACTCTCAAGAGCCTAAACGGCATTTCGCATACTAAACCCGTCTTGTCTTGAGAGTGATACTGGGTCAAATAGTCGGGTTTTCTTAAATAAATGAGGTTATGTATGCTAACTGTTATAAAAAAACACTATAAATTATCCTTTAGCAATAACATCAGGTTAGCAATAACATTAGGTTAGCAATACTACAATGTTAGAGCAGTGATTCTACAAAGTTGCTAACTGAAAACTGGGACATTACGTTTGAGCCTTTACTCATTTTCACTCCGGAGAGAAATGGAATGAAGTATTTTTCACCACCCTGCACCAATGCGGGCTTATGGAGACATGTGCCTGGAAACTTTTGGAGAAATGCGGGTTCCCTCGTGATGTTTTACTTCCACGTTTTTTATACGAACGGCGGGAGAGTGAAACTCTTTGCCTGTGCTCATGCAGTCGGAAATCATAAAGCTATTTGAGTGTAAAATTTCATAATGTAGACCTAATTTAAGATATGAATAATGTCTAATATATGTAGATCATTTTATGAAGTGAACTAAGGGCCGATATTATTAATATTCAGAAAGCCTATCTAAAGAATTTTCAAGTTGTGTAAAACTTGATCAAGATAGCATTGACTTTATCCTTCATCTAGGTTATCTGACAGTTGGAAAAAATAGGCACAAAGTAAATAAACCCTACTAATAAAATATAACAAAATGTATATGTTTTTTGGATTGTGAGGATTTTTAGATAAGAACTACACGGCATCATCTTCTATCTTCCATTTTATCTATCTATCTATACATATAATAAAAATGTAACGGATCGCTGTCTGTACATGGAACATATATGAGAAAAAATATTATAGGAGACCTTTATCAACGCAACAGTACCCAAAAGAATGATTTTTTGAATTTTTGTCTGTTTGCACGCTAATCTCAGAAACGGCTGAACCGATTTCGATGCAGTTTTGAGGAATATATTGTGACAGGTCCCACTTAACATATAGGCTACTTTTTATCCCGGGAAAATGTTGTTATCCCGGATAATTTCGACATTTTGTTTTTTCTGTAGTCCACGCGGGCGGAGTCGCAGGCGTCCACTAGTTTGGTATAAAATGATATAGGTATATAGTGGATCACATAATAAGGGCTACATTTTGATGCCTACAATATAACTTACTAACAAGAGCCTTAGGTATTGGCCCCCTCCCTCTCTTCCTCCATATCTTCCTACTAAAATATTTGAATGCTTTCAAAATTAATTTTAAAAATCTTTATATTTTAAACAGGAAAACAGTTTCGAATTATAATGTACAAAGGCGTACGTACTGGGCATAACGATATTTTATTTTTAAGCAACCAAATACTTTGGAGCCATTGAAATGTTACATAATATTTCTACGCTTCACCGGTCAGAGCTCGGTTCATCGAATGATATTCGCAGGATTTTGCATTACAATGTCTGGTTTATGGAACAAGTATAAAGGAGGTGACCTAACAATGTTTGTTGATAGAGCAAGTTGCCTGTTGAAAATGAGTAGGTAAGTAATACGCCTTCTGAAGATTATCTTTAGCAAATGTTTACAATGGCGTTCTCAGCTAAAGGGAAAAAATAAAATAAATAAGGAAGAAACACTACAATGTTTTTATAAATATTAATATGAAATAAAAAAAATTTGACCATCTCTTTTACATTACGTTTTTGGCAACTTTATTTTTTCATCCCTATACGAGTAGCTATACACTAGCCAAATCTCGGTAAACAAAGCTGAATGTTATTTAGAAATGTACTCGTAAAACAGCTATGTTGTTTTATACATTATGTAACAAAAGGTTTTAGCGAAAAGCTATGCCAACAGCCCACTATGAAGACTATCAACTTTTGAGACTCGATATCTTTATTATTTGATTACAAAATCAAAACCATATGTTCGACGCGTACTGCGGTAGGTACATAAATAACTTTTTAAGTGAGATTGTTGTCAGAGCTACCAAATTAGCTGAGCATATTAATGTAGGTATTTGTTCATACTGCGCTGCATAGATACATTGATTCTCTCAGCATCTCCTCTATGCCCTGCTTTTGTAGTGGCGGAAATTTCTGGAAATCCTTTCTTATCGGATGCCTACATCGCACAGAGAACATCCTGCAAATTCACTTTTGATTACTGTGATACATTTTATCTGTGATCCCCCTATACAGTACGTTTGACGTGTTTCCGATACGGCGGAACTGGAACTTCCGCACTTTAAATAGCTGTGTCCAGTAAAAACTGATCAAGTTTTTAATTTAACTTTGTGGTCAGATTTTAGACGAGAATATTAAGATTGTACTTTGTGAATTTAGTTTACCATCGACATTGTAGTACTAAACATGTCTAGATGGCTGTGTTTCCAATATATATATAAAGAATAATAAATAACTTGACCTTTTCAAAAAACAAGCTAGACAATGCAATTGTTTCTACTTGGTATGTAAAAGGGTTTTTTTTATTCTTATATTATTTAGGGACTTGAAACTACTTTAATGTAGTTATGCCAGCCCCATCGTGCCCTTAACAAGACGACTCAGCTCTCATCTCTGTTTTTAATGCTAGAGAATGCTACATAACATTAAGTTCGCCCATGTAAACTGCTTAAATGTGCAATAAAGAATTTTAATATTAATATTATAATAATATGGTGTGGGATACACATGGCGGATACCATCGCCGACCTCACAATATGATACACCCGGCGATGGTCCCCGCTATGTACAAGACTATTGGAGTGCAGATCTATGTCATGCGATGGAAACAAAGGTCATGGGCTATGGGGCTGAATGTTGGGTGGGGTTGGGTAACTGGGCTATTGAAGGAGACTAACGGACGCCTGCCATTACAACCAAGTCACATAATTGTTTGGTGGCAGGCGGTGACTCGCCGACTCATTTCATGGGCCACCTGAACCGGCCGCACGTATGGAGCGACAAAGGGGGCAACATTTGGTGAGCGGCTAGGGTGGAGGGGTGCCCCTGGACTTTAAACCAAAGCCAACTCGCCACTTACTGACGGGCACGTCCACTCTCGAGCTGTTATAGCCCTCGCGACTCCACTCTGCCCGGCCGGCGAAAGCAAGGCAGAGGTGGGGGAACAGTTGCTCATCAGACCTCACTCCGGCACTGGAGATGAGGAACAGGGTCTTCCCCCGGGAGTACTTCAGGTTCGTGGGAACGCTACCTCCCAACAGCTCGCCACAAGCTGCCCTGCGGGCTTATTATTATTTCCTTTATTTAACACTTTTTCTTATTTTTCTACATTTTTAAATATGAATAATATAAAAGTATAAAATAAAAATTTAAAAATATAAAAAACAGCGTTACGCCTGCAGTGGGAGTAAGTTCCATGCTACCGGCGGTCAGGGTCCCAGAGAGAGGCATTATTATTATTAATACTGTCTAATACAAACATATAAACTAACTTAGCTGTATCGGTGGTTGGAAACGCCAAAATAGTCTGGAATATACCTAAATCTAAAGCATTGTGCTTAACGAGGTTTTGCAAGTGTGATCTACCTGGTTCGTTCAGGATACATTCCACTAACAGGTGGTATTGATCTTCTGGTTTAATATACGTTGTGCAATTCGGTGATTTAATCTTTTTCATTCGAAAAGCGAACTTATTTAATGGCATGTGACCGGATCACCGGATCGCAATCTCAGGGCTATCTTAACAATACGTCGAGACATTTTGGCCCTTCCAAACCATGGTATATGAGGAGATTCACTTTGCAACGTTTTAAACCATATCCATTTTTCTTTAGACTTTTCATCGAAGTACTCTTTCCATACATTAAAACATTTCGTTTTTGTATTCAGTTAAAAAGTCGGAGTAATCAGGTCAAATGTAAATCTCATCTCCATCAACGCAGGCTTGCCTGGCTAATAAGTCAACCTCCTCGTTACCTGGTATGCCTACATGTGAAGGAATCCATTGTAATCTCAAGGACACTTCCTTACTGCAGAGTATATTAATCTTATTTAACGATAAGTAAGCTAAAGCTACACCTCTGTTACCAGAAGCGCAGCGAACCAATTGTTGCAATGCACTTTTACTATCGGTAAGAATTACGGCATTCTTAATTTCCAAAGCATCCACATACGAGACCGCCTCTGAGATCGCAAATAGCTCTACTGACATTATACATATATTACTGGAGATTTTGTATTGTTCTCGTACATTCATATTTCAATGATAAAAAGCTGCACCTAATCCTCTATTACATTTCGAACCGTCTGTATAGATCTTTTGATAATATCGGTATTTTTCTTACAATTCTAGTTCAATCCTTAACCTAAGAAAATCAGTCTCATATTCCCTTTTAGCTTTAGTTAGACTACTCAAATTAGTTACAATAATATCGTTAATTAGGGTGTTGGATATCCATGTATTTAATGTGAACATAGGTAGAGGACAAGAAGAATTTTTCTCATTCTTTAGATCGTAAAAAGGGATTGCAAACCACTTCTAATAGCCCTAATTCATCCAGTCCTGGCTCGGGACGAGTGTCTATTCTAATTCTTAAGTCTATTTTTACATGCATAGTACATACACTTAGTTTATCTAGTTATTAATAGCTCTGTGAATTTGACGTTTAAAAGTAAGACATCTCGCTCTCACCAAATTCATCATACGGGTGCATATACGAACGATCTTTAGCATATACGAGTACACACTGAACGCCTGCTATGTCTGCCAAAAGTGCAGCCATTAGATAATTCTATCGGACGTTTATACAGAGTGAAACAAAAGGGGTATGTCAAGCGACATACTATGAAAATAGTCCACTATAGAGATAGTATTCCCTAAAACACGAAACTCGAAATGACATGTTTATTTTTCAAGTACAAAAATACACATCTGTCACATGCTAAGCGTGGGATCTCTCTTAATGCTCTTCCCCTAAGTGATGAATATCGAAATTATAAATATACGATAGAGACCATGAAATGCTGCATTCGTTTAGTCTATAAAAGGATATTGCAGTGATGTATATAATAAAATAAATTATTTCATTTTTAATGTTTGTGTTAAACTCGGAAACTATAAAAAATATTATTTTACTTTTTTTCTGATAGTAATATTAGTTAATTATTATTTCTATCTTATTATTAATTCTAATTATTATTATCTAATATGATATTAGTTAGATGAGATTGTAACTCTGTAACTATTTGTTGGAAAATGTTTTTCGATACACAGTAAAAAGAAAAACACGTAAGTTTCTTACATTCCCTACCTGACCGCGCCAGCAGAATTTTAATTGTTATTTTGTATTTTGTATAATGATTTATAATATAAGTTTTTTAATAGAACCTTCAAAATTTCTTGAATAACTAAAGGGACCAGACAAACTGTCTTCTAACAACTCGTAAATATAATCTTGTTCTAAGTTGAGATGCGCAAAAGTTGTAATTGCATTTCTATGACACAGCGAAGCCACAAAACATTAGCCTCGGCCATCTTTCCATGTTTTATTTCATGAAAATGTCTAACTATATATCTAGTACACTTACCGGAGAAACTCAGATTCCTTATTAATTAAATGGATTTTTTTTTTCATGGAAATGTCTGACTCTAATCTAATCTACACTTACCGGAGGAACTAAGATTCAAAGGAAAAATTAAAAAATATTTTGAATCCCTATTTTGTGATGTGTTGCGTTTATGTAGTAATAGAGTATGTTTTACCCGACTGCGCTAGAATGAGGATTATGTTTATCGAGTGTATTTTTGTATGCATGAATATTTCTTTGGCACTCTCAAGAGCCTAAACGGCATTTCGCATACTAAACCCGTCTTGTCTTGAGAGTGATACTGGGTCAAATAGTCGGGTTTTCTTAAATAAATGAGGTTATGTATGCTAACTGTTATAAAAAAACACTATAAATTATCCTTTAGCAATAACATCAGGTTAGCAATAACATTAGGTTAGCAATACTACAATGTTAGAGCAGTGATTCTACAAAGTTGCTAACTGAAAACTGGGACATTACGTTTGAGCCTTTACTCATTTTCACTCCGGAGAGAAATGGAATGAAGTATTTTTCACCACCCTGCACCAATGCGGGCTTATGGAGACATGTGCCTGGAAACTTTTGGAGAAATGCGGGTTCCCTCGTGATGTTTTACTTCCACGTTTTTTATACGAACGGCGGGAGAGTGAAACTCTTTGCCTGTGCTCATGCAGTCGGAAATCATAAAGCTATTTGAGTGTAAAATTTCATAATGTAGACCTAATTTAAGATATGAATAATGTCTAATATATGTAGATCATTTTATGAAGTGAACTAAGGGCCGATATTATTAATATTCAGAAAGCCTATCTAAAGAATTTTCAAGTTGTGTAAAACTTGATCAAGATAGCATTGACTTTATCCTTCATCTAGGTTATCTGACAGTTGGAAAAAATAGGCACAAAGTAAATAAACCCTACTAATAAAATATAACAAAATGTATATGTTTTTTGGATTGTGAGGATTTTTAGATAAGAACTACACGGCATCATCTTCTATCTTCCATTTTATCTATCTATCTATACATATAATAAAAATGTAACGGATCGCTGTCTGTACATGGAACATATATGAGAAAAAATATTATAGGAGACCTTTATCAACGCAACAGTACCCAAAAGAATGATTTTTTGAATTTTTGTCTGTTTGCACGCTAATCTCAGAAACGGCTGAACCGATTTCGATGCAGTTTTGAGGAATATATTGTGACAGGTCCCACTTAACATATAGGCTACTTTTTATCCCGGGAAAATGTTGTTATCCCGGATAATTTCGACATTTTGTTTTTTCTGTAGTCCACGCGGGCGGAGTCGCAGGCGTCCACTAGTTTGGTATAAAATGATATAGGTATATAGTGGATCACATAATAAGGGCTACATTTTGATGCCTACAATATAACTTACTAACAAGAGCCTTAGGTATTGGCCCCCTCCCTCTCTTCCTCCATATCTTCCTACTAAAATATTTGAATGCTTTCAAAATTAATTTTAAAAATCTTTATATTTTAAACAGGAAAACAGTTTCGAATTATAATGTACAAAGGCGTACGTACTGGGCATAACGATATTTTATTTTTAAGCAACCAAATACTTTGGAGCCATTGAAATGTTACATAATATTTCTACGCTTCACCGGTCAGAGCTCGGTTCATCGAATGATATTCGCAGGATTTTGCATTACAATGTCTGGTTTATGGAACAAGTATAAAGGAGGTGACCTAACAATGTTTGTTGATAGAGCAAGTTGCCTGTTGAAAATGAGTAGGTAAGTAATACGCCTTCTGAAGATTATCTTTAGCAAATGTTTACAATGGCGTTCTCAGCTAAAGGGAAAAAATAAAATAAATAAGGAAGAAACACTACAATGTTTTTATAAATATTAATATGAAATAAAAAAAATTTGACCATCTCTTTTACATTACGTTTTTGGCAACTTTATTTTTTCATCCCTATACGAGTAGCTATACACTAGCCAAATCTCGGTAAACAAAGCTGAATGTTATTTAGAAATGTACTCGTAAAACAGCTATGTTGTTTTATACATTATGTAACAAAAGGTTTTAGCGAAAAGCTATGCCAACAGCCCACTATGAAGACTATCAACTTTTGAGACTCGATATCTTTATTATTTGATTACAAAATCAAAACCATATGTTCGACGCGTACTGCGGTAGGTACATAAATAACTTTTTAAGTGAGATTGTTGTCAGAGCTACCAAATTAGCTGAGCATATTAATGTAGGTATTTGTTCATACTGCGCTGCATAGATACATTGATTCTCTCAGCATCTCCTCTATGCCCTGCTTTTGTAGTGGGTTATGCAATGCTAGTTTATTCGAACTCTATCTTTGACTGTCTTAAAACAATATTAAGAAATGAAAAAAAAAAATCACCCGAGTGAGACTTGAACTCACAACCTCTCGCAATCCGTGCTTCGCTCTAACCAACTGAGCTACCGGGTCAATTAACTCGGATGACGAATTTGACCATCTCGTTATTTATTTATTTATTATAAAGAGGTATAAATAAATTTGTAAATTTGCATTAGTCTATGCCCTGCAAAACTTACACTTTTAATTCTTTACATTATTGGCAACGTTAGTTTTCATTATTTGCCTTAAAACTGTCGTGACTCTAGTCTGCGCTCTCTCTTACTTCGGTTATTTTTAACCGCCCTTAGTCATGAGCAAGGCAGTGTTTTTAGAGTAGGTTCACAAACATTGTTTTCAATCGGACCGTATTTTGTGGACCCGGCAGTAAAAACGGAAATGAAAATTTCCCAAAACACGTTCCGAAGGAACATGATTTCCTGCTTCTAATGTTCATCCAATATGGTGTTCCGTGCTATCAGTCATATTAATAAGTAAAAAAGAAAACTACAAGTGAAAAGCATCTTAAAAAGGTTATTAAGGTCAGTCTGAATCTAAATGTAACAGCCCACATCCAACATAAATATTAAATACATAAAAGGCACTTCGACCTACAAAACGCCCTGTTCAGTAATAATAATAATATATTTTTACCAACAAAATTTCGATAAAAATGATGTCAACCATCACATCTGAACCGAAAGGGGCGGTCGTGCGGGAAAATGCGTAAAGAGAAAAATGGTGTTAGGTCCACGGACTTACATAATGTTGTGGACCGGCCTGACGAACTTTTTCATCTTTATCATAATGTTTATAAGCACTGATAGCCTAATCGGCATAGGTAAAATCCCAGACACGGGCCTGTACCACAAAATTTATATTATACAGGGATTTTAATGCTGTAAAATATTCAATTAGCTTTTGCGTCGGAAAGCACGTAAAGCCGCCAGATATCTCTCAACTTTGTGAAGAGTATAAGACGTAGATTTATAATATAATAGTTAATAGGTAATAATAAGTAGATAAGTAAAATGTTACTCATTTTACATATCGATTAATGAATTATTTAAAAAGAAAGTTTTAGTATACTTTTATCTATACTATGTCCGTCTATATGATTAAATTGCTTGAGTATGAAAATTGATTATTAAAATGCTTTACTGTCACATTGCAGCAGTGGGAATGAATGTTAAGTTTATATAAAAATACCCTTATTTCGTAAAATTCACAGGGATTAGATTTCACTTGATAATAATATTAAATTAACAAATTGTTCTAACCTCTGACTTTACAGAAAACCTACGGAATCCAAATATCATTGTGATGGGCGATATATCCTCTACTGGATATTTATTTCCATTCACAACTTACTTATTGATTTTCAATATTTTAATAACTCAAAAGCGTCTTCTCGTTATCATATTTATTAAAAGTTTCAGTCTATTTTTGGTTCTGAGTTTAGCAAAATAATATTTTTAAGTTTCTACTTCATTTAATAAAACGAAATCAAAATATAATTATTTAAAAATCTAAGTTTAGAGAAGGTCTAAAATTTTTGTTCTTATAGTAAAATGAGAGTCAGGCCGTTTACACCTACGCAGGAGAGTCGGCGACACCTACCGCCCAGCGAAATTTTAACACCGAAACTATTTTTAGCTATTTCTTATGTGGGAACAAACTTTTCTATGATATGATTATTTTATGTGATAGCCTACTCGTAGTAATCACACTAAACACGAGTAACACATAAATGAACGGTAAACAGATATTATTTAGAAATAATATTCAGAAATGAAAATAAAAAATCATTCGAGTGAGACTTGAACTCACGACCTCTCGTGCTTCGCTCTAACCAATTGAGCTACCGGGTCAATTAACTCTAAGATACTATTTAATGATTTCCCTTCATTGCGAAGTGCTTTCAAATGATTCTAAGTCGTTTTTTTTTTCTTAAACATATTTCGTCACGTTATAAATAATTTGTGGTACGTTCAGTCTTGTGTTGTATAAAGTTAAATATTTTAAAATCACTGAATATTTACGGGCACTGAATTTAACGACTGATTGGTGTAGTTGGTACAAGCCCTGCCTGCGACGCCATAGGTCCTGGGTTCAAATCCCGGTTGGTGTAAATATTGATAATAATATGATGAATGTCGATGTTTGTTTCCGAGTTATATACCGTTGCTTAGTACTAACCCACATTACCTTACGGATCTTAGTGTGTGACTAGGTCAATATGACGTGAAGTGTGTGAATATTTATTTGTTTATTTATAATATTATTATTAACAAAGTTGTTTAATCTTCACTCCAACCTAATTTATAGAACCGTATAAAGCTCTATGCATTATATGCATTAAAGCTACCCTGTAACTACTAGCATTCTAATATACACGGAGCATTTAATAAATAACATAAAATGTCCGAAATGTGTTTTAGAATAGTAAAGTATTCGAAAGTGTTTACTCTGGCATTTAATTAAGCTTAATAGACAAGGAGATTACTGCACTTTTGGTAACTATAGTATGAGTATTCACTTTGAACTCAACTGTGTTCACTTTTCACGGCCAGCTAATCTTATTAATAAATATAGTACTTAATATATTTTTCAACCACGGTCAAGCGGCCAATCTCGACAGAGATTAACCCGTTCGTCGTCATAATCCGATGAGATGAAAAGTCGACATGACCGGAAAGAGATAGAAGAGAAATTTTCCGAGGCAGGAGCTAATTGACAATTAGAACATTAAAATCCGTACATGAAATTAATTCAGTGATAAAGACCCGGGACTCGATGATCAAACCTATACCAGATTGTGCATAATTTTTTTATCCTTTTATGATAATATTAATTGAATATTACATAATACAATAATCTACCTATTAAAACCAGCTAAAAGTTTAGTCCGATTAATCATTATAAGATTTTGTATTACTTGCTATTTTAAGATGGAAATAAATAAATTTTGTTTACTGGAATTAGATCCTTTACGGCTATATAAAACAATAAAGGCTCGAGCACACCGGATGCGTGTGCGTGCACGTAAGCGTAGACTTAACTGTATAGGTACGGGCAAACCGGATGCGTATGCGTAGACGTAAGCATAGACGTCAAGCGGTGACAGTTCTATACATTAAACTCAGAGGTACGTGTACGTCTACGCTTACGTGCACGCATACGCATCCGGTGTGCTCAAGCCTTTAGAGTGATAAGGGTGATAATGATTTTTTTCTATAAAAATTGTTTGTAAAATAAAGAATAATACGCACATGACCTTAAGCATGCTCGCAGACGTCACTATTTTTAACAAGAATTATACCTACTGATTCTTTGCACCTACTACATCAGCCTTTTTAGAGATGGTTATAAAAATTACAACTAACTCTTAGTCTACAAGCAAGTTCTAAATATCATGTCCCTTAATTACAAGTGAAACATACGGTTAAAGTCGTTACTGCAAAATAATATAGCAAACTTCACAATAATATAGCTTACATATCAGAATAACACATAGGCTACATATACATAAATATTTCTTGTATTACTAGGGGTCCACCCCGGCTTCGCGCGGTTGCAATGCCCCCTCATACGGACGATGACGCGGGCGGCCGTTACTAATAATATTATGATGGTTAAGATATTCATTTCATTTAAGACACTGGTTGAGTTTGGTTAGTCCCGAAATGAGGTGGCCAGAACTGCAGGATTACAAAGGAGACCCCACCGCCATGTTTAGCCTAGCGGGAACGTAACTGGTTGCTAGCTCATCGCCTGAGAGAATGCCCGAGTTCCGTATTCGACTCTTACGATGTGCACGGAAGGAGATGCAGCTTATGTATTCTAGTGAAGCTCCGCAACAGTACAGGACTACCTACACAAAATAATGTCACATCATTAAGGTCTACCTGGGGGGCATTTCTTGAAAATTTTTGAGCCGAAACCCGACCACTAACGGACGTGCGGTATGAAGCAATCTTATCGCTTGAATAATAAGATGTGTTTTAGCACGCAATGATTGCGACTATGACAGAATAAAAACAAATATCTGTCTCGTGCTGAAATGTGTCTAATTACGACACCATAAAGTAATTATTGCCTTGTTCTGAGCGTCTATAACGGTTCCGTTTCGGCTTCATTCCAACTCGAGACTTTTCAAGAATTGACCCCCGGGACAGACAATTTGTATGAGATGTCATGGGTATTACTAAATTTCTCTCCAATTCAAGTAAACCAGTGCAACATAAATGCTGATTTGCTTAGTTCTACATTTGAGTTTAGATAATATTACCTACCTAGTTATATCGTATGCGCGACATTAATCTAATATTACGTTTCAAATTAGTAAATTATGTAATTCCTTCTCATACTAGATACATGTGTGAATTTGCTCGAAATGTTTAACTTAATGATAACTTTGACATAGGTTTTGGAAGGGGGTTTATATCTTACTAAATTAAAACTGTGTGTAAGGAGAAAGAATGTCAAATATCTATATTTTATAGGCGGAGTAGTGTCGGTAGAGTAGAATAGCACCAATCTATGTCTATCTGTAGCTATCGTAAGCAGCAGCAGCGCCTCCCGTGTTGACAACATAGTATGAAAATCACCAGCGCCTAACCAGCTTTTGACGGCCGATTAGTTTAGTAGGTAGTGACCCTGCCTGCGACGCCATAGGTCCTGGGTTCGAATCCCGGTAGGTGCAAAAATGGATATGATGAATAACGATGTTTGTTTCCGAGTCATGGATGTTTCTATACTTATCTATGTATTTATACTGTTTATACCGTTGCTTAGTACCCACAACATAAGACCTTAGGGATCTTAATGTGGGACTAGGTTAATGTGTTGTGTAATGTGTGAATATTTATTTATTTATTTATTAGCTTGGTGATGGGCAAAAACTGCCTATGGAATTAGCCTTCTGTCGTGAATGGGAGGAGGCCTACGTCCAGCAGTGGACTGCGATCGGCTGATATGAGATGTATAGTTTTAAAGCAAAATAACACATAGATAGATACTATGTCTCATTCACACGGACGAGATTGCGGGTATCAGGAGCGCATATTCTGTTAATACCGATGTAGCTTTGACACCGAAGGCTCTCAAAATTGCAGTGATCGCGAGGACTATAATCAGGAGGCCAATTCTCGAGTTGGATCGAAGCCGAAACGGAACCGTTGTAGACAGTCAGAACAAAGCAATAATTACTTTACGGTGACGTAATTAGACACATTTCAGCACGAGATAGATATTTGTTTTTATTCTGTCATCCTCGCGACTGATGCGTGCTTAATTAAATATACCTCATACTCAAGCGGTAAGTATATATTTCTTCGCACCGCGTTTCGTTAACGGTTCTTTAGTGGTTGCGTTTCGGCTCAAAAATTTTCAAGAATTGCCCCCAGCACGAGACAGATATTTGTTATTCTGTCATACTCGCAACCGATGCGTGCTAAAATATACCTTATTATTCAAGCGGTAAGTATATATTGCTAACGGTATTTTCAGGAATTGTCCCCATCTTTCGTTTCATACATTCGTTTTTCAAATGATATCTCCAAAATCTTTTTTCCGTGCCGTATTGCCAGTCATAGTCATCATCTCAAAGGATAAATCTAGCAAATGAATCCCCATAGTCGGGTGTCCTAATTACGTAGCATTAGAGCGAATGAGACGGCGGCACGCGATCGTCTCACGCGAGCAAGGAATTTAAAGAAGTACTGGATTCGGTACTCCAAATAATTGTTCGAAGCAAATATATATACAGGATGTAACAAAAAGGGTATGTTAAGCGAATAGCTATATGAACAGCCCACTGTAGACAACCTATCCACAAAATTTGAGACCCGAAATCACTTGTTTATTTTTCCGGATAGTATGGAGAATTTTTAAATATCTCAGGAATTTTCATACAATCTTGAAAAATAAAAATGTGATTTCGAGTCTTAAATTTTGTAGATAGGTTCTCTATAGTGGGCTATTTACATAGCTTTTCGCTTAACATGCCCTTTTTGTTACATCCTGTATACAGGGTGTTTGTGACAGCCAGGCAAATATTGATACCATGACTTCAGACCATGATTCTAAGGCGGAAAACACTGAAAGCAGGAAAATTCTAAAATTTTCCGGATTTTTTTTTTCATATTTTCAGAACAAAAATAGCATAGTTCGTTTAATTAGATCTTAGATAATGACTTTAAAATAAAATTTGAATTAAGAGATGATTTTCAAAAAAAAGTTGCTCTCACAAATGTTCAAATAACTGATCAACCCTAATGGAGAGACACAAGTGATCCAAAAACCAGCAATGTGTCACACAATAACCAATAAGCCCATTCAATTAGTCACAGGATCGCCCGATACAATTGGCGCGGAGAGCAAAGATTACTGATAATCAAATCAAAAATACGTTTCCTGCGAGTAATAACACTGTCGTATAGCTCAACACAATGGTGCTTATTCAGCATGTCAGTATTTGCCTGGCTGTCACCCACACCCTGTATATACACATCATAAAAGAGGTCCACAGCCACGTTTAGCATTGCGGGGATAGATGTAAATTATAAGTGAAAAATTGATAGCTTATTGCTTGAGAGAATGACCGAGTTCCGTCGACTCTTACGACGTGCACGGAAGGAGATGCAGAAAATTGAAAAGATAAGTCTGGGTATCGCTGTTTAACTTATGAAGAATAAAATAATCTGCAAAAATCTCTCGTATTATAATATAATAGTCGTTATTTTGATTTATGATATCAGATACTTATGCATATAATTAATATGTTGGTTTTTACGTCAAAAAGGTTTTTCTAATGGGTATATCATCCAGGTAAATCTTTAAATTCATGAAGCTGCTGTCCTACTCTTTGTTAGCACTCCTGAATCTCTGTTGCGTGATCGTTATCTGTGCACTTATGTGATTGGTTCCTTAGATGGATATAATTCGATTTACCGAGTTTGTTATGCCTGGTGATGAAATTTCTTTTTAAAAATATAATAAAAGAAAATGAAAACGTTTTTGATTTCTATTTCTGATGTCCTAAAAATCATATACACACGCCTGTGACCCCAAAATGGGACTAGAACTGCAGTATCATGAAGGTGGTCCTATAGACACGATTTATAACCCCTGATTACGTATCTTGCAATAGCAGAGCCGAAGCAATGCGATAGCGAAAATTGAGAATGTGTGTGTGCGCGTGGTGAGGTGCGGGACGAGCGAGGATGCCAAACGCTCGTTTCGCGCACGAATAAACTCTCAATTATCGCGATCGCGCTGCTTCGGTTTGCTATTGCTTTTACGTAATTAGCTTATTTACTGAGGGAATTCCTTAGTCGACACTTACTACATGCACGGAAGGAACCCCGTAGCTGCTGAAGCCCTACATCTACTCGTATAGGAAGTACACAAACATGAGGTTTCTTATTATAACAGCACAAAAGTGATTTTTTTTCTGTCGTCGCGACACGTGCCGATTTCTGCCAGTTTTTTCGTGGTTCTAAATCGAATGAATAATTCCATTAGCGTTACCTGCCTATTTTCAAAAGCGAATAAAGATGCTAGGCTAAGATGAAAGCTTTGGTATCTGCCGGTGGAAGATTCCAACCTACTTGATCGGTGAGGCGTAAAGATATGCACAAGAAGTCATAGAGAACATTATTAAGGGGCGAGTAAAAATAGCTAACTATCCAATTAATTATGTACCTACATGTATTGAATATTGCCTGTTTCTCGGAGAATGGTGCAGAAACCACGGACCTCCTAATATTCTGATATATTTTATGCACGCTCGTTGTAATGTAACATGTTTCTGAATAATATAAAAAATATTATATTTTGTTTTTTCTTCTATGCTGCTCTGGAAGTGATAAAAAAAGTATGATACAGCTGCTTCTCTTCCCGGGCATACTGTACAAGTCAGTAGAGGGATAAGAGGGTCTTGGAGTTTTGTAGGCGATTGGCTGACCACCTGTCACTACTAACCGAACTTGTACATCTCAACTATACCCTCAAAATTGGTCAGAAGTGGCACCATGTGGTTCTATCGGTCCTTGGTACTCTGCCTATCCCGTAAGGAATAAAGCGTGATTATATGTATGTAGGTATAGGTATGTGTATATTTTGTTTGAAATATTTGTTGTTACCTATAGAAAATATCGCGCTATCCTAAACATGACTGTGGGACCTCCTTTATGATTCTGCAGTACTGGCTATTTCAGGAACATAGCAGTGTCACGTAAGTATGTGTATAGAAAATACATGTCGAGCTTAGAGGTACAATTAAAATTGAACCTTAAATGAACCCGAAATTGACAATGACATGCTTCAGTCTGCCTACCACACTAAAAACATGTTGCTGTGCCCAACAGGGTCATATGTTGTCTGTAAATTATTAATTAAGATCCTTAACTACAAATGAATGCAATAAATGATTGGGTGTTGAGATTTCGAGAGACGCGACGACTTCGATTTGTACAAGCGAAATTTTACTCTTATTGCCGGCATTTCGCTTCCACAATAAAAATAATCCTGCTCAAAGAGTTTCATGGTTACCCCATCATATTTAACTATTAATGGTTACCCGCTGATGCTGTGGTAAATCTACCTACATCCATCTGTCAGAATCACGCGCACCGTATACGAGTATCGGCTCTAATATCCGGTCACATACAAACACTTCCGGTCAAAAAAATTGGATTTTTCCGTTTTCAAATTTTGTAGTTTATTTTAAACTAGCATATTGCTCGCGACTCCATCCGCAGTAAAATAGTTAACATTTTATTATTTATATGGATGTAATTTTGGAGAAATGACATATTATGAGACACAGGTAGATATCTAATGAAATAATATGAATTTGAAGTGAATCTGAAGATATTTCCATACTAATTTTGGATCCCTGAATAACGCGGATGCCCACGAATTTGTTCGCATGACCTTTAGAATTCCCGTTATTTTACTGTTCCTGTGAGAATTACCTATAGCAAAATGTTTAGTTGAAAAGCAAAGGAATAAGGAATAAAGGAATATTTCATAAAAACTTTTCGTAAAATCTTAGCAAATGTCTTCATCTTAACAAATTTCAAGTTTGCAGATGTTATAGTTTCTGAGATTTCGTGATTAATGATATTGTATACAGGTGATTTTTGGTCGTCACCTTTCCCGAAAACTATCGAATCTCTTCATCATCATGATCATTTTTCTCCATGGAAGCATACCTGGGAAGTGTCTGGTTCCCAAAATATTAGGGTCCAAAGTTGAGTACTGCGTTTTTCTGCATAAATGCACATTGACGCGTGTAGCACGATTTTTTTACGAGAAATAATAAATATCTGTCTATGAGAAAACTAGCATAAACACTGGACACTATAAATTTCACCCAATAAAGTTTTTTTTTTTTTTCAAAAAAAATTACATCGTTTCCCAGCATTTTTTTTGACATAAACTTAATTTATTTCATGTATAGAGTACGTACCCTTCGTTAAGGGTGGCAACGAAAAAAAAACCCTGTAAAGTGAGTGGTATTTCGCTTTTATATATATACATATATGTGGATATGGTTATTAAAGAAAGCATTATGGAGTTATTAAATTTTTACCTCAGTTATAGTTGTTTCAATTTTGTACAATCCTCCATATTTAACTACGGGAATAGGAAAACGGCAGAAATAAGTACGTATGAATAACAACAACCTACATACACAAGCTATTTCAATTAATTTGTGATACGTAATCAATATAATGCAATAATTTAATTAATTGCGTGAAGTGATATCACATTACGGATAAGCCGATTACAATTGACGGACATTAACATTCGCATGACAATGTGTGCTGTTTGATTATTTGTTTTTAGTTTTAATAATTGTATCATAATCAAAACTATTTTGTACACAAATTACAATTTATTTTATTTAAAATTATCCTGCACGGATAATAGATAATTTACCATAGAAATAAAGCCAGGGGTCTACTCTGAAATGCCGCTTTCGAATCTTTCGGTCCGACCGAAGCCCGACCGGATCGAAGCCTTTGACGGGCCGGCCCGCACATACGGCGAACGGAGCAGTCGCTCCAGGTGCCAAATCCTAGAGGGCGCCTAAATGGGTAAAGATATAGGTTCTATATCTATATCTAGGTGTATATTATTAGGAACAATCAGGAGAGGCGCCATAATTGGATCTCGTTCCATTTTAAAATTTACTTCGGGCCGATACAGCATTGTATAAAACAACAACGGCACCTACGGCAATGCGGTGATTCGCATGGTATACATTGCGCGACTTCAAAAATTTATAATTCATATTTGAAAATAATATTAGTAGTAATATGATATAGAAAATACTATTGTACAATCTGACTTAGTTATTTAAGTTTTACGTCATAAAGTAATAATGTTATTATTTGTGCACTAAATAAGCATCTTTTCTAGTTATTCTACTAGTTGACAGTGATACGGCCATAAGGTTACCTCATTCATATACATATTATGTGCCTGAGGATAATTATGACATTACGCGTTACAGATATTGTAAAGCGCACTCTATACATTGCTAAATGTAACAATAGATACTCGTACGTATATGATGATGATCTCTGACCGTATTTCGGCAAAGGCGGCCAATTTCTACGGAGATTGGCCAGGTATGCAGGAGATATTATAGTGCACAAGTGTGTGCGCAAACACAGATGAACTCTCTATTCTGTTACTTTCATAGTCCGACGGGACGGAAAGCCTACACGACCGGAGAGAGATCAACAGTTTTACGTGCTTTCCGAGGCACGAGCTAAGTTACATTTTTTTTTGCAACATTAAAATCTGTACATGAAATTAATTCATTGGTACAGGCCCGTGACTGGGATCGAACTTACGCCTCCCGCTTGGAAGGTGCACGTCTTAACCACTGGGCTATCACCGCTTATATTACGGTACCGTACGTATATAATTGTCTAATCACTATCACTATCACTTCACTATCACTACATACCTATATTATAAAACAAAGTCGATTCCCGCTCTCTGATAGTCCCCATGTATGCTTAGATCTTTAAAACTACGCAACGCATTTAATGCGGTTTTTGTTAAATAGATAAAGTCATTCAAGAGGAAGTTTAATATTTATAATTATAATACGTAGTTCATTCTTTTTACCTAAATTCAAATCACTAATTTCGGAAAGACCATAAATACATACCATCTAAACTGATATACAGCTTAACAATACATCTTCTTCTTCTTCAGTCTATTGCAGTCCACTGCTGGACGTAGGCCTCCCCCAGGGCATGCCACAAGGCTACTGCCACAGGGGGGTTTTGCCCATAGTCACCACGCTGGGCAGGCGTGTTGGTGACCGCAGTGTGATTTTTGGACTATGTTGTCAGTACGGGAGGCGCTGCTGCCCACCTCCCGGAAACCCGTAATCGCCTTGTACGATACCCACGGGCAGACAGGGGTGGTACAAATTCTACTCTACCGGCACCACGCGTCTAACAAGACATACATTAACTGTAATGTAATAGGATTTATTGAAGTCATAATAACGCTAAATCTCCAATCATTTTCTCGCAAAAGTTATTGCGAAATGGTTCTATTGTCGCAAAACCAATATCAGCGGAAGGAACCTTATCCCATTCCGGTACCATCCCAACCGGACACTTTGTTCTTTGAGGGATAGACCGAGATCGCGCACAGAATACAAAATCTCTCGCCCTAAGACAAACTATCTACATATACAGGGTGTAACAAAAAGGGTATGTTAAGCGAAAAGCTACGTAAAAGCCCACTGTAGAGGCCCAACCCCAAAATTTGAGACTCGAAATCACATGTTTATTTTTCCCGATAGTATGGAGAATTTTTAAATATCTCAGGAATTTTCATACAATCTTGAAAAATAAACACGTGATTTCAAGTCTCAAATTTTGTGGATAGGTCCTCTACAGTGGGCTATTTAGGTAGCCTTTAGCTTAACATACCCTTTTTGTTACACCCTGTATATACAGTGCAACCTTAATATAACGTACCTCAATATTACGACTTCCCAGATTTAACAAATTTTTCGTTTACCCTCTTGAATTGTCCATCAGAGTCAATGTAAAATATATCTTTACATAGCGAACATTTTTTGCGAACAACCTCTTTATAACGAATTTTCGATTACCAAGAAAAAGCATGAATACCTCTAATTAACGTATTTTTTCAACCAAAACCTTTATATAAAGTTCCCATTAATGTAGGAGCCTTAATTTTATAGTATCTGATTCATGTCGCGATAGATTTCGACCCGCTTTTACCTTTTTATAACGAATTTCAGCCCACCTAACCTCAACATAACAAACACCAATTCAACGAATTACTTGATATAACGAATTTTTACTTGTTCCCTTCCGATTCGTTATATTGAGGTTGCATTGTATACAGGGTGTAACAGAAAGGGTATGTTAAGCGAAAAGCTATGTATAGAGATCCTATTTCCAAAATTTGAGACTCGAAATCACATTTTTATTTTTCAAGATTGTATGGACATTACTGAGTTGTTTCGGAATTCTTCATACTATCTGGAAAAATAAAAATGTGAATTTGAGTCTGAAATTTTGGAAATAGGTTCTCTATAGTGGGCTATTTACATAGCTTTTCGCTTAACATACCCTTTTTGTTACACCCTGTATACATATTACACACGTCTGTGTTCGCGCAATGAGGTAGCCAGAATTACAGGCTCATAAAGGAGATACGACAGCCCCTTTTAACATTGCGGGGCCAGATGTTTGATTATCGGTGACAAATTGCTAACTTATCGCATGAGAGAATGCTTGAGTTCCTTAGTCGACTTTTACGATATGCACGGAGAGAGGTGAAACTGATGTTTTTTCCATTTTTTTTACAATACAACGATGACGATGATCTCCGACCGTATTTCGGCCAAGGCGACCAATCTCTACGGCGATTGGCCCGGTACGCAGGAGATATTATAGTGCACAAGTGTGTGCGCAAACACAGATGCACTCTCTATTCCGTTACTCTCATAGTCCGATGGGACGGAAAGCCGACACGACCGGAGAGAGATCAAGCGCAGAACAATATAATACAATTATAATAAAGGATAGAAATAGTGTAAGTATATTACTCGTACTTTACGATACGTGAAGAAACACTTCATAATAATAACATCTCTATATCTTCTAAATTCTGAGTAACATAGTACATATACATGATCATTATATTGAGAGAAGCTTAATACTTAGATACCTTATTTTCGGAAAATTTCGTGCACACGGTATAATTCAACTGCTCTCAAATAGCTTCTACTCATAAAAAAAAAACATTTCAAATGCTTTAAAAAGGTAACCTAATATAAACACCTTTTTAAACAGTCTTTCCCTAAAAGAAAGCTATGCAAATTTAAAAGATTTATTAGCTACGTATTTTCCATAATGAATCCGGTATATACCTAAGTCGGCCAGATTCCAATTTCCCAAACTCAAATTGGTTCAATCAACTTTTCTAAATACAAAGGGATCAGAGCATTAGACGCCAATAAAGCTATAATAATAAGTTATTCAAAATCAATATTTACGTAAGATTTCAGTTCCTGTGGGAAAAGGTCGGAAACGGATCGTTTTCATTTGCCAACTCTAGATTTTTCCTCAACTATTTTGTACAAATATCTGCTCAAGCAAACATTACCTACATACACTCACGTTAGTTTTTTTAAATACATCTACACTTGCTAAATTTCAATATATAGAATACAGTTAGGAGTTAGTTATTATTGTATATATAGATAATATACAGAAAATGCCAAAATGAATTTGTGATTAATCTCACACAAATGACAATGTTTTTTGTGACCGTATGAGTGTTTCCCAGGAGAGCGATAGTATATTGGTCGTACAAAAGTAAAACAGCAACCATCTTTACATTAACGTCATGTGAAAATATTCCTTTTGACCTCTATATGTCACACAGTTATCCTAGGAAACCAAAACTTTCGGTGCGATTTTTCCAATTATAATTGCTGTCTCTATCTTGATCAAGTTTTATTATTCTTTAGATAGGCTATCTGGCCATTGAATAAACTCGATCCTAAGTCACAAATCCGGTGAAAAATTACCTCCATAGTAGGACAATCTCAAGCAACACATTGAAACTAAACTGGCTGATGAGAATAGCCCACTTGGTCCCAGAGGAGGTCGGGGCGTAGCTAACAACCGACAGGTTTAATTAGGAAAGGGAGTAATTCTCAAGTTTTGATGAATGCGATTTCACGGATACAACCCTGGGCCTTCGTTGAGTAGCGTGATATCAAATTTTGATTTAGAGGTGCGTTTTGATCATTACTGTTAATAGTTCTGATAGTATTCGACGTTTTGTGTAGTTGGTAGTGACCTTACCCGCCGCATAGTACCTACCTAGGTTCTAATCCCATTCAAACATTGGTAATGATGAATAAAGAAGTGTAACTTTGTATTTCATATATCGTCGATGAAGTGACAATACCTCCTAACATTTTTTAACAAATCGACATTTTTAATGCTTTATACTTATTATTGAATTATAAGTATATTGCATTAAAAAAGATCGAAAAGATACATGTACAATGGCAAGCTTATCTCTACCAGAGATCTCTTACAGCAAGCCAAGCAAGTAAGGAGAAATTTATTTATTAATATATATTTATTTTGTTTATTTACTTTAAATACTTACTTTTGCATTCTATGTAACAAAGAAGTAAAAGTATAAGAATGTATAATTTTTCTTGTAAAACACCAAACTTGGCTGAGCAAAGTCTTATAAAAAGAAAAATGCCTGCAATACAGGGGTTCCCTAGTTTGGGTGCCAGTTGCTCAAGAATTATTGTGTACGATATTTTGCTTAGCTGATGTACTTAAACCCTCAAAATTTGTTCCAAACTCCAATGTATTTATAAGTTAAGTGTTTCGTCAACTTATTATTATTTGATTGCTTTATTCCGATAAAAATCCAAGTAAATAATAAAGCATGAAGAAGTAACAAACAAACTTACTTTCGCATTAATATTATAAGTTGGGATATAATTATACCCAAAGACCACAAACCTACAAATTATTTATTATTTAGTTGTTTTAAAGATTCCCAATGATATATTAGTCTCAGTCGAATTTCCAACCGACTTTTAAAAAAACGAGGAGGTTTCTCAATTCGACCGCATTTTATTATATCAACCAAACTGAAAACTCTCTCTATCTGAAACACACAGTACATAATAATTAATTATTTAACGCAAAAGCACACAAACAACGGCTTACTCTTTGTGCCAACAGTAAAATAGTTAGGAAGTTCGACAAACACCTCCGAAAGCCGATGTTTATACGCAAAGTTAGAATTAATCATATTTACGTACAAACCGACAACTTTGTGCGAGACGAACAGAATTGTTATGAATAAATGAATATTTTGCAAGGATTTGTACAGATTTTCGTAACAATATGCCATTATTTTGAGCGAGTTTTCAGTTACGTTTCATTCCAAATGGGGTTAGGACATTTTTTAAAATTGTTTTTAGACTGGTTTAACAGGACGCTCTGACTATCTTTAAGTTCCAATTTATATTTATTTTGAAATCAAAACATACAACTACGGAACTAATTTAAACGAAACAGAGCCCGAGAAAGGACATAGGCTAGTTATATATGGGAAATGAGTTTGTTAAAATCAAGACCTAAATATTTTTTTTAATACGAAAAACCGACTTACTCCCCTATGAGCCAAAACTCGAGCTTACTAAAGTAAAATTTAGCTAAAGGGCAAATATATATTGCGTTAAGCCGTGTACGAAGTTTAGAAGGCATAATATTATCAGATTTAGATGCCAGCTAATTAATTAATCGGCCACATGACGAAAGGGCACTGAGAGATATTACTAGGCTTCGAAATTTGACGTCTGACAATATAAGCAACATATAATTACACTCCTTCGTCCTGCCCTGTTCCCAAGAAAATAGTCAATAAATGTGTTCAGCCATAGGAAGTCCACTCCTGCACATAGGCCTTCATCCACAACCAAATCTACACCAACCTCCCTAGCATGACCACGCATCGTGGATATCGTTACTTACGATATCGTATCGTCTCTATACAAAATTCAACATGGCGGCTATATTTATCGTATTGGTACAGGCTTAATGACTACTAGGCTTAACGAATACTACATAGTATAGACTTGCTTGTTTTGTTAATTATTTTCATACATACATACATATAATCATACCTTTATACCTTACGGGGTAGGCAGAGCACCAAGCGCCGATAGAATCACATGGTACCACTTTTGACCAATTTTGAGGGTATAGTTGAGATGTACAAGTTGGGTAATTATTTATTTTTGTTTATTTTATTTATTTACCAAAATCCACAACAATTATATAATTATATACTCTTAAGTGTAGTGTGGTGGTGAACCAGTGATTATGATGGTTATAACCCCATAACCAATTCTACCATTTTAAAAGCAGGCGTTCATCTGTCAGCTAATAGCGAGGGGTCACAGCGTGGGACATTTCAGGGGATTTACGACCCTCGTTTATTTATTGTCCCTCCCACTAATAAAGTCCTACGGAATATCCTGGAACTAAATGGGTATAATGAAACAGTATCATAATTATGAAGACAGTAGCGCCCGTGGCAGAGGAATTCGTGACTGATGCGAAGTGTAGCGCAGGTGCCTCCAATAGGATTACTTGCGGTCAAGCTTAGTTGATGATCTGTTGGAGTTTGGATGCGTTTGTTTGTCATTTTTTAGAAACAAATTAGCAGTATGTAACCATTAAATTATTTAATGGCTGTGAAAAGGGGGCATGTTACCATCTTAAAAAATAAACATATGATTTTGAGTCTCAAATTTTGTGGATAAGGTCTTTCACAGCGGGCGATATACCCCTCCTGTTGTATTCTTCATGATAGGACAGGTATTGAATGTAGATTTTGGCTTGACATTTGGACCGTGACTTGTCTTCCTTTTATGATGTTTGGTCCACTTTGTAGAGATTTCTCAAAATTCCCATGGGAATGGGATTAATGTTGAATACAAAGTTATCAGCCGCTAGTATTAATGGTAGAAAAATTAACTAAATGTGCCTTCTCCATTTGTTTCCACAGCTCCATCGACAAACATAAGTAGGCTCAGTCCCATTGTTGTATTGTGCTAGTAAATCTACACTTTTGGCCAACTTGATAGGTTGGAAATATGACCATTTGTCGTACAGCCTACAGTTGAATTTCCAACCACGCTAACACCTGTTTATTATTCGTATTTAATTTTGTACGAAAGAAATTTTCGAAAGGATTTCTGGTTTTAAGTTTAATAATGAGATGAATGGTAAAATACATGTAGAAATTTGTAATTTTAAAATTCTAAAATTTTAAGTAATAACAAAACGTAAATATCGTAATACTTACATATACCTATACTACAAAATATAATTAAACTCCTTGGCTAATACATATAAATTGGATTTTAAAAAATACAATGCCCATCATACTTAATGGTAAATTTTTCTAACTTATAAAAAAATTCTTCTATGCTGCTCTGGTAGTTTAAAAAAAACGTATAATACTACAGCTGCTTCTCTTCCCGGGCATACTGTACAAGTCAGTAGAGGGACAAGAGGGTCTTGGTGTTTTGTAGGCGATGGGCTGATCACCTGTCACTACTAACCGAACTTGTACATCTCAACTATACCCTCAAAATTGGTCAGAAGTGGCACCATGTGGTTCTGTCGGCCCTTGGTGCTCTGCCTACCTCATAAGGGATAAAGGTGTGATTATATGTATGTATGTATGTTATTAAAAAAATGCTGGCTGACTCTATCCACTTGATAATTTATATATAATGAATAATTGAAAAAAATATGTAACGTTGCCAATTATGTAATTTAAAAGAGATGGTAAAGTTCGTCATCCGAGTTAATTGACCCGATAGCTCAGTTAGTTGGATCGAAAGCACGGTTTGCTTTAGTGGTCGTCGGTTTAGAAACTGGTCGTGAGTTCAAATCTCACTCGGGTGAAGAATTTTTAAATTTTCCTATTAATATTTTATAATTAAATATAATGAATAAACTATCTAATTAAATAATAAGCATCACCCATTTTGCATTACATAAAATCTAAACGTTTTCATCATTCAATTGACATTATTTATCTTGGTCAGTAAGTAAACCCTAACACCATTATTCTTTTCTAAAACTAGAGCAAAAGATAGAAATACCAAAACAAAACAAACTGCCAATTTACGAATTCACACCGGCGACTGCGGAATGAATTCGCGATGCATATTAAACATGGTACTTGACGCAGACAGTAGCGACATCCTCACTTGCAGTGGAAGTCAGGAGACACTCAGAGACAGGTCTGACAACACTCGCCTAGTGAATATACTTAGAAGTTGTCCGTAACTTAGCTTTAGAACAGGTGAAACGACACAGACGTGAAATGTGCAAGAATTGGCAGAAGAAACTTTAAAGAATAAAATGTCGAAGAATAAAGCCTTGAGCACACCGGATGCGTATGCGTACATGTAAGCGTAGACGTACACGTACAAATACCTCTCAGTTGTAATGTATGGAACTTACGCATACGCATACGCATCCGGTGTGCTCGAGGCTTTAAGATTACGATTACATACATACAGCTGCGTTCTCAAAATGGTGTAGCAGAAACATGATCACGGAGGCAATCCTTACAGCCATTAGTATAGCGATGTCAGATGTTAATGGTCAATGACAAGTTGCTAGCTCATCGTACGAAGGAATGCTCTTGAGGTTCCTTAGTTGACCCTTAGGACATGAGGAAATGTCGCTGATACATTTAAGTAAATTCTCGCATCAGCACAGTAAGCGAAGGCAGGAGTGAATTAGTATTACACTAATTAATCTTCTTCTTCTTCAGCCTATTGCAGTCCACTGCTGGACGTAGGCCTCCCCACAAGGCTACTGTCACAGGGAGGTTTGACCGCAGTGTGATTTTCGGACTATGTTGTCAGTACGGGAGGCGCTGCTGCCCACCTCCCGGAAACCCTTAATCGCCTCGTAATAATTAATTTAATAGACGGTTTCTATTGTTTAATCATAATTTTCTAATTTTAGAATATTAATTATACTGGATTCAAATGTCAAATTAAAATGTAGATTGTAATAAAGTAAATTTCAAAGTTCACAAAGCCACGGTTTGTATAGCGAGGTCAGATGTTGCTGATCAGTGACAAGATGCTAGCTCGTCGTCCGAAGGTCTTGAGGTCCTCAGTTGATCATTAGGACATGTACGAAACAATTATATCAATTTACCGCTAAGAAATAAGAAAAAACAGTTTGCATTCGATTTGTAAAATAGCTCTTCATTGTTAGTAGCACAACCAAACGTATTTCTCGCAAAACAATCAATGTCTGTACACGCTGCAATCCGCGTACCTAGCCATTGGAACGGTCACGCTTGCTTTCCCCCCAACTGGCCAATCAGGGACCCAGGTCTACAACGCGATATAGACATTTTTGCAACTCCTGGGTATATATACTAGTTCTTTGTCCATGTAGTCGGGGAGTCCGTTGTTGTTGAGAAGACCGGCTGTAGCGAGGGCCGGACTCAAGCCTCGCTTTAAATTTAACATAAGGTATTGTGTAATTTGTAGAGGGGGACTTTCGATGAGATTTCAGTTTACTGGGAGATTGCTGGAAACCACTCTTCTTCGTCTTGCAACAAGTTTGACTTCCTTTTGTTTCTTTTAGCTAAAACAATACTAATCGAGTGTACTGTAGTCCTAATTTTGTATTGGTACCTATCTAAAAAATGTATTTAGAACCTAACCATACATATAATCACACCTTTATCCCTTACGGGGTAGTTAGTTCCTAACCATTACCATTTCAATAACCGATCTTGATAGATTTGTGCATACATCAGATTAGATCTTCAATTGTTTACATTACACAAAATCGGAGATTCTTAGCCGTAGAAACTCAACGCCGTTCTCTCAGGCGATGAGCTAGAAAATACTCAGTGATCTTTTAGATCTGGCTACTTTTGTGATGTCATGCATGTATATTTAATATTAAAACTACCTTAAGATACCTTCAAAGTTGAAAGAACATGCTAACTTAGGTTACGAAAATAGACAAATATGAAAACTTCACCATACTTACGTACCAAAATAATATCCAGAACAACTTGATTAAATGCGATTAATACATTGATTTTGTACGAAATTTTCATGTTTACCGCTAGCTGTTAAGAGGGAAAACATGTATACGGACAAAATAAGCTCTGCAAATTTGTTCGTAAACAAATTAAATTTTGTTTGGTAAAGGATTTGTTTTGTTATCAGGCGGTATTAACATTTAAATGAAATTTCTATGGCGTAGGAAAATGTAGGTATGTATGTACTGAACTGCCGAAGTACAAAGCGGGCACGCGGTTGTTATTTTCAATCTGTATATATAGAAAACATTTTCTTTGTTTGATCTTCATTTCAGATTAATTAGAATAAGATTTATCACATTATGCTTGCCTTGGTTAGTAAAATACATAATATACATTCACCCTATTCTTAGAAGTACGACAAAAATTAAAAGTAAAATTACAAAATGAATCTCACATAATGAAATAGTCTCCTAATATTATGTTGAAACAATTTAAAACTAAATCAAATTAAAAATTCTTAACAAAACCTACCATAACAAAAAAACATTGAGTTGATGCGGGGCTTCATTAGAATACGTCACCTGCATCTTCTTCCGTGCATGTCGTTGGAGTTGTCTAAGAAACTCAGAAACGTGCTGAGGTGATGAGGAATATTATATTATGTAGCCCTTGACGCAAAATTACATTGTTTTGTAACGTGATCATTTTATTCTAACCGCTATTGAAGGAATCACAACGAAGAATTATCGATGTAACTTTAGCTTAAGCCCTCTTTTATACTCGACGTCGCATTTTAATTCTACCCTTCATAATTACTTATATTCTCGACTGATATAACCCAATATTCACCAAAATTTCATTATCTCAATACCTCATAAAGTATCAATAAACTTGATCCCCAGCACTTAATTTCTTCGTACAGCTTCTACAAGGATTTCCCTGCATTAAGGGCGTCCATATATTCTGCGGCTAACGCGTCATAAAACGTACTTTTACGAGTACGTGGAAAGGTTAACTATAGGTAGCAACGTACTTTGTTGTTTTAATTAGGTACTAAAATAGAAATGTTGCTGAAATCACATGAAAGACCTACCAGGCTGCAACTTTTCTGCTGGGGCTAAATTGTAGGGTTGCACTGCACCTGAATATTATCCTTGAAACCCAAGTTACAAGTTCTTTTTACTTTTTTTGTCTTATTTGTAGTACGCTAGTATTTATGTTTTTTACTCAATCAACATTTTTGGTTACATTTTCGTGTGTACCTACAGTATCCATATATTTTTCATTGAGCCTGTTCATGATTGTCAGGAAGTCATCGGAGAATGTAGGACCTCGTGGTTGGCACATCCCAGTTCTTTCTTCTTCGTTCTTTCTTTCTTTCCATAGAAACCGGCTCTTACTTCGGTTTTTCTGAACACCGATTGGTATAGTTGGTAGTGACCCTGCCCACCGCGCAATTGGTCCGGTTCGAATTCCGGTAGGCGCACACATTGAAATGATGAATTTGTTTTGTTTCCGGAGCATGGATATTTCTATGATATATATGTATTTATATAAGTAGCCACTCATAACACTTATGAGCTTTGTAATTTTTGTGTGAGACTAAGTTTAAGTTTTTTAAAAGTGTGTACATATTAATTTATTTTACATTTTTATTTAGCAATAAACATTTTCAGGAGTCTTATGCAACCTTTTTCTATAGATGATAACTGAAAAAAATCATTGTTTTTCATGTAAATACTTGTATATCAGGATATCATATATTTCGCGGTAAACGCATCGTAAACCGCGGTTTTACGAGTGCGGTAAGATTTACGTTCCCGTTTCACAGTACCTACCAACTGTTGAAGGATATCTGTAATGGTACTACTTCTTAGCTGCGTGTAATACATTTACATACATAAATAGACACGGCTGTATTCCCGAAGGGGGGAGCAAGAACTGCAGGGTCAATAAGGAGAACCCATAGCCATATTTAGCTTAGCAGAGACATATTAGGACAAGTGACAAGTCGCTAGCTTATCGCCCGAGAGAATGCCCGAGTTCCTTATACGACTCTTACGATATGCATGGAAAGAGATGCAGCTAACGTATTCTAGTGAAACCCCGCATCAGCATACGTAAGAAAAATATAATGTTAAAAAATAAAATATTGTACAGTTACATGAAGTAGGTACTCTTGTCCGTCTTGTAAACAAATAATAAGCACTAAAAGAATACAAACCACCACAAAAGTGATAAAAACAACAGTTACTATCAACAGAGAGCAATCAATTTAATTTACTGACTTCTCGAATATAAAATTGGTCCAATCATATTATATTGCCCACTAAATCTTTTATAGGAAAAGGGAAAAAATCGGAAGTAACATAAACCGAAGCAAATATATACCGAACGGTAGAGTAAGAGGAATTATTTATCGCAGATTGTTCACTCTGTAGATACTGGATACTTAACTACCTGAATAAGAATGTCATTGCTATTATTTTCATGATTCTTAATGAAGCAATATTTATTAGGATTCTCAATCCTACCTGGAGGCGCAGTGGGCCAGCCAATAATAAAGCGCAAGGGCACTACATAATTACCTTTTCTGGAAGGATTTCGCCTTTTTAGCACTTCGTAGAGCCTAGCATACGAGTACATACCATGCTGTCTTGTTCCTTTTGACCTAAAAAAGAGATCAATTACGATTTGAAATAAGTTAGATAAATATTTACTCATATCTACCATACTCATATCTATTCCACATCTAGTTATTACTGCTTATGTCCTTACGGAAAATTTCATTAAAATTGCATGATACGCGCTTTTAATATGTGGAACTGAAATATGTGTAATTTGAATGCACTCTTTAAAGAACATAGTCCAGTTTATTATTTAAGGAAATAAGAAGATTCCGTGGAGTGGTCAACCCAAAGTCAAATTTTTGTTATTATCTATTTAACGATTAAACCATTCCAACTTTTACGGCCCGATCGTTCAAGAAATTGTCTTTCCGGGCAGTTTACGTTATTTCGTAGTAAACTCTCATTTTATTAAATTTTTATGTTCCAAGTTCTTGATTACCAAAATTAGATAAGCATTATAAAAGTTATGAAATACTGGATGCTAATCTAATTAGACGCCAAAATTTTATTAACTTTTTAGGTTGACGCCGGGCGGGTAAATTAATTAAGTACTTTTAACTATAGGTAATTAATTATCTTTAAATAAAATTAACGTTAGTACTAATTACTGGCAGGCACCTTTGTGTTTATCTTTTTTTTAGCTAAAGCTGTTTCATTAGACTATTTTTTAACAGATTTACATTATCTAAAATTTAATTATTATGAAGGAGTTTAAAGTAAATTGTTTAAAATATTATTATGCGCATTTATAGAGTCGTTTTCCCAAAGAACCACATAGAGGAACCCTGACTCCAAATACAAACTTTTTTGTAAAACACTAATACATTGATAGGGTATATTATAGGAAAATATAGAAAATTTAGATAACCTAGGTAAAGTCGGGTATGACAGATTTAACTAAGTTTACTCAGTTACATCTAAGTTTACTCCATCTCCTAGTACTACTAAATAATATGTTTAACAGAAATTTGAGACATCAAGATTCAGTTATACGTTCTGCACAGTGTAATAGTAGGTGTGGGTCCTACCAACGAAACTAAATTTGTAAGAAAATATGCTAAAACCACCCAAAGTAGGCTTAGGGTCGGACCCCGCAATATGTTCTATTGAAACTCACTTAGTGAACCATATGGGTCTAGTAAAAATCACTCTGTTCGTAATAGCGCGTTGTTTTTATAGAAAATGGGGAGCCCACTTATTTTACGACTGCGGTTTGGTTTCAATTGATTTTTTATTTCCAACTTACTTTTTTTTGCGGGCTTTATAAAGGAGTAATTTTCTTGATTGGTAAATGGACTCACAACATAACCATCTCATTTTATATTACTCTTATAACATGCACATATGTACATTTATGTTGCACTTTTATATGTGCTTATTTTTATATGCTTTCCGCTGTCTTTCCTGTTTATCTTGTATTAATGTGGCTATTGTATACAGGATGTTTTTTCGTTGCCACCCTTAACGAAGGATACGTATTCTATACATCAAATAAAGCAAGTTCATGCTAAAAATAATGCAGGGAAACGATGTAATTTTTTTTAAAGATTTTTTTATTAATTTATTCGGCGAAATTTATAGTGTCCATTGTTTATGCTAGTTTTTTCATAGACAGATATCAATTATTTCTCGTGAAAAAATCTTGCTACGTGCGTCTATGTACATTTATGCTGAAAAATGCAGTCTATTTATTCAACTTTGGACCCTATTAGGGTCTTGGGAACCAAACACTTCCCAGGTATACTTCCATGGAGAAAAATGATCGTGATGATGAGGAAAGTCTGTAGTTTTCGGTAACGTTGACGACCAAAAAATACCCTGTATATATTTTTACTATGAATAAGATTGAGAAGGTACTGTGTTCGGGTAATAATTTTGTTCGGGTCAATAAATGCCTCAAATTAAGTAATTGCGATACCTAAACCTTCACTTACAGTAAGTTCGTCTGACTAATCCATCAATCAAAGTTAGCTTATTTAAATTTTGGCCCTTAAAATAGGTATTAAACAGCAGTAAATATTTCTGTTTCCGAATTTCTCTAGTTCCCCAGTAAAGAAAACGTACGGCAACACAAGAATCCAAAAAGCCTTATTTCGTGACAAGACGTAATTGCCTCGCATTGTGATAATAGAAATTAATGTCAAGTCCAAACAATGGCACACACTTTGGCACTAACATTCCATTAAAATCCGGTTATTCAGACCTCTAGGCCTCGCTTTAGACACTCGTAACTTATTGGAGTCGAATTGAATGGAGATCCAGCGATTTTTATACCAGTTCCACCCGTTTCTGACTGGATAGGTAAGGCAGAAAGATAAGGAGAGATAGGATGGTTTTGGAATATTGGAGTATAAAGTTTCATGATTCAAAATATGGCTTTATTAATGCTGGATCGTTTTTGCGTAGACTGAGGCCAAAACGCTTATAGGTACGAGTATTTTAAGTTTGTACCTACGACCGCCTTTTTGGATCTTTTTACCCGACTGCGCAAGAAGGAGGGTTCCATCAAAAAAGCAACTCAATTACGTCGAATTAAAGCTTGTAACTTATTTGTCGATGTAATTTTTTATACGTTACTTATATAGGTATAAGCGGCTGTATTCCGAAAATGGAATAGCCAGATTTGCTGCATTCAGCTGAACAAGATCAGTGTCGCAAGTCAATCAAGCTCATCGTCAGTCAGTCAAGCGATCGCCCTTGAGTTCTTTAGTCGACTCTTACGATAGAAAAAAGATGCAGCTGATATATCTGATATAAGCCCTGCATCAGCACCATTATTTTTATATCAAGGCATCAGAAGTCATGTCCATACAATTCGTACCAACGGAGACAATGCACTCGAGAGACAAGTGGATCGTTAGCGTCGAAAATCATCGATATTATTGTCTGAGCTGCAGATGCAGATTTCTCATTGAATTGTGTGAAATACCTTAGGTAAATGGTGTATATATATGGTTCCAAAAACGTTTTAGATACTAGAATAGTATTATATTATTGTGTGACTAGCTCACCTCGGTCACCAACCCGCCTGCCCAGCGTGGTGACTATGGGCATAATCCCCCTGTGGCAGTAGCCATGTGGCGTGCCCTGGGGTAACCTACGTTCAGCAGTGGACTGCAATAGCCTGAAGAAGAAGAAGATGTGACTAGCTGTTTTCCGCGTGAACTACAGACTGTAGCCACTGACCTTTGCCGTACTCTCACTAATATATGAAAAATTAGAATTAAACATTGGGTGCGTAGATAAAGCGTGACGTTGTAACAAACAAATTATTAGTATAGTATAAATATTACCTAGGATAGGATGGGATACATTGTAGATAAATACATTCAATTTTACTTAATTGGGTCAACCGATTGACGTAAATAATATTATATAAAGGTACCGGAATCGAAAATAGATGTTTGTTTTCTAAACTAGGCATAATTATCTTTTCGTGTGTTTTTAAATAGAACATTTTCCTTTTTTTGATTTTCTAAAACTGCATTCACTTGACATTTTTAAATATGCCTTCTTGCAGAGCAACGACAATTTTTTCCTAAAGACCTAACTTTTAATTTATTTGTTCGTACTTGTTTAACCTTTTGTAAAGTTAATCCTTACAAAAAAAACTGCTACTGATTAAAAAAAAGCACCCAACCTAATTGCAACAGCATAAAACCGGATGGAAACAGCTAAAATGTTTAAAAACCGGCATACTTGCGATCGTTTTAAAGCCGCACCGATTAACCGACTCATTTAAAATGATACAAGACTCTCGTCGCGTTTGCCAAATACTCGTGTTCCGAGCTCGGAGGGCGCAGAGGGTTATTCTGTGCAGGCACTGCTGTTGTAAGGCTACTGAGACAGCGATCAGTGTATCGATACAGATGGAAAATCGATTACTCGTCGACTCTGAACTTAGCACGACTTTTATTGAGCTTTTATTCAAGGATAGACCTACTCGTATTTAGCTATGTTTATCTCTATATATTGTACTATGTATGTAAGTAGAACCTAATGAATGTGGACAAAGCAATCGAGGTATGCTTGGAACGTACTAAATGGAAATCTGTACTCTCTGCCTACCCCTGTGGGGCATATGCGTGATTTTACGAGTATATAGCTATGTATTTCAACTGTCATTTAAAATTGTGTCATGTTTATATTTGGCAAGATAAACAAAAATATATTAAATTATAATATTCATCAAACATCCCATTGCATAAATACAATGATTAAAATAGTTTATTTATCTATCTTGGTCTGATAAAACATTCAGCATTCAAATTCTATAGTAAAATATAAATACAAATAATAAAGCCGTATTCACAACAATATGTTTGAAATAAGCTTTTTCAATAATAAAACCCAAAATTAAATGTTTCCGCGCACATTAATGTGTCGCATAATCGTGTAATTTGTAAGTACATAATTTAAAAATTCCAAAAACCTGACTGCTTAAAAAATGAAAAGAAAAAAAAACAAGCAATTATATGTCCGGTGGACAAGAATTCTATAATATTACTAGTGGACGCCCGCGACTTCGTCCGCGTGGAAATTGAATTGTAGCTTATATGACACGTTTGTCGGTTTACCAAAGCAGCGCCATCTATTGATTACTTACTCAACCAAGTCGAAAGGTATAACAGACAAATAATTAGCAATAAATTAAAATTGCGACTATAATTTGAGATTTAAACTATCCTATCTCTCAAGTTGGATCGAACTGCACATGGTGTGCGAATTTTATTATAATCGGTTAAGTGGTTTAGGAGTCCATTGAGGACAAACATTGTGACACGAGATTTATATATATTAAGATTATGGAATGAATACTATTGAAGAACATAAAATATTTTCTATTCATTCAATAGTATTCATTCCATAACAATATTATAGAATTCTATCCCACCGGACATATAAGTGCTTGTTTTTTTCTTTTCAGTTTTTAAGCAGTCGGGTTTTTAGATTTTTTAAATCATGTTTTTTTATTTTATACTTTTTTGTTACGAATACCTAGCTACTGATAGGTACGCTTCAAGAAACATGCTCAACATGCTCGGCAGCAAGAAGTTTTCGTCTTGCTGCTATCTAAAAACTTATAAGTATGTGAGAATGGTTGTTACGCAACTTTCAATCGATATAGATCCTAAACGGTTGGTCGAATCGAAAAATGTTGAGAGAAACCTAATAATGATTTGATAATTTAAATACCTATCCAACGATACCCCACTCTATAAAGTTTGTCGACTTTAATTTTTTTCATTTTCACAAATTGGCGTCCAGTAGTCGCCATATTGGATTTTCACTAACGTCATGTCTTTAATGTCACTCCCCGTACTAAGAGGAATCGATTAACGTATGAATTATAAAAATCGGTTGAGGCGTTTGGTCTGTGTAGTGCTTCAAAGGAACATACATACATACATACATACATAGGCTGTTAAACACAATACCACTCCTTTGCGTCGCGCAGTCGGGTAAAAATAGCACACGGCATTCAATCGAATCGTACACGGGTGAAATGTCCAGAATAAGCATGTAATGGCAGAGGCTAAATTCAGGCGAATGCATAAATAACCAGCTTAATTGGGAGTGAAATCACGCTGCAGTTTTGATGAACTGCCTGAATTTTTAAACGATGCCCGCTTCGAGATTACTGATGGGCTTTACACTTGGGAACGAGCGAGCAAGGTTTATACTAATAATGCAGATTGGGTGTATTATTCCTTGGTGTGTTAAATATTTTATATTATAAATGAAATTGTATTAGGCGTTACAATTCGGAAGTTCAAACATTCACTATGGGTGCGCCCACACACATAATTGCGACAACAGGCACTTGCACTAACTACAATCGCCATGAGAAACCAGACCCGAGCACCTAGCATGCAAGACGATACATTGCACCATTCCGAAATCAAAAACTAGATAAATAATCTACATACATATGTTTCGCCAACAACCGTGGCATCCTTAGGATTATAGAAATTAGTAAATTAGTAAGTAATGTGTTGGATTTTAGAGGTTCATAATAATTAGTGGTTTACTAATTTACTAATTTCTATAATCCTGAGGATGCCACGGTTGTTGGCGAAACATATGTAGATTATTTATCTAGTTTTTGATTTCGGAATGGTGCAATGTATCGTCTTGCATGCTAAGTGCTCTGGTTCTGGTTTTCTCATGGCGATTGTTATTAGTGCAAGTGCCTGTTGTCGTAATTATGATTTATCAGATCCGAGGGTCATGGAGGGTGTATGGCCCGGTGGTGGGCGCACCCATAGTGAATATTTTATATTAGTTTATACCATTTTCTTGAACTTGTAAAGGGTAAATTAATATTCCCATTACGTACTAGTAAAAACCTTGAACAATAGTTAGACCAAACCCTGTTATTTTGTAGTTTTTCAATAAAATTGTAATCAAGAAAATCATAGTCCACATAAAGCCATCAAGTCAATCAAAACACCGAACGAGTATGCGTAGACGTATACGTACCTCTGAGTTGTAATGTATGGAACTGAATACACCACCGCTTGACGTCTAGCTTACTCTACGCATTCGCAATCTGGTCCTGCCCTTTACCTATACAGTTTCCATACTTCAACTCAGGTACGGTACGTACGTCCTACGCTTACGTGTACGTATACGCTCCGGTGTGCTCGAGGCTTAAATGTGGCTCTAAAGTTTTATATTATGCGAACTTTGCAAAGATCACAATTTTTTTTCAAGAGTACTTCATTATAATCTAAAACTCAGACGATATGTACCGTTTGTATTCTATTTGGGGACAGCCCTAGATCCCATTGATTTTGGGTTGGTATGTTTCAAGTTCAATAGCGAGTAATGTATGTAAGAGATTTCTGCCTCAAAACCAACCAAAGTGAACAGAATTCAAAAGCTAAGTAAATGTCGACAAATATGCACAAACATTCTAAAAAACTACCTAATACTCCTAACAATATACATAAAAAAAATTTTAGACATTCATTTTTTTATATAAAGTTTTTGAAAGCTCGCCGTCAATTGCCAACAGTCACCTACGTTTCATACTTATTCCGTTTCCTTATAAAATGCGCAAATATTTTCACTTACTCTGAAAACTTTTGTAACTTTCAAAGTTCAACAGTAAAGAAGTTAGTTTTTCCGTTTATTTTCGCCTTTTTCACACCCTGCGCCAGTTTTTTATTTTATTTATTGCAATTTTCTGCTGGAATAGCTTCGATTAAATGTAAATTTACTGTAAGATAGATTTCCTGGTCATTATATTTAAGTTTTAATGGTTCTTTAACGAATATAAGCTTGAATATTTTGACTTCATGTAAAGCGAAATGCCTTATAATTTCTCGTTGTAGTTGTCATCTTACGGCTCAACATCTTTTCCAGAGGGGTAGGCAGAGATTATGGATCTCCATTTGCTATGGTCCGGACACACCTCTTTCGCTTCTTCTACTTCCATGATATTCTTAATAAACGCTCGTCAGTTTCATACGACGAAAAAAATACCAGAAAAATGTGACAGATTTTGTTTTATGCGAAAACCAATCACCTTGCTTGCTATAGTGGTAAACTCGTTGTAAAATACGCCCTACTTCGAAGACAAATGACGTCAATAATCAACAAATTCGGTCCCTTCATCCATAAATCCATTAACTTAGGAAAGACACTACGAGCCGCGCACTCAATCAGTAGTCTACCAGACGGAGTCTATTAAAAATTCTCCCTCCTTCGATTTTCCCGCGCCTTTATGACTTCTGACTCGTGTCATTAATCGCTGAATACTAGGGTTATTCCCACGAGCTATGTGTTTGCGATTATAAAGTGACTATTACTATTTTGTCACTTCACTATCGTATCGAGCCTTCACTAGAATACATCAGCTGCATCTCTTTCCGCGTATGTCGTAAGAGTAAACTAAGGAACTTGGGCAATCTCTTAGGCGATAAGCTAGCAACTTGTCACCGATATAATTACATCTGCGCTCGCTATGCTAAACGTGACTCTAAGATTTCAGGTATGTAAACTGGCTACAATATTATTTTATTTGTATATTTGGTACAATGGATTTAGATGAGTACTTGATAATTAGATTAGGTTTGTCTTTTCCAAGAAAAGTGGTTCTTTGTTTTTACGCGGACGAAGTAGGTATCTAGCCTGTAATAACTAGAAGTATCATACTAATAAGATATACCTTAGTCGTCCTTTATACCTATATTTTTATAATTTACTACTGAAATTGCAATATTTTTGCTAAAAGTATCGTATAAGCCGTTTTGGAGGATTGCCAATCTAAAAGGGATTATTGACGTGAGCTTTTGTATCCTACTAGGATATAAAACAAACTTTGGCATTCCCAATACGACACGTGCTTACGTAATCATCTAAAAAAGACTTTCAACTATAAAACAGCAGTGAGTCAATGGTGAAGTAGCTTAGTGTCACCATGCGATTGTAGGAATGCTCATGATACAATTAAATCACTTTGGGCTTTTTTCATCTTGTGAGGGAACGTCACGATATACAAGAGGTATATCCAAAAATGAGAAAGTCCACAATTTCAGACTAATATACACCTTATAATAATAATTATTGACTAATTAAGTCAGTTTTTTGGAAATTAAAAAAATTACCTCACAGTAATATAGATCCTAGTACGGAATATGGCGTTAATTAACAAGTATAACGGAAGTAAGTTTACTTGTTAGGACTGATTTGATACACGTTTCTGAGAACTGCAATGGCAATACTTATAACATACAAATACAGATCGTTCATTTGTTCAACACAGTTACAGTACAAAGTACATAAAGGTCTTAGTTTAGAGTTAGTTCTGCCATGTTGTGCCGCAAGGCATACAAATTATAGTGTTAGTTAATGAAGCTCCACCACACGATACATTTTCATCGACCAATTTCGCCTTGCATGCATATAGATATGGCTGTGCTTCCGACATAAGGTAGAGAACTGAGCGGATCCTAAGGCAGATCCCACAGCCGCGTTTGGTATACTTACAATCAACCAAAATTTTCAAATTCTAAAATCCCATTACTGTCGACGCTTCATGTAACCACAAAAGCGTGGCAACTCAAGTCGCGACAAAACCGCGATTGCACAGAAACCTTTAAACTGAATTTACTGAACTTTACCCAATCAGTCAACTTGCTGTAAGCCGTTGACAATACCTCGTTTAACTTTGCCGATTAACTTAGACTTTTTCTCTCTTTTTCGCCCTTTTCTCGACTGTTACAATGGAATTTCGGTTTAATTGAATTATGTTGGCCTGCGCTTTCTTTACTTAATTCGATTAAGGTCTTTATTTGGATGAAAATTTTTATTGATGCTATGAATGCCAGACTTTTGGAAAAATATGTCGGATCAATTTTTACATAATTATAATATTCACTATGGGTGCGCCCACCACCGGGCCCTACACCCTCCACTGACCTCGGATCTGATAACTCATAATTGCGACAACAGGCACTTGCACTAACTACAATCGCCATGAGAAACCAGACCCGAGCACCTAGCATGCAAGACGATACATTGCACCATTCCGAAATCAAAAACTAGATAAATAATCTACATATGTTTCGCCAACAACCGTGGCATCCTCAGGATTATAGAAATTAATAAATTAGTAAACCACTAATTATTATAAACCTCTAAAACCCAACACATTACTTACACAGAATTAACTACCCTCGGTTTAGTTAGGTTATATAATTAATAGGTTTATAATAATTAGTGGTTTACTAATTTATTAATTTCTATAATCCTGAGGATGCCACGGTTGTTGGCGAAACATATGTAGATTATTCATCTAGTTTTTGATTTCGGAATGGTGCAATGTATCGTCTTGCATGCTAGGTGCTCGGGTCTGGTTTCTCATGGCGATTGTAGTTAGTGCAAGTGCCTGTTGTCGCAATTATGAGTTATCAGATCCGAGGGTCAGTGGAGGGTGTAGGGCCGGTGGTGGGCGCACCCATAGTGAATGTTTGAACTTCCGAATTGTAACGCCTAATACAATTTCATTTATAATTATAATATCTTAAATTTATAACACCCATATTTTGTGCAAATAAAGCTTATTGTATTGTATTGTATTGAATTTGGATCAATATGTTTTCGTTCATTTTCGAGATATTTAATCTCTTTGGTGAAAAAGATACGGTGTTTTTATAACCTAAACCGTGTCCCACCGCTGGACAAAATATGCCTCCCCGATTTTGCCCACACTTTTCATGTTTCCGCTATAGTGACCCACTCTTGCTGAAACTTGTCCAGGTCGTCCCTTCACGATAAAGGGACTTCTGATGAAGGCTTCATCTTCTCCCGGGTCTTTCCATTTTTTTCATTTTGTTGCTATAAAATATTGGTACCTGTGAATTATAAAAAAATAAGTAAAATTACGTAAAGGGATGATTTTCTAGTGCTACCTACGCTACGTAAAAAAATAGTAAGAAAAACTGAAATATTACAAAATCCATTTTGGAAAACGCAAAAACAATCGAAAATAATGAAACCTGAACACACCGCACAAACCTATTCACTTCGATATCGGGAAAGCATAGAGATAGAGCTAAAGTAGTTATAGATGAACATTTGGGAAGTCAGAATTATTATTATAAAATGAATTTAGGCTGTATTGTAGTAAGTGTGCTGAGTTAGTTAGTGAAAGGCCCAATAGTTTGCATGATATCCCGGTACTTTATTCATCTTTCCCAAATAACACATGACAATAGGTATATTTTAAATCTTACGGGATTCGGAGGAAAACGTGCTAAATAACAACATTTTTACCTTCAAATAGAACATTTTTGGTTATGCATTCGTTTCGCTGTTTAATTGATAGCGTTTTATACATTTTCACTTCTCCCTTTTGACTTGAAACGTTGTCAATCGCAATACCCTATGTGCCGAGCATAACGCGTTTGGTGGTGTTTTATTGGTAAATATTTTAACAGTAGCGCGATTGATCTTCTGGACTAGCTCCCTATGTTGTGAAAAGAGGCGTATACGGTAAAGTCAGGATCGAAAAGTCATGCTCAAATAGCCTAGTCTATATTTATACTATCTCGATAATCGCAAACGTGGCGTGGAAAAATTGAAGCGTGGATCAAGTCGCAGATGTGTGTAACGGTCGTCGGCGACAAATTGTTTTATCGAAAATTACTTTCTGCAGCGCCTTCGACGCTGGATTTACATTTTTCTAATGTAATGGAACGGCTACGGCGACTCCGTGTTACGATTATGTGCTGTTTGTACTGATTATAAGTAATGAACCGTTTTCTATTGAGTTTATACTAACTCATTATTAGACACAAACATTTTATAGAGAAAATTCGGCTTAAATTTTTTTCTGAAGTTTTCAAAGCGAATTTTATTTTGTTTTTCTTTACTCTTAATGTTTTAGCTCTGAAAGTTCGTGGTATCCGTTATCGGCAGGTAAATACCTAATAATCGTATACTTACATATACTAAGTTTGTTGCTATGTTCCAACATTAAATTATATGTATAACAAATTGTATCGTGAATGATGGATTTTTTCAATGAATATATATTTATCATTAAGGGCCCCTTCTAAAGAATTAGGTACTTTGTGCGGGCAAAGTCAAAATTGCATCGCCCAAAGTTTTATAGCGACGGTGAAGTGACAATACCTCCTAACTAACATTTTTTAACAAATCGATTTTTATAATGCAATATACTTATAATTCAATAATTAGTATATTGCATTAAAAAAACGACTTGTTAAAAAATGTTAGTTAGGAGGTATTGTCATTTCATCGTCGATAGCACTCAAAATGCTTTTAAAAACCTTCATCTTCGTCTTCAGCCTATTGCAGTCCACTGCTGAACGTAGGCCTCCCCGCTGGGTAGGCGGGTTGGTGACCGCAGTGTGATTTTTGGACTGGATGTTGTCAGCACGGGAGGTGCTGCTGCCCGCCTCCCGGAAACCCTTAATCACCTCGTACGATACCCACGGGTAGGCATGGGGTGGTACAAACTCTACTCTGCCGGCACCACGCGGTTTATTTAAAAACCTAGCTTGTCATTAATTCTTTTATCGAGTACTTAATAAAATGTCAAAGAAATTGTTTGAACCAAAAGTAGATCGATATGATTCTTTGCTTTATTATATTTTTCCGATTTTAAATATGACGATTTATTTAAAAACATCGTAATCTATAAACATGATTTCTGACGAACGAGCCCTTAAAGTCTATTCATCAACTCATCACATTATTCATTCTGCAAAAACACAAATGGCAATTTATATCCCCCCAGCAAATTCCGGATCCGGGGTGGGTTTACGAGCAGAATCCCCAAAGTCTCCCAATAGACTGCCAGTAAACAAATAAACTAATATTACCATTATCCGGAATCAATGACTTGCTTATTACTAAAGTTTCTTCAATCGTAGGAACAAATCGGTTGATAAGATAGAAAGTTTCTTCATCGAAATAAATTTAGCCTAACATTTTTTATAAATAAACAGCAAACACAATAACGAACGGTAACCGTTTAGGATAAAAATAACAAAAACATCAACTGAAGATAAAACACTTGACTTTATTGCCTCCGTATCCATTGGCTACAGTTTATCGGAAAATATCTAAGTATCAACATTAATAAAAGAAATCAAACATGAAAGAAATATTTATTACAAAAGCGCGGGCGGCGATCTATGGCAATAATGATAGTAAAAATATAATTATGTAAGTTATCTAACATAAAAAGTTCCGATATTATAACAGCAAACAGCTGAGAGATTAAAACTAGGATGTCATAATATATTTTAATATAAAAATACAGTATTAAATTAGGTGCATTGATAAAAGGTAAGTACGAGTATATAAACGACCGTTGGTTGGACTCTCTTCACAATTCCCCTCCCTCTTCGCGTCGTTTTCCTCATTATTGAGGGTCGTGACTCCATCAGTTTCTCTGGTACGATTTCCTCCATCTGCTGCGATCCTTAGCTTCGTGAAGGGTATTCTGGAAGTTGATATTCAGAGAAGATCGTATTTGGTCCGACCATCTCGTGGGACTGCGTCCTCTGGGACGTTTGCCATCTAACTTGCCTGTCACCATCAGCTGTTCAAGGTTGTGGCCCTCTTTACGAGTAATATGTCCGAAGAACTCCAGCACCCTACGAAGGCATATAGTGGAAAGTCTGAATAGATATGTTGGTGCGAAAGGCGGTCCATGGAATCTGTAGCATTTTTCTCCAGGACCACATTTCAAAGGCGTCTATTAGGTCACTGTCAGCCTTTTTCAGTGTCCAGGTCTCCGCCCCATAATTGAATATGGAGAAAACTAGCGAAGTATAATTAGCATAATTTTAATAAAAGAGGGATTCTGTCCTCTCGCTCCCACAATGGAAACAATACCACTGTTAGAATTTATATTAATCCCTGCATCTTTTGTGTACTGTTTTTAATGAAACACGTTCGGCTGTCAGACAACAACTGGTTTATTTATCAATACCCACAACACCTCCACCACAAAAAGATAATGGCTAGAGACCACTTCCCATTTCTTCCCTTATAAAAATTTAGTTTCTAGGTACTTAAATTTTCTTACTTACTTAAAAAAAATACAATTAACTAGTCTATGTCCATTACAAATTTCTTTGCTCGAGAACGAGTCATGGGTCCTTGGAAAAGGGGAGAATCCACAACTTTAGTACGAGTATCATTACTGGTATTACCCGTGTCCCCGATGGCCTCGTCCCCAGCTACACTGTGGGCAGCCTCTCCTATACTGGCGTCACCACTTACGGTGCTATCACTGTCATCAGATTCTTGTTGACATTTAGATTTATTGACAGTGTTATCCGCCTCGTACTTGAATTGGTTTACCTCAACATCATTATGGTATTCCTTTGTTTATACTTAATTAAGTGACGTCTATTGCGTACCTAGTTCCCGCTTTATTTTGAACAATGTAAGAACGTGGAGTGTCAGCATTACTTATTACAATTCCTTTGGTTCGAGTTTTGCCATTTATGCATATAATATTGTCACCCGCATTTAGTTTAGGCAATGGTTTCGTTCGTTTATCATAATGATGTTTTGACACTTTCTGTTTTTCTAACATTGTTGTAAATTCAGACGGGTCGATAGGTTTTGGCAGTAACATTTGTGTACTGACAGGGAGTTTACAACGTAATCTACGACTCATCAACAGTTGTGCGGGCGAGCTCAAGCCATCTCTCGGTGTGTTCCAGTAGTTTAATAAAGCTAGTTGAAAATCGGTATTACTTATAATAGATTTTACTAGCAAATTTTTTATAGTTTGCACCGCTCGTTCGCTTTTCCCATTAGCCTGAGGATAGTTAGGTGATGACGTCACGTGTTCCACTCCCCACTCCTCTATAAACTTTCGGAACTCTCGACTACTATAACATGGCCCGTTATCGCTAATTAGGGTCACCGGTATTCCATGGCGAGAAAATATTTCCTTCATTGCTTTTATGACAGAATTAGATGTAATGTTGCTTAAATTGCTAACTTCGACATAGTTAGAGTAATAATCCACGATAAGAAGGAAGTATTTTCTTCTGTATTCAAATAAATCCGAACCAACCTTATTCCATGGTAGTGACGGAATTTCTACCGGAATCATAGGTTCCCGTGCAGGTATATTTGAGCGTTCCCTGCATATTGTACATCTTTTAACAAATTGCTCGATGTCACGTGACATACTCGGCCAATACAACACTTGCCGCGCGCGCCGTTTGCATCGGTCAATGCCTTGGTGACCTTCGTGAACAATACGCAACATTTCTTCTCTGAGTGTTACTGGTATGAGTATAACTTCATTTTTAAATATAACTTCATCGATAGAATATAATTCATCTTTCATAGACCAATATGATTTTACGTTTTCCTCTACATTATATTTATGATCAGGCCAACCATATTTAATGTACTCCAAAAGTTTATTAAATGTTTTATCTTTTTTGGTTTTATTTTTAATTAGTGTAAGTTTTTTATTTGACATGGGCAAGTTATTTACTACTAGTTGCACCTGATGCAAAACACTTTTTTGCACTTCTTCGCTATATAACTCGGGCAACGGTGCGCGCGACAGAGTGTCAGGTAGATACATATATTTACCGGGTTTATATGACACGCATAAGTCGTAACCCTGTATTCTTAACATCATACGTTGTAAGCGTGCCGGGACAGACATAAGTGGTTTTTTAAAAATGCTCTCTAAGGGTTTATGGTCCGATTCAACCATTACCTTTTCTTTCCCGAATATGTACTGATGGAATCTTTCGCAAGCAAATACTATCGCTAACATTTCTTTTTCCACCTGAGCGTACCGGCGCTGTGTGTCTGTGAGAGTGCGCGACGCGTACTCCACGGGGCGGCCTGCCTGCAGCAGCACGGCGCCCAGCGCGTCGCGCGACGCGTCCACCGACAGCGTGGCGGGCGCCGCCACGTCGTACAGCGCCAGCACCGGCGCGCTACATACGCACTCCTTCAGCCGTTCGAAAGATGCTTTTTCGCTGTCTTCCCAACGCCAGCTATTTTCTTTCTTTAATAAATTGTTTAGTGGAATCGCCTCCTCGGAATAATTTGGAATAAACTTTGATAAATAATTTACGGCTCCTAAGAATCTCTCTAAATCTTTCCTGTTTTCCGGTGTTGGTATCTCCTTTATCGCTTTAATTTTATTATAGTCCGCCCTCATCCCTCTTTTGTCAAAAACATGGCCCAAATACGTAACTTCTTCCACGCCTATTTTACATTTCTCCTTATTAAATTTAATATTAATTTCGCGCCCACGTTTAAGTAGTGCCTCTAATCTCGTATCGTGTTCCCGCTTTGTGCGACCCCATACGATTATGTCGTCGACGAAACTATCTGTGCCCTCCAGGTCTTCCAGCAGTTGACGCATCTTGCCATGGAAAACTTCGGACGCACAATTAATACCGAATGGAAGGCGTAAAAATTGATATCGTCCAAAAGGCGTGGCAAATGTACAAAGATCAGCACTGGGCTCGTCCAGCATCACTGCCCAAAATCCCGAGTTAGCATCTAACACCGAAAAATATGTCGCGCCGTGCAGCCGCGCCGCCAGCTCCGCGAGCGTCGGCAGCTGGAAGTGCGCGCGCTGCACCGCGCGGTTCAGCTCGCGCGGGTCGAGGCATATGCGAATGCCGTTATTCTTTTTGGCCGCCAGGACTAGCGGGTGTACCCACTGTGTTGGATGTGATACCTTACGTATAACTCCCATAGTTTCCATCTTTTTGAGCTCCTCTGCTAACCTATCCCGTAGTCCAAAGGGTATTTTTCGCGATGCACATATAACTGGCTGTACAGTTTTATCTATCACAATGTGATATTTACCTGGAAGACATCCTAGACCGGAAAACAAGTCATCGTATTCAGATAAGTTTATAGAATGTACCCGTTTAACTAAACCGATATCCTGACACGACTTCCGTCCCAGCACACTTTGACACGGTATATCAGCAATGGCAAATTTAAGGTTATATACTATATTTTTATAAGTACATTGTATAAAGCAAATGCCCTTTATAGGTATTATATCGCCGCTATAGGATTCCAATCGAATGTTATGATTTTTTATTACATCACGATCAAGTCCTAAATGCAAAAATCGCTCATATGATAATACATTAATATCTGCGCCTGTATCTAGCTTAAAATTTTCACATCATTGCCACATTGTAACGATTCACACCACTCATCACATTTGTTATATTCCTTTATGACCGAAATATAAAATGACTCGGTGTCCTCTGAAGTCGAATCCGCACTGTCATCACCTCCTTCTATATCAATATCATACACACGTTTCACTTTTCCTGTGTTATTATAAGATTTTGATGTACATACCCGAGCGAAATGACCTTGTTTACCGCAAATAAAACATGTCACATGCATAGCGGGGCACTGGCCGCTCGCGCAGCGCGCGCGCCCCCGCTGCCACAGCCGGTGCACGGCGGGCGCGCGCTGCGCTGCCAGCCGCCCGCGCTCCTCCCCGAGCCTCCGCCGCCCGGCTGCCGCTGCCAGACGCTCGCCAGCGCGCCGCGGCCACGGCGGCCGCTGCCGCGCCCGAGCCGACCATGTTGGTTAACACTATCAACATGCGCCGCACTCGTACCCGCACCGTCAAATTGCTGCCCGCTTTCTCGCGACACCTCCTCCGCTTGGCACACCTTCATAGCCTTGTCGAGGTCAAGGTCGTCGCATCTCAGCAAACGATCCCTTATTGTTACGCTGCGCACACCGCACACTATGCGATCCTTGATAAGGTCATCTTCCAAACTAGCAAAGTTGCAATTTTTACTAAGTAGTCGTAATGCCGTTACGTACTGCTGTATAGTTTCTCCGTCTTCTTGGTTTCGTGTGAAGAACTTGTACCTCAGTAACGTAATATTCACTTTCGAATCAAAGTAACTGTCAAACTTTTGTAAAATTACATTTACATTATCTCGATCTGCCTCTTTTATAAAAGTGAATGTTTGGTAGACATCGAAACCTTCTGACCCTATTAGGTTGACTAGCAGGCTGGCTTGGACGCTCGCTGATTCCGTTGCTACACCTGATGCTTTCAGGAATAGCATGAATTGGTTTCCACCGTTTCCAGGCGTCCGCGCGACTAACGGGACCGCCTTCCATATTTAATTCTGCGGGTGGGCGCGCGTGTTCCATTTTTACAAATACTCGCGATTGCACTTGATGTAACACTCAACTAACACTTTTATGATTATCTTGCATAAAATACAGTAATTATAACTATTTTAACCATATAATCACTTGATTCTCCTATAAATAAATTACCGCTGTCACCATGTACTGTTTTTAATGAAACACGTTCGGCTGTCAGACAACAACTGGTTTATTTATCAATACCCACAACATTTTTAACCGCTATTAGCAAACGCCGTCATAATTTTACATAGGCCCATGTCTGATAGCGAAAAAACCTAAATTTAGGTTGAATTATTATATTAGAGCATAATTTTATTACACACCCAAGCCCTAACAAAGGGCGTTTTAGCATTTTTTCAATAAATCCCGGAGCTAACGTTACGTAAAGGATTCTCACCGCAATCGTCACTAAATCACTCGCGAAGGAAATTTGTCTCGTCAATTTATACGTGAAGAATAAATCTGAAGCTAAGAAAACGTACTCGGCAAATGTGGTCATAGTGTAGGCGGGTTACAGTAGATTATGTCAGTAATGTTGCAGACATAATGAAATTGATAAAAAAAAACTCTGACTTAGTCGAGCCATCACAGAGGAGTGTGAATTTTTCGTGTCGATCTTGTTCAATTTAATGTAGCGGTCGGTCAATCACGAAGAACCGTTATATTCAATTTCATTACATTAATATAATGTTAAGAAAAGTGAATACCTGATATTCAGGGCCCGCAGCAAGACCGTTGACTACAATTCTGTTATTACATTGAATAATAGTGCTCTTAATCGAGTGACAGCATTTAAATACCTAGGTCACTATATTGCTGAGGACCTTAAAGATCAGATGGATATGGAACGTAGGGCGTTGGCAGCCAGGTGTAATATGCTAGCGCGCAAGTTCGCGCGTTGTAGTGACGAAGCCAAAATTACTTTATTTAAGGCCTATTGTCAGACATTCTACACGTGCGCCTTGTGGGCCAGATATACAAAAAGGCTTTCAATGATCTACGTATACAGTATAACAATGGATTCAGGATGCTGCTGCGGCTGCCGCGATTTTGTAGTGCCTCAGAGATGTTTGCGCATACCCGAACGATTTCTTCGCAATCCTAAGGAAGAGAGCGTCTTCTCTGCTAGCAAGGATGCGTAGCAGTAGCAATGGCATCCTGAAAACATTGTCAGGCAAATGTGATTCAGCCATGCTTAATTACATTATGTGATGTTCGCAATTACTTACTAACATAGGTTAAGACTTTTACTATTACAAATATGGAAATCAATTTTCTGAAATAAAATTTATATTATTATTATTATTGTATCTCTTTCAAAATTCATGGGACTACAGAGTCCCGGTCCTTTGAGAGGTGTGCATCGGGCCGTAGCCAAGATGTAGAGGCCCTTTTAAGAGAGCATTAATATGGTATGGTATACACATGGCGGATACCATCACCGAACGCACAATATGATGTGCAAAGACTATTGGAGTGCAGATCTAAGTCGTGCGATGGAAAACTAATGTCATGGGCTATAGGGTTGAATGTTGGGTGGCTGGAAAAGGGCTATTGTATATAGGGAGACTATCGGACGCCTGCCATAACAATCTAGTCCCAAAATTGTGAGGTGACAGGCGGTGACTTGCCGCCCGTAATTTAATGCCATGAGGTGGGCTTCCCATAAGTGGCGCATGCCGGGGAGGCGACACCGGCGCGGGCGACTAAGGGTGCAGAGAGGTGAGACTACGGGGCGTGAACGTCAGTTACCCCCGGTGTTATGACATTTTACACTTCCACCCTGGAGCAAAGGTTCCGCTCTTGCGCTGTTTCCTCTTAGCCGGCCAATGAAGGCAAGCTAAGAGTCGAGGGCCAAAGATGGTAAAGTGGCCCTCTGAACTCAGGTCCGTGGTGACGCCAATCACCAACAGCTTCGCCACAAAGCTGCACTGCGGGCTTATTATTATTATTATTTTCTTTTTTTTTTTCACTCATTACTAAGGTATTTATTCAAAACCGCGGGCTTGTGGCCAAACGGAATTTACTATGAATGAAATTTTCTAACAATGCGGCAGGTGTTTAGTATGGTAGCTTTTTATAGAAGGCATATGATAGATAGGTGCATATTTAATGTGTCAAGGCTGGTGCGGGGTGTTTTTGGTATGACGCCCGTCGTGGACAACACGATGGGAATGGTTTTTAGCATGTTCACTTGCCATTGAGTTTTAATCTCAATGGACAAGTCCGTGTATTTGGAAATTTTCTGTGTGTACGTTGACGTGAGATTGTGTGTGTTTTTATTATTACGTCATCACACCATAGTGTGATTGGTTTGTCCACAAAAGTTATATTACCTACACTTTATTCTACTACCTCAATGCATCGCGTCTACTTTTCAAAGAAACTTAATAATTCAACCACCATATTTAGTATGATCAATGCCTTTTTAATCCTTTATTTCCATAAAAACCATATTTTTTTTAAATGAAATTTAACTTATCATTTCTTATAAAATATTCCGATTACTTCTTTTAGGCCTTATTATCTGATGTGTCTCTTCTGTGGTTCTATGGCACGAACTGTGGGTGGATTTCGTTTCATTAGGGAAACGAGCGAATATCTCGCTAGAGCGGTCTCTATGAATTCCGATTCCATTCTGCGGTTTGTTATTCCCCTATAGGAACTAATATTTTTCGATTAGGGTATAGAGGTGACGAAGGGAAAAAGATAACTTTTTGAGTTAAGTTAGAGTCGAATGAATGACATAAACGTTTTAACCCTGCACAAGTAGCATGACCTGCGAAACACGTTATGATAAACCGATTTATCGATATTTAGCCTGGCAAAATACGATAAATATAGCCGCCATGTTGAATTTTATATAGAGACGATACGATATCGTACGATACGATATGCACGATCCGTTTGTATTATTATGTAGATATAAATTCAGTATCTTAGAGTAGCAGCTATTATGGTAAGTTAAGATTTTGGTTTCTACAAAAATAATTCTTTGTATATACTACTGGTATATATATGTATATAAATATATATAATTCCGCGTGGTGCCGGCAGAGTAGAATTCGTACCACCCATGTCTGCCCGTGGGTATCGTACGAGGCGATTAAGGGTATCCGGGAGATGGGCAGCAGCACCTCCCGTGTTGACAACATAGTCCAAGAATACAAACTGCGGTCACCAACCCGCCTGCCCAGTGTGGTGACAATGGGCAAATATGGCAGTCTTGTGGCGTGCCCTAGCGGAGGCCTACGTCCAGCAGTGGACTGCAATAGGCTGATGATGATGATACTGGTAATGAGTTATAAGAGTTGAGGGTCTAAAGCCCGGTGATGGACTAGTCCCATAATAATAGGTGGAAATACTTTAGAACACAAGCCACAAAAATTAACCAATTATAAGTGCTAGTCGTGTTTTATTTGTAGAGTACATAAGCTTCTTGGTATCGTGACAGGCGATTAAGGGTTTCAATGGGTGTAGTAGCGCCTTCAGTGTTGAAAAAATAATCCGAAAATCACACTGCGTTCACTAACCCACCTACCAAGGCTATGTGCAAAAACCTACGTCCAGCAGTGGACAGCAATAGGATAATATGTGTTTATAGCGCAACTATTTTTGATATTGTAACTTATATACTCTCGTAAACTACCATAAAGCTTGATTTTTAAACAGTGTTTAACCAAACCTCCAGTTCAAACATCCCAATCCAGAATATTCTCAATCTCTCCTATCCAAACTAACCCAAACTTAGTTTTCTCGTCAAATCCCTCGGCAAATGCAACAAACCTCAAGTTAAAAAGAAATGTTTCAGCTTCGAGAAGTTTTCAATACGGTATGATTGAGCATCCCAAAGAAGGTAGTCGGCAAAGAAAGTGTGGCACGCGTCTCGAAGGAAGTGTGGCGTCTTTAGCAAACTCAAACTGAGTCGTGAGGGAGTGGACAAGCTGCGAGGATAACTTTGGGATAGCAATAACTTAGATCTTGTGTGATTAATTCTTTATTTTCATGGCAAAATAACTTTATTCAAAGACATACATCGTATTAGTGTGGCACTCTATGACATACAGCGGCGTGTATAAAAGAATATTGTAAACTAAAATGATATACTAAATTTAAAATTATGCCACACTCCAAATTTTCAAACAAATAACAATAGCAATTCTATATACATATGTATAACATCGAACTTGTTCATCTAAACTATACCCTCAAATTGGTCAGAAGTGGCACCATGTGGTTCTATCGGCCCTTGGTGCTCTGCCTACCCCATAAGGGATAAAGGCGTGATTATATGTATGTATGTATGTATAATATTGAAAAATCTATTAACATGTCCTGACTGATTAATCAACGCCTAGGAAAAACTACTGCAGCTAAGAAGGTTATATTTAAACCGTGGCTTCCTTTTGATTTATTTTTATTTTATTTATTTATTAAGGCAACACAACAGACACAAAGTAATAATATTTAACATTTCAGAACAGTACAGTTTTTACCCTAACTTAGTGTCCTAGGCGTGTATGCACAATTAATTAAGCTTAATCGAAACGAAAGAATTTAAGAAGGGATTTCCCAAAATTCCCATGGAAACGTCAAACACAATCTGAATGTGTTTTAAACCGATTTAACTTCAACTATAAATCACTTGTGTCGACTGAAAGTTCTCATGTCTGCAAAAAAAACCGTCCTCTTAAACAAACCAGAGTTCGCAATTCACCATCCGCCTAGGTAATGCACTTAGCACTTTCAAAACAGTAGTTCAAATACAGAATTAAAACTAGTTTCGCAGATTAAACTTCGAACACTCAATCGATTGAATCAAACGCGCCCGTTGGTTTGAAACGTTTCGTTCTGGAACTCTAAAATTCAAATCACGGAACCACGACAAAGTTTCCGAACGATTGGAGTGGCAAGTGCTTTAATATTGGATTCGGTTGTTCTTATATCAGGGGAATTGAAACGTGACGGGCTGGAAAGTTATGATCGGTATTAATTTTAGTGGTATGGATGACTGTAGGTGTGTGTCTGGAGGGACCAATTCGGGAGACTATAAAAATCCTGGGATATGTTGAAAGTAATATGTGAACACCTGCTTACACGGGCTGTCTACGTTTCAGGAAGCTGGCAACACGGCCGCCCAGCGCGCCTGCGCTCTCGCCCTTTTTTTGATCTCTTGTTAGCAAAAACGCAGGCCGCACGCACGCGTCTCATAATTGGTTATTATATTCTTGCATTGTATTTATATTTTGAAAGTAAACCAGAATTCATAAAATTACACAGTCCACTATTTATCGATACGAAACACGGGCTATTGTATCGAAGTTGATAAAGCGAGGCTATTTCGGCAATATTTTCATTGCGCAAATTCGGCTAGTCCGGCTATTTTCGAGTGACACAAATACTGTTAAAAATATTATGGTCACCATGACCGTGCAAAAAATTAAATAAGCCGGCTTTTCCCAGTACTAGTACGGACCGAGTGAGCTCCTTTTGGTGAGGTACTTTTTCTTACTCGGCATTTTTTGTTTTCATACAATATGTCCCATGCAGATGCGGGGATTCACAACAATACATCAGCTACATAACGCCTTAAATCATAGGCCATACTACAAATAATGGCTAGCAATATTGCCAAAAACTATAGCTCTGACAATTTGCCGGGAATGATAACCCGCACATAGCCCGCTTAGGCAAACTGTAGAGCGTGAATGTTTTAAAGGTTACAGGGTGTAAAAGGCCTGTAATACATCTTAGCTTGACGCGGTGTACTGTGCTGAATAAAAAACGAGCTACTAGCGAACTTTCTTCTTTCTATTGTAAAATTACACTCGGGATTTACATTCGGTTTATAAATGCCATTAACTAATTACTTTGGAGATTTACACTTTGTTTTCTTTTCTGAAACAATCTTAAAATAATCCCTTTAATATTATAAACGCAAAATTTTCAGAAAATTTTTCATACGCTTTCACGAAAAACTAAATTGACTTGTGTTTCTAAACACCCTAGCTAGATAGAGGAGAGCGCCTCAACAGATCTCCGCCATCCTCCTCGGTTTCGAGCTAGCGTTTTAATTCGCCTCATGTCACTTTCTTCGCCGCTGCGATAATCGTCCGCTGCCATGCAAACACTACCTAGCGATTTTTTATTGATTTGGTATTTATGTAGCTTTACATCAGAATAAGACGCAGTTATCAAATCAAATAATTTTATTTCATACTAAGTGTACATGCGTAGCCGCGTGGTGCCGGCAGAGTAGAGTTTGTACCACCCCTGCCAGCCCATGGGTATCGTACGAGGCGATTAAGAGTTTCCAGGAGGTGGGCAGCAGCGCCTCCCGTACTGACAACATAGTCCGAAAATCACACTGCGGTCACCAACCCGCCTGTCAAGTGTGGCGACTATGGGCAAAACCCCCCTATGGCAGTAGCCTTGTGGTGTGCCCTGGGGGAGGCCTACGTCCAGCAGTGGACTGCAATAGGCTGAAGAAGAAGTGTGCATTACAGTTTTAGGTATTACGACTATACAGAGTATAAGAACACTTACAACTCACTCACTCCCCAGTACATGCATATCCTCTCTCACACAGTCCATCCAACATTTCTTTGGTCTACCTCTTCCTTTATATCCATCCACATTCATGCACATTGCTTTTATTTACGTAGTAAGTATTATAAAATATAGACATTCGTTGAACATTTTTAGTTTTGAAGGAGGTTGATAAACGTAGATGAAGTCGCAGGCGGCTGCTAGTTTTTAATAATTTAATATATAGGTACTCGTATATGTAAAGAAACATGGTATTGTTTCTTAGGTACTTTCGTCGCCGTCGGTAAGCTCAGTTGTAATGATAGTTCTTTGTAAATATCATAGATGGCGCCATGGCTACGGTTGGTAATGTAGCTATTTGTCGTTGACAGTTGTCATTGGTTGTTATGGCAAAACTAACTGTTTATATTTTAATTTGGTTACTGCATTATAAGAAAGAATTGTTTAATTTAAAATATTTTAAATGTCGTTTCTCTATTTACAGGTAAGATATTCTTATATTTTACATTAATATTATAGTATAGTCGTAACTTTCGGTACATATTATTGTAATATCTTTAGTTATGTACCTTCTTATTTTAATAAATCTCTATTTACAGAGCAACAAGATTTAAGTTTATTTTAATTTATACAAATCCAATTATATATATATGTACATACGTTATCAGATCCCTCCTTTGAATATAGGTCAGTTATGGCATACTTGTAAAACATGTAATAATAAAACATCTTATAATAAAACATCTAATAATAAAACAACGCAAGCAACAATCTTGACACCTGGTATCATGTCCGCCTGGTTTATACGTAACATAGCACGCTGTGTGTTATGTGATGTCATGGCATTCGCTATGAATGAACTTAACCCTAAACTGCAGATTGTTTTTCTGGATTTTTCTCTACAATTTATAGTTTTTGCTTGGACATTTGACTTCTAATTTAAAGGAATCTAGTTCTATAAATTTAATATTTAATATTAAAGTAGAGAGAATGTATCAATAAATGTGACTTTAATTACATCTAAAACGATATATTTGGTACAGTATATATCAATAACTAAACAAATAATAATAACCTAAGGATAAGGAGATAATGGATTTTAGATTAGAATTGATTAATTTTTCTAAGCCTTTTATACATTTCATTTTAATGCATTATAGGTATGCTGAACAAGATTTTTAGAAATCGTCTCACCCTTACACATTTTTTATGTATTGCAATCTATTATAAAATTATTAATCTTGTTAATTAAAATTACAATCTTATTTAACGTCAACAATATAAATATGTAATATTTTATATATATACAGGGTGATTTTTGGTCGTCAACGTTCCCGAAAACTACGGAATCTCCTCATCATCACGATCATTTTTCTCCATGGAAGCATACCTGGGAAGTGTCTGGTTTCCAAAATATTAGGGTCCAAAGTTGAGTAAATAGACTGCGTTTTTCTGCATAAATGCACATAGACGCGCGTAGCAGGATTTTTTCACGAAAAATAATTAATATCTGTCTATAAAAAAACTAACAGAAACACTAGACACTGTAAATTTCGCACGAAAAGGAATAAAAAAAACAAAAAAAAAATTTTTCCCAGCATTTTTTTGGCATAAACTTACTTTATTTAATGTATAGAGTACGTACCCTTCGTTAAAAGTGGCCACAAAAAAACATCCTGTATATATATATATATATATATTGCATACATACGTATAGTTGGGAATGCAGAGATGAATATAAGCATACTAGTAGTCCACGCAGACGGACTCGAAGGCAACAACTAGTAAATAATAAAAATGTGATAATGACAAAACTGTTTCATGTCTACGAGTACATACGGAATCCGAAAAATTCAAGGAAAGCAGCACGCGAAGCGTTAACATTGTAGCCAAACAAACGCTATTGTTCTTGCTTTCTTTTTTTTACATTTCCAACCACATTCTTGATATAAGCCACCTGGTCAAGGATAATACTCAATGACACCACAGTCCTTCAGAATATACAGACGCTACTATGTTTCGGATAAGTAATCTTAATTTAAAACGAGATTAGTGCACCTTTTAGTTCTTTTTGTGACATGTTACAGTGCACAGGAGTATTATGAAGGTGAGGTGAAAATATGAAGGATTTTTTATATTCTGTTACTAGCCTTGACTTTTTCTGGAAAGCGACGAGATTTGCCACTTATACTCCCATCTACATCATAGTGAAATTGCTGTGATTTACGGGATAGACAGGTAAACGGACAAACAGTGCCATTTTCCAACGGAACCTTGGTATGGTATGGTATGGTAGAACGGGCTTGTTTCCGCAACTCGACGTCTGTGCGCCTATTTTGCGTAAGGATGGTGTGCTCTCTACTCGAGCCAGCCTATCTCCTCCAGGAATCCTAGCAGCCTTTTCAGGTTGCCCAAAGTCTCGCTAAGCGAGCCTGGAGAGCCGAGATATTTTGCCCGGTACGGGGCCACTTCTCTGCAGCGCAGCAGCAGATGGGCGGCTGTCTCTTCTTCCTCCATGCAGGCTCTGCACAGGGGGCTGTCTGTAACACCTAATGTGGATAGGTGTTTGTTGAAGGCTCCATGACCTGTAATAATACTGGTTATCAGTCTCAGTTGGGGTTTATTCAACTGTATTACCTTCTTTGACAGTCGGCCGCAAATTTGAGGTAAGGCCTCTTTTGCTTGTCGACAGTCCTCTTGACTGAACCAGTGTGCATTATGCTGTTCGCCAGTCCTAGCTCTCAGCAAGGTCCTGGCGATGCCTGCGGGGGGGTATGATGGGCTCCGGACCTATGGCTGTAAGGTCCGAACCTTGTCTGGCCAGCGCGTCCGCAGAGTCATTACCTCTCGAGCGCTGTGGCCTTTGATCCACTGCAGTGTGAGACGATTGTATCTACATACCTCTGTTAGTCGGCGGTGGCAGTCGTAGACGAGCCCCGAGGTAACAGTGTTGCTGTTTAACGCCTGTAGGACTGCCCTACTGTCCGAGAGGATTCTGATGCCTTGGTCAGTTACCTCTCTGGCTATTATGGCTGTAGCTGCCTGTGAGATCGCGAAGCACTCGGCCTGGAAGACCGTGTTGTAGTATACCAAAGGTGTGGCGACTCTGACCTGCAAGTCCTCGGAGAATACTCCTGACCCCGTCCCAGAGTCTGTTTTGGACCCGTCCGTGAATATCCTAAGTTCATTCAAGTTCAGGCCTTCGAAGTCGTCATTCTCGTGCAACTGGATTTTATATTTTTTATCAAATACCCACTTTTTGGGGATCCTGTCGCTGGGTGCCCTGAGTATCGGTAAAGCCTCCGTGAGAATGGTTGTGTGGGCCGTACCGCTCTCTTTCCAGAGTTCTAAGGACCTGAGGCGTACCGCTGAAGATGCTGCTTCCTGTTTGATAAACAGATGGAGTGGCGGTAGGTTTAGCATGGCCTCCAGAGCTGCAGTAGGAGCTGTCCTCATACAGCCTGTGTCGCCGTGCAAGCTAGTCTTTGAAATTTCTGTAGTTTGCTTATGCATGTCACTAGCTTGCATCTAGGCCACCATACTAGAGCGCCGTAACACAGCAGGGGACGTATCACCGCCGTGTACAGCCACAGTATGTTTTTGGGGGTAAGACCCCATCGTTTGCCAATCATCCTGCGGCATTGTCATAGGGCTATGCTAGCTTTGTCTATCTTATTATCTACATGACTGCCCCAGTTGAGTTTGTGGTCTAGTATAACCCCAAGGTATTTAACCTCCTGTGACAGCTGTAGTGTGGTCCCGAAGAGCTTCGGCATGTGGTAGTTGCCGAGACTGCGTTTGTGTGTGAACATCACCGTTTCCGTTTTGTTGGGTTAACGGTCAACTCATACCTGGTACACCACCCCTCCACGATGCGCATTGCTGCTGTGTGAGGTCGCATACTAAACTGGCGTTCTTGCCGGTTATCAGGATGGTAAGGTCATCGGCCAACGGAACCTAAAATTGGACTGTCGTTTTGCTTTATATTAAGTTTTAGTTAGTACCTCACTCGCGATTTTAAAGAGGATGGTGTAAATAGGGGACAAGATCTTTTAGTCTCAAAAAAGAAATCTGGTATCTAATATAAATTTTGCTACATTTTTTTAAATAACGGAATATTTGAAATATTTATATTCCTTAGTTGCTTAGTACCCACGACACAAGACCTTAGGGATCTTAGTGTGGGACTAGGTTAATGTGTTGTATAGTGAGTGAATATTTATTTATTATTTATTGATAATGAAAATAGATTATTTTATAGCAAAGATCATATTATAATAATCATAAACTATTAAATAAGTTAAGAATCCATTCATCGTCTGGTCCAAATTAAAAACTCAAATAAAAAAATGTAGGCCAACTACTAAACCAACATACAATATTTTTTTTTAATCATTAACTTTTCAGTTATTGTGAGATTAATGAATAGCAATTATTTTTAAATTACACCTACATTGGTACATTTAACCAGATATTTTAATTTTATTTCAACCAGAGATTTTAGCAATTTATTTGTCAATATGAATAAAATTTACTGATTCCGATAAAAATACTTGAGTTTTCATTTTTCACATTCGCAAAATAAATAAATAAATGGTTTTTACATTTTTTTATAATTGGCTAGTGAACAAGTGGGAATTCAGCGAAGTGTTATGGAGGGTAAACCGGACTAACCTAAACAAAGGCACACATCACTCGACTTTACACGTCCATAGTATTCATATTAATGACCTCTCCAATTAATTAAAATTATATTTACTAAAATTGGGTATGCAAAACGAATTGCAACTGCACAACATCTGAATATTAAACAAAAATTTATTTTTTCAGAAAAATACAAACACTTTCTAAGAACACACAAAGGTCCTTTACACACAATGCCAAAGAAATTTGAAATCAGCGGACAGAATGCCAAAACCGACTTGAAGAAGTACATAACACACATCACAGACATGGCTAACAAAGAAAACTTGACTGTATTATATAAAGTAAAAGTAGAATTCTCGAAGCCAACGAAGAAAAGAAAATTGACGAAATCTATGCACAAAAAGACAAAGTCAAAGAAGTACAACGTGCCATTGAAGAAGAATAGCATGAGACTGTCGAACTTCGAGAAGAGTTTGAGAAGACTGGCAGAAGATAACGGTCAGGACACCAAGAATGAGGAAAACTCTCCAGTCACCTCTGAGAAACAGCTGCAGAAGTTCACAACAAAAATACCTTTTATTGGAAAATATAAGCCACTGCTAAATCGAGTGAAAACCGTGTATCCTAAACGAGTTAAGCCAGTTAAAAACAATATTATTACCTTAACTAAGTGATAAGTTTTGTTAGATTTTCTTAGTAATAAAAGTTTTTAATTTTGTAGAAAAATGTATTACATCCGATTCCGGATTTCCTCCCCACAATCCTTTCAGTACTTTCATTGAAAATAAACCATTTCTCTAATTTGAAAAATATAAATGAAGGATATTTCCGCAAAAGCTCAAAATGAAAGTTAAATTCAAGTTGGACTTGAATAGAGTAATTTTTTACGTTGGATTATTGAAGTCGCTGAGAAAATTAATATTTTAAAATATATTGCATCCCTATGTTGATACGGAGCTTTACTTATCAGTTGATCTTCCGCGTATACGTCATAATAGTCGGAATAAGGGAATATAAGGGCAAACTCTTTGGCAATAAGCTGACAACTTGTCACTCATCTTTTAGCTTAACATGGCTGTAGAATATCCTCAATGATCCTGCAGTTCTGACTCCTTGTTTTGAGAAGACAGCCATGTACGAGTAGAACGTTTTTATTCTAAGTCGAAATAGTTATTTTCATCGTCGGAACAATCAACCTATTTTAAATAGAAAATTTCAAATAGAAATTTTAATTAATTCAATTCGCCTCTACACCACAAATTACCATATGCAACTAAATCCTACATTTTATGGATACATCAGAGCAGATAAAAACAAAATTCCACCTATCCACAACGGATTAATATTATCGTCGAAATAAACGGCGATATTTAATTTTGTGCACCGTCCTGTACGCCTCGAGCTGTTCGTTCGCGTTCGTTCGCATTCGCACGACACCAAACGTGAATCAGGCTGTGAGGCGAATACTGAGTGGCCACTTGGACCACGATGTATGAATACGTTGATATGATTTTCAAATTAAAATTAAAAATACCCTTTCACGTCATGTTCGTCAATTCCCCTAATGTTAATATCACGTTTTGTACATACATAATAGACACGGCTGTCTTCCCGAAATGGTATAACCAGAACTTGATCTTGATCTGGTTCTGGTCAAGGGAGACCCACAGCTACGTTTAGCATATCGGGGACAGATGCTAATGATCAGTGATAAGTTGCTGGCTTATCGCATGTGAGAATTCCGGAGTTCGTTAGTCAACTCTTACGACTTGCACGGAAGGAGATGCAGCTGATGTATCCTGGTGAAGCCCCGCATCAGCACAGGAATGATTTTGTATGTATATTTGACCAAAATCCGAGAGGGACAAGTGAAATAGAATTCACTCAGATAAACTATTTTTCAACCAGAATCAGAGTTAGGAATAAAACCTAATAACTTATTTTTATTCTATATTGTACATAAATTAATAAAAAATATAACAATTTCAGCACTATATAGAAGAAATGCACAATGGCCAACTTATTGTTTATTGTACACAAGTAAATACAGAGGAATGTACAAAGTAAATGTATACAAAGGTGAACTTATCTGTGCAAGAGATTTCTTCCAGCATAACTCCATACCATATCCATCAAAGCTCTCCTCCTAGGCCAGCAATTTGGCTGAAATGTATTTCATAAGCGTGGATATGTTGTGAAACAAAACCGATAGTCGACTGTTTTTATATCTGACCGCCCGCGCCGCGCGCGCCCCTCGCATGCATATTGCATGCTCTCTGTTTGCGCGTTGTAAATACAGCATTTGATTTAGGATTTTAATTTATGCTCGTAAAGTTGAAATGAATGCATGGCGCTTTTCGAGAACGACATAGAGGTTGGTAAACAGTTTGCGCACTCTGTTTTGTGGGATGTTTGTATACTGAAAGGTGTTTACTTATGACTGGAGCGATCTAAAAGTATCTTATCTTTGTGTATTAAAATCATCTTTTGTAAAAAAATATCTTAAACTTTTTGTACTGGAAAAAAGACAGAAAAATATCTAAGATTAAAATACATAGAGCTATTGCCTATTGGCAAAACTCATCCACACCTACAGCACTAACTAATCTTTATTAAAAATACTGTTCACTAATCACCCTATGTAGTTCACTGCTGGACGTAGGCCTCTCCCTGAGTTCGCCACAAGGCCACTGCTGTCACGACGCTGGGCCGGCAGGTTGGAGACTGCAATGTGATTTTCGGACCATGTTAACAAAACGGATCGGAACACGGATTTACTAGATATTTCATTCAAGGTTATTCATTCAGTAAATCGACAAACAAGTAACATTACATTACTCTTGTTACTGTAAGGACCGATTTTTACTTACGTCATAATAATATAGCCTATCAGAAAAATAAAATTGATGCTGTCTTACTTTAAATCTGATAGATTTAAAGATGCTTGATCGCGATAGAGACAGCATTAACTTTTTTCTTCAGATGGGCTATCTGTTGTAAGTTAAAATCAAGTCGCCTTTTCACTATGAAAGGTAATATAATATTTTACAATTACAGCGACATATTTACATTTCGCCTGTTTACACTGAAATATATATTTTGTAACGTCACCACGTTCCTTATCAAAACCACACACCACCGCCCTTAGTAGAATATAACTAAGATAAAACATCTAAATAAAATTATTCCCTAAAATTACAAGTTTGTTTTTTCTTAACTGATCTAGAATGAATTGGATAGTAAAAAAAAAATCGAAATCTTCTGTTTTGTAGCTTTTCTTAGTATTAAAAAAACTTAAATAAGTAGCTACATCAGACCCGTCAAACCATCTGCCACATTATCCAGTGCTTAAAGTCGAGTTCCATTTTACGCCCCAGCCTTAAATGCCATTTTAATGTGGTTCTCATCATTTTACATTTCAAAATTTTCAACAAGCCTGATGCTTGTCAGACTAAAAATAGATCGCACTGTTTTAAAATTGCTAGTGGAATTCAAACTGTATTTTAGTCGTATTTTAACCGTGTCATGTTCGTTCATCTCGAACAACATATTCTGTTTTTAAATTGAGTGTGTTTTTGTGTGAAAGCTTGAACTGTATAGTTGCAGGGAAATGTATAGTTTTACCGAAATTTAAAGCTAAAACCAGGGTCACTGTAACAACTTATAAATTAAATTATTTCAATTTTTTACTAAGTTATTAAGATCAATTTTATTACTAACGCTATGAACTTTTGTTCCAAAATAAATATTTTTATAAGATCATCACATCACCATCAGCCTATTACAGTCCACTGCTGGACGTAGGCCTCCCCAGGGCACGCCACAAGACTGCCATGGGGGGTATTTGCCCATAGTCACCACGCTGGGCATGCGGGTTGGTGACCGTTCTTCACCCGAGTGATAATATTTTTTTGTTTTATTTTCAACTGCGCTAATATAAACGGTAAGGAAGATGCCTAAGTGTTTTTTTTAAAGTAAAAATCAAGTCCCTTAAAAATCCTACAACAACAATAAACGTACTTAAATAAATTGAGGTATGAAATAAATAGAGACACTATCCCCATAAAAAATGTTTCAGTACATTGTAACGATCGGATTCGCGGCGATCTAGAACGTTAAACGTACCGAGCAGCTCAGCGACTGATGCATGCTGCGATAGCCGACGACACTTGCCTTGTGTACCTAGTCAGTTTAGGGATGTGCGAAACTTCATCGACGTTGCATTAACTTAATTACTCGTAGTTGAGAAATTACCAAAGTGGAGAAAGTCTACGTTTAGTAAGCTGACGGCAGACCTCAAGTCATGGACTGTAAAAGGAGGAAGTAGTTCTTACTTATAATTATTTTGAAGCAGTGTTAATTACAACAGTCAACAGTTCGTCTGCAGGATGTGATAAAAATATTACTCTTGACAGAACTAAACAGATAATAATATAGCATAAATACATTCTTTAAGATTTTTTCATATTTGCATTTTTTTATTTCTTCGATTATTGTTGATATTCTGCAGTTAATCAAATGTTACAGTGAAAGTTATTTAGTTAATTTAAAATTTCAAGAAAGCCTTTAAAACAATTTTAAAAAACATTGCCTGAAGTTTATTACTTATTCCTTAGTCTCAACTAAACGATCGTATACGGTAGAATTTTTTTATCGACACAAAATTTATATCGATAAACTCCCAGCAATTTTGTCGTGCCTAACCCCTTCCTTGTCTAGAGTGGCTGCACATGAAAGCCTTGATGGTATCACTAGCTGGGAACTGGCTTTGGATGCTTCTTCACGTTTCACACTTTAGCTGTTTGTTGAGTTGCCATTTGCTTTGATAAAATTTGTTACCGACCACATAAATTAACGTAAACTATAGAAATGCTTAGAGATTTTAAATTATGGATTAGGACTTTAAGGAGAGGATCGTTGAACATAGGTACATAATGTAGTAACTACCAACATACATTTGTATCGTCAATTATTACTTGTAACTAGATAAGTAAAGTAGTATATATTTTGTTTTTTTTTTATATTAAGGGCTTACGCTTGACCACAACGCGCCTGATGGTAAGCACCGTTGCAGTCTAAGATGGAGCGCGCTTGCCTAAAAGAAACCGGTTCACTCTCGACTTGAAGACCGCAAGATTATAGTTTATGGGGAACAATTTGTAATCTGTTTCTTTTCTATGTCCCAAAAAAATCTTCAGAATATTGATACAAGGTGTGAAGAATACTGCTACAGTTGCTTTCTTGCGTATCATAGGTATGGGTCGACTAAGGAACTCCGACATTACCCCAGACAAACTTTTGCAACAACAACTTGTCATTGATAATAATTTACATCTATTCCTGCTATGATAAATGTGGTTATAAGATATCCTTTATGATCCTGCATTTCGGGAACACAGCCGTGTAAATATGTATGAATGTAATTCTACAGAAGAATACATTTCAAATTATATAAAACGAGATTTAACACTCAAGTGTGGTTTTTGTGATGGTGACACGTTACGACGTAACTTGGCTTATATGCAAGAGGCCTTATATATCTTTGCCATTAATTATATTTCAATACACATGAGCAACAGTTACATAATGAATTTACATTAAGCAAGAAGTACAGATAAAATAAATGAAGGTTTAAAAGCATTGTATATCAGGACAACAAGTTGCCTGGATTTATATATGTAAATGTAGTTTTTCCAACCGCGGCCATTTCGAATGAGCTCCGTTTTTTTTCCAATTTTTTGTAAAAGAAAAATAGTTACCCGGCATATTGGGGATTGAATGCTTTCTTATTTTTTTATACATATAGGTATTGCGTTAAAAGTAATAAAAATATACATTTATGTAATAAATAATATCATAATATACTCGTACATACACATATCGCAGCAGACTATTGCAGTCCACTGCTGGTATGTCCATACCATAGAGGAATAAGATGTAGGCATAGAGTGCTAATGTCATACTAACCATTAGACTTTACGGTGCCTCACGATTTCAGACACTTAGTTTGCATTACTATACGTTACAATACATTAGGAATGTAGTACATTACTATACATTACACTAATAGAATATAAGTATCAAGGACTGGAATTGTGAGGCACCGAAAAGTCTGCATCGAAACAGTTAGTATGACATTAGCACACTATGACATCTTATTCCTCTATGGCCATACCCCGGCACGCCACAAGGCTATGGAGGGTCTTTGTCCATGATTACCACGCTGGGACTAAGGCAGGCGGGTTGGTGACCGCAGTGTAATTTTTGGACTATGTTGCCAACACGAAAACCTTTAAACTCATGATACCCACGGGCAGACATAGGGTGATGCTATTCTACTCTACCGACACCCCATGGCTCATAATTTTATCATCATCATCATCAGCCTATTGCAGCCCACTACTGGATGTAGGCCTTCCCCAGGGCACGCCACAAAACTGCCATGAGAGGTATTTGCCCATAGTCACCACGCTGGGAAGGCGGGTGATAATTTTATACACAATAATAAAAATTATTTGTTCCAGCCCAGACTCTTACTGATCTTGGATACCAGTTTAGAGAATAGACTAAAATTTAACAGACAAGCATGAACCTCTCGATAACGTAATTCTATCGTTATACTATTTAAACTCATAGATTTTTCTTACGAGTCAATAGCGTTACGGAGCGATAAAAGATTCGTGCTTGCTTCCATGGATGTTCTATTTGCTAAAACTTCTTTAGTTATAATGGTCGTGACTATGTATGTATGTATGTATGTATATCATGAAAAACAGTTTCATACCGAAGCCAATGAAGTGCAACCATGTTATTTATTACTGCAGAGCAAAATGCGTTTTAATTTGTTTTACACCATCAACGGTATTAATGTCTGGCGCCCGGCCTGGGACCTGAAATGTATGTGTTTACTTTGTCTTATGAAGATTTATTTATTTTTTTAAATTGTAGATTAACTGCGTTAGTGATTATACCATTTAAAGGTGTATTTAGCAATTCACAATTATTTTGTTTTATTTAAAAAACTATCAAAAAAATATCAGTTTACTTACTTTTACGAGTATTTGCCGTTGCTTAGTACCCACGACATAATACCTTAGGGATCTTATTGTTGAACTAGGTCAGTAAGTATGTAATAAAGTTTATGATATATTTCAAGAGCCTATTTATTTGTTACATTAGTTGATAGTTCTTAATTTAGGTAACTTAATCCCACCAAAATTAGATATAAACTTAAATAGATTATTCCATTAATTTTGACTTCGCTTTCAAATCAGGATAAAAGCCTAAAAGCTGAATTAGAGTCCAAACAAAACAACCCGAAACTTTAATCCCGGCAATTAGTTTCTGTTATCTGTTTCAATAACGAAGTCTCTTAGATTCACATGGAACTAAATAAAATATATGGAGAAGTATTAAAAATATAGAGACACTAGCACTTATGTCGGAGGACTTCACAATTGGATCTAGTAGTATAACATAGTCGAGCCTTTGTCACAAAATAAAGTAACTTTCAATTCACACATTTGCGAAATCCAACTTAAATTTTACAGCTTTAAATGCTTCTAAGCCAATGGCATTTAGGTTGAATATCGATGATGACAGCTTGGCTGCTAATTGGTCCAGAATTGCGGGATTTCGATTTCCACTGATGCAGAACTGACTGCGGTTTTTACTTTAAAACGTTAACGTAAGTAAACCACATACTAAAACTTGTGATTTAAGTTGATAACCAGTTTTCAATCTCTGATGGTTTAAAGGCCGACTAGGATTATCAAATACTATCAATAATAGACAATAATAGTTAAAGTGTCTAGTTGGTGAAACTCAAAAAATCATCACCCACTTTTCAGATGTTTGCATCTGTTTTTGTTCAGTTGTAAATAGTACTCGTAAATTGATCAGCGAGTATTTAAAAGGTCAGTATACTGTAGACCCACCAGTGTTGGCAACCTAGAATGATGCGCTGATCGTACCAGGGGCGTAAAATTATCGTACCTGACGAAAAATTATCGTATACTTTTGAACGACATAAAAAAAACGTTAATTATTAATAAAAATAGATGTTATTACGAACTTATATTGCGCTCAGCCGCTCGTCATGTCCTTTTTCGAATTTTATGATTTTCACATGGGTACATTGCGTACAAATGGCGCGAAAATTTGTGTGTTTTAAAAGTTTTACAAAAATAAAATGGCTCCAAAGTTGATCAGTCGATTATTAAATTTATTCATGAACACATAAAATTGACAAAATATGTAATATTCAACGAGATATATATTTATATATTTCTTATCTATATATGAGTGAACGAAACTATCGAAATCCATTACAATTCGAAAATTATCGTACATTTGTGTACGATAATGAATCGCAATCGTACATCGTACGCTGGTATCAAATTATCGTGCATGTACGATAATTATCGTACGGTTGCCAACACTGAGACCCACTATCATTAGGCTAAAACGTCACTTCAATCTATTCCGCTGTAATAAGGTCAAACAATTCAATGAACTATAAAACTAACTATGAAATAGCTAACATGTGCATCGAGCTTGCTGTCCTATAACGAACTGCACACATAACAATTTCCGTTCATATACAGGCTGTAAAAAAACAACAATGTTTATTAATACCTCGTATTCTTTGTAAGGATATGATCATTTTCTTCTATGGAACCAACCCTGGGAAATGACAAAAAATTATGAAAAAATACTGTCATTTTATTGCAAGCAATGTATTCGGTTCATGCACAAAGTACAAATGTACCTACAAAACTAACGTTATAACATTTTGACATGGTATCTTCGAAAAAAAAATGTTGTTAACCGATTTCAGATGGATTTATGTAAAAAAATAATTATTAATGTAAGTTTGGAGCTCAATATCTGGAAACTCGTGGTTTCCCAGAGGTGCATCCATAGAAAAAAACGATCGTGATGTTACAAAGAATACGAGGTATTAAAAGAACAAAGTTGTCTTTTTACACCCAGTATACTCCATACTTCATGCAAAACCCTTAGATGAAAACAAAATAGCGGAAGATAGGGCACGTCCTTAAAATCGTCAACTAGAAATTAGGCATGCTACACAACTACATGCACGAACACACGCACAGCTGTAATTGTATTTAACGTTGTACACTACTGAGCGATAGAGACAAACCTATTTATTTCGACAGTAGCGCGAGCGATACAAGCGCGTTTCAATAGAGCATCATCGGAATAATTTCGGGTTGAGTCGTGTCAGCTCGTGTCCCAGACAATAACTATGGTAAGAAGCTACTGCAAAAACGAAACACAGTGGGCGCATTTGCCCACGCACGGCACGTGTTTGCTTGTTTAACTGGTCGCACATAGATGTAACATATATTTTTATCTCGCTCTGCAAAATGGCGATCAAAACAATAAGTGAATTTACAATTATTAACCTAAGAATTTAAAGTTTTCGTGTATTTATTGAAAGCGTGAAAAGTTATTCTATGTGATTTGATTTTTAGTGAGTGATTAGTACAACGCACAAAAGCACATGAAGGCATTTTGTTAACTCTTACCCCGCTTAAAATAAAAAAATAATTTCTTCCATCACACGAGCGCGCTATTGCTACTCTCAACTGCAAATGAGTAAAATCAGGCGACGTTGGCCTAATTTAAGCGGTCCACGCGCTGGAGACGAGTCACCTATCTTCTATTTTGTTTTCATCTAAGGCAAAACCACCTCAAATGGGCGCATAATCCTCTCCTAATAAAAATACATTCGCCAAGCATCACCGAACATTTCTAATAAGAATCCGGACAAAGGTACTTCAAACTCGATCATTCCTTTCCGCTAAGTTTGCCGTGAGAGATGCGTACTTTTAAAGTGTAGGAACTTATTATCATATTTTCTAGTAAATAATGATGTCCCTACTTCAGTCTTAAATTTCAGTTTTATGTCAGATGAAGCAAACTTTTATAGTGACTTTCCTTTTGTCTCCAACATACTAGATGGTGTAAGTGGGTAATAGCTAATAATATCTATATGGGGATAATGGGCGTGCCTATATATAATGTAATACTAGAGCTACTATGTATTGTGTAACATTCAAGTGTAAGATCCAATTTAATTTACAAATATTAAACACTAACAACTTTATTCTTCTGTTAGGCTATTTGACGTCTGGATAAACGGCCCTAAATCAAATATCAGCGTTTCTCAGTAATACGAGTATGACGTCAAATCATTTGACGAAGTACTTCATAAATACGCGACACAGCTCGCACAAAGAGCAGTAATTCCCATGACTTCTCAGAAACTTGGTCCCCACACTCGATACGAGTAAAACCGAGTAAAACCAAACAAGTTTATAAATTAAATCGAGAACTTTCCGTTGCGAAATCAGACACCCTTGTGCTCGGGAAATATGGATATCGTGTTGGATCCCAGGACGGAACTACTTATTTAGGGAATCCGTGGAATTTAGTGTCAGTTCGTAGTAGGAGTTATAGTCACAAGTTTTTGTAGGTAGTATTAGTATTATTTATACTTCGTATCTCTCCCGAAGATGATTACGATTTACATGCAGCACACGAGATGATGCTGCCCTAATCACACTTTTAAAGTAATAGAAAAACTTTAAAAAATATCGATTTATCGATTACAAAAATAGTAACTGTTTCGACTAGTTTCCCACACTATGCATCCCGTCATCTTGTCCTTCATTACGCGATTTTGTGTTGCCCGAGTCACACGTATTCGTTCCTGCGAAAAATACCTATATATATTATATTATCTATAT